>CAMPDV010000001.1:0-1443962 GCA_946699065.1 Loxodes magnus | reverse complement strand
ATATTGACAAAAAGAAGAAAAATAATAAAGGCAAATAAAAAACTCAGGCCCAGTATACGACACTAACGGTAGTAGATTATTTATTCAGTATTTCTAAAATCAATTAGACTATAATGTAAAAAGTAATCTAACAGGAAGAAGCAATAAATCAAACATAAGCAAGCATGATTATCTGAAATCAATAAAATTAGAAACAGCTAACGTAAGAAGAATTAAATCAAGCAAATAAAAATTAAATAAATACATGTAAGATAAAAAGATAAATCCGATGACAATTAAAAAAATTTTATTGAAAAATATAACAAAATTATTTAGAACTATGGATATCGGACAATAGTAAAAGTAGGAACAAAGCATAGTTAAGTAGTGAATTTTTATATAAAAGAAAAAATAACAAAAAGAATAAAGAGTAATACGTAAGTGGACTTAACCAAACTGAAATTTTCTCAAGTGGCAGAGCAATTTATTAGGATTGGATAACAGTATAGCAATAATAAATCTATATGCTCCCACAACAGCGGAACCTGAGTAATTTAATTCGCTTTATGAGGGATTAAGAAAATTTATACACATGACAATTAGTCAAGAATTATAAACTCAAATTTTGGGAGATTTCAACGCGCATACTCCGTAATTTCAACCATATAAAGTTAATCCAGCAGGAAAACAGTTAAATAATAAATACGATTATAGAGCGTGTAGCACCTCGATGGCATACAGTTCTTTCATTATTAATATTTAATATTAGGAAAAAATGTTTTCATACTTCTTGTTTTAATTCAAGTAGTCCAATGAGTCACGTTAGCTTCACCAAATGGGGATTCTGTTTATTAAAAATTATTCTTGAATTTTGAACTTAATTTTCCAGTCTTCTTGAATAAGATCCAAATAAGAATTAGTAATTAAGTCGTTAGTAAACTGCCAGACAAAGTTTCATACTGCAATCGAGAACACTCAGACAAGTTAGTCTTGTCGCTTCCAAGCTTTTCCAGCCTTCTGTAACATGATATCTAGTGGCAGGTTACTCGCAATGCAGTATAAACTGCGCCAGATTACCTATTAATTCTCCATCCATATTTTTTACATTTAAACATAATGAAGGAATTTAAGTTAGAATGTAAAGGGACAACTTAAAATCCAACTTACATCCCAACCTAGGGCAAACGAAGATTTAAAATTGAATATTTTTAACAGATTAATATGCTGTTTCTAACATAATCAGTACATAATTCTATCAAAAAAATTCTGATAGATTGTAAATAAAAAAATAGATAACCATTAAAAATCGCTAGATTATCTCTTAGCGACTACTCTCTATTTCATTATAAAGATACTGCTCTTATTTATAATGATAGATAGGTATTCTACTCTATTCAAGCAAAAGAATAGGAACTGATACAAATAAAATAAGTCAACTAAGTTTAGAATATACCAATATTATTATTTAAAAGTTGTAGGTAATAACCTTAAACAATTTCTTTGGGATTCTACTTAAATAGCTTAGTCATTCTTTGAAACGTGGACATTAGTTGTAACGCACTTTAGAGATATAAGCTTACAGGAAGAAAAATCAATTTGTCGCTTCGACTTTAATGAAAATATCCAAAGTACTTAAAATATCTTTGATAAATAGAATATCTTTGAAAACAATTATGATTATTAAGATCCTTAAAATACATTTTTAGTACTTAAATGAAGAAACCAAGTTAAGTCCAACTCAAGCAGAGTAATACTCTAAAAATCGATAAATAAACTTAAATTTCTGATAGTTAGAAAATGTATAACAATAAGACTTGTTTATAAGCCAAGTGCAGATACATAGTTTTAAGTTGAACTTGATGCTTGAAGCTAAAGATAAATAATAAATATAAAAAATGTTAAGTAAATATTAATAATCAAATTCAATTCGAAGCATTAATAACAAAATTTAATAATAAAATCAGAAATTTACTTAAGCAGAGCTTTCATCTGTCCAGATATAAGAATTGGAATTTATTAATAATTATCTTTTTCGGATTTATTAGATAAGTATAAAAGAGTAGTATATACTGCATATTAAGCTAAAGAATACATCAGAATATTTAAGAATTTAAGAAAAAATTATGCTTATTTCTAAGTAAGAAGTTCAAATTAGTATAAATAGTCTAGCTTCCTAGTTCCTAAATAAATGAATTAAGTAATCATAGTTCAAGAATTGTTGAAATACATTAAATATCCAAGATTTGGAAATTCTTAATTTAAGTCTTAATAAAGAAAACTTATATTTAAGAGGCAAGCCTGAATAATAATTATGAAATTCAACAGATGTATCTTAAATAAGCTTAAGTAGAGATCTGCTAAAATATAGTGAAAGTTAAAAGAATTATATTAGTACCTAATATTTAAGTAATGGAGTTTTAACTAGTTAGTTTAAGCAGAAGCTAACACTGCAACAATTTCTTATGGAACTATAATCGATATAACTTAGCCTTAGCTTGAGGATTTTTCTTAAGAAATTCTGAAGCTTAAATAAAATAATTAAATATTATAAGATACTTATTATGCAGTGAACATTCAGTTTGTTTAATTGATCAATAACTATGAACGAGAAAATTAAATAAAGCTAGATACTTATTTTAAAATATATTTTTTTCAGAAATAGTAATAGCAATCTTTAGTTTAATGATAAAAAATTTAAAATTAAATTTAATCTACTTAAGCATTTTAGTTAAGTGCTTTATATAATAATTAGTTTTATTTTTTAATTGATACTATAAAATTTGTTACAAAAATAACTGGATCTCAAAAGATAAAATTAGAATTTAATAATATAGCATGGAAAAAACTATAGAGTGCTTGACTAAATTCAGAGATTGAGACCTATGTAGCCTGATTCTTGGATTTATAGTATGAATGCTGAAGAATTAGAAAAAAGTATATTTTAGAAGTAAAAAATAATTTAATTCTAAAATCACAAATTTTTATTAAATTTCCTTCAAAAAAAGATGAAGCCCGGATTTTTTACTAAATAAATTTAGATTGTTGAAAATTAAGAAAAATCAGAAGGGAAGAAATAAAAATTAGTAAAGCCAAGAAAAAGAATTAGTTCTCCTTCAAAATAAGAAACTAAAATTTAATAAGATTTTTAAGAAATTATACAACGAGAAGTATCAGAATTCAATATCTAACAATATATAAGTTATGAACAACTTATAAAGGTGGTGCTTAACCTCCAAGAAAAGATTAAAAAGTTTCGAAAGGAGAACGCCAAGCTGACAGAATTAGCGACTGAAGGACTCTAAGATTCTATTGACCTAAGACTGAACAACCAGGAAAGAGAAATTAGTGCACTCTGAAACTATCAACGTGAACAGCTGAACCAGACAAACTCTCAAGTCTAAAGGATATAGGACTAAAATTAACAGCTTGAAAACATTCTTCAAAGTTAAAACCTTAACTCCCAACTCAAAAACATGAAAATAGAAAAAGAAAACAATGAATGATAATAGTGAAAAATGAAATAAGGAAAAGGAAACTTTGCTACTACTTTAATAGCTAATAACATTTATATAGAAATTGCTAAAAATTCTTAAAATTAAAAAACATTATTGAATCTAGGAAAAAAGAAAAAGAGAATAATTTTATTGTAATCAAGAAAGACAAATCTATAGAAGAAAAATTAACAACTACTGTGATTATAATAAAAGGACCTTAAAAAAGAAAACTTTATGATATTCAAAAGCGACCTTCTCACAAATATATACTTCTTTGAGCAGCGGTCATGAACTACTGCAAAACTATTTTTAATTATTTTATTAATTCTAAAATCCCAATAATAATAAAATAGAATCTTTTCAAAACAATAGAAAATAGATTTATTACATTATCATGCAAGTTAAATCGAGTTTCATGTGATGAGAATTAAGTAGTAATTAGAGTAGATATTAATTAATATAAGAATGTAACTAATTCACCTTAATTTATTATATATATATAAAATGGATGTCGGCCGCGTCAGCCAAACTAGTAGGTAATCTGGTGCAGTGTATATTGCATTGCGAGTAATCTCACTAGATGCCACCACGGGGAAGGGTGGATAAGCTCCGTTGAGACATACCTAACTTACCCCGAGGGTTCTCTCTAGCATAATGAAAGTTTGATTGAAGGTCCTTCTAATTACCGACTTAATAACTATCTCTTATTTGGACCTTATTCAAGAAGATTGAAACATTTGACTCAAGATTTTAGAATAATTTTTAATAAGAAGATTCTCCATTTGGAGAAGCTGACATGACTCATCGGATCTCTAGAATTTAAACAAGAAACATGAGAACATTTTCTTAATATTAAATATTAATATTGAAAGAGCTGCGCGCCAATGAGGTGCTACGCGTTCTATAATCGTTTTTATTTATTTATTATATTTTATAGGAATTCAATTCGCTATGCGACAAATTTATTACATATACAAATTCACAATGGTTCGAATTTTCTACGCATTTTTTATCAGGACTTAAAGGAAGATTGCAAGCAAGAAAAATTATTAATCAATATTATACTTGCATTTATAAAAATGGTAATAAGACTATATTTAAGCAGAAACCTAACTTAGTAAAAGATTCTATAGGAATCAAAAATTCTAGTTAAAGTATGTACAATGGAATACAAGCAACTAGATAAATAAAAATAGGACATATAAATATTAATTCTAAAGCTAGTAAATAAGTTGCATTATAACAGTTTATTTAAGATAATTATTTTGATATTTTTCTGCTAATGAAACTTGAACACAAGATTCTTAAAGTCCCATAATCCGGCAATAATATTGAACTTATTTTTAATATGGAAATGCTAGAGCAGATGGAATATACTTACTAATTGAAAATAACTTAAATATTATCAAAATTATATTGATTTTTTCAAATCTTCATGGACATTTTGTATTTATAAATGTTGAGAAATTAACAATTGCGCAATGCTTTTCAACCAGAAATGAAAGATAAAATATGAATAAGAGCATTATATGAATATCTTAGCAATATCATTAATTTTAATAATCAAAATCCTACTATCTCTATGGCTACTTTATTGCTTTAGTTCCTAATTAAGGTAAAAATTCATCACCAATCAATGATAATATTTAAAGGTTACTGGATTTGATAGAATCAAATAATTTAATGGTTTAAACGATTTGTAAACCAATACTTTTATTTATAGAGCAAATAACTAAAAATATTGTAATTATTTCTTACTAGCAAGATATTTAAATTTTTATGACTTCACTGATTTTAGAGTTATTTGATATTTAGAATTCATTCTGATCATATAAAAAATTGGAAGGCTTTCTAAAGGTATTCACCAACTTGACAAAGGCAGAGATGAAAATTTAAGGAGCTGAGCAAGCTAAAGCCTAACACTAGTAGCAAGCAACCTTCAAGTCTTCCTTTAAGCACCCTTATATTTAACTAGATACCTCTCCGACCTCTGAAAAGCCTAAGAAAAAAAATACCAGAGATCAGGGAATTCTAAACGGCTAAATCGGAGTAACAAGAATAATCTGAAGTAGTAGCAATGATAATTACCGAACTTAACCAGGTGATGGGAAGGCTCAAAGCCCAAATTGAATAGGCTATGAAACTATATAACAACGGGTTGGCTCTAAACTAGAAAATCCAGGTCCGCTTTGAGAAGGAAGTCCAGAGACTTAGAGATGAAGTGAAAGACCTTAGATAATAGCTAACGGAGCATCTAAAGAAGTCAGACAAAGCCTAAGAACAGCTATAACAGCAAAAAATAGCTCCTAAAATGATGGAACTAGAAGAGAATAGGCATTCCTAACCTAACCCTCTTTCTCCCGCAAAACGCCGTAAACCAAATCTCAGAAATAATGCTACCTATGTGGCAGTGCTTGGCACCTCTATAGACAATGCAAAAATTTTGTTGAAAAATAGAGGAACTACTGGAGAATTTAAACCAATCAGGAACATTAAACGATTAAGAAATAAAGATAAAAGATAAAAAATTTAAGAAGAATGCAAAATCGCCTCTACTGTGATCCTGCTGGAGAATATACAAGAGGAAAACTTCACTCTTAGACAGATTTAACTTCGTACTAGAAGACTACGTCTCCATGCGAAGCATACTGTTAGACGATCTAAGTCACTTTGACTATTATAACTCACTGGAAGGAAAACCGATAACCCGCTGAAAGAGGTACAGAATCTAAGAAGAAGTGATAGAATAAATTAATTAAATACTTTCTTCATTAAATCAATCAGGGAAATCTGAAAAAAGTTAGAAAAGTATCTAAAATGGATTAAATAAAGGAAATATGCTTTTTGGTCATTAGCAGACGAAGAAGAAGTCTAAAGATTTAAAGATTGATAAAATAGATTACAAGACTGGTGATAAAAGATTATAAGATTAATTCAAGAACAAAAATAAAATAAAAATTTAGGTGTATGAGATAGTATATTGAATAAATAAACTTAATAAATGAAAGGATGCAGAACTGGACTAAATTTAAGCAGGAGTATAAAAATAGAAGGTGAAAAGTTAAAAAAATTAACTGGAAAGATAATAGAGAACACCAAATTATCGGAGAAAATACTTAATAAAATTAAATAATCTTTTATAGTGTTGCTGCATAAAATTGGGGATATAGATGATCCTTCGAAATTATAGACCAATATCAATCATAAATAACATAATAAACATTATAGATCTTTGATTGTTTGAACATATAAAGCTTTATTGCTTAGATGTTATGATGAGTTGGAATATGGATTTAAACTAGGAAAATTTTGCTCTTAAAAAATATTAAATTTAAGATATTTATAAGAATGGCTCTACAAAATAAATCATGAAATAATTATCATTTTCATCGACTTCAAAAAGCCTTTGACTCAATCATAAGAGCAGATATACGGGTAATCTTAACAGCATAGAATTTCCTGAGTAATTATCAAATTTGCTAGCAGATCTATACAATGAGGAGAGTATAAAATTTAAAATAAGCAATCTAATATCGCGAGAATTTGCAACTGAGTAAGGAGTTAAATAAAAAAGTGCTTGTTCTCTGAGACTTTTCAATGTCATAATAAATAACCTATTAAACTAGATAAATAAAAAAAAATTTAAATAATTTATAGTGTCGGAATTTAATTTGGTACAGATAAAAGATTTATGTTCTGGGTTAAGCAGAAGATATTGTAGAACTTGTACGTCCAGATTAATTACAAGAAATGATTAATAAAAATGTAGGAAAAATCTCAACGTCATAATTTAAAAATAGCAGATAAAGCAAAATGAATACTATGAAAGGAAAATCCTCTATCAAACTAGGAAATAATAGTCATCAATGGTATGTGAATAAAGTGAGTGAGAGAATTCAAATAATTGGGACATTGAAAATAAGAGAACGATTCGTATTAAAAGTTCTTGAGAAGAAGAATACTTGAATGTCAGAGAAGTAAAGCATGAATTTTAAGCAAGTTAGCAATACAAAAAGGTATCACTCCATTTAATGAGGCAATTGTATTAAAATGTTTTGTTAATTAATTATTTGGGCGCGGTAATGAAATCATTCCTTTTTTAAGAAATACCAGAATATAAGGTACTAAGTAAATTAAAAATAATTTAGTGCAGATCATCGAGAGTAATAATAGATTAATCTTTTTTAAATACAAAATTTAATAGTGGAAATAAGCTATAATTAGTGAAATTATAGAATTATCTTTGATAACAATTGCTAATATTCAGACAATAGCTACTTCTAAGTTAATAACCACATTAAATGGATGATTGTTCTAATTAGCGAAAAGGAATAACTGTCTACTTTAAATAAATTAAAAAAATGTTATATATTAATTATATCTTAATGTTTAATAATTACATAAAATAACTGAAAAGGCAAAAAAATTGGGACGGCAATACAAAAAGCTATAAGGTTTTATAATAGTGTTTAAGCTATAGAGAGAATGTAAGATATGCTTGTCTAATAAAGCAGAAGCTAATAAATGGAATGATTTATATAGGGTCTACACAATTACTTAAGATATAGCACGCACAGGAAGCAGTAATTATGTTTTTAATTTAGAAAATGTGACAAATTCAGCAGACCAACATAAAAAATTCAAACGAAGCATATAATGGAATATGCTATTTGTAGATCTTGTAAGTACAGTTTATAAGAAGTAGTTCATGTCATAAAAGTTTGCAACTAGTATTAATATAATAGGTAAATATCTAAACAAAATCTTTGGAAAAAAAATTCAATAATTCAAGAGATAAATGAGCCTCTTAAATCTTAGAATTTATGAAATAATCTGAGGTAGCTATAGGCTCAAAATTGGATACGACCTTTAGTAATAAATCAAAGAATAAAGATAGAAAATAAATATGAAGGACTTTTTAAAAGACTTACTAGAAAAGAAAGGCCAAGGGTACGTATCAAAATTTTTTCTGTACATAAAAAAATAGTAAAGAGTCCAGAGCAGATTCTAATAAATACATCTGAATTTATAATTAATAAAAAAGAGAAAAAACAAAGACAAGATTAAGCAATATTATAAAAATTCTTAGATATCATTGAAATGAATATGAAGAGTGTTTAAAAAAATTAAATAATAAAATAGCTTTAGAAGAATAAATGTAAAAATAGAAAAAAATACAACTAGAAAATAGAGTACATTTGTTTTAACAGGAATTAATAGAATAATTTATTCTAATTTGTCAAGCTAAACAACCATGGATCTGATGAAAAAATAAATCGAATAAAGTGAGAAAGAAGCGGAATATCATAAGACAAGTAGATTTCCAAGATTATTCATATAATTTAAACTTTATTAATATGAGGTAAGCCAAATAAAGGAGAAGCTACATTAATGGGTTATTTTATAGTTCAACTAGGAGTTTGGCAGCTTTTGGAGAAGAGAATTTCTTTTTCTTTTTTAATCTACTTAATAAGAAAATTCTAGAAGTTTTATCAATAAATTTTTAAATCATTCTTTGTCAAATTAAATTCAATTTAAAGCTGCATTATTTTTAATATTCTATAACGTATTTTAAACATGTTTTAGATTGACTAAATGGAAGAGTTTCCTTGAATAATGAACTTAAAAGTAATTAAAAATTATCATTTTTACATTGACTTTACTAACTTCGTTATTGTTAAATATTTGGAAATATTAGTTAAATTTCTTGTCTAAATTCTTATTTTCCAGGAATTTTATTAATTGAAAACTTGCATATAAGAATGGAAAAATTCGTTCTAGAAAATAATAATAATAATCTAATTGCTTTAAATGTTCGTCATCAACATGAATTTCATCGCTTTCCATCAGTCTTTTTAATCACATGAATAGATACCACCCTCTTTCTTCCTCCTCTCTACTCTCTTTGGTCTAATATTGAATTATATCCTTTAGCATCTTTAAGATTATAAATTTACTCTTGAGGCGTAAAAAACATTCTTCTAATTTCTTCAACTTAATATCTTTAGCAAGCAATTAATGCTCTTTATAAGTTTTATTCCAGTAATTTTATCGTTGATTAAATCATCAAATTTTCTATAATGATGCCACTTACTACTAAAGCAGAAATAAATTTTAATTTCCTACTAATTTTCGCTTATGAATCTCTGTTCTCTAATGAATATCTTCAAAGTATATTCTTCAATTGGCTCTGTTGGATTTTCTATATCAAACTCAATTCATCAATTCTTTTAGATATATGGCTTCATTGTCAGGAGTTTCATACATCATATTAAATCACTTGACTTAAGTATTCCGCTCATTTTTAATTGTGCCCTAATCTATATTTTTATCATGCCTTTATATATATGCCTTAATTTCAATATTATCCATTTTTAGTTGAAGATTTCAAAAATAAAATATCCAAGGAGTTTGTGCAATTTCTCTTGTCTTTCTATAAGCTTTATTAGATATCATGAGCCAAGGGATTTTGTCTTTTCCCTTTTTTATGTGCTCTATCTGCAATAGGTTTCTTAATCATTGCCACTTCTTCAAATGTTTGATTTGGTACTACTAAAATTCGCAAAATTTATTTCTGTTTTAGTCTGCTTGCGAGATTCCTCCTTTTTTAAGGTTTATATTTTTTTCTTCTCTTCCTCTATCTTTGCTGCCTCCGCTAATTTTACAGTCTGGAGTAGAATTCTTCTAGATTAATATATTTAAAAAATGTTATTTCTGGAAAATAAGGAATAAAAAATTAAGGTTAAAGTTGATTAAATATTGGTAAATAGAATTCTTTTACTATAATATAGAGCAAACTTGATGCTATTATTTTTATATAATTTAATTAAAATGATAGAATAAAAAAGTTTTTATTAAGTTTAAGCTTGGTAAGATTTTGCAATTTTGTTCAATAGTAAAGCAAATATCCCTGCAAAAAAGCCAAAAAAGTAGCAGTAAATTTTTTTAAGAACTGTGGAATCTTCAAAGCTATTTGCTTAAACTATGGTGGCTTTTTAAATAATGTCTTGAGAACTCATTTGCAATTCTTATTGCTGTAAATCTTGGTTTTATTATTATTTTAGGCCTTTAACTATTTTCTTCAAATTTTCTATTACTTCCTAGGTTCTAGTATTATTGTCTTTCTCAAAAGAATATATAGGACCTTTAAGTCCAGATCTTGCTTCGAGAAAATACTGAGATTTTTCGCGTTTCCCAATAATGATCATACCATGAAAGCATTCTATTTATCTAATTTTATAAATCTCTTTGATTGAATCTTCAGATGTTTCATATAACTTCATCATTTCTAATCAGATTTTTTTGATCGTATAACTCATCGAATTTACATCGTCTACTTTATATGAAGAATCTACTTACAAGTTTTCGATGATGTAAATTCCATATGGTTTTAGGTATTTGAATAGATTAATAAACCTTTCTGATTACTGTTATTTGCTTTCATAAAGGTTATCAATGATAATGGACAAATTATCCTACTATGAAGTTAGTTTTTTGAAAGATTCTATATCAGAGGCTTGAATTATTTCGATCTAAAGATTAGGAGATTAAATTTCTTTACATTTAGGATTCGAGTCAATTCCAATTATTTTTGTATTTTTTCCAAAATAGTTTTGAAGCATGAATAAATCTCCCCCATTTCTTATTCCAATCAAAAGAATGGTAATTTTCTAGTTTCGGAAGAATTTGAAATAATGTTAATATATGTCAAAGTAGTGAATCTACTTATATGTTTTCTACTTATTTTTAAATAAATAAAATTCTAGAAGAGGATTGCTTAAATCTAACTAATTTACTAGTTCCTATTTCTATTTCAAAATTTCAGGCTTTTGCTAGTCTTTATCCACTTGAGTACAAAATTATTGGTAATTAGAACTTTAATCAGTTAGCACTTTCAAAATAATTAAAGCAAAAATAGCATTCTTATGCATTTTTTATTATAAACATAAAACAATTTGAATATTAAAATGAAATAGATTTTAATTTAATTAAATCAATAATTAAAAAAATAATTTATTTGAAACCTTGAAATTAAAAGGTTATCTAAATAATTAACTATAATAAGCCTATAAAATTATTAGTTAAAATATATGTAAATAAAGCAAAGCTTTACTGTTTTTATTTGTTTATGAAACTTAATTAAAAAAGAAAATTCAATGTATTTCGTTGGGAAAAATCCATATAGCTAAGAAGAAATATATTAGATAATTTTTTTCCTTTTATTGGTAAGTAAAAAATAATAAAAGATTAAAACTTAAAATAAAATTGGATTTTAACAACTAAACAATTAATACAGATTTTACTTAATTTTTATTAAGAATTGTTTTTTTATTTGTTGATTTATTTCTAAATTTTAAAGGTTTTATTTTATAACTTTTAATTTAAATAAATACCAAATAGACATAATTTAAGAGTTCTTTGAACCTAGCAATGGTTTTATCTTCAGATAAATTTTCTAAAGGAAAAATATGAGATATTGATATTTGACTATAAATTGTTTATATATATTTAAAAAATAAAAGTTACAAAGGAAATAAATTAACAATTAGTTTTAAAGCAAAAGGTTAAAAATAAAAGTTATAATTTACTATTAAAATGTCAGGATTTTAAATAATTAAAACTAAATAATTTAGAAATTTAGAGAATATTTGTTTATAAATATAAAACACTTTTGCTTTACTTTTTTTAATAATATTTAGGAAATCTATCAAATAAAATCTTAAAATATCTATACATTCATTTTTAATTAAAAAGGTAAATATAGATATAATTAAAATAGAAGAATCATTATACTAATCTAATATTGTTAATTCTGGAAATATTTCTAATTATTTTCGTTTTTATTAAGATTATTGATAATAGATTATGCTTATAAAATTTTTTATTATTTATATTATTATTATTATATTACTTTATTAAATATAATTATTATTAGTCTTATTTCTTTTATTTATTTTATTTGTTTTTTATTAAAATATTTATGCTTATTTATATAACTATATTTGTAAATATGTTTTTTATTCTGTAAAGTAAAATTTTTGTATTGTTGATTTAATTATTACTGAAGATTATATTGCTCTTTTTATTATTTTTATTTTTATCATTGCTATTATTACTATAATTTTATTATATTTAATATTTGGTATTTTAATTGATAAAAAGGTATTAAAATTATTAATTATTTAATTATTATTAATCTTTTTATTTTATTTTTCTTTGCTATAACTTATACTATTTATAATTATACTTTTTATTATCTATATTAAATTATTATTTTTGATTATAACTATAGGCTATATTATTATTATTGGTTATATTTTATTCTGTTGCTTTTAAAATTACTATTATTACTGAACTTTATTTAGTTTAATAGTGATATACTATTAATATTATATTTTTATTAAGAAAATAAGTCTATTTAATGCCTTAATAGCAAAACGTTTTAAGATTTTAGGGATTTGTTACTCGATATGTTTGAATAGGTAAGATTGCTCTATGTATTTACTGGTTGATTGCAAAATAAAAGCTTGTATGATTTAATATAAGGTTAGAAATTTTTTAAAGAGTATAGAAAATAAATAATATTTCAAGATTTTATAATTATCAAGCTTAATAGCAGAAGAAGTTTAAGTCCGTCATAGCAAAGTTAGATTCTTAGAGATTTAAAATCAGGAATAAAAACTTGATGAGAATTATGTTATAAAAATAGTAGACCACGGAAAAGTTAGTGAAACAAATATCACTACTATTTAGAAAATAGATGATCTCTATAGCTAATGACTTCTAAAATTTTTGATAATAAAGTAAGTTAAAAGAGTGATATTTGGCAACTCGATTGAGTTGCTATTAACGAGAATTACCTTATCCAATCTTACAAACATAAGGCTAAATAATGAAGCTTATATGATTAAAAAAGGAATCTCTTTTTTCATTAGAATTAACTAAAAACCTACTTTAGATAATTTAGTAAAATCGCTTTAGTTATGAAGCAGAAAACAGACTAGATATGTAAGCTTTTTTTAAATAAATAGATTGAATAAAAATAAAGTTAAATCCAAGAAATGTGCAAGCAAGTCAAAATTTTTAATGCAATAATTAGTATAATATAGACATAAAGTAATTTGGATGAAATTAGATTTTGTTATAAGAAAATATCTAAACAAACACTGAAGAATCAGATAAATTTTCGATCGTGGTAAGCTCTCTAAGCGAAGCCCAATAGAAAATCAAAAAAAAAATTCATAATTTAAAAATCCAAACTAATAAATAAAATATCAAACTTACTAAATTACTAAAAATATTAGAATTTATATATTTATTTCTTTATAATTTTAACAATAGTATATTAACTGTCCATTTATCTATAAACTCTATCTATTAAGATAAAAAATATATTTCATCTAGCTTTTTTTTAATTTAATTAAGTTATATCATTTTCTAATTTAAACTCAAAATTTTAAACTAGTTAAATAGCCTATCCACTTTATAATTTTTAATTTATTAGAATGATGTTTTATATTTATATAAAATTAATAATATTCCTTTGAATTATTATAAAACATATAGTTTGTATTCTTTTAATTAATTAATAATCATGTTATATTATTTTATATCAATAAGAAAATACTAATTTTTTAGTGGTTTTTACTTTGCTTAATTTCTTCATAATTATTAATTTTGGTCTTTTTATTTTTGTGGATTTTTAGATTAGAGATCTTCTTTTTTTATTTATCTCTTCTGACTTAATTATATTAAGTCAATTATAAACACTAAAATGTTTATTTATTTCCTTCTTTTACCAAAAAAATGGTAGAAGGGTTCAAGAAAGGCCTTTATAACACCTCCTAAAAAGGGGAGAGAAAGTAAGAACCCTCATCTTTAATTCACACATCTTCTTCCTAGAAATAATCTTCTTCTCAAAACCTTCAAGAATAATAGACTCAACTAGGAACTTCCAGGCCAACCACTAAGATGGGACAAAAGCGCCAAAAGGCTACCCCGATGACACCAACAGAAGAGGAAGGACCTAGAAAGGTGCTGGAGACGCAAGAAACAGCAGCCGTGCGAGATTTTGCGATGCCACAGTTCCAGGAAGAACAGGCATAAATTTTAGTCGCATTCTCTGACCTGAAGGAGGAAGTAAAGAGGCTACGATTAGAGAATAGAGCTCTCAAAATCAAGTTACTGAACTCAAGGAATGGAAAGAAAGCTTCTGAGAAGTCTACGATCGAGAGCAAAACACTTTCTTCAGGGAAATGGGATTGCTACAGCAGAGAACAACTGTGCTTGAAGAGAACAGCAAGTAGCAACAGTAGTAGGAATTAAAAGTTAGGACAATTCAAGATCCAATGGACATAGAAGGAGCTACTAATTTACCGAGGAGTCCAGACAAGAAATGAATTAGGAATAAACCAAGATGTTTTGTATGCAAACAAACTGGACATAGATATAGACAATGTTAGAAATTAAAATTAATTAAATAATAGTACTGGAATATAAAATAATAAGAAAAATAATAGTACTAATATTAGGGTAAGATTAGGCGAGAATTCTGTAACTAATTTTATCCGTCAGGAGGTCAAATCTACAAACCGAAGTGGTACACAATCCAAGGGGATTGAAGAAAGAGTTCTGAAGGGAGCTGGTTCCAGCCAGGTTATCAAACTGGTCCTGTGAACACGAGGTTGAAAGTCCTCCAAGTTCACTAAACTCCAATTTAAACTTTTTAATTTAGTGATATATATATTTCCTTCTTTTTAAGTTGCATTTTTCAGAAAAATGCTAGTTACCTTAGTATATCTTATTCTATAGAGTTTTCTGTTTCTAACCGAACAACTTGAAAAATAATTTTTTATTTACTTTATCAAAGTCTGAGTTCTTTTTGGTTTTTGGTACCCCTTACTAAATTCTTTATTTGGTTATATGAAGCAAAAATTTAATTATTCTCATTATATAGTTTTTGTATATAAAATACCTTTATTCTATAAAAAATTGATATAGATAATATACAAATTTTAATAGATGAAAATACTTTTAACACAAAAAATATGAATATAAAGAATCAAAATAATTAGCTAAATTTTATTATATAGTTAAACTGCTAGAAAAACTAAATTAATTGTATGATAAAAGTTTAATAATTAATTATACTGTTCTTCATTTAAATTTCAAATCGCTTGCTACTTATGATTTTTTTATATTCTTTACTTCTGAAAATTTATATTGCTAAATCAAGCGTTTTAATCCTTCTAAACCATCTTAAATCTTAATTATTCTATATTCCAGGACACTTTCAAGCCTTATTTTCTTTTCTTATAATTGCTTCAAAATATCTCGAATGATTCTAAGTATTTATACTGATTCTTTTACAGAATTGAGGCTTTAAGGCTAAATTCTTCTATTGTTCATAATTTCTTTTTGGCTTTTTTTCATTTTTTACTTAAATTATAAGTATTTCTTTGCAGCTAAACTTTCAAATATAGTATATAGTTTTTTACTTTAAAGATTGCTTTGTATAAGAAATCTTTTAAAATAGCTTTAATATATCAGTAATTGTTAGATTATAAGCTATTAGTGTTATACAAGGTACCTCCCATAGTTTATATACTCATCATTTTCATCATATTTTAAGCTTCAGTAAATTTATCCTTTACCATAGTTGGATTTAGCACTTTTAATTTAATCTAATAACTTTAATTACAAAGGGGTTAAAGATAGTAAAAGCATGCTAGTGATAAATTTAATTAAAACAAAAAGAAATATTGAATGAAAATTAATTAAATAATAGGAGCATTAATGCTTCATAATATTATAGTGATTATTAAATTTTTAGTAAGAAATAATTAATTAAAATCTACATGGTTAAATTAGGTAGCTAAAAGTTTCTATTTTCTTAATAAAAAGCAAACTTTTAGTTAATAATAGCCCTATTAAAAGATTATTATCTAAATCGAATCACTTTAAATTAGAACTATTAAAAGGAAGTTTTTAAAATCAAAAAACAATAAGAGAAGTTATTTTGAAAAATTTTAGCAAGGGCTTTAGATTGACTGACTCAATAAAGGATTGATTAAATCTTAGATTAGATTTAAAAACTAAAGAGAAGCTTAAAATTGAATCAATTAATATACATTCCATGATTTAAAGGAATTTAATTTAAACAAATATATAGAACAGCAAATTAATACCTTCATATCTGCTTAATTTGAATTAAAAAGAATTATGATTATATATCATGATAATTTTCTTTTAGTTATTCCATAATATTGAAACCAACCTGGAAAAAGAACACTAGGAATATGCTTTGACTTTTAGCGAGCCACAAAAACTTTAATATTTTTCCTAAAATCGATGTTTGTTAGGGTTTTAAGGGAAATAAGAATATATTATATTATATTTGGAGTAGATTTGAAGTAGGAGAGAATACTAAATGCTTTGATAAGAACGAGGAAATCAACTAAGTCTTTTAAGAATTTAAAGGAGCAAATTTAATTTTGTTTCAGCGTCTATACAGTATGGAACCAAAAATTTCTATCCAAAAAATATGCAGAAATATCATTTTTATTTTTTATCATTAGAATATAAGAAATAAGGAGAAAAATGTACTTGGCAGCAGTTGTAGTATCTTTAGTCAAGGTTTAAAGTAACCTATTATAGTAATTTTTAGAAAATGAATGATTAAGCATAATTTAACAGAGACTTTTAATACTAAAAGAGATTGCTCTGCTTTAAAAATTAATAAATAACAAATTTTTAGTGTTTATTTAAATAATAAAAAGCTTAAAAATTAGCTGTTAGCAATCCTGAGTATGGAAACGGTAGTTAGCAGCTTATTTTCTCATTTGATTTAATCAAAACTAAACTTTTCTAATCACTTAATAAGAACAAAATTTAGATGTAGAAATCTAGAATTTATAGACTATGAATTTGAATTACTTAGTTAGTCAATATCTTAATCAACATTTATTCTTGGTATTAGATAAAATTTAATAAAGCATTTGGAGGAAGATTAAAATTTATAATTAGAAAGTTGTTTATCCAGCATAAGTAAATAGATAATAATTCAATCCTGAAGTTAAATTATTCAAATTACTATTTAGTAGTTTCTGGGAGCAGATAAAATACTGATGAAAATTAAAAACTGAAAGGGCAAATCTATAATAATAATTCTATGAACTTTATTGAGATAGAAGAATAAAATACTTGATAATATAAAAGAATGCTTAAATATAATTAGTTTGCATGATCAAATAGAAGATAAATATTTCTATCAAGTTACCAAAATTTTAAACTTCTTATTGTAAACGATTAATAAGCATGAATGATCTTTTTTAGATTACTTTAAGAGATGTCAAAAGCTAATTACTACTAAAAACATTATAAGAAGCAGTGAAAAATTTTATATAAAATGCCTACAAATTGAATTAGAAATAAATTCCTTTCTATCAAATAATCAAGTATTGAATAATTTTGAGATGAAAATTAATGCAAAGTCTTTAGCTTTATGATTACAACTTTAATGCTAGAGTTAAAACCAAGCATTCTTATTGCATTTACTAAGCATTAGAGAAAATTATTTAAGAAAATTACAGATTAATGGCATAATCATTTGCATAAGAAAATTTGTAGATGAAAACATATAAAAAATGAGAAGGAGGGATTCTATTGGAAGAGGCCAATTTTGTAGAAGAAGAGAAGAAAAAAAGGAAATTTAAAAATTACTAAGTAGAATAAATCTATCGAAATAAAGTAACCTAGAAATTTTTAATTCTAATAAATAAAACACAACATTTATTGTTGCTAATTGTAGAGAAAAAATAAAATGACTCATTATAAAAAATAAAATAGTCGATTTTATTCCATTTCTTGGTATAAGTGTTCAATCTAATAACTATGAAAAATACTTATTCAACTCAATTTTATTTATTAAAAGGAAAAATAAAAAAAGAAATTTAGTATAGACCTAGTTAACATTAAATAAAATGATTAAAGCTTTTCGTAAGAATGAATATAAATTTCATCAAGTAATGGAGAAATAAAATTAAGAAATAATTTCTGAAAATCAAAAGAGTGCTGATGTAGAATTATGAAAAAAATTAAAATAAAAAGATTATTAAAGTAGATGGCAATATCTATAATACTTAATTACTAATATATTCTCTTTTATAGTGCTTTTAAGATACTTTCATATTACAATAATAAAATAATAGGATATTTTTGATTTCTTCAAGTATGATTATACCTTATTTTTTATTTTATTGCTTATGTTTTATTTATTTTAAACCTCCCTTAAGTTGAATTCAAGTTTGCTACTAAAATCCATAAATGCTAAACTGAATTAATATCATTATTAATTGCTTCAAATAAGGACAATAGACTAAATTAGATTCCTTATTAAATAAACATTTAGCTATAACTAATTTTATTATAAACGTGATATAGATTTTATTAGACTTTAAATAACCAAAATGCTAGTACTATTATAATTTGTTTATTCTTTAATATTTCTAGAGGATGCATTTTCAATATAAACATACAAGAACAGAAGAGAGTTTTTAAAGTGTTGAGAATTGATGTATTATATTAAAGATAAAAGTAGATATAATAATTATAATCTAAATGCTTACATTTAATATTTTATAAAATGTTTGCTATATTTGAACAAGTTAGTATTAATTATCTTTTTTAATGTTAATTGGTAATCAAACTCAAATAACAATAACTTTATAAATTTTTTTTTATTTAGTTTGCATGTCTTTAAGATCATGAAGTTTAAATACAAACCCATTATAACTTATTTTTATTTCTCAGAATGGCTCTTTTGAATGTCCTTTTTAATATATTGTTATTTTAATTTTATATTGCTATTAGCAAAGTCCCCTAAAAACTTATTATTTATGCTATCTATTTATAAAAACAGTCTCCCTTTATTTAAATAAACTCCTTCTTTTAGAGTTTTTTAAAAAAGACTAATTAAATCTTTAGTATACTAATGCAGGATTTTTACTAAAAAAGAATTATTGAAGCTGCAAACGATATCACATAATTTCTTGCTAAATTAAAAATATGTTTAAACCACTTTTTAACTAGTACTATGTGAATTTACTCCTTTTATCTTTTAACAAATCAAATATGCCCTTTAGAGCTTGGCTATTACAAATTTTATTATAAAAGAAAATCTTTAAAATATGAAAAGTTTAGTAGCACAAGAGGTTATTTGGACGATATATTACAATTAAAATAACTTTCTTCATAAAATAAGTTTGATGCTAGTCTAAAATATTATCTTTAAGATTATAGCAAGCCTATTTATTTCCATATTACATCCTTTACTTTTTATTTATGTCATTTTTATTTATTGCAAGGAAACTTAAGGAAAATAAATAAAATAAAAAAATTGTAATGCTTTGCTAAAATTAAAAGCATATAATACAAAAGATATCTGATTAAATAATAAAATATTATAATATTTATCTATTTTATACATAATTTTAACTTTAAGGCGAGTATTGTGAATTTATTCTTTTTGCATTAATAATTTTTTGATTACTTTTGTTTAAATATTGTAAAATTAAATTTCAATAATAATTCAAATTTAATTTCTTTCGATTTATCTCTATCAGTGCATTTTTAATTGTTCAATATCTTTTATTATATCTTCTAAATTTCAGCCGCTTCATAGACTCTTATTAATAAGTTTTTTTTAACAGAAAAAGTACTTTATATTTCTATTTATTTAACAAAATGCTTAATTAATATAAATCTTTTCTTTTTTAATATTTAGTAACTCATTTAAAATAAAAGCTAGATTTTAGTTTTAATAATTAAAATGAATAAAGCAACTAATTTGAATGGCTAAGCTATATAGTTAATTTTGAATAAGGCACATATTTAATACTTATTATATAAACATTTATTGTAAAGCTGCTTACTTAAATGTTTTATTTAATTTGAACTGCTTAGTTCTTACTATTTAAAAGCTTATATAGTTAATTTGATATAGCAAATATGAATAAAAAGTAAAATAATTTTAATTAAAAACTTTAAAATAGCAAGTTTAATTAGGCTTCTAGTCTTTTTGCTTAAATTTCCAATAAATTATCTTTTAGATTAAATAAAATCCAAAATTAAGCACTAAATGAATTTTCGATTTAATAAAAGGGAAAGAAATTTAGTTTTAGATATTTTATAATTAAAATGTAGTTTATCTAAAGAGCTATTCATTAAAGAAGAGAAAGCAAGACTCCTGCTATAATCATGCGATACTCTTTTTGTACCTGTCCATAGCTTTTGAAAGATCATTGTTTTCTTGATTTTATAATTCTCAAGTCTAAGTTGCAGCACACTAAAAATCGCCTTTTTAAAATTGAAGTACATATAACTGAATTTTTACTTTTAAGGAATTCAGAAAGAATGCAAACAGTTACTTCATTTAACTCGAAAACTGCAGCTTGTACAGTCATTACTACATACATAGTAAGATAAATAACTTCACATATTTCATCAGTGCCAGATAATGGGACACATAAACAACTATTTGACTAGCAGTTACTGTCTGAGTTTACTGTTTTCTGATATAAAACTGTCAGCTTAGTCTTAATCTTCAACAATATCTTATTCAGTTTCCTCAGCTTTATCTTTATTGAAGTACTATTCGTACAAATATGAGTAAGTAGAGTAGCTGTAAAGTCATTTTCTAAAGTGAAGCAGAATTCATGATTGCTATAATTACTTCTCCATGTAAATTCAGCACAGAAATTTTATTAAGAACCATATGAAGTGTTAGCATTAGTGCAAAAAGAAGAGATAGCACCATTAAAATAGAACAATGGTTAAGTTAGAAATAGCTTTGAAAGAATTCAAGTGGTTTATGTGCTTTATATGTATGCTTGCTTTTATCTGCTAGATAGAATTAGTCTGTTGAGAATTCAACATTGTGAAGAATATCTGAAGTACCTATATAAAACTAAAAAATAATAAAGAAAATGAAATTCTAAAAGTCTATTTAAACTAAAAGCTCTATTTTACCTTTTATTGAGGAAATTATCTCAATATAACTAATCTTGTTTTAATCTTTATTTGTTTGGTTTTAAATGTATACTTATTCATAAAATGTCATCTTAAAGTAAGAATAGAAATATCAATAGCAATGCGTCTCAGAGAAGCGAGGAAAAAGGATAGGTGATTGTCAAGTAGTAAAAGGAATAAGTAGAAAGCTAGAAAAATGAAAAGAGTAATAACTACTAGAGAATGAGGTCTATCGAAGTAAGATAATAAGCAGAGAACTAATTGCAATAAATCGCCTTTCAGTAAAATTAAAAGTCAAAGTAGACTGAAAAAAATGAAAACAGAGCTAAATAGAAATATTTGCCTCCTTTATAAAACGAAGATTATGAAGAGGAAACTAATATCAATATTTCATAAGATATCAAAGACGTTGAGGATCTAGACAGATTTCAAACTTAATCTTCGGAACAAAAGAATGCAAATAAATATAAAGTTGATAATAGTTAGAGTGAAAAAGTAAAGCAAAAATAAGCGATAAAAATATAATAGAAATAAATAGCTAAAGAAGTAACAGGAACCAAAGAAGTTAAAACAAAAGTTAACTTAAGTAGATTTTAGGATTAGCAAAACTACATAAAAGAGGATTTCAACAAAGAAGATTATGAAAACGATTTGGAAAACGAAAAAAATATAGGAGCTGATTTAGATGAATTTGAAGCTAAGTTAATGTATCAAAAAAAAGAGCCAGATAAATAGAAAGAGGTAAAAATTGAAAAAATAGTTAAATAATAAAACTAAAGCAAATAATTCATACCTTATAATTTTATTGCATAATAAGATTAACAATAAGCTAACAAAACTCCAAAAAATTAGTAAGAAAGTGTAAAAAAGCAATAACAGTAGAAAAAACCACATGATTAATATAAGAGTCAAATATAAAATGAAGAAAAAGAATTTCAATCTGAAAATAAGATGATTTAAAATAACTAACCAAAGCAATCAAGTAAAAAGATATAAAAAATTATTAAAAATCCTTTCTAGAAAAAAGAAGAGTAAGAATAGCAAAAGATAAATGAATAAGTATAGAATGAAATGGATTTATACAATTATTAAGAGTTTTAAGATATAGAAGACAAAGAAAATTATAAGACTAATAATTTATTTTAAGAAACCGAATAAAAATATTAATATCCTGATGATTTAGGCTCAGTAAATATAACTAAAAGTCAGAACTAGGCTTTTAAGAGTAAATAACTTAATATGGATATAGTAGAAGAAACTGATGAAGAAAATCATTATTCTGAATCTCATATTGATTTAGCTTAGAACTAAACAGAACATGAATAACCCTAAATAACTGAATTGTAGTCTAAAAATTATGAACAGAGCTAGAATAATAAAATAAAGTAAATTTCAAACGTTTAGCATACAAGAGAAAAAGAAAATTTTGTGAAGTAGAAGCAAGAGAAAAAGGAAATAGATTATAATAAAGTAGAAGTGAAAACAAGCGTAATTTAGATAAAATAATATGTTTCTACTAAAAATCCTTCATTAAATTAATATCAGGATAGCTAAGATTAAGACACGGAGAATGAAAATTAAATTGAATCAACTGATAATTATAATCCAGAGATAGCATTTAAAGAAAAACTAAAATAGTTGCGAAAAATAAAGAGTTCTTAAAAAAAGAAAAAGCCTCCATAATAAGTATAGTAAATTCTTGTAGATAATAACAAATATATTCCACAACAGGAAATTTCAAATAAAAACTAATAGTAGAAAGAAGAAAAGTAAATTAAAACCTAAGCAACCAGAAAAGTAAAGTAGAATAACTAAAATACTCCTACTAACAAGTAAAATGTTTAAAAAAGAAATATGTCCGTAAATTAAACGCACGAAAAAGAAAAAATCATAATAAAAGATCCAATTTCTCCTTAGACACAGAATATTAAGCAAAAAAAGGAAAACTAAGAAAATTTAACTGAAAATATAATTAAAATTCATAAAAATCCTACTTAATCAGTTAAAATTAACAACTAACTAGAGTTTATTACGTAAATCAGATAAAGCTAAACTTATACTTTAGCTCAAAAAAGAATCGAAATTTAAAAGTATGGATAGAAGGTAAATTAAATAGTAAACTATGATATTTAATATATAAACAAACAAGAAAATGACTTGCAGGTAGAACTATATTAAATGAATCAAAATCCAGCATTATGAAGATTTTTTAATTGAGAAAAGACGCTTCAGTATTAAAGCAAAATAAGAAATGGAGCTGAAAATATAGAAGAAGAGGAAGATTTGCTCGAAGAGTCTATAGAGTAAATAGATTTATTATACAAAGCAACAGACTATTCTTAAAAAAAATTTAGTGGAGATGAAGATGAAAAGGAAAAATTAAGTACCAATTAATTGAACGAGCAAGGAACTTAGAATTCCGATATTAATAATTTGGATTTACTATAGAAATATTAATAAAAGGAATTAAAAGCAAAATTTGAAGGCTAGGAAGCGAACCAAGTAAAAAGTGAATAAAATTTGATTGGATATTCTAACCTAATAAATAAGAGAAAGCCATTGATGTAATAAGAAGCTATATAAAGTTCAGATAATTTGTTTCAAAATATAGAGGACGAGAACATAGAAAATAACTTAATTTAGCAAAGCTAGCATAATAAAAATACTTACTTAAAAAATAAATAAATAGATTATAATTAAAGAAATATCAATCAAGCAAAGCAAACTTTTAAATAGCAGAAATTAAAAGTATAAAGAGATGAAGAAGGTAATGTTTTCAAGTTTGGAAAAGGTTTTGATCCAAAGTTTTTTGAAGATATATAAGTGGAAAACAAAATTTGAAATATCTGGGACAAAATTGCTTTAGTAACTTTAAGATTAAGTACATATATTTAATTACTTTAATATTTATCATTACTCTCAATTTAATTATTAATTAAGAGAGATGTAAAAGATATTTAATAGAGATAAAAGACACTTAGAATAAAATAATTGAATAAATATTTATATAGATCTAGAAATGTCGTTTAAACTATAAATTAAATGAAATCAATTAAGTTAAATCTGCATTATGAAAAGAAAGTAAATAAAATTATGTAATATATTGACACTTTTATTAAAGCTAAACTTTAAAAATAAAGATTTATATAGAATAAATTTTTAAAGTAAACCACTTAATAAAAATCTTAATATTGAGTATTATAACATAACTTTGCAGGTATTTAAGTATTTAACCTTTTGCAATAGTAATAAAAATTAATCCTTGCTAAATTAAGATAAAACTTGAAAAATAATAAAATATATTAATGGAAGATCATTAGAAAGATCAGAATCAATAAGTAGTATTTCTTTTAAATTATGCATTTAGATAGTTAAACCATTTATAATATTTATTTAAATAATAGTAGCATTCAATTCTGATAAATTAAGGAAGCTTTTCTGTGTCTTATTTCTACTAATAGATAATTTCTTTAAATTAATTCTATTTAAGGATAATAGTGAAACTACTATCCAAATAAAGTCAAATAAAGATTAAAAATAGGCTTCTAATATCCATATATAAATTATAGGATTAGAACTATTTAAAGTTTATAAAAAAGCTTTGGATAGTTAAAAATATAAATATTGGATTATTTGTTTAATAAATAGAAAAAAGTAACTGTCATTTCATTTTCTCCAGAAATAGTTAAAATCTTAACTCAAAATATTCTTTTATAATGATTAAAAATATTTTCTATTATAACTCTAAATATCCCCAGAAGTTTAATTATTTTGCTTTCAATCTTTTTATTTTTCTTTATCACTAGCAATTCTTAATTAAATATAATGCTAGACAAAATAGCTCATAAGATTGAATAAAAAGGATTAGAAGCTAAAAGATAGAAAAGGAAAGAGATGGTGAATAAAATATTGCACTAAGATTATAAAATATAAGATAGAATCTCTTAGAGAATTAGTTTGAATGCTTTAAACTTCTTATACTTTAGTATACTTTTAGTACATTCTATGCTTTTTATTACTTTTATCTATTTTCCTCTTATTTAAATAACGTTTCTAATTTAAATTTCTATAAGCAAGCCATTATTCACATTTACAATAAGTGATTTCGTTATTTTATAAAGTTAATTTAAGTTAAAAAGATAAAGCTTACTTGAATGAAAGATAACTTTATTATATTTGTTTATCTTTATAATAAATAAGCATCAAAATGAGGCTAAGTATAACGAATATCATTTTGATATAAGGAAGTAGAACATAAGAAGAGTAACAAAAGGTTATTATAATTAGCTAGAATAAATAACTTCAGTACTCAGTTAGACGTATTTATTATAGTCTAAGACATTGATAAACGAATACTGCAAAATTAGTTATAAATTGAATAATTAATAGATTTTAGTATCAGTTACATTTATAAAATTAGAATTGAAATAATGGTAAAATAATAGGATAAATAATAACCTATAAAGAAGAAAAAGTTTCTGAAACTAGATATTGGGTTAATTAATTAGAGTGAAAGGGCTTAAATCATCAGAACCAAAACACCAGATAGTCCTGATAAAAGCAAGGGTAATAAATACTTTTGAGTATGTCTTAAGAAGAATTTAAGAGAAAGAATGGAAGATACTGTAAGATATTCTATTTTATAGTTTAGTGAGGGATGTGGAGTATTTGGAGTGTATGATGGTCACTTTGGTCGTCATGCAGCTTACTTTACAGCATAAAACATTCCTAGAAAGTTATCTAGTTTCTTTCCTTCAAAAGAAAGATAGATGTCCTGACAAGAAGTCATATGTAAGTCATTTTTGGAAACTGACCGTGAGTTATGCATCATGTAAAATTAAAATGAATCAATAAGAGGAGGAACTACTGTTTGTATAGCTATCCTTACTCAAACTGAGGAAGTCATAAATTTATATATTGCAAATGTAGGAGACAGTTTTGCTATGATAATCAATCCATTAAAAAACAGCTTCTAAATCCTATCTTAAGCTCATAACCTGGAAAGTTTCTAAGAAAAGAATAGAGTAGAATCTTCAGGAGGAGTTATACTATACATCAGAAATAAGCCTAGAATTAATGGATCCTTAAATATTACAAGAGCTATAGGAAATGCAAAATACAAAAATATAGTAATATCTTATCCATATATAAGTCACATTGAACTTCCCAATAATTTAGCTGAAAATACAGAAGATAAGTATTATTTACTTCTTGGAACTGATGGACTACTAGAAAAACTTTCTTTTGAGTCGATGTTCGAAATTTTCATGGAGCACTATAAAAAAAATTAAAACTTGGAATGGATTTCATCTTGTTTATGTGAGTCAGCAATTCTAAGTGGGAGCAGAGATAACTTGACAGCAATGATAATCGATATTGAAATTGCACCTAAAATAAAAATTGAGAAGATTCCAAGTCCAAGTAGTAAAGAATGCAGACAATTTTAATTTCAGGACATACAACAATGAAATACATTTTAAGATTTGAATATAAATCTTTAGTATCCTATATATAAATTAATCAATTCAACCCTTTTATTTTTATTATAAATCAATTAAAAAGGAACTTAGAGATTCTTATAGAAAATAACAATATTATAACTATCTTAGTTACAATTATAGTAATATTTACTTTCTTTTCTCTATTTAAATAGCAAAACGATATATTATAATAATCTTTCTATTTTAATCGATTTTTTTATTGAATAAACCTATATAAATAATTAACAACTAATTTCTTGTCAAATTTGCAAATATTTCAGATTAAATTTGCTAATAATTGTTATAACTCACAATTAAAAGGGGAAAAAGTTCTTTACTCTTTTAGTACTTCTTATTATAAAAATTAAGCGAAAAGATAATTTAATAATTAATGTCGAATTAATTAAAGAATATAGATAATAATAAATACCTTCAATGCTTTTTTCTTAAAATTTTTATTATCAAACAAAGCAGTAAATTCAATCAACTAAATAGATCTTTGAAGATTGAAATATCATTACTTCCTCATTATTATAGATATAAATAAATTTTTTATTTTTAAATCAAATTATTACATTTTTTTTCTATTTTACTATTTACTTATTTTTTATGTGATTAAAATTTAGATAGAAAAATGTTTAATTTTAATATATCTATTAGGTATTTTAGTATAATAGGGATAATTAATTTATATTTTACTTTTTCTTATTTCTTTAATTCTGGCAATTTTCTCATTGAACTTGATTATTAGTGATTTATCTTTTTAATGGTATAAAATTACAATCTTTTTATCATTTCTTCTAAATTAAATTTTTGTTTCTGCTTAACTTTTTTTTAATTGAAGAAAAAATAAATAAGATTAGAACTTAAATTTATTTTAGGTGATAAAGGATATAAATAAAAAATTAATATTTCTGATTTCTTGGATAATTAAATATTACAAAATCAGTTTTTGACTTTATATATGATTTAAATTACATTTCAGATGGCTTATGCTATTAACTATTATGATTTGTTTATATTTAAATGATTTTAATTCCTTTTTTGCTTTAAAGTAGTTTTCTATTTATATTTATTTGACTATACTTTCTTTTCTAAGATTTTGTTATTCTAGTTTTTTTGCTTTATTTTCGTTAATTTAAATTCTTTAATTGTATGAAATTTTCTTATTATATGTATGAAACTATCTAAAATAATTCCTCTGAATATAAAAATTATATCTTAACTTTATTTTTAGGCCTTTTCTTGTTTTTGTTAAGAGTTTTAATTTACATATATTAAGCTAATGCTATTTTAACTTTAGATCTTATAATTTGTGATTGATTTAGTTTGAAGTTTCATATTTGTTCTAAAATATGTTTCAATGCTAACAAAAAACAAAGTCCATCTTAATCAGTATCTTTATTACGAATTCTATATTTAAAACCTATCTTTAATATATTGATCAACTATAATTTTTCTTCTCTTTCTTTTAAGTTTTTATTAATGATTATTTCAATAGCAAGGTAGAATTGATTCCCTTTATAGCATAGTAAAGCAAAAGGATTTTAATTTCTATTATTTTATTTATTTATAACATTTATATATCCACTTATCTATCATATTATTTAATTTATTATCATTTTCGAATCTTTCACTTTAATTTGCAAGTATAAAATAAGGATAATTAACAACTACTGACTAAATAATAATACCTTTACTGTTTAAAAGTTAGAAATCTTAGCTTCTGATTTATATTTGCAAAGGTTTGATTAATTACATAGTTTCTCTGTAAATTAAAATTTTTATTTTATGATTTACTTAATGAAATTTGACTAATTTATATATACTAAAATATAAGACTTAAATTGAATATTAGTTTAGCCTATAATTAAAAAGACTGTAGAATTAACATAGAATAAATAAAAGAGGCATTTTATTTTAAATTTTATTAATAACTTTTTTATTATAAAAGAAGTTCTCATTTCGTTTTTTGCGCAATGCGTGATCTTGTTTGTGGAGCTTTCTTTCCTCCTATTTTGATCTTTCCTTTTTCTAATGATGCATCTTCTTCTTCTCTAGAAACTGCAGACAAAACGGCAGAAGCATCTGAAATTAAAACACTTACTAAAGATGCCTGTACCGAAACCTCCCAGGTTATATCTCTAAGCTGTAAAAGCAAATGCTTCTGGACTCATTACACCTGGAGCTTGATTTTTAGTTATTTTCAAAGCAAAATTAAACATATGAACTAATTTAGATTGCTATATATTTTAATCAAGAGATTTGCACAATTATTCAAATTCTTTACACTCTAAAGTTCCAGTTCCATCTTCATCAAACTTCTAAAATACTACTTTTAGTTAATTGAAATCTCTTATTCTCTTAGCATCATATTCATCGCTTATAGCAGTTAGAAATTATGCCTTTGAACATAGCCATAAATCCTTATTCTTGTATTTCTACTATAAAAATGCTATTTTTTCAACAAATTCGCTTTATGACACATCTCCTGTTTTATCAGTATCAAGTTCATTAATAATGCACGCTATTTCTTCTTCGTTTAGTTTTAGATCTAATGATATTTTCATTCCCCTAACAAACTCCTAAATTTATAGTTTTTTATCATTATTTTTATCAATAAGTTAGTAAATTTCTATTGGAGTTTTTCCAGTTTTCTTTATTTTGAAGACTAAAACTAGCAAGTAAAACTCTGCTTTATACTATTCATCTGGAACAAGTCTCATCATAATATTTTATCCTAACTCTTTATCAGACTCAAAATATTTCTATATCAGTTCAAATAAATCCATCATAGGAGCATTCCCTCCTACTGATGTTACGTCTATCATATCCCAACCCCAAGTTTTATTAGGTTGTTTAGGCTTTTCTGCTCCTTTCTTTTATGAAGCGAAAGCTTGTATTAGTTTTTGAAATTCGTTTCTGGCTTGAACTAAGAAAGTAGCAAGGACAGCATCAATAGGATTTGGATTATAAACTTACAAAAATCTGCAGAACAGATTTCCATAAATATGCTTTTCTTGATAAAGCTACTATAGACCTAAAAGTAACTGAGCAAGTGTTTTTTAGGCTAAGGATTTCATTCCATAAGTCATGATAAGATAATCAAGCATAAACTGAGTCATAGTTCTAGGTGCGATTCCAGCTTCCAAGTCTTTTATGTCATTTTCATATTTTTTATCCATCAACATCTCAAAAATTTTCCAGATGTTAATGTAAGGCATAGGCTTCTCCCCTTTATACTTGGAAATTTGTTTAAGCAAATCATTTTCTACTAAAGCTAATTCTTTCAGTTTTTAGAGATCTGTTTCAATGTTTTCAACGTCTACGTTTTCCATTTCATCTAATACTGGAGCATTTTCTTAATTTAAGCTTTAAGCAGATTCTTCTATTATACTTAAAGAAGATTCTTGTTTTAAGATTATGGTGGTTTCTTATTATTAGCCCTATTCTATTATCTTCTTTTAAAGTTATTATAATTCTTCGCCCAACTTTCTTGAGTTTTCTTACTCTTTCAAAAGTTTTTGAGCCACTTCATCATAATCTCCAGCTTTCTTTTAATATTCTTATAATTTCTTCTTTCAAGCTTCAACTTCTTAAAGCGATTATTAACTTATATTAGCTTACTCTTAAGCTAAACTAAGCTTTTGCTACATTTCATCTAGGGTTTTTTTAAGGTCTTGATCTTTAACAGATGCTTGTAATTATTTCTTGAGGTCTTCGTTTTGAGAAACTAGAGTATCGTATTATTCAGCTTTCAAGTGAATTTCAGCACATTACTATATTTTTATGTTTATCTGAACTATCTGCTAGTTTAGATTATTTATTTAGTTTATTTATTACTTATTTTCTTCTAACAGATCCTGATTAGTTTTAATTAAACTCTCATATTTTTATTTTAATTCCTATAGCTTTTACTGCTAATTTTCAAGTTCCTAGTCCTTAGATTACAATTCTAAATGCTGCTACTAAAGAGCTTTTAGTTAATATTTTAGTTGTTCATTTTCTTCTATTAGTTTTTTATCAAGTTCTTTATTCTTAGGTTATACTTCTTTTAGTTGCTGCTCAAGATTTTTTATTTAATTTCTCAATAACTCGTTATCTTGATTTTACAACTAGTTATTGGATTTTATATCTTTGGATTATAGCTATTTAAGTTGAAGTTCTAAGTTTCTCAACTGTTCTTTTAGAGCTTCGTTCTCTTAGTTGAATTTCTAATTTTCGAGCTTCAAGTCTGAAATTTATAGTTACTTAAGTTGTTGCTCTAGATTCATTAACTAAACTTTCTGTTATTAGTTTTCTTGAATTAGCCTCTAATTTTCGTTTTCCTTACCCTACTTATTCTTAAATTATAGCTCTTTGAGTTATTGATCTAGCGTTTCGAGTTGATTTTTAAGTTTTTCGTTTTCTTGATTAAGCTTTTGATTTTCACTCAATAAAAAGCTATCTTATTTTTGATTAGAAAGAGAAGAAAGTTAAATACTTTCTTATTGATTTAATAACGCTACTTGGGTATTTGCTAGAGAGTAGTTTTTATCTTAGTCCTTATTAGATCTATCACTGTAAATCGTTTTTTTTATTAGTTTAAATTAAGTGGGAGATTCATTATCAAGTTTTTAGACTTAGTCTAAACTAGTCGATCTACACCTGTTTTTGGTAATTTTCTTTAAAATATCCACTTCAGGTAAGCAAAACCGTAAGCACATCATTAAGAAGAATAAGGTAGGTAAGATCATGGATAAGCAAACATAGTCATAGAACTCAGGAATGCCAACTACTCTAGTATCCACCATTTATAGTAAGAATCAACTAAATATCGTAATAGTTAAACGTCTTTCTCTTAATTATTTAAATATGCTTCTTCTGTCTATCTCTTACTTCATTCGACACTACTGAAACTCATAATTGAAACTTAAGAATAAAGCAGCAGGCTTCGCTACTTTTAGGAATACTCTAGGTAAGGTAGGATTTTATTTCTTATAAGTAAAGTTAAGTAAATCCTAAGTTAAGAAAGAAGATCTAAATTATAGAATAGATACTTAAGTAAAAAGTAAAAAGCAACTTCTTTTAAGGCTTTAGGCTATAACTAGAAAACTACTGGCTTAAAAAATCTATTTATGCAAATTAAATTAACGGAAATCTATTTATATGTTATCAAAGAGCCTGAATTAAGAATTTCCTTAGTCAAAAAGCTTCATTTCGAATAGAAAACGCTGCAAAATTTGAAAATACTAGATTTCTTATATATAGTTGAGAAGGAATTAGTAGAAAGCTTGAAGAGAATATAAAATATTAGAGCTTTACAGCTTTGGTAATACTTAATTATTAATAAAATTATTATTATATATTTAAAACAAATAAAGATATTATCCCTTAATTTTATTTATACTACTTAAGCTCTATATTTATATTGCTAAAGGATCTTTTCATTAATATTAGAATAGACTTCTAATATCTTGTACAATATTAACCTTTGTCTTTTTTACTAATTTTTTCCTGATGCATTTTACTCTTTTTAAGCTGTGATTGTAAAGTGTTAAATTATGCTAATTATTATAGAAACACACTTTTATGAGTTTTTCATTAGTTACCTAAAGAGAGAGGGAGTTATAATAGAAGTTATCTATAACTAAAATCTAGGTTGCTACTTAAAATACTAAATGAAGCTTATTATTATTCAAAAATTGCATAACTTTATAGTCATTTGTTCAGTACTTACGATTAACTTTATTTCTTCTACTGAAAGTTAAAAAATTGAATTGAATAAATTTTAGCCATATAATGTTAACTTAAGGATCTACTTGTTATATTCGGCTGCTTATTGATCTATATATTTATAAATAATTAATTATTCAATAGTTCAAAAATAATCTTTAAACTAGTTATAGCTTAGCAGCTCAAAGCTATTGTGATGCATATGTTAGACCTTCTAAAATTTGTTTCATTTATTATTTTAGCTCCCAATAGAAAGGAAGAATTTCAATTATTTAATTAGTTAAAATTATTGTTTATCTTAAGCTAATCTAACAAGCTTTAGGAATCAAATTAAATAAATGGTATTAATCCCAGTTCGAAAGATAGAATCTAGATAAATGAAATATTAGTAGTATGGATTTATTTATCTTGGCTATTAAGAGTTAATGTGTATTAGAAAGCTTCTGGATTAAAATTCCGCTTCTAGTGCCTCTAAGTTGATTAATTTTAATGATTAAATTTGTTTTCGACATGCTGAAAGAAAGCTATTTTAAGTAGAATTTATTAGATAATCGCGAGTATATTAGCTGTGTCTCTGATTTTAGTTCTTCTAGGATTAAAAAAGAGTTATTTAAGACTCATTATGAATTTAGATTCTGCTCTAATAATATTAGCAATATTTTGCATTGAGCACTATATAATACGAGAGCTTTGGAGATTAAATATGAGGTACATACAATAGAAAGACTTAATTTAAAGTCCAAATGCTCTATTATAGAAGAATAATAGTGCATACATATTTCAAATAGCTGATAATGTAATCTTTAGTAGAATAAAGAAAATAAATAATTTAATCAAGTAAGATTTACAATGATAGCTATTAAACTAATCTATATTCATAAAATTACTAATTATCCTAGTAAAGCTTTGCTTAAAGTTTGTAGAAGGCTCTGAAGAAGTTAGTTTTTATTTATTTTCGTTTTTAAAAGGAAGTCATTATAAAACTGGGAATAATGATTTAATGTTAGCTTTATAAAAGCTAGTTAAGTTTAATAAATTGCTTCTTTTTTATACTTCACATTTTATAGAAATAAATTTAAGCTTTAGCAAAAGGAAAAAGTTAAAGCTTGCAAAGCTTGGATATTGGATTAAAAGCCAATATGAAAGGCTTATTAAACGCTAGCAAAAAGCAATATACTTATTAAAAAGCATTCCTTTCTAATATTTTAAGAATTGCTTCTATTAACTTGAATTCTGAATTTCTCAACTTCTAGTTAGATTTTATTTAATTAGATACATAAACCAGTTACTTAGAAACAAAAGAAAGTTTAAATTAAGGTTTTATCCTTTCAAATAAGTTAAGTCTGAAATTGTAAGGACTAAAAGAAGAAACTATTGAGTACATAATAAGTTTAAGCGAATAAAATATAAAATTAAACATATTAATTTAAATTTCTAGCACTACTATTATTCAAGTTTCTCTTTATGATTAACTTATTTAGTATGCTTTGTATTTATTCCATTCTATAAGGATCATTATTGATTAGAGTTATCTATTTAGCTTAAATAATACGAATAAGATAAAAGAGTGAAGCTTAAAGATTTTAGAAAGCAATTAATTTGTTAATTACATATAAGTCACGAAAATTTTCCACCTTTAATTGCAAGTTTAAGTTTCGGAGATTACTTAAACTTGTTCCAATCATCGAAATACTGACTATCACCTGTATGATTACTTACGAATGTTTTTATATATTATTACGATAAAGCTAATAAACACTAAAAACACGGCAGTTATCATTGCGAAAGGAACAATTATTATTCCTATCAAGATACAGAAAAATATAAAGCAAAATCCTAAGCAGAAGTTAGCATCATAATTTTGGCAATATCCCATTGCTTTTTTACCAGGACCTACTGCCATTCAAACACATGGAAAGCATAATAGAATAGCACATTAAGAAACAATTATCATTAATGCCAATAGTAGGATAAATCCTACAAGTAAAAGTCCTATGATTAGAATTAATAAGGGAATACCCAAAAAGATTAGCAAAAAGTATGTTAGCAACTTACAACATCCTGTTTGTCTATAGAATCATTAAATTTATCTTCTTCCAGTGCTGTATATTATAAGTATCTTACTATTATTCAGTAAAAGGACAATCAATATAATGTCCGTTTCCCCATGTCGTTCTGCATACGAAACAAAATTAGTGGCCACAAATGCAAGTCATATGATCACATCCCAGTCCTCTTTCTATTCTCAATTCGCATTTTGGACATACCTAAATATCTTTATCATCAGCTCATTTTCTGTACTCTTGATCAGATAAATTATCGCATGAGTACTTTGGATGCCACTAATTAAGGCACTTAAAGCAATAACTGATTTTACATTTCTTGCATCTCATTTTTGGGTTATTTCTAGAGCCGTACAATTGATTTCCACAGTTTCTGGTTGGACATCATCTCAAATTAGGATTCATATTATCAAGAACATTTTTTTTGAACTACTCATATTTAACGAACTACTCCTCAGAAAGTAATTCCTTAATAACCTCAGAAGTGATCTCAACATCACATTTATGTTAAGGACAAATAATTTTTAGTACCCTTGATTAATTAATCTAAGCCTAGAGATACTAATTAATGCACTCTCTACAGAACTAATGAGAACATTTTCCAATATATATTTTATTCTATTTGTAACCAAGTTTACATATTTAACACTCAATCGACCTTTCAATTGTTTCCATTTCTTCAGATTAAGTTCAATGCTACTAATCCATTCTTTAAGGTGACTATTATAGAGTAGTAATTTATCCTTGCTAAAATACTTCGATTAGCTGCCTTTTCAAATGGAAGTGGATTTTAGAAACATATCTACTTTTGTGCATAAAGTCTACTTAACCACATTGCTTGCATACTTAGTAATTTTGTTTAAGTTGATTTGAAGCATAGAACTCATGCTATAGTAAATTCTCCTCATCTGTTAAAAGAAGAGGAACCAAGTTTTCAACTTCCTAAACTCCACTATGCTTGATCACGTTCTTAATTATTCACTTTTTAAATCCCATTTAGCAAAGTTTGCTGTACAATTAGAGTTCTAATTAGTTTAAATCTTCATGATTCTCAGAATTTTAATTTCCCTAACTGAGGAAATAATACTACTTATAATCAGATTAAGTGGGTTATGTAGTTTAGGCTTAAGAATCTAATTAATTAAGCTCTTCATCAAATTTAATATAAAAGTTTTGATTCGAAAAAGCGTCCATTTTATTTATTCCTTCTATTTGACTTAACATTTACATATTTAATTCTATTATATCATTTCTTACTCTCATAAAAGTACTATTTATCAACTATGTTTAGAGTCTTTAATTAAGAAAAGCACTAAATGGAAATATTATAATTTATTGATTATCATATTGCTTGATATAAGCATGCATAATAAAGAGAATCCTCTTCAGCATCTAACTGAAATATTAAATGAAAGGACCAATCCTAGATATATGGTTTAGCACTATAAATACTTTAAATTAGTTTATATTAATGAGAGCTTCCTTAATACCTATGTGTTAATCTTTCAGATATTAAAGATATTAAAATTATTAGAATCAACTCTTCATTTACTTGTACCAATTTTTTAAGTATAACTTCTTTAAGAAATTTAGCTTACTAATTGCTAACTAATAAGAAGTATATGGGTTATACAACTGTTAAGGCTATTTAAGCAAATTCCTTACTTGAAAAGAAATTCATCCAGAAATGTATATTTAGGATAGTTTATAGGAAAGAAACTTTCTATTTACTGAAAATAAGCATTTTATATTATCTAGCAAGGTTATAGATAGAAACTAAAAAGCTATTAATCAAATAGGATTAATATAATACTTCAAATATTTTTACTAAAGAGATTATTAGATTACCTATTATAGCTTCTTTTCCGTCCAGCTTGATATATTATTAAAATCTCCTTTACTATATTTATTTAGTTGCTCTATGCTTTATTAAATTTGCTATTAGTAATCTTTACTCCACTAATTTAGATGAAAAGAGATTTTACTATTAGTATGGTTATTAATTGTTTGTGAGGGAAAGATTGGCAGTTGATATATTTAGATAGTTCAGTTTATTATTAAAATTTAAACACTTTAAAAAGTTTTCTTTTATGATTGGTTCTTTACTATCTTCTTCTATCTAAGACTAGTAAAGTGTAGTTAGTATAGTAGATAGATGAGGAAGATAAAAGGAAATAAAGATTAAATGTTTATTTAAACTTTGTCTTTTAGCTCTACTTTCTAAAATTCTCCTTGTTCCCTTGGCTTTGAAAAGCTTTGATCTAATCTCATTTAATCTCTTTTGTTAAGCATTCCAGCTAGTCTTCTTTCTCTTTCAAAAAGTCCTTCAGGATCAGTAACTGAACACAATGTTAAGAAATACAAAATACCAAAGAGAAATAGAGCTGCAAATATTGCATAGCCAAATAAATCTAGCATTGATTTTGGATTTCTTTCCTAAATGCAAAGTATACCAACCATTATGTAAAACAATCCTCTTCCTTTGTACCTATAAATCCCATAGAAGTTTTATTAGATGCAAGCAAATTGGAACTCAATACATAAAATGATAATGGAACATACAATGTAATAAAAATTCAAAACTACCTTTAAAGGGTTCGTCTTCAAATAATCAAGAGATTGAAGGTGTAAAATTGATAAAGCAAATAAGCATAAGGCTGTTATGATTGAAAATACTCTAAGAACTTTGTGGATTCTTAATTAATAATCTCCCATTACAAGCTTTTATTATTATCACTTATTTATTTGAAATACTTACAATCTATTAACTTTATCCTACCACAAACTACAAAGAATATTAGCTTAATATACTTCCAAAGTCTTATTCATTTAGAATGAGACATCAATTGCTTTCTATTTTATGCTAGATTAAGAGCCAGATAATCTAAAAGTATAAATGCTTAAATTTTTAAAAGAACATCTTCATTCAATTATTGGAACAGTCAAATTATAAGCAATTTCTAGCTTGTTATATTAAGGCTAGTTAAACTAATTCCTTAGCTCAATTATTTCATTAGATAACCTGAATCTGAAATGAATAATACAAAAGGATAAAGACAGAGCTGTGATAACTATTAAGGAACGTTGAATGATATAAGGAAATTCAATATTGATTAATAAAATTATTATTCTGCAATATTTACTAAAAGTTAAAATTTCAATTGCTTAACTTTACTTGAAGAAAGCTTTCTACATTGGATCTGCAAATGGGACATTTAGGATCAGGCTTAGTTTTCATTATTTCTGAACAACTATAGCATAAACACATATGCATACAAGGCTTTATTAAAGTATCTTTTTGCTCACTATAACATATAACACACTCTTTGCTAAGCCCTTCTTGTTGCACTCTTTACTCAGATGTAGTGCTTTATTTTTTCTCTATTCCATAAATTTCTTGTACTTCATAAGCTTGCTATCCCACTAGTATTTTTTATTTAATTACTTGAATACTGTAGTCAGAATCAAAGTATGCATATGTAATCTAAGCATGAGACTGTTAATCGATGAAATAGTTTAGTAAACTTCTCTGCATAGAAAATTACCATTTCAATCACTAAAGGATACAAATTTTTACTTTATTTAGCCTTTACTAATTAAGGAAACTAACATCTTGATAGGTCAATTGAGTAGCATTATTGAGGAAAAATTTGAGTAAATCCTGGGGAAAATTGAAATTTAAGAGGTTAAGGTCATTTACTTTGATCAGTTTCAAAACTGAAATAGAAAAATTACTATTAAGTGACTTGATTCTTTTCGATTTCCTTTGCCATAATATAGATGGTTATAGAGCATTCTACACTTGAATCAAATGTGAAGGTTAAATGTAAAAGATTATTCTATCTGATTGCTTTAAGAGTATTTTTTCTAATATTTACACTATTTTTTACACTGGTTGCTACAGTCACATTTGAAGCAGGAGCTGGGCTTTTATGTTAAGGTTCAGGATCTCTTATTCTAGGATGTTGAACCAAGGAAGCATTCTACTAATAAATTTAGCTCATCAACTACTAATTCTAATAATTCTACTCCATAGGCTGATTTTTATTTTAACTTCCACTAGCCCCCATTAAACTTAAAAATGAATACAATAATTAGAAATTTAATCAATCATTTAAACTTATTTTATTAATAACTGGCTTTTCTTAACATTTGCAAACTCTATTTTAAGAAAAACTTACTTTTTGTGCTAATTTCTTGCTATGAAGATATATTAAATATAGTACGCATGTAGATAGAAGATTTCATTCAAACAGCCAAAATTAATAGAATTACATTGATATTAGAAAAAATCCTTAACTTATGTGTTTATTATATCCCATAAAAGAGTAATATGATCTTCATATCATATTACACTGGACATTCCATGCATTAGTAAATATTTCGATTCATTGCATAAAAGTAGAATCACTTTAGCATGCTTAAATATAAAAAACAAATTAATGCTGTGCAAATAGAGAGCAAAATTATTTATACCTTTAAATATTTGCCAGATTAACGTTCTTTATAATCAAGAAGTATTTCTAGCTTGAATTTATTTTCTTGAAATATAAAAATTTTAAGTTAATGGCACAGTAATTTATATAATACTTGAGATCCATTTTAAATGCTTTCCTTTTACCAATATAATAAAAGCCTAATAATGAGAGGGTCAAGTTAGAATTCATATAGGATGGAATCAATTGAATATTAGTAAATGAAAGGTCTGAAAAAATTAAATTTATATTAATCTTGAAATTTGCATCTTAAAAATCGTCGATTATTTATATGAAAATAATAGCAGCTATTAAATAGGTCTATTCATATTCTATAAGCATTAATTCTTTTAAGCATTTGCTATAAGGAAAATAATTAATTTTCTTTGCAATATATATAAATTTTAGTAGCATTTCATCTATAATTGGAATATTAAATCTCAATTAATTTACTGCTATTGAACTATTAAGTTATTCTTTCAAGCAAATTTCTTTAGCATATCTATCCAAAATTATTTTAATTTAATCCCTTCTTAGATTAGTATTTAATATCATTTTTCGACTTCATAAAATGAATTTGTATTAGCGAATAGAGCAAAAAAGTACTAATAAAAATAGTAAATTTTATTATTTGAAGATCATTTTTATTATTTTTGCTATTTCTAGATATTTTTGCTTCATTTTTATTCCCTTAAGTTTTAATTTCTAAGGTTTACTATTTTTAGAAGTTCTTTATTCCCAGCCTTAAATCTTTTTACTTCTTCTTTTAAATTCATGAACTACTTTTATTGCTCTGCTGATTTTTTAAAGCTATTTCAAATATAAGGAAGATTATCTCATTTTCAGTATATCCTTATGATTCTATTAGTATGTATAAGTAATTTTACTGAAGTGTGCAGTTTTTTCTAATATCATTGATTAATCATTTCAATAGCCTTATGCTTTTAAATTGGTATTTTCATATTTATTAGGTATCTTAATACTTGCTCTACCTTCTGTTACTTGTTCTACCTAATTTTAAGCTTCGCTTCGTATGTAGCTTCTCTCATAATTTAAAATTATAGAATTTAAAGTTAAATATGTGATTTAAAAGCCTATAAATTTAGAATTATCCCGCTTAAGAATAGTATATAGGCATTAGTGATACACCTACCATTTAATTATAAAGAAAGTAGAGATGCTTATTTACTTTATTAACTCTTCTGTCTTCTAGAGATAGAAGCAGGAATTAAAATTAGATTAAGAAAGAACTCCCTCTTCATAGTAAAATACATAAAAGCGATTAATTTTAACTTTTCTATATCGGTAAGCATTGTCTTTACTAAGACTTAGTTTAAAAGTACAAGTGATATTAGTTTTCAAAATTACCACAGAGTTATAGTTCAATAAGTAATCCATTTTAGAATTCTGATAACTCATTAGCATTTATATAGTTTATTAATAATAGCAGGATATTAAGCATTGCTACATGTATCTTAGCTATCATACTATTTTAATCTAGATCTTCTCATGCTAGAAAATACTTTTACATCAGTAAATCAGCTTCACAAGTTGATTATCTAATAATTTAGCCATACAAATGTTCTTAAATAATAGCGATATAAAATTCTAAGTTTCCTCTAAATTTTAAATTAGATTATGTTTACTTAATGGAGGTTTAATATAGAACTGTTATGTTTTGATTATGAAGATTAAATAAAGTTTAGTCTAAATAGCTTCTTTGTACTATATCTAGAAAAGCTACACCATTCAAGTAGAAATAATATTTCCTATTACTTAACTATTCATTATAACTATTTAAGGCCATATCTTTAGTCTGTCTCATATAGCTCGTGTACTTCTGATAATTTTAATATTCATTCAGCGATCCTTTAATAAGCAATAAGGAATATCAGTTACAGCTAAGATGAGAACTAAAGTACTGGCAGTAATATGGATGAGCTTAGTTTAAATAGAGTAAAAGACGTTTAATTTATAAAATTCTACTAAGATGGAAGAAATTAAAGAAGAATGTCCTGCTTAGGACGATATTTTCTTCTGATTGTCCATTATTCTTGCTACTATCATCTTTTTACTTATGTGCTTCAAACTAATTTCCTCCAAAAAAGTAGTCAAATGCAATTGCTAGATTACTATAACGGAACAAAGCACTAAAATTAGCTCCTTTGAATCTTAATTAGTTCTTATATAGAAGGAAAATTAATAGTTTAAGGAAGAAAATTAAAAATAGAAATCTTAACTAAAAGACTAAGAGTAACAGCTCAGAGAATTTTAGTCCAAAGATAAGGAAATTGATAGTAGTCTAAAAGATGAGAACGAAAAGCTAAAAACTTAAGTTAAACATCTTGAGTAATAACTCTAATAGCCACAATCTAAGGAAAATGATGCTAATAGTTAGCTTTAAGAAGAGAATAAAAAACTAATAAGTTAAACTAAAACACTAGAGTAATAGCTAACAGAGTTATAATCGAATTACAAGGAGAGTCAAAATAAACTAAAGGAAGATAATGAAAATTTGAAAGGTTAGATAAAGAGTCTTGAATAGTAACTTAAAGATTTACATTCCTAAAATACGAATCAAAGTAATTAGAAGTCTTAAGAAGAGAATGAAGCTTTGAAAAGCTAAATTAAAAATCTTGAAAAATAACTAGCGGAATCATAGTCTAAGTAGAATGATAATGAAAGTAAACGAAAATAAGAAAATGAGCACTTTTAATAATAGGTAAAGAATCTTGAATAGTAACTTAAAGATTTATAGTCCAAAGACTAAGAAATTAAACAATTGTAATTGAAGTCTTAAGAAGAGAATGAAGCTTTGAAAAGCTAAACTAAAAATCTTGAAAAATAACTAGCGGAATCATAGTCTAATTAGAATGATATTGAAAGTAAACGAAAATAAGAAAATGAGCACTTTTAATAATAGGTAAAGAATCTTGAATAGTAACTTAAAGATTTACATTCCTAAAATACGAATCAAAGTAATTAGAAGTCTTAAGAAGAGAATGAAGCTTTGAAAAGCTAAACTAAAAATCTTGAAAAATAACTAGCGGAATCATAGTCTAATTAGAATGATAATGAAAGTAAACGAAAATAAGAAAATGAGCATTTTTAATAATAGGTAAAGAATCTTGAATAGTAACTTAAAGATTTATAGTCCAAAGACTAAGAAATTAAACAATTGTAATTGAAGTCTTAAGAAGAGAATGAAGCTTTGAAAAGCTAAATTAAAAATCTTGAAAAATAACTAGCGGAATCATAGTCTAATTAGAATGATATTGAAAGTAAACGAAAATAAGAAAATGAGCACTTTTAATAATAGGTAAAGAATCTTGAATAGTAACTTAAAGATTTATAGTCCAAAGACTAAGAAATTAAACAATTGTAATTGAAGTTATAGACAACCACAGAAAAATACTAAACTTTGATTTAGACAAACTAGGTTCTTATAGAAGAAAATGAACATCAGCTAACTTAGATAAATATTCTTAATTAATAGATTACCTAAATCAACATTTAAATATAGCAATGCAATGAAATTCATTTAAAGGCTGAATAGAATGATGCTTTACTTATTCAAATTGATGATCTTAAGAAACAGTTAGAAATAGCTGTTAAAGATCAAAATTTAAGATAAGCTTTAGAAGATATGTAGTAAAAGTTAAGCTTAGCTGAAGAATAAGCGAATGAAGCTCAATAATGGCAAGAAGAAGCTGAAGCATTGAAGCAAAAATGCTAAGAAATGGAATAAAAATCTAATGAATTTGATGAAACAGTTTAGAAGCTCTTGAAAGAATAAGAAAATTCAAGAAAACTGAGTTATTAGCTAGAAGAATTTAAGGAAAAAATGACAGGATAAGATAAATCATAAGAACCTATTGCAGCTAAAACATCTGAAGAATCTAAAGTTTTAGATGAAATAGAAAACGTTGATATAGAAAACTTCGAATAAGATCTTCAAAGATTAAAAGAAAAAGCCATACAAGAAAATGATTTGCTTAAGCAAATTTCCAAGTATAAAGGGGAAAAGCCTATGCTCTATATTAACATCTGGAAAATTTTTGAGGTGTTGATGGATAAAAAATATGAAAATGACATAAAAGACTTGGAAGCTGGAATCGCACCTAGAACTATGACTCAGTTTATGCTTGATTATCTTATCATGACTTATGGAATGAAATCCTTAGCCTAAAAAACACTTGCTCAGTTACTTTTAGGTCTATAGTAGCTTTATCAAGAAAAACATATTTATGGAAATCTGTTCTGCAGATTTTTGTAAGTTTATAATCCAAATCCTATTGATGCTGTCCTTGCTACTTTCTTAGTTCAAGCCAGAAACGAATTTCAAAAACTAATACAAGCTTACGCTTCATAAAAGAAAGGAGCAGAAAAGCCTAAGCAACCTAATAAAACTTGGGGTTGGGATATGATAGACGTAACATCAGTAGGAGGGAATGCTCCTATGATGGATTTATTTGAACTGATATAGAAATATTTTGAGTCTGATAAAGAGTTAGGATAAAATATTATGATGAGACTTGTTCCAGATGAATAGTATAAAGCAGAGTTTTACTTGCTAGTTTTAATCTTCAAAATAAAGAAAACTGGAAAAACTCCATTAGAAATTTACTAACTTATTGATTAAAATAAAGATGGGAAACTTTAAATTTCTGATTTCATTTAAGGAATGAAAGGATCATTAGATCTAAAACTAAACGAAGAAGAAATAGCTTGCATTATTAATGAACTTGATACTGATAAAACAGGAGATGTGTCATAAAGCGAATTTGCTGAAAAAATAGCATTTTTATAGTAGAAATACAAGAATAAGGATTTATGGCTATGTTCAAAGGCATAATTTCTAACTGCTATAAGCGATGAATATGATGCTAAGAGAATAAGAGATTTCAATTAACTAAAAGTAGTATTTTAAAAGTTTGATGAAGATGGAAATGGAACTTTAGAGTTTAGGGAATTCGTAAAATTATGCAAATCCCTTGATCCAAATATATAGCAATCTAAATTAGCAGATATGTTTAATTTCGCTTTAAAAATAACTAAAAATCAAGATCCAGATGTTATGAGTCCACAAGCATTTGCTTTTACAGCTTAGAGATATAACCTAGGAGGTTTCGGTACAGGCATCTTTAGTAAGTGTTTTAATTTCAGATGCTTCTGCCGTTTTGTCTGCAGTTTCTAGAGAAGAAGAAGATGCATCATTAGAAAAAGGAAAAGTAAAAATAAGTGGAAAGAAGCCTCCTCAGACAAGATCTCGTATTGCGCAAAAAGCAAAGTGATACTCTTCAAATTAAGAAATTTATTCTTATAATTACTTAAAAATACATATTTAATATTCCTTTTGCATTCTAGCATTTACCATCACGAATTTTCTTACTCCCAAATATTCAAACATAAAACAAGTCCAAAATTATAAAAGTTTAATCAATTTTTTGCTGACTATAAACTATGCTGATAAAACAACTTAGACGAGCTTATCTAAATTATGTATATTAAGCAAATAAGTAAATATGGAAAATGAGGTTGGTATAAAGAGTTTTCTATACTCTACATTATCTAGTAGCTTAGCCAGCACTAATTAATTAATAAATAGTTCAATAGTTTTAAGATCCTCAAGATAAATCTTTCATTTTCCATATAATTAAATTTAATTAAAATATATTCATATAACAAGCTAAAACTTTATTTAGATGGCTCCAATATAAGCAAATCCAATCAAATCTTGGGAGAACTACTTATCTAAATTTAAAAATAAATAAGGAATAATTAGTTGCCATATATCCAATCTTCAACTAAAGCTCTTTTTATAAGAATAAGAAAGAATTAAAGAATAAGTAAGCATAGCTTTAAATACTAGGGAGAATGCAGACTTAATCCAATAAGTAAACTACACTATAAAGGAGATTGCATTTTGATCTTTCTTAAGAAGATAAATTCTATTAATTATATCTTAATTTATATTCAATAAGCAACTGCTCTTTATGAGTAAGTAGTTATGATTCATAGAATGAAGAGTAGTTTACTTAAAAGTAATTGTATGCTTTAGATAGAAAAATACATCACTATCATTTAGTAGTTAAAAGCCTTTTTTAACTAGCTTAAGATATATTAATAAGGGAATAAAGTGCTTTAATATACTAAGCATTAAGCCTTTATCTCTTTGCATAAGTCTACATAACGCAGTCATCTATTTATTTCCTAGAAATATACTGAGATAACTAGATTGATGTATATTATGGAATTATAGCAAAAACCCAACAGAAATTGTAAAGGCTTTGGCTAAAATGTGAACAATATAAATAGTTGGTAAATACTTGATAAAAAGAAGCAGTTAAAGTATGAAAATTACTAAGATATAAAGTTAAACTATTTAATAGAATTAATATGGAAATTTGGCTTTAGCGAAGAAAGCAGGCTGGCTATTCCTAAATAAAAATGAATAAAACTCTAAAATAAGAAATATAAGCATAACTGCTGTAGAATTGATTTCTTTCTTAGCTATGTTATATCCTTATATTTAAAACATATGCCCCAACATTCTGCATATAATAAAAATCTACAAACCAGAAAGTCTTAAATTTAATGGAATTAAGCGATAATCTAATAACAAATATATAAATAATAATACTTCCATCATTCTACTTTGTTACAGCTATACTTTATAGCTAAACAGCTACAAGATAAATTTAAGCAAGGAATACTTTGTCTATATAAAGCTCTAACAAATAATTGGATTGAATAGTTTAAAGGATTAATCATAGTAATTTATATTAATAATCTATTAATTAGATTAATTAGATATCTGTAAGGAGCAAATAAAGCAACAACGCTATTTAGTCAAATTAAATTTGCAATGTTTAGAACTTTATATAGTAATTAAATCCTAACAATGAAAGCGAATTAAGCGTTAGAGCATTTATATCACAAGAAAAGTAACGCCTTTCTTAATGGATTTTCCACTTTTTTATCTCAGTCACTCTAAAATAAATGGCGAGTCGAAAACTTCTAATAAGTTTAACAATAAGCATTTTTATTTTCTTTTGTTCAACTTTATATTTAGAAGCCATTCAAAATCTTTGAGGAAAGGACTAGAAATAAGATTTATAATTTCTTAATAATAGTATCACATTTAATTAATAGACCACTCTAAATAATAAAAGTAAGCTACAATAAATTGAAGAAATTTCAGTTATGGTAAGTGATAAAGCTCCTAAAAGCTAATTTTTGATTAATATTAAATTAGAAAAATAATTTATCGTTCATGGTCCTTTAAATGCCCTTGATTTTCCTGAACTTATAATTTCAGTTTGAATAAAGTTCAATTTGACTTATTTAAAGTAATAAGTATCAAGAGACAATTCTTCAAATATAAATCATACAACAAGTAAAAACTAGCAAAGACGTTTTGCATTGTTTGGCAATAAAGTACAAGGATGTAGTTCTCTAAATTAGCACTGAGGTTACTTTCTTTACTTAGTTCAAAATAAGGAATCTACAAATGGTTGGAAGATTCTTTTAGAACTTGGTTCAGATGAAGGCTGTTAATATATAAGCCAAAATATAGAAATATAGGCAGAAAATTGATTTAACATTCAGCTTCTCTTAACAGCTTTAGGAACTGCTATATTCTAAAAGGAAGAAAATCAGAAATTGCCCTATGCTCAACTTAAAATTAACGATAAATTAATATCAGTTATTGATAAAAATTACTATAGACTTATGCAAATGGGAATACCTTTCAGATTAGGAGCTCAAGTAATTTATAAGCTACCTTATAATGAAAGTGAAAAGGAGGTAATAGGAAATTTTAATTGTTTTGAGTTTTAGAATTTTTACGTTAAGAATGAATATTCCTTATTATAAACTGTTTCTAATAACATTGCTTTAGAAAATGCTATAACTCATTTCCATAAAGAAGTATAACTATTAGGTTTTTTCTGAAAATATAGCTTAAGCTTAAAAAGAAGAAAGAGAGAGTTCATCCTTTATAATGCTTTTTAAATTTAGAAGTATCATTATGGATAACTCGTAGATTTTAATTACTCTCAAGGACATTATTTCTTTGATCGTAAATGTGGCCATGCTGAGTTTAAGGAATTTTATCCAGATATTTATTAAAAGATTTGAAAGGAATATAACTCTATTGTGGAAAAATTAAAGCTTAATATATAGAATGCTATTCCTATAATTTTACCTGTTTATAAAAAGACTGAAGTTCTAAAGGTTGTATTTGAATAATTAGAAAAGTCATATGGAATAAAAGAAACTATCTTAATAGTTTCTTAAGATGGAAAATTCGAGCAGGTAACTAAACTTATAAGCCATTTTAAATAAAGAGGTATTTTAAATATAATACATATCTACCATCCTAATTCTACAGTGCCTGAATCTTATTAAAGTCCTTAAAAAGCTATTGAATTTAAATAAGCAGCTAATAGCTTTTTTCTATATAATATTACCTTTGAGTTATTAAAAGCAAAATCAGTTATCTATGGGGCAGATGATTTGGTCATGTCTTTAGATTTTTATGAGTATGCTAAATGAGTAAACCGCAAATTTATCCACAATCCCTTATATGGTAAAAGAACGGGATTTGTTTAAGTATCAAATGTACCTAAAAATATGAGTAAATAAGAATAACTCTTTTAGTTCAAATTAGGTGATTAAGATTAGTTCTGGAGCTTTATTATGCCCGACTATATGTGATCTGAATTAAAATATACATTTAATGCTTGTGACTGACAAATTAGGATGATGAGTTATTTTAGTAATGTTCTACGTAAAAGCTTGCTTGGTCCTATAATTCCAAGAGCAAAGCATGCCTTTTTATAAAACAACTTAAGTGTCCATGCTCTTCCAAAAGTATTTATTGATTTTGCCTTATTTTGTGATAGAGTAAAATTAATTGATTTCTTCGTGGATTATGAAAAAGCAGAACCTCAAATAACTATTCCAACAAAAGAAAATACTTTAAGACGATCAAGCTACAAACTATCTTGGGATTATTAGATGATGGTTACAAATAGAACAATATAACTTTATTTAACTTAAAGCAACTATTTTTATCTAATTTCTATTAAGAATAAAAATCTGTATGCATTAGATCCTTAAATCTTTCTCTTAAACTAGCTTTAGTAAGTAATAGCCTTCCATATTTAATAATTAGGACTTATTAACTACCAGTATAGAATCCAGTCAAATAAAAATGTTTATCCAAATTATTATTCATTGACAGTTCGCTTTCCTTTTTGCAAGTAACTTTATATCTCCTATTATTTCATGCAAACTAGTAAAAATTTATAAAATAATTAGTTTCTTCGTTTATGAATACTAAGCCAATAAATAGTGGAGTAGATACTTTCTAGATAAAGTCTAGAATAATTTAGTTTGCAAGCATCTTAGTGCTAGCTTAAAGCTTTACTATGTACATTTATTTCTAAAGTTTATTTGCTAATTTTAGAGTTTTGCCTCTAGTTTCTATACGAAATTAATTAAGCTGATATAGAAGAATAATGATTTATAGCTAGACCTAATTAGCATCCATATTACAAGTACAAATTAAAAATTCTCTAACTTTCTTTAAAATCCAATTCTAAACTATAAAGTAAGAGTATCTCCACACATTATCATTTACCTATTATAGTTAATTAAAGTAACATTTAAGTCTATTAGAAGTAACTAATACATCACTAAGCTTACTTATTTTATTATAAGTAGGCTTTCTAAAATATATTTGATAATGCTTCATAAAATTGAATTTTTATTTATTTAAAAGAAAATAAAAATAACATATTCAAAATTTTAGAATTCAAGTCCTTGTTCAAAAAAATCGTTTTTATTTACAATATTTCTTTCTTTATCAGATTAAGTCTACTTCACTGTCCAGCAAATACTTCTAAGTCTCCATAACGAATATCATGAAAGCAAGACCAAATTGTTATGCTTTTAAAGTAAATTTAATTCATTTTTATTCAGTACATACTTCTCATATATATAACTATTTCAGAGTATACTCAAGTTGATTTTATCAGAATAAATCTAAAAGATTTATGGAAAGTTTATTTCCTTTATTCGATTGAAAAGATATTCAAATTTTTTCTCAAATTGCTAAATTATTTAAGTTGATACGTCATTTTTGAACCAAAGAAAAGCTTCTAAATTTTAATTTGGTAAATTTTTCTTCGATTTAGATTCTAAATAGTAACTTTTTTCTTCCTACCAAGAAGCTTAATTTGCTCCTATATCTCTTACTCTGTTAGATGAATCTTGAAGGTATTCAACAGATCTTGCTTTAACTCCTTATTATCTATCATAGTCTTCTAATTTCTATCAAGCTATGTATAAGTTCTTAAGGCCTCTTATCTTCTTTTTAACTTTCAATAGATAAAAGTAATAAAGTCCTGCATAAGGTATTCTAAAATTAATGAAGCTTCTTCATTGCTTATTTGCAATTAAAGAAGTAAGCCTAGCATAGGGAAATAGCTGCATATGAAGAGCTATTGAAGCATATATTAACTCTCTTTTCTTTTATTCCAATTATTAATAAGTTTCTTAACTTCTCCTCTTATTTAGGTTAAATTTAACCCTATGTGATAATCAATAGATACTAAGAGTTGCAAAAGTCTTTAAAATAAAATTGCATATAGTTATTTTTAACAGCTCAAAACATGCAAAATCTTCAAAATTCTAGCAATCTTTTGATTAACTTTAGCTTTTTCTCCATATTTTTAAAGCTTATAACTTAGAAAAGAAAGAGAACATTTTAGGTACTCTTAATAAAGGATATCTTCTTTGTCTCTTTTAAGTTCTTTTACATAAACTTTTCAAAAGACTAATTAAGTAACTTTTCAGGTTTAGCATAGTCTTAATTAATAGAAGAAGATAACGATTTTATAGAACCAAAATACTAAACCTTTATAATTAAGTCTCTCATTTATGCTTCTTTTCCTTATTGTGCTATCATTTAAAATCATAAAGGAGCTACCTTTTATTTGGAAGTTTGCTAATGTTTTTTAGATTCTAATATAGTTAAATCGGGATTATGCAATTAGCAAGATTGCAAGAAGATATAACTTTCAATTGGCGTTTTATTTTTGCAAACTTTTAAATATAATTTCATCCAATTCTTCGTACTTTCTTATAACTCTGAAGCTGATTTAGCAGTTAATAGTAAATTACTAAATATGCTCCTTGTGATCCTATACATTTAGTTTCAAGTAGATAAAAGTGTCATCTTGTAGTCACTTAAATCTAGTCATAACTATTCTTTTTCTTACTTCATCTGTCCTATTCATCTTTTAAACTTCTAAAAATGCTTTCAATTTCTTGATTCTATCTCTACAGCTATTCCAGAAACTAAGTTAATTTTTCTTTAAGCTTTCTTATTTAATATCTAAAGTATCATATTTAAGCTTTTTAATTCATATTACAGCTCAGTCAGAAGTTCTTATTAATCTTAAAGCAAAGCTTCTTTTTCCTTTACATTATCCTCTTATGAGCTAGAATTCTATTTGCTTTATCATCTTTTGGCGCTGTCTAGTAAATTAAAACGAGCTTAAGTAAAGACTCCACATGTTTTGATTACTACTGAGCTTTTAAATAATTAAAGTTTTACTTCAATTTTTTAGAGTTCCTCAACGATCTCTTGGCATTTTCTTTATTCTGAATTAACTTTCCAATCGTAATTCTTCAATCATTCCTTCTGATTTTCTGCTTTTTTTTACATAGATTCAGCCTAAGAATCTTTAAGTTTGCATTCTGGTTATTTTTGTTTTTTTGCTGCTCTGATAATTAATTTGCAGTGATATCTAAGAACTAAATATCCGAATTAGATATCTTTAATTACTAAGCTCACTTATATAAAGTAAGTGACTAATCTAATTCCAACTTACATTAAGGGATTCTGCGTTCTTTTTACAACTCTCCAATAATCTTCTTATACTAAATTTCTCTCATCAGATACTTTTGCTCCACTTTCTAAAAGCCGACATTGGAATAATCTAGCCTAGCTTTACTAGGAAGAGATTTCTTGGATAATTGATAAAAAGTGAGAAAGGAATAGTGACTTAGTAAGTAGCAAAATGCTAATAGTAGCAAGTAGCTTAATATTTATAAATGAATATTCTTCTGCCATTTCATTCTGCTTACAGTTCTATCTTTCTTACTCTAGCTTACTATCTTAACAAACTCGATCAGTTCTTTCTGCTTCTATTCTTAGTGTTATTTCTAAATGTTCTAATCTTGCGAAATATTTATAAATGCGTTAAGGTCTCTTTCTTAGGTCATGAGACTCGATTCTATCATCTCTGCATGTTCAAGTTTTTCATTAACTTCTTATTATCTATCTTCAACTTTTTTATCTCTTCCTTGATATCCAGCACTATTTTAATCAGCTAATCGTAGCCTATTTATTATTATGTGTCTGGATTGAAGACTTCAAAGCGTATTATATTTTTAGCCTATTTCCTAGGCTTTTCTTCAGAGATGAGAGGCTCATCTTATGGGTTACCTTTTTGGTACCCTTTTCCTGGCCTAGCCTCTCTAGATTGTCGTTAACTCCTGCCTTTTTTGGAGCCGCGAAGAATCCTGTTTTTCTAATACTGGCATCTTTTTTTTAAAAGTCTTTTAAAAAATATATGTAAAAACAAAAGAAGAAGTTTTGATACTGCAATTAAGATAATCACATTTTGTGGTATGTCAAGAAGGAAGAAAACTCAAAATATAAGAAGAAAAGATGTGAAGAAATAAAAGCAAATTATAACTAACTAAAAATGGAATATACAGGCAGAAATTTAACATAAGAGGCCTCGTAAATTACCCGTGATAACTTACATATACAAAAGGATGTCTTAGCAAACATACACGTGAAAAAATAGAGAAGCGAAACTGGTTGGAAGTCAAGGAAACTTCAAACACTTAACTTTTAGTTCATATTATATTTATTAAATTGACTCTAATGTTTTTATAAATCAAAGGATAGTTTGACTCTCTTAAGTCAATTAAATAAAAATCTTTCCATTCATCAAATATTTTTTTAGCATTAATTAATGTTGCGGTCAATTTAATCTTCCCTTTAGAACATTTCTTATAGTTATCAATTATCTATTATATCACCCAAATCTATTAAGTGGTTTATCTATTTTTCATAAATCCCATTTATAACGGGTGAATTAAATGGCTCTAATAAATCAGATTTAATAATCTTTTTGTTAAAGCTTTATCATATAGCTTTAGGATATATTAGTAAGAGAATAGGTTTTCAGTTTTCCAATCATCTTTATTTCCTCTTTCAAGTATTTGAATAATCACTTACGTATTTATTTCCTAAGGAATTCTTCCAAATCTTAACATATTATTCAGAAAAGAGTATAAAATTATTAGCAAATATTATCCATCATATTTCAGAAGTTCACCTTATATTCTGTTGGACCAGCTGCTTTTCCATTTTGAATTTGTTTATAATTTATTTTATTTCTTATATGGCAAAATGATAAAATCCTTATAAATATGAGAGTGGATAATCTTTAATTTCTTGAATACTTTCATACATTTTATCTATTTTTTAATTAATAAGATTGATCTATTATTGAGTTAGATTAGGATGCTTGTTTAAAACGCATTTCTCCCATGAATGAATGAATTTATTTTTTATTTCTTAATTAAAGTTCATTTCTTTTCTTGGGCTTTAGATTTTCTTTGCATGTGAAAATATTTCCTTAGTATCTACATTTAGAAATAGAAATTTCTTTTTTGCTTTACTTTTTTAAATTTTCATAGATTATATTTTAAGTTTTTCCAAAGTTGTTTCTCTGTTTCGAGAAGATAGTTATTTATTAACTTATTCTTCCTAATTTAATTTGAGGTTCCTTTTTGCCGAATTAGTCCTTTAGCTTCAATATATTTCTTAGTTAGATCTCTAGGAAGTTGTTTGTATTTTGAATCTGGAATAAAAGATTAAAATGCTTAATCTACATTGTACTGATTGTTAATTTTAATGCATTCATATTAATCTTCGATATTATCTGTATCTATCTAAAAGAATTCTTATGAAATTTGTAGAAAAGAATCTTAATATTTTCTATCCATTGCCCCTTATAGCCTATTAATCTCATATTTTCTTTGAGTTATATTTTCTCAATAAATTGTAGAATTAAAGGTAAAGCAATGGTAAATGGAATGTATCATTAAATAAGCTATTATTAAAAGCATCCAAGTTTACAAGTTCATTACTATTCAAATGGTTGCTTATAATGATATAATCATTACAGTATATTTTTACTGTTTCTTTGAAGAAGAAACCACCCCAATAAAAATCTTAATGAAATTAAGTTACTGATATGAATCAGATACTTCATTTTAATTATGTTCATAAAGTTCAAGCTTCGCTTTTTTTTATCTTTCAACTCTGTTCTGTTGCTTCTTGTACTTTCTTGCTACTTTTCTTTAGGCTCCAATTAATTATTTGTGTTTTTTCCTGCAATTTAAATTCATTTTTTAGTAGATTTCTGTAAACAATTTTATTTGAAAATCTACATACGTTTATTTATGAGAAGTGTTAGTTTATGAAGAATTATTCATAAGTTATTAGTTTAAGTTTAATAAAAATGTACAGTAGCTCATATTCGCTGCATAAAATAAGCTTTGAAGTCCTGTTTCCCTTCCACTGGCTTCAATTCTTGTCTTCTTTTGCCTCAAGGTCTTGTTAAAATAAATCTCAGTAGTATTGAGTTCCTTTTCTCTTATATATGTCTCCTTCAGGATTACAGTAGAGCTTTTCTCTCTCTTTTTTATCCTAAAGTCAATATCATTTTTTAAAGTTCTATGCAATTCTTGTATAGATGCTTTAAACTTCTGCAAAACTATCATCTTTTCCTATTCTTATTTTTTTTCTGTTTTAACTAGGCACTTTTTTTCCATTAGAGATTAATTTATTCCAACTTACTCCGTTTCCATTTTTTCCTGACTCTCTTTTTTCTTAAGTAAACTTTTAATAAATAACTATTTGCCACTATTAAGTTAATAATCATAGAAATATCTTAAGAGCAATATCCTTAAAACTACCAAATTTATATCACTACTTATATCATAAAAAATCTTAAAGCATCTTAACAAAATGATGTATCTATTATGCTCTATTAATTTAAAAGAAAACAAGCTATTTTATAGCATAGTAAGTCATTAATTAATTTTTGCTTAATGAATAATTAGAAAACAATATATAAGCTTCATTCGATCGAAATATTTGTCAAATCACAGGAAACTTACACTTCTTTTACAAAAATACTTTCTCTTAGTTTATATACTTTTAAGCTTTCTTGCTAGATAAAATAAATTTACTTAGCTAACAAATCCATTTTAAGCCTTATAAAAAGAAGTAGTTAACTATAATCGTTAAATTTAAGCTTGCTTTTATATTTAACTTTTAGATTTCTTTATTATTTTTATATCCAATAATTAGAAATGAATACCTTATTTAGATTAAAAGCATTAGTCTTAATATGTATATAATAGGATTAAGAAATTTAATTAATTATTTAGAAAAATACTAAATTTAGGCAATTGCTAACCTTTCAATTCTTTCACTTAGATATTAGTAATGCTACATGTTTAAATTTAATAACTGTTTAGTTTTAGAAGTGAGTAATTAAATAAGTTAAAAAAATGCTTAAAACGGAATATGCAGCTTTTTTTATTTGTGTATATTTTTCTAATTCTTTTTCTTAGAGCAAACTTCTTACTATAGGTTTTAGGATATTCTTTGAGTCCTTATTAAGTTAAAACTAGAGAAAAACTCGTACTATTTTTCCTTTATCTCTTGCTATTTTACCTCTGAGAAAAGAGCACTTGAAATTTTCTTACAAATTATCTTGAATTTTTTTTAATTGCTTAGCATATTGTTCTTAAACTGTAGTAAGCAACTACTACTATAAGAGTCTCCATATTTCTACAGTATGATAACTTACCTCTACAAAATTTACAAAGATCTCTTACTTTCTTTTGTTTACCTTATTAATAGCTAAATCAGTTATCATTAATTCAATTTACTACAAGCCAAAATTATTCTTTCTTAAGGTTGCTATCTCTCTTTTGATTTCTTCTTTGAGAAAAATGTTAAAGCTTTCCTAAAGGCTTATTTTATCCTCATTCTAGGAAATGTTTAAAGATGTATCTTCTTGAATGAATTGCCTTATTTGTATACTTTAAGAGTTTTCTTCAGATTGATTTTCTAATGAAAAACCACTTGAATTTAAATCCCTTTTCTTTCCTTTCTTGATTTAAGAAGATGTATCTAATAATTTAGTCCTTGCTAGAGCTGATTTGTTTAATTTATCCTTGAAGGTAAGTTTTGCTCTTTAAATTTTTTGTGGATTTTCAAATAAACTTTAGTTTAAATCATTTTACTTCAGTATTTTAGGAGTCGATTAGGCGAAAAACGTCTATGACGGCTGAGGAGTTGTCAAGCTTTATGGAGAAAAGTTGACTATATCCTGAAATAATGTTTTGGTTTAGACTGATAGCGACTGCTTTTAGTCTTTAATCTGATTGTGAGTTAAACTTTCCTCTTAAACTTATTTTATTTGATTAGGCTAATTTACCTACATCTGCTGTACTAGCATAGCACGTTCTAAAAGATTGTTTTGCTTTAAAAACTCAAAATATTTAACAATATAACTTAGATATTACAGTATTGATTCGCAAATGGGCAATCTATTTAAGTTATAAATTTGAAACTGAGTCAAGAAGTAATGGACTTAGGAAATGCACTCGCTATCGATAGATTGATTCTCAAAAGCATAGTTGATATTATTCAATACATGCAAAATCTCTGGAATGTACTGTAAGTTAAAAAGAATTTCTTCCATATCACTAATATTCTTGTTAAATACAAAACTAGTTATAAATCCTGGGCATCTAGCTCTGCTTACTAGCTAAATAAGAGCTGATGAGATATTTTTAAACTTTTAAAACTCTTCTTCTGATTATCTTTCATTTGCTTAAGTGCACATTTCTCTGAACTTAATTAATCTCTTATTGGTTATCTTTAACTAGGCTTTCAATATCTCAGCTTACATTCTCTTATTTTCTTCTTGAATTTTAAGGTATTATTTTTACTCTTACGCATCGGCTTTAGGTCTTATAACAGGAAATAATTCTTTTCCAAGAGAGTTAACTTTTTACATAATCACTGTAGATGAAAGATTAGTTTGAAGTTATTATTTTTTTTAAACTTCTTAATTTTTTTATGCTTGACGATTAATTAAGCTCTATAAAGAATTCTATTGCTTCAAACTTTAGACACTTCTGGAGTTAATCAGATTTTTTTATTTTTGAGTTGGATTTTAAGCTAATAATTTAACCTAAGACAACTCTCTTTAACTTGATTTTTTATTCAGATTTTACTGCAAAACTTCATCTTTACTTTTAGTTTGCTCTAAAATGATAGCTAATTAGCTCTCATTGTTGTTTCGATTTTAGATAGAAACTTTTTCTACAGGTGGTTCTAAATTATTATTAGCATGCTGTGCTTAAATTTCTCGACTAGATTTACTTTTAGTCATTTAATAATTTGACATAATCACTTTATTGTCATTTATTACTTACTTTACTTATGCTATTTTTTCTTTAGTATATTTCTAGTTTTTCTTTACTTGTAAATCTTAAAGAGGAAACTTAATTTTTTTCTTCCCTTCTTAGTTAAATGTAGGTGTAGACATTTAATCTATGGTATTAAGGAAATCTTATTTTATTATATCAGTACCATCTACAGTTAAATTATTTTAGTTAGTTGGGATAACTATCTGCTTCTAACTAAAAACTTATTTTTAGCTTTAATTATCTTTTTAGTTCTTTTAAGGAGTCTAAAATGAGTTTTACTAATTTTCAATATTATATAATTAACTTAGTTATGTATTCTAATTATCTAGCTTTTAGTTTACTCCTCTGTTATAGCCAAAAGTTTCCAGCTTTTTTAACTAAGATTTGTTTGATGAATTTTCTTAGTTCTAACTGTTAATTTTATCTCCACTGTATAATGTTAAAACTGTTTAGATTTATTAATCCTTATAAACTAAGTTTTATTATGGGTTTGCACTACTCAGGCTATCTTATTTATTAGGGATTTATGTATAATTTAAGTTTTTTTCTTTTTTTCCTTAATTATGATAGATTTAACTTTTTTGATTTTCTCAGTTGTAATTATTTTGCAATGACTAATTTAACTCAAGCTAGTCCTCATTTTAATTTTATTCAAAAAAAATACCATCGTTTGTTTAGTGTTTTTTATCATAATTTTCTTTGATATTAGTTTAGTAAGAAATTGTATTTTACTTCCAATCTCTTGAATCATTCAAATTTTCATTGTCATATGGATAAAATTACTGCTATGAATCTTGTGATTATTATTATTCCTCGTTTTCATGTAAATTTTTGGTACTTCTTTTCAATTTTTCTTTGTACTTATAATAGTTAATTTACTTCGATTGCCTTTTTTAATAAATTTAATTTTTGGTTGGACTATTTTTATCTTCAGAGATAGTTTTCTTTCTAGCAGAGCTGTTCTATCTCTCTTCTTTTTTACTATCTTTCCCTGCAATTTAAGATCTTTGCGTTTCAATTTATTTTCCTTATATTTTAGTTTGCTAACTTTTTAATATGTTTGGAGAAGCTTAATTTTGTAATAGTACTTGATTGCCTATTTTATTTCCTGAAGTATTACGACTTTTTTAAGTTTACTATTCAATACTTTTAAATGCAGTTTCTCTTCCTTTTACTTAATCTTGGTCATTAAGCTATGAACTTATTTGTTCGCCTAAACTAATTTAAACAGTCGGCTATTTATTATTTCCTATTTCCTGGTTTAACTTCTATTATTTTTCTTAATTATCCTCTTAAAGTAAGACATTATCATGCTTTTTAGCTTACATTATCTCTTTTTCCTAGCCTAATGTATTTGTATGTGATTTCTAATTATCCTAAAGAACTTGCTAGAGCATCTCCTTATGATTTATTTCATTTTTAGGTTTTCGATTTTGATTGATTACTGATTGAATAGCTTCCCACTTAAAGGTTTACTTGTGAATCCTATTTTTCATTTTTCTATTAAATGTGATATATTTTAACTAAGCACCCATTAATAAGGCATATAGCATGCTATATTAATACTATGCCTTTACTTTTTAACTACCATATATAATTTGGAGTATGTAATGCTAAAGTCTTTAACTAATTTAGTATTTGTTAAGTGTATTTTAACTTAAATATATAGGAACAGTAATTTACAATAAAGCTTATAGCTTTTTAACCAAGGTGCTTAGCTTATTGCTATTCCTGATTCTTTTAATCTACATAATCTCTTTCATTGCTAAATATGAAATGCAAATCTATTGCTTGTAGTACATTTACAGAATTAGGTAAAGACTCAGCTTACTTACCATTGTATCTAGTTTAAGTTTGCTTCTTACTCACTAATACATTTAGATAGCTTAATATTTTAACAATTTACTTTAGCACCAAATAAAAGCTTCTAGAATTAAAATTATGCTTACTATGGAAGCGATAGAACCTTATCAAGTTATTATGAGATAAGCCTCTTAAATAACTTCTACTCATAGATTAATTAAATTAATAGCTAGCTAAAATAAGCAATACTATAATAAGAAGAGCTATATAAAATGAAGCCACTATTTAATTTTAGATATCTACATAAACTCTTTACTCTAGCAAACCATGTCTTATGATATTTGTATCCTATAGCAATGCTATGGAATCTATTATTTATTCTATGAGGCTTATTTTAAATTTCTATTCTTTATTTTAACTTAATAAAATGTATATGCTTTCAAAAAATGGAAAAGCAGCAATAATTTGATAATAGAGCTTTAATGAATAAGTTTACTTGAAGCCTTCTATTAGCAAAACTGAACAAATCATAAGATTTTTATAGATATAATAGTTACTTTTAAGGATTAGGCATTCAATCGAATAATATCATATAAGAATCCTAAGATTAAAGTTGTATGATGGAGATTTTTAGTATTAAATATGACATATAAAACAGATAATTTAGAAGATTAAGAGTTGATGATGAAAGTTATCATAGACAAAGTATCAAAATTTATCTTTTCTTTTTCTTCCTGTATATTTTGAATCTGGCCTAACTTCTAAATTTTTGCCTCTTTATTATGCTTTCTTTTGCAAAATTCATTCTTTGCTCTTGAAATGGGGTTTCTTTACTCTCTCCTTTTTTTCAGTTTCTCTTTTTGGCGCTATACCTGCGTAAAGAACGAAATAGTGCTTCTTTGCTTTGGTTGAATTAGGAAAATCAATTATTAAATCAGATGCAAATCCAGATTTTAAGCTAGCTGCTGCTAGCATTTCAATTTATTGAGCATTTTCAGGATAGAACTGAAAGACAACTCTAGTTCCTCTACATACTGAACTATACAGAGTATTAAAAAATGAAACCATTCTTTTAAAAGGTTCTTAAGCGTTCGTATCTGCATTACAAAGTCATTATAAAGCAGAAACTGATATTCCACCATCAAATACACCAGGTCTAAAAGGAAGCCCTTATCCCATATCAGCTAATATTGTATCACCAATAGCTTTACTCTAATTTTAATTTGAATCAAAAAATTTGTTTTATTCTCTCTCCAAGAACTTATTTATCATATAAGGACTAATATCAATACCTATCCAGAACAATCCTTTTTCAGTCAAACTTTAGCCTGATATACCAGAACCTGAACCTATATCTATCATTAGAATATCCTTTTAGGATTCTGGTTGTAAAATTTCAATGCACCTATCTGCCATTTCACTTTATATCTGCATAATTCTAGTATTTTGACTATACTTTTAGGCTTCTGTTTCATTATAGTAGATTTCAGGAGGAGCTTAGTGTTCAGGTCTTGACATTGATTCCTTTATTTGAATAATAATCACTATATTTAATTTAATTCTCGTAAATTAAAATAGCATTTAATCCTTTTTCTCATATCAAAGGCAGCTTTTTCATAATAATGCATACAATCAGTATAAGCAAGTATCTAAAAAGAGCTTTGATATGCTTTCCAAATTATATTAGGCTATTAATAATTCCATATAATAGAAGAGTAATGATACCTTTCTTATTGTAACTATATTGTGTTCTGTTTATGAAATTCCATAAAGGGCAGTGCTTACTCTTTCCAAAGAAATAACTTTTAGATTATATTGTAAAAATTTAATTTACTAAGTAACTTTTGAAATAGCATTTTGAATTAATTTCTAAAAGTATTCTCAGCTAGACGAAAAGATCCTTTAAGTGCTTATTTAAAAAGCAAACTGGAAATTAGTAATAATCCTATAAGTTCTTAAGAAATTGATACTTTATAAATCAGACAATTTAAGAAAGTAACGTATTGCAAGATTATCTAGTCAGAGCTAATCTATTTGCAAGAGATGTAAATGCTAGTAGGGTAACTCGCATAAGTAAGATAATCTTAAACTAAATAAAAAGGAAATTTTAAATCATTATTGTATATTTTTCCTAATATATTACCCAAAAATGCTAAATGTTCAGTTTCTGGCATAAAATTAAACCTTCTCGAAAATATTCAACAAGTCTTCTATAATTTCTAGTTAAATTTATATATAATTTGGAGTTGTTTAGTTAAACTGGAGATATCTAAACTATTAAATAAAATGATATATTAAGAAAGTTTATAAAAAGAATGAAAAAGTTATTTGAGAAGTTTGATTAAATATTTCAAATAAACAAAATTTTTCCTTTATTAAGAACCTATTTTCTAGCACTGAATATGTTTATAATTATATCATAATATCAAATCCCATTAGCTAGATAGAAAGTCTTGAATTATATATGAACTTGAGTAGCGTGCAAAGCTGATTATATTTAGATGTGATTTAAGCATTAAAAAATTCCTAATTTAGCTAGCTTTTCTTAAGATATAATATCTAATATAAATTTATATATTGCAATGGTATGCATTATTGATACTGATACTTTAAATTTGAAAGAGTTAAATTCATTTTTATTTAACTGCTTTTAGCTTATGTCTAATAATTATCTCTCATAATGATATTAATTCTTAAGGAATTTGCACTTTATTTAATGATTTACAGTTACTTGCTCTAGTATTACTAAAAATCAGATTTTTATAGTTTTATCATAAAACTCTTTTAACAAGCTCAAAAGCTCCATATTTATAAGATTGGCTTACATTATTAAGATAAAAATTACAGGAAATATTTCCTTTAAGGTATTTACTTTTATTTAAAGGATTCGCAATAAGAAAGTAAGTAGTATGCAAATTAAAGTTTAGAGGATATAAATTAAAGGCTGATAATGATAATAAGTTGATCATAAGTTAATAAATTAAAATGGAATCAAAATAAAAACAAAAACAACTATAGACTTTGAATTAAACATTGGACAGTTCGTTTGAGCAGAATGCTTAAATAAATAACGATAATATCTTCCCTGGAACCATTCTTAAACCTATATTTACTGGTTTCTTGAATTAAAAAAAAGGAATTAAAGGAAAATCATTCAAGTAAATTTAGAGCGAAATTTAAAAAGTGTAAACAAAGGCAACTGTGAAAATGTAGTAATTTGATCATAAGAGATTTCAGAAATACTTGGAAGAGCTTAATAAAGATAATATTAACTCTTAAAGGCAGAGTGAAATCTCAGATTAGCCTTAATCTTAATAAAATAATTCTAATTATTAAGGAATGGAAAATTAGAGTTAATATGCTAATAAAGGTTAGAAATAAAACAACTTGGAGAAAGATCAGCAAAATCTCTTTTATTAGAGTATTGTCTAAAATAAAAAATTATAATAATCTGATACTTAAGAGCTGATTAAGGATAAAAAGCAGAGCTAAGCTTTATAAGATCTTTAATTTTTTGTCAAATAAAATAAAGGAGAACAAAATAAAGTTAAAGTTTTGAAAGATGATGAAAATACGAATTTTCTTAAGCAAGAATTAGATAGATTAAGGAAGAGAAATTCAAAACTGAGAATTTTTGGTTCCATAGTTCAAAGTAGAAAGAAGACAAATGATATAGATTATGAAAAGTCATTTCAGCTAAAAAATAATCAAAAATTAGTTATAAAGACCATCTAAGTAACTACAAATGATTCATAATAAGCTTCTCCAGAAAATAATAATAAAAATTTAAGAAATAAGCCTTGGAACTTTTAACTATCTAAATCATTTGGAAAGAAAATAACAAATTCCTAAATTGTCAAAGAAACTTATAGCAAGCAAATGAAATGCTAAATAATAATTGCTATTCTATCAAACTTAGGGATGATTCTCCACTTAATTTAGAATCAGTACAATTGATCTTGCAATAACTGTCTCTCCAATTTCGTTGTAGTTACTCGAAGTATAATTTGATTTCTTAATATATGTTTATGTAAGTTTTGATTGTAGTGATTACATTGATTTACAGCTATGAAATTGATTTAGATTTCTTGATTAAGGTAGAAGAAATTGATGTTCATTGTAAGATTTTAATTATACAGCAACAATATTCCATATAAAGAATAATTGATTATGACTCTTGTTTGAGCTTATAATTTATCTCCCTTCAAGTCCTCCCTATTTAGAAGCTACTATTACAATTTAATCTCTTGACGAGTAAAATGTTTATTGTTGGGATGATTTGATAACTGTATGAATGTTTTTAAGGTCCTTTTTACAAGTTAGACTCTTTATTTACCTTAGATTTAGCGAGGTGCAGTGACGTGTATATGAAATGATAAAAGTGGCTGATATTAAAAATATAAAGCTTTTCCAGTTCAAATTGCTAATGAAGAGCAAACCTTTCATCATTCTCTTTATCTTTACAATTCTGCTCTTTTTTTAGGCAGGATTTGCTTTCTACATATTTGAAAGAGGGCTAAGCGATACAAGATTGAATAACTTATGAAACTGCGCTTGGTATGTAATTGTTACAATGTGTACAATTGGCTATGGTGATATCACTACAGAAATTCATATGTCAAGAGTAGCAGCATGCTATGCTGCCCTATTTGGAACCGTCATTTTTTCTTAGTTCGTCTCTTCTGTCGATGATGCTACAAGTCTCCAGGACGATGAAAGACAGTTCTATTTCTAAATAAGGCAGCAGTTCTTTTAAGAAAGAGCTTATAGAAAGAAGGCTCTGGTACTTATTTAAAGATGAATGAAGTATTAAATTTCGCATTTCTATAGAGTTCCCTCTTTGAACAAACTAAGATTATTTACACACGCTAAGTTTAGCTTTCAATAGGCAAGGAAGTTGTTTTTAGGAGATGAGCTTTATATAGAAGATTAAATAATAGCCTTCTAGCAAAGCTAAAAACAAGAGTTCTAGCAATTATAAAATAAAATAGAAAGCATAAAGGATTCTGTTGTAGCTATTGATGATATACAAGACACAGCTGACGAAGTTTTCAATGTGAGTTTACTTTTGAAAGATTTATCTTCAAGAATGTTCAATATTAGCTTGATTACTTTTGGATCTTAATTAGATTAATATTAGAAATAAGTTACTATGTTTAGTGGCTAGAGACTCTAATAAAAAATTATTTCCAACTTGGATGAAGTACCTCAGATTTCAATATTGGAAATTGACCATCAAGAGCTTTTTGAGACAAATGACAGTAGAAATGAAATAAAAGAGGAAACGTTAAGAGCCTTATGTGCTTTTATAAAAATCCATATAAAAACAGAGTCTTTCAAATCATAGGCAGGCAAGATGAAAAATTGTTTCTAAGCACAGGACTCAATTAATATGCTTTTAAACTTCAAAATGTCATCCAATCTTAATGAAGGAATATAAATTTGTAACAAACTACTGAAAATGGGACATATTGAAGGATTATATCAAAGTAGCTATTTCTTTAACAACAATGAACTGTTTTACTTTACAGAAAAAGAGAATAAATATGATGAGTTTTTCAGTTAATAAATGAAAGAATAGAGCAAATAAGTCATATACATTTAGTTAAAAAAGCGAAAAATATCCTCCGATTTGTTCTTTTCAAAATTCATTCAAAACTCTTAAAAACTTAAAAATTTCTTTACTAGCAATCGAAGCTAAAAGATTGCAGGTTATAGTTTTATTCGTAATCGGAAAAGCTAAGAGAGGTCAAGCTAGAACTCAACTTAAAGTAGTTCAAATAAATAATCTTTCTAGCAAGTATCTCAATAGAACTCTCCTTTTAAGAACTTAAATATTATCGCAGAAGATAAAGATAGTTCACGAAGTTTAAGCAGAAGCAGTAATACAGATGTTTAATCTACTAATGAATTTTCATAAAAAGATCTTTAATCCAATATAAACTTACAGAGTAAATAGATTGACAATGAGATTTTTTTGCAAAGTAAACAGGTAGATAAGTAATTTATTGGTCTAAATAACACTAAAAATTAAGTTTAAGGATTTAAAAATACTAACTCTTAAAGTAATTAAAAGGACAAAATTTAGAAGGAAAAAAATATCTAAAATTATAGTTAAAATTAACCCTTTCATTTAGGAACAAATTAAAAAAAGGACGAAATTTAAAATAAAAAGCCTAATTTAAATTCCGATATTTAAGAGAACAAAGTGGTAGAAAAAATAAAAATGGAGTATAAAAGCAACTAATAAAAGCAATCTCCTAACTAAAATTCTCAAGTAATTATGCCTTAAAAATCTGTTTAATATCATAATTAAAAATAAAATAATCAAGGCATGATTGATATGACTAGTTAAGAAAAAGTAAAAGCAGAATAAGTATAATAGAAACATTTTAGCAATACTTAAGCATATCTAGCTTAAAAAAATGATCAAAATGCAAAAGACTTTAAATAATTTATTGGTAAAGAGTGTGAAAAGTCATAAGATCAAAAAATAACCAATTTATAACTAAATTAGAAAGGAAAAGCAAATGAACAGTAATAGTAGAAATAACCTAAAAAAATCGAAATAATTAAAGAGAATTAGCATACTGACTAAAATCTCGAAAGAAAAGAGAACCAATTATACGAAAATTACATATTAAAATAATAGAATCAATTGAATTATTTAAAATAAAAGGAAATTCAGTTGGAGTAACTAGAGGAATAAATTTATTAAGAGTATTAGGAGAATAAAGATTCAAAGTCTGATAAAAGCAATGAAAGCTATAGATCCAGTAGTGCAAATTAGAGTAGCTAAGAAGATCAATCAGATTCGGATAGTGTAGGTAGCAATTGAGGTTGTAATTAACATTGTTGACATTTGAATTGAGTCATTTTGTTAAAAATATATGTTTCTCTAGTAAAACATTAAAGCAATATAAGTTTATCTCAAAATATCTTTTACAGCTTCTTTATGCAAAGATTGTCTTCAACTTTATTAGCAAAAATGCTTATTTTTAAAAATCATTTTTTTATTTTTTATAGATGGGATATAGGAAAAAGGGAGCAATTTTAAAGCAAAAAGAAAACCTTTTTAATTTCTGAAAATAGCTAAAGGAATAGAAGTAAATAAATGAAGTGGAAAAAGCAAAGCAAATAAAATAAAATATTTAAATATCTTAAATAATTCTAAATACTTAGTAATTAATCTAGTTATACAAGTACATTATTTATGATATAAGCAGGAGAAGTTAGAAAATCATCCTATGATCACTAATATTAAGCTATCTAATTTATATAAGAAACGCTTCTATAAGCTTCTTAAGATCTTTTATTAGAAATTATTAATAAGATAATGAAGACTTCTATATTTAATGTGTAGAAGTCTATCGAATAATAAAGTGAAGCACCTTTTAAAATCTTTTTTTAAATACTTTACAAAAGCTTTAAATTTATACTAATTTATACTAATTTAGATCATATTTATAATAATAGAAGAAAATGATGATTAATAAGACAATCCTTTTCTTTCTCTTCTCACTAACTTTTTTAGCCAATTCTTAAAAACTTGTCGGACTTCTTGAATTTAGCAGGCATGGAGCGAGGGCACCTAAAATGAAATAAGATTTCGATAATTATACCTGAACTGTAGATTGGATGGATCTTACAGAAAGAGGCTGGAAGCAACATTATAAAATAGGACAAAAATTAAGAGAAAATCTTATAATAAAATAAAATTTACTTAGCTATGAGTTTGATTAAAGTGAAATGACTGTTTAAGCTAGTGGTAAAAACAGAACTTATTTAAGTGCAAAAGCTTAAATTGAAGGATTATATCCAAAAATGCAAAATCCAAGTGACTCTACCTTTAAATAGCCCCAAATAAGATCTGTTATTGTAGAGTAAGATACTTTATTGCATCCACATTCAGCTTTTCCAAAATTAAAGCTGATAAAGCAAAGAAATCAAAATTCTTCGGAATGGAGAAACGAGCAACTAAGATTACAGCCTTTATTCGAAAGGATACGAAAAGCTTTAAACGTAACAGTGGATAAAATTACAACTTGTTCTACGTTATATACAACTCTAAGGTGTTTGGAGTATGAAGGATAAATTTGAATAATAGAAAAAGTAAATTAGGAAGACCCTAAGCTTCTGGATGATATGAAGTACTGCTTATACTATAAATAAAAGAATCAATTTTGTGGAGAAAGTGAAGGAAAGTACTTGATGATTAAAGTTTTGTTTGAAGAATGACAGTAATTCACAATAAATCTATATAACTAATCCTTAGCAAAGAAAGAAAACTTCAAGATATATGTAGGTCATGACACTCAACTATCTTGCATACTTGTAGCATTAAATCTATTTGAAGAACCACCTGAATTTGCAGATTAGATATACGTTTACTTCTACGATAACAAGAATGTGGAAATAGAGTATAGAGATAATTAAATCTGAAAAGGAGATGTTAATCAGTTTTTGGAGTTAATAAATGTTGAAGAGTTTTTCAAAAATGCAAAAAAGGATGGCAGCGGATAGGAATCTTCCAAGGATGACTTGTGATTAAAAAAGAGATTTAAATTTTTATCTTTATTAATTGTTAATGGGAAATTTATAAGAAATAGACTAATAATAACCTAATGAGAAATTAGGCTATGAGCCTATTGGATAACTGAGTTGGTCTGTTATGCCAGTTCTATTAACTCGTATAGTTGATAAGAATAAATTAATTTTAGTAACTAAAGAAGGAGTTGCTTTTTATGATCTTTAAGAAGGTGATCTTATATGAGAAACTTATGAAGATGTAAAAGGAGCGGATTGCTTTGATAAAGTCTTAGTGATTTCTACCTAAGGAGGCATTTTTAAACTTATTGATTTAGGGAGTTAAATTATGAATGAGCCAAAAATAATCGGAGAAGTTGGTCCAGTTGGATCTCCAATAAGTTTAAGGTAATCAAATCCAGTAACTTAATTAAGAGTATCAAAATCTTATATTTATTGTGGATACCAGAATGGCGATGTAAAAATATGAAGTACCAAGCTTCCAGCAGAGCCTTTACCTTTTTTCTAATATTCTCATATTACTTAAATGGAAAAATTTTAGCTAGAAGAAGATGTAGAATAAAGAAATGAAGAGGAAACAGAAGAAATTTCAAAAGTAAGGTCAATAGGGTTTATAGAAAATGAAAATTTAATGTTTAGTGGACATGATTCCATCTATATAAATGAATTTGGCTTATCTCTAGAAATGAAAATTGTTCCTATCTATATGTATGAATATAATATTGAAAGCACTGAAGCTATTTAAAATTAAAAGAGTTAAGCAAAAAATCTTTAATTGGAAGAAATAGATCTGAACGATGATGAACATAAAGTACCTGTTCAGAAACCAGTTAAGAAAAAATTAATTAGCAAAATTACAAAACTTGATCAACTAAAATCTTCAATCATTTAACTAGAAGTAGAGAATGGACTTTTGCTGGCACTATTAGGAGATAGTTATTTCTCAATTTATAACTTCAGAGCTTCATAGAAACTAATGTATTTTAATCCAATCCTTGAAGGTGTTTTGAATCCTAACTGTATTTATACTAGCTTTACTATTGACAATTCAGAAATGATATATTTTGGAACTTCAGAAGGAGATATCGTAAGTTCTATGCTCACAGTTGAGTAGAACAAATTAATTTGGAAGCCTTAGTAATTCATTAAAAATAAACAAAGCAGTGAAATGAGAGGAAACAAGTCAACTTGCTATATGAAAACGTATTTAGAATATGATCTAATTCTGATAGGTGATGTAAAAGGAAATGTCAGACTCGTATAGTATAAGATATTATGAAAATAGAAATAAACTTCTTTAACAAGCTTAACTAATTTATCTTATAAAAACATAATAAAATCTCAAAAAATTTTAAAGATTCAATTCTTTGTGAAGAAATTAATATGAAAAGCTCATAACAAAATAAAGGAGCAATATTAAAAGTTTTATAGACATATTTCATTAAAGATAATAGATAAACTAAGTAAATGGTATCTCTCTATTTAAATATAAAAAAAATTTGTTACGAAAACTGTTAAATAATCTTAAAAGTTAAAAATGTCATTCTCTATACTTTGAATACAAAATATGTCTCAGTTTTGGAAGTTGCAAGCTAAGTTGACAAGCTAATTGCTCGTGAACAATGAATAATTCACATTTATTAGATATATTGTCTCCAATAAAATTAAACATATCTTTTTCAGCTTTTATTAATGCTTGGTCTGAAATCTCCTATTGTTACGTTCATTTCGGTAATTAGTTTTCAAGAAATGATTTTATAAATTAAGGAAGGTTATATATACTTTCTAAATCTATTTCTAGTTTGGTGTCTTCAATCATCATCAATTAAAATAGAAACAGCATTATGCAGGAGTTGTTGAGTTAAGATTAGGTTTGAATTAATTATACGATATAACTTATTAAAGAGCGTGATAGATTTCTTCCAGTCATTTCTAATCTGAACTGCTTAAAAAAGTTAAGTGCAATAGCTTAATTTTCGATAAATATGTTATCTAAGCACTGTTCTGTTTCAATTAAAATTTCAAACTCTCCATTATAATTTCCTAGAGGTATCAGCTACACTATTTTTTCAATCGCTCTTTCAGGACTGTCGATACTACTACATTTGCAATCGCTTTTTAAATAAACAACATAACTTTCTTCATCTGGAGTTAATCAATTCCAGCATTACTTGAACTATATAAATGGAATTTCGCTGTTCAGATTACTACAAACTTGTGAAAGAGCTTCAAGTTTCTAAAGAAAAAGTTTTGCCTTAATTGTAGTATTAAATTCAACAAAGGTCTTATTTCTTTAGCAAATACCTTTTGAAAGCTAATTAAATTCCTCAAATTTTTATTTCGATTATTCTCGCCCAATGAACGTCTTAAAATAAAAAAGCGTTGATGGCATATCAGATGTTTAGTCTCCAACATTTACTTTTAAGTTAAAATTGCAAAATGTATCAGTATCCATTTTATTAAGCTTAAAGCTTTGGTTTATGGTTTAATTATGTTTCATAAAGTAAAAATACTGATAACTCTATTAACCTTTAATTTTATTAATCTGATTGAAAATAGTTTCTTTCAATAGCTTAAACTTCTGGTATGTTAATACACACAAGTATCATAATAACTAGTGGTAGTATAAACTTTAGTACCTAATAACTGTTTCATAGCAGTAGAAGAAGTTAAAGATTTTCTCTTCATTCTATTTATTACTTCTATTAAAGCTACTTTCTTTAGGCTTTACATCCTTGTAATTAAAAAACCCTCTCATTTAAGTTCCTTTTATGCAATAAAGAATATCTAATACCTTCAATAAGCTAATCAATGAAAAATTTGTTTAAGTAAGTCAATAACATGGACCTTTTTGATAATATAATGGAATTTAGTTTATATTATAAGTACCAAGTCACTTTAAGTTATATACTGAGTATGCGTCTTTCTCTATTACAAAAATATTAGAAATAACTTAAATAGATATGGATAAGATATATGGGATATAAGAATACTTTAATCTAATCACTAGTTTTTTTGTACCAATCTATTGCTCCTGAAGATCATAATCTCCTTAATATAGTAATTACTAAGTCTAAGTTTCAGCACACTCAAGATCTTCTCACAAAATTTAAGTCTAAGAAATGCATTTTCGCTTATAAGAAATTCAGAAAGGAAGCACATAGCTACTTAATCTGAATTGAAACTGTGGCAGTTTTTGCAACCCTTATTATATATATATCAAGATAATGTGTTCCACTTCTTCTTTGTGATAGGAAATATAAGTAACTATATGTTTAGCAGCCACTATCCAAGTTACAGGTGTTCAAGGTATAAAGCCCATCATCTTCGTCTTAGTCTCTATCAATATCTTTTTTAGTTTTCTTAGCTTCATCTTAATTGAAATCATAATCGCGCAAATATGAGTAAGTAGAGCAGTCAGTGCAATCTTTTTAAAAAGCAAATAAAAGTAATCATAGTTAAAATAAGTACTTTCACATGCAATTTCAGTAGAGAAATAATATAAAGAAGCATATATAGTGGAAGTTCCAATGCAAAAAGATGAAGAAGTATCATTATATTAGAATAATATATGAGTTTGGAAATAGCTTGCAAAAGAATGTAAGTATTTATGTAGTATGTGTGCATACTTTGCTTTAAACAACTGAATAGACTTAACTTGTTATAAATTTAACACAGTGAGTATTATCTGCAGTAACTAAACTGATATTAAAACTAATGAAGCAAACGTAATTCTAAGTCTAATCATACGTGGATAATGCAACCGAAAAAGAAGCTTTAATATTTAGAAATTGGACTAAAGCATTTATTTTAAAGTTAAATAATGTTAGATTGTTCTATTAGTAGAGATCATCTAATAATCCCACGATGATTTATAACTTGATAGTTTAATATGGCTTTCTCCTTTTGGAATAATTATTTGAGGTTCTACTTTTTCATAATCCACAAAAAAATCAACTAATTTTATTTTATCGCAAAATATTGCAAAACCAATCGATCTATGAACGTGGATACTTTGGTTGTGCTATTAAAAAGCATGCTTTGCTCTTGGGATAACAGGACTTAGCATATTTTTACGAAGAATACTACTAAAATAAGTTATCATTCTATCTTACCAGTCACAAGCATTAAACTTGCTTTTTAATTCAGACCACATATAATCTGGCATAATAATACTCCAATATCATTTAGAGAGACCTAAATTGAACTAAAAGAGTTATTCTTATTGACTAACATTATTAGTTACACTTGTTAGTTAAACAAGTCCTATTCTTTTACCATATAAGGGATTGTGGATAAATTTGCGGTTTACTCATTTAGCATACTCATAAAAATCTAAAGACATGACCAAATCATCTGCCCCATAGATAACTGATTTTGCTTTTAATAACTCAAATGTAACGTTGTATAAAAAAAAGCAATTAGAAGCTTATTTATATTCAATGGCTTTTTAAGTACTTTAGTACTATTCAGGCACTATAGAATTAGGATGATAGATATGTAATATATTTAGAATACTTCTTTATTTAAAATGGTTTATAAGTTTAGTCACTTACTCGAATTTCCCATCTTAAGAAATTATTAAAATAGTTTCTTTTATTCCATATGACTTTTCTAATTATTCCAATACAACCTTTAAAATTTCAGTCTTTTTATAAACAGGTAAAATTATAGGAATAGCATTCTATGCATTAAGCTTTAATCTATCTACAATAGAGTTATATTCCTTTAATATTTTTGAGTAAATATTTGGATAAAATTCCTAAAATTCTATGTTACCACATTCACGGTCAAAGAAATAATCTCCTTAGGAGTAATTTAAATCTACGAGTTATCCATAATGATGCTTCTGAATTTTAAAGGCATTATAAAGAGGAAATATTTTTCTTCTTTTTCTTAAATTTAAATTATATTTTCAGAAAGTGCCTTAAAGATGTGCTTTTTTATGGAAATGAGTTATAGAACTTTCTAAAGCAATGTTATTAGAAACAGTTTATAATATGGAATATTCATTCTTAATATAAAAATTCTAAAACTCAAAACAATTAAAATTTCCTATTACCTCCTTTTCACTTTCAATAATAGGTAGCTTATAAATTACTTGAGCTCCTATTCTGAAAGGTATTTTTTTTTACATAAGTCTATAGTAATTGCTATCAATAACTGATATTAATTTATCGTTAATTTTAAGTTGAGCATAGGGCAATTTCTGATTTTCTTCCTTTTAGAATATAGCAGTTCCTAAAGCTGTTAAGAGAAGCTGAATGTTAAATCAATTTTCTGCTTTTATTTCTATATTTTGACTTATATATTAACAGCCTTTGTCTGAACCAAGTTCTAAAAGAATTTTTCAACCAATTGTAAACTTCTTATTTTGAACTAGGTAAAGAAAGTAACCTCAGTGCTAATTTAGAGAACTACATCCTTGTACTTTATTGCCGAACAATGCAAAACGTCTTTGCTAATTTGTACTTGCTATATGGCTTGTATTTAAAGAATCGATACTTGATACTTATGACTCTAAATAAGTCAAATTGAACTTTGTTCAAACTGAAATTACAAGTTCAGGAAAATCAAGGGCATTTAAAGGCCCATGAACGATAAATTATTTTCCTAATTTAATATTAATCAAATATTAGCTTTTAGGAGGTTTATCACTTACCATAACTGAAATTTCTTCAATTTATTGTAGCTTATTTTTATTATTTAGAGTGGTCTATTAATTAAATGTGATACTATTATTAAGAAATGATAAATCTTATTTCTAGTCCTTTCCTCAAAGATTTTGAATGGCTCCTAAATATAAAATTCCTCAAAAGCTGATAAGAATACTTATTACTCTTAGGCTTATTATAACCTTTCGTCTCGCCATTTAATTAAAAGGCTTGTGACTAATAAATAAAATATCCGTTGAAAAATTCGTTACTTACTGATTTTGTGGCAATTAAATGATAAAATGCCTAAAGCTTCTTAGTTGTTGATATTTATTTCTTTATTTAGTTCTAAAGTTAGCAAACTTTATTTATTTTAATAGCCTTACTGTTTCATTTTTCATTTATAGATGAATAGAGCTAATAGACTACTACTTGAGTATGATTAATCCATTAACTATTAAAATATTATTTTAAATATGAGTATTTAATAGCCAAACTATTCCTTGCTAAAAGTATATAATGTGAAGTTTAGCTATTAAGTATAGTTGTAGAAAATAGCATACCAAGTAAAATAATTGAAGTATTAGTTTTTATATATTGGCTAATTACTATCAATTACTTATTTAGATTTCCTTGAGATCTTTATTGTATAATTCATTTTAAATAGAAAGAACCATCTTCAACAACTGAGAATGAATTAAACTTTGGCTACAGTAAGATTCTCATAGTGAAGAACCGAACAATAATTTTGGTAGGAGCCAAGAGAGATAAGACTAGAGAGATATCAAATAGCTTTAATGTTGAAAGATGCCAAACACTAAACTCTCCGATCACGTCTCTAATAAAACAAGACGCACAAGGGAATGCTAGTACTGTGGAAGACTTCAGGAAATTTTTTTTAAACTTTATAAAATTGTATTAAATAGCTATGCGCCATTGATGTGCTACGTGCTCTATAATCTTATTTTTTATTATTAAGTAAAAAAAACATCTTAGATATATTGAAATAGCATAGCTAAGAAAGAAAATAATTCTAACGCAGCAGATTTAATATAATTATAGAGTTATTAAGTTAAAAATCTTGCTATTAATTCAAATTTAATAAACTAATTCATTCTTTAACTATTTTTAACGATTGAGGATCACATATTTATGATTTTTAAATAACATTTACAACATATTTTATTTTACTTGCCAAAGATTTATTAATTTATTAATAAAGTGTATAATCTAATTAAAGTAATTTAGTACTAGATATTTTTATATCTATTTATTAATTTTTATTTTAGTCTTAATTTTCCTTTTTTTCTTTGTAATTTTGTTTTTCATTAAGTTAATAGATTTTAGAAATTCCTTTAAATTTAGTGATTTTGAATGTTGTTCCTTTAACAATTTAAATACTGGTATTTTAAGGTTTTCTTTTTAAATCATTTTTACTATTTAATTATTTCATATTATTTTTCTATTCTAAATAGATTAACTTATTAACACTAATTTTATCTGTGGCTGTTTAAAATTGGTATAAAATACTGAACCAACTTACTAATTTTTATAGCAGATTTTCCATTAATAATAATCTCAATTTTTATATGTTTGCTCTCTCTGGCCTTTCAACCAAATATCGCAGTCATTTTGTTTACTTGGATGAATATCATAACTTATTTTATGTGGTAGATTTCCATTAATAATTATCTACACTTTTTGTACGCATTTTCTATTTGCATACTCCAGCTTAGTTATTCACAATTTAATTTAGCATCCTTTTTGTTCTTTTTTGTTTATGCTTAATTATCATTGTAATTTCTCATAAAGTTACTATTCTGCTACTAAGCTATTTTAGATTATCTAACAATTTAACACTAGAAACTCGTTATTTTATTCTTCAATATTTTTCATTATTTTCTAATTTTTTCCACTTAATTGATAATAGTTTCTTCCTATTTTTAGATTCATTTTTACATTTATCTAGTTTATTTAGATTTTTTGATCAATTTCATTTTTATATCTCTCATCTCTATCAGTCCAATCATAGACCTACCTTCTGATGAAGAATTTGACTCCTCTTGTTTCTATTAATATTTTCCATTTCTTTCACACTTTTCTCCTTAAATTTCTAAGTTAGTTCATTGAGAAGCGAACAGATAATTCCATTTTTTATTAGTACCTTTACCATTTAACAAACCATTACCTTCAATTAGCTTTTTTTATTTATTGCTTAATACCTCAAACAATAAATATCTTAGTGATTTTACTATATTTAATATTGCGACTAAGCTTTACTGATCTGAAAAATGAATGAGTGCATATAAAAAGCAACTAAATAAAATTAAAGATTCTAAGTATTATAATGGCATTATAGTATTTATCTTCCCTATTAAGTTTATTTTAAGGGCAATATCATTAAATATCTACTAGCTTCTGAAATATTTAAAGCTAAAAGATTAATTAAAACTTACTAGGAAAGATAAAAGAAATGAAAGATTATACTAATAGCCTTTATAAAACTAACTTAGCTTCTTATACTTATGCTTTGCAATTCTAAATTTTAGAGTTGTTTAAATGTTAAAGTTAATAGAAATTAAATAGATAGCTTAGAGCTCTATTAATTGTTATAATTTAAGAAAAAATTGGACATTTCTAAAGAAATCAAAAAATTTCCTGAATATTTAAAAGATTGTATATAAAGGGCATAGTTCTAAACAGCGTATATATTATAAATTAAACTTACCATACTTTAAAAATTAAGTATCCATTCCTTTCTTTTACTTTTTGAAAGAGAATATTAAACAATAAACTTTTATTATTTAAGATTTTATTTAATTATTATTGCATTTTCCTTGATTAAATTCTTTAATGCTATAAAGGATTTTATGAGTTCCAGATAGGGATAGAATATTCATTTTGACTCTTATAAATTATTGACTTATCATTTACTATTGTATATCTTATGCTATATTACAGAATAAATAAGTATTTTTAAGATTTTATCAAAGAATTGATATTTTACAAGCAAGTATTTAGCTTTCTTTTTAATGTTGTTTTGATAAGCAAACTAAAATTAAGTATATCACTATAATTTTAGCTTTTATATCTTAAGTATCTTTAATTTTATTTAAAAACTCATTTAACTCTTTTTTATTTTTCAGAATGGCTCTTTTAAATGTAATTTTATTAATATACTATTGTACTTACTTTTAAAATTTTAATTACCTTTCATTTTATATTGCATTTAATAAATTCTCATATTCAAACTTGGTATTTAAGTTGCTATTTTATAATAATACTTTATTCTTAGAAATAAGTTTCTTCTTTTGGATTTTATTTACATAGAATAACAGATTCTTTCTGAATAATTATTTAAGCACCAAACGATATCCTATAATTACTTGCTAAATTAAAAATTACTTTTAACTATTGCTATTTATTACTTATGCCTTTTAGCAAATCAAATCTAAATTTTTAGCTTTCTTATTTCTAATTTTATGGTATAAGAAAAGCACGCAAATTTAAAATATTTAGAAACCACAAGAATCTTTTGAGCAATAGGCTACAATTATATCTAGGGTCTTTATAAATAACTTGATGGTAGTCTATAATAGTAGCTTGAAGATTATAATAAGCTTTTTCTTTCCAGTAGCATTATTTTAATTTTATATCTGTTATTTTATTTATTTCAAAGAAGCTTAAGGAAATAAATAAATTTTTTAAATAAAAGACAATAATAAACTAAACCTCAGTAAAGCAACTCAAATAATAGCTTAAAAATTCTTTATTATGACTTAAAGTCTTATCTTTTACTTAAATCGCAAATGTCTGTATTTAGATTATAAAGAGCTTGGTATTGTAAAAATAGGGTAATTTGAGTTGTCTCTGAAAAAAAGAGAATTAGCACTTAATTAAACTGCTTACAAGATAATTAATTTGTAGAAAGCAATTTGGAAATATGTAGTTCCTATAAATTGAAGTTAATATAACTTTAAGAGTATTAAGCTGGGCTTTGTGTCTGTCTGGAAATATAAAAAATATGAAGATGAAAATTATGAGTTTGTAATTAATTAGTAAAATAAGGGAATAAGATAATCATAAATTATAGCTTATAAAATGATAACTTATATATAAACTCATTATAATCATTTATTGCAATTATTGCTATCCATATCCACTTTCTTAGCTATTGCTATTTATCCAAACTTATTTGATACGTCTGAAGGAGTTAAATTTAAATAAAAAACAGGTTAAATATTTGATTTCTAATTCTATATTACTTTAAACAGATAAAAATAGCTGGATTCCTTAAGATCAGAATAAAATGAATATAGCATTAGCTATATGATTTAGTAGAAAGTAGATAGTTAGAGTAAGAGAAATTTAATAAAAACTTAACAGCGTTTGCATATGAAGATGCATGGAGAACATATCAAAATCAATACAACTCCAATAATAACTAAGGCATAGAATAAAGGGGCTAAGATCAGTCCTAAAGTAAAAATTAGTCATTATCTTCAACATTTTTAGAATTCTTCTCTATCTTGAATTCAGTCATGAAAAGGAGAATCAAAGGAATTTATCAAAAAATACTGAATATAAAATCTTACTGGAGGTATAATCATCAATATAATTGGTCAAAGTGTTAAGAATATCAAAATACCTAAAAACCATCCGCAACAGCCTAGTCTTCTCAATCCTCCTAAATTTCCATATTGAGAACAACCTCCAATTCATCAAGGTATTTCATAATGTCCATAATCATATATCTATTTACAAAGCCAGCAAAATTCATAATTGCAGTTCCTACATATCATATGATTACATCCTGAATTTTTTTCTATTCTGATTCTGCATTACGGACATTTTTTTACATCACGTGATCTAGCCCATTTCCTTAACTATCTCTCTTCTCTTGACTAGCAATTATGAAAATCAAAAAATCCAGTGGATTTCCTTTCAGAACCACAATAAAAGCAAAAGTGAAAACTACAAACAGGACAAATAATTACAGGATCTGCCTCATCACCTATTTCATGACCTTAGCAATCAGGCTTTGGACATCATCTAGCATTGGGATTAGATTCTACATCATTTCTGTGCTTAAATTGCTAGTATTTATTTTATAAATTCTAACTATTTTGAATCCTGTCTAAAATAACACGCTCATTTAGAATCGCTATACACTAATAGTTAGGACACTTTATTTTGCTTTTACCTTCTTAAATTTATTAACTTAGGTAATAAAACATGCATTCTGTGCATATCGTATGCATACATTCTAAGTCACAAGCTTCTTCCTTTATCTCAGTACAAATCAAACATGTAGAATCTTAATCAAGTAAAAATCTATTATGAGATGACCTTCGAAAGGAATTACTCTCAACTGATATCCTTTAGATTTCATGTGAAAATTTCCTTTTAAGCTAAAGAGATTTTCTAGCTTATGTTTACGTTCACTAACTTGATCTGAGTTGCTAATTATCTTGTACGGATTTATCTTCTTCCTCTAATAATTAATAATGGTTTAGCATTTATTAAGGAATCTCATTAAGATTCCTACTTAGCCTTTGAATGGTTTGAAAGCTTTTTATATTTTAATGCTTATTATCTTTATCACCACAAATATAGCAGAATTTCGAATCTTATTCCAGATCACTCTACACAAAATCATGCAAATATCCATCAGGCTACTCGGTTAGCAAATCAACCATTCTATTTAAGTTTAAATCAGGGTAATACTCCTGTAACCTCACAACTGACTATTCAGCAAATCCCATATTCAGCAATATTTGCAGGTTAATCTTATAATTATTACCAGTAAAGGATTAAATGAGGAATTCCTAAGAACTTACTTAAGACATCTTTAAAGTTGCTTAAGTAGTATTCAAAGGATTTAGCAAATAAATAAGATTTTAAAATATAAAGATAATCCTATTTACTATCTATTGAGTATTTCTAACACCTTCTTTAATTCATTAAAGTGCAATTTCACTCATCTAATTTAATTAAAAATGGGAATATAAGTGCCCAAAGCCCAGTGAGGCATTTTGCTTGTTTTATAAGGTCTATAAATCCTAATATTTATAGTAGTTTTGATATCTATGTGATGGAGTTGCTAGATTGACAGTTAGAAGTTATACGGAACACTCTATAGTATTAATTTTGAAAACAATCCTTTATCATATGGAGATGCTCTGGGATATTTTAAATGCAATGATGATAATTTGGCAACAATAAACTAAAAATTGTGCGTATTCGTAAATATGTTTGACTCAACTAGAATGATATTCCTTTTCTTTTTCTATTTTTGCTGCTTACTTTCAGGAGCAATGTTTATATGTTCATGCGTTATTGCTAAAAAGTAGAAAGTAGATAATTATCTGTAAAACTTGCTTTGCATAAACTAGATGTTTCATATAATAATTTCCTTTACCTACATTGCAACAGTTCTTATATGAACCTTCCAGTTTTATTAATTAGAATACATATAAATTCAGTCGGATAATTTGAGTTTCAAATATCCTTCTGATGTACTGAAGGGAGAAATATAAAGTCGTTTTGGCTAACATCTGTTATACTGAGCTATCAGTATAGTCGTTTTTACTTCAATTTATGGATTTATTGTAAACGGATGCTACTAAAGGAAAGTGTTTTAAACATATAAAAGATAAAAAAAATTAAATTAGTCTTTAATTCATAAGAAGGGATTGAGTGTTGGAGACTTCCTCATATTGGACAAAAATTGATTCTAAGGTTAGACTTTTAGCATATACACTTAAAATAATCATTTTATTATAAGTTTGGTAACTATACCTTAAATCTACTGACTTGCTAGCTTTCTAATTAGTAATGTAATAGTCACTTATCAATTAATTTTTCCTTATTCTAATTTCTGTAATATTATCTATTAGGGTATATAGAATCTAGTTCTCTAATCTTTACTTAATCATATAATCTTATCTTCATATTAGCAACAATCCACTAAACGTAAGTACTAAACAGAGCATAAAGTGGTTTATTGAATTTAAGGATTGAAATATTTGAGAACTATACTAAAAGCTACTAGATATTAGCTTTCCTATTAAATTTAAGAATCCATTGATACTTTAATTATTGCTGTTTTATTTGAATCCATTAGAGAAAGGTTAGTCTAAAGGATACTGATATTAGCTCTTTCTAATAATATCAAGATTCTTAGTTTAAACAATGCTTTATAGAAGATTCAGGGGATTTATTTAAACTTATAATGAGTCTCTTAGTGTCTAAAGTTGATTAATAAGAGAAGTAATACCTAAGCTATTAAAGGTTCGTATATTAAATAGGGTAGCATTGAGTTTAAATTGGCAGTCTATTTATATTAAAATAATGCAGCAGTAGAATAATTAAGACCCTTAAAACTAAATTATGTTCAACTGGCCTTTTTAGTATGGACATCTAACACTTGAATCCATTCTGTAGATATAATAGGAACTTAAAAAGGGAAATAATAGCAATTTATAAATTTAAAGAAGCAACTATCCAGATATTTCACCTGAAGAACTTAGGCTTATTATATATAATCTAAAAATAAGATAAAACTAAGCTCCGAAAACAAGTGATGAGCTTTACTATTTGTAACTAGATACAGAATTATCTAAATATATGCAGTTTTATGAGACCTGTAAGTCGTAGAGTAAAAATTAAGCACCTATACCTTAAAATGCTTAATAAGGATAATCTTTCTTGTCTTAAATTACTAATCAGCAGCTACCTTAATAGTAACAAGTTACGCAATAAGGATTTATAAATTAGATTGGCTTTTAGGCTTAGAATGCAAACTTTTAGTAGCAATAACTAAATAAGAATTAAAACTTGCTTGGAATGGCATTAAACTAGACTACTGCTACTCCATCTGTTTAATTACCTTCTTAAGCTTAGCCAGTTAATTAAAGCATAAACTAGCAGGGAATTAATTTATTTGGATAAGGTCTAAATTAAAGTTCAACTTAAACAACTTAGCAGCCAAGCTTTTTATAGACCTTGACGTAGAATTAGCTTAATCAATAACCTTAGTCAGCAAATTAAATTTTAAGTTCGTAGAGCAGCTAAGGAATTTCAAATTCACTAAAAACGCCATCTAACTAGCCATAGCAAAATTAAATGTTCTAATAATAGAATAAGCAAGATTTTGGGAACTCATAACAAGGGGATATGTCTTCTTAATAGGATAAATAGATTTCATTTTTGGATAGAATCAAATCCCAAAATAAAACAATTGGTTAGGCAAATAATTAGTAAGAATAGAGTACCCCTGAAGCTGTGGAGAACTATACTCCTGAGGAAAAGATAACTGAAGAAGAAAAGAAGAAATATAGAGAAATGAAATTAGGTGGCGTTCCAGTTTTTCCTCCTTCTTATTCATTATGTTTTTAGAAACAGCAATGAACTATATAAGTTAAAACATTATTTTAATTTTATTTACTCTTTAAATCTATTAATAAACTTTAAATGGAAGCCAAACTAAAAATTACAAATAGTAGCTAAGAATAGTTGCTTGATAGACCCTCTATAAATGAAGAAGATAATACTGAACTAGTGATGGAGCAGCCTTAGATTTAGACTAGGTAAGTAAAAATTGAAATATTGTAATTCAAAGACCATTTCATTTCCATTTTTGATTAACCTAAAGACCCTAAACAACTTTTATGTTTGGATGGAATTAGAAGTCTTAGTTTCTTGCTGGTTGTTACTTTTCATGTGCTTGTAAGTGGTTTTGGGGGGCTTTAGCATTAGAGCGAATTATGATATAGACTTTTTATGAATGGAGATTTAGGAGTTGATTCATTTTTTGTTTTAAGTGGCTGACTTAATTTAATGTCAATAGACTACGAACTTAGAAAGAATTAAAAAGAAACTAATTAGTATAAATTGCTCACATCTGCTTAAATCAAATTTTATATAAGAAGAATTTTTAGAATCGTTCCAGCATTCTATGTATCGCTCTTAGTATACTACATCGTAACTATATTTATCTATGATTGGCCTTAAATGAAGAAAGATTGCGAAGACTATATTTGAACTAATTTGCTCTTCATCAATAACTATCACCCTAATTTTAACAACCAATGCATGAACTGATCATGATCTATTGCTGTAGAGATGCAAATGTATTTGGTAACTCCATTTTTAGCTTTTTTATTATTCAAGCATAACTTTATGGGATCGATTTTCGTACTTATTTTGTCATTAGTTAGCATTTTAACTAATTTGTTTTGAATCTATTCAATAGATGCTTAAAATGAAAAGTGAGATAAAGGGCATTATCCTTTGAATTACAAAGATTAAATTTATCCAAACACCTTTTGCAGAATAAATTGTTATCTTCTCGGAATGCTTGGATATGTAATTCATTAAGGTAAAAGACTAGGCAAGCTTAATAAAATATAAGGATATTTGATAGTTGCTGTGAATATTTTTTTATTATTCTTGATTTCTTTTTTTGGAGTAGGATATCCTAATAGTATGCAACCTGTTGGAATTTTAATTTATCAATCGATAAATCGTACTCTTTGAGGATTTCAAATAATATCAATTTCGCTTGTTTGTCTTTTTCAAGCTACTCCACTGATTAACTACATCCTCTCATCCAGAATTCTTTACTCTATCGCTCAGCTTTCTTATTCAGGTTATCTTTATCATGTAACAGTAATATGAGTAATAAGGTAAATTGCTAGTAAATATGATTACCAGTTTGATGGAAAGTTTTTAACTTTGTTCTGACTATTTTTGGTGATTTCATGTGCATCACTCTTATGTAGTTGTATCAGTTTTGTATTTATTGAAAAGCCATTTATATAGATAGCTAGGAAAATATCAAATAAAGTAAATATTTAATCTAATAAACTTATTTTTTGAGCTAGATTTACCTATATAAGTAGCTTATTTTTAATTACTTATCTATTTATCATATTTTAAGCTTATTATTATCTAGTCATTTTATTATATGGCTTCTTTTCATCATTTATTAGTATATAAGGTGAGTCGCTTGTCAGTTAAATAGGTTATTATGCGTATATTTTGCCAAAATAATTTTAATTTGAAGAATCATTTATAATCGATATATTGCTTGCTCTACATCTAATTATCTATGAATCATCTTACAATTAAAAATCAGAGATTGTTTCTGTAGTTAGTTAGAGTTTTTTAATCTTATAAACTGACTAACTTGATAAAAGATAAATTATAATCCATCATTATTACAGGGAATAGAAAAATAATTATAGGAGACTTCTTAAGAAATTAGTATTCATCATAAATTAAAATTTCTTTAAATCAAAATATTTAGAATTTTGTAAAAAATCAAGACTTAAGAAGAAGATAATAAACTTTCCCCCTTCAAAAATATAAAAACAACTTTATTTACGAAAAGCTTTGCATAAATAAAGCCTAACTTATTTATAAATACTGCTTTTGATAATTTATACGATCTTCCTATTTAATGGATGAAAAGCATTCAGTAGATAAAAATCAATAATAACAATTATAGAAGCTTTAAAGCATGACAAATGAGGACTCATAACTTGAATTGATTGCCATATAAGACTAAGTTAAAGCTTTACTTCATTATCTGAATTAGCTAATATTAAGATAACTAATCTAATGAATTAAATTAATTCTAATACACAACTACTAATAACTTTAGTTTAAGTAATATACGGACTAGAAATAGTTCCTTTATAAACCAAGATATCAAATCGGACTTTGTTCTGTAATTAGCATAAACAACTGAAGAGATTTTATCTCTTTTCTTAAAAGAAATTATGATTCATATTATAGAAAACTAACCTAATATGCTATAAATGCTAAATTAAAACTTTAAAGTACTAAATTAATTTACTTGCTAAGTATAAAGTGAATAGAGCATAGAAAAATTATAAAATAAGAAAAGGATCTAAGATAGTTGAAAGAATCTAACTAATAAAGATTAAAAGCTTCTTAAACATCTTTAAATTAGAAGCTAACTATAGAAACTAAGAATATAGTTAAGAATAACTTATTTTATACGAAAATTGTTAGCAGGTACTATAGAAATAATTAAATGTAATGGCATTATCTTTTAATATTTTTATTTTAGTTAATCTTAAAAGAATAATAAACTTATAAGCAAACTATGTTAGTCTATACGATGCTTGCATTAAATGCAATCTAAGATACTTAGCAGAAGGATAAATTATAGTTTTGAATACTTGATAGAGTTTGCATTAGCTTTATATTTTGGTTTATTCGATAAATGTCCTTTTAAGGTAAATTTAAAGGAGATCTAAATAGGGAGCTTATTCCTTCATTTTTACTCTTTATAAAATAAAAATTTTATTTCGAATGCTAAATATCATTTAGATTAGACTGATATTAATGATTATGAAGGTCATAAACTATGTTATTTCTTACCTTAGAAAAAGATAGCTTTAACACTTAGATATATAATAAACTAATGGCAATAAATTAAAAGTTACTCTCCTTGAAAAATACAGGGCTTATCAATTTTTCATTGATTTATAACCATGGATGTGCTAGAATTTCCTCGATTTTAATTCGTTTGCTTGGATTTACTTCCAAACATCTAGTTATTAAATCTTTAACATCTTGAGATAAATTTTTTAGCTTAAATTTGTCATAGTTGGCATTTAAAGTTTTCTCTATAATTTTTTTCCGATCATTAGATTTAAAAGGCTACTCACCAACAAGCCTATTTATGCACTTTCAAAATAAACTTACATATAATAGAGAACAACTCCTAGACTTCAAATGTCTACTTATAATTAATATCCTTTACTTGATAACACTTCAGGAGCAACATAACCTAATGTGCCACAAGGCTAAAACTATAACTAAGTAGGACTCGAAAATCTTGCGAAGCCGAAATCACTAAGTTTAACATTTAGATAAGTTTAGTATACTTACTCATTCTACTTTTAACTATTAAATACTTCAGTAAAAGACTAGGAATTTTCTAAGCTTATTTCTTGATTGAACTAGCTTTCTACTTTTTCTATTAAGATGTTTTCTGGCTTTATATCTCTATGTATTATTCCAAGCCTCTACAAATAATGTATAGTATAGGCAAGCTGCTTGAAAATAATCTAAGCAGTAGGTTCATCAATTATTTTATTACTTTTTATGTATTTAGATAAGTCTCCACTCTTAACGTATTCGAAAACCAGGAACACTAGTTCGTTGGTCTCTTGCATATTCAGAAGTTCTATAATATTGTGATGGTTAATAAACTTCAGGATGCTTATTTCACTCTAAAGCATCTCTCTCTCAAGCTTATTTAAGGATTACTTGGAAATTATCTTAACAACTACTTACTTTTTAGTCTACTTATTCTAAGCCACGAATACCTATGAAAACTTACCATCTGCTAACAGGCATTCCAATTCTATATTCTCAAAGACGTTGAACTAGTTAGCAATTTTGGTTAGTTTTTAAGCTCAAGTTTAGTAAACTTCAGGTTCTTCAAACTCTAGCTAAGCCTAGGGATATCTTTCATCATGTAGCAAGTTAATGTGTAGATTATGGTCATCTAGCTAAACAAAATTATTTTCAACGAATAAAAGTCTCCACAGTGTCATATTCAAATTATAAATATAAAGAAAGTTTCACCTCAATATCAAAAGACAGCTTTTGCTGTTACATTTAGCTGCACTTTAAAAGTCAATTTCTTCAAAGATAGATTCACTATATAAGCAAAAGCATTTTTTCCAGACTGATTTTTACTTATAGCTTGCTCAGGAATATTAACTCAAGTTTATATTTTAGAATGGAAGCTAAAACTGTTGGTATTACTGAACATAGTCAAGGAATTATTTTAAGTTTATATATTCCTGATCCTAAAATATTTTCTTTAGAAATTCTAAATTACTTTACAACTACATTTTTTTAGAGTATAGTAAATTCTACTCCTCTGTTTCTTAGGTCTCTTAGACATCGTTAATCCCTGACTATAATAAATCCTAAACTTCTTAAATATCCAAACATTTATCCTAATTTATATCGTAAAACTAGAACAAAAGTCTAAACTTTTCTTCGTTAGTACCTCTTGCAAAAATAGCTACTAAGTAGATAAATACATCAAAATCTATACCTCAATTCTAGAAAACTTTGCCTTAAACATCTTAAGATTAAATTTAGTTTGCAATGCAAGGTTTTTTTAAAAGATCAAATAACCTTTCGCTTCAAAGACCTTAAAACTTAATAAATTAGTTTCAGATATGTCTACTTATCATATTATCTCTATGATTAGGGTACTAACTTTATGGTTCTATCTTACTATTTTATTTCTATACCTTTTAGCTTTGACTCTTATAACTCTTTTCGGTTAAACTATTTTGTAATTAAAGAGAAGTTGATTACTACTTTTCTAACCAAATTGACTTCTAGCACAGATCTTTAAAAAGCATTTTTAGTGTATTTTTTTCTTATCTTGTGAATCTTTTGAGATATTTCTAACCTTTTATCGTAAGTATTTTAGAACTTTCGTTGCTTATTTTCTGCTTTTCCATATTTAAATGTCTCCTAATAATTTTGATGAACTTAACTATAATAAAATCTATATTTAAAGAGTAGTTTGCAAATAAATATGATTAGCAAGCATTAAATATCTTACGATACTTCATTTTATATCAAACCTATTTACCTCCAATCTATTAATGGACTTTAGATCATCTTTGCTAATTATACTTTTATTAGCTAAAATTGCATTCTTATAGCAAGCCTTTATATAATAAGAAAGCTATTTTTGACTTTAAGAGCTACTTTCTTTAATTCTATTATGTTTTTTTGCTTAAAATTAAAAAAATAATGTGATGAAGGTAATTGAGATATTGCTTTTATTAATTCTAAGCAAGGTAAAAATTTAGAATGATATTCTAGCTATTTTAATCAAATATTGTAATCTTATGATAAAAAGAGTGAATGATTTAATATGTAGAACAGTCTTTAAAATAAAGGAATTAAGCTACCATAAATATTAAATTAATAATAATGATTCAAGGAGTAAAATCTTCGCTATTTCCATGGAACATACAACTTGCAGTTGAAAATCCTTTACTTAGCAAAAAGCTACAGAATTTACAGTGTCTAAATTTCATAAAAAGTACCTGCCTCTTTTGGGAGTCAAACCAGAAGATACAGCGTTTTATACCTCTTCTTCTCTTAGATCTGACTATTTAACTTAGTTTACACTTGACTTCATTCTTTAATCATATTCCAAAGGAGATTTGGATCTTGATTTAGATCTTGATGAAGACTTTTAATTTTTAATTTATTTATTATTTTCTTCTAGATTTTAGTCTGATTCACTATCGCTTTAATAAGGTAACTTTATCTTATTTCTCCTTTAATGATTTGCAACGTTCTAAACACTTTCTCTTGTTTAAGAAGTAGAATGAAAATCTTCAACTTATCTTAGCTTCTATCTAAGTTTTTTGTTTTCCTCCCTAAGGCAATTTATTTCATAGACTAAATTTTGCTCAAATGCAGTTGAACTTTAAATATATTTGTCTCTTATATCAAACTATAAACCTTTACTCTAGCTTTTTAACGTCTAATTATTATATTCTGATTCTTTGCTTGGTAGCTAATTGCTTCTAGTATTAAACTAGGAGCTTAAAGACCCTTAGCTTTTATAAAAGTCATCTATTTTTACTTGATGAATTTAACCTGATTAAGCTAGTTCTTACTAAATTCTAATATTATGATTTGTAATTTCAGGGCTTTACTTCTTTGGTTAGAGATATTGAAGTTAGGAAGAATTAGTTTAATTATTTTACTCTTAACTTAGCGATGTCATATACAAATCTTTATCCTTTTTAGAGTTCTTATATATCTCTAATTCAGGGTCTTATTATGTTTATGAGAAGTTATTTTTATTTTCATAAATCTAGAAATTTTCAAGTAAATGCTAGTTCTAATCTATCTATTTTTCTATTTCTTTCAACTAAGCTTTAGAAATCTAATTTTGGTCTTATGGTTTCTATTTTTCCTGCTATTTGCTACTTTTTTCTTAAGATACAGATTAACTACCCTTTAAAAGATTAATGCTATCATATAGTTCTTCAATTTCCTTATCAATGTTATTTCTAAGCTATTCATCAGTCATATCATATTACTTAATTTTTTTATCTTCTTTTTGTTCCTTTTTTTGTTCCTTCTTTTTTACCTATTTAGTCTTAGTTTACTCTTTTAACTTCTTTTAATTAGGTTACATAAATTCATCTTAACTTTACTCCTTTGGAATGCTTTTTTCATAACTTTGTTTCTCCTTAGTTTCTTCTTTTGAAATTTCCGTCTTTTTCTAATAAATTGTCTTCAATTATTTCTTAATATCCTTAAGTATGCTAAGATGATAGGCTATTTACTAAGTTTGCTCCTTTTAACTTTCTTAGGGCTAACTAGATTTTTAATTTTCTCTATCCGATTTTTGATTTAAGTTAGTCTGAGTATTTTATAATGAAGGCTACTTCTAATCTGTTTTCTAACTTGTTTATGATTTGGATCTACCATAATCCTTAGAGGACTATTTCAGCTTAGCTTTCTTTTTCTAGCTCTTTTATATCAAAAAAGGCTCTCTAGCGCTTTTTTTATCCTGTTTCTTTTTTTAAGACTTAAGTAAGTTTAAATCATATTTCGAACCCTACTAAGATTGTTCAGTGTGAATAACAGCTCTAAGAGATTTCTTCAAGTCATTAATTTCCTGCTTTAGCTTATTATTATCTTTTAATTTAGATGGCTTCATGATATTTAAATATTCCCTTTAATCTATTTATTTCCTAATCTTAAGTATTACTTATTTAATCACTCTTCCTTTTCTTATTTATTTAGAGGTATCGGAAAGCTAAATTTATACATTTTCTGGTAAAGGGTTAGAACAACATTTATAATGAGTTAATTACTATTTACTTAGATTTTTGAAGATTGTGTGGAGTAAGGCAAGAAAAGGAATAGATATGAATAGATGTGAATAACTTTGGTTTTTAGTATTAAAGTAGAAAAATAGGAAGTAATAGCCTTTCAAAGCTTATTATAAAAGATATATCAAGTTGCTTTAATTCAACTTTAATACATTCTCATTGTGGAATGAGCGAATCATTCTATTATCGTTAACTCAATCTAATTATTAAGGAGTGAAAATGGTATAAATAGTTAAATGATATTAATGCTTATACATATCTAATTAGATTCTTAATAACTTAATATACCATTTTATAAATATTTTTTGAAAATGTTTCAACTATCTTTGGGAATTTGATATTATCTACTTATAGCAATAACTTATCAATATTGGCTTAAATAATGATATAAAGTAGGTGATGGTTGTATTTACTTGAATTATATAAAATGTGCTTTTCTTAAAATTATGGTAGCATTTCATTTTTTAACTTGATACTTAAAAAGACACTCTAACTTTAAAAGTTAGTCAAATGCAAGCTAATTGTAATTATCAGCTATCTTAAATAATCTTTAATTGATTCTTTTTTATATATTTGGCTTAATTTTCTCTTAAATACTAAACTACAATTTTAGAATGAAGAGCTACTAGAAAAGCTAATTATTAGCTATTGTTTAAATCTAAACAAAAGGAATTAAATACATTTATAAATTTCTGGGCCTTTAACTATATTTATCTTTGGATTGAAAGATTAGCATAAATGATTAAAATTTTGGTAAATATAATGAATCAGTTTTAGCTTAGTCAGTTTATGCTACATTATGGATAATAATTTTTCAAAATAGAGCAATAAAAATTCAAGTGTTTAATAAATTCAACTACGACTCTACAAAAGTTTTCAGTATTATTTGTCCTACCGATGTATAGCAATTCAAAATTGTTACTTACTGCTACTTTCCTCCCATGCATGCAAAAGGAATAATTTCTGTTCCTATATTTTTCAATGTATGCTTTCCTTCTTTCACACTAAAAGTTACTGTTTTTGCTTTCATATCTACTAAAATTTTGACTATATCTTCACTCTGATATTTTAGTTCTTCTTTTTTCTAACTATAGCATCCTCTCGTTGGCTCAAAAATATCTCCACTACGATTTAGAGCTCAAACTGTCTATTTTCCATAACCGTTTAGACATTCACCAAAATCTAGTTCTTGCTCATTTTTTTCCAAGATTCCAATATACATATCTGCGAATCCTTCTTTACCAGCATTATTTACCTTGAATTCTATTTGAGCGATGCCTTCTTTTATAGACTAATCACAGAAAACGTTAGCCCAACCATAATAGTCTTTCTTTTTACTAGCAACCTTTTTATCTTCATTCAAATCGATATTTTCACTCTTTTTTTCGCTATCCCAAAATGATTATTTATAAACCAATCTTCTAGCAGGAGAAGGTTCCTTTTCTTCATCATAGCATTCATTTATATCAATCAATGTGTCTACACTTGTAAAGGGCTATTTTTCAAAGGTTACAAACTCGTTCTCTTATGGAATAATTTTGAATGCTGGATTCTAAGGAATAAACATCTAGAGGGAATTCTACATGTATACAAGTTTTGCATTTTACTTCTCTATAATTGCTTGCAATTCAGTTTCAAGATTCAGATTATAGAACTTCTGAACTTTTTCTATGTTTGATAAATTTTTATCTGAAAAGCTTTCAATTTTTAAAATAGCTTCGTTTAATGTCTTCTTATGATTCTACAACTTCTGGTTTATCAATTCTATTTATTCTACCATTGGGTTGAAGAATTCATCAGTAAACTTCTAAATCAATGTTTCCTTAATAAGATCCAATTTCTACTGAATCTTCTTAATTTCCTATCCCAACTTTTAATTATTAACCTAAATATAATTATCCAGATCTTCTTTTATTTTATCTGAACTTGCCTTGCACTCGCTTTCCAATCTTAATAGCTATTCTAGCTATTCTTTTATAGAGCTTAGAATAACCTGATGAGTTTCTGCAACTTTATTAGGCTGCTCAAGAGTGTGTCCATTATGTCCCTTTTCTTTATCCAAAACGCAATAAGTGCATATTCCTTGAAGGCAACTTGCACACCATAAGTCAAGCTGTTTATTTTCATGTTCTGGATTCTAGCAGGTTAATAATTTTTGCTATGACATAGTTAAATTATATGAGCTAACTGTCAATTAAATTAAACTAAATTTTATTTATTTAATTATATTCTTAATTCAAATCAAGGCTGCTATTCTTTCTTTTTCTCTACTCTTCCTTTAGTTTACATTATGCAGTTCAAATCTTCGATAATAGTCTTTCACATGTTATTTATATTAATTTCTCTCTCATTACTCTTACTTTTTGTTTCCATGCTTTGCTTTTACTTCAATTTTGCCTGTTTATTTTTACGAAAATCTTTAGCTAATGAATTCAAAGTATGGATAGCTTTTGAACTATAGCAGGTTGTCTAAACTTATGAATTTCCTTATTTTTTAGATAATTTTATAATAATTTTTTGCTAACTTCTGATAAAGAACGGGCTAGCACTTTGCTAATTTAATGATAAAGATGAAATTATATTCTTCCAGGTATCAAACAATTTATATTAAAAGCAAGTAATTTTATGTTATCCAGTATATTAATTAAACAGAGGCCATAGAAATTAAGGTTACACCAAATAGACTTTCATATTTTAGCTTAGTAACAGTAAATAGTATTAGACTCTATAAATTATCCTAGTCTATTTTCAATCTTACTATTGCCTATTTGCTAATGGTTAAGATGCTAGTAACTTTAATGCTTTATAGTAACTTTTTTTCTTTTTTTATGCTTATATATCGTTCAAAAACTATAGTTAAGAGTTAGAATTTTTCTATAAAATATCTATGCTAAAATTTCTCAAATTTATCTATAGAAGATGGTCTAAAGACATAAATCTATTAATGAGATGAGCAGATAAAATAATGGCTCACATAAATAAGAAGTTATAAATAGGGTATTTTATTATAAATAGGCATAAATATCTATTAAGCTTCTTCTTCACTGTATTAATTGTTCTTATACCCTTATATTTACACTTATCTCTTTAAGAAAACCAAAATACCTTTCTAATTTTTGTTCCTATATTTAAAGTTATAAATTGGTAAATGTAAGATAAAGCAAATAAAAATATTTCTAAATGGCAAACTTCATCACCTAACTAGTATTATTACCTAAATTTAGTCACTAAAACAACAATAAGGTATCTAGTATAAGATTTAAGGAGATCATTAATTTTAGCCTATTAAATAAATCCATTAAAAATGCAGATAATACTATAATGCAACATTAGTGAAAATGCTGATTGTGAGGCATTAATTTAAAGAGAAAGATTGGTATAACTTACTTATTTCAAATAAATCTGAAAATAGATAGAGATTTACTTTAGTCATTATTTTTGAGCTAAATTATATTTTATAAGCATAAAAGTATATAAATTAATTAAGATTCATAATCTTTCACTAAAAATTTCTAAAGCATGCCAAAAGAAAATAAGTCAATAAGTTCAATCTAGCAAATCAATTTTCTCTTTTAAAAGTAGAACAAAAATAGTAGAAAATACACCATTCTGGTATGTAGAGGGGATAAGATATGAAAAAGAAGTGCTAATACACTTAAGTAATGGAAAGAAAATACATACAAATGTTTGATAATAGCATCATTAAATTTAAATTAAATATATTTATTTACCTTTATAGTAAGTTTCGCTCTTCTAACATATAATAACGTTTATGTTATATCGCTATTTTCTAAATAAATAAATTAAATAAAAGTAAACTCATCTTTATTTGGTATATTATTTGTAGGTATTCTATTAAAATTTCTTGACGACTCTAAAAGTATATTTTTAATATTTTTTAAATGCTTACGTGATATATTTTTAAGGTAAGAAAAAAATGAAACAGAAAAAAATGTTTAATAAGAGAATATTAAGATAATTGACTAAAGCGCTATTATTGATTTGTATTAGGAGAGCTATTTTGAGCTGATGAAGTATATATAAAGTTACAATTCTTAAATTTAGTTTTAGTCTATTTTCATTTCAGCATATTGCTTCACCTATTCATAATGAGCTTTACTTAATGATCTAAATTTTATAAATTGACAACATGTTGAGATATATTCTTATGCACCATCACGAAGTTTGGTTGCTTAAGATGTTCTAATTATTTGAGTTTGAATTTTACTATCTTAGTGTAGATTGGATAGTCTTTTTTCATCTTATCCCAAAATCTTCTACTAGAATGAAGATACTTTTTAGCGAAATAGAATTCCTCAAAATTTGTTATCTATTCCAAGTCTCAGCTAGAGTGGATTTTAAACCTCCATTCATCTTCTTTTTGCCTATTTGAAATTCTTAGAACCTTTATTTTTATTTATTCATTCATTTAGAGTTTTAGAGAATTAGGTTCATATGGCATTCTTGTTGATCGAAAGAAACCGAATGGTGGGTTAATCTTCCTCATAATTTCAAGAATTTGCATTTATTTCTTTACTCCAAGATTCTTTATATATAATATAGAATCTAGTAAGTACTTTTAAATACTTGTTTAGTGTAAGTATACTTTAAAGTTTATAAATAAGATAGATTTTTAACACAAATTTGTATTATATTAAATGATAAAGAGAAAGCCATGAATCTTTTTATTTTTTAAATAGTTATACTGTATTAGATTTTAGTTAAGCCAAATGCTAAATGCTTAACCATTATTTACTAACTTTGCTGCTAAATTTCAGTTGTAGTGGTGAATTTTATGTGATACATTGCTCTATCAGCCATATTCTGAAAATAGTTTTGATAATTTTATTAACAATGCTACTTGTAATCCACTTAAAGACTCAGAATTAAGTATTTTAAACTCTGAATCATTATTAAAGTATAGATTTAGAGTTTAATTGCTTTGAAACGATTAAAATTCAGATAATTTAAGATGCTAAAAATTGTTCCTTTAAATGAAAAGCCATTAATTTAAGTTCTTAACTTCTATAAATTATAATGATGCTGAAAATATCACTGCATCTATTCTTCTATCTTAATTTCTACTAATAAAATAGCTCTTACGATCTATCAATTTAGCTAACTTAGTAAATTATTTTAATATATACATTCTAATAGTTTTTGATGTGTGAATTATAAAGGAATACCTTTAGGAATTTAAATTATAGTACTAATATAAGGTGATAATATATTTAAATGCTTTATTAGAGTACTCATCGATATCCTCAGCTTTGAACTTTTAGAATGCCCTCAACATTACCGGAAGCTAATGAACTTTCTTCTTAATACTTAAGTTCAAGAGCTATCCCAAAATGATCACTTAAGTGTGATACAGGATTGTTTTCCCCTTTTACTTGCATTGTGTCTACAAAAGCATTCATTGGTTCAAACCCTTTACCTTTGTTTATTTGGAATATATAATCCAAGCATTTTTCATCGCCTTAGTTTACTAAAGGTGTTAAAATGGTCTCAACAGGAGTAGTTCTATCTTCTTTCATCGCTCCAACAGTCACGGGTGATTTACCTAAATACTGCCTACAATAATCAACGTCGAAGTTTAAAATTTTCTACATTATCTTATATTCAAGTTCTTCAAACGCATTTAGATTAAAATCTCCTGCCATAAGAACCATTTCATTCTCATTTCCTTACATTTTTTAGTTCATGAAGTCTTTTAGCTACCTAAGCTGATCTACTTGAATTCTTAATCAGATTTCCTAAATAAAGATTAAAGAGAGTTACTTTTAAATGAGGGCCTAAGTTATCATAAGCAGCTTAAATATGAGTAGTGAATATGTTTAAATAGTGATCTTTTATTTTCATTCTAGCATATAGCACTCCTTTAGAAGAAGCCTTATCTGTAAAAGTACTACTAGAGTAAACAATAAAATCCTTCTCTACTATTGGAAAACGAGAAAGTATGAGTAATCCTCCATCTGATAGCTTCCAATTAAATAGCCCAGGCATATTTTAGCAAGCATAATAAGGAAAACCATGCTTTTTACCTTGCCATGCTATTTTCTAAATTCTATCTGAAAATAACTAGAAAACTTCTTAAAAGCATATGATATCATACTCCTAAATTTTCTGCTAGAACAGCAGCTTAATTCTAATTGACTTGTATTCAGTTTGTTTAAGATTAGCCCCTGTAGGCCGAAGAAAAAAATTCAAAGTGCAGATTTTGATATTTTCTCTAGGAATGATAGCTCCTTCTTTAGGATATAGATAGTTTCACATTTATTTTCAATAGAAATAAAATAAACAATAATACTAAACTCCCTTTAGATTACATATCTACCCTTTTATTTATATCAATCTCTTTTTCCTAATTATATCACTTATTCTTTTTGCAACTAACAGCTATACCTTATGATATTTATCTATAGATTAGTTTTGCAAATCTTTAAAAATATTTTTAGTAATTGAAGCATCTAACTTTATTTGATCAATTAAATTAGAATTTAAATACGATTGCTAAACCTTATAATATCTATAATTAGCTAAATTTCTAAGTCATAAGTTCCCTTACTTTTACCCATCTTGTTAAAGATCTTAACATTATATATTAAATTAGCTTTTTCTCTTGAACTAAATATCAATGGCTAGAATTATTTAGATGGTTATATAGTTTAGCATGATTTATCTAGACTGTATAAAAGGATAAGATTATTGATTTGGTTGCTTTTATCCTTTTCATTACCAAGATGAATTTAACAAAAATGTTATATTTGAAAAGTATAACTATTTATATATATTTTCGATGTATAGCAGTAGAGTTTAATTGATTTTTTGACTAAGCTTAATTTTTAAATCTTAGAGCTTTTTTAATAAAAATAGAGGAATAGTGATTTAGCTTTGCCTATTTGCCAAATATTTGATTTATGATAAAATATACTAGATTTATCATTTTTCAAAACTAATTAATTACTTTCTTCTTCTCCAGACTAACTTAGCAAATTTCTTTAGGAACCAATAGTTCTTAGTTTATAATAGAGCAATTCAGACTTAATTTGACTCTAAAGTAAATATATATGCTTCTCTCTACCTAACTAACTTACTCATAATTAAAACATCATTTAATCCTTTAATATTATAACTTCAATATATGCTTTTGATTTAAACAAATGTATTAGTTTAAATAGTATAGTGATTGAATAAAACAACCAGGTCTGGTTTCATAAGAAGTATTAATAGCTGAAAGGAATAAAAGTAGAGACCAGGCATAGCATTTTGTATTTAGTGCCTTAATAAAATAATAAACCTCGTATCTCGTATTTAGCTTATTCACTATATACTAATTTTTATTAAGAACAGCCAAGTTTTTACAAACCCTACATTATAATTCTTCATTCAAGCTCTTTTCCTTTAATTAATAAAATAAAGATTTATTTGCAAGAAAGTGCAGGCTATTGTTATTAGATAGATTAGCCATTTATAATAGTAGCTAATTAAAAAGAGAGTATTTAAACTTGTTTAATTGAGGATGAATTAAATGAGAATTAATAAAAAGACTACCTTAAATTCATAAAAATGGACGTTTTTGGTTTAGATGATTGGAAAAGTAAGTCTCATTACGTAGAAATTGGAATTGGAACGTTTGTTATTGGAGCATGCTGCCAAGTGCTTGCTTTGTTCCTGTTTTTCGATGCTGCTTTCCTTACTTTGGCGAACGTAAGTAACATTTATTTTGAAATGTAGATTTGCTATTTTATTGGCTTATGTTTGACAGTAGGAACATGGCAAACTATTTACTTCTTTATTAAGAGGCCAAAGGGATCAATAATAGCAAGCATAGGCTTTGTATTAATAATGCTGAGATATTCATTTATAGGGTTTATTATTCAATGCTATGGTGTATTTGTTCTTTTCAGGTAACTACTAACTCAGAAATTTCTTACCTCAATTATATAATTATTTAAGATGTTTACCCGTCATCGGAAGGCTTGTTAACTTCAAATGGCTGGAAAGTTGGATTCAGAGTATAAGCATGAGCAAGAAATCATAGACACCAGTGTGATAGGGATATCAAAGACTAATATTAAATGTTCTTTAATTAAAATCTTAAGATATGAATGTATCTAAGATACTTCTACTAACTAATCTCCTTATTAGTCTCTCCTTTAACCTTCACTTCTAACCTTCATCATCTAAGTCTAATTTCTTAGTCTTAGTTGCCTCCTAGACCATTTCAATTTGTAGGTCCTTAGCATTTACAAAGTTTGAATTGATCTAAAGGTATAGACAACTAAGAGAGATAAATTAAAGTGGATATAAAGAAGGTAGATATTTAAGAGCATTAATATGGTATTTTAGACAACTCTAAGTCAATGAAGAGATGCAACTAAGAAACTGTTATAAATCACTCGCAGTAAAACCCTCTTAATCTAATAAATAAATGGCTAAAATAAAGAAATATAGAATTACAGTTAAATAGACTGTATAGAGATAGAGCATATAATCAATCATGCTCTAGGGGAATATCAATAATTGATAGAAAAGGCTAATAAATAAGAAATTATTAAAAACTGTCTAGTTATTAAATCATGGAAATAGAATAAGTTGCTTATGATGAGTTAAGTTTAACTTCTTTAATATGAAACTTTTTTAAATCAAAATCTTCTATATATAAGAGCTTAAAGTTAGATTTTTATTAGTATACAATACTAAAGATAAATAGTAAGAAATTCTGAAGTAGATTCTTCATAGACGTATAGAATAGAGAGGATTATGATTATCATATTTAATGCTAGTCCTAAATAGACTAAAGATAATATAATCTTAACTAGATTAAAAATTTAATAGCAGCATTGATAAAGAAATGTTAATAAGTTTTTAAATGATGTAAATATAATTATTAAATCATTACATTAAATAATTAGAACAATCAATTCAAACTAAAGCTAATTTTAAATACTAAGCATAATAAATATTAATAAAACTATACGCTATCTTGCTGCTTTAGATATTTTAGTTTAACTTTTGATGTTAGAATTAATAATCAATAAGCAACAAACTCACCTTCAGTTTATTTTGAGAATAATAAATTATAGTTAGCTATTTATATTGGATTAATGAAAATTTATTTTCACATTTAAATCAATCCATTAGGAAAATATTAAGTCTGTATAGCCACAATAAAAAATAACTTCCTAAGTAGATAAAATTCTATCATGAGTGATTTAATTATGAATTTTCCTTATTGATAAATAAAAGGTGATAATTAACTAAGTAAAGTAATAGTGTTTTTTTACTATTTTGTTTATGAATGTAAAAGCATATTTAATTGAATTTTGGATTAAAAGAATTACTAATAAAATTTAAAACGCTTGTTTTATTTTATTTTCAACGAATTTTCTAAGTTGAATTGCTTAATGATACTTCATGGAATGGATGTGGATGGTAATAACTTATGAAACATTTCTCACACAAATCATAATCTTCGCAAACACTACATTTAAATCGTCTTCCTGTGACCGGTTTTACTTTACAATTATCACAAAAAACACAAGTAGCTTATTAAGAATTTTTATGCACCTGCATTTAAATACTGTTAGCTCCTAAAATGTTTCCTGATTGAAATATCTCCATAAAATGCTAGCAGGGATGCTGTTTCATAATCAAGCATCTTTCACAAAAGTTGATATTTTGACAATAAATGCAAACAAACCTTCTTCCTTATATAGGATATTATCTGCACTAACTACATGCAGTATTCTCATGCTTTTGCATATTAATTATAGTTGATTATATCTAGCATTAATCTTCAAATTGCTTCAATTTTTCTTCTAAATTCATCATTTTGCTTACTAGTTCTTTTAAGCAGTTATGCTCATAGTTTTAAATTTATTGACCACACATTTCGCATTTAACTGTTGAAAATTGGCACTTTTCATTGTGGTATTCCATATCCCCCAAACATATTATTTCCTAGCATCCTAAATTGTAATATTTGCACCTGACTTTTAACTCATATAGCAATTATCTAAAATAGCGAGTAGTCCACTTAATTTTTTAGATTTCAGACCTACAATTAGGACACTCTTTTTTAACTTTATATCAACCTTCTATACAAGTCTTGCAGAACACATGTTCACAAGGCTCAGTAGTGCAAGGATCTTATATAACCTCCTAGCAAATTGGGCATAGGAAATTACTCGGAATATTTTCGACAAACAATTCTAATTTTCAACCCATTTATTTTAAACTTACCTATACCATAACTATGCTAGTGTGCTACTAAACTATTCTTCTTTTTCCTATGGAGTATAATAATTTACTTTAAGCATTATGTAATAAATACTGAGAGAAGTAATTAATAGCCTTATATAGATACTTATCTTTATTAACTTGCTCAATTTAGACACTATTTCAATGACTTTTATATATACTGCAAAAGTAAAGCAGTTTAACTACTTTTCTTTAACTATCTGAAATGCTTATATATACAAGATTCAATATACAGGCTATAAAATACTTTGACTCTTATTTTCGTCTTATTTTTAAGTGTTTTTCTGCAAGTAAAACTAAAGTTATATTGCAGATTTCTGCTTATCCAGCCTTATAAAAATAATTAAGCTAGTTAAATTCTGTAATAAGAGATGAAATTTAATCTAATATAGCTGTGTAACTTGCTTTATCTACAGTAATAAGCTAAATAATATATTTTCAGTATTTCATATGCTTCTTTATCCCTTTTATAAAGCTTTAAATAGTAACTTACAATTATTTGTTCGAGGTTAAATTCATTTAGACTTTCTGACTATTAAAATTAGCATTCAATATTAATTTGTAAGTAGGGAAATGTATTCTATTCCATAAAGGTAAAGCTATAGATATTTACGAGCATAAAAAGTTAATAAAGGTATATGAAGTTAAAGAAAGGAGAAATGCAAAAGAAGTCAGATTCTAAAATCTCTTTCTTTCAGCAATTAAAGGGTGTCGCAGCTAAAGGAAAGCAGAAATTAAGAAATTATATAAAAGCATTGATTACTTAGTGTGGAATAATTAGATGATTTAATACTTTAATCAATTTATTGATATATATGCTATATGCTAGTTCTAATGACTAATGTAAAATTTATGCAATATTGAATAGAAGAAGGATCAATAACTAAAATAGAAGTTAATTATAATAGAATGGAGTCAAAGCTTAATAAAGATTTTCTTTTTGAAAAGAATGAATGAAACCACGATCCAAATTGATAAATTGAGAACTGAAACTATTAAGGAACTAACGTATTTTTCATTTATCCAGGAATTGAACCATTAATCGTTAATGTAAGAATATAAAGGCTTATCTTTCTCTCCTTTGTAGTCAAATTTTATGTTGTTTACCATTATTTCATTGAAGCACATCATTGACACATAAATGAATAGAGGGTTCATTCCAAGCCATAAGAAAGGTTATATTATTTTTTCCCTTACAAAATCATTATTCCAAACATCAATTGCTAAAAAGCAAACAGCTAAGGAAATTCCTGAAATTCCTGAAGTTACAAATGCAAATGATATTGACCATATTTTCTTGTTTATTGGTTCTGCAATACCTATTAATGCTCCAACTAGAATGAGAAGAAAAGAAAATCCTCCCCAATATTTGATTAAGTTGATATTGTACTCTTTTTACGTATAATTCTTATTTTCTTTTTTTTCGTCTATATAAAACATTAATCTAGAGAACAATATACCACAAAGAGTATTTCAAAGAGGTGTAGTCAATGTAGTGAAAATTCCTTCAGGATCATTCGGCCACATCATATAATCTTTTCCGAGTACCTTTTGGTCTAAATACGCTCCAAAATTACAATATTCGCTATCAACTTTGCCCTTTCCGCAATTAGGGACATCATAGCCATACATAAAACCTATATAGAAGGCAAAAGCTACAATGATAGTAATAAAATTCATCCAGAGTTTAGGGAAGAGTAGATACTAGCTTGCTATTATAAGATAGCATATGGAAATTCGTTGAAGTACGCCTGGTATTCTCCAACCATGATAATCAGTAAATATATCTGGTATTTTTTCCTAAAACATCAGAACAAGTCCAATTAAAAAGAGCAATATTGCTCTTTTTATTATTTTATACCAAATACCAGGAGTGTTCTTCGTTACCTTTTTGAAAGCAAGAGCTATTGCCACTCCCATAATAAATAGAAATGAAGGATATACACAATCAGCTGTCGAAAGACCATTTCAATCAGAATGACGTAAAGGCCAGATTACGTGATTTCCATCTCCCATCGAATCTACAAGAATCATACCCACCATAGTCAAACCTCTAGTTACATCAAGACACTAAAGTCTAAATTTTTTAGTTTCTTAAGTTTTCTATTTAGGTTCTGATTCTTTAATGAGAGCTTACAAATCAGTTAGCTCTTTATATTCCATTTTAATTTATGGAAATACTTTATGAACGCGATATAAAATATATTAGATAAACCTTATCAAATGTGATTAATTAAATAATATTATTGAGAAACCAATATCTAATATGTTAACGCTTCTAATCTCCTACTAATAATTCCACCTATAGTATGAAGCTGTCTCTTTAATATTTATCTTATAATTTTATTTAGATAGTGCCATGTATAGTTAGCAGTCAACTTTGCTCATTTATTTAAGATGGTAAAAGTGCTGAAATAATATTTATCTAAGTTAAGTAAATTTTTAATTATATCTAATATTAAAAAATAAATGATCATTGTAAAGATTTGAATATAGCAAAAATAATATACTAAGAATCTCAGCGTACGGAAAGTTAACCTTCGCTAAATTTATTCTTTATAAATGCTTTTAGAGATATGATAAATAACACTTAATAAAAGCTATGAGTGCAGACTTAAAGTATTCACTATTAATTTGGTATTTTTTATTAACTATCTATCAGTTTGAGTATTATCAGCTTATTATTAAGGTTGAGATTATTTATATAAGTAAATTTTTTTTTTTTAATTATCTAGTTTTGCTACTATCAATCCATATATCTTACAACCTTAATTCCTCTTGAGCATTCAATTCTATTTTTATTATACCTTTTAAATCTGATTGTCTGCCTATTAATGCAAGAGCTGAATGTAATTGATAGAGGAACTAGGATTTATATAGAAATAATTAAATTAAATAACAAAATAATTTATAAATTCAACAATTGCAGTCTTTTGCTTTTTTCTACTCTTCCTTATTCTATAAGGAGTTCTAAGCTGTTAGCTTTAAAACGCTAACTTTTCCTGTCTCTTTTGGTTATTACTGTTTCTTGGAACTTGATTTGGTTACTATCAAATCAACTATAGTGTCGTATATTCCACTAATGCCTGTTAAGATTTTGTCTTAATCCACGTAATCTCTTTCCCACATTGCTGAAGTTTCTCTATACAAAAGAGAATTTGCACTTGCATAAGCCATTCCTTCCTATCTTGTTACAGCTCTAGAAATTTCCTTATCCATCTGAATTATAATTATGTTACTTTATTCGCAACTAGACAAGTAATAACGCTTGGAGAGTTTTCTCTTAATTCCTAAAGCCAATTATCAAGGCTCTTAAAGCTAAGACGATCCAAAATATCATAAATAATCAAGCATGCATCAGCACCTCTGTAATGGTGCTTAGTAATAGACCTGAATTTTTCCTAGCCAGCTGTATCTCAAATATGCAATTGGATCTTTGAATTGTTATTTTTATCTATAATCTCTTTCTTAGTAAATTCAACTCCTATCGTGGACTGAATTTACTCCGGAATTTCATTCAGAACATATCGGTAAGTCAGAGCTGTTTTTCCAACGTTAGCGTCACCAATCAAAACAACTATATAATTAAAGTTAAGAGTGAATTAAAATTTAATTACTTTTAAAAACTTCTATAGAAGGAGTTTAGCTTTCCATTTTATTTTTACTCTCTTAATTCTTTATTTAGATATTTACCTTTTTAAAGTCTAATATTGTTATCAATCAACTCATAAAATGCTTTCCTAAGCTTTTTTGCTTTTTCTATTTGGACCCTTTATAAAAATCCTTCTATTATAGTCTGAAGATGAGTTTAACTAGTTAAATATAGATTTATATTGATACTTTTAAAAAGGATTTACTTATTTATCTGTTTAGTAACTTTAATAAAACTGAAATTTCTTTCAATAAGTTAAGGCATAAAATAGATGAATTAAGCGACTTAAAACTTAAAACCATCAAATTTGTAATTATAAATTTAAAGGTGCATGAAGAACAAGAGAAATGACTTTATTTTAAGACAGTAAGGAAGTTTAACTTCTAGCATTTAATTGTAAACAAAAAAATCATAAAGGAAGTTTAAATTCATAGTAAAGTGAATCTTTGGAGTTGGAATCTGCATTTATCTTTTTCTAAAACATTGAGAAAAGCTATTTATAGAATATTTGCACTTTGCATACTAGTTAATTTCAATTATATAATAGACTAACTTTTCTTAATCTATCTTATAATTTTAAAAGCATTATTCACATGAGCATTAAAATGACAATAATTATTTAAAGATTAGATGTTTAATATAAAATCTTTAGTGGATATAAACTCTAGGATAAGTTTCAGCAGACTATTAGAAACCTATGTAATCTTCTGGTAATATTTTAAATATTAAAACTTTAAAATTTAAATTGCTTTGCATTATCAATCATTTTTCCTAACTATCTTGATTTAACTGGCACATATTGATAAAACTAAACTTTAATTTGTGATTTTCGATAAGATTTAAATACATTTCATAGAAATTTGACAATATACTGATTAAATGAGCTGATTAAATATACTGATTAATATACTTTATCTTTATAATTTAATACAATAAAACTCTAGTTTCTTAGAATCACGTTACATATCCCTTCAATTTTTTTATTAGCTTTTTTTCAGTTGCCTAAATAAGTGCATTCATTCCATGTTCCCAGTCATTTTAATCATTTATCGATGTTGTTACTATATCTACTTTTGTATTTTTAGTTGTTATTAGCTGAACTTCAAAAAATTAGCAATAGTATATTAGACTTTAATAAGCTTCTGATTTAGGATCCTTTTTCTTCATTTTTTAATAAGTAACTAAAGCTTTTTCCTTATCCATTGGAGAGAATTTTCCTTATTAAAGCTTCTCTTCAAGTTATCTTTTTTGCTTAATGATTTCTATTGAAGTTTTAGGAACTATTATTTTGGAAATGCTAATAACTAATATTTCTGGGTCTCCTCCTTTCTTATCTATAAACTTTTATTCTAACTTATCGAGAGCTTTGTTTAGCTGATATTTTCTTAATTAGTAACCGCATTATTCTGGTACTACCTTCAATCCAATCAAAGGATCAAATATTTCTTTTGTTTTTGTGCTAATTTTTTTATATGAATTCAGACCAATCAGAAGTCCTGCTGTTTACTTAAAGAATTATTAATCATGTTCATTTAATTAACTGAAATTTACAACTCCTGCGCTTATACATTTGTTAATTATTTATATTTCCTTTTATTCTAATTCTTCAGAAAATCTCACTTTCTTTTTATCTTCATTAGATTATTTTTTCTCTTCCTCTTTTCTTTCTTATTTTTGTTCCTCATCCTCATTCACTTCTTCATATTCATCTTCATCCTCTTCCTCTTATTAAGATTCTTCTTCTTATTCAGATTCTTCTTCTTAGTCATTCTTCTAACTATCCTAATTTTATTCACTCTCCTTTTCTTCTTCCTCGTTAGTTTATTTTTTAAGTTCAGGTTATGTTTGCTCTGTTTCCTATGATTAAATAGTTTTCAGCTCTTACTTTTGAACTTCTTAGTTTTCTAAATTATAAAAATCTTCATTTTATGAAGAAACTTATTCAGATGGAATCTTTTTAATATCTTAGCTAATCTCCGATAAAGAATCGCTTTATTGATTTTGTAACTACTATATTTATTGCTAGTTAAGGTTATTAACGGCTATAACTGCTATTTACTAATCTTATTAAGTATTCTCTTTCTAATTTTCTTATATTTGGTTTGCCTTATTTTGATTGGGAGCTTATTGTTATGTATTATTCACTTAATTTAAGGACTGCTCTATCTAAGCAAATTTTTATTAACTTTGCTTCTAGTTTTATGCTAGATATAATTGCTAATTATCACCTTTTATTTGACTTCTATTCTAACTAAAGCCCTAGTTCTACTCTTATTGATCTTTTCTTTCGATTTGCTCCTCTTTCAAAACTACTGAACTTAACTCTTAAACTTATGCAGTAAGGTTCTACAAGGATTATTCCAATTTGAAAATGGGAGATTCTGCCATATGCTACTAAATTTGACTTTTAAGCTACTAATTGTCTAGATATCTTTGCTAATTTTCAGCTTTTTATTATAAAATAAATTCCTATTAAATGTTCTCTGAACTATCTTAGAATTTATCTTATTAAGGAGTTAAATCTAATGGATTCTCAAAATCAGAATGAGAAAGACCAGATATATCTCCTAAGATATCAGCTGTCTGTTTATCAATATTTTGCTTAGAGTCGTTGAAGCTTTAACTCAGCGATTACTGCTTAAGAGGAGTTATTTGATCCATTTAATTTAAAATTTGTTCCTTAGTTTATTTGCGAGGAGAAATGTCTTAATCGAAAGGTTAAATCTAACCTTTAACTTCATGTAGTTAGTTAGATATATTTTAGATCTATTGAAGCATATATTATTGATCGAAATATTGCTAGCTATATAGTTCTTACTGCAGTGATGGTTAATAACTCTGTGTCTAATGAGTCTTTTATATTATATTGAATTTTTACTCTATAAGTCTGAGTTTTGACTTCAACTTTAATGAAGATTCATTTATGTTGCTTTGGTTTTGAGCGCTTTTGTTGATTAACTGCTTATTTAAAATTTGTTATATCTCTTTAAACTTTTGTTGCTTGGAAAACTGCTTTAACTATTAACTCTCAACAAACTAGTTATCCTTACTTGGTCCATTATTTATGAACTAATTTTAAATTTTTTTAGAATATTCACCAAGTTCGGATTTTCTGATTTATGATTAAGATGGGAAATCTTAATCTTATTATTCTTGGTATCTTAGCTTTTATGACTGTGGAGTACTAAGAGTTTACAACTTGAAAGTCTATTTTAGTTGATTATTTGTAGGAGTTTGAGAAATTTTTATCTAAGTTCTGAAATTTTTAAGCTAGCTATTCTTAGAACTAACTTCAATTTCCTTCTCTTTCAATTTCTAAAGTTAATTTTCAAGTTATATTATTCTAATATCATTATTACTTATTTTAGCATCTTATTCTCTCTAATTTTAGTCATTTTAACTGCGTAAGAGTAGCATTTAGTTATCTTTTTCTCGTATTTGAAGAGTTAAGCTTTTTATTTCTGATTTTAAATGTGAAACCTGATTTCTAAAGCTATTCTAATCTTTTTTATTTTTTACCTTTTGGGATGTTTAGGCTAGTTAACTTATCTCTTAATCAATCTCTTGAATTTTCTCTTCTTACTTTTACTTTTACTCTTCTAAATGCTTAATTTTGTCCTATACCTATTACTGTTATTTTTTAAGCTATTCCATGCAAATTATTACATGCTGTTCTGTAGTATTCAGATCTATTTGTTAGATCTTGTTAATCTTACTTAGACATGTTCGCACTTTTTCAGATATTAAATTTTCGTTTGTTAGTTCAGCAAACGGAATCTGAAATTAATGAGATAAGAAATCGCAAGACTTAACAATTTTATTGAATTGCTACACTAAAGATTAAATTTGTATCAAGTTTTCTTAGTTTCAGACACTGCTAATTTATTTATCTTAACCTTTCATTTAACTTTTTACTTATTTTTAGTTTCTTAGTTAACTTAAGTTTGAGCTTATTTAAAGATCTCTATTTGTTTCGTAAATTAGAGTTTTAATGAGTTCTCTCCTAAGCCATACTCTTTAAACTTCAATTTCGCTGACTTTTTTTTCAAATGAGTGAATCTTACTTAAAACTTCTTGCTCTAACTTCTGTTGGATAATTCTAAATCGAATAGATTCTTCTTCTGTAAACTGATATTTCTTCTTACTATTAACTTACTATTGTATATTACTCTCTAGATTCTCTATAAGTTTATTTATTTACTCTTAGTACTATTAGCTATTTTTATCGAGCTCTTTCAATTTTTTTTACTATTCTATTTTTTTGTTTTTATAAAGTAAGCTTTGTTCCTAATTGCAATAGCTTACCTCCAAACTGCTTTGCATTTGCTATTCCATATCATTTAGTTTTTCTTTTACACTCTCAAGATATTAGTACTTCTGCTCGTTACTAGAAAGAACTTGACTTTAATTCTAAAGTTAAGTATTGCTATCCTCTAAATCTTCTATTGCATTTTAAAGTTAAATTTCTATGTTTTTGAGTTCTAACTATTACTGGTAATGAATTTTTTTAGCTTAAATCAATTAAGATTCAACTTCATTTTGTCTTTTTTCATTTAACTTTTCCTCTTCTTCAGACTCTTTATCTTCAAGATTTGTCTCCTTAATTTTCTGTTCCTTTTACTTAATATTGTTCTCAAGCTACTCTTTTTAGAATTTAAGCTACTCTATTTCCATAAGAGCCTCATTTATTTTCTTCTCAAATAAGTTCCATTAACTCTACTTAGAGCTTATCATTTTTTAATTCTCCTCTTTAAGCATCAAAATCTCTTCCATTATTTCTTTGAACTCGCTTTACAACTCTTAATCTAGAACTCTAAACTCAGTCTATAAATTATTAACTTCATCTTCGATTTTACTGTTCTGACTTCTTTCCTAACTTTGAAGAAGCATTGATCTTTTGAACTGATTTTATTAAGACAAAGCTATCTCAACTTAATCATTATTAAAAGCTTCTTCAGTCAAGTAAACTTCTTCCCTGTTTTTAAGAAAATGGTTAGACATGAATTATTAATCAAAACTTTCTTTAGCAAGGTCTTGAATAGAATCTGACTAATCAACTTATAAATATCTATTATGGGATATGTTCTTTTATTACTCTAATCTGGCTTATTTTTGATCTTATATCTCTTTGACTTTTCGTCTTAAAGTCTAGATTTTTTCTTCCATTTAGCTGAATTTTAATTTTACCTTTCATTTGATTGCGTATTTTGAATTTTCTATTTAAAGCCAATTTTACTTAAACTAGTATTAAACATGCTTGTGCTAGCATAATAGAGAATATTGAATAGATATATAGCCTTAATATTTAGATAAGCATGAGATGGAATTATGAAGTGGAAATAAAAAAGGATTATAAAATTCACAGTCCTTCCAGCAGATCTCTTAACTGCAACTTCTGTTCTCCTGTTATGTAGTCAGGAAACTAGATGTCGAAGTGGATAAGTAAGTCACCTCGCTCTTGCTAGTAATCTCCCTCTTGCTCTATTAGCGTTCTTATTTCAGAGTTGGATTTATAAATGGGCATGCCTTCGTTTTTTATTTCCATTACGGTATTAGGCTATATTATTTCATCCAGAGAGATCGTTAGTTATCTTCCATCTAATGTTGTCTATATTAAAAATTACTAAAACTACAGGTCATGACATTATAGCATGAACTAGAGGAACTTTGGCTGTAAAAATCAAATTATTTCCATCTCGCTTGAAATGTGGATGCATTTTTGGTTTCAGATGAATGTATAAATCAGCTAAATAATAAAAAATACTTACAAGAAATTTTGCCTAAAACTTCATTTCCATATCCTGGTAATAAAATAGGTTCGTTACCCATACCAGGATAAATATCAATGAGCTTTTCTGTTTCAACTTCTACCACCTCGGTTAGTGATGGACTTACTTATTTCTTAACATATTTCAATAGCTTTTAGCATCCAAAGTACATTTCTTCTAAACTCACTTCTAAGTTCACATTTAGATCATCTTCTAATGATTCTTCTTTTTATCCGCAGGGTAAGCCGGAGAAAATATCCAAAAAAGGATTTATCGTTCCAAATACATTTTCAAAAATTTTGAATGCATTACCTTTGAAATAATATCCACCCAGAACTTTATTTACATCATCTTTTGAAGGTACACCTTCTTAAAGCCATTCGTAACCGAATTAATCATATACTTACTTATACTCTTACGTAGATAAAACTTCATATGCTTCAGCAAGCTCATTAAATCTCTTTATTGCATTTCTAGCATTTTTAGGATGTTTCATTGGATGTCATTCTTGCGCTAGTCTCCTATAAGCTTTGTTAATATGGAGGAACTTAGGATTTTTAGCTCTATCTAATTCAAGAATTTAATAATAATCCTTTCCCATTTTAGAAACCTCTTTATTATACGTTAAAGACTTAATTTAATAATACTTCTTACTACTAATTTCTTAGCTCTACTACTTATTTAATTCAATACATCTTCCTTATTTCTCAGGCTAAACTAAACATTAATTAATATACTTTTATTATAAGCCTTCAGTTAAGCAAGAGATTGCTTATCATGGGTAAATATACTAATAATTTACTATTTTAGCAATGCTTTATTTCATTCTAAGAGAGCTATACTTAAACTATCAGACGAAGTCTAGGCTGATAAGAGTTTGATCTTGATAAGTGGAAAAGCAGCCAAGTAATTTAAATCTATTTTAAGGATAAAAATATCAAATAGAAAATTTTGGTTAATGCAATTATAACTTCAGATAGCTTTGATAAAATCTTTTATACGTAACTCCCATCAATTAATTCTATAAGATATTTATTGGCTAAAGAGATTTCCTTTAAATACTTTAAATTATTAATAAATCTTAGCTTTGCTTATAATCATTTAAATCTATATTAGATCGTTTGAAATGGGATTTAAGGCTTTATATCCCTAATGTTTAGTAGCAAAGGTTTTTACACTGAAAACTAAATTAATGAATATTTTGTAATTGGTACAATATTAACTAATTTCGGTTTTTTAGCTTATTATATGCTTCAAAGATAGCAGTTTAAGCAAATTTTAGAACGAAAGAATAGAATATTTGCTTGCTTGATGCTATCTAAGATATTAAGTATCATTTTAAATATTAATTAATAGTAATCCCTTAAATATCCATATGTCAACTAGTCTATTTGTAACCTTTTAACTTTAGAAGTTATTTAGTAACTAAAACTATTAAACGTATTACAATTTATTTGACTAGAGCTTTTTATCTTTATTCTAATATGAATGATAACGCTATTATATGATTATCCTAAACCTTATTCTCTTGCTTATAAATAAGAAAAACTTAAGTATGTGACTATTAAGTGTTCTTTTAAGGTGTCAGATGTTTCTCTTAAATAATTGCATAAAGCTAAGCTATAAATAAACAATCTATAAACAGACTATTAATTAAATTTATCTCATTCATTTAGAATATTATTAGCTTATACTTTTTAAATCATCTAAATCTTTATTTTTATCTCTAATTCTGCAATTTAAAATTCCTATTATATTGCTTACGTGATATATAGTGGAAAGGAAATATAAATATAAGAACTAGATAAATAATACCTTGCTAATCTTTAATAAATAGAGATAAAAATCTTACTCAAATGCTATCTTATTATTTATAACAGAATCCTTTATACTTCTTTCAAAATACTAAGAAACTAGCTTTAATCTCTGTAAGTAGCAATAAACGTATGATTACGTGTTTAAGTAAGTGTAGTGGTGTTTTTTTTAATATTTGTGATTAATGGAGGCAAACAACGAAGCATTAAGTTTTAGGGGTATTAATAAACACGTTTTATTTCAAACTTATTACGTAAAGTCTGTCAACTGTATAAATGAAGGATTAAGATTAGATGGATTGCTATTGCAAGCACCATAGAAAAAATAAAAAAAGCATCCAAGTTGAAATAGATATCTCTTCTTCAGAAGATGAGGATGAAGAATCCACTAAGTTGGGATATTCAGATTTAATTTACTCATCAGATAGATAGAAGATTGATCTTCTAACAAGAGAGATCGCAAAAAAATTTTTTATAAAAAAGCTCGTTTATGTAATGAATTAATCAAACGACTGAATTGAAGAGTGCTATCAAATGGGTAGGGATATTCCCATCTTAGGTATTAAGCCTCTTACTTTATAAGGAAACTCTTTGTCTTAATCATCAGCACTTATTGAGTCTCCTAAAATATCTTATTAATCTCCTCAAATTATTGATAGGTTTTAATAAAGCTCTAATGCTAATGAAAGTGAGGAAAATACCCCTTCTCCTTTCATCAATTTTATTAACTACTCAAACTACTCCAACTAAAACCAATAAAACGAACGATTAATGTTTTCCAGTTTCGGGGTAACAATTCCAGACTTTCGACTAAAAACTCAAGATCCTGAACTTAGTAATGACAGTTTCTGCACTTCCGAATGTTTTATAGGAATAGCAGATGGACTGCAAGAATGATAAGAGTATGGAATTAATCCTAAATAGTTTGGAGAATCCCTATTAAGACTTACCTCTAATTATATCTCTTAAGAGCCTAACTAATTACAAATTGAAACTCTAAGTTAAGAAGCTTTAGAAAGTTCTTGGTGAGAAAACGATAAATGTGGAAGTGCCGCTATTTTATATTGCTTTATATAATAATCATTACTATAAATAGCATATATTGGAGATGTTTAGATTGCTATTTTCAGAATTTTCCAGTAAAATGGGTAAGATTAATTAGCTTTGGTTTATAAATCCAAACCCTAAATTTTTGGACTAAACGATTCTAGAAAGTTAACTCGCTTTCCAAATAGTGAGTAAATGAAATTAATGTCAACTAAGCAAAAGCAAATGGTTAAGTTGATGATATCTGAAAATAACTAGGATCCAAATAGAACATCAATAAAGAATTTGACTAGCATAAAGCTTCCAATCTAATTAAATGATATTATAGTGCTTGGATCAAAAGGATTGTTTAATAATCTTTATTTAGAGGAAATTTAGCAAGAAATACAAAACCATCTAAGTTATAATTAGCAAGTCTAGCCTGAATAGCTAGCTAAAAATATAAGCTATAAAGCTTGGTAGAGTTCATAATCTAGTATTAAATTAACTCCTTACGCAAAAGAATCGTAGAAGATAAGAAAGCAATATATGGGAGGAAAATCGGATGATATTACAGTTGTAGTAGCAGCAGTCAAATAGGAAAAATAATAAAATACTGACATAATATCATGAAAGTGTGATATAATAAATATTTTGATTTCAGTTATTTTTATCTAAAAAGATACATAAAAACTTTACTTATTTATAATATATCAATATTTTATAGCTTAAGTAGAATACTTATATTTATACTATTCATATAGTTAGATAGAAATAAGGCTCTTATTTTTTTTAAATACGTTCTAGTTAAACCATTTAGTTATTAATACTATCTTATAATACTCTGAGCTTATTCTTATTTTATTAAATAAATATTTCAAATTATAATAATAATTAATTTAAAACAGGCTATCAATATAAATTAGCAAAAATGCTATTAATACTAGCAATCAAGACAAAACTATTATTTTAGCATTCTTTTGCTAGAGGCTGGTAGATTTATTTCTTAGCATTAAGGAAAATGCTTGATTTACATGAAATTCAAAGTAAATATAGAAGAAGTATTTTTAAAATATAATATGAGCTTAGCATTAAACTTCAGATAAGTTTATAAAAGATTGGTTTAAAGAATTAGGGTATAACTTTGCAAAAAATGTTGAGATATAGAGTAATTTTTAATCTTCTTTTCTTATCTGAGTTTTCATCTAATACATCAAGAAAAATATACAAGTATAAATAAATAATTTTATAGATATAATTTAAATCTATTCCATAGTATAAATCATTGACTCTACTTCTCATTTATTTACTTTATCTTTTATTCTAATTTTAAACTTTCAGTTTCTCAAATAACTTTTGCTTATTTTATCTTTATCTTTCTTAAATTATGTTGGTATCTAGCCTTTTCTTATTTTGATCTTTAAATTTCATTAATTAGTACCCAAATTGTCTTTTTGCTTCGATAATTTTATAGAGAGACATGAAATAAACTTATTATGTAATTTACTGAGTTGAAAGAATAAAAAGAAGTTGTAATGTTTCTGAGAGAAAAGAAAGTAGAATCAGTTAATAGTAAAAGAATACGAAATATTCTTAAAATTCAATAAGTCTCTTTTAAATTATACACCTTTCTCATCAACTGCTAATGATTATTTAATACGTATACATTTATAGAAAAAGCGTAAAAGTAAACTTAGAAATTTTAGAATATAATTATTTAGTAAAACTTAAAGCTTCTATTTTAATATTTCCTTAATTATCTTGATTTTTTCAATAAGGAAAAAGCTGATAACTTTTAAATGAGATTAAATATAATAATGTATTAAAATCATTTTTTATTTAGAACTTAAATTAAATTAATCTTTCTAAATAAGAGTTTTGGATAGGAAAAAGCAAGACTCCTAATAAGGATGCCATAATATAGCGCTATTGTTTGATGTATTGCTATTTTGTTTCTCAAATTTATTTTCTTCTTTTTTGTGTTAATATCTTCTAGATCTTCTTATTCGTATATTCTTATTTTGGAATTTAAAACCATTTTTTTGCTTTATTGGAAGAGTCTATTGCTTCCGCTGAAACTGGTTTCAATGGTTTGTAATTTCTAGTTTGTGAATGAAGTATTAAAGATCTCTTTTCAAAAAAGAAATCAATAGAATTGCATAATCACTTGATATGAAGATGAGAAGAGTATATACAATTTTATCTTTGTAGTGCTTAGCACTGAATATAAAATAAAAGAATAAATAAAACGCATATACATCTTCCTCTAGTACTTACTGAAGGAAAAATAGACACTCATTTGATAAGCATTCTTTTTAATTGCAGAATTTCTAAAATTAAGTTTAATTTTAGATAAATTTACCCCAATTACTTCTTCAATATTCAATTGCATTACTTTTATAATTCATACATAAATAAATAATCATTTTCTAAAGAAATATAATAGTTTTCCATTTCCTATAGCGAATCTTCAACTAAGAAAAAATAATAGTCAAAATATTATAAGGGGACCAAGCGCAAAAAAAAATGCATCAAGGATTATCTAGTAAATAAGAGTCCATGCATTCCCAACTAAGGTATTGCATAGAATTCTTGTATGTTAGTAGTTATGCCAAAAAATAGCTTTGAATATATAACATTTTAAATAAAATTGATTTATATGATATAGAAGTTTAAGAAGTGACTGTCGTTTAAAAATAAATCAAGAAATTTTAAATTATAATAAACAACAAAAAATAGAAAATAAAAAGAAATAATCAAATAAATTGGCAGCATTAGACTTTAATATAAGGAAATATCTCCTAAATAAATAGCTTTTTAAATGGAAATTTAAAGTACTTTACTTTTTAAATTTCCATATATAGCATAAACTTCAAGAATTAATCATAATAAAGCATGATAAGAAACTGTAGAACTGCTAAAAGAATTCTAAATATATAAATAGATACTAATAGTTTATGAAATAAAATTACAAGGAAAGTAATTATAAATGTTTGAAAAATACCTTAATTATAAGCTTTAGAATTAACTAAAACTCTAAATATTTATAAATTAAAACTATAAAAGGAATATTTTTTAGTTATTTATGAATATATATAAAACAAAATTTTTCTAAAATTAAAAGTAAATAAATAGGGGATTTAATGATTCTATTAGTTATGTTTAGAAGGAAAATGTTTATATAACTCAAATTTCTCCAAATTATAATAAAAAAATAACTAAGTTAATTATAGTATATTTGGGAATTAAGGTAGCTTGTTTAAATACTTTGAATAGCTATTTAATTTTTATCAATTTATACTTGCAAAGACTTCTTAAAAAAAATATTTCTTAAAAAGGTGATTATATCGAGGTAAAGCAATTGAGGGTTTTATTTATCTATTTCAATTAATGTAAAATATAAACAGAATCAAATATGGTACAATTCAAGCTAATTCTGAAGCTAAAAGCATTCCTCACTTCTTTTCTCCAGTTCACTCTTCAAACAATTTATCATACCCTCATTTATGCTTATCTATTCTTTCTAAAGTAAAAACTTACTGACTACATTAAGTCTTTTTAGAATATTTTTTTCTATTCATGTAGCTATTGTATTGTCCTTTCCATTTATTTGCATTTCGAGCAACATGTTTAGCTTTTAATATTTTCTTTTTCCTTAAAATCCTAAATCAATTTCATTTAATTTTTGAATCCTTACATTTAAGCAGAATCTTGCTCATATTTTTGCTTTCATTATTGATCAATTGACTTGCAATTTTCTTATAATATTTTTATTTAAGTCTCATAAGCCTAGTTTTGATTCTTTAAAATTTCAATATCCTCAACTACCACATTTTACATGCTTTACTCAAATTGTTTGTAAGCCTTTTATACCATATCTTACTTTTAAATCTCAAATCCTTACTAAATACGTTATATTTAAGAAATAAGTTCTTAGTTTTAATTTTCTTTTTCTTCAAGTTATTTCTGAAATGCTTGTACTTATAGCAAAAAATCTTCCTATGCCTTTTTTAATTAATTTTAGACAGATAACTTTGCTTATTTTGCTTCTTAAAGCTATCCATGCAAATTTGCAATCAAATTTTCAAGTTCTTTAATTTATATCTACTGTGGACTTTTTTCTCTTCTTTGATTACTTTAGTTTTCACATGGTGATTCAATTGGAGACTTATTTCTACTATTAGGCTTAGGAGATTGCCTGTTAGAACTAAATGTTGCTATATGTTTTGGTTTGGTGAATTAAGGAGAATAAAGCATCTATTAAATTTTTCTTACAGGCGAGTAATGCTTTAGCATCATTTTCTTCTAGGTTGGAGATTTCACGTTAATCTTATCGTTTGATTGCTTCTTAAACATTTATAAATAAGAATGCTTAGGAAATTTTATTTATAGTTACTCTTGTATCTGTTAGTTGGATATATTCTATTAATTTCTTATAACTTCATTAATATTAAAAGAATTAAATTCACTTACTTATTCATAATTAAAGCTTTCTGTGTCTTTCTCACTCTTTAAATTTTCACTTTAGATGTTAGTATTATGAAACAAATCTTGTTAATCTGGCGTTTGAATTTACTAATCTTCTAAACTAGTTGAAAGAACTTAAATTTTATTTTCTTATTTACCATTTTACTACAAGTGGCCATTAGAGTTCTTTTAAATTAAGCTTGCAAATGCGTTGCTTGTTTACTAGTAATTTTGAGTTTAATTTTTTTCGATTTATATGTCTTATTAAAGTAAATTTATTACAATATCAGAATCTTGAGATTCTGGATATCGTTATGGCTTTCCTTTCTAAATATTATTTGATTTAATATTTTAATTATTCTTTTTCTAGTTTTTCTACATGTTTTTATGCTACAAATTTCTTTGACCTTATCGTGGTAATTTCTTTTTACAACTTAGACTTCTTTAATTATCAGATTTCTCGTAAGATTGATTATTATAATTCTTCGTTTTTGTCTCTTTATCTAGTTTGTTATTTTTCTTTTCTAAAATCTGCTTTGGATTTATTACAGACTGCAGATTGCTGAAACTATTAGGACGAAAATTATCCTAAAATATTTATTTTCCTATTTATTTCGGAATTGCATTGCTTTTAGTAAAGTTGGTCTGTTCTTGAGAGTTTAATGAATTCTGCTGATTCAACTAGTTAATATGCTGTAACTCCTATTGTTGTTGTATTTTAAGTTATAAATCTTAATGTTCTTATTATTTTAGTTATTAGTCCAGAACATCTAAGTCTTCTTACAATTTCTAGAAATAGGAATCATCATTTTCCTGAAATTCATTTTCAATAATTGATTCCTATATGGTCTGATCTTACACTTAACTCTGCTTGTTACTTTAATTTTTCTTGCTGAATTTAGTAATTCTTTATTATCTTAATTGAAAAGCTTACTAAGCTTGTAGAATATGCTCTTAGGCATTTTTGCTAGTGGAACACTGATCACTAGGTGTTTAATATCCAGAATGAGGTTCTGATTTATGCATTTAATATTAAGAAAATTTGAATGATCATAAGAAATTAACTAAAAGAGAAATAATAATCAAGCATATGCTAAACCTCAGTAATTATATCTACTTCTTCTGATATCTTTACATCACCTTCTAATCGTCTATTACTTCAATAATGCTTTATACCTTTGATAATCTAGTTAGATTTCTATAAAGTTAGATTTTTTAACTTCGAGCTATAAATAAAAGTATAAATAATTGCCTTTAAGATGCCATGTATGATACATGGGATAAAGAAAGATTATATAATTAGTATATATTACTATATATTATATACTTAAAAAAGAAAGCTATGATATCAACCAAATGCAATAAACAATGCACAAACTTTCCTTAGCTACTTACTTTTAGATCATTTCACTCATCAAGGCTCTTCAGTCTGGTTTTATTATTAAGGTTCTATTTAATATGCCTTTCGTTGCCTTTTTATTATGAATATTATCTTCATTATATATTTCAAATTAATAATGTTAGCAAGACAAAGAGTTAGCTGTATTTATGTCTAAAATTAGAATTATTTAAATAAATTTCAGGTTTAAAATAAGTTAGATTGAATTGATATAGATAAGCAATTATTTAGGCTTAATAACACAGAATCTCCTAGTTTTATAACAAAGGATAGTATGAAGGGAGAAAGATATTTAGCTGATTAAATACTTTACGCTTAATTATAAGTTTCTATTTCTTATTTCATTAAGATTTTTTAATTTAGCAAAAAGGATTAATTAATTTAATGCTTTATAACATCAGTATAGTATATACCTTTTCTAGTAATAAGGCTATTAAAATTTATTTTAAGAGGATAAATTTAATAAATGAGGGACTAAGAGTCAGTTCTTAATAGATACTAAAATTGCCATTTAGAAATCAGACTGTAAGATAATTAATTAAGTAATTTGCGTCATTCCTGATAATAGTAAGAAATAGATACTAATAAAACTTATTGAAGGATTTATTTGAAATGAAGATGAAGAAGATTTAGAATAATTAGCTAGAATTAATTAAGAACATATGGTTTTTCATTCGAACTTATCTTGTATTACTGTTTATTTATTTTATCTTTCTTTTTGAGAATAAAACATTTCACTTTGATAGTTCATTAATCTTTCCTATTCCTCTTTTTCCTACTTCTCTTCTCTAAACGTGCTAAGTTTCCTAATGCTATTCTACTCAGGTTCTCTCATGAAGTTAGACTTGCTTTTATTGATCTCTAGCTTATCATCTAAAATTTCATTGAGAGTGAGATGTTGACTGATAGGTCTGATAGAATGCTACTTAATATTCTTAGATCACTAGAAGATTTAATTAAATTTCAATTTAATAGGGAGTTCTTTCTAGAAATCAAAGTTATACTATAAAGACTTCTAAGTTAGATTACTCTTAATATCACTATTTACCTTCCCCATAAATTCATTAAGTTGTTTTATATACTTCTAAGTACCACATTCTTCAAACAAATTTTTCCTTTGATTCTAAAAAACAGAAGCATCACTAACTGATTTTGCCTTTGATTATTTTCTCATTTTTCTAAATTGAATACATTAAAACTTATTTTTAAACTAACCAGTATAAGCAAATACATCTTACTGTACCTTATCTGTTAATTTTAAGCTGATTATGAGTATATCAGATAGGAATAAGCAGATATAGAAAATTAGTGTTGCTTAGAGATTTAGATCTTAACTTTTACTCAATAGATTCTGCTTAAATCAGTATCCGAAAGAAATAAATATAGCAATTAATAAGTTTTAAAATGCTTAGCAATAACCATGGAGATTAACAACTAATGAGTATTAAAATTAAAAATTAGATTCCGGTAATAGCTTTCTATAATAAAGTAGAAATAACTCACTAAGAATGTTAAACAATATCACTCTATTATTAAAATTGATTCTAATTATATATGTAAACACTTAAATAAAGATTTTTAGTTAATTATTTAATTCTAAGATAAGATTAAGAAGGTAAGTAACTAAATTTTCGTTATTCATCCAAAAAAGGCCTTTTAAAAAATATATTTCTTGAATTATGTTTATAGATACTAATAAAAAAGCTACTTTTAATAAGATTTGTTTTTATTATTTTTAATTATTTATATAAATAAATAGGGAGGAGCAATCCTCCAACTGACATTGACTTAAGAATTCGTACCAGGAAGTGCCTATGAGCGAAGAGCCATTATAAGAATCTTGGAAGGAGCCAAGAGAGAAGACAAAGACTAAAGTGGCATCAAGTAAAATTATTGATGAAAGATGCCAGATAATAAGGTCTCTTAGGGAGCATTCCAATCACATCCTATAGAAGATGAGACTCACAAAGGAAGACAGTATTGTGGAAGACTTCAGAAAATAATTGTTTGGACTTTAAAATCCTTTATTAAAGAGCTGTACGTCATTAGTGTACTACGCGCTCTCTAATCTTAATTATTTATTAGAGAAACTTAATAAAAAATGGAAAACACAGATTTTCCTTACAAACTTAAAAAGCTTGAGAAAACCCCATGAGCAAGATGTTATTTATTTTTATTACTTAATTGATAAAACGAATACTAAAATATAGATCTTTAATGTGGAAAACAAATCTTCCGGTTATTTTGTAAAATAAAAATGGAAGATCAAGGCTTGGTAAGTTAAGTTTAGTTTTAAATTAAAGTCTTAACTTTAAAATACGTATTAATAGAAAAAAAATAGCAGCGAATCCATAGAAAATTAAAGAAGTAGTTCAATTACCTATTTAAAAAACTAACCTCAAACTGATAAAATGGAAATTGAACAAAAATTTAAACACAATAAAAACTATACTTCAAACCATTAATGAAAGCTTTTATTGTTTTCAAAAAACTGGACATTTATGAATGTAAGATCTGAAGTGTAGAAAAGTTCTTGAGCAGCACCGAAAAGAATTTGAAATATCAAGGAGGCTATATTGTAACTGCTTTGGAGGTATTTACAGAAAGAAAATGGTATTAGTTGATTCAAGAGCGACACTACTCAAAAAGGATTTTGACAATTAATACTAACAAAATAAATAGCTGAAAAAAGACATAAACATATTAGAATTTATTTAGAGAAGCTGGAGAAAAATTACAAGAAGATGGAAGACAATTCTATTAGTTTATAGAAGAGAAAGAAATATCTCAGTTTGAAATTTATTCAGATGAAGACATGTACAGTTGAGCGATGTATATAAAAAGTTTTATTGACTTAAATTTGATGAAGCGTTTCCTCTAATTAAAGATGACCCTAGCCTTTCTAGTTAAAATTAATTAATTAATTAAGAAACCTTTCAGAACATTTCTTACTTTTAGCATATTTCAAATATAAAGAACTTACATTTTTTTATTAAATAAATAAAAAAATGGCCCCTAAGAAATAGACCTCTTTCGGATCATTTAAAAAACAAGAATAATAACCTAACCTAACTGAATAAGAACCGCAATAAATCTAAGAAATATAATCGAAGGAAGCTTACATATAATCGGTACAGCAAAAAGTATCAAATATCTAATACGAATTAAAATTACAAAGATAAAGGATAGAAAAACTAGAAGACAAGCTAGAAAAATTGATTGAATAATTAGACCTATATTTCCCCTTTTTAGAAGAATCACTAAGTAAAATCTAATCGTAAATAGTGATTAAATTGGAATAAATTGATAAATAATTAAACGAAGTCCCTCAAATATTCCAATTTCATTTTTCTAAATTTGAATATCAATTAAAGTAACTTTAAGAGAAATAAGAATAATAACAAGTAATAATCTAAAAATAATTGGATTAGTAACCAAGTATTCCAATGGAAATCGAATCGGCATTCTAATATTAAGAAACAAATTAGATTAAATTCTATCGGAGAAAAATACGGTGCTATATATGTTAAAGGAACCACTGCTGGAGAAATTGCTGAAAGAAACCAGAAATTGAAAGAACAAATAATAATAAAATCCTAGAAGAACTATTTCGCTTTTGACCAACAAGGACAGGATAAATTTACAGAAAGAAATTTTACAACTCAAAAGTTAACGACTATAATAACGGGAGAATGAATCTGAAGAATAATTGGATTTCGGGAAGGAGACAAGGATGGCAGACTAGTGAAGTCCTACGACATCCTTTAGTTTCGGAGAGAGCAGGAGAAAATGGAAGATATCTGTAAAGCTCTCCCTAAGAACTATAAACTTAATTTTTTTTAAAGATAATATTAATCTATTTAAGGTGATTCAAATAGAGAATTAATTCTATTTAATACTTTAATCTGTTAATCTAATAAATTATTTAAGCTTTATTTATTTCAATTTGAAGTTAAAAACTCTTCAAAGTGTTTTTTACAATAATTTGAAAATATAAGGGATTAAATGATTTTCCTCTTAGATCCTAAAATAGTATCTAAATTTAATTTTCTTATGCATTTTGTAATTTGATTCTATGATAAAACCTATTTGATAATTAACGTATAGTCATAGAAGAGAAAAACTCTTATTTATCTAATTAGATTTATCATTAAACATTATAAATTCTTAAATTTATAATTCGCTTAAGTAGTTAATGCTAATAAACTTTTAATACAAAGCTAATTCAAATTCTTCGTCATTTACATTCCCTTTAAGCTAGATATTATTTTGCATTTCGTCCAAATGATAATTAGAAAGACTTTAAACAGTGAGAATTTAGCAATTATAATTAATTTTATTTTTAATTTTGATGCTAATATTTCAATAAAGAAGAGAAGGAAATTATTTAATTTTATGGTTTAACTAAGCAAAAAAATTTAGTATTTCCCTATCTTTAATTTTTTACGTTAACATTAATATATTTAATGCTTTTTTATATAAAGCAAAAACCTTTTGTCTATATCTTTTAATTTATTTTGGATTTTAGATTTAAATAAATTTTGCTAATTTAAACTATTTGAATCAGTTTAATAAATAAACATTAATTTTTGCTGTAATTATTTTTTAAATACTCCTAATTTTTCATATTATATTGACATGCTTAATTAAAATATTCCTTTAACTTAGTTGCTAATAATCTAATATTTTAAAAATTATTTAGCTTATTTTTCAGCTTTCTTTCAAAAATTGAAGAAAATTACTTGAATTTTATTCTTCTTCTATATACTGTGTCCCTGTAATTAGTGTATCTTATAAATAAATTTCAGGAAAATAATTTAAATTACTTTTAAATATAATGTATGAGTATCTTTCCTAAAGCTTTTTAAATTATTTCTTTATTTTATTTTTAATCAATTTTATTTTAAGCTATTTTCAATCTTAATTTAATCCCTTATACTTCTCTCGCTTATATTTAATTCAAATTTCTAATACTAATTATAAAATGTTTATGTTTTCTTACTTAGTCCTATTGTTAAAATGTTCAGCTTCTAACAGTTGTCTTGCTTGGAAATACGCAAACCTTAAGAAATAATGAAGATAGTCCGCATTGTGTTGAGTTTAGAGAAGATAAAGTTTATTTAGCCAATTAAAAATAAGTCTGCAATAAGATATAAATAAAGTTTGAATTCTTGTACATACTGTAGATTATCTAAACTCTGAATGTTATTATTATAATGGATAAAGTTCATCTTTTTGCACCAAATTTAAAGATTAGTATTCATTGTTTTTATAAATTCGAGTTTTGAGACTGTCATTAAATTTAATATATTGCATGTATTCATAAAGAAGTGGATTGTTCGAAAAATTATACTAGATTATATGTCGGAATAAAAACAGCGAGAAGTACGACAGATCATTTGTTGAATTTGAAAACTCGGAAGAAAATGTGATTCCAGCACAATATATTGAGGACTCTAGGAAAATACCTTAATTTATTCTTGGAAATCTTGCATTTCGAACAGTAATTGATTATCAAATAAATTTTTATATATCCCATCATTGTTTACTAATTATAGATATGGCATTAGTGATCTTGATTTTTTTTAAAGAAACATCGAATCTTAAATATAAATCACCAATCAACGATGAGAATTTAGAAGACATTGATACTAGTACTTCTGTATATTATTATGATTAAATATTATTTTTAACATTAATTAATTAATTTTAATGTTCTGTCTATTTAGTTTTAACCTTCAAATTTTTATACAAAAGGCATAAAAATAATTTAAAGCTTTTCATTATGTTGAAATCAAAAAGGCAAACAGCCAACTTAAAAAGATAAAAGAGTAAGGAGACATTTATAGATAGAGGAATTAAATGTAATGCTTTTTTAATGAATTTCAAGGTTTTGATTAATATGAATTAAAATATATACGCAGCATTTGCATTGTTTAGATTTGGTGTATTATAATTATCTTTGGATATATTATTAGTAATCCGAAGCATAGTAAGTTGATATTTTAATATATTTTATTTACTTATTATAAAAATATAAAACGACACCTAAGAAATAGCAAATCTATATCTCTTTCAATGAATTCGTAAAAGTATAAAATATAATCTAATTTAATTGAATTTCGCCATAATAAGATAAAATAAAATAATCTAAGGAATCTTTACCATCACATTACATTAGAGAATATTAAACCTACAATTAGAATTCAAATTACTAAGATTAAAATTTGAATGTATATTGGAGAAAATATGTAAAGAGCTTTACTTATAATTTCCTTCTATAGCAGAAGTAATCAATAGCATGCAATCATAAATAGGATATAAACTTGATAAGGTTGAAAAAATAGTTAGATTTAAACTCCTAAAATTTTTTAATTATAGCTTTCTCAGTTCCAGTATAAAATTAAAAAAATTAAAAAAGCATTAAAATAAGAAATTTTTAAAAAAAATCAATGTTAGCAGGAAAGTATACCTATTGATATTTAAGCAAATTAATAAATAAATAATTAGTAAATTGGATTATAGAGCGCTTAGCACTCTCGATGGTGCTCAGCTCTTTAAATTAATTTTATTTATTTTTAATAAAAATTTCTCATTGGAATTTCCCCCAGTGTTTCACTCCCTTGGAAATTCTGTCTTCTAACAGGACATGGTTGGAGTGATGACCCAAGAGGCCTAATCGTCTGGTATCTTTCATCAATTGTTATTTAATGTTTCCAGTTCTTTCCTGCTCTGCTCCTGCTAAGATTCTTGCTCAGTTTGTCGCTCCTGAAGTTCTTCCTGATACTTGAGTTTAATTTAATCTCAGTTGGAGGATTACTCTTCCCTATTTATAATATATATAATAATAAATATAAGAAGTTTTGCATATTTAGAACAGAGTCATTATAAAAGATCTGGTTAAGATCCTAAATTTTGAAAATATAAAAAAATCGTAATAAAAGACTTTTTTTTAAATCTGACCAACTTAATCAGACTTAATATATAGGAAAAATTTTATAAAAGTATATTTAGCTTCCTTTGAGATTAAATTTTTGTATAGCACTTAACTTAAATTCAAAGTATAAATAAGGATGGAGGTTTAATGAAGCCTTAATCCAATCCTTAGTTCAAAAGGAGACATCCTCAAGGTATATCGATATAAAGACCAACTTTTGAAGCAATAAATTCCTTTTAATTTTAATCTTAGCTTTATATTTTTTATTTTACTAGGTTAGGAACTAATTTATTAAATAGCTTCTTTTATATATTCTTATGCATTTTATTCAATTTTTTCTGAATTTAAAGGAATTTAAGTAATATTCAGTTATAAAAATAATAATAAATTTAAATACTAAGTTTCTGGTTTTACTTGACTTTCAGCCAGGTATCTGCAATCATTTTATTTACTCTGATATATATTACCACCTTTTAAGACTATCTCTACGATAAGTAGATTTTGAATGCATTTTCTATTTATAAACTTCACTTCAAGTCCTTTATTGTTTATATAGTATCTTTTATGTTCTCCGTTGTTCTCTTATCTGGAATTTTCTCATCTTCAGTATTTTCAAAGAAAGCTTTTATTTCTTACAGTATCAGCAAATTTTGGTTAATTTCTCTTCTTCTTATTTTGAAATACTTTTTTCCTTATTATTCTATTCTTTTGCAAATATAAGTCAGTTTTTTCATCTTGTTTTAATTCTTGATAAATTGGTTTAACTTTTTCGTTTTTTATAATAATGTATTATTCTTGACTGAAATTCGATTATAACTATTAATATAGTACTATTATGCTACTAAGCTATTTTAGATTAGTAATAAAAGAAATATTATTAATTATATATTTTAATCTTAAATGTTGTTCATTAGGTCTCTAATCATTTCTCTAAATTGCAAAGTTTTTCTTCGCCCCTTCGTTTAGTTCTTCAATTTAACTAGTTGATTTTATGATCAGCTCTATTTTAGATTCTCTTATTTCAATAAGCAAAATCATAAATTCACTTTTAAATTAAGAACTTGACTCCTTTTATTGCTTTTTCATCATTTCTTTAACCGCTTTTTGTTTAAATTCCATAGTTAATTTTTGAGAAGCGAACTAATTATTTAATTTTTTTAATATGTCAGTTATAATAATTTTAAATACCATTTAGTTGTAAATAGTATATAATATGAAGTCCCTTATTAAATTTGTATAACAGATTCTAGTTAATTTAACTAATTTGTTATGTTTAATCATAGTTGTATCTTTCCCAAAGTTTTCATGAGTATTTTGGAATAATTAGAAAATAATTCTACATTTTTATCCTTACTTTATCTACTAATATTTTAGAACCCAAGCATTTAAAATGATTTACTGATAATCTAAATTAAGATGTTTTGATACAGATATTAAATAAGACTACTCTTATTCTAAAGTGGTACAGCGTTATTTAAATTAATTAAGCGTAATTTTATCTACTTTAAATAGCTTGCTTTTTCTTCTTTTCAATTATAATATAAAGTATTTTATCTGCTAGAGCAATTAATCAGCTTTCTAATTAAAAAAATAGCAATTTAGTTAAATTGGTTTTCTTAAATTTATAGATATTAAGTTGAATAAATATAAAAGTTCATACCAATGATTAATCAGCAGCTGTATATTAAAATACTTTTATAGTAAATTAAATCACACTTTGAATTAACTTTGCAAAATTAAGGAAAACTTTTTAAAAGCAAAGAATTTAATAGGAGAGTGTAAATATCTAGAAACATTTTAATTTTGTTTATAATTTATAGCCTAGTCTGTAAATATTACTAATGTGCTAGTTTAAACGTTTATTAATATAACTTTTTATTTATTTCCCTTTCACTGATTTATCTTCTATTTTATACGTGTTTCTTTTTTTAAGTCATTTAAGTCTTTTATAGCATCATTTCTATAAAAATTTCTTTTGCATGAGATAATATTTTTAAGATCTATCAATTATAGGAATTAACTTTTTGAGAAAATCTTAAATTAATATTTTTTCCTATTAAACTATAGGATAATTCCTATATATCATGGGGCAATAATTACAATCGAATGTATCGTTAAATTTATCGTAATTTTCCAAAAATAAAATTATAGCTATTAGGTATCGCATATCGATTTCCTATTTATTTTATCAGTTACTAAATGAAACAGTCTCTTACTATGCTACTTGATAAAGAGTTTGATTACCTATATGAAAATATAGTAAAGACATATTAATTGATATTATATACTACTTATTGTTTTAATACATGTACATACTTTAAGCATTTTCTATTTGATCATCAATTCTTTTTAAATATCAGGATATAAAGCTAATGTATTTACTTAAATATTTACTGAATGCTTTGATAAATATAATCTCTAGCATATAACTAAGTTAAAACATACCCCACTATGTATAATTAATTTATCAAATGAGTATTAACTTTTATGCTGCTGTATGTCTTAAAATAAATAAAAAATTTTGTTGAATGTAGTGATTAATTAAAGCTTAAACAAAAATTTAATATTTCCAAATTAATTATTGTTCTTAAAGTTTTGGATTGACAAGCCATAACTTTTATCCAATCTTATCAAAATTTAAGCGGAAAGGCATTGTAAAAAGAATAAATTTAGAGAATATACTAATATACTATCCTTAAGAAGTAGAGTAATACCTTTTGTAAAAGTATCCTATATTTAGATATAACTGATACTCAATGTAAATGCTAATTGATATTCCCAATAAGTAAACATTTTTGAATTAGATAATATTACATTGAGGATAAATAAAATACTTATAAATTCAACTAATTCACATTTAATTATAATTAATTTAGTTTTACTCATTAGGAGTTTAGCTCTTACCTTTAAAAGTTCTATGCCTTTTTAATTTTTGGACAATTTATTTGAATCTTGAGATAGAATTATAATTATAAATATTTTGAATAGTGTTTAAATCTAGAATCTTTTAGTTTCTTTAAGGTAAATTATTACTAAGAAATTAATTATGGAGATAAAAAGTGCTGTAACCTAGATAGACTCTTTTTATATTAAAATATTCTTTTAAGTGCATTAAATAGCAAATCTTTCATTTTAGTTTAATAATAGGTGGCAAGACTCTAAATCAATCTAAGAGTAAGGCTATTTCTTCGAAGATTATCAAAAAGTTACCTTGGCTATTAAATGTTTGCTATTTCATGATTTAAATACATATAAATAATCTACTGATAACTCAAGTTAACTAAATAGTTTAATTTTAGCATATTAATCCAAACTATTAAATTAAATTAAAGTGTTAAAGAAGGATCGTCTACTTAAGAGCTTCCTACTTCCCTATCCAACCAATAGGAACTTGATCTCTAGGTGGTCTTCTCCTCCCTTTACTGTAAGTTTTCGGAATGGTTGTCTTTTCATATAGCTTGCTTTCTTCTTATAAATTTCTCCACTCCTGGTTGGGTAAAATTAGATTAAGTCATTCCATATTTTCTATTAAATCTTCTTTCTCTTCCAGCATCGTCTCCATAGGTGGTCTGTTCTCCTGCAGATGTAACATTTTTTCCTAAAATATTTTTCTTTATTTTGTTCTATTTGCTTATTATTCTCTTATTCGATCTCCATTGGGATAGATTGTACAAGTCCAAACTATATTAATTAATTTTATATATTTCTCTAAAGCCACTAAATAAGATTTTTATCTTAAAGTAAGAGAAAGGAAGAATAGAAATGTTGTCTCTTACCAAAGCAATATTGAGCACATAGTTCTATTTAAAAGATTTAATAAAATATAGTCTCTGTATATTGTAATATGTAGGTATAATAAATAAAGCAATTACATTAGAAATTATAAGATCATTATGTCTCATAGATATATATATAAAATTATTAATAGTTGCTTAGTGTATTTATTAATAGAATTAGCATTATTTAAATGTCTAACTTTATCTTGTCGATGTTTATTTCTAATTTTCTTATCTTATTAATTTTTTAAACTTCTAGATTTATTTAATATTCTGAATTAAAGCATACAAATATCTAATTTTTAGTTTTTAGTTATCATAATAAGAAACTGACTAGCCTAGTTTATATTAAACGCTATTACTTTTTATTCACACAAAAACAATATTTTGATTACATTTTACAAATAAATTATTTTTAGTAATGAAAGCTATGACAGATCTTAAATTTTTCAAATAAAAGCCTATTTTGTTAGAAGTTATTAACTTTTATACTCGATTTCAACCAGAAAGCATTCTGAACTAATAAAAAAACATCTCCTTCGTTTAAAAGGCAATATAATTAAAAATAATATAATAGATAGTTTGAAATTTAGATTACTTGATTGATAATTTATGGTACTTTTAATCATACTAATTGCAATCTAAGCTATCTTTTATAAATATCTTCTTTATATTTGTCCAATTTTAATCTTTTATGAGTTAGTATTATCTTTTTAACTCTTATAAGCCTCATAGAATTTATGCGCTTTCATGTTGAAATTTTATTTTAAAATTTACAGATCTAAGGGAATTAAAGATTTGATAAATCTTAAAATTGTTTAAATTATAAAAGAAAGGTTATATTAAAAAATAGAGTAAAGGATCTCAATATTGTTACGCTCAATCAAATTTCTAAAAATAGAATTAAAAGATGAGAAGCTTACATAAATAAAGATATATACTTTATTATTAAAATTCAGTTTTTCTTTTAAATCAAGTGTATGCTCCTCAAAAATAGTTACTAAGACTCCTTTTAAGAACATTATAATATGTGCTAACTCTTAATTATTTACTCAATTTACTAAGGTCAAGATCTTCTTGTTCTGCTTTATTATATATGAAATAACTCTCAAAAACTCATATATTCCTTAATTTTCTAATTCCCTAATCTAGGATGATGCTCATTCAAGATTTCTTTAGAAATTTGAAATACATAAAACTGCTAAGTTACTAGCAACAAAATTTTAAAGATAGCATGCAATTACTTCTTCTTCATCGCATTATTCAAATATTAGTACCATTCCTAAGTAGTAATTATATAGTTCAATCATTCTATATATTTCAATAGTGCTATTTGATGGAACATATAAGCATTCATCAGATAAACTGCTACTGCTTGAAGTACAGGATTACCAAGAATAAGTTAAGGTAGTTTCCATGAGTTTCTCATAGTGATCGATATAATCATCGGACTATTTTTCAATTAAATCCATTTATTCATTAGATAAGTCAAAATCATAATCAACTAAGTCTAGATTGCAAATATTTTGGAAATTTTATAAAATGGATATTCTTTTTCTTTTTAGATTAAATAATAAATAGCAGATTCAACGAACTCTTAACATAGAATGATCATTAATCAGAATAAAAATTAAAAGATTTTTTGCAAAGGGATGAACTTTAAATGCATAATCATCATTCTCATAATTGAGATAACCAACAGAATGAAGAAGATGACAGACATTACTTGCATCTTATGTTTACATTAGTTTTATTCGACTAAATGGACTTTATCTTCTCTAAAATCGAAAAAACGATAATTACCAGAGAAATTTACTAAAGAATTTGTATGTTTCAAGCAAAACATTTGATAGAAGCCGAATATTTTAACAATAGGGTCAAATAACTGACTGTGAAACTTTTATAATTGGCATCAGTAAAACTGAAAAATAAAGTAAAGTTAATAAGTTTAAGGAGTTTAAGAAGTTTAAGTTGTTTAAAAATTAAACTGGAATAGAATTAAAAGAAATTAAAATATGATTAATAAAATTATTGAACAGGAACATAAGAAAAATATAAGGCAATGCATAGAGAAAGAAGTATATCAAAAAATAAATTATGAGAATATTTAAAATATTTTAATCAGTATATTCATATTTCTTTATAGTAGAATCATAATATATTTAAGGAAGGTAAAACAAAAATATAAATTGATTTATCTCAAATTCAACAACAAAAAAAGTAAAAACAACAAACTATTTCTCAGTTATCAATCTCATCTTAGCACCGAAAAGAAATTCTAGAGCTAGGAGCATATTTAATTTAATATTAAAATTTAGTAATAACTAACCTTAAATAGGCTAAAAGCTGATAATTTAAATAGTAATTTGACGATTTTTAAGAGAAATTTTAAGTTAAAAAAACTAAATTTATAATTTTAAGCTCAAACTTTTTAAGTAACTATTAAAATCTCTTGATTAAATAAAGGATTTTAGGAAGATGTAAACACATCTATATGCTATTAAATTAAAATTTTTATGTATAACTGCTGATATAAACTTGAGAATTTATATTTACAATATATAAATAAAGATTAAAATGAAAATCATAGAATAAATTAAATCCTAAATGAATTAGTATTTTCTAAATAAAACATAAATCTTTTATAATAAAAATAGGAATTAATCTATTAATTCTCTATCTATTTCTAACTCTTTAATAGCAGCAAAATTACCTCTTTATTTAAAACTCTTTAAGTTTTCCAGCAAATCTAGAAATTGAGCTACTTCTTTTGCTTTATAGTATTCAATTTGAAAAATAATAATTTTCAGCTGAAATATAAACTTTAAAATTAAAAAAGGAATTTAAATAATTAGGTTGCTTTTAAGTAAAATTATTAACTGTCTTAAATAAATTGTAATACTATAATATAAAACTACCATTCAAATTTGAAAAAGGAAAGCAAAATATAACAAAATTATATGCAAGTAAATAAAAAATTAGTTTTCAATATCAAATTTTATTATATCACTTTAAAATTGCTTACTAAAGTCTTAAAACTTTTCATTTACATTAATAAAACTAATAAAATATTAATTGATAGTTTATAAGTCTAATATAACCTAGTTAGAGTAATTATATTTTTAATTTAAATATAATTTTAAGTTTTATAAGGAGATTGTTGATAGCATAGTTTTAATCAACTTTTAGAGATATTAATATATTATCTTAATATTTAACTTAGAGGATGTTTTACTAATTAAGAGTATGAATCTAAATGATAGATGCTTTGAAATACCTTTTACTAATAAATAAAAAGTAAATTTTATGTTGAAATTAAATAAAATTTCAATTATATTTTTCATTCAATGTAGTTCAGCTATTTATAGTATTTGTCAATCAGCGCTTTTCTGTTTAACTTTCCAGAAGGAGTTAACAAACCATTTGATACTGTAAATTCCTCTGATACTAAAATTATTCTTTTTATACGCTCAGAATCATCAAGCTGAAATTATTAACTTACTTAATATTCATTGCTAAGCCTCTACAGCTCCATACAAATATCTTCTTCAAGTTATTTACTATCACACATTTCTGCAAATGAAAACGACCCAAAGTTAATTCTGCGCTTAGTTCAGTTTCTTACAATCGTTTCTTAGTTTGGAACTATTATAGCAACTAGGAAATCTTAATTTGGCTAGGAAGTTACAATTATTTGATGAATAAAAGGACTCAAACTGAAAGTTCTTTCGATTTAAAGAGGAAATATAACATTATCTTTATTTAGCTTTATTGTATTTATCATTTTATCAACTATTAGTAAAGCTCCGTTAGGATTTATATATGCAAGATCGTTGGTGTTGAAGAACCCTTAGAATCTCTAATCCTCCTCTTAGGCTTCTTAAATTAAATTTTCTCTTCTAAAATATCCTTTACATACAACAGGACCTTTAATATAAGCTTATCCTTACTATGCTAGCTACAGTGTAGTACTCTCTTCTAAATTTCTTACGCTGGGAAGTATTACATTTTGCTATTTAATTTCCAGCTTTACTGTAGAAATTGGTGCTCCACAAGAGAACTCAGAATCACTTTCATTTGTAATGCTAATAATTCCGCAAGCTTCAGTCATTCCATAGCATATGATTATGTTCTTTTACAGAATTATTTAAATTAGCTACAGTATTTTATTAGCTGGAGGTTCATCCGTAGAAATTAGAATATGTAAGTTTTCTCCTAGAATTTATGATGTCATCTGATCAAAGATTAGCTTATCGTATAGGTAATGAGTTAACTTATTTTCGTTCTTTAAATTTTCTATTTTTATTTTTATTGCTCGCTTAAAAGCTCACGATTTGAAGCCTGTATGTTAGTCTAAGCGATCTTAAAAAATTCTATAGATCTTTTTATAGAACTTCTTGTCTCCAATAAGAATATTAGGCTATACAGCTGAAATGTCTTCCATAAACTATCCACTACACATTGCTATTTATGTACCTTTCATAATACAATAGAGAAAGAAGACTTAGTCATAAATGGTAGCATTCGATAAATAGGCTAGATATATTTCATCTTTTCTAAACTCTAACTAGCAGTCTTCGAGTCCGCGTAAAGCGCATATCATATTTTGATGAGTAATTATACATCCTTTAGGAGTTTCGTTAGTTCCTTATGTGTAAACTATCATTAATACGTCTTTATTATTAGTAGGTTGTTCGCTTTATTCAACTTCAGTATTTTCATATGTTCTTCCAATTAGTTCAGAGAAAGAAATTATATCAACATTATATTTTTTTGCAGCTAACTAATACTAAGGATCAGTCTATTCAAATTATATTATATGTCTAAGGGGAATCAATTTTTGCGCCTTACTCTTTAGTTTTAAAATAGTAGAAACAATTGATTCTTCACAGGCGATTGTCTTAACCTGAGTTTCCTTCAGAACTAAATCGATATAATTTTCGTTAGCTTAGTTATAAATGGGAATATAAACGATTGACTAAAGAAAACAAGCCATTCTAGATAGTCTTTCTTCCTCTCTGTTTGAAGAGATCACAATCAAATAACGTTAGTTATCGATTTGATTTATAGGACAATAATCTCAGTATTTCAGAGCTACTCCTAATCTTTTTGCATATTCATATATAAATTAGAACTTTTTTCATCTATAATTTCCAAATAACTTTTCTTCCCCTTATGAAGTGCTAATAATTCTCATCTAACGAGTTCCAAGAAAATTCCAATCAGGCTAAGAAACAGCATCTTACAGCAAGGAGTGAACAGTGTGAATTCCATTTTTAGTAGTAAGTGGCATCTTTTCCTAAATGCTTTTATTAACAGTCTGCTCAGTGACTCAGTTATACCTAAATTTTTATTTCTATTAGCTACAAGTACATGTCATTTTCTTATTTTCAGTTTAAAACTTTTATATTAATTTATATTTCTACTACAGTTAATAAAAATCACTACTTACTTCAGAAGTCCTCTATATTTCATATCTTTAACTTAAACTCTTTACATCTAATCAAGATAAAAGAATCCTTTGTCTATTATAACTTAATAACATTAACTATTGACTTACTTTCTTTGAAATTAAATAAGGAAAATATTGCTAGTATTCAAATAAGTAAAGGCTAAGATTATTAACTTTTGATATTATAGAAATTACAGTCATCAAGCTCCAAAAATTTTACTTTTCTTAGAAAATTATAAAATATCTATGCCTACGATTAAGCAATTCCATATATATAGCATTAGCAATGCTAATAAGAATCAAAGCATATTATTAATAACCAATATAAATAGAAAGATAATTTAATATATTTCATGATACACTTTTACTGTCTTAATTATCTTTAAGCTTCCTTTCAACTATCATTGAAACTTTTATAATAATTTAATTATTTTTACCCTAAAGCCTTTAAACTATTTTTATTTAAAATATATTAAAAATAATCCTCTCTTAAGTTTGGCTTTGGAAATACTAGTTATAAATATAGAACGATAAAAATATTTTTATATTAAATGGGACATTAAAAATTTCTTATTTATTAGTACCTTACTGTATATTAATCTCTTAATAAAGTAATTAAGCAATACTTTGCAATGTCGTTTTAATCTGAACACTCATTTTATAGATAAAAATAAAAAAGTATTAGCATACTGAGCTAAGTATTTAATAAGTATTCTTCTTATCCCAATATTTCTAAAGAACCTTCTACTTCCTATATGTGCTTTTTGCTTATTATAAGATAGATGAAAAGTGAATGCTCTTATTTAAAACTTCTGTTTGTGAAGGATTAAAATTGATTGACAGAATAAATTAAAGTTAATATTTATGTTTAAAGAAATCAAGAAAGAAGAAGGACTAAGGTTTATCCATACTAAATTATTAGACTGAATTGTTTAGGAAAAACTACACCCTCTTAACAAACCTATTCTAGGTGATAAACAACCTCCTTTTGAAAATAGAAGATGTACTAATATCTGATGCCTTATTATTTTCATTTTGGGATTGTTTGGGTTGATAGCCATTTTTGTATATAGCTTGTAATTGGGTGATACAGCTAGATTAACTCACGGATATGATTTTAGATCAGAACTTTGTGGAGTAGATGATTTGAAAAGTAGGCCTTTTGTTTGATGGCCATAACCTTGGGATGATATAAATCTCTTAATGTGCATACAAAGATGTCCGAGTGCTAATGAAACAGGAATCTATTTATATGATCCAGATCATGTCACTTTGAGATATGATTTGCAAGAATATGTTGGATACAAAGCTTCTATCTTCAAACCATATTGTATACCAGCATTAGGAGTCCCAGGAAGGAGTGAAGTACTAAACTATGTAAATTAACCAATGGAGTTTGCAAAACGTATGGCAGGAGATTTTTCTAGGTCATTTGATTTAATGATTTTAGGCTATGTAATTTCAGTTATACTTGGATTAAGTTTCATGCTTTTATTCAGAATTTCTTATATGATGCCTTTTGCTATCTTTGGAAGCACCGCTATTTCCATAGTTATTTTAGTGCTCGTAGCTTTACTTTGCAACAAAGAGTAAGATCGTATAGACTCTCTCTTATGTGGAGATGACTCCTAAAATTGTGATAACTATAGTTTAAATTACTTACCTTATACAGTGATGTTTATATGCTGTGTTGCAAATATAATAATAGCAATCTTATAAGTTTCCATCTTGAAATAAACTAAGAAAACTATAGCAATAATTTAGATAAGCTCCAAGGCTTTTAACTATATGGTTAGTTTGTTCGGGTTTATTGTTCTGCAAGTGATCTTAGGGCTTATTTTGATGAGCATCTTTTGCGTAATAATTCAATATACAATGACTACTGGAACTGTAGAGGATACAAAGATATTGACTCTTGAAAGTAGTGATTATAAAGGAAAAAAGATAAAATACTCAGAAAGAGAAACACTACTACTACTCTTTGTCATCTTTGTCTTATTCTGGTCTCTTTCTTTGTTAAGTACTTTCGGGGAGAGCGTAATTTCTACTGCAGTTGCTTGCTGATATTTTGAAGATGAAAAAATTAGGTTACATAATCCTGTAAAGAGAGGATATGCATTTGCTCTTAGATATCATCTAGGAACATTATGCCTAGGATCTTTTTTACACCCTTTAATTCGTCCTTTGAAGCTTTTAGGATACTTCCTTAAAACATTTGTTATGAAGCTAGATTAAAATAATTAATACACTATTGCTTTAGTAAATATCTTTAAGCCTATTCTTTGAAGTTACATGAAACTGTTTAAGTTCTTCAGTAAAAGTGGATATCTAAACACAGGTTTATTTGGAGAGAATTATTGAGATTCTAGTAAGCGTAGTTATTTTTACTATTTAAGAAATGATCCCAAAATTTAAATGCTCAGATCGTCTATAGGATGACATTTGGTTTTACCTTAAGTAAATTTTTTAATTCAGATTATGATTTCGGTATCTGGTCCAGCTTATACCTTTTGATTCTTAACAGAAGGATTAGAAACTTATAGTTCTAATGCAATTAATGAAATCTCTCATCTCCTTGGTCCTACGCTTTTCGTATTAGTAGGCTCAAGTTTCGTTGGATCAGCTTTTAGCAATCTCTTTTCAGCTTGTGCTAACTCAGTTCTTTACTGTTTTATGGTTGATGACGAAATGAATTCAAGAGAGTAATTACATGCGGAGCAGGATCTTCTCGAGTTTATGAATATAAAAGAGAACGATCTAGTGATGGAAGATACGAACAGGCATAAAAAGTCTAAGAAAGGTTAAAATAAAAAAGATATATAAGTAGAACCATTTTCACAATATAATATGTTCCTTTCACCTACTGCTGAAAACACTTTGAAGTAGAGTAATAATCCAAAAAATAAATCTGAGTGACTATTAGATCCGAATTAGGTTAAGCCAAAGAAAATAGGAAGTAATGAAGAAATTTAAAGCGTTTCTTAAAGATTAATCAAAGAAGATTAGGAAGAAGACTTCGATAAACCAACTAAAGATACTCACGATCTTGGATTAGCCACTTCAGCTAGAAGTAATAGACAGAATAATTCAAGCAAGAATCCTTCAGATAAGCAACGGTCGTCTCCCTCTACGAAATCATAAAAGTCAAACTATAGTGGTAGTTAATAGTTAAACATGAACAAATATAATTTAGACATTGGTACAAAGCTACCTTTTACTAATATGTAGTTTATATAGTAATAGAAGATAGAAGTTCAAAACTAAATAGAAGACTAAGGCAGCTAAAATAACGCCGAAGATCAAGACAACATTATAGATTTAGACAAAATAATTGAAGAAGATAAAGATGATTGAAGTGAGCCAATATATACATCTAGTAATTCATTTCTGATTTCTTTTTTCTGTTAAACAATAATTACTATCTACAGCAAGCTTAAAAAATATCAAATAAATATATTTTCTATTTCTAATTAAATTTAAACTAAACGCAACTATGATAAACCTTAATATAGAGATAATATTAAACTAAAGTCAAATAGCAGAACTACTAATATGTTGAGTAAGAACAAATCTTTTATCCAAAAGTTACGAAAGATAGATATTATGTATGAGTACATAATTTTATCTGGAAAGTATATAATAATAATAGTTACTTACAGACAAAAATTATGAAATTAAGTTTTGACAATTTCAAATTATTTTGTTAGTCAAAAAATATTAAATAAAATATCATTTTAAGTTAAATGAACTCCCATTTTTATAATGAGAACTATTACTAAGGAGGCCCTTCCTTTACTTTAAAAGGAAATTCAATACTCCTCACATAATTACCATCCACTTCCTGTTATGCTTACTAAAGGATAAGGAATCTATGTATGGGATACTGCGGGAAGAAAGTACTTTGATTTCTTAGCTGCTTATTCAGCTGTTAATTAGGGTCATTGTCACCCTAAGATCGTTGCGACTTTGATAGAACAAGCTTAAAAGTTAACATTAACTGGAAGAGCTTTCCATAACGATGTTTTCCCAGAGTACTGCGAAAAAATCACCAAGTTATTTGGATATGATAAAGTATGTCCAGTAAATACTGGTGTTGAGGCTGGTGAAACTGCTATAAAGTTGGCTAGAAGATGGGCATATGAAATAAAAGGATAACGAGTAGATACGGCTAAAATAGTGTTTTGTTTAAATAACTTTTGGGGAAGAACTTTAGCTGCTTGTGCTTCTTCTGAGCAGCCTGATAGAAATTTTCATTTTGGTCCTTTTAACCTGAACTTTGATTTAATTCCATTCGGAGATATTAAAGCACTTTAGTATAAAATAGAAAGAGATCCTGATGTTTCAGCCTTTTTTGTGGAACCCATATAAGGTGAAGGTGGAGTTAATATTCCATCTGAAAATTATTTTAAAAAGGTTAGATAATTATGCGATTATCATAAAGTCTTGCTTATAATGGACGAAATTTAAACAGGCTTAGGAAGATGTGGGTCTCTTTTGGCTTAGCAAAGATTTGGTGTTAAAGCAGATATCACTCTTCTAGGAAAAGCATTATCAGGCGGTGTTTATCCTGTATCTGCTGTTTTAGCTAACGATGACGTTATGCAGGTGTTGACTCCTGGTTCACATGGAAGCACATATGGAGGTAATCCACTGGCATGCAAAGTAGCTATGACAGCATTAGATGTATTAATCGAAGAGAATATGATTGAGAATGCGGAAATTCAAGGATAATATTTCAGAAAAGTCATGAAAGAAGAGCTAAAAGAAAACCCTTTTGTAGCTGATATTCGAGGCCTAGGCTTTATGAACTGCATTGAAGTTAAGACATATGAAGATACTTAGTAAGGCTATGAAACTTGCATGTAGATCGCAGAGTAAGGAGTACTTTGCAAAAACACTCAAGGAAATAAGATAAGATTCACTCCTCCTCTTACCATCAACAAAGAGGAGCTTGATGAAGCTATGACCAAAATTCTCTCAGTTTTAAAAAGTTTCAAAGTTTGAATAGTCAAAATTAGAAAACTCAATTTAATTTTGATTTTGAATATTCAAACTTTAGGTCAATTGAATTTTAATATATCAAATAGTAATATAAAATATTTTTAAAAGCCAGAAAAAACTACAAAAAAGAATATTTTGCTTATAACTATTTTTCTCTATTTTCTCATTTTTAAATGTATCTAACAATAAAAATTAATTTCTTATTAAATTAAAATATTTTTAGTAAATAAAAAAATTACTAGCTAAACAAGCTGATGGAATAGTCTAGAATAAGTTTTTCTTACTTATTTTAACTTTCGTTCTGACAATATTATTTTCGAGTTAACTTGGTTTTATTATAATTACTTCTATTTTTTCGAAGTAAATTTATTGAAAGAAATTTGTCAAAGCTTTAGTTTTATTTATGAACTTAAGAAAATGAAGATATTATGATGAAAAAAAATGAATTTTGACTATTAATTTAAAACTTTTTAATATTATCATATTATCTACTAATTAATTCGTAAAGATTACTCAAGATAAATATTTAGGCTTTCATTGCTTTAATATTTAATATTAATCACAATTGTATTATAACAGTAATATATTCTATTTTCTTGTTAATAAATTATGGAGGCTTAATAAATTTTAGACTACCAATAATTATATTTAATTTATATTTCTATTAAATAAACAAAAATCCTTTTTATTTGGGCGTATTTGTCTTTATTTATAAAATATTCAAAATTAATATTTTTATGACTTTTCCTACTAAGAAAATGTTTGTATTTTACGAAGAAATAACTATGCTATAAAATTACATAATTAACATTTTATGTTTTTAACTCTTTTCAGAAATCTAATTTTATCGTCACTTCTTCATTTTCTTTAACTTGTTACTCCTTCTTTCTCAAAAATATACTGAAATCTTGATTTTCCACTTCGGTATTTAAATTCTCCTTTAGGTTTCTCCTCACCCTTCTTTCATTTTAGCTCTTTTTGTTACTGTTTTAGCATTCAAAGATATATTTTTTCAACTAAACACTTGATGTTACTCCTCAGTTTTTCTCCTTTAGCACAGAGTCAGGCTAATGAGATTTTCTTGCAACTATTTGCTCTTCATATGTGAATTCTTATTTTTCTGCTGATTCACTAAATAAAGTTTTTGAAGGACTATTCAAAGCGCTTGATTCCACATTATATATTTGCTGAGTTTTATCCTACTCATACTCTTCTTCCATTTCAATTACGATGCTTTCAGGATTTAACTGCATCACAATAGCATTCCTTTAAGATATTTCATTTTCTTTATAGTAGGAGCTATTTTCATGCTATGAATGTTCAGAACTTAATTCTAAGGAAATTTCTGAATTGTCACTTGATCCTTTAATCAGTTACTTTTACAATTTCTAGAAGATCTAATCTTTATTCAAAAAATGTTTACTTTTCTCAAAATTTGTTTATTCTTTGGGTTTCGTAACCATTGAGGTGTCATAACTGGTAGTTGATTATTAAATTCCATCTATAAAATATCCCAAGTCTTTTGTATTTTCTTGACTTTATCCAGTTGAGTCACTTATCTTTAGGGGCTTTTTTTACATATTAATATCTTTTTACCTTATTCTACGAATGAGATTTTTGAGATACTTCTTTTTATCTACAACTTATTGCTTAGTTACTTCTTCATAAAGCCCAAGTAAATCTAAGTCCTCTATTAAGTCTAATGAAGCCTATTTAATTTAATTTAGGGTAGTTTTCTAATGTTCGTTAGTATTTTAATCAGATTAAATTCCTGAATCTACGTATATAAGCTACCTAGGCTTTTTCTCTGACATTCAGTGCTTTTTCTTTCTTTCGCTCCTTTCTTTTTCTTGTTCCCAGTTGTTAATTATTTGCTAAAGCTTTAAAGGTTGCTTTATGAAGAAGAACTTCTTATATAATCTTTAAGAAATCTTCTACATTTTGAATCCAAGTTCATAATAGAAATAGAAGAGAATATTAAGCAGGAACCAAACGTTTATTCCTATTACAATTCAAAATAGAGATAAGATAAGAGTTTAGTTGGAGGATTGTAGTTAAGGAGTGATATAAACTATTGAAGCAATGCTTAATAGTTAAAGTATCTCGCACTTGTTTAGAAAAGACTCCGTGAAGGGACTAAACGAAGATTATAGCATAATAAAAATTAGCATAATAGTAAAAATCACCTAAAACTAATTCAAATTGCTTTCTTCTACCATAAATACACTAACAACTATAATCAGACTTTTCTGCCATAATTTAAGCAAATCCCAGTATGAGTAGTTACTTTTATATCCTCCTACTAAAAATACTAATTTTATGTGAGTTGAAAACTGGTTAAAAGATTACTTTCTTTTCACTAGATAGATCCAAAATATGATTGGCAAACATATTTAGAATAAAATCAAAGCAGGTATACCAATTGTCAAGGAATAGAGCAGGTGATTGGATTTTCAGCATTCAATTTCCATGTATGCGCTTAATACTTTGAGGTTTTAACTTATTTCCAAGCAACTAAACATTTGCCATAGTTGTCTTAAGAGAAAAGGATATTCTAAGTATGTTACTATACTTACTACCTGGATTACTACTGGAATAAAATTCAGCTTTTTAACAAAAATCTTAACAAATCCAAATAAAACTATTGAAGCAAGTAAGGTTACGAAAGGAAGAGCTATATAAGCGAATAAAACTCAGTAGAATCGACTCTCGTCAGCTTTCTATATGAAACAATCGAAGTTAAATAAATTTCCACTTATTTTGCTTAGTTAATAGAAAATGGCTATATAATCGTAAAAATCTTCATTTCAATCAAATTGGATGAAAGATAATAGAACAATAATGTGAATGTAGTTTATTATTATTTTGAACAACACAAATATCTTGTTATCGTCATACCAACTAGAAACACTACTTCGTAGAATAATCCAGATTAGGAAGATAAAACCAAGACATATGAGAGTTAATGAATAAACGGATGTTGTCCAATCGCTACATCCTTCACATTATTACTTATAATTCTTAGTGAATTTATCTTTACAGGTATTGCACTAATTCCCAAAATTAGAGTAACTGCACTAGCTATCCAAATTTATTAATTATTTCATTTGGATTCTTTCGGTTTAATTTTAACTTTCCAGATAGTTTTTAATAAACCCTTATTTTAAATTAACTCCAAGACAGAAGGATTAGTCATGGCATTTTAAAGCAGTAGAACTGTTTTGTGAACTTAGTCAATATCCTTCGCTAGCAACATATAAGTCAGCACCATAGCATTTCATTCCGACTTAACATTTCACACATTCTTAAGTTAACTTGTCCAAATAATAATCAGCTGGACAGTTTTAGCATTCCTCATTAAACTTAAGCTTTTGTCCATTCAGGCATTTTTCTAAAATTACTTAAGTTTCGAGAGTACTTACAGTCTATTAATTTTGGATTAGTTCAAATTTTATAACAGAAAGAGTATTTGGCTATCCTTTTATATACAAGTTCTAGAGCTTGAAAAACCCTTCACTAGAGTACATTAAATCTTTTCCTTAAACTTCGTTGAGTTATGAAGTTACTTTAAGAAAAGATTAAGAATCAGTTCTAACTATCTGATTGAACTCATCTAAAATAACTATTTGCCATCCAATCAAAGGCATTCCTGGAATTACTTAATATTCACTTTCTAATTGTTTCAGATTCGATTGATTTGAGCATTAATCAAAAACTGCTTAAGGTAATTTGTTATAAAAAGCTATTCTTTTCTAAGATGAACTTGCAATTTAAGGGCCATATTTAGCATTGTTATTAATGAAATAGGAGCATACTTATGTATTACTTAATTTAGGCTTAAACGCAGGTTCACTTCCAGTTCAATGTACTGCTCCTCCTTCTCTCTGTGCTTAGTTATTTGCAAAGAGATTGTTAATTAAATTCCATTAGCAACTATTTCCTTAATCACAGAGGAGCTTTATAGCTCCTCCCAAACCAACAGAACTATGATCTCCTGCATAATTTTCTTAAAAGCTATTATTTTAGAAGGTTAGGTTAGAGTTTTTAGAGTACACAGCTCCTCCGAAAATACTGGAACAGCTTGTAAAAGTATTAAATGACATATTAACAGAATTCTAATCCATATAAATAGCTCCTCCAGCAATTTCCGCTTTATTTGTTTTGAAGCTGTTACCAATTATATAATTAAAGATAGATGGCAATCCTTATGTCTTTATGTATAAAGCTCCGCCATAGTTTGAAGCAGAATTGTTCTAGAACAAGTTACTGGAAATATTAAGTTTAAGATCATATAAGCTAAATAATGCTGATCCTGAGTCTTAGCTGTTACCATTTAAAAAAGTATTCTACTTTAGAGTGATTTAACTATATTTCGAAATAAATGCACTTTACTAAACACTTTGAAATTGGTTGTTATGAGCGTAAATAGTAGAATTCTCTGAGTTAACAGATCCTAACTATAAGTTAGTAAAGCCATTATTTTTCATCTATAATTGAGAGTCTTTCGCTAGATTTATTATACTACATAGTTTCTAGGATTAAATAAGTTAAAACTGAGAGTTTTAAAGTGTTAAGTTTGAAAATTCAAGAGAAATTAAGTTTTTATTGGTATTAATCTGCTTGAAGTTACCATAATCTACTTCTAAGCTCGATTCACTACTTTAAATAAATCCATTTAAGCCTTCCAAGTTTGTAAACTCTGAATACTTAATTTTAATAATAGCCTATTAAGCAATTATCTAAAAGCCTTCTGACTTCACCTAATTTCTCTCATATTTAACATTTTCAAAACTTAGCTTAGCATTCAAAATTTAGGCATTTACATAAGTTGCTGTGTTATTTACGATTTTTACATTTTTGAAATAGTTTTGTTAGCTGGTATTTTAAATTCAAATGATAGAAGCTTTGCTAGCTGAATTCGAGGTTATTTCAGAACTTTCTATTTATATGGTTACATCATTAGTTGCGTAAATAACTCCTCCTTTTATAGCTTAACTTTAAAGAAATTTGCTATATTATGCTTTTAGAGTTGTTTAGTTAAGCAAGTATAAAGCACCTCCGTTTTCTTTAGCTAAGTTCAGCTGGAAACTATCTTCGTATAGAGAAATTATAGATTGTTCCGCATATATTGCTCCTCCATAATTTGCTTAATTTTTATTAATCTTGTTACTTCCTGATTTCATATTTGACTAAATCAAGTAGATAAATCCACCGTATACTGCTGAATTTTGATAAGCAATAGAATTTTGAATATTGAGATCCGAATTTTAAATATGAAGTACGCTACCAACTCAAACTTAGTTTCTTACAAATTAGCATTTATCAACTTTTATTATACTAGTCAGAGAGAGTAATAATCCTTCACTAGCTTAGTTGTCATTTATATTGCATTTTATCAATTCTAACTTTGAGTTCTTAAGATACATTAATTAGCTTTTATTCGCTGTGTTATAAATCATCGTCGAATTATCAGCAACAATCTCAGAATCCATTGCTGTTATAACCGGTAGTTCTTTTGCCTCGTTACTTCTAATAATAGTAAAGTTAATACCCAAAGTAGAATTATTTAAATATATCAAGCTATTATTAGCACCCACATTCTTATAAATAGAGGAGTTTAGAATTTCTAGTTTTGAATTTTAAAGTATAAGCAGTCCATCTTATAGAGCAGTATTATTCTTTATCTAAGTCCATTTTATTAATACTTGAGTCTATTCTTCTCCTCTCAAAATTACTCCTTATTGAGCTATATTCTCACCAAAAAATGTGCTATTTAGATCGATATTCGATTTCAAGGCTTTTAAACATCCACCTCCAAAAGTATTCTAAGTAACTTCAGATTATGTCATAATCATAGATGAGCTGTAAACTAAAAAGAAGCTATAGAGATTATCTTATGTACTTATATTTCTGATCTCAGAATTCTAGTAAAAAAGAGAACCAAATACTTTAGTAATAGAGTCTTCAGAGGAAATAGCAAAGGTGTTATCAAAAGCATTTTCCTATATTATTGTATTTTCAATTAAGAGTTGGGAATTGTTCTTTATTTAGATTAGACAAGCATTAGTATGCTAGTTAAGCTAAAATAATGAATTTATTATCTCCACACTTGAGTTTATCGTAGCACTGATGAAGACAGAATCTAAAATTTCGTTATGCTCTAAATCGCAATTTTCCATTCTGAGTTTTGACTCTACTAGTCCTATAAGCTGAATGCTGTTTTTGTTGAAATTCATTTAGCTTTTTTAGATGGTTATTAGAGATTTGGTAAAGCTTAACAATTCTGAATTAAAACCATCAAAGTTATCAAAACTAGTTTCCATCAGTTCTATTATAGATTCGTTGGCTTCTAATACCTTGTTTGAAAGAACTTTCGCAAGATATGAATCAATTTAGTTAAAATCAACTGATATTATCTAAACTTTGCTTCTTGAAAACCGTAGAAAAGACTAGTTATCATTAATTAAAATTTAAGCCTTTTGCTAAGCATTTCCTCCGCACATTACTTTGGATGCATTATTATTAATGCAATCGAAAGTTTAAATTCTTACTACCAACGAAAGACCCACGTAGTGCAACTCTCTCCACATTTCTCCTTCATCTGCCTTCAAAATATGACTCATAGGTGATAGAAGAATAATATTATTCTCATTTTTCCTTGCTTCTGACAAAGCTCTAGTCAAAGAGACAAATGGATACAAAATACTTCCATTCTACTACTCTTCATAAGGATACTCTAAAGTATATTATTCAACCGTAGTGACATAGATAGCAGTAAAATTTCCAATTTACTCCTCATTAAACAAAAAGCCAGAAGACACCACACTGATTCACACTAGAATTACTATCCAATACATTCTAATTATAACTTACTAGAATTTAGCGCTTTTTAAATTCTAAAATTTCATCGTTAAGAAATTTAAATAGAATTAACCAAGAAATTAAATTTTAGCAAATTAGGCTAGCAAGTTAGGCTATTTTAAATTTAAATAAGATGAATTCTAATTCTTTAAGCCTTAGTGAAATTAGTAAAAGACTATGAAGATATTTTAAATAAAACCTTATTTAATTTCTTAGTTTTGCTCCTTTCTTTATTACAGAGAAGTCTGCTTTAAAAATAGCGAGACATTTGAACTTATGAAACTAGTTTTATTGATAATAGCAAATCTTTAATAAATCCTTACTATTTTCAGGAATTTTAAACTTTTAAGAGTCATTATGTTAGAGTAGGCTAATAGCATTTTATTCTTTTTGCTCCTTCACTATTTGAAAATAAAAGCATAGTTAGATAATTTTGTATTAGTTTGCTTAACCTAACTCTTATAAATGATTTAGCTAAAACTATAAAAGAGAATGTCTTCTTGTTATATCTTCAATCATAATAGTTAAGCACTTGAATCTTTGTCTTATGTACTTTTTAAATTATTTTTATTCAGCTTTACTAATTAAGATTACTTCTAGCTATTTAATTTAGATCGAAGCTTTTTAAAAAGATTTTGTATAGCTCTAAACTTAAAATCCTAGTGAAGTGAATATATAACTAAAAAAAGAATTTTTACCTGAAGCATAAATATAATTATCAAAGCAGAGTAACTAGGATATACTTTGATACGCTTTCTTAATTTAACAATAAAAAGGAAATTAAAAAGCAATTAAGTTTGGTAAATCCCCTTATCAACAAACTGCTGGAGATTTATGCTGTAATAAGAAGGAAAATAAATATTTTAGTTTATGTTTTTCTTCTTTGTTGTTCGAATATTAATTTACACTTTAGCAACTTTAGACATTTTATACTTATTTTTATCTTTTAAATTGCTTTTCATTTACTTGTAAACTTTTCAATTTACAATCATTACTATTCATATGCATTAGAATCTCCAAAAAATTAGCAGCTTACCAAATAAAAGAGCCTCCTTTATGACTTTAAAAGATAGCATAATAAGAAAAAGAAAATAATCTTTGGGATTTTCTGACTCACTAAAGCAGTTATCTTCTTTCCATTAATATAGAAAATGAAGAATCTAAAAGGTACTTAATTAGTTTCTCTAAGGGTTATGGGTTAAAAAATTAAACAAGAAAAAGAAGATATTCATTATTAGCAAGTGCTTAACTAGCTTCCTCACTTTTTCTAAGATTATAAGCTTCAAAAATAATAAGAAGCTAAAATGATTTAAAAGATTGCTTGAGAAGAAGATTTTGCATACTTTTAAGAGTTAAAAATAATTATATTCATCTTTATTTTAAATACTTTTATAACTCTTAAAGCTTATTGATCATCGACTAGAGTTAAATTTAACCTAAATAAGAGGATAATATTAGAAATTAACTGATAACTGGAATAAAAGTAAAGAGAATTAATACATGTTTCAATAGCTACTTCATATAGAGGCTATTTCCTTATGCTAGACTTACTTCTTTAATTGCAAATAAGGAATGCTTGCAACAAAGTGATGAAACAGCTTCATTAATTTTAAAATACCTTGAGCAGGAATTTATTATATATCTACTGAAAGATAAAAAGAAGGTAAGAAAGTCAAAGAACTTATGCATAGCTTGATAGAAATAAGAAGATTATGTTAGATAAGAATGAGTTAACGTAAGAGTTGTTGAATACTTCCAAGATTCATCTAGCAGACTATTCTTGGAAATAACTAGAAGAAAGAGGCTACAATTAAGATTTCTCAAAAGTGAATCTACCATATTAAAAAATAGAAGCTTTTTATTGTTATAAAAGTGTATGGCATCAAAATGTGAGGTATTAACTGAAATAATCTACCAGTTTGAGGAAAATTTTGAATATCCTTTCAATCAGTTAAAGGAAATAGACTCTCCATAAATCTTTAAGAATTATTCTGGCAATATTAAATTGAGTATACTCTGAAATAGTTATTGATATGAGAAATAAGTACTGAATAAAAATAAATTTAATTTAATGTAAAAGCTTAACAGTATAGTCTTGCTTTGTGCATATTCTTTTAGGACATAGAAATATTTGCTGGACAATGAAGTAGACTTATATCTGATAAAGAATTATTCTAAATTAAAAGGATTTTTTCTTGAATAAGTACTTAAATTCTAAATTTTGATTCTGTTATTTTTAGTTTCTTTCAAATAAATAAAAATTCAATTTTTGAAGCCTTATCAAATACATTTTAGAAAGCCTACTAATAATTTATCTTAGTGCTGTATTTAGTTACTTCCAATATACTTGTATGTTACACTAATTAATTGTAATAGTTAAATGATGATGTGTAGGGATACTCTTACATTATAGTTTAGAATTGAATTTTAAAGAAGGTTAGAGAATTTTTTAATTTGTACTTGTAATATGAAAGTTAATTAGCTTTAGCTATAAATAAATATTCTTCTATTTCAGTTTAAATATTTTTGTATAGAAACTAGAAGCATAACTCTAAAATCAGCAAATAATCTTTAGAAATCAATATACATAGTAAAGCTTTAAGCTAGCACTAAGATGCTTGCAAACTTAATTATTCGAGACTCCATCTAGAAAGAATCTACTTCACTATTATGTGCTTAGCATAGTTATTTTATAATTTTTTACTTGTTTGCATGAAATAATAGGAGATATAGAGTTACATGCAAAAAGGAAAGTGAACTATCAAGGAAAAATAATTTAGATAGACATTTCTATTTGGCTGGATTCTATACTGGTAGTTAATAAGTCCTTATTAAATAAGGAAGGTTATTATTTACTAAAGCTAGTTTAAGAGAAAGATTTAAAAATCTATAGCATACAGTATTTTATATTTAGAAATTAGATAGAAATAGTTGCTTTAAAGTTTAATAAGGTTATATTGTTTTATTTGTAGCCATCATCTAATATTCCCAAGATAATTTGTGTTTTAGATATTTTAATTGATATGGAATAATTATTTAAGGCTCTACTTTTTCATAATCAACAAAGAAATCAACTAATTTTATTCTGTCATTTAATAAAGCAATGTTAATTTTCTTTTTTTTAAAAGGATGGATACTTAAGTTGCTTTATAAAAAGGCGTGTTTAGCTCTTGGAATTACAGGCCTAAACATACTTTTACGAAGAATATAACTAAAATAATTCATTGTTCTAACTTACCAGTCACAAACATTAAACTTGTTTTTAAAATCAGGTCACATGTAGTAGGGCACGATAAAACTATAGTATTAATATGAGTCACCTAAACTAAACTAAAAGAGTTATTCTTATTGACTCACATTATTTGCTACACTTGTTAGTTAAACAAGTCCTATTCTTTTACCGTATAAGGGATTATGGATTAATTTGCGGTTTACTCATTTAACATACTCATAAAAATCTAAAGACATAACCAAATCATCTGCTCCATAGATAACTGATTTTGCTTTTAATAACTCAAATGTAACATTATATAAAAAAAAGCTATTAGAAGCTTATTTAAATTCACTGGCTTTTTAAGGACTTTAGTAAGATTCAGGCACTGTAGAATTAGGATGGTAGATATGTAATATATTTAGAATATCTCTTTATTTAAAATGGTTTATAAGTTTAGTCACTTACTCGAATTTTCCATCTTAAGAAATTACTATAATAGTTTCTTTTATTTCATATGACTTTTCTAATTATTCTAATGTTACCTTTAAAATATCAGTTTTTTTATAAACAGGTAAAATTATAGGGATAATATTCTAGACATTAAGTTTTAGTTTATCCACAATAGAATTATATTCCTTTAATATTTATTAATAAATATCTGGATAGTATTCATTGAACTCAACATAAGCACATCAAAAGTCACGAAAATAATATCCTTAGGAGTAATTTAAATCTACAAGTTATCCATAATGATTTTTCTGAATTTAAAAGGCATTATAAATAGGATAATATTTACCTCTTTATTTTAAATTTAAGTTATATTTTCAGAATAAACCTTATAATTTTACTCTTTAATGGAAGTTAATTATGATACTTTCTAAAGCAATGCTATCAGAAACAGTTTATAATAAGGAATATTCATTCTTAATATAAAAATTCTAAAACTCAAAAGAATTAAAATTTCCTATTACCTCCTTTTCACTTTCATTATAAGGTAGCTTATAAATTATTTGAGCTCCTATTCTAAATGGTATTCCCATTTGCATAAGTCTATAGTAATTTTTATCAATAACTGATATTAATTTATCGTTAACTTTAAGTTAAGCATAAGGCTTTTATTGGTTTTCTTCTTTCTAGAATAAAGCAGTTCCTAAAGCTGTTAAGAGAAGCTGAATATTAAACCAATTTTCTGCTTATATTTCTATATTTTGGCTTATATATTAGCAGCCTTCATCTGAACCAAGTTCTAAAAGAATTTTTCAATCTTTTGCTGGTTTCTTATTTTGAACAAGGTAAAGAAAGTAACCTCAGTGTTAATGTAGAGAACTACATCCTTGTAATTTATTACCGAACAATGCAAAGCGTCTTTGCTAGTTTATCTAATTGAAGCAAGTTAAAATTAGATTCTTTTACATCTATTTCCTATATTTTTAAACAAAGCATTAATTACCCTTAATTGTCCTTTTTTCTTTACGATCTCTTTTGTAGTATGTTTTAAACTTCTTTTAACTTGCTGATTTTGAGTCTTTCTCCTCTAGCAATTTAAATTAAATGGCATTTTAAAAGGTTTCTTTATAGATTGGCTTGCAATTTTATTATCTACTTATTTTCTCTAATCCAAATAGATTAGCAAGCTAAGCTTAATTTAACTTGTAGTTGTTAGAAGCTGGTTTAAAATACTGAACTAGTTGACTAATTTATAGCACATTTACCACTTGAACTAACTATTTAAGCTAATTTTTCTCTTTTACATGATAATTAAAGTAATAAAGTGTATCTTCATTTATTTTAGCTATAGTTATATTCTGGCTGAGCCTTTACAGCTCTTTAAAAATTAAGCCAGTGCATATAGGCAACGTAAGCTTAGAAACATGATAATTATTTAAACTAAAGCTAAAAATATTTATTCATATTAAAAAATGGAACATTTCTTACAATAAGTCATTTCTAAACAGGATTCATCCCAATCGTTTTACGATCAACAAAATACTCTTTAAGAACTCAAAGTAATGCAATAGAAGAATTTTAAACTTTTAAGAAACGTATAAGAACTAGAAGGAAAAATAGCTTACCTAATGCAAAAACCTAAATACTAAAAACGAAAATTCCCAACCAATCAATTTGAGAATTGAACAAATAGAATTCAAATTCAATCAATTAGCGAAATTGACTGAAAGCTTATTTTTAAAAATACAACAACATATGATCCCATGATGTGTAACCGAATCTATAACCAGCAAAAATTACTATAGTAAATAATGAAAATGAATGCTTTTACTGCAGGAAATATGGACATATTTTAAGATAATGCTGAAAATTTTAATAAAAATAAGAATTAGAAAGCTTTAAGTTATGGAAATCCATAAGTAATCAATACTGCAATTCAGAAGGACTTATGTATAGGAAAAAAATGCATATTGGAAGTGAAACATTGATGGACATTGCATATGCACAATAAAGAAGAAATCGATAAATGACTGGAATGGAACTCGATTGAAATTAGTTTCCAATGATCAAGTGTGGAGAAAGCACTACAGCAATATATGTACTTTAAGAAAATGACCCAAAGGAATACTGGAAATAGAAAATTTAACAAAACTATTAAACTTTTTAAAAATGATGAACCCAATAAAGGTGGTATCACTATAATTCATTATTATTATTATTATTCACATCTTTAATTAGTGGCTTCTTCCAATTAAAAGCATTTATTTTTTAAATCACATTCTCTCTCTTCCTCATCTGCTATTTTCAGCGTCTTCTTGTTTAATTTTATCCAACGCAAATGATTCTTGTCTTCTATCAATTAAAATTTTTGAATATTTTTATTTGAAAATCCAAAAATTCTAATTTATTGATTAAAATCTAGTTAATGCAAATTTGGTTGTCTAATAGGAGACGTCTATATTCAAAATCTCCAATCTTTTGCCTTAGTCACTTATATATAAGTTACAACCCATAATTATTTCATAATTATCAAATTCTCCACAAATACAAAGGGATTATAAAGGGTGATGACGATCTTGAGATATTTGCAAAACCATAAGATTGTGTCCTTGAATATACTGATAATTTATCTTCTAAATTGTTTATTAAATTTGGTATTTGCAATATAAAGAAATATTTTAATATTTTGAACATATTTAACATATTATTTCGTAGTAGACATGCTACTATATCTCTAAGTTGTAGCTCTATTAAATTAATTCTCAATTTTGTTCTTTGCATATCTATTAAAGCTAAGCTAGTGTCCTGAAGTACCTAAAATGGAATCTCTGCCATAATGAGCAGACTCAATACAAGTAGGAAATTTATAGCTAGGAAAGCGTTCAAGGCAAATGGCTAAACTTCTAACGAATCTTGCTTTATAGATCTTAATTGAATGCCTTTCAAGCATATTATGGCACTGAGTTTTGTTAATTGCTTATAAAATATTACAAGAAAGTATCGAATTTCCTTAGTTAATTATTGGCATTACATTTAGAAATAAATAGGACAGAGATATCAATGCATTTATGATGTTCGACATTTCTGTATTCTAGAATATAGAACTAGATTGTTGAGTAGACAACTGAAGTTTGCTTCAAAATTCTGCTTTGGGAAGAGTCTTACAAGAATTTGAATCTTAATGGTATTATGTTTTTATTCTTTAGCAATGAATAAAGATCTTTTATATTTAGCTAGATACCTGGAGTTTATTTCTTTTCAATGACAAATTAAGTTCTTTTTTAGTGATGAAGTATCCTAAATACATTACTATTATTTCAAAAGGATCGGCTAAATTCCAATCTTCAAATTAAGTTATAGCTTATTATTTTTAAAGTAGATGCATCATACTTATATATATTTGCTGGCAAGTGTGCTCAGTCAAGAACCATTTTAGTTTCGTTTATTAACTCTCGAATTATATTTCCTTATTTGAAAGTATTATAAAGTCGTTAATCAATCCATCCCCTATAAGCGAAATTTTTATTGAATTCATAAATTTGAATATTATTTAGTTACTTTTATTTTCTAAATAACTAATTACAATATCAAAATACAATAGAACTAATACTGGCTCTTGTGAACAAAGCTTCGTTGCTATAATAAAGTTTCTTTTAATTACTTCCATCTTTACGAAAAGTAGAATTTAAATTTTTGTAGAGAGATTCAAACGTATAAATCCTAATAATAACTTAGCTATTCTATGTTAAGGAAACAATATCTTCTTTCTATGGAATCAAACTCTTTCTTGATGTCAATCAAATTTTTTATTAGCTAAGTATTTCATTTTGCTTTTTTGCAGAAGACAAAAATGATTTATTAGATCACTCAAACCTTTAAGTTACTTATTCATTTTCATAATCCCAGCTAACTTGGAACTAATGAATTCCTTTAATGTACAATGTTATAAAACCTTTTCGTCAGAACTTTATCATGCAAATTGAAAATAGTGCTAATAAGTGAAATTAAAGGTAGATTTGCTGAATCATTATGGCTTTGTTATTGGAGTTATTATTTCAGTGTTAAATTGATCAGGAATGAATCCAAGTCTAAGCATATTATTAAGAAAAGAGCAAGATTCATAGTAAGATGGTTTCTGCAGATTAAGATGATAATGATATTAAAATACTTTGTTTTGCATATTTAATAATCATAATAATAAATATAAAAGTTAAATAATTTTAGCAAATAAACTATAGAAGTAAATATAAAATAGTAAAGCTGGAACTAAGATGCTCTTAAGTTAAATTATTCAATAACTTATTAGAAGCAATCTAATTTACCATTTATTGGCTAACATTTATAACCAAAAAAGAAACTTATTCTTTTATCAATTTTCCATTGCTATTCCATTAAAAAAATTATATAAGAGTTGCTTTATGTAAAGAGAGCTGAAGAATATTATAAAGGTAATTAGAAATTAGATAAAATACTTATTTTAAAGTTAAATAAGGTTAGATTGAACTATTAGTAGCCATCATCTAATATTCCCAAGATAATTTGTGTTTTAGATATTTTAATTGATATGGAATAATTATTTAAGGCTCTACTTTTTCATAATCAACAAAGAAATCAACTAATTTTATTCTGTCATTTAATAAAGCAATGTTAATTTTCTTTTTTTTAAAAGGATGGAGACTTAAGTTGCTTTATAAAAAGGCGTGTTTAGCTCTTGGAATTACAGGCCTAAACATACTTTTACGAAGAATATAACTAAAATAATTCATTGTTCTAACTTACCAGTCACAAACATTAAACTTGTTTTTAAAATCAGGTCACATATAGTAGGGCACGATAAAACTATAGTATTAATATGAGTCACCTAAACTAAACTAAAAGAGTTATTCTTATTGACTCACATTATTTGCTACACTTGTTAGTTAAACAAGTCCTATTCTTTTACCGTATAAGGGATTATGGATTAATTTGCGGTTTACTCATTTAGCATACTCATAAAAATCTAAAGACATAACCAAATCATCTGCTCCATAGATAACTGATTTTGCTTTTAATAACTCAAATGTAACATTATATAAAAAAAAGCTATTAGAAGCTTATTTAAATTCACTGGCTTTTTAAGGACTTTAGTAAGATTCAGGCACTGTAGAATTAGGATGGTAGATATGTAATATATTTAGAATATCTCTTTATTTAAAATGGTTTATAAGTTTAGTCACTTACTCGAATTTTCCATCTTAAGAAATTACTATAATAGTTTCTTTTATTTCATATGACTTTTCTAATTATTCTAATGTTACCTTTAAAATATCAGTTTTTTTATAAACAGGTAAAATTATAGGGATAATATTCTAGACATTAAGTTTTAGTTTATCCACAATAGAATTATATTCCTTTAATATTTATTAATAAATATCTGGATAGTATTCATTGAACTCAACATAAGCACATCAAAAGTCACGAAAATAATATCCTTAGGAGTAATTTAAATCTACAAGTTATCCATAATGATTTTTCTGAATTTAAAAGGCATTATAAATAGGATAATATTTACCTCTTTATTTTAAATTTAAGTTATATTTTCAGAATAAACCTTATAATTTTACTCTTTAATGGAAGTTAATTATGATACTTTCTAAAGCAATGCTATCAGAAACAGTTTATAATAAGGAATATTCATTCTTAATATAAAAATTCTAAAACTCAAAAGAATTAAAATTTCCTATTACCTCCTTTTCACTTTCATTATAAGGTAGCTTATAAATTATTTGAGCTCCTATTCTAAATGGTATTCCCATTTGCATAAGTCTATAGTAATTTTTATCAATAACTGATATTAATTTATCGTTAACTTTAAGTTAAGCATAAGGCTTTTATTGGTTTTCTTCTTTCTAGAATAAAGCAGTTCCTAAAGCTGTTAAGAGAAGCTGAATATTAAACCAATTTTCTGCTTATATTTCTATATTTTGGCTTATATATTAGCAGCCTTCATCTGAACCAAGTTCTAAAAGAATTTTTCAATCTTTTGCTGGTTTCTTATTTTGAACAAGGTAAAGAAAGTAACCTCAGTGTTAATGTAGAGAACTACATCCTTGTAATTTATTACCGAACAATGCAAAGCGTCTTTGCTAGTTTTTACTTGTTGTATTATTTATATTTGAAGGATTGTCTCTTGATACTTATGACTTTAAATAAGTCAAATTGAACTTTATTCAAACTGAAATTATTAGTTCAGGAAAATCAAAGGCATTTAAAGGACCATGAACGATAAATTAATTTTCATTTTGAATATTAATCAAAAATTAGCTTTTAGGAGGTTTATCACTAGCCATGACTAAAATTTCTTCAATTTATTGTAATTAATTTTTATTATTTGGAGTGGTCTATTAACTTAATGTGATGCTATTATTAAGAAAAGATAGATGCTATTTCTAGTAATTGGTTCAAAGATTTGATGTGGTTCCCAAATATAAAGTTGCTCAAATGACGATAAGAACACTTATTGTTGCTAAACTTATTATAAGTTTCCGTCTCGCCATTTATCTAAAATGTTTGCTACTAATAAATAAATTATCCGTTAAGAAAGGCTACTTATTGATTTGTGGTAATTAGATGATTTAATGCTTAAAGCTTCTTTGGCTTGATATTTATTCTTGATTAAGTTCTAAAGTTAGCAAACTTAATTTAGTTTAATAGCCTTGCTGTTTTATATTCCTTTTATAGATATCTAATGAATATGCTTATAGACTACTACTTGAGTATGATTGATCCTTTAACTATTAAAATCTGATTATTAAATAAGAGTGTTAGTTACTCTATCCGTATTATATAGCCAAAGTATTCCTAGATTAAATTATCCATTAGATGTTTAGCTTTAAAGCATAGTTGTACTTTTACAATAGTTGAAGCATTAGTATCTATAAACTTGTTAATTGATAAGCTCTCATTTAAGTAAAGACTTTCTTGATACCTTTATCAAATAATAAATATTTAAGCACATTTAGATGTATGATATGGCATAGTTAAGAAACTAATGCTAAAACAGCAGATTCAATATACTTGAACACTTTTAATATAATTCAAACTTAATAAACTAATTAAATTCTTCTACATTTTTAATGTTTGCTGATCCTATATTTCTGGTAGTTTTAAATAGTATTTACAGCAGATTTTATTAGATAGGATCTTCAATTAATAAAGTAGGTAATCTAATTAAAGCAATTTAAAGTTAGATGCTTTTATATCTATTTATTAGTTTTTAATTTTAGCTTTAATAAATATTTATTGTACTTTTTTCTTTGTAATTTGTTATATTCAGTGAGTTAATAAATTTTAGAAATCCTTTGAGTTGCTTTCCTTTAGCAGTTTAAATAAAGGTATGTTAAACTTTTCTTTTTAAATTACTTTCATGACTTAATTGCTTAATTTGATTTGTTCTATTCTAAATAAATCAACTTATTAGCATTAGTTCCCCTTCTGATTGATTAAAATTGGTCCAAAGCACTTAACTAATTTACTAATTTTTATACCAATTTAGCCTTTTAACTAACTATACCTGTAATTTAGCTATTTGTTCTATTTTTTGTTTAATAACTCGAGTAATAAAGAGTCTCTTCGTTTTTACCTTTATTTAATTTTGTGACAAAGCCTTTACAGATCTTAGTAAATGAATGCATATAAGCTAGCAATGTAATAAAAATAAGTATTCTAAAGAACTGCAATTATTTTATATTGCCTAGTTAGTACTTTTAAGTGCAATATCTCTAATGTCTGCTAGTTTGGAGCCTTTTAGTTGAAAGTTTAATTAGTATTTACTAAGACAAAAGCAAAATGCATTATTATACTAATAACCTACATAAATTAGCTTAGCTACTTATACGTATGCTTTACATATGCATTTCCAATATAAACTTAAATACTAAAGTTAAAAGAATTGGATTGGTAGCTTAGTCTTCTACCTAATTGTTATAATGTAAGAAAGTGATTGGACATTTCTAAGCAAAGCAGTGCATCCTTCAAAGATTTAAATAAATGCACATAAAATTAATAGTTCTAAATAATAAACTAGCGTATAAGTATAAATAAGCTTAAATGCTTAGTTTAAGATATTATTTAATTATTATTGTACTTCCTTTAAGTAATTTCAATTAGTAACTCTAAAGGATTCCATAAGCTTTATATAAACATAGTTTAACATTTTGACTCTTATAAGTTATTATTCTATCATTTACTGCTGCTTATCTTTTGGTTCCACTATACAATAAATAAGTATTTTTATTATATTTGTACAAGCAAGTATCAACTTTCTTTTTAATTTTAATTGATAAACAAACTCTAATTAAAAAAATAAAAATAAGTTTTAAAATTCTAATTTAGTTTGCTGTTATCTTTAATTTTAAATGACACCCACTCAACCCATTTTGACTCATTTTTATTTCAGAAAAGCTCATTTAAATATCACTATTTAATTATTAATATCTTCATCCAGGTGGTTCAACACCTACCATTTGGCTAACAAAAAGTAGAAACTGAGTATCAGTTGAGATAACTAATAAAAAGAATTACTTTATAAGTTTTAGATAATCATTTATTTTATATAGTATTAAGAAATTCTCCTATAGTCAGACTTATTATCTAAGCTATTAATTTTATAGCAATGCTTTTCCTTTTTTACTAAATTCCTTCTTTAGGTTTTATTTAAATAAGACAAATAGACAAATGCAGATTTATAAAGAGCCATCTGATAAAGCTAATAAGTATAGAGCATTAGTTTCAAGTAATTTACCTTTAAGTTGAGAATTGTAAGTTAGTTCTCTTTCATCAATGCATCTTATGCCTAAAACTTTAAATCCTTCTTAATCTTAAACTATTCAAATCTTATTAAGTCTATCAGTTTCCTTCTAAAGTGAGGAAGCAGGTATTTAACTAGTTATTTAAGCTTATAATTGATAAAGCAGATTATCGGTAGTCTACTTTCCTAGAGTTAAGTAGCTTTTTAAGGGTTACCATACTTATTAATTATCTGGCTTAGCTTAAATAGAGAAATTGCAACCAATGGATTCAAGGAAGCAGAGTAAAATAAAATATCTTGTACAGCTTACTCCTGACATGATCTTATAAATAAACAAAAGTGTAAGTAAGTATACTAGTCCAAGAGTATATTAGGAAAAAGCATCAGTTGAATACAAGAATTAGATTAAATAGAAGAATAATCCAAACCAGCAAATTAAAAAGCTCTACTGTCTTTTCTTCCAAGAAAGTAGCAGAATTCAAAGTTACAAATCAGCTATTAGAAATATGCAAAGCTTAAATGAAGTCTACAAAAAGCATCATCAGAACTTTAAACATTTCAATGAAGATAATGCTTCTAAGACTTTATCCACTACAAATCTAGCTTAGTAATGAAAACTGAACAATGTAAATAAATTAAAACAATGAAAGAAGTCAAAGAGACTAAATCAGTTAAGCGTAAGACTCAAGCCTCTTTAAGAAGAATAAAGAAAGACAAAAAATGGTTTTGCAAAGATCAAAACGCCAACAACTATAGATCTAATTAATTAGTTCAAATGTCCTTTTCCTAATCTCAATCGGAAAACTGGCTTAATGATAATTAACTGTAGCAGAACAACTCTTCTAATGACCTAGATTCTCTATAGAAGTATTTCTAGAATATTTAAACCTCTATATAAGGTGATGCTTCTCCTAATTTACTTAGGCCTAAGGTAACTTCAAGCGTTTAATCGCCAAGATTGTACCTAACGAAAAAAATTAAAAGAAAACAGCCTTAGATTTTAGCAAAACTAGAAAGCTGTAAAAGTGATTCGATATTAGATGGAGAATGCTTTATGGAAAGTTTTGAAATCGAGCCTTGGAAAACGGAAAATAAATGAAATTGAGTATTTTTTTGATGCATAAGTCACTTTAATTAAGCATATTGTTGATTAAATCTATTTTGGTTCTAAAATGATAATACTTAAGGTTGATTAGACTTCTTACAAGGTTTCAGTTGCAAGATAAAGAAGCTTTAGCTTATAACTTGATTAAAATGAATGCATATAATAATTAGCAAACAAAGATATAAGAAGCAAAAATAAAGCAGCTAACTAATATTTTAGACTATTTTATTAAGAGGGTTTATTTACCCTAAACTATAAAAATAAAGCTACACAATCTTATTTTGTCTTTTGAAGTATAACTTAATTTTAGTACATCAGATATAGAATATATTATTAGAGTACTAGGTAAAAAATATAGTTTTCTTAAGTTGATAAGGGTAAACATAAAGTACTTGTAGAGTAATTTATTATTGCTGATCTAGTAAATGGTGAAAACATCTAATGATTAGATAATTATAAAAAGTTCATTTAAATATAGGAAGTCACAGATAGACAGTTAATATTAAATTTGATAATTATTATAAAAAATAGCATCATGATATTGATAGTATTACGAAGGAGATATTTGCTACCTTATTTGTTTACTATTTTTAAATAGAAAGATTATTACAGCTGACAAACCAGATTATTAATAATACCCAGTCTTATTGCTTTAGTTAGTGAAACATTCTGAGTAACAAAGATGAAAATAAACCTATTTTATTAGTATTAGTAGTGATTGGAAAAATCTTTATAATGCGTGTCTAACTTTTAAGGAATCAACTACAAAAAAGAAGCTATGCACATTTCTACCATACCAATTCCAAAAAATTAAATCGGAACAGACATAACACCATAGATTGAGTAATGAGATCCATTCCTATTAAGCTTATAATAGTAACTAATTAAGTATCTAAGTAAATAGTTTAAGTATCATGCTTAGTACTGATTGGCTGATTAAGAAAGTGGATTATTTAAAAATTACAAGCAATGTGACTTAAATTTTTTAATTGATATTATTAAGAATGTTGCATAAAATTTATCTCGCATGCAAAAGAGTTAAAATAATCATTTACTTCTGTTTCTTTTTATTTTAGATTGCTAAAAGACAATTAGGAAGGAAAAAGTTTGCTTGGCTATAACAAAATTTATAAAAATTAAGCATATTCTTCACTTTGCCTTTTGCTATAGTTGATTTCTTGTTTGAGGTGCTTTCTTTCCACCTATTTTTATTTTACCTTTCTCTATTTCTATGTTCTCCTCTTGTCTGGATACGGCAGATAATACTGCAGAGGCATCTGAGAATAAAATACTTACTGAAGATTCCTGTTCCGAATCCCCCTAAGTTGTATTTTTATGCTGTAAAAGCAAAGGCTTCTGGACTCATTACATCTGGGTTTTCATTTTTAGTTATAATCAAGGCATAATTAAATATATCCACCAATTTTGATTTCTTGATTCTCGAGTCAAGAGATTTGCACAATTTTTCAAACTGCTTAAACTCTAAAACACCATTTCCATCCTCATCAAACTTCTAAAATATTTCTTTTAGTTAATTGAAGTCTCTTATTCTCTTAGCATCATATTCATCACTTATAGCAGTAAGAAATTAAGCCTTTGAACACAGCCACATCTCTTTTTTTTGGAATTTCTGCTGTAAAAAAGTTATTTTTTCAACGAATTCATTTAGTGAGACGTCTCCTGAACTATCAGCATCCAATTCATTACTAATACACATAACTTCTTCCTCAGTTAGTCAAAGTTCTAAAGATGCTTTCATTCCTTTAACGAAGTCAGATATCAAAATTCTTCCTTCATTTTTCTTATCAATAGTTTAATAAATTTCTTAGGGTGATTTTCCAGTTTTTCTGATCTTATAAACCAGAACTAATAAGTAAAACTCAATCTTAAATTGCTCATCTGGAACTAGCCTCATCATAATGTTTTATCCTACTACTCTATCAGATCCAAATAATTTATGAATCAAGTCAAATAAATCGATCATCGGAACATTTCCTCCAACTGATGCTACATCAATCAAATCTCAACCTCAAGTTTTAATAGGCACTTTAGGCTTTTCTGTTCCTTTTTTTAAGAAGTATAAGCTTATAAGAGCTTTTAAAATTCATTTCTAGCTTGAACTAAGAAAGTAGCAAGTACAGCATCTATAGGATTAGGATTATAAACTTATAAAAACCTACAAAACAGATTTCCATAAACATGCTTCTCTTAAAAAAGATCCTAAAGACCAAACAGTAACTAAGCAAGTGCTTTTTACGCCAAAGATCTCATTCCATAAGTCATGATAAGATAGTCAATCATAAATTAAGTCATATGTCTAGGAGCAATTCCAGCTTCTAGATCTTTAATATCATAATCATATTTTTTATCCATTAGCATCTCAAATATTTTCCATATACTGAAGTAAGGCATAGGCTTCTCATTTTTATACTTGGAAATTTACTAAAGCAAATCGTTTTCATTTATAGTTTACTCTTTCAATCTTTGGAGATCTTACTCAAAATGCTATATATCCAAATCTTCCATATCATCAAAAATTTTAGATGTATTCTATCTTAAAATGGCTACTGGCTCTTTTAATTAATTATACTCGTTTAATTTCTCCTTCAACTCTTCCATTTCATAATTAAGCTTTCTAGAATTTTCTTATTCTTTTACAAGCTTTTTAATCGTTTCGTCATAATCTTCAGCTAATTATATCTTAGCTCTTTTTTCTTCACATATTAGCTAGTTAATGTCATTAATTCCTTTCACTCGAACTTTCTTCAGCTTAGCTTACCTTCTAAGGTTTATCTCGTATTTTTATACTTTATAGCCATTTCCAACTAATTCTTAAGATCTTCGTTTTCAACAAGCAAAGCTAAGAGACTTTAACAATAATTGATCTTAGTTAACTTGATTTTCTTCAGCTATTATAAAGGCATTCAATACTCTTATCCTTTTGATATTATTTATCTCTTATGAAGGATATTTAAGTTAAGCTAATATGCTACATCTACTTAACTTTAATTAAAGGAGTGTAGAAGGGAGTATTGGTAAAGTGCAAATAGATAATAAGATGCTTAATAATATTTAATAGAGACAGCCAATTCTAATACTCTTGCACATATTAGTCCTTATATGCCTAACATTAGCATCATACATTAATGCAATTTAATTAAGAATGCCCTTATTACTATCCTGCTTAAATACTACGAAGTTAAAGGATTCTTTAAGAGATCTAATTAAGTTGATAACAAGAGCATAGCAAATGAAAAGCTATAGAGCAGATATAGATCCTAACGCTTTAGTGAACTTAAATTGTAGTTTGATAATATTATCATTTGCGTAATTTAGTGTATAAGCTATATAAATATAATGAAAATAAATGATTAGGCTACAAAATAGTATCCCTATAGATTAATTTGGATACTACAGAATTATTTGTTTTAAGTGTTATCTTGCAAGTTTTACTAAACTCAATCTAAATGCAACCAGAGCTTTATCCTATTTTCACTTGGATTATCTTGCTTTTACATTATAAAGTAGTAACTGATAATTAACTATTTGTTCTTTTGAAAAACATCCTTTAGAATTCCGAAATCTTACTGAATTTATTGAAAGACATAAAGTGGTCACTACATAACTTCTGATTCTGGAAAGGAATTGAGCCTAAGTAAATTAAGAGTTTAAGGTTGAGTAGCAAGAGAAAGTGATAGGTTCTAACATTATGAGATAAGATGTTAATTATCTAAGCTGTTTGCTTATATATCCTATGCTTGATTTGTAATGAAACTAACATAATTAATTCTTATTTATAGCTTAAATAAGCTTATATAACTGATGTCCATTCATAACTTAGTTATAACTAATTATTACTTATAGATTAAGCAGTATGTAACTAGCAGTTAAGCAAGTAATTACTATTATACCTTCTTTATCACTATGTCTGCCTAAATATTATAATTGTAACTACTATGCCTAATATATCATACTCTATTATCACACCCAAACTTCCCTATCTCATACAATGTCAATTCTTAAATACCACTCTTACAAATTCCCTAAATAAGACAAACCTTATATAGTGACTCCTATAGAAGCAAATTTAAAGCATGGAGTTACATCAATAATCACCCTACTAAAATATAGAAGCCTTAAGGACATAATAATGGCGTGTGATAAATGATTATTATGAGGATTTACTATATTATTACAGCCATATCTTCCTATAGAAGAAAGCCATATTAAGAACCAACTTATACAGAAATCAGAAAGTATACTTAGCAAAACAAATCATCCAACTCTTACATATTGTCCTGTGTAAACTTACCTCTATATCTTCTTTCATAGTTACTAATCTATACATTTACAGAAAAAATCTTGAAAGTATTAATAACTCAAATATACCTAACTATCTCTAAGACCTAAGACAGTTAATATTTGCAGATAATAAAAGGTAAGAAAAGAGACATTTATAAACTTAAATAAAGCATCTAGAAGTTTTATACACTTTAGTTTATTACAAATAATTAAGCAAATCAGTCTTCAACTCTCACTATTCCTCAAGAACTTCTCCTTCCTAAGAAGAAGTAAATGTGATTGCAATATATGTATACTCTTTTTCTGTTTCGCATAGATCAATCGCCTTCTAATTTAACTGTTTCTCACTTTTAAGTGCTTTCAAAAAAATTGGTTTAGCTCCATAATGAATATCTCTTGAAATAGCTTGTAAGTCTAGCCAATACTTGAATAATTCTACCAACTTTTAGTTTTATTTATTTCATTCGATTGGCTACAAAGAATAATTCAAAGCTCTACAGCTAATAGCGGTATGGATAAATTCTATATGGAAATTTAAATTCTTTAAAATTCTTCAGGTATCATTTGTGAAGCTTATTGCTTAAGAAGAGTTTCAAGTTCATTCATAAGTTAGCAAGTCTCTTGCTCAGATATACTTTCCTCTTCCTATTACTTTTCTCCTTAATCTTCTCATTTGGTATAAATTCTAGCTATATATACTGTAGAACAGCTTATCCTATACTAATCTTCTCTTAGGCATTTCTAATTTGTTCAAAAAATTTTATTCCGTATATTTCAGCATAAGTGAAGTGTGAGTCCAGATAAAACTGGAGCAATAATCATTTTCAGGTGTAAAAGAAAACTTCTGTGAAGGATTCTTTGGAAGAGACCAAAATGTAGCTCCTTCTTTAGCATCTAAAGGATAGACAATAATTAATTATCTGATGTCATTTACAAACAGTTTCTGGTATTTTTCCTTGCATATTGAATTATTGAAATCTAGTGTGAGCTTTTTAATTTTTTGCTTGCTATTCTAAGATTTTGTAAGTCTTATTGATTTGAAATTTTCTCTTCTACAACTTTGTTGAAAACTTTAGGAAAAGTAGTGAATCATTTTCTGAATAAATCACTAGTCCATTCTTCACAGTACAAAATTTATTCAGGAAGCATTTTTAGAGTGATAACAGGAATTTATTTTCTTCTACAGGATCTTATTTATAACCATAAGATTTTGCATTTGGAATTGTTACCTAAATATGTACTTTTGTTCCTAAAGTTCCAGAATCAATCAAAAGTGTTTTAAATGAAACTCCTCTTGAGTCAATATATCTTCTTACCTGGGAGTTATTTAAGGCATTTGTTACATCTGACAATTCTTTGAAGAACTTCTCTGTGATCATTTATTTAGTACAATTATGGACTTTATCAATTCTAAATATGATATGATTTAGAGACTTCCATTCATACTTTTTCTATTTCATTTGGGATTTTTTAATTGCAATATTTTAGTTTTGCTAGTTGGTTGCTTCATAACTAGCTCTATTTTCTTTACTCTTTCTTTTTTTGTTGCTTTGATATACCTATTTTACTTTGCTTTTACATTATTCACAAGTCTTGACTGATTCTTTCTTCTAAGTTTCGTATTTTTCTAGAAATTAAAGTGTTTCGAGTATAATTATATCCGTAGAGTGAAAATCTCATAGTTTTTTCAACTCAATTTCCAGTTCTATGACAGTTTTTACTAAACGGAAAGTTATATTTTAGGCTTACTTCAAATACATTCCATGGATTTTTCTTTGGTCATATCGCTTAAGTTGTCATTCGTAGAAAATGTTCTTACATGGATACCTTTGTCTGTTATTTTTGCTTATTTGAAGAAATTTGAGTTAAATATTTTGGAAAATGCTAGTGTTTGTCTGTATTGGATGAGTGGATGGAATGGTTGGTTAGTTAACTTTTGGTTTTCTTTTCTCCTTTTTTATATTAATTAGGTTATATGATATAAAGTAGAGATGGTTCTGGCTTTCTCTGCTTTGATTGTGTAAAACTCTTGTTGAAAGGTTCTACTATTTAATTATTATAAATGACTAATGACAGTTAAACCATGGTATCATAAAAGTATATTTAGCAAGTAAGTACTATAAATCTCTCTATAATAAATAGACTTTATTATTGCTAGCATTTAAATTAAATAAAAAGTAGCAAAACTATATTTATCAAACAACTCATTTATTAAAAAAATTAATTCAATATTAGAAAGAAGAAATAGTGCTACGTATAAATCACATACTATATACCAATCTAAACCAATATAATGGTTGATGTTTCACTTAGGTTTCTAGTTTATTTTTGTATTTATAAATAGATTAAATCATTACAATAGAAACTTTATTAATATACTTTGAATGCTTGTCATGCAATAGCATATAGATTTAATGGATCTACTAATTTAAGTTTTCTCACTTTAATATCTTACCTTAAATCCTATCTTTTATTTCTTTCCTTAAGTCTTTGCTTTCAATCTTTATAATTGCTTGCTTGTGGTTCAGATATGAATAAATTAGTTGATGTTTTTCCTCTTTAGTTGCTAATATATTATAGTGCTTAATAAGAATCTTAGCATTAACATTAAATTTACTTCCATTATACAAACTACTCAGATAGCAATTTTAAAATCTTCGCTTTAGCATAATAAGCAGTATATAACTTATAGATTTTAATCTTTATCTTACACAGGCAAATTGCTTAACTCTGTGTAAGTTTAATGATATTATGTGATAGCAAATCTATCAGACTGTATTCAAATTCACTATTTTAGCTAAATAGCCATTATGCTTTAATTACCTAAAAGCATCTTGCAAAGAGGCTACAATTCCATAGAGACAACTAAATAATTAGCTTAGGATAGAAAACTTCAATTTTAACTAAGACAAAAGAAAAGTAAATCGCTTAAGCTATCAAATTAGAAAGGAATAGTTTAAGCTTGAATAACCTTAATACTTCCATATCCTTTATTGCTTGCTACATTCAAACTATAAGTTGAAATAAAGAACCAAGATAAACGCTATGCATCAATATTAATCTTCAAATAAGCTTACTTTTAGTGGCTATATTTTTACTTATATTTAATACCTAAGCTTGCTTAAAAACACCAAATAAGAAAACAAGCTTAAGTTTCTACTTCGTTTAAGATAAAGTTTCTATCTAAAGTTTTATTGCAAGAGTATTACCACTAAGTTAAAAATTTTAATTGAGCATTCATTAATCACATATATCTGTCTATCTGATGATATGATAGTTTAAGCTATTATTAAATATCCTATGCTTAACTTTTTAAAGCTGAGTGCTTTATTAAACCATAGTATCATTTTTAAACTATGAATCATTATTTTATGCTTAAATTACCAATTATATGAATCTGCAATGCTTCTCACAAGTTCTAGTATCAAAGTTATCAAAGTTATCAAAGTTTACATTGCCAATACAAAAGTTTAGCCCTTTACAGATTCAGCTTCAGTTATTTTTACTGCAATAAATGGAATGAAAAAGAGACAAAGGAAGTTGGTAAATTAGCTAAGTGAAGATATTTAAATTTTATTTTAAATGTCTAATACTGAACAGTTATTAGAACATAATAGGGGTAAGATTGAAAGTTAATAGTTGAGAGTAAAATACAAGGATAAGCCAATGCTTTAAATAAAGAATAGTAGAACCATTAAGAATAATTTACTAGTTACAAACTACCTTTAATAAAAATCCAGATAGATTGGATATATAAGATACCTATATTCAAAACTATTAAGCTGCTTTCTAAAGTTATTTACATATCAAATAAATTCTTACAAAACAGGCTCTTATAATATATAAACCTAGCTAATAGTTTCCCAAACATTAAATTAACTTCAGTTCAACCTCTAACTAGAAAAACTTGCTAAATAACGAATTCCCTCATACAAAACAGAAGATTAATACTAGATAATAGCAGAATAATCAGTGATTGCAATAGAACCATTGGGAGCTTTAGAGAAAGAATCAAAATCCTTCTGAAGAAGTTTACACTATAGATGTGACGTGTAAACTGCTATGAAACTATTCCTGTTAGTGAGGTAAGCGAACATAGTTCACTTTACGTAGATGCTTCTTAAAGTGTGTAAAATTAGATTAACAAAGCTACATCAAATAAATAGAGTTCAAAGTTACTAAGTTAATTAGCTCCCTATAGAGGAATAAAAGCTAACAAATTTTGGAATTTGCTCTTATGATACTTTAAGAAGACTACTTTGAACTAACTTGTAGTAAAAATAATACTTTAAAGTTAAAGAAGAAAATAAGAGAATGTAAGCTGAAATATTGAAAGCCTAGTTAAAGATAACCAATAAGAGATTAATTAAGTTCAGAGAAATGTGCACTTAAGCAAATGAAAGATAATCAGAAGAAGAGCTTTAAAAGTTTAAAAATATCTCCTCAGCTCTTATTTAGCTAGTAAGCAGAACTAGATACCCAAGACGTATAACTAGTTTTGTATTTAACAAGAATATTAGTGATCTAGAAGAAATTCTATTTAACTTATAGTTCATTCCAGAGATTTTGCATGTATTGAATAATATCAACTATGCTTTTGAGAATCATTCTATCGACAGCGAGTGTATTTCCTAAGTCAATTACTTCTTGACTCAGTTTCAAATTTATAACTTAAATAGATTGCCCATTTGCGAGTCAATAATACAATAACTAAGCTATATTGCTAAATATTTTGAGTTTTTAAAGCAAAACAATCTTTTAGAGCATGTTATGCTAGCCCAGCAGATGTAGGTATATTAAACTAATCAAATAAAATAAGTTTAAGAGGAAAGTTTAACTCACAATCAAGTTAAAGACTAAAAGCAGCCACTATCAGTCTAAACCAAAACATTATTTCAGGATATAATCAACTTCTCTCCATAAAGCTTGACAACTCTTCAGCCATCATAGACACTTTTACCTAATCAACTCCTTAAATAATGAAGTAAAAGGATTTAAACTAAAGTTATTTGAAAATCCACAAAAATCTAAAGAGCAAAACTTAGCTTCAAAGATAAATTGAGCAAATCAGCTCTAGTAAGGACTAAATTATTAGATACGTCTTCTTAAATCAAGAAAGGAAAGAAAAGAGATTTAGATTCAAGTGGTTTTTCATTAGAAAATAAACCTGAAGAAAACTCTTAAAGCATACAAATAAGGCAATTCATTCAGAAGATACTTCTTTAAACATTTCCTAGAATGTGGATAAAATAAGCCTTTAGGAAAGCTTTTAACTGTTTTCTCAAAGAAGAAATTAAAAGAGAGTTAGCAACCTTAAGAAAGAATAATTTTGGCTTGTAGTAAATTGAATTAACGATAACTGATTTAGCTATTAATAAGGTAAACAATAGAAAGTAAAAGATCTTTGTAAATTTTGTAGAGGTAAGTTATCATACTGTAGAAATATGGAGACTCTTATAGTAGTAGTTGCTTACTACAGTTTAAGAACAATATGATAAGCAATGAAAAAAAATTCAAGATAATTTGTAAGAAAATTTCAAGTGCTCTTTTCTCAGAGGTAAAATAGCAAGAGATAAAGGAAAAATAAAAAGAGTTTTTCTCTAGTTTTAACTTAATAAGAACTCAAAGAATTTCCTAAATCTATAGTAAGAAGTATGCTCTAAGAACAATAATTAGAAAAATATACACAAAGAAAAAAATGCACACTCCGTTTTAAGAGTTATTTTAACTTATTTAACTACTCACTTCTTAAACTGAAAGGCTATTAAATTTAAGCATGTTGCATTACTGTTATCTAAGAATTAAAAGATTAGCAATTGCAAAATTTGTGTATTTTTCTAAATAATTAATTAAATTTCTTATTCATATAATATTCATAATAAGACTAATGCTTTTAATCTAAATAAGGTATCCATTTATAATTATTGCAAATACAAATCTCATTAGCTTAATCAATTTATTTTATCTAGCAAGGAAGCGCTAGAAGTATATAAATTAAAAGAAAGTAATTTTGTAAAAGTAAAAAGAAGTGTGAGTTTTCCTGTGGTTTGACAAATATTTGGCTGAAATGAAATTTATTTACTGTTGCATTTTTATTATTCATTAAACAAAAATTAATTAATGACTTTTTATGCTATAAAATAGCTTATTTTCTTTTAAACTTTATAGAGCTAATAGACACTACGTTTTGTTAGGATTCTTTAAGATTTTTTTTGACATTAAAAGTGATATAAATTTGGTAGTTTTAAGGATATTGGTCTTAAGATATTTCTATGATTATCGACTTAATAGTGGTAAATAGTTATTTATTAAAAGCTTACTTAAGAAAAAGAGAGTTAACAAGAGCTAAATTCACATTAATTTTCTTCTAAAAGGACTGAGTTCTCTACTTTTGAAGAACATAGTTTTAATTTACTGCTGAATAGTTTCCTCTTTATTTTTTTATAGCTTCTCAGTATTCAAATCTGAGGATTATATTCTCTTATTTTTCAAAGTTAAATTTGAAGAATTCATCTTTAGTCTAGGTACTCTATTTATGCTAGTTTTTTTCGTATTTCTTTCATTTTGTAAGGATTCATTCCTAAATCTCTGTAGGTTTTCCATTGTATCTTAAGTAGGTAATGTGTCTTATTTGGTCAGAAATTTTCTAGTATTTTGGTAAACTTCATGATGATAGTCTTAAGTCTTAGATTTATATATCCTATCAGTTAAATAAGGTTAAAATAAATTGTTTTCTTTATCTCAAACTCTTGTATTTTAATGCGATCTAGCTGTTTGAAACCCTTAACATGGTGAGGAGATTCTTGAATTGCTTTACCTAGAACTGCATTGTCTATTCCTTATTTTTTCCTAAAATTATTATTTTTCTATTGGATTAGGACTTGGACTAGCTCTATGTGAGCAGCTATGTCTCTTAAGTTATTAATTTCTGCTACTCGTCAGGTTTTGCTTAATAAAAGTAGTCAGAGGTTTGACACTTTTCTTAATTTAGAAGGAAGATTAAATGACTCTTCTGATTTAAGGTTGGTTCTATTGAGTGTTTCTATTTATTCTATTAGAAGAAGAAAGCTTAAATGGTTTAGGGATGGTTTTTGGAGGTCTCTTAAGGTGACTCAAACTGTTTAATTATATTAATAGGCTTTAATTCTCCATTTAAGATACACACTTATTATTCTCATTGCTATATTTACTCTTAACCTTACTTCTTTATCTAGCAAGGCAAAGGAAAGAAAGTACCTCAATCATACATTTACATTTCTTTCTCCTTTAAATAGTATTTTAGAGCTACGATATTGAGCATGCGACAGAAATGAAATGTTTTAAGATACGTTTGGTAATATAAGCAATCAATAATAGAAATCAGAAAGAGGGAAGGAAATATTTACAAAATAGCTCTTCTTAGGTTCATAAAGGAAAATGCAGATCTTAATAAATAAGCATTAAGAAGAGCTATAATATATTCTAATTGCTAATAGGAAAGTATAATACTCAAACAGCTATTTATTTATGAGTCTATATACCCAACAAAAAATTACTAAGGCTGCTAAAGCTAAGCAATATAGTCATATAGAAGTATTTGCTAATTAAATAATTCTGATAAAGAAACAGAAAATTCTGCTAATTATGGGAATTTTTCTCTTCGAACAAGGACTTAAATCCTTAAATTTCGAATCTTTATTTTTTTAAGTTTAAATCAAATAAAATATGCAAATCATTTTTTGAAGCCTAGTAAAACTTCTAAAGCCTATCATAATAAAATAAGGAAGTATAGTGATAAAGATAGGATTTGTAAAATTGCTTTAATGTGCTTAAATTGTATGCTACATATATGTACTGAAATAAATATGATAATGCTCATAATTTATATAAGTGTGAAGAAGTAACTTTATATTATAGATAGTTCAGAATTAGATTTTAAAATAAGTTAAAGAACTTTTTAATTAGTACTTGTAATGTGGATGTCAATTAGATAAAGTTATAGGCCATTATTCTTCTAGTTATCTATATCAGTTTAATTCATTTCGTATGCAAACTTTAAGCGAAACTCTAAAATTAGCAAATAAACTATAGAAGTAAATATAAAATAGTAAAGCTGGAACTAAGATGCTTTTAATTTAAATTGTTCAATAACTTATTAGAAGCAATCTAATTTACCATTTATTGGCTAACATTTATAACCAAAAAAGAAACTTATTCTTTTATCAATTTTCCATTGCTATTTGCATTAAAAAAATTATATAAGAGTTGCTTTATGTAAAGAGAGCTGAAGAATACTATAAAGGTAATTAGAAATTAGATAAAATACTTATTTTAAAGTTAAATAAGGTTAGATTGAACTATTAGTAGCCATCATCTAATATTCCCAAGATAATTTGTGTTTTAGATATTTTAATTGATATGGAATAATTATTTAAGGCTCCATTTTTTCATAATCAACAAAGAAATCAACTAATTTTATTCTATCGCATAATAAAGAAAAGTTATTTTACTTTTTTTTAAAAGGATGGATACTTAAGTTACTTTATAAAAAGGCGTGTTTAGCTCTTGGAATTACAGGCCTAAACATACTTTTACGAAGAATATAACTAAAATAAGTTATCGTTCTAATTTGTCAGTCACAAGCATTAAACTTGCTTTTAAAATCAGGTCACATATAGTTGGGTACGATAAAGTTATAGAATTATTATGAGTCACCTAAACTAAACTAAAAGAGTTATTCTTATTGACTCACATTATTAGTTACACTTGTTAGTTAAACAAGTCCTATTCTTTTACCGTATAAGGGATTATGGATTAATTTGCGGTTTACTCATTTAGCATACTCATAAAAATCTAAAGACATAACCAAATCATCTGCTCCATAGATAACTGATTTTGCTTTTAATAACTCAAATGTAACATTATATAAAAAAAAGCTATTAGAAGCTTATTTAAATTCACTGGCTTTTTAAGGACTTTAGTAAGATTCAGGCACTGTAGAATTAGGATGGTAGATATGTAATATATTTAAAATATCTCTTTATTTAAAATGGTTTATAAGTTTAGTCACTTACTCGAATTTTCCATCTTAAGAAATTACTATAATAGTTTCTTTTATTCCATATGCTTTTTCTAATTATTCTAATACATTTTTTAGAATTTCAGTTTTTTTATAAACAGGTAAAATTATAGGGATAATATTCTAGACATTAAGTTTTAGTTTATCCACAATAGAGTTATATTCCTTTAATATTTGTTAATAAATATCTGGATAGTATTCATTGAACTCAGCATAAGCACATCAAAAGTCACGAAAATAATATCCTTGGGAGTAATTTAAATCTACGAGTTATCCATAATGATGCTTCTAAATTTAAAAGGCATTATAAATAGGATAATATTTACCTCTTTATTTTAAATTTAAGTTATATTTTCAGAAAGTGCCTAATATTTTTACTCTTTAATGGAAGTTAATTATGGTATTTTCTAAAGCAATGCTATCAGAAACAGTTTATAATAAGGAATATTCATTCTTAATATAAAAATTCTAAAACTCAAAAGAATTAAAATTTCCTATTACCTCCTTTTCACTTTCATTATAAGGTAGCTTATAAATTATTTGAGCTCCTATTCTAAATGGTATTCCCATTTGCATAAGTCTATAGTAATTTTTATCAATAACTGATATTAATTTATCGTTAACTTTAAGTTGAGCATAGGGCTTTTATTGATTTTCTTCTGTCTAGAATAAAGCAGTTCCTAAAGCTGTTAAGAGAAGCTGAATATTAAACCAATTTTCTGCTTATATTTCTATATTTTGGCTTATATATTAACAGCCTTCATCTGAACCAAGTTCTAAAAGAATCTTCCAACCATTTGTAGATTCCTTATTTTGAGCTAGGTAAAGAAAGTAACCTCAGTGTTAATGTAGAGAACTACATCCTTGTACTTTATTGCCGAACAATGCAAAGCGTCTTTGCTAGTTTTTACTTGTTGTATTATTTATATTTGAAGGATTGTCTCTTGATACTTATTACTTTAAATAAGTCAAATTGAACTTTATTCAAACTGAAATTATTAGTTCAGGAAAATCAAAGGCATTTAAAGGACCATGAACGATAAATTAATTTTCATTTTGAATATTAATCAAAAATTAGCTTTTAGGAGGTTTATCACTAGCCATGACTAAAATTTCTTCAATTTATTGTAATTAATTTTTATTATTTGTAATGGTCAACTAATAAAGTGTGATGCTATTATTAAGAAAAGATAGATGCTATTTCTACCTTTTTGCTCAAAGATTTGATGTGGTTCCCAAATATAAAGTTGCTCAAATGACGATAAGAACATTTATTGTTGCTAAACTTATTATAAGTTTCCGTTTCGCCATTTATCTAAAATGTTTGTTACTAATAAATAAAGTATCCGTTAAGAAAGGCTACTTACTGATTTGTGGTAATTAAATGATTTAATGCTTAAAGCTTCTTTGGCTTGATATTTATTCTTTATTAAGTTCTAAAGTTAGCAAACTTAATTTAGTTTAATAAAGTTGCTACTTTATTTGCCTCTTAGATATCTAATGAATATGCTTATAGACTACTACTTGAGTATGATTGATTCTTTAACTATTAAAATCTGATTATTAAATAAGAGTGTTAGTTACTCTATCCGTATTATATAGCCAAAATATTCCTAGATTAAATTATCCTGTAGATGTTTATCTTTAAAGTATAGTTGTACTTTTACAATAGTTGAAGCATTAGTATCTATAAACTTGTTAATTGATAAGCTCTCATTTAAGTAAAGACTTTCTTGATACCTTTATCAAATAATAAATATTTAAGCACATTTAGATATATGATATAGCATAGTTAAGAAACTAATGCTAAAACAGCAGATTCAATATACTTGAACACTTTTAATATAATTCAAACTTAATAAACTAATTAAATTCTTCTACATTTTTAATGTTTGCTGATCCTATATTTCTGGTAGTTTTAAATAGTATTTACAGCAGATTTTATTAGATAGGATCTTCAATTAATAAAGTAGGTAATCTAATTAAAGCAACTTAAAGTTAGATGCTTTTATATCTATTTATTAGTTTTTAATTTTAGCTTTAATAAATATTTATTGTACTTTTTTCTTTGCAATTTGTTATATTCAGTGAGTTAATAGATTTTAGAAATCCTTTGAGTTGCTTTCCTTTAGCAGTTTAAATAAAGGCATGTTAAACTTTTCTTTTTAAATTACTTTCATGACTTAATTGCTTAATTTGATTTGTTCTATTCTAAATAAATCAACTTTCTAGCATTAATTTCCCTTCTGATTGATTAAAATTGGTCCAAAGCACTTAACTAATTTACTAATTTTTATACCAATTTAGCCATTTAACTAACTATACCTGTAATTTAGCTATTCGTAAGAGACCAAAATGTAGCTCCTTCTTTAGCATCTAAAGGATAGACAATAATTAATTATCTGATGTCATTTACAAACAGTTTCTGGTATTTTTCCTTGCATATTGAATTATTGAAGTCTAGTGTGAGCTTTTTAATTTTTTGCTTGCTATTCTAAGATTTTGTAAGTCTTATTGATTTGAAATTTTCTCTTCTACAACTTTGTTGAAAACTTTAGGAAAAGTAGTGAATCATTTTCTGAATAAATCACTAGTCCATTCTTCACAGTGCAAAATTTATTCAGGAAACATTTTAGAGTGATAGCAGGAATTTAATTTTCTTCTACAGGATCTTATTAAGAACCATAAGATTTTGCATTTGGAATTGTTACCAAAATATGTACTTTTGTTCCTAAAGTTCCAGGATCAATCAAAAGTGTTTTAAATGAAACTCCTCTTGAGTCAATATATCTTCTTACCTGGGAGTTATTTAATGCATTTGTTACATCTGACAATTCTTTGAAGAACTTCTCTGTGATCATTTATTTAGTACAATTATGGACTTTATCAATTCTAAATATGATATGATTTAGAGACTTCCATTCATACTTTTTCTATTTCATTTGGGATTTTTTAATTGCAATATTTGAGTTTTGCTAAGTTGGTTGCTTCATAACTAGCTCTATTTTCTTTACTCTTTCTTTTTTTGTTGCTTTGATATACCTATTTTACTTTGCTTTTACATTATTCACAAGTCTTGACTGATTCTTTCTTCTAAGTTTCGTATTTTTCTAGAAATTAAAGTGTTTCGAGTATAATTATATCCGTAGAGTGAAAATCTCATAGTTTTTTCAACTCAATTTCCAGTTCTATGACAGTTTTTACTAAACGGAAAGTTATATTTTAGGCTTACTTCAAATACATTCCATGGATTTTTCTTTGGTCATATCGCTTAAGTTGTCATTCGTAGAAAATGTTCTTACATGGATACCTTTGTCTGTTATTTTTGCTTATTTGAAGAAATTTGAGTTAAATATTTTGGAAAATGCTAGTGTTTGTCTGTATTGGATGAGTGGATGGAATGGTTGGTTAGTTAACTTTTGGTTTTCTTTTCTCCTTTTTTATATTAATTAGGTTATATGATATAAAGTAGAGATGGTTCTGGCTTTCTCTGCTTTGATTGTGTAAAACTCTTGTTGAAAGGTTCTACTATTTAATTATTATAAATGACTAATGACAGTTAAACCATGGTATCATAAAAGTATATTTAGCAAGTAAGTACTATAAATCTCTCTATAATAAATAGACTTTATTATTGCTAGCATTTAAATTAAATAAAAAGTAGCAAAACTATATTTATCAAACAACTCATTTATTAAAAAAATTAATTCAATATTAGAAAGAAGAAATAGTGCTACGTATAAATCACATACTATATACCAATCTAAACCAATATAATGGTTGATGTTTCACTTAGGTTTCTAGTTTATTTTTGTATTTATAAATAGATTAAATCATTACAATAGAAACTTTATTAATATACTTTGAATGCTTGTCATGCAATAGCATATAGATTTAATGGATCTACTAATTTAAGTTTTCTCACTTTAATATCTTACCTTAAATCCTATCTTTTATTTCTTTCCTTAAGTCTTTGCTTTCAATCTTTATAATTGCTTGCTTGTGGTTCAGATATGAATAAATTAGTTGATGTTTTTCCTCTTTAGTTGCTAATATATTATAGTGCTTAATAAGAATCTTAGCATTAACATTAAATTTACTTCCATTATACAAACTACTCAGATAGCAATTTTAAAATCTTCGCTTTAGCATAATAAGCAGTATATAACTTATAGATTTTAATCTTTATCTTACACAGGCAAATTGCTTAACTCTGTGTAAGTTTAATGATATTATGTGATAGCAAATCTATCAGACTGTATTCAAATTCACTATTTTAGCTAAATAGCCATTATGCTTTAATTACCTAAAAGCATCTTGCAAAGAGGCTACAATTCCATAGAGACAACTAAATAATTAGCTTAGGATAGAAAACTTCAATTTTAACTAAGACAAAAGAAAAGTAAATCGCTTAAGCTATCAAATTAGAAAGGAATAGTTTAAGCTTGAATAACCTTAATACTTCCATATCCTTTATTGCTTGCTACATTCAAACTATAAGTTGAAATAAAGAACCAAGATAAACGCTATGCATCAATATTAATCTTCAAATAAGCTTACTTTTAGTGGCTATATTTTTACTTATATTTAATACCTAAGCTTGCTTAAAAACACCAAATAAGAAAACAAGCTTAAGTTTCTACTTCGTTTAAGATAAAGTTTCTATCTAAAGTTTTATTGCAAGAGTATTACCACTAAGTTAAAAATTTTAATTGAGCATTCATTAATCACATATATCTGTCTATCTGATGATATGATAGTTTAAGCTATTATTAAATATCCTATGCTTAACTTTTTAAAGCTGAGTGCTTTATTAAACCATAGTATCATTTTTAAACTATGAATCATTATTTTATGCTTAAATTACCAATTATATGAATCTGCAATGCTTCTCACAAGTTCTAGTATCAAAGTTATCAAAGTTATCAAAGTTTACATTGCCAATACAAAAGTTTAGCCCTTTATAGATTCAGCTTCAGTTATTTTTACTGCAATAAATGGAATGAAAAAGAGACAAAGGAAGTTGGTAAATTAGCTAAGTGAAGATATTTAAATTTTATTTTAAATGTCTAATACTGAACAGTTATTAGAACATAATAGGGGTAAGATTGAAAGTTAATAGTTGAGAGTAAAATACAAGGATAAGCCAATGCTTTAAATAAAGAATAGTAGAACCATTAAGAATAATTTACTAGTTACAAACTACCTTTAATAAAAATCCAGATAGATTGGATATATAAGATACCTATATTCAAAACTATTAAGCTGCTTTCTAAAGTTATTTTATCTTTTATCTGGCAACATTTTGACTGAAATTATATTAACAAGATGTTTATCTAAAGTAAAAGAAACGTTATTCTATTTAGAAAAATAAGACTTACAGAAGAATAGCAGCATCATAGAAAGAAATAGAATAATAGATTGCAAATTAAGCAATGTTTTAAATTATTTATATCATTAAAGTTTAAGGGATTTAAGCTTAATTTATAGTTAATAAACATTGTTTATTCAACTTGAGTAAGCAATGCTAAATTAATTGAAATTAAGATTCTAATTACTAATTAAATTAAATTAAAAATAAATAAAGTTAAATATATTATAAATAATATAATCATTACAAATTTTATTATTTACTAATGTTAATTGATAAAAATATCTCCCCTTCAAGTCTAGGATAATTTAAAAATACTTTTCTTCTACTATATTTATAAGGTAAATGCATTAAACGAAGCTTAAAAAATATCAGCTTTGCATTTAAAATAAATCCAATCTTAAAATATCAAAAAAGCTTTTTAATATTTTATATATTTAATAAGTGTCTTTTTACTTTTTATCTTAAAAATTAATTTCAAATTATTTGCTCTTTAAATCATCATACTTTTCTAGTTATAAGGTAAAATTACCAATTGTCTTTTTAATATAAGATCTAATTAAATGATGATACCTTTCTGTCTCTATAGCTTTATACTATTTAAAAGTATTAAAGATTCTTTATCTTAGTCTTTTAAATTATTATAATACAAATCTATTCCTACTAAATCGTAAATTACTGTTAGACAAATGGTTAAATTTCGTATTTCATGATATTAGTTTAATTTATCTTTCTAACTATCTTCTGTTTATTCATTTATTAAGACTATGTAACTTTAATTTATACTTATAAAGAATTTTTTGTTTATTCCATTTAAAAATAAAGTAACCAAATCATTTTTTATCTTGCCTTGCTAAATTAAATTCTTTTTTGTTTCTTTTACTTTTCTAAATTAAAACATTATGATTATAATAAAGCAAGCCTTTCCAAAGTCTTTATTAATATTTAAACTATAAGCATATATATCTTAACTATTGTCTTAAGCTACTTTAACGTTAATTTATTAAGCGTATAGCAAAAGAGCAGCCTAATTCGTCTTAAAATAGTTATAAGCTTATTTTGGTTTTAATATTGGGAATGATTGCTTAATCAGTAATTAAGCAGTTAAATATACTTCAAATAAATTGACTTAAATAACTTCTATTTTTGTTCTAAATTGTATAGTTCTCTTAGATAGCTTACTTTCTTATGCAGATTCTGATACATTTATCAATTTAGAACCTATAAGATTCAAAGATAACCTTATGCTTTAATTTTACCCTTTTTATGCTTCTTTACAAAATTTACTTCGTTTAACTTAGATAATCACTACCGTACATCTTGTGTCTATTTGCAGAACATGCAAAAAGTATCTAAGTAAATTACACCTAAAACAAATATAAGAAAAGAGTGCTAATAGCTAGCATTTAGATAAGAGAGAAGGAGCAAATAAAGCATCTCAATTATAATTTCCAAAACGATAAAATATAAAGTCTAATCTGTAAGACAGTCAAGCATATTAGTAGATTGATAATACTATTAGTGATGCAATATTATGAGACATTGAATCTTAAGTAATTTAATTTAATTCAAGTTAATTAGTAAATCCATTGCTACTACATGGTAGATGCATGATATTTCGGTATTACTTAGTTCTATGACTTTATTTGCTTGTCTATTATTCTACCTTCTATATTTTTGCTTATGGCATGTTGAAGAATTTTCTGCTTTTAATCGGAGGTTTAGAAAAGAGCTAGCAGGTGTAAATGTTTGGCTGTAAAGTAAGAATTGGCAGCTTATAATTTATAAAGGCAAAGAGTTGATTCTGAAATCACTTCAGAGTTTTAAATGGCAAAAAGAATTATCTATAGTGACAGGTCAAACCAAGACTCTGATTCAAACTACTCTCTAGCTGCCTCACATGTAGCCTTAATAAGCTAGCAAGACAAGTTATAAAATTATAGTCTTATAAATTAAATTCAAGAAAAGCCCTTTTAGGATGTAAAATAATCTCAAAGGGAAGAGAACGAAAAACTTAACAATTAAATAAGAATTCTTGAACTATAACTTATAGAACTATTGTCAAAGGATAAAGAACTTTAGACTTGGAAGGAAAAGCAATTAAAATTGAAGGAAAAGTACTAAACTTTGATTCAAACTAATTAGTATCTCATTGAAGAAAATGAAAATCAGCAGAATTAAATTAGCTCACTGAAAAGCTAACTTGAGTAAATTAATTAAACACTTTAGCAATGCGCTTAAATCCACTAGAAGGAAGAGTTATATGATGCTTTGCTTGTTGAAAACGAAGATCTTAAGAATTAGTTGGAAATGGCTATAAAGTATAAAAATACGAGATAAACCTTAGAAGGTAAGCTAAGCTGAAGAAAGTTCGAGTGAAAGGAATTAATGACATTAACTAGCTAATATGTGAAGAAAAAAGAGCTAAGATATAATTAGCTGAAGATTATGACGAAACGATTAAAAAGCTTGTAAAAGAATAAGAAAATTCTAGAAAGCTTAATTATGAAATGGAAGAGTTGAAGGAGAAATTAAACGAGTATAATTAATTAAAAGAGCCAGTAGCCATTTTAAGATAGAATACATCTAAAATTTTTGATGATATGGAAGATTTAGATATATAGCATTTTGAGTAAGATCTCCAAAGATTGAAAGAGTAAACTATAAATGAAAACGATTTGCTTTAGTAAATTTCCAAGTATAAAAATGAGAAGCCTATGCCTTACTTCAGTATATGGAAAATATTTGAGATGCTAATGGATAAAAAATATGATTACGATATTAAAGATCTAGAAGCTGGAATTGCTCCTAGACATATGACTTAATTTATGATTGACTATCTTATCATGACTTATGGAATGAGATCTTTGGCGTAAAAAGCACTTGCTTAGTTACTGTTTGGTCTTTAGGATCTTTTTTAAGAGAAGCATGTTTATGGAAATCTGTTTTGTAGGTTTTTATAAGTTTATAATCCTAATCCTATAGATGCTGTACTTGCTACTTTCTTAGTTCAAGCTAGAAATGAATTTTAAAAGCTCTTATAAGCTTATACTTCTTAAAAAAAGGAACAGAAAAGCCTAAAGTGCCTATTAAAACTTGAGGCTGAGATTTGATTGATGTAGCATCAGTTGGAGGAAATGTTCCGATGATCGATTTATTTGACTTGATTCATAAATTATTTGGATCTGATAGAGTAGTAGGATAAAACATTATGATGAGGCTAGTTCCAGATGAGCAATTTAAGATTGAGTTTTACTTATTAGTTCTGGTTTATAAGATCAGAAAAATTGGAAAATCACCCTAAGAAATTTATTAAACTATTGATAAGAAAAATGAAGGAAGAATTTTGATATCTGACTTCGTTAAAGGAATGAAAGCATCTTTAGAACTTTGACTAACTGAGGAAGAAGTTATGTGTATTAGTAATGAATTGGATGCTGATAGTTCAGGAGACGTCTCACTAAATGAATTCGTTGAAAAAATAACTTTTTTACAGCAGAAATTCCAAAAAAAAGAGATGTGGCTGTGTTCAAAGGCTTAATTTCTTACTGCTATAAGTGATGAATATGATGCTAAGAGAATAAGAGACTTCAATTAACTAAAAGAAATATTTTAGAAGTTTGATGAGGATGGAAATGGTGTTTTAGAGTTTAAGCAGTTTGAAAAATTGTGCAAATCTCTTGACTCGAGAATCAAGAAATCAAAATTGGTGGATATATTTAATTATGCCTTGATTATAACTAAAAATGAAAACCCAGATGTAATGAGTCCAGAAGCCTTTGCTTTTACAGCATAAAAATACAACTTAGGGGGATTCGGAACAGGAATCTTCAGTAAGTATTTTATTCTCAGATGCCTCTGCAGTATTATCTGCCGTATCCAGACAAGAGGAGAACATAGAAATAGAGAAAGGTAAAATAAAAATAGGTGGAAAGAAAGCACCTCAAACAAGAAATCAACTATAGCAAAAGGCAAAGTGAAGAATATGCTTAATTTTTATAAATTTTGTTATAGCCAAGCAAACTTTTTCCTTCCTAATTGTCTTTTAGCAATCTAAAATAAAAAGAAACAGAAGTAAATGATTATTTTAACTCTTTTGCATGCGAGATAAATTTTATGCAACATTCTTAATAATATCAATTAAAAAATTTAAGTCACATTGCTTGTAATTTTTAAATAATCCACTTTCTTAATCAGCCAATCAGTACTAAGCATGATACTTAAACTATTTACTTAGATACTTAATTAGTTACTATTATAAGCTTAATAGGAATGGATCTCATTACTCAATCTATGGTGTTATGTCTGTTCCGATTTAATTTTTTGGAATTGGTATGGTAGAAATGTACATAGCTTGTTTTTTGTAGTTGATTCCTTAAAAGTTAGACACGCATTATAAAGATTTTTCCAATCACTACTAATACTAATAAAATAGGTTTATTTTCATCTTTGTTACTCAGAATGTTTCACTAACTAAAGCAATAAGACTGGGTATTATTAATAATCTGGTTTGTCAGCTGTAATAATCTTTCTATTTAAAAATAGTAAACAAATAAGGTAGCAAATATCTCCTTCGTAATACTATCAATATCATGATGCTATTTTTTATAATAATTATCAAATTTAATATTAACTGTCTATCTGTGACTTCCTATATTTAAATGAACTTTTTATAATTATCTAATCATTAGATGTTTTCACCATTTACTAGATCAGCAATAATAAATTACTCTACAAGTACTTTATGTTTACCCTTATCAACTTAAGAAAACTATATTTTTTACCTAGTACTCTAATAATATATTCTATATCTGATGTACTAAAATTAAGTTATACTTCAAAAGACAAAATAAGATTGTGTAGCTTTATTTTTATAGTTTAGGGTAAATAAACCCTCTTAATAAAATAGTCTAAAATATTAGTTAGCTGCTTTATTTTTGCTTCTTATATCTTTGTTTGCTAATTATTATATGCATTCATTTTAATCAAGTTATAAGCTAAAGCTTCTTTATCTTGCAACTGAAACCTTGTAAGAAGTCTAATCAACCTTAAGTATTATCATTTTAGAACCAAAATAGATTTAATCAACAATATGCTTAATTAAAGTGACTTATGCATCAAAAAAATACTCAATTTCATTTATTTTCCGTTTTCCAAGGCTCGATTTCAAAACTTTCCATAAAGCATTCTCCATCTAATATCGAATCACTTTTACTGCTTTCTAGTTTTGCTAAAATCTAAGGCTGTTTTCTTTTAATTTTTTTCGTTAGGCACAATCTTGGCGATTAAACGCTTGAAGTTACCTTAGGTCTAAGTAAATTAGGAGAAGCATCACCTTATATAGAGGTTTAAATATTCTAGAAATACTTCTATAGAGAATCTAGGTCATTAGAAGAGTTGTTCTGCTACAGTTAATTATCATTAAGCCTTTTCACAGTTTTCCGATTGAGATTAGGAAAAGGACATTTGAACTAATTAATTAGATCTATAGTTGTTGGCGTTTTGATCTTTGCAAAACCATTTTTTGTCTTTCTTTATTCTTCTTAAAGAGGCTTGAGTCTTACGCTTAACTGATTTAGTCTCTTTGACTTCTTTCATTGTTTTAATTTATTTACATTGTTCAGTTTTCATTACTAAGCTAGATTTGTAGTGGATAAAGTCTTAGAAGCATTATCTTCATTGAAATGTTTAAAGTTCTGATGATGCTTTTTGTAGACTTCATTTAAGCTTTGCATATTTCTAATAGCTGATTTGTAACTTTGAATTCTGCTACTTTCTTGGAAGAAAAGACAGTAGAGCTTTTTAATTTGCTGGTTTGGATTATTCTTCTATTTAATCTAATTCTTGTATTCAACTGATGCTTTTTCCTAATATACTCTTGGACTAATATACTTACTTACACTTTTGTTTATTTATAAGATCATGTCAGGAGTAAGCTGTACAAGAGATTTTATTTTACTCTGCTTCCTTGAATCCATTGGTTGCAATTTCTCTATTTAAGCTAAGCCAGATAATTAATAAGTATGGTAACCCTTAAAAAGCTACTTAACTCTAGGAAAGTAGACTACCAATAATCTGCTTTATCAATTATAAGCTTAAATAACTAGTTAAATACCTGCTTCCTCACTTTAGAAGGAAACTGATAGACTTAATAAGATTTTAATAGTTTAAGATTAAGAAGGATTTAAAGTTTTAGGCATAAGATGCATTGATGAAAGAGAACTAACTTACAATTCTCAACTTAAAGGTAAATTACTTGAAACTAATACTCTATACTTATTAGCTTTATCAGATGGCTCTTTATAAATCTGCATTTGTCTATTTGTCTTATTTAAATAAATCTAGAAGAAAGAGTCTATTTAAAAAGGAAAAGCATTTATATAAAATAAGCAGCGTAAATAATAAGTTAGACTATAGAATTTTCTAATAGCAATATAAAATAAATGATTATCTAAAACTTTTAAAATAATTCTTTTTATTAGTTATCTCAACTGATACTCAGTTTCTACTTTTTGCTAACCAAATGTTAAGTTTTGAACTACCTAGATGAAGATATTAATAATTAAATAGTAACATTAAAATAAGCTATTCTGAAATATAAATGAGTTGAGGTAGGCTAGCATTTAAAATTAAAGATAACAAAGATGCCAAACTAATTAGGATTTTATAGCTTATTTTTATTTTTTAATTAGAATTGCTTATCAATTAGCATTAAAAGGAAGTTAATGCTTGCTTGTACAAATATAATAAAACTTGACAAATATTTATTAATTGTATAGTGGAACCAAAAGATAAGCAGCAGTAAATGATAGAATAATAACTTATAAGAGTCAAAATGTTAAACTATGTTTATATAAAGCTTATAGAATCCTTTAGAGTTGCTAATTGAAATTACTTAAAGGAAGTACAATAAATATTTATTAAAGCTAAAATTAAAAACTAATAAATAGATATAAAAGCATCTAGCTTTAAATTGCTTTATTAGATTATCTACTTTATTAATTGAATAATCCTTATCAAATAAAAGCTGTTGTAAATACTATTTAAAACTACTAAAAAAAGGGGTCAGCAAACAATGGTAGAAGAATTTAATTAGTTTATTAAGTTTGAATTATAACAAAAGTGTTCAAGTATATTGAATCTGCTGTTTTAGCATTAGTTTCTTAACTATGCCATATCATACATCTAAATGTGCTTAAATATTTATTATTTGATAAAGGTATCAAGAAAGTCTTTACTTAAATAAGAGCTTATCAATTAACAAGTTTATAGATACTAATGCTTCAACTATTGTAAAAGTACAACTATACTTTAAAGCTAAACATCTACAGGATAATTTAATCTAGGAATACTTTGGCTATATAATACGGATAGAGTAACTAACACTCTTATTTAATAATCAGATTTTAATAGTTAAAGGATCAATCATACTCAAGTAGTAGTCTATAAGCATATTCATTAGATATCTAAGAGGCAAATAAAGTAGCAACTTTATTAAACTAAATTAAGTTTGCTAACTTTAAAACTTAATCAAGAATAAATATCAAACCAAAGAAGCTTTAAATCATTTAATTACCACAAATCAGTAAGTAACACATTTCTTAACGGATACTTTATTTATTAGCAACAAACATTTTAGATAAATGGCGAGACGGAAACTTATAATAAGCCTAACAACAATAAGTATTATTATCGGCATTTGAGCAACTTTATATTTAGAAGCCGTTTAAAATTTTATAACAAATGACTTTAAATAGCATCTATCTTTTCTTAATAATAGCATCACACTTAATCAGTTGACCACTACAAATAATAAAAATTAATTACAATAAATTGAAGAAATTTTAGTCATGGCTAGTGATAAACCTCCTAAAAGCTAATTTTTGATTAATATTCAAAATGAAAATTAATTTATCGTTCATGGTCCTTTAAATGCCTTTGATTTTCCTGAACTTATAATTTCAGTTTGAATAAAGTTCAATTTGACTTATTTAAAGTAATAAGTATCAAGAGACAATCCTTCAAATATAAATAATACAACAAGTAAAAACTAGCAAAGACGCTTTGCATTGTTCGGCAATAAAGTACAAGGATGTAGTTCTCTAAATTAGCACTGAGGTTACTTTCTTTACCTAGTTCAAAATAAGGAATCTACAAATGGTTGGAGGATCCTTTTAGAACTTGGTTCAGATGAAGGCTGCTAATATATAAGCCAAAATATAGAAATATAAACAGAAAATTGGTTTAATATTCAGCTTCTCTTAACAGCTTTAGGAACTGCTTTATTCTAGAAAGAAGAAAATCAATAAAAGCCCTATGCTTAACTTAAAGTTAACGATAAATTAATATCAGTTATTGATAAAAATTACTATAGACTTATGTAAGTGGGAATACCATTTAGAATAGGAGCTCAAATAATTTATAAGCTACCTTATAATGAAAGTGAAAAGGAGGTAATAGGAAATTTTAATTGTTTTGAGTTTTAGAATTTTTATATTAAGAATGAATATTCCTTTTTATAAACTGTTTCTGATAGTATTGCATTAGAAAGTGCTATAACTAATTTCCATTAAAAAATTTCTCTAAGAATTCGTAAAAAGAAAAAGATTAATTATAATATCTTTTAAATTTAGAAGTATCATTATGGGAAAGTTGTTGATTTAAAATACTTTAAAGGGCATTCTTTCAGTGATCAGTAATGTACTTATGTTGATTTTAAGGAATACTATCCAGAAATTTACTTAAAAATTTAAAAAGAATATAACTCTATTGTGAATAAACTAAAACTTAATGTTTAGAATATTATCCCTATAATTTTGCCAGTTTATAAAAAAACTGATGCTCTAAAGCTTGTTTTAGAATAATTAGAAAAATCATATGGAATAAAAGAAACTATTTTAATAATTTCTTAAGATGGAAAATTCGAGTAAGTGACTAAACTTATAAATCATTTTAAATCAAGAGGTATTCTTAATGTAATACATATCTACCATCCTAATTCTACAGTGCCTGAGGCTTATTAAAGTCCTTAAAAAGCTAATGAATTCAAATAAGCTTCTAATTGCTTTTTTTTATATAATGTTACATTTGAGTTATTAAAAGCAAAATCAGTTATCTATGGAGCAGATGATTTAGCCATGTCTTTAGATTTTTATGAGTATGCTAAATGAGTAAACCGTAAATTAATCCATAACCCTTTATATGGTAAAAGAGTAGGAATTGCTTAAATAACAAGCCACGCTAAAAATGTGAGTCAATAAGAATAACTCTTTTAGTTTAGATTAGGTGACTCAGATTGATACTATAATTTTATTGTACCTGACTATATGTGGCTTGATTTTAAAAGTAAGTTTAATGCTTGTGATTGGCAAATTAGAACGATAGCTTATTTTAGTTATATTCTTCGCAAAAGTATGTTTAGGCCTGTAATTCCAAGAGCTAAGCACATCCTTTTATAAAACAAGTTTAGTCTCCATCCTGTTTCAAAAGAATACATTGACTTTGGTTTATTATGCGATAGAATAAATTTAGTTGATTTCTTCGTGGACTATGAAAAAGTTGAACCTCAAATAATTATTCCATCAAAAATAAATCCTTCAACTTGCAAATTATCGTGGGATTATTAGATGATGACTACTAATAAGTCAATCTGACTTCATTTAACTTTAAAATAAATATTTTTTAATCTAAATATTAAATATTGTGTCCTCTAAACTCCATTAATTAGCTTTAGTAGGCAATTAGCTATCATATTTAGTAATTATCTATTAATTTAATTGGGTCTTTTTAACTATCAGTATTAAATCCAAAAATGCTTAATAAAATTATCTATCTAAACTATTTTTCCTCTATAGTATACTGCAGCATCCTTATTTTAAGCAAACTCTTATATTCCTTTTTTCATGCAAATCACTATAGAAATTTCTAAAATAATAAGATTCTTCTTTGCTTATCAATGTTAAGTCAATAAATAATAGATTAGCCTGTTTTTAATAAAATCTTGAATAATTTAGTTTTAAAGCATCTTAGCCCATGCTACTTGCAGCTTACTAAATTATATTTATTTCTAAAGTGTATTTGCTAGTTTTAGAGTTTTGCTTCAAGATTCTATAAAAAATTAATTAAAATGATATAAATAACTAGAACAATAATTATCCCGATCTCTTCCTGGAGTTTTATACTACTTTGTTGAGTTATTCACCTGACAAGAGGGATTGAACTCTGTAATCTCTTGATGCAAAGCGAACTTCACTTGCTTCCTGGGTTTTTCTTCCGATGTTAGCGTTAGAGCATGTACGACTTCTGAAACTATTTCTGCTTCTCCTATTGTCGCTACATACCAACCTAGTATTCCTAAGAAGCTAAAAATCCCTTTTTGAATTCCGATTTTTCTTTTTTTATTTTAAAATAAAATTGTAAAAAATTATTTTTACCGCTTAAAATAAGCAAATTCTTAAAATTCTAGTAATATTTTAGTTAGCTTTTTCTCCATATTTATTAAGCATATAATCTTATAAGAAGAGAGGGAAATATTTAGCTACTTTATAACATAATAAATTAATGTTGCATCACCTTTATTTAGTTTGCTGTGAATCAACAGAGTTTAACGTTAGATAAAAGTTTTCACCTCAAACATATTTGAATCTTCGCTAGCATGATTCTTGATAATTTTAAGATTATTTTTCTCTATTTTTTCCGATAGATCACTTCAAATATTTTTCTATTGAATTAATTAACTGCTTATTACATATAGGAAGCATCTCTGCTTAGTTAGAGTATTTTTTTCCTATAAAGTAAGCCTTCATTGTATAGTATATTTAAAAATATCTTACCATTATTTTCTATTATTCTCTATTATTCTTTTTTATTTTATTTAAATTGCTAACAACTCCGTACTTTATATCATGGTTTATTGTAGTAACAACATATCATTATTTTCCGATGGAGAATCTCAAATGTTGGAGGTCATTATTCTATATTCATTGATGCGTTGAGATTTTAAGGGTTGCTCTAACTTAGAGTTTCTTAATTTCCTTTATGATATATCTGTTTATGAAATTCTTCCTTAAATCTACTACAGGTATGGGTTTTGAGCTAATACGTATCGTAGTATAGAGTTTTCAAATTTTAATAGAAATTATTAAATCAGTAGTTTGCTGATAAAGTTCCCTAATAGCCTTTGCTAATTCTTAGCCCTCCATATAAAGAAGGCAAAAATCGTTGACCACATTCAACTATGAATTATTAGGCTTTGTTGAAGAGGCCTGTTATCTCTTAAGTGACATTCTGTTTTTAATGATGGATATCTTGTTTATTTTGTTTATTTTGAATCCATAAACTCTTAAAAAGCTTAAAAGTAGCTTTCAGATTTAGAATTGTCATAATTAATGGAAAGAAAATAGCAATTGTACAGAACCAAAGTATTAAACCATTAGATATTATATAATTGAAAAATGGAAAATTTCTTGCAAAAAGTCTCTTCTTTAAAGGCTGCATCTCAATCAAGTTATGATCAGTAAAAATACTTTAAGAACTCCAAGTTATGTAATAAGAAAATTTTAAACTCCTAAGAAATGTATAAGAACTCGAAAGGAAAATCGAATACCTGATGATTAATCAATTAGAGCAACAAATTGAAAATAAATAGTCAGGAAATATCAGAATAGAAGAACTAGAAACAAAATTCAACCAATTCCCAGAGTTTTTTCCTATTGTAAATTATGACATGCTTATATTGCAAGAGACCTGGACAAAATTACGGAATTGTCCCAATTTAACTTAAAGATAAAAAGAATTATAGAAAATAATGGGAAAATATTTTTAGAATCTATTGTACTCAAGAAGGAAAATCTTTACAGGAAAAAAATACTTCAACTAATAAAGAAGTTCCACATATTTAACAAGCAGTCAACGAGTTCAATAAGAAATAAATGGGAGTTTACCTATAGGAAACCTTTAGTAAAATAAATTAAAAATCTTGAGAATTTATGATAGACTTGATCCAGACAAATTTAAAGTTTCTATTACTTAACAATAAACTATTAATTCGTGGAAAACCAAATAAAGGTGATTCCATGATAATCAATTATTATTATTATTATCTTATTCCTCTCTTTTTATTCTTCTTATAAAGCAATCTTTTAAAATGATAAAAGAAATATCTTTTATTTGGAAAGTCTTTTCATTTTTGGACATTCTAATATAGTTAAATGGGGATTTTTGCAATTAGCAACTTTGCAAAAAGATGTAACTTTAAATTGCAAAATTATTTCTACAAACTATTCAGTTTCACTTTCGTCTATTCATTCTTCGATTTTCTCTTATAGCTCCTAAAGCTGATTTTAATAGTCTCACTTGTAAGTTATTAAATATGTTCTTTATAACCTTATACATTTAGTTTCAAGCTAGTATAAGTTTCATCTTATAGTCAGTCTAAAATAATCATAATTTTTTTCTTACTTTATCTTCCTAATTCGTCTTTTAAATTTCTAATAATGCTTATAAATTCTTGACTCTATATCTAGCTAAAGGTCCAGAAACTTATTTATTTCTCTTAAGATTTTTCTTACTTAATGTCTAAAGTATCTTTCTTAAGGATTTATAATTAGACTAATAGCTCTATCAGAAGTTCTTATTTACCTTATAGCAAAGTTTCTTTTTCGTTTGCATTATGTTCTTATGACTTAACTTAAAATTACATTTGCTTTATAAAAGCAGTTGTTGAACTGGAAATTGAGTTGAAAAAACTATGAGATTTTCACTCTACGGATATAATTATACTCGAAACACTTTAATTTCTAGAAAAATACGAAACTTAGATGAAAGAATCAGCCAAGACTTGTGAATAATGTAAAAGCAAAGTAAAAAAGATATATCAAAGCAACAAAAAAAGAAAGAGTAAAAAATAGAGTCAGTTTTGAAGCAACCAACTAGCAAAACTAAAATATTACAATTAAAAAATCCCAAATGAAATAGAAAAGTATGAATGGAAGTCTCTAAATCATATCATATTTAGAATTGATAAAGTCCATAATTGTACTAAATAATTGATCACAGAGAAGTTCTTCAAAGAATTGTCAGATGTAACAAATGCCTAAATAACTCCCAGGTAAGAAGATATATTGACTTAAGAGGAGTTTCGTTAAAGCAGTCTTGATTGATTCTGGAACTTTAGGAACAAAAGTACATATTTAGGTAACAATTCCAAATGCAAAATCTTATGGTTATTAATAAGATCCTGTAGAAGAAAATAAATTCCTGTTATCACTCTAAAAATGTTTCCTGAATAAACTTTGTACTGTGAAGAATGGACTAGTGATTTATTCAGAAAATGATTCACTACTTTTCCTAAAGTTTTCAACAAAGTTGTAGAAGAGAAAATTCCAAATCAATAAGACTTACAAAATCTTAGAATAGCAAGCAAAAAATTAAAAATCTCACACTAGATTTCAATAATTCAATATGCAAGGAAAAATACTAGAAACTGTTTGTAAATGACATCAGATAATTAATTATTGTCTATCCTTTAGATGCTAAAGAAGGAGCTACATTTTGGTCTCTTCCAAAGAATCCTTCACAGGAGTTTTCTTTTACACCTGAAAATGATTATTGCTCCAGTTTTATCTGGACTCACACTTCACTATATGCTAAAGTGTACGGATTGCCTGAAAAAATTAGAAATGCCTAAGAGAAGATTAGTATAGGATAAGCTGTTCTACAGTATATATAGCTAGAATTTATACCAAATGAGAAGATTAAGGAGAAAAGTAATAGGAAGAGGAAAGTATATCTGAGCAAGAGACTTGCTAACTTATGAATGAACTTGAAACTCTTCTTAAGCAATAAGCTTCACAAATGATACCTGAAGAATTTGAAATAATTTAAATTTCCATATAGAATTTATCCATACCACTATTAACCGTAGAGCTTTGAATTATTCTTAGTAGCCAATCGATCGGATATAAATAAAACTAAAAGTTGGTAGAATTATTCAAGTATTGGCTAGACTTACAAGCTATTTTCAAGAGATATTCATTATGGAGCTAAACCAATTTTTTTGAAAGTACTTAAAAATGAGAAACAGCTAAATTAGAAGGCGATTGATCTATGCGAAACAGAAAAAGAGTATACATATATTGCAATCACATTTACTTCTTCTTAGGAAGGAGAAGTTCTTGAGGAATAGTGAGAGTTGAAGACTGATTTGGTTAATTATTTGTAATAAACTAAAGTGTATAAAACTTCTAGATGCTTTATTTAAGTTTATAAATGTCTCTTTTCTTACCTTTTATTATCTGCAAATATTAACTGTCTTAGAGATAGTTAGGTATATTTGAGTTATTAATACTTGCAAGATTTTTTCTGTAAATGTATAGATTAGTAACTATGAAAGAAGATATAGAGGTAAGTTTACACAGGACAATATGTAAGAGTTGGATGATTTGTTTTGCTAAGTATACTTTCTGATTTCTGTATAAGTTGGTTCTTAATATGGCTTTCTTCTATAGGAAGATATGGCTGTAATAATATAGTAAATCCTCATAATAATCATTTATCACACGCCATTATTATGTCCTTAAGGCTTCTATATTTTAGTAGGGTGATTATTGATGTAACTCCATGCTTTAAATTTGCTTCTATAGGAGTCACTATATAAGGTTTGTCTTATTTAGGGAATTTGTAAGAGTGGTATTTAAGAATTGACATTGTATGAGATAGGGAAGTTTGGGTGTGATAATAGAGTATGATATATTAGGCATAGTAGTTACAATTATAATATTTAGGCAGACATAGTGATAAAGAAGGTATAATAGTAATTACTTGCTTAACTGCTAGTTACATACTGCTTAATCTATAAGTAATAATTAGTTATAACTAAGTTATGAATGGACATCAGTTATATAAGCTTATTTAAGCTATAAATAAGAATTAATTATGTTAGTTTCATTACAAATCAAGCATAGGATATATAAGCAAACAGCTTAGATAATTAACATCTTATCTCATAATGTTAGAACCTATCACTTTCTCTTGCTACTCAACCTTAAACTCTTAATTTACTTAGGCTCAATTCCTTTCCAGAATCAGAAGTTATGTAGTGACCACTTTATGTCTTTCAATAAATTCAGTAAGATTTCGGAATTCTAAAGGATGTTTTTCAAAAGAACAAATAGTTAATTATCAGTTACTACTTTATAATGTAAAAGCAAGATAATCCAAGTGAAAATAGGATAAAGCTCTGGTTGCATTTAGATTGAGTTTAGTAAAACTTGCAAGATAACACTTAAAACAAATAATTCTGTAGTATCCAAATTAATCTATAGGGATACTATTTTGTAGCCTAATCATTTATTTTCATTATATTTATATAGCTTATACACTAAATTACGCAAATTATAATATTATCAAACTACAATTTAAGTTCACTAAAGCGTTAGGATCTATATCTGCTCTATAGCTTTTCATTTGCTATGCTCTTGTTATCAACTTAATTAGATCTCTTAAAGAATCCTTTAACTTCGTAGTATTTAAGCAGGATAGTAATAAGGGCATTCTTAATTAATATGCATTAATGTATGATGCTAATGTTAGGCATATAAGGACTAATATGTGCAAGAGTATTAGAATTGGCTGTCTCTATTAAATATTATTAAGCATCTTATTATCTATTTGCACTTTACCAGTACTCCCTTCTACACTCCTTTAATTAAAGTTAAGTAGATGTAGCATATTAGCTTAATTTAAATATCCTTCATAAGAGATAAATAATATCAAAAGGATAAGAGTATTGAATGCCTTTATAATAGCTGAAGAAAATCAAGTTAACTAAGATCAATTATTGTTAAAGTCTCTTAGCTTTGCTTGTTGAAAACGAAGATCTTAAGAATTAGTTGGAAATGGCTATAAAGGATAAAAATACGAGATAAACCTTAGAAGATATGTAGTAGAAGGTAAGCTAAGCTGAAGAAAGTTCGAGTGAAAGGAATTAATGACATTAACTAGCTAATATGTGAAGAAAAAAGAGCTAAGATATAATTAGCTGAAGATTATGACGAAACGATCAAAAAGCTTGTAAAAGAATAAGAAAATTCTAGAAAGCTTAATTATGAAATGGAAGAGTTGAAGGAGAAATTAAACGAGTATAATTAATTAAAAGAGCCAGTAGCCATTTTAAGATAGAATACATCTAAAATTTTTGATGATATGGAAGATTTAGATATATAGCATTTTGAGTAAGATCTCCAAAGATTGAAAGAGTAAACTATAAATGAAAACGATTTGCTTTAGTAAATTTCCAAGTATAAAAATGAGAAGCCTATGCCTTACTTCAGTATATGGAAAATATTTGAGATGCTAATGGATAAAAAATATGATTACGATATTAAAGATCTAGAAGCTGGAATTGCTCCTAGACATATGACTTAATTTATGATTGACTATCTTATCATGACTTATGGAATGAGATCTTTGGCGTAAAAAGCACTTGCTTAGTTACTGTTTGGTCTTTAGGATCTTTTTTAAGAGAAGCATGTTTATGGAAATCTGTTTTGTAGGTTTTTATAAGTTTATAATCCTAATCCTATAGATGCTGTACTTGCTACTTTCTTAGTTCAAGCTAGAAATGAATTTTAAAAGCTCTTATAAGCTTATACTTCTTAAAAAAAGGAACAGAAAAGCCTAAAGTGCCTATTAAAACTTGAGGCTGAGATTTGATTGATGTAGCATCAGTTGGAGGAAATGTTCCGATGATCGATTTATTTGACTTGATTCATAAATTATTTGGATCTGATAGATTAGTAGGATAAAACATTATGATGAGGCTAGTTCCAGATGAGCAATTTAAGATTGAGTTTTACTTATTAGTTCTGGTTTATAAGATCAGAAAAATTGGAAAATCACCCTAAGAAATTTATTAAACTATTGATAAGAAAAATGAAGGAAGAATTTTGATATCTGACTTCGTTAAAGGAATGAAAGCATCTTTAGAACTTTGACTAACTGAGGAAGAAGTTATGTGTATTAGTAATGAATTGGATGCTGATAGTTCAGGAGACGTCTCACTAAATGAATTCGTTGAAAAAATAACTTTTTTACAGCAGAAATTCCAAAAAAAAGAGATGTGGCTGTGTTCAAAGGCTTAATTTCTTACTGCTATAAGTGATGAATATGATGCTAAGAGAATAAGAGACTTCAATTAACTAAAAGAAATATTTTAGAAGTTTGATGAGGATGGAAATGGTGTTTTAGAGTTTAAGCAGTTTGAAAAATTGTGCAAATCTCTTGACTCGAGAATCAAGAAATCAAAATTGGTGGATATATTTAATTATGCCTTGATTATAACTAAAAATGAAAACCCAGATGTAATGAGTCCAGAAGCCTTTGCTTTTACAGCATAAAAATACAACTTAGGGGGATTCGGAACAGGAATCTTCAGTAAGTATTTTATTCTCAGATGTCTCTGCAGTATTATCTGCCGTATCCAGACAAGAGGAGAACATAGAAATAGAGAAAGGTAAAATAAAAATAGGTGGAAAGAAAGCACCTCAAACAAGAAATCAACTATAGCAAAAGGCAAAGTGAAGAATATGCTTAATTTTTATAAATTTTGTTATAGCCAAGCAAACTTTTTCCTTCCTAATTGTCTTTTAGCAATCTAAAATAAAAAGAAACAGAAGTAAATGATTATTTTAACTCTTTTGCATGCGAGATAAATTTTATGCAACATTCTTAATAATATCAATTAAAAAATTTAAGTCACATTGCTTGTAATTTTTAAATAATCCACTTTCTTAATCAGCCAATCAGTACTAAGCATGATACTTAAACTATTTACTTAGATACTTAATTAGTTACTATTATAAGCTTAATAGGAATGGATCTCATTACTCAATCTATGGTGTTATGTCTGTTCCGATTTAATTTTTTGGAATTGGTATGGTAGAAATGTACATAGCTTGTTTTTTGTAGTTGATTCCTTAAAAGTTAGACACGCATTATAAAGATTTTTCCAATCACTACTAATACTAATAAAATAGGTTTATTTTCATCTTTGTTACTCAGAATGTTTCACTAACTAAAGCAATAAGACTGGGTATTATTAATAATCTGGTTTGTCAGCTGTAATAATCTTTCTATTTAAAAATAGTAAACAAATAAGGTAGCAAATATCTCCTTCGTAATACTATCAATATCATGATGCTATTTTTTATAATAATTATCAAATTTAATATTAACTGTCTATCTGTGACTTCCTATATTTAAATGAACTTTTTATAATTATCTAATCATTAGATGTTTTCACCATTTACTAGATCAGCAATAATAAATTACTCTACAAGTACTTTATGTTTACCCTTATCAACTTAAGAAAACTATATTTTTTACCTAGTACTCTAATAATATATTCTATATCTGATGTACTAAAATTAAGTTATACTTCAAAAGACAAAATAAGATTGTGTAGCTTTATTTTTATAGTTTAGGGTAAATAAACCCTCTTAATAAAATAGTCTAAAATATTAGTTAGCTGCTTTATTTTTGCTTCTTATATCTTTGTTTGCTAATTATTATATGCATTCATTTTAATCAAGTTATAAGCTAAAGCTTCTTTATCTTGCAACTGAAACCTTGTAAGAAGTCTAATCAACCTTAAGTATTATCATTTTAGAACCAAAATAGATTTAATCAACAATATGCTTAATTAAAGTGACTTATGCATCAAAAAAATACTCAATTTCATTTATTTTCCGTTTTCCAAGGCTCGATTTCAAAACTTTCCATAAAGCATTCTCCATCTAATATCGAATCACTTTTACTGCTTTCTAGTTTTGCTAAAATCTAAGGCTGTTTTCTTTTAATTTTTTTCGTTAGGTACAATCTTGGCGATTAAACGCTTGAAGTTACCTTAGGTCTAAGTAAATTAGGAGAAGCATCACCTTATATAGAGGTTTAAATATTCTAGAAATACTTCTATAGAGAATCTAGGTCATTAGAAGAGTTGTTCTGCTACAGTTAATTATCATTAAGCCAGTTTTCCGATTGAGATTAGGAAAAGGACATTTGAACTAATTAATTAGATCTATAGTTGTTGGCGTTTTGATCTTTGCAAAACCATTTTTTGTCTTTCTTTATTCTTCTTAAAGAGGCTTGAGTCTTCGCTTAACTGATTTAGTCTCTTTGACTTCTTTCATTGTTTTAATTTATTTACATTGTTCAGTTTTCATTACTAAGCTAGATTTGTAGTGGATAAAGTCTTAGAAGCATTATCTTCATTGAAATGTTTAAAGTTCTGATGATGCTTTTTGTAGACTTCATTTAAGCTTTGCATATTTCTAATAGCTGATTTGTAACTTTGAATTCTACTACTTTCTTGGAAGAAAAGACAGTAGAGCTTTTTAATTTGCTGGTTTGGATTATTCTTCTATTTAATCTAATTCTTGTATTCAACTGATGCTTTTTCCTAATATACTCTTGGACTAATATACTTACTTACACTTTTGTTTATTTATAAGATCATGTCAGGAGTAAGCTGTACAAGAGATTTTATTTTACTCTGCTTCCTTGAATCCATTGGTTGCAATTTCTCTATTTAAGCTAAGCCAGATAATTAATAAGTATGGTAACCCTTAAAAAGCTACTTAACTCTAGGAAAGTAGACTACCGATAATCTGCTTTATCAATTATAAGCTTAAATAACTAGTTAAATACCTGCTTCCTCACTTTAGAAGGAAACTGATAGACTTAATAAGATTTTAATAGTTTAAGATTAAGAAGGATTTAAAGTTTTAGGCATAAGATGCATTGATGAAAGAGAACTAACTTACAATTCTCAACTTAAAGGTAAATTACTTGAAACTAATACTCTATACTTATTAGCTTTATCAGATGGCTCTTTATAGTTCTTATCTCTAATCAACCATTCTAGCTTTATTTATAAGTTTCATTGCAGAAAATAAAAAATTACTAATAGAAAAGTAAAATAATGCCATAAGCAAGAAGCTTTCTATAATCTTCAAGATGCTATTATAGACTAGCATCAAAGTAATGAACATCCTTATTATAACTATAGTATGTCGTACAGAAGATTCTTCTGCTTACTAAATATTTTAACTTTTAAGTTTCTCTTATATCATCAAATTGCCAATAATCAAGCTAGAAATAGACTTCACTTGTTATAAGTAATAAATAGCAATAGTTAGCATTTTTAATTTAGCAAGGGCAGCTTAATATTCTTATTCAGAATAAATCTGCATTAGTCTGTTTGTCTTATTTAAATAAAATCTAAAAAGGAATTTACTAAAAAAGGAAAAGCATTGCTATAAAATTAATAGCTTAGATAATAAGTCTGACTATAGGAGAATTTCTTAATACTATATAAAATAAATGATTATCTAAAACTTATAAAGTAATTCTTTTTATTAGTTATCTCAACTGATACTCAGTTTCTACTTTTTGTTAGCCAAATGGTAGGTGTTGAACCACCTGGATGAAATATTAATAATTAAATAGTGATATTTAAATGAGCTTTTCTGAAATAAAAATGAGTCAAAATGGGTTGAGGTGGGTGTCATTTAAAATTAAAGATAACAGCAAACTAAATTAGAATTTTAAAACTTATTTTTATTTTTTTAATTAGAGTTTGTTTATCAATTAAAATTAAAAAGAAAGTTGATACTTGCTTGTACAAATATAATAAAAATACTTATTTATTGTATAGTGGAACCAAAAGATAAGCAGCAGTAAATGATAGAATAATAACTTATAAGAGTCAAAATGTTAAACTATGTTTATATAAAGCTTATAGAATCCTTTAGAGTTGCTAATTGAAATTACTTAAAGGAAGTACAATAATAATTAAATAATATCTTAAACTAAGCATTTAAGTTTATTTATACTTATACGCTAGTTTATTATTTAGAACTATTAATTTTATATGCATTTATTTAAATCTTTGAAGGATGCACTGCTTTGCTTAGAAATGTCCATTTACTTTCTTACATAAGCAATAGGTAGAAGACTAAGCTACCAATCCAATTCTTTTAACTTTAGTATTTAAGTTTATATTGGAAATGAATATATAAAGCATACGTATAAGTAGCTAAGCTAATTTATGTAGGTTATTAGTATAATAATGCATTTTGCTTTTGTCTTAGTAAATATTAATTAAACTTCTAACTAAAAGGCTCCAAACTAGCAGATATTAGAGATATTGCACTTAAAAGTACTAACTAGGCAAAATAAAATAATTGCAGTTCTTTAGAATGCCTATTTTTATTACATTGCTAGCTTATATGCATTCATTTACTAAGATCTGTAAAGGCTTTGTCACAAAATTAAATGTAGGTAAAAACGAAGAGACTCTTTATTACTCGAGTTATTAAACAAAAAATAGAACAAATAGCTAAATTAGAGGTATAGTTAGTTAAATGGCTAAATTGGTATAAAAATTAGTAAATTAGTTAAGTGCTTTGGACCAATTTTAATCAATCAGAAGGGGAACTAATGCTAATAAGTTGATTTATTTAGAATAGAACAAATCAAATTAAGCAATTAAGTCATGAAAGTAATTTAAAAAGAAAAGTTTAACATACCTTTATTTAAACTGCTAAAGGAAAGCAACTAAAAGTATTTCTAAAATCTATTAACTCACTGAATATAACAAATTGCAAAGAAAAAAGTACAATAAATATTTATTAAAGCTAAAATTAAAAACTAATAAATAGATATAAAAGCATCTAGCTTTAAATTGCTTTAATTAGATTACCTACTTTATTAATTGAAGATCCTATCTAATAAAATCTGCTGTAAATACTATTTAAAACTACCAGAAATATAGGATCAGCAAACATTAAAAATGTAGAAGAATTTAATTAGTTTATTAAGTTTGAATTTATATTAAAAGTGTTCAAGTATATTGAATCTGCTGTTTTAGCATTAGTTTCTTAACTATGCCATATCATACATCTAAATGTGCTTAAATATTTATTATTTGATAAAGGTATCAAGAAAGTCTTTACTTAAATGAGAGCTTATCAATTAGCAAGTTTATAGATACTAATGCTTCAACTATTGCAAAAGTACAACTATGCTTTAAAGCTAAACATCTACAGGATAACTTTAATCTAGGAATATTTTGGCTATATAATACGGATAGAGTAACTAACACTCTTATTTAATAATCAGATTCTAATAGTTAAAGGATCAATCATACTCAAGTAATAGTCTATAAGCATATTCATTAGATATCTATAAAAGGAATATAAAACAGCAAGGCTATTAAACTAAATTAAGTTTGCTAACTTTAAAACTTAATCAAGAATAAATAATAAACCAAAGAAGCATTAAATCATTTAATTACCACAAATCAGTAAGTAACACATTTCTTAACGGATACTTTATTTATTAGCAACAAACATTTTAGATAAATGGCGAGACGGAAACTTATAATAAGTTTAGCAACAATAAATGTTCTTATCGTCATTTGAGCAACTTTATATTTTGGAACCACATCAAATCTTTGAGCAAAAAGGTAGAAATAGCATCTATCTTTTCTTAATAATAGCATCACACTTTATTAGTTGACCACTACAAATAATAAAAATTAATTACAATAAATTGAAGAAATTTTAGTCATGGCTAGTGATAAACCTCCTAAAAGCTAATTTTTGATTAATATTCAAAATGAAAATTAATTTATCGTTCATGGCCCTTTAAATGCCTTTGATTTTCCTGAACTAATAATTTCAGTTTGAATAAAGTTCAATTTGACTTATTTAAAGTAATAAGTATCAAGAGACAATCCTTCAAATATAAATAATACAACAAGTAAAAACTAGCAAAAACGCTTTGCATTGCTTGGCAATAAATTACAAGGATGTAGTTCTCTACATTAGCACTGAGGTTACTTTCTTTACCTAGCTCAAAATAAGGAATCTACAAATGGTTGAAAAATTCTTTTAGAACTTGGTTCAGATAAAGGCTGCTAATATATAAGCCAAAATATAGAAATAAAAACAGAAAATTGGTTTAATATTCAGCTTCTCTTAACAGCTTTAGGAACTGCTTTATTCTAGAAAGAAGAAAATCAATAAAAGCCCTATGCTTAACTTAAAGTTAACGATAAATTAATATCAGTTATTGATAACAATTACTATAGACTTATGTAATTGGGAATATCATTTAGAATAGGAGCTCAAGTAATTTATAAGCTACCTTATAATGAAAGTGAAAAGGAGGTAATAGGAAATTTTAATTCTTTTGAGTTTTAGAATTTTTATATTAAGAATGAATATTCCTTTTTATAAACTGTTTCTAATAGTATTGCATTAGAAAGTGCCATAACCCACTTCCATTAAAAAGTAAAAATATTAGGCACTTTCTGAAAATATAACTTAAATTTAAAATAAAGAGGTAAATATTATCCTATTTATAATGCCTTTTAAATTTAGAAGCATCATTATGGATAACTCGCAGATTTAAATTACTCCCAAGGATATTATTTTAGTGACTTTTAATGTGCTTATGCTGAGTTCAATGAATACTATCCAGATATTTATTAATAAATATTAAAGGAATATAATTCTATTGTGGATAAACTAAAACTTAATGTCTAGAATATTATCCCTATAATTTTACCTGTTTATAGAAAGACTGAAATTCTAAAAAATGTATTAGAATAATTAGAAAAGTCATATGGAATAAAAGAAACTATTATAATAGTTTCTTAAGATGGAAAATTCGAGTAAGTGACTAAACTTATAAACCATTTTAAAAAAAGAGGTATTTTAAATATATTACATATCTACCATCCTAACTCTACAATACCTAAATCTTACTAAAGTCCTTAAAAAGCTAATGAATTTAAATAAGCTTCTAATAGCTTTTTTTTATATAATGTTACATTTGAGTTATTAAAAGCAAAATCAGTTATCTATGGAGCAGATGATTTGGTTATGTCTTTAGATTTTTATGATTTTTGTAAATGAGTAAACAACAAATTAATCCATAATCCCTTATACGGTAAAAGAATAGGACTTGTTTAACTAACAAGTGTAACTAATAATGTGAGTCAATAAGAATAACTCTTTTAGTTTAGTTTAGGTGACTCATAATAATTCTATAACTTTATCGTACCCAACTATATGTGACCTGATTTTAAAAGCAAGTTTAATGCTTGTGACTGACAAATTAGAACGATAAATTATTTTAGTTATATTCTTCGTAAAAGTATGTTTAGGCCTGTAATTCCAAGAGCTAAACACGCCTTTTTATAAAGTAACTTAAGTATCCATCCTTTTAAAAAAAAGTAAAATAACTTTTCTTTATTATGCGATAGAATAAAATTAGTTGATTTCTTTGTTGATTATGAAAAAATGGAGCCTTAAATAATTATTCCATATCAATTAAAATATCTAAAACACAAATTATCTTGGGAATATTAGATGATGGCTACTAATAGTTCAATCTAACCTTATTTAACTTTAAAATAAGTATTTTATCTAATTTCTAATTACCTTTATAGTATTCTTCAGCTCTCTTTACATAAAGCAACTCTTATATAATTTTTTTAATGCAAATAGCAATGGAAAATTGATAAAAGAATAAGTTTCTTTTTTGGTTATAAATGTTAGCCAATAAATGGTAAATTAGATTGCTTCTAATAAGTTATTGAACAATTTAAATTAAAAGCATCTTAGTTCCAGCTTTACTATTTTATATTTACTTCTATAGTTTATTTGCTAATTTTAGAGTTTCGCTTAAAGTTTGCATACGAAATGAATTAAACTGATATAGATAACTAGAAGAATAATGGCCTATAACTTTATCTAATTGACATCCACATTACAAGTACTAATTAAAAAGTTCTTTAACTTATTTTAAAATCGAATTCTGAACTATCTATAATATAAAGTTACTTCTTCACACTTATATAAATTATGAGCATTATCATATTTATTTCAGTACATATATGTAGCATACAATTTAAGCACATTAAAGCAATTTTACAAATCCTATCTTTATCACTATACTTCCTTATTTTATTATGATAGGCTTTAGAAGTTTTACTAGGCTTCAAAAAATGATTTGCATATTTTATTTGATTTAAACTTAAAAAAATAAAGATTCGAAATTTAAGGATTTAAGTCCTTGTTCGAAGAGAAAAATTCCCATAATTAGCAGAATTTTCTGTTTCTTTATCAGAATTATTTAATTAGCAAATACTTCTATATGACTATATTGCTTAGCTTTAGCAGCCTTAGTAATTTTTTGTTGGGTATATAGACTCATAAATAAATAGCTGTTTGAGTATTATACTTTCCTATTAGCAATTAGAATATATTATAGCTCTTCTTAATGCTTATTTATTAAGATCTGCATTTTCCTTTATGAACCTAAGAAGAGCTATTTTGTAAATATTTCCTTCCCTCTTTTCTATTATTGATTGTTTATATTACCAAACGTATCTTAAAACATTTCATTTCTGTCGTATGCTCAATATCGTAGCTCTAAAATACTATCTAAAGGAGAAAGAAATGTAAATGTATGATTGAGGTACTTTCCTTCCTTTGCCTTGCTAGATAAAGAAGTAAGGTTAAGAGTAAATATAGCAATGAGAATAATAAGTGTGTATCTTAAATGGAGAATTAAAGCCTATTAATATAATTAAACAGTTTGAGTCACCTTAAGAGACCTCCAAAAACCATCCCTAAACCATTTAAGCTTTCTTCTTCTAATAGAATAAATAGAAACACTCAATAGAACCAACCTTAAATCAGAAGAGTCATTTAATCTTCCTTCTAAATTAAGAAAAGTGTCAAACCTCTGACTACTTTTATTAAGCAAAACCTGATGAGTAGCAGAAATTAATAACTTAAGAGACATAGCTGCTCACATAGAGCTAGTCCAAGTCCTAATCCAATAGAAAAATAATAATTTTAGGAAAAAATAAGGAATAGACAATGCAGTTCTAGGTAAAGCAATTCAAGAATCTCCTCACCATGTTAAGGGTTTCAAACAGCTAGATCGCATTAAAATACAAGAGTTTGAGATAAATAAAACAATTTATTTTAACCTTCTTTAACTGATAGGATATATAAATCTAAGACTTAAGACTATAATCATGAAGTTTACCAAAATACTAGAAAATTTCTGGCCAAATAAGACACATTACCTACTTAAGATACAATGGAAAACCTACAGAGATTTAGGAATGAATCCTTACAAAATGAAAGAAATACGAAAAAAACTAGCATAAATAGAGTACCTAGACTAAAGATGAATTCTTCAAATTTAACTTTGAAAAATAAGAGAATATAATCCTCAGATTTGAATACTGAGAAGCTATAAAAAAATAAAGAGGAAACTATTCAGCAGTAAATTAAAACTATGTTCTTCAAAAGTAGAGAACTCAGTCCTTTTAGAAGAAAATTAATGTGAATTTAGCTCTTGTTAACTCTCTTTTTCTTAAGTAAGCTTTTAATAAATAACTATTTACCACTATTAAGTCGATAATCATAGAAATATCTTAAGACCAATATCCTTAAAACTACCAAATTTATATCACTTTTAATGTCAAAAAAAATCTTAAAGAATCCTAACAAAACGTAGTGTCTATTAGCTCTATAAAGTTTAAAAGAAAATAAGCTATTTTATAGCATAAAAAGTCATTAATTAATTTTTGTTTAATGAATAATAAAAATGCAACAGTAAATAAACTTCATTTCAGCCAAATATTTGTCAAACCACAGGAAAACTCACACTTCTTTTTACTTTTACAAAATTACTTTCTCTTAATTTATATACTTCTAGCGCTTCCTTGCCAGATAAAATAAATTGATTAAGCTAATGGGATTTGTATTTGCAATAATTATAAATGGATACCTTATTTAGATTAAAAGCATTAGTCTTATTATGAATATTATATGAATAAGAAATTTAATTAATTATTTAGAAAAATACACAAATTTTGCAATTGCTAATCTTTTAATTCTTAGATAACAGTAATGCAACATGCTTAAATTTAATAGCCTTTCAGTTTAAGAAGTGAGTAGTTAAATAAGTTAAAATAACTCTTAAAATGGAGTGTGCATTTTTTTCTTTGTGTATATTTTTCTAATTATTGTTCTTAGAGCATACTTCTTACTATAGATTTAGGAAATTCTTTGAGTTCTTATTAAGTTAAAACTAGAGAAAAACTCTTTTTATTTTTCCTTTATCTCTTGCTATTTTACCTCTGAGAATATAGCACTTGAAATTTTCTTACAAATTATCTTGAATTTTTTTTCATTGCTTAGCATATTGTTCTTAAACTGTAGTAAGCAACTACTACTATAAGAGTCTCCATATTTCTACAGTATGATAACTTACCTCTACAAAATTTACAAAGATCTCTTAATTTCTATTGTTTACCTTATTAATAGCTAAATCAGTTATCGTTAATTCAATTTACTACAAGCCAAAATTATTCTTTCTTAAGGTTGCTAACTCTCTTTTAATTTCTTCTTTGAGAAAACAGTTAAAAGCTTTCCTAAAGGCTTATTTTATCCACATTCTAGGAAATGTTTAAAGAAGTATCTTCTGAATGAATTGCCTTATTTGTATACTTTAAGAGTTTTCTTCAGATTGATTTTCTAATGAAAAACCACTTGAATCTAAATCTCTTTTCTTTCCTTTCTTTATTTAAGAAGACGTATCTAATAATTTAGTCCTTACTAGAGCTGATTTGTTCAATTTATCTTTGAAGCTAAGTTTTGCTCTTTAGATTTTTGTGGATTTTCAAATAACTTTAGTTTAAATCCTTTTACTTCATTATTTAAGGAGTTGATTAGGTAAAAGTGTCTATGATGGCTGAAGAGTTGTCAAGCTTTATGGAGAGAAGTTGATTATATCCTGAAATAATGTTTTGGTCTAGACTGATAGTGGCTGCTTTTAGTCTTTAACTTGATTGTGAGTTAAACTTTCCTCTTAAACTTATTTTATTTGATTAGTTTAATATACCTACATCTGCTGGGCTACCATAACATGCTCTAAAAGATTGTTTTGCTTTAAAAACTCAAAATATTTAGCAATATAGCTTAGTTATTGTATTATTGACTCGCAAATGGGCAATCTATTTAAGTTATAAATTTGAAACTGAGTCAAGAAGTAATTGACTTAGGAAATACACTCGCTGTCGATAGAATGATTCTCAAAAGCATAGTTGATATTATTCAATACATGCAAAATCTCTGGAATGAACTGTAAGTTAAATAGAATTTCTTCTAGATCACTAATATTCTTGTTAAATACAAAACTAGTTATACGTCTTGGGTATCTAGTTCTGCTTACTAGCTAAATAAGAGCTGAGGAGATATTTTTAAACTTTTAAAGCTCTTCTTCTGATTATCTTTCATTTGCTTAAGTGCACATTTCTCTGAACTTAATTAATCTCTTATTGGTTATCTTTAACTAGGCTTTCAATATTTCAGCTTACATTCTCTTATTTTCTTCTTTAACTTTAAAGTATTATTTTTACTACAAGTTAGTTCAAAGTAGTCTTCTTAAAGTATCATAAGAGCAAATTCCAAAATTTGTTAGCTTTTATTCCTCTATAGGGAGCTAATTAACTTAGTAACTTTGAACTCTATTTATTTGATGTAGCTTTGTTAATCTAATTTTACACACTTTGAGAAACATCAACGCAAAATGAACTATGTTCACTTACCTCACTAACAGGAATAATTTCATAGCAGTTTACACGTCACATCTATAGCGTAAACTTCTTCAGAAGGATTTTGATTCTTTCTCTAAAACTCCCAATGGTTCTATTGCAATCACTGATTATTCTGCTATTATCTAGTATTAATCTTCTGTTTTGTATGAGGGAATTCGTTATTTAGCAAGTTTTTCTAGTTAGAGCTTGAACTGAAGTTAATTTAATGTTTGGGAAACTATTAGCTAGGTTTATATATTATAAGAGCCTGTTTTGTAAGAATTTATTTGATATGTAAATAACTTTAGAAAGCAGCTTAATAGTTTTGAATATAGGTATCTTATATATCCAATCTATCTGGATTTTTATTAAAGGTAGTTTGTAACTAGTAAATTATTCTTAATGGTTCTACTATTCTTTATTTAAAGCATTGGCTTATCCTTGTATTTTACTCTCAACTATTAACTTTCAATCTTACCCCTATTATGTTCTAATAACTGTTCAGTATTAGACATTTAAAATAAAATTTAAATATCTTCACTTAGCTAATTTACCAACTTCCTTTGTCTCTTTTTCATTCCATTTATTGCAGTAAAAATAACTGAAGCTGAATCTGTAAAGGGCTAAACTTTTGTATTGGCAATGTAAACTTTGATAACTTTGATAACTTTGATACTAGAACTTGTGAGAAGCATTGCAGATTCATATAATTGGTAATTTAAGCATAAAATAATGATTCATAGTTTAAAAATGATACTATGGTTTAATAAAGCACTCAGCTTTAAAAAGTTAAGCATAGGATATTTAATAATAGCTTAAACTATCATATCATCAGATAGACAGATATATGTGATTAATGAATGCTCAATTAAAATTTTTAACTTAGTGGTAATACTCTTGCAATAAAACTTTAGATAGAAACTTTATCTTAAACGAAGTAGAAACTTAAGCTTGTTTTCTTATTTGGTGTTTTTAAGCAAGCTTAGGTATTAAATATAAGTAAAAATATAGCCACTAAAAGTAAGCTTATTTGAAGATTAATATTGATGCATAGCGTTTATCTTGGTTCTTTATTTCAACTTATAGTTTGAATGTAGCAAGCAATAAAGGATATGGAAGTATTAAGGTTATTCAAGCTTAAACTATTCCTTTCTAATTTGATAGCTTAAGCGATTTACTTTTCTTTTGTCTTAGTTAAAATTGAAGTTTTCTATCCTAAGCTAATTATTTAGTTGTCTCTATGGAATTGTAGCCTCTTTGCAAGATGCTTTTAGGTAATTAAAGCATAATGGCTATTTAGCTAAAATAGTGAATTTGAATACAGTCTGATAGATTTGCTATCACATAATATCATTAAACTTACACAGAGTTAAGCAATTTGCCTGTGTAAGATAAAGATTAAAATCTATAAGTTATATACTGCTTATTATGCTAAAGCGAAGATTTTAAAATTGCTATCTGAGTAGTTTGTATAATGGAAGTAAATTTAATGTTAATGCTAAGATTCTTATTAAGCACTATAATATATTAGCAACTAAAGAGGAAAAACATCAACTAATTTATTCATATCTGAACCACAAGCAAGCAATTATAAAGATTGAAAGCAAAGACTTAAGGAAAGAAATAAAAGATAGGATTTAAGGTAAGATATTAAAGTGAGAAAACTTAAATTAGTAGATCCATTAAATCTATATGCTATTGCATGACAAGCATTCAAAGTATATTAATAAAGTTTCTATTGTAATGATTTAATCTATTTATAAATACAAAAATAAACTAGAAACCTAAGTGAAACATCAACCATTATATTGGTTTAGATTGGTATATAGTATGTGATTTATACGTAGCACTATTTCTTCTTTCTAATATTGAATTAATTTTTTTAATAAATGAGTTGTTTGATAAATATAGTTTTGCTACTTTTTATTTAATTTAAATGCTAGCAATAATAAAGTCTATTTATTATAGAGAGATTTATAGTACTTACTTGCTAAATATACTTTTATGATACCATGGTTTAACTGTCATTAGTCATTTATAATAATTAAATAGTAGAACCTTTCAACAAGAGTTTTACACAATCAAAGCAGAGAAAGCCAGAACCATCTCTACTTTATATCATATAACCTAATTAATATAAAAAAGGAGAAAAGAAAACCAAAAGTTAACTAACCAACCATTCCATCCACTCATCCAATACAGACAAACACTAGCATTTTCCAAAATATTTAACTCAAATTTCTTCAAATAAGCAAAAATAACAGACAAAGGTATCCATGTAAGAACATTTTCTACGAATGACAACTTAAGCGATATGACCAAAGAAAAATCCATGGAATGTATTTGAAGTAAGCCTAAAATATAACTTTCCGTTTAGTAAAAACTGTCATAGAACTGGAAATTGAGTTGAAAAAACTATGAGATTTTCACTCTACGGATATAATTATACTCGAAACACTTTAATTTCTAGAAAAATACGAAACTTAGAAGAAAGAATCAGTCAAGACTTGTGAATAATGTAAAAGCAAAGTAAAATAGGTATATCAAAGCAACAAAAAAAGAAAGAGTAAAGAAAATAGAGCTAGTTATGAAGCAACCAACTAGCAAAACTCAAATATTGCAATTAAAAAATCCCAAATGAAATAGAAAAAGTATGAATGGAAGTCTCTAAATCATATCATATTTAGAATTGATAAAGTCCATAATTGTACTAAATAAATGATCACAGAGAAGTTCTTCAAAGAATTGTCAGATGTAACAAATGCCTTAAATAACTCCCAGGTAAGAAGATATATTGACTCAAGAGGAGTTTCATTTAAAACACTTTTGATTGATTCTGGAACTTTAGGAACAAAAGTACATATTTAGGTAACAATTCCAAATGCAAAATCTTATGGTTATTAATAAGATCCTGTAGAAGAAAATAAATTCCTGTTATCACTCTAAAAATGCTTCCTGAATAAATTTTGTACTGTGAAGAATGGACTATTGATTTATTCAGAAAATGATTCACTAATCATCCTAAAGTTTTCAACAAAGTTGTAGAAGAGAAAATTCCAAATCAATAAGACTTACAAAATCTTAGAATAGCAAGCAAAAAATTAAAAATCTCACACTAGATTTCAATAATTCAATATGCAAGGAAAAATACCAGAAAATGTTTGTAAATGGCATCAGATAATTAATTATTGTCTATCCTTTAGATGCTAAAACTAAAGAAGGAGCTACATTTTGGTCTCTTCCAAAGAATCCTTCACAGAAGTTTTCTTTTACACCTGAAAATGATTATTGCTCCAGTTTTATCTGGACTCACACTTCACTTATGCTGAAATATACGGAATAAAATTTTTTGAACAAATTAGAAATGCCTAAGAGAAGATTAGTATAGGATAAGCTGTTCTACAGTATATATAGCTAGAATTTATACCAAATGAGAAGATTAAGGAGAAAAGTAATAGGAAGAGGAAAGTATATCTGAGCAAGAGACTTGCTAACTTATGAATGAACTTGAAACTCTTCTTAAGCAATAAGCTTCACAAATGATACCTGAAGAATTTGAAAGAATTTAAATTTCCATATAGAATTTATCCATACCACTATTAACTGTAGAGCTTTGAATTATTCTTAGTAGCCAATCGATCGGATATAAATAAAACTAAAAGTTGGTAGAATTATTCAAGTATTGGCTAGACTTACAAGCTATTTCAAGAGATATTCATTATGGAGCTAAACCAATTTTTTTGAAAGCACTTAAAAGTGAGAAACAGCTAAATTAGAAGGCGATTGATCTATGCGAAACAGAAAAAGAGTATACATATATTGCAATCACATTTACTTCTTCTTAGGAAGGAGAAGTTCTTGAGGAATAGTGAGAGTTGAAGACTGATTTGGTTAATTATTTGTAATAAACTAAAGTGTATAAAACTTCTAGATGCTTTATTTAAGTTTATAAATGTCTCTTTTCTTACCTTTTATTATCTGCAAATATTAACTGTCTTAGAGATAGTTAGGTATATTTGAGTTATTAATACTTGCAAGATTTTTTCTGTAAATGTATAGATTAGTAACTATGACAGAAGATATAGAGGTAAGTTTACACAGGATAATATGTAAGAGTTGGATGATTTGTTTTGCTAAGTATACTTTCTGATTTCTGTATAAGTTGGTTCTTAATATGGCTTTCTTCTATAGGAAGATATGGCTGTAATAATATAGTAAATCCTCATAATAATCATTTATCACACGCCATTATTATGTCCTTAAGGCTTCTATATTTTAGTAGGGTGATTATTGATGTAACTCCATGCTTTAAATTTGCTTCTATAGGAGTCACTATATAAGGTTTGTCTTATTTAGGGAATTTGTAAGAGTGGTATTTAAGAATTGACATTGTATGAGATAGGGAAGTTTGGGTGTGATAATAGAGTATGATATATTAGGCATAGTAGTTACAATTATAATATTTAGGCAGACATAGTGATAAAGAAGGTATAATAGTAATTACTTGCTTAACTGCTAGTTACATACTGCTTAATCTATAAGTAATAATTAGTTATAACTAAGTTATGAATGGACATCAGTTATATAAGCTTATTTAAGCTATAAATAAGAATTAATTATGTTAGTTTCATTACAAATCAAGCATAGGATATATAAGCAAACAGCTTAGATAATTAACATCTTATCTCATAATGTTAGAACCTATCACTTTCTCTTGCTACTCAACCTTAAACTCTTAATTTACTTAGGCTCAATTCCTTTCCAGAATCAGAAGTTATGTAGTGACCACTTTATGTCTTTCAATAAATTCAGTAAGATTTCGGAATTCTAAAGGATGTTTTTCAAAAGAACAAATAGTTAATTATCAGTTACTACTTTATAATGTAAAAGCAAGATAATCCAAGTGAAAATAGGATAAAGCTCTGGTTGCATTTAGATTGAGTTTAGTAAAACTTGCAAGATAACACTTAAAACAAATAATTCTGTAGTATCCAAATTAATCTATAGGGATACTATTTTGTAGCCTAATCATTTATTTTCATTATATTTATATAGCTTATACACTAAATTACGCAAATTATAATATTATCAAACTACAATTTAAGTTCACTAAAGCGTTAGGATCTATATCTGCTCTATAGCTTTTCATTTGCTATGCTCTTGTTATCAACTTAATTAGATCTCTTAAAGAATCCTTTAACTTCGTAGTATTTAAGCATGATAGTAATAAGGACATTCTTAATTAATATGCATTAATGGATGATGCTAATGTTAGGCATATAAGGACTAATATGTGCAAGAGTATTAGAATTGGCTGTCTCTATTAAATATTATTAAGCATCTTATTATCTATTTGCACTTTACCAGTACTCCCTTCTACACTCCTTTAATTAAAGTTAAGTAAATGTAGCATATTAGCTTAACTTAAATATCCTTCATAAGAGATAAATAATATCAAAAGGATAAGAGTATTGAATGCCTTTATAATAGCTGAAGAAAATCAAGTTAACTAAGATCAATTATTGTTAAAGTCTCTTAGCTTTGCTTGTTGAAAACGAAGATCTTAAGAATTAGTTGGAAATGGCTATAAAGTATAAAAATACGAGATAAACCTTAGAAGGTAAGCTAAGCTGAAGAAAGTTCGAGTGAAAGGAATTAATGACATTAACTAGCTAATATGTGAAGAAAAAAGAGCTAAGATATAATTAGCTGAAGATTATGACGAAACGATTAAAAAGCTTGTAAAAGAATAAGAAAATTCTAGAAAGCTTAATTATGAAATGGAAGAGTTGAAGGAGAAATTAAACGAGTATAATTAATTAAAAGAGCCAGTAGCCATTTTAAGATAGAATACATCTAAAATTTTTGATGATATGGAAGATTTAGATATATAGCATTTTGAGTAAGATCTCCAAAGATTGAAAGAGTAAACTATAAATGAAAACGATTTGCTTTAGTAAATTTCCAAGTATAAAAATGAGAAGCCTATGCCTTACTTCAGTATATGGAAAATATTTGAGATGCTAATGGATAAAAAATATGATTATGATATTAAAGATCTAGAAGCTGGAATTGCCCCTAGACATATGACTTAATTTATGATTGACTATCTTATCATGACTTATGGAATGAGATCTTTGGCGTAAAAAGCACTAGCTTAGTTACTGTTTGGTCTTTAGGATCTTTTTTAAGAGAAGCATGTTTATGGAAATCTGTTTTGTAGGTTTTTATAAGTTTATAATCCTAATCCTATAGATGCTGTACTTGCTACTTTCTTAGTTCAAGCTAGAAATGAATTTTAAAAGCTCTTATAAGCTTATACTTCTTAAAAAAAAGGAACAGAAAAGCCTAAAGTGCCTATTAAAACTTGAGGTTGAGATTTGATTGATGTAGCGTCAGTTGGAGGAAATGTTCCGATGATCGATTTATTTGACTTGATTCATAAATTATTTGGATCTGATAGAGTAGTAGGATAAAACATTATGATGAGGCTAGTTCCAGATGAGCAATTTAAGATTGAGTTTTACTTATTAGTTCTGGTTTATAAGATCAGAAAAACTGGAAAATCACCCTAAGAAATTTATTAAACTATTGATAAGAAAAATGAAGGAAGAATTTTGATATCTGACTTCGTTAAAGGAATGAAAGCATCTTTAGAACTTTGACTAACTGAGGAAGAAGTTATGTGTATTAGTAATGAATTGGATGCTGATAGTTCAGGAGACGTCTCACTAAATGAATTCGTTGAAAAAATAACTTTTTTACAGCAGAAATTCCAAAAAAAAGAGATGTGGCTGTGTTCAAAGGCTTAATTTCTTACTGCTATAAGTGATGAATATGATGCTAAGAGAATAAGAGACTTCAATTAACTAAAAGAAATATTTTAGAAGTTTGATGAGGATGGAAATGGTGTTTTAGAGTTTAAGCAGTTTGAAAAATTGTGCAAATCTCTTGACTCGAGAATCAAGAAATCAAAATTGGTGGATATATTTAATTATGCCTTGATTATAACTAAAAATGAAAACCCAGATGTAATGAGTCCAGAAGCCTTTGCTTTTACAGCATAAAAATACAACTTAGGGGGATTCGGAACAGGAATCTTCAGTAAGTATTTTATTCTCAGATGTCTCTGCAGTATTATCTGCCGTATCCAGACAAGAGGAGAACATAGAAATAGAGAAAGGTAAAATAAAAATAGGTGGAAAGAAAGCACCTCAAACAAGAAATCAACTATAGCAAAAGGCAAAGTGAAGAATATGCTTAATTTTTATAAATTTTGTTATAGCCAAGCAAACTTTTTCCTTCCTAATTGTCTTTTAGCAATCTAAAATAAAAAGAAACAGAAGTAAATGATTATTTTAACTCTTTTGCATGCGAGATAAATTTTATGCAACATTCTTAATAATATCAATTAAAAAATTTAAGTCACATTGCTTGTAATTTTTAAATAATCCACTTTCTTAATCAGCCAATCAGTACTAAGCATGATACTTAAACTATTTACTTAGATACTTAATTAGTTACTATTATAAGCTTAATAGGAATGGATCTCATTACTCAATCTATGGTGTTATGTCTGTTCCGATTTAATTTTTTGGAATTGGTATGGTAGAAATGTACATAGCTTGTTTTTTGTAGTTGATTCCTTAAAAGTTAGACACGCATTATAAAGATTTTTCCAATCACTACTAATACTAATAAAATAGGTTTATTTTCATCTTTGTTACTCAGAATGTTTCACTAACTAAAGCAATAAGACTGGGTATTATTAATAATCTGGTTTGTCAGCTGTAATAATCTTTCTATTTAAAAATAGTAAACAAATAAGGTAGCAAATATCTCCTTCGTAATACTATCAATATCATGATGCTATTTTTTATAATAATTATCAAATTTAATATTAACTGTCTATCTGTGACTTCCTATATTTAAATGAACTTTTTATAATTATCTAATCATTAGATGTTTTCACCATTTACTAGATCAGCAATAATAAATTACTCTACAAGTACTTTATGTTTACCCTTATCAACTTAAGAAAACTATATTTTTTACCTAGTACTCTAATAATATATTCTATATCTGATGTACTAAAATTAAGTTATACTTCAAAAGACAAAATAAGATTGTGTAGCTTTATTTTTATAGTTTAGGGTAAATAAACCCTCTTAATAAAATAGTCTAAAATATTAGTTAGCTGCTTTATTTTTGCTTCTTATATCTTTGTTTGCTAATTATTATATGCATTCATTTTAATCAAGTTATAAGCTAAAGCTTCTTTATCTTGCAACTGAAACCTTGTAAGAAGTCTAATCAACCTTAAGTATTATCATTTTAGAACCAAAATAGATTTAATCAACAATATGCTTAATTAAAGTGACTTATGCATCAAAAAAATACTCAATTTCATTTATTTTCCGTTTTCCAAGGCTCGATTTCAAAACTTTCCATAAAGCATTCTCCATCTAATATCGAATCACTTTTACTGCTTTCTAGTTTTGCTAAAATCTAAGGCTGTTTTCTTTTAATTTTTTTCGTTAGGTACAATCTTGGCGATTAAACGCTTGAAGTTACCTTAGGCCTAAGTAAATTAAGAGAAGCATCACCTTATATAGAGGTTTAAATATTCTAGAAATACTTCTATAGAGAATCTAGGTCATTAGAAGAGTTGTTCTGCTACAGTTAATTATCATTAAGCCAGTTTTCCGATTGAGATTAGGAAAAGGACATTTGAACTAATTAATTAGATCTATAGTTGTTGGCGTTTTGATCTTTGCAAAACCATTTTTTGTCTTTCTTTATTCTTCTTAAAGAGGCTTGAGTCTTACGCTTAACTGATTTAGTCTCTTTGACTTCTTTCATTGTTTTAATTTATTTACATTGTTCAGTTTTCATTACTAAGCTAGATTTGTAGTGGATAAAGTCTTAGAAGCATTATCTTCATTGAAATGTTTAAAGTTCTGATGATGCTATTTGTAGACTTCATTTAAGCTTTGCATATTTCTAATAGCTGATTTGTAACTTTGAATTCTGCTACTTTCTTGGAAGAAAAGACAGTAGAGCTTTTTAATTTGCTGGTTTGGATTATTCTTCTATTTAATCTAATTCTTGTATTCAACTGATGCTTTTTCCTAATATACTCTTGGACTAATATACTTACTTACACTTTTGTTTATTTATAAGATCATGTCAGGAGTAAGCTGTACAAGAGATTTTATTTTACTCTGCTTCCTTGAATCCATTGGTTGCAATTTCTCTATTTAAGCTAAGCCAGATAATTAATAAGTATGGTAACCCTTAAAAAGCTACTTAACTCTAGGAAAGTAGACTACCGATAATCTGCTTTATCAATTATAAGCTTAAATAACTAGTTAAATACCTGCTTCCTCAATTTAGAAGGAAACTGATAGACTTAATAAGATTTGAATAGCTTAAGATTAAGAAGGATTTAAAGTATTAAGCATAAGATGCATTGATGAAAGAGAACTAACTTACAATTCTTAACTTAAAGGTAAATTACTTGAAACTAATACTCTATACTTATTAGCTTTATCAGATGACTCTTTATAAATCTGCATTTGTCTATTTGTCTTATTTAAATAAAATCTAGAAGAAAGAGTCATTTAAAAAGGAAAAGCATTGCTATAAAATTAATAGCTTAGATAATAAGTCTGACTATAGGAGAATTTCTTAATACTATATAAAATAAATGATTATCTAAAACTTATAAAGTAATTCTTTTTATTAGTTATCTCAACTGATACTCAGTTTCTACTTTTTGTTAGCCAAATGGTAGGTGTTGAACCACCTGGATGAAATATTAATAATTAAATAGTGATATTTAAATGAGCTTTTCTGAAATAAAAATGAGTCAAAATGGGTTGAGGTGGGTGTCATTTAAAATTAAAGATAACAGCAAACTAAATTAGAATTTTAAAACTTATTTTTATTTTTTTAATTAGAGTTTGTTTATCAATTAAAATTAAAAAGAAAGTTGATACTTGCTTGTACAAATATAATAAAAATACTTATTTATTGTATAGTGGAACCAAAAGATAAGCAGCAGTAAATGATAAAATAATAACTTATAAGAGTCAAAATGTTAAACTATGTTTATATAAAGCTTATAGAATCCTTTAGAGTTGCTAATTGAAATTACTTAAAGGAAGTACAATAATAATTAAATAATATCTTAAACTAAGCATTTAAGTTTATTTATACTTATACGCTAGTTTATTATTTAGAACTATTAATTTTATATGCATTTATTTAAATCTTTGAAGGATGCACTGCTTTGCTTAGAAATGTCCATTTACTTTCTTACATAAGCAATAGGTAGAAGACTAAGCTACCAATCCAATTCTTTTAACTTTAGTATTTAAGTTTATATTGGAAATGAATATATAAAGCATACGTATAAGTAGCTAAGCTAATTTATGTAGGTTATTAGTATAATAATGCATTTTGCTTTTGTCTTAGTAAATATTAATTAAACTTCTAACTAAAAGGCTCCAAACTAGCAGAAATTAGAGATATTGCACTTAAAAGTACTAACTAGGCAAAATAAATAATTGCAGCTCTTTAGAATGCCTATTTGTATTATATTGCTTGCTTATATGCATTCATTCACTAAGATCTGTAAAGGCTTTGTCACAAAATTAAATAAAGGTAAATAAATGAAGAGACTCTTTATCACTTGAGTTATTAAACAAAAAATAGAACAAATAGCTAAATTAGAGGTATAGTTAGTTAAAAGGCTAAATTGCTATAAAAATTAGTAAATTAGTTAAGTGCTTTGGACCAATTTTAATCAATCAGAAGGGAAAGTAATGCTAGAAAGTTGATTTATTTAGAATAGAAAAATCAAATTAAACAATTAAGTCAAGAAAGTAATTTAAAAAGAAAAGTTTAACATACCTTTATTTAAACTGCTAAAGGAAAGCAACTCAAAGGATTTCTAAAATCTATTAACTCACTGAATATAACAAATTGCAAAGAAAAAAGTACAATAAATATTTATTAAAGCTAAAATTAAAAACTAATAAATAGATATAAAAGCATCTAACTTTAAATTGCTTTAATTAGATTACCTACTTTATTAATTGAAAATCCTATCTAATAAAATCTGCTGTAAATACTATTTAAAACTACCAGAAATATAGGATCAGCAAACATTAAAAATGTAGAAGAATTTAATTAGTTTATTAAGTTTGAATTATATTAAAAGTGTTCAAGTATATTGAATCTGCTGTTTTAGCATTAGTTTCTTAACTATGCTATATCATACATCTAAATGTGCTTAAATATTTATTATTTGATAAAGGTATCAAGAAAGTCTTTACTTAAATGAGAGCTTATCAATTAACAAGTTTATAGATACTAATGCTTCAACTATTGCAAAAGTACAACTATGCTTTAAAGCTAAACATCTACAGGATAATTTAATCTAGGAATATTTTGGCTATATAATACGGATAGAGTAACTAACACTCTTATTTAATAATCAGATTCTAATAGTTAAAGGATCAATCATACTCAAGTAGTAGTCTATAAGCATATTCATTAGATATCTATAAAAGGAATATAAAACAGCAAGGCTATTAAACTAAATTAAGTTTGCTAACTTTAGAACTTAATCAAGAATAAATATCAAATCAAAGAAGCTTTAAGCATTAAATCCTTTAATTACCACAAATCAGTAAGTAGCCTTTCTTAACGGATACTTTATTTATTAGTAACAAATATTTTAGATAAATGGCGAGACGGAAACTTATAATAAGTTTAGCAACAATAAGTGTTCTTATCGTCATTTGAGCAATTTTATATTTTGGAACCACATCAAATCTTTGAGCAAAAAGGTAGAAATAGCATCTATCTTTTCTTAATAATAGCATCACACTTTATTAGTTGACCACTACAAATAATAAAAATTAATTACAATAAATTGAAGAAATTTTAGTCATGGCTAGTGATAAACCTCCTAAAAGCTAATTTTTGATTAATATTCAAAATGAAAATTAATTTATCGTTCATGGCCCTTTAAATGCCTTTGATTTTCCTGAACTAATAATTTCAGTTTGAATAAAGTTCAATTTGACTTATTTAAAGTAATAAGTATCAAGAGACAATCCTTCAAATATAAATAATACAACAAGTAAAAACTAGCAAAAACGCTTTGCATTGCTTGGCAATAAATTACAAGGATGTAGTTCTCTACATTAGCACTGAGGTTACTTTCTTTACCTAGCTCAAAATAAGGAATCTACAAATGGTTGAAAAATTCTTTTAGAACTTGGTTCAGATAAAGGCTGCTAATATATAAGCCAAAATATAGAAATAAAAACAGAAAATTGGTTTAATATTCAGCTTCTCTTAACAGCTTTAGGAACTGCTTTATTCTAGAAAGAAGAAAATCAATAAAAGCCCTATGCTTAACTTAAAGTTAACGATAAATTAATATCAGTTATTGATAACAATTACTATAGACTTATGTAATTGGGAATATCATTTAGAATAGGAGCTCAAGTAATTTATAAGCTACCTTATAATGAAAGTGAAAAGGAGGTAATAGGAAATTTTAATTCTTTTGAGTTTTAGAATTTTTATATTAAGAATGAATATTCCTTTTTATAAACTGTTTCTAATAGTATTGCATTAGAAAGTGCCATAACCCACTTCCATTAAAAAGTAAAAATATTAGGCACTTTCTGAAAATATAACTTAAATTTAAAATAAAGAGGTAAATATTATCCTATTTATAATGCCTTTTAAATTAGAAGCATCATTATGGATAACTCGCAGATTTAAATTACTCCCAAGGATATTATTTTAGTGACTTTTAATGTGCTTATGCTGAGTTCAATGAATACTATCCAGATATTTATTAATAAATATTAAAGGAATATAATTCTATTGTGGATAAACTAAAACTTAATGTCTAGAATATTATCCCTATAATTTTACCTGTTTATAGAAAGACTGAAATTCTAAAAAATGTATTAGAATAATTAGAAAAGTCATATGGAATAAAAGAAAACTATTATAATAGTTTCTTAAGATGGAAAATTCGAGTAAGTGACTAAACTTATAAACCATTTTAAAAAAAGAGGTATTTTAAATATATTACATATCTACCATCCTAACTCTACAATACCTAAATCTTACTAAAGTCCTTAAAAAGCTAATGAATTTAAATAAGCTTCTAATAGCTTTTTTTTATATAATGTTACATTTGAGTTATTAAAAGCAAAATCAGTTATCTATGGAGCAGATGATTTGGTTATGTCTTTAGATTTTTATGATTTTTGTAAATGAGTAAACAACAAATTAATCCATAATCCCTTATACGGTAAAAGAATAGGACTTGTTTAACTAACAAGTGTAACTAATAATGTGAGTCAATAAGAATAACTCTTTTAGTTTAGTTTAGGTGACTCATAATAATTCTATAACTTTATCGTACCCAACTATATGTGACCTGATTTTAAAAGCAAGTTTAATGCTTGTGACTGACAAATTAGAACGATAAATTATTTTAGTTATATTCTTCGTAAAAGTATGTTTAGGCCTGTAATTCCAAGAGCTAAACACGCCTTTTTATAAAGTAACTTAAGTATCCATCCTTTTAAAAAAAAGTAAAATAACTTTTCTTTATTATGCGATAGAATAAAATTAGTTGATTTCTTTGTTGATTATGAAAAAATGGAGCCTTAAATAATTATTCCATATCAATTAAAATATCTAAAACACAAATTATCTTGGGAATATTAGATGATGGCTACTAATAGTTCAATCTAACCTTATTTAACTTTAAAATAAGTATTTTATCTAATTTCTAATTACCTTTATAGTATTCTTCAGCTCTCTTTACATAAAGCAACTCTTATATATTTTTTTAATGCAAATAGCAATGGAAAATTGATAAAAGAATAAGTTTCTTTTTTGGTTATAAATGTTAGCCAATAAATGGTAAATTAGATTGCTTCTAATAAGTTATTGAACAATTTAAATTAAAAGCATCTTAGTTCCAGCTTTACTATTTTATATTTACTTCTATAGTTTATTTGCTAATTTTAGAGTTTCGCTTAAAGTTTGCATACGAAATGAATTAAACTGATATAGATAACTAGAAGAATAATGGCCTATAACTTTATCTAATTGACATCCACATTACAAGTACTAATTAAAAAGTTCTTTAACTTATTTTAAAATCGAATTCTGAACTATCTATAATATAAAGTTACTTCTTCACACTTATATAAATTATGAGCATTATCATATTTATTTCAGTACATATATGTAGCATACAATTTAAGCACATTAAAGCAATTTTACAAATCCTATCTTTATCACTATACTTCCTTATTTTATTATGATAGGCTTTAGAAGTTTTACTAGGCTTCAAGAAAATGATTTGCATATTTTATTTGATTTAAACTTAAAAAAATAAAGATTCGAAATTTAAGGATTTAAGTCCTTGTTCGAAGAGAAAAAATTCCCATAATTAGCAGAATTTTCTGTTTCTTTATCAGAATTATTTAATTAGCAAATACTTCTATATGACTATATTGCTTAGCTTTAGCAGCCTTAGTAATTTTTTGTTGGGTATATAGACTCATAAATAAATAGCTGTTTGAGTATTATACTTTCCTATTAGCAATTAGAATATATTATAGCTCTTCTTAATGCTTATTTATTAAGATCTGCATTTTCCTTTATGAACCTAAGAAGAGCTATTTTGTAATATTTCCTTCCCTCTTTTCTATTATTGATTGTTTATATTACCAAACGTATCTTAAAACATTTCATTTCTGTCGTATGCTCAATATCGTAGCTCTAAAATACTATCTAAAGGAGAAAGAAATGTAAATGTATGATTGAGGTACTTTCCTTCCTTTGCCTTGCTAGATAAAGAAGTAAGGTTAAGAGTAAATATAGCAATGAGAATAATAAGTGTGTATCTTAAATGGAGAATTAAAGCCTATTAATATAATTAAACAGTTTGAGTCACCTTAAGAGACCTCCAAAAACCATCCCTAAACCATTTAAGCTTTCTTCTTCTAATAGAATAAATAGAAACACTCAATAGAACCAACCTTAAATCAGAAGAGTCATTTAATCTTCCTTCTAAATTAAGAAAAGTGTCAAACCTCTGACTACTTTTATTAAGCAAAACCTGATGAGTAGCAGAAATTAATAACTTAAGAGACATAGCTGCTCACATAGAGCTAGTCCAAGTCCTAATCCAATAGAAAAATAATAATTTTAGGAAAAAATAAGGAATAGACAATGCAGTTCTAGGTAAAGCAATTCAAGAATCTCCTCACCATGTTAAGGGTTTCAAACAGCTAGATCGCATTAAAATACAAGAGTTTGAGATAAATAAAACAATTTATTTTAACCTTCTTTAACTGATAGGATATATAAATCTAAGACTTAAGACTATAATCATGAAGTTTACCAAAATACTAGAAAATTTCTGGCCAAATAAGACACATTACCTACTTAAGATACAATGGAAAACCTACAGAGATTTAGGAATGAATCCTTACAAAATGAAAGAAATACGAAAAAAACTAGCATAAATAGAGTACCTAGACTAAAGATGAATTCTTCAAATTTAACTTTGAAAAATAAGAGAATATAATCCTCAGATTTGAATACTGAGAAGCTATAAAAAAATAAAGAGGAAACTATTCAGCAGTAAATTAAAACTATGTTCTTCAAAAGTAGAGAACTCAGTCCTTTTAGAAGAAAATTAATGTGAATTTAGCTCTTGTTAACTCTCTTTTTCTTAAGTAAGCTTTTAATAAATAACTATTTACCACTATTAAGTCGATAATCATAGAAATATCTTAAGACCAATATCCTTAAAACTACCAAATTTATATCACTTTTAATGTCAAAAAAAATCTTAAAGAATCCTAACAAAACGTAGTGTCTATTAGCTCTATAAAGTTTAAAAGAAAATAAGCTATTTTATAGCATAAAAAGTCATTAATTAATTTTTGTTTAATGAATAATAAAAATGCAACAGTAAATAAACTTCATTTCAGCCAAATATTGTCAAACCACAGGAAAACTCACACTTCTTTTTACTTTTACAAAATTACTTTCTCTTAATTTATATACTTCTAGCGCTTCCTTGCCAGATAAAATAAATTGATTAAGCTAATGGGATTTGTATTTGCAATAATTATAAATGGATACCTTATTTAGATTAAAAGCATTAGTCTTATTATGAATATTATATGAATAAGAAATTTAATTAATTATTTAGAAAAATACACAAATTTTGCAATTGCTAATCTTTTAATTCTTAGATAACAGTAATGCAACATGCTTAAATTTAATAGCCTTTCAGTTTAAGAAGTGAGTAGTTAAATAAGTTAAAATAACTCTTAAAATGGAGTGTGCATTTTTTTCTTTGTGTATATTTTTCTAATTATTGTTCTTAGAGCATACTTCTTACTATAGATTTAGGAAATTCTTTGAGTTCTTATTAAGTTAAAACTAGAGAAAAACTCTTTTTATTTTTCCTTTATCTCTTGCTATTTTACCTCTGAGAATATAGCACTTGAAATTTTCTTACAAATTATCTTGAATTTTTTTTCATTGCTTAGCATATTGTTCTTAAACTGTAGTAAGCAACTACTACTATAAGAGTCTCCATATTTCTACAGTATGATAACTTACCTCTACAAAATTTACAAAGATCTCTTAATTTCTATTGTTTACCTTATTAATAGCTAAATCAGTTATCGTTAATTCAATTTACTACAAGCCAAAATTATTCTTTCTTAAGGTTGCTAACTCTCTTTTAATTTCTTCTTTGAGAAAACAGTTAAAAGCTTTCCTAAAGGCTTATTTTATCCACATTCTAGGAAATGTTTAAAGAAGTATCTTCTGAATGAATTGCCTTATTTGTATACTTTAAGAGTTTTCTTCAGATTGATTTTCTAATGAAAAACCACTTGAATCTAAATCTCTTTTCTTTCCTTTCTTTATTTAAGAAGACGTATCTAATAATTTAGTCCTTACTAGAGCTGATTTGTTCAATTTATCTTTGAAGCTAAGTTTTGCTCTTTAGATTTTTGTGGATTTTCAAATAACTTTAGTTTAAAATCCTTTTACTTCATTATTTAAGGAGTTGATTAGGTAAAAGTGTCTATGATGGCTGAAGAGTTGTCAAGCTTTATGGAGAGAAGTTGATTATATCCTGAAATAATGTTTTGGTCTAGACTGATAGTGGCTGCTTTTAGTCTTTAACTTGATTGTGAGTTAAACTTTCCTCTTAAACTTATTTTATTTGATTAGTTTAATATACCTACATCTGCTGGGCTACCATAACATGCTCTAAAAGATTGTTTTGCTTTAAAAACTCAAAATATTTAGCAATATAGCTTAGTTATTGTATTATTGACTCGCAAATGGGCAATCTATTTAAGTTATAAATTTGAAACTGAGTCAAGAAGTAATTGACTTAGGAAATACACTCGCTGTCGATAGAATGATTCTCAAAAGCATAGTTGATATTATTCAATACATGCAAAATCTCTGGAATGAACTGTAAGTTAAATAGAATTTCTTCTAGATCACTAATATTCTTGTTAAATACAAAACTAGTTATACGTCTTGGGTATCTAGTTCTGCTTACTAGCTAAATAAGAGCTGAGGAGATATTTTTAAACTTTTAAAGCTCTTCTTCTGATTATCTTTCATTTGCTTAAGTGCACATTTCTCTGAACTTAATTAATCTCTTATTGGTTATCTTTAACTAGGCTTTCAATATTTCAGCTTACATTCTCTTATTTTCTTCTTTAACTTTAAAGTATTATTTTTACTACAAGTTAGTTCAAAGTAGTCTTCTTAAAGTATCATAAGAGCAAATTCCAAAATTTGTTAGCTTTTATTCCTCTATAGGGAGCTAATTAACTTAGTAACTTTGAACTCTATTTATTTGATGTAGCTTTGTTAATCTAATTTTACACACTTTGAGAAACATCAACGCAAAATGAACTATGTTCACTTACCTCACTAACAGGAATAATTTCATAGCAGTTTACACGTCACATCTATAGCGTAAACTTCTTCAGAAGGATTTTGATTCTTTCTCTAAAACTCCCAATGGTTCTATTGCAATCACTGATTATTCTGCTATTATCTAGTATTAAATCTTCTGTTTTGTATGAGGGAATTCGTTATTTAGCAAGTTTTTCTAGTTAGAGCTTGAACTGAAGTTAATTTAATGTTTGGGAAACTATTAGCTAGGTTTATATATTATAAGAGCCTGTTTTGTAAGAATTTATTTGATATGTAAATAACTTTAGAAAGCAGCTTAATAGTTTTGAATATAGGTATCTTATATATCCAATCTATCTGGATTTTTATTAAAGGTAGTTTGTAACTAGTAAATTATTCTTAATGGTTCTACTATTCTTTATTTAAAGCATTGGCTTATCCTTGTATTTTACTCTCAACTATTAACTTTCAATCTTACCCCTATTATGTTCTAATAACTGTTCAGTATTAGACATTTAAAATAAAATTTAAATATCTTCACTTAGCTAATTTACCAACTTCCTTTGTCTCTTTTTCATTCCATTTATTGCAGTAAAAATAACTGAAGCTGAATCTGTAAAGGGCTAAACTTTTGTATTGGCAATGTAAACTTTGATAACTTTGATAACTTTGATACTAGAAACTTGTGAGAAGCATTGCAGATTCATATAATTGGTAATTTAAGCATAAAATAATGATTCATAGTTTAAAAATGATTACTATGGTTTAATAAAGCACTCAGCTTTAAAAAGTTAAGCATAGGATATTTAATAATAGCTTAAACTATCATATCATCAGATAGACAGATATATGTGATTAATGAATGCTCAATTAAAATTTTTAACTTAGTGGTAATACTCTTGCAATAAAACTTTAGATAGAAACTTTATCTTAAACGAAGTAGAAACTTAAGCTTGTTTTCTTATTTGGTGTTTTTAAGCAAGCTTAGGTATTAAATATAAGTAAAAATATAGCCACTAAAAGTAAGCTTATTTGAAGATTAATATTGATGCATAGCGTTTATCTTGGTTCTTTATTTCAACTTATAGTTTGAATGTAGCAAGCAATAAAGGATATGGAAGTATTAAGGTTATTCAAGCTTAAACTATTCCTTTCTAATTTGATAGCTTAAGCGATTTACTTTTCTTTTGTCTTAGTTAAAATTGAAGTTTTCTATCCTAAGCTAATTATTTAGTTGTCTCTATGGAATTGTAGCCTCTTTGCAAGATGCTTTTAGGTAATTAAAGCATAATGGCTATTTAGCTAAAATAGTGAATTTGAATACAGTCTGATAGATTTGCTATCACATAATATCATTAAACTTACACAGAGTTAAGCAATTTGCCTGTGTAAGATAAAGATTAAAATCTATAAGTTATATACTGCTTATTATGCTAAAGCGAAGATTTTAAAATTGCTATCTGAGTAGTTTGTATAATGGAAGTAAATTTAATGTTAATGCTAAGATTCTTATTAAGCACTATAATATATTAGCAACTAAAGAGGAAAAACATCAACTAATTTATTCATATCTGAACCACAAGCAAGCAATTATAAAGATTGAAAGCAAAGACTTAAGGAAAGAAATAAAAGATAGGATTTAAGGTAAGATATTAAAGTGAGAAAACTTAAATTAGTAGATCCATTAAATCTATATGCTATTGCATGACAAGCATTCAAAGTATATTAATAAAGTTTCTATTGTAATGATTTAATCTATTTATAAATACAAAAATAAACTAGAAACCTAAGTGAAACATCAACCATTATATTGGTTTAGATTGGTATATAGTATGTGATTTATACGTAGCACTATTTCTTCTTTCTAATATTGAATTAATTTTTTTAATAAATGAGTTGTTTGATAAATATAGTTTTGCTACTTTTTATTTAATTTAAATGCTAGCAATAATAAAGTCTATTTATTATAGAGAGATTTATAGTACTTACTTGCTAAATATACTTTATATGATACCATGGTTTAACTGTCATTAGTCATTTATAATAATTAAATAGTAGAACCTTTCAACAAGAGTTTTACACAATCAAAGCAGAGAAAGCCAGAACCATCTCTACTTTATATCATATAACCTAATTAATATAAAAAAGGAGAAAAGAAAACCAAAAGTTAACTAACCAACCATTCCATCCACTCATCCAATACAGACAAACACTAGCATTTTCCAAAATATTTAACTCAAATTTCTTCAAATAAGCAAAAATAACAGACAAAGGTATCCATGTAAGAACATTTTCTACGAATGACAACTTAAGCGATATGACCAAAGAAAAATCCATGGAATGTATTTGAAGTAAGCCTAAAATATAACTTTCCGTTTAGTAAAAACTGTCATAGAACTGGAAATTGAGTTGAAAAAACTATGAGATTTTCACTCTACGGATATAATTATACTCGAAACACTTTAATTTCTAGAAAAATACGAAACTTAGAAGAAAGAATCAGTCAAGACTTGTGAATAATGTAAAAGCAAAGTAAAATAGGTATATCAAAGCAACAAAAAAAGAAAGAGTAAAGAAAATAGAGCTAGTTATGAAGCAACCAACTAGCAAAACTCAAATATTGCAATTAAAAAATCCCAAATGAAATAGAAAAAGTATGAATGGAAGTCTCTAAATCATATCATATTTAGAATTGATAAAGTCCATAATTGTACTAAATAAATGATCACAGAGAAGTTCTTCAAAGAATTGTCAGATGTAACAAATGCCTTAAATAACTCCCAGGTAAGAAGATATATTGACTCAAGAGGAGTTTCATTTAAAACACTTTTGATTGATTCTGGAACTTTAGGAACAAAAGTACATATTTAGGTAACAATTCCAAATGCAAAATCTTATGGTTATTAATAAGAATCCTGTAGAAGAAAATAAATTCCTGTTATCACTCTAAAAATGCTTCCTGAATAAATTTTGTACTGTGAAGAATGGACTATTGATTTATTCAGAAAATGATTCACTAATCATCCTAAAGTTTTCAACAAAGTTGTAGAAGAGAAAATTCCAAATCAATAAGACTTACAAAATCTTAGAATAGCAAGCAAAAAATTAAAAATCTCACACTAGATTTCAATAATTCAATATGCAAGGAAAAATACCAGAAAATGTTTGTAAATGGCATCAGATAATTAATTATTGTCTATCCTTTAGATGCTAAAACTAAAGAAGGAGCTACATTTTGGTCTCTTCCAAAGAATCCTTCACAGAAGTTTTCTTTTACACCTGAAAATGATTATTGCTCCAGTTTTATCTGGACTCACACTTCACTTATGCTGAAATATACGGAATAAAATTTTTTGAACAAATTAGAAATGCCTAAGAGAGATTAGTATAGGATAAGCTGTTCTACAGTATATATAGCTAGAATTTATACCAAATGAGAAGATTAAGGAGAAAAGTAATAGGAAGAGGAAAGTATATCTGAGCAAGAGACTTGCTAACTTATGAATGAACTTGAAACTCTTCTTAAGCAATAAGCTTCACAAATGATACCTGAAGAATTTGAAAGAATTTAAATTTCCATATAGAATTTATCCATACCACTATTAACTGTAGAGCTTTGAATTATTCTTAGTAGCCAATCGATCGGATATAAATAAAACTAAAAGTTGGTAGAATTATTCAAGTATTGGCTAGACTTACAAGCTATTTCAAGAGATATTCATTATGGAGCTAAACCAATTTTTTTGAAAGCACTTAAAAGTGAGAAACAGCTAAATTAGAAGGCGATTGATCTATGCGAAACAGAAAAAGAGTATACATATATTGCAATCACATTTACTTCTTCTTAGGAAGGAGAAGTTCTTGAGGAATAGTGAGAGTTGAAGACTGATTTGGTTAATTATTTGTAATAAACTAAAGTGTATAAAACTTCTAGATGCTTTATTTAAGTTTATAAATGTCTCTTTTCTTACCTTTTATTATCTGCAAATATTAACTGTCTTAGAGATAGTTAGGTATATTTGAGTTATTAATACTTGCAAGATTTTTTCTGTAAATGTATAGATTAGTAACTATGACAGAAGATATAGAGGTAAGTTTACACAGGATAATATGTAAGAGTTGGATGATTTGTTTTGCTAAGTATACTTTCTGATTTCTGTATAAGTTGGTTCTTAATATGGCTTTCTTCTATAGGAAGATATGGCTGTAATAATATAGTAAATCCTCATAATAATCATTTATCACACGCCATTATTATGTCCTTAAGGCTTCTATATTTTAGTAGGGTGATTATTGATGTAACTCCATGCTTTAAATTTGCTTCTATAGGAGTCACTATATAAGGTTTAGTCTTATTTAGGGAATTTGTAAGAGTGGTATTTAAGAATTGACATTGTATGAGATAGGGAAGTTTGGGGTAGTGATAATAGAGTAATGATATATTAGGCATAGTAGTTACAATTATAATATTTAGGCAGACATAGTGATAAAGAAGGTATAATAGTAATTACTTGCTTAACTGCTAGTTACATACTGCTTAATCTATAAGTAATAATTAGTTATAACTAAGTTATGAATGGAACATCAGTTATAATAAGCTTATTTAAGCTATAAATAAGAATTAATTATGTTAGTTTCATTACAAATCAAGCCATAGGATATATAAGCAAACAGCTTAGATAATTAACATCTTATCTCATAATGTTAGAACCTATCACTTTCTCTTGCTACTCAACCCTTAAACTCTTAATTTACTTAGGCTCAATTCCTTTCCAGAATCAGAAGTTAATGTAGTGACCACTTTATGTCTTTCAATAAATTCAGTAAGATTTCGGAATTCTAAAGGATGTTTTTCAAAAGAACAAATAGTTAATTATCAGTTACTACTTTATAATGTAAAAGCAAGATAATCCAAGTGAAAATAGGGATAAAGCTCTGGTTGCATTTAGATTGAGTTTAGTAAAACTTGCAAGATAACACTTAAAACAAATAATTCTGTAGTATCCAAATTAATCTATAGGGATACTATTTTGTAGCCTAATCATTTATTTTCATTATATTTATATAGCTTATACACTAAATTACGCAAATTATAATATTATCAAACTACAATTTAAGTTCACTAAAGCGTTAGGATCTATATCTGCTCTATAGCTTTTCATTTGCTATGCTCTTGTTATCAACTTAATTAGATCTCTTAAAGAATCCCTTTAACTTCGTAGTATTTAAGCATGATAGTAATAAGGACATTCTTAATTAATATGCATTAATGGATGATGCTAATGTTAGGCATATAAGGACTAATATGTGCAAGAGTATTAGAATTGGCTGTCTCTATTAAATATTATTAAGCATCTTATTATCTATTTGCACTTTACCAGTACTCCCTTCTACACTCCTTTTAATTAAAGTTAAGTAAATGTAGCATATTAGCTTAACTTAAATATCCTTCATAAGAGATAAATAATATCAAAAGGATAAGAGTATTGAATGCCTTTATAATAGCTGAAGAAAATCAAGTTAACTAAGATCAATTATTGTTAAAGTCTCTTAGCTTTGCTTGTTGAAAAACGAAGATCTTAAGAATTAGTTGGAAATGGCTATAAAGTATAAAAATACGAGATAAACCTTAGAAGGTAAGCTAAGCTGAAGAAAGTTCGAGTGAAAGGAATTAATGACATTAACTAGCTAATATGTGAAGAAAAAAGAGCTAAGATATAATTAGCTGAAGATTATGACGAAACGATTAAAAAGCTTGTAAAAGAATAAGAAAAATTCTAGAAAGCTTAAATTATGAAATGGAAGAGTTGAAGGAGAAATTAAACGAGTATAATTAATTAAAAGAGCCAGTAGCCATTTTTAAGATAGAATACATCTAAATATTTTTGATGATATGGAAGATTTAGATAATATAGCATTTTGAGTAAAGATCTCCAAAGATTGAAAGAGTAAAACTATAAATGAAAACGATTTGCTTTAGTAAATTTTCCAAGTATAAAAATGAGAAGCCTATGCCTTACTTCAGTATATGGAAAAATATTTGAGATGCTAAATGGATAAAAAAATATGATTATGATATTAAAGATCTAGAAGCTGGAATATGCCCCTAGACATATGACTTAATTATAAGATTGACTATCTTATCATGACTTATGGAATGAGAATCTTTGGCGGTAAAAAAGCACTAGCTTAGTTACTGTTTGGTCTTTAGGATCTTTTTTAAGAGAAGCATGTTTATGGAAATCTGTTTTGTAGGTTTTTATAAGTTTATAATCCTAATCCTATAGATGCTGTACTTGCTACTTTCTTAGTTCAAGCTAGAAATGAATTTTAAAAGCTCTTATAAGTCTTATACTTCTTAAAAAAAAAGGAACAGAAAAGCCTAAAGTGCCTATTAAAACTTGAGGTTGAGATTTGATTGATGTGTAGCGTCAGTTGGAGGAAATGTTCCGATGATCGATTTATATTGACTTGATTCATAAATTATTTGGATCTGATAGAGTAGTAGGATAAAAACATTATGATGAGGCTAGTTCCAGATGAGCAATTTTAAGATTGAGTTTTACTTATTAGTATCTGGTTTATAAGATCAGAAAAACTGGAAAATCACCCTAAGAAAATTTATTAAAACTATTGATAAGAAAAATGAAGGAAGAATTTTTGATATCTGACTTCGTTAAAGGAATGAAAGCATCTTTAGAACTTTGACTAACTGAGGAAGAAGTTATGTGTATTAGTAATGAATTGGATGCTGATAGTTTCAGGAGACGTCTCACTAAATGAATTCGTTGAAAAAAATAACTTTTTTACAGCAGAAAATTCCAAAAAAAAGAGAATGTGGCTGTGTTCAAAGGCTATAATTTCTTACTGCTATAAAGTGATGAATAATGATGCTAAGAGAATAAGAGACTTCAATTAACTAAAAGAAATATTTTAGAAGTTTGATGAGGATGGAAATGGTGTTTTAGAGTTTAAGCAGTTTGAAAAATTGTGCAAATCTCTTGACTCGAGAATCAAGAAATCAAAATTGGTGGATATATTTAATTATGCCTTGATTATAACTAAAAATGAAAACCCAGAATGTAATTGAGTCCAGAAGCCTTTGCTTTTACAGCATAAAAATACAACTTAGGGGGATTCGGAACAGGAATCTTCAGTAAGTATTTTATTCTCAGATGTCTCTGCAGTATTATCTGCCGTATCCAGACAAGAGGAGAACATAGAAAATAGAGAAAGGTAAAATAAAAATAGGTGGAAAGAAAGCACCTCAAACAAGAAATCAACTATAGCAAAAGGCAAAGTGAAGAATATGCTTAATTTTTATAAATTTTGTTATAGCCAAGCAAACTTTTTCCTTCCTAATTGTCTTTTAGCAATCTAAAATAAAAAGAAACAGAAGTAAATGATTATTTTAACTCTTTTGCATGCGAGATAAATTTTATGCAACATTCTTAATAATATCAATTAAAAAATTTAAGTCACATTGCTTGTAATTTTAAATAATCCACTTTCTTAATCAGCCAATCAGTACTAAGCATGATACTTAAACTATTTACTTAGATACTTAATTAGTTACTATTATAAGCTTAATAGGAATGGATCTCATTACTCAATCTATGGTGTTATGTCTGTTCCGATTTAATTTTTTGGAATTGGTATGGTAGAAATGTACATAGCTTGTTTTTTGTAGTTGATTCCTTAAAAGTTAGACACGCATTATAAAGATTTTTCCAATCACTACTAATACTAATAAAATAGGTTTATTTTCATCTTTGTTACTCAGAATGTTTCACTAACTAAAGCAATAAGACTGGGTATTATTAATAATCTGGTTTGTCAGCTGTAATAATCTTTCTATTTAAAAATAGTAAACAAATAAGGTAGCAAATATCTCCTTCGTAATACTATCAATATCATGATGCTATTTTTTATAATAATTATCAAATTAATATTAACTGTCTATCTGTGACTTCCTATATTTAAATGAACTTTTTATAATTATCTAATCATTAGATGTTTTCACCATTTACTAGATCAGCAATAATAAATTACTCTACAAGTACTTTATGTTTACCCTTATCAACTTAAGAAAACTATATTTTTTACCTAGTACTCTAATAATATATTCTATATCTGATGTACTAAAATTAAGTTATACTTCAAAAGACAAAATAAGATTGTGTAGCTTTATTTTTATAGTTTAGGGTAAATAAACCCTCTTAATAAAATAGTCTAAAATATTAGTTAGCTGCTTTATTTTTGCTTCTTATATCTTTGTTTGCTAATTATTATATGCATTCATTTTAATCAAGTTATAAGCTAAAGCTTCTTTATCTTGCAACTGAAACCTTGTAAGAAGTCTAATCAACCTTAAGTATTATCATTTTAGAACCAAAATAGATTTAAATCAACAATATGCTTAATTAAAGTGACTTATGCATCAAAAAAATACTCAATTTCATTTATTTTCCGTTTTCCAAGGCTCGATTTCAAAACTTTCCATAAAGCATTCTCCATCTAATATCGAATCACTTTTACTGCTTTCTAGTTTTGCTAAAATCTAAGGCTGTTTTCTTTTAATTTTTTTCGTTAGGTACAATCTTGGCGATTAAACGCTTGAAGTTACCTTAGGCCTAAGTAAATTAAGAGAAGCATCACCTTATATAGAGGTTTAAATATTCTAGAAATACTTCTATAGAGAATCTAGGTCATTAGAAGAGTTGTTCTGCTACAGTTAATTATCATTAAGCCAGTTTTCCGATTGAGATTAGGAAAAGGACATTTGAACTAATTAATTAGATCTATAGTTGTTGGCGTTTTGATCTTTGCAAAACCATTTTTTGTCTTTCTTTATTCTTCTTAAAGAGGCTTGAGTCTTACGCTTAACTGATTTAGTCTCTTTGACTTCTTTCATTGTTTTAATTTATTTACATTGTTCAGTTTTCATTACTAAGCTAGATTTGTAGTGGATAAAGTCTTAGAAGCATTATCTTCATTGAAATGTTTAAAGTTCTGATGATGCTATTTGTAGACTTCATTTAAGCTTTGCATATTTCTAATAGCTGATTTGTAACTTTGAATTCTGCTACTTTCTTGGAAGAAAAGACAGTAGAGCTTTTTAATTTTGCTGGTTTGGATTATCTTCTATTTAATCTAATTCTTGTATTCAACTGATGCTTTTTCCTAATATACTCTTGGACTAATATACTTACTTACACTTTTGTTTATTTATAAGATCATGTCAGGAGTAAGCTGTACAAGAGATTTTATTTTACTCTGCTTCCTTGAATCCATTGGTTGCAATTTCTCTATTTAAGCTAAGCCAGATAATTAATAAGTATGGTAACCCTTAAAAAGCTACTTAACTCTAGGAAAGTAGACTACCGATAATCTGCTTTATCAATTATAAGCTTAAATAACTAGTTAAATACCTGCTTCCTCAATTTAGAAGGAAACTGATAGACTTAATAAGATTTGAATAGCTTAAGATTAAGAAGGATTTAAAGTATTAAGCATAAGATGCATTGATGAAAGAGAACTAACTTACAATTCTTAACTTAAAGGTAAATTACTTGAAACTAATACTCTATACTTATTAGCTTTATCAGATGACTCTTTATAAATCTGCATTTGTCTATTTGTCTTATTTAAATAAAATCTAGAAGAAAGAGTCATTTAAAAAGGAAAAGCATTGCTATAAAATTAATAGCTTAGATAATAAGTCTGACTATAGGAGAATTTCTTAATACTATATAAAATAAATGATTATCTAAAACTTATAAAGTAATTCTTTTTATTAGTTATCTCAACTGATACTCAGTTTCTACTTTTTGTTAGCCAAATGGTAGGTGTTGAACCACCTGGATGAAATATTAATAATTAAATAGTGATATTTAAATGAGCTTTTCTGAAATAAAAATGAGTCAAAATGGGTTGAGGTGGGTGTCATTTAAAATTAAAGATAACAGCAAACTAAATTAGAATTTTAAAACTTATTTTTATTTTTTTAATTAGAGTTTGTTTATCAATTAAAATTAAAAAGAAAGTTGATACTTGCTTGTACAAATATAATAAAAATACTTATTTATTGTATAGTGGAACCAAAAGATAAGCAGCAGTAAATGATAAAATAATAACTTATAAGAGTCAAAATGTTAAACTATGTTTATATAAAGCTTATAGAATCCTTTAGAGTTGCTAATTGAAATTACTTAAAGGAAGTACAATAATAATTAAATAATATCTTAAACTAAGCATTTAAGTTTATTTATACTTATACGCTAGTTTATTATTTAGAACTATTAATTTTATATGCATTTATTTAAATCTTTGAAGGATGCACTGCTTTGCTTAGAAATGTCCATTTACTTTCTTACATAAGCAATAGGTAGAAGACTAAGCTACCAATCCAATTCTTTTAACTTTAGTATTTAAGTTTATATTGGAAATGAATATATAAAGCATACGTATAAGTAGCTAAGCTAATTTATGTAGGTTATTAGTATAATAATGCATTTTGCTTTTGTCTTAGTAAATATTAATTAAACTTCTAACTAAAAGGCTCCAAACTAGCAGAAATTAGAGATATTGCACTTAAAAGTACTAACTAGGCAAAATAAATAATTGCAGCTCTTTAGAATGCCTATTTGTATTATATTGCTTGCTTATATGCATTCATTCACTAAGATCTGTAAAGGCTTTGTCACAAAATTAAATAAAGGTAAATAAATGAAGAGACTCTTTATCACTTGAGTTATTAAACAAAAAATAGAACAAATAGCTAAATTAGAGGTATAGTTAGTTAAAAGGCTAAATTGCTATAAAAATTAGTAAATTAGTTAAGTGCTTTGGACCAATTTTAATCAATCAGAAGGGAAAGTAATGCTAGAAAGTTGATTTATTTAGAATAGAAAAATCAAATTAAACAATTAAGTCAAGAAAGTAATTTAAAAAGAAAAGTTTAACATACCTTTATTTAAACTGCTAAAGGAAAGCAACTCAAAGGATTTCTAAAATCTATTAACTCACTGAATATAACAAATTGCAAAGAAAAAAGTACAATAAATATTTATTAAAGCTAAAATTAAAAACTAATAAATAGATATAAAAGCATCTAACTTTAAATTGCTTTAATTAGATTACCTACTTTATTAATTGAAAATCCTATCTAATAAAATCTGCTGTAAATACTATTTAAAACTACCAGAAATATAGGATCAGCAAACATTAAAAATGTAGAAGAATTTAATTAGTTTATTAAGTTTGAATTATATTAAAAGTGTTCAAGTATATTGAATCTGCTGTTTTAGCATTAGTTTCTTAACTATGCTATATCATACATCTAAATGTGCTTAAATATTTATTATTTGATAAAGGTATCAAGAAAGTCTTTACTTAAATGAGAGCTTATCAATTAACAAGTTTATAGATACTAATGCTTCAACTATTGCAAAAGTACAACTATGCTTTAAAGCTAAACATCTACAGGATAATTTAATCTAGGAATATTTTGGCTATATAATACGGATAGAGTAACTAACACTCTTATTTAATAATCAGATTCTAATAGTTAAAGGATCAATCATACTCAAGTAGTAGTCTATAAGCATATTCATTAGATATCTATAAAAGGAATATAAAACAGCAAGGCTATTAAACTAAATTAAGTTTGCTAACTTTAGAACTTAATCAAGAATAAATATCAAATCAAAGAAGCTTTAAGCATTAAATCCTTTAATTACCACAAATCAGTAAGTAGCCTTTCTTAACGGATACTTTATTTATTAGTAACAAATATTTTAGATAAATGGCGAGACGGAAACTTATAATAAGTTTAGCAACAATAAGTGTTCTTATCGTCATTTGAGCAATTTTATATTTGGGAACCACATCAAATCTTTGAACCAATGACTAGAAATAGCATCTATCTTTTCTTAATAATAGCATCACATTAAGTTAATAGACCACTCCAAATAATAAAAATTAATTACAATAAATTGAAGAAATTTTAGTCATGGCTAGTGATAAACCTCCTAAAAGCTAATTTTTGATTAATATTCAAAATGAAAATTAATTTATCGTTCATGGCCCTTTAAATGCCTTTGATTTTCCTGAACTTATAATTTCAGTTTGAATAAAGTTCAATTTGACTTATTTAAAGTAATAAGTATCAAGAGACAATTCTTCAAATATAAATAATACAACAAGTAAAAACTAGCAAAGACGCTTTGCATTGCTTGGCAATAAATTACAAGGATGTAGTTCTCTAAATTAGCACTGAGGTTACTTTCTTTACCTAGTTCAAAATAAGGAATCTACAAATGGTTGAAAAATTCTTTTAGAACTTGGTTCAGATGAAGGCTGCTAATATATAAGCCAAAATATAGAAATATAAGCAGAAAATTGGTTTAATATTCAGTTTCTCTTAACAGCTTTAGGAACTGCTTTATTCTAGAAAGAAGAAAATCAATAAAAGCCCTATGCTTAACTTAAAGTTAACGATAAATTAATATCGGTTATTGATAACAATTACTATAGACTTATGTAATTGGGAATACCATTTAGAATAGGAGCTCAAATAATTTATAAGCTACCTTATAATGAAAGTGAAAAGGAGGTAATAGGAAATTTTAATTCTTTTGAGTTTTAGAATTTTTATATTAAGAATGAATATTCCTTATTATAAACTGTTTCTGATAGCATTGCTTTAGAAAATACCATAATTAACTTCCATTAAAGAGTAAAAATATTAGGCACTTTCTGAAAATATAACTTAAATTTAAAATAAAGAGGTAAATATTATCCTATTTATAATGCCTTTTAAATTTAGAAGCATCATTATGGATAACTCGTAGATTTAAATTACTCCCAAGGATATAATTTTCGTGACTTTTGATGTGCTTATGCTGAGTTCAATGAATACTATCCAGATATTTATTAACAAATATTAAAGGAATATAACTCTATTGTGGATAAACTAAAACTTAATGTCTAGAATATTATCCCTATAATTTTACCTGTTTATAGAAAGACTGAAATTCTAAAAAATGTATTGGAATAATTAGAAAAGTCATATGGAATAAAAGAAACTATTATAATCATTTCTTAAGATGGAAAATTCGAGTAAGTGACTAAACTCATAAACCATTTTAAATAAAGAGGTATATTAAATATATTACATATCTACCATCCTAACTCTACAGTGCCTGAATCTTACTAAAGTCCTTAAAAAGCTAATGAATTTAAATAAGCTTCTAATAGCTTTTTTTTATATAATGTTACATTTGAGTTATTAAAAGCAAAATCAGTTATCTATGGAGCAGATGATTTGGTTATGTCTTTAGATTTTTATGAGTATGCTAAATGAGTAAACCGCAAATTAATCCATAATCCCTTATACGGTAAAAGAATAGGACTTGTTTAACTAACAAGTGTAGCAAATAATGTGAGTCAATAAGAATAACTCTTTTAGTTTAGTTTAGGTGACTCATAATAATTCTATAACTTTATCGTACCCAACTATATGTGACCTGATTTTAAAAGCAAGTTTAATGCTTGTGACTGACAAATTAGAACGATAACTTATTTTAGTTATATTCTTCGTAAAAGTATGTTTAGGCCTGTAATTCCAAGAGCTAAACACGCCTTTTTATAAAACAACTTAAGTATCCATCCTTTTAAAAAAAAGAAAAATAACTTTGCTTTATTATATGATAGAATAAATTTAGTTGATTTCTTTGTTGATTATGAAAAAATGGAGCCTTAAATAATTATTCCATATCAATTAAAATATCTAAAACACAAATTATCTTGGGAATATTAGATGATGGCTACTAATAGTTCAATCTAACCTTATTTAACTTTAAAATAAGTATTTTATCTAATTTCTAATTACCTTTATAGTATTCTTCAGCTCTCTTTACATAAAGCAACTCTTATATAATTTTTTTAATGCAAATAGCAATGGAAAATTGATAAAAGAATAAGTTTCTTTTTTGGTTATAAATGTTAGCCAATAAATGGTAAATTAGATTGCTTCTAATAAGTTATTGAACAATTTAAATTAAAAGCATCTTAGTTCCAGCTTTACTATTTTATATTTACTTCTATAGTTTATTTGCTAATTTTAGAGTTTCGCTTAAAGTTTGCATACGAAATGAATTAAACTGATATAGATAACTAGAAGAATAATGGCCTATAACTTTATCTAATTGACATCCACATTACAAGTACTAATTAAAAAGTTCTTTAACTTATTTTAAAATCGAATTCTGAACTATCTATAATATAAAGTTACTTCTTCACACTTATATAAATTATGAGCATTATCATATTTATTTCAGTACATATATGTAGCATACAATTTAAGCACATTAAAGCAATTTTACAAATCCTATCTTTATCACTATACTTCCTTATTTTATTATGATAGGCTTTAGAAGTTTTACTAGGCTTCAAAAAATGATTTGCATATTTTATTTGATTTAAACTTAAAAAAATAAAGATTCGAAATTTAAGGATTTAAGTCCTTGTTCGAAGAGAAAAATTCCCATAATTAGCAGAATTTTCTGTTTCTTTATCAGAATTATTTAATTAGCAAATACTTCTATATGACTATATTGCTTAGCTTTAGCAGCCTTAGTAATTTTTTGTTGGGTATATAGACTCATAAATAGCTGTTTGAGTATTATACTTTCCTATTAGCAATTAGAATATATTATAGCTCTTCTTAATGCTTATTTATTAAGATCTGCATTTTCCTTTATGAACCTAAGAAGAGCTATTTTGTAAATATTTCCTTCCCTCTTTTCTATTATTGATTGTTTATATTACCAAACGTATCTTAAAACATTTCATTTCTGTCGTATGCTCAATATCGTAGCTCTAAAATACTATCTAAAGGAGAAAGAAATGTAAATGTATGATTGAGGTACTTTCCTTCCTTTGCCTTGCTAGATAAAGAAGTAAGGTTAAGAGTAAATATAGCAATGAGAATAATAAGTGTGTATCTTAAATGGAGAATTAAAGCCTATTAATATAATTAAACAGTTTGAGTCACCTTAAGAGACCTCCAAAAACCATCCCTAAACCATTTAAGCTTTCTTCTTCTAATAGAATAAATAGAAACACTCAATAGAACCAACCTTAAATCAGAAGAGTCATTTAATCTTCCTTCTAAATTAAGAAAAGTGTCAAACCTCTGACTACTTTTATTAAGCAAAACCTGATGAGTAGCAGAAATTAATAACTTAAGAGACATAGCTGCTCACATAGAGATAGTCCAAGTCCTAATCCAATAGAAAAATAATAATTTTAGGAAAAAATAAGGAATAGACAATGCAGTTCTAGGTAAAGCAATTCAAGAATCTCCTCACCATGTTAAGGGTTTCAAACAGCTAGATCGCATTAAAATACAAGAGTTTGAGATAAATAAAACAATTTATTTTAACCTTCTTTAACTGATAGGATATATAAATCTAAGACTTAAGACTATCATCATGAAGTTTACCAAAATACTAGAAAATTTCTGGCCAAATAAGACACATTACCTACTTAAGATACAATGGAAAACCTACAGAGATTTAGGAATGAATCCTTACAAAATGAAAGAAATACGAAAAAAACTAGCATAAATAGAGTACCTAGACTAAAGATGAATTCTTCAAATTTAACTTTGAAAAATAAGAGAATATAATCCTCAGATTTGAATACTGAGAAGCTATAAAAAAATAAAGAGGAAACTATTCAGCAGTAAATTAAAACTATGTTCTTCAAAAGTAGAGAACTCAGTCCTTTTAGAAGAAAATTAATGTGAATTTAGCTCTTGTTAACTCTCTTTTTCTTAAGTAAGCTTTTAATAAATAACTATTTACCACTATTAAGTCGATAATCATAGAAATATCTTAAGACCAATATCCTTAAAACTACCAAATTTATATCACTTTTAATGTCAAAAAAAATCTTAAAGAATCCTAACAAAACGTAGTGTCTATTAGCTCTATAAAGTTTAAAAGAAAATAAGCTATTTTATAGCATAAAAAGTCATTAATTAATTTTTGTTTAATGAATAATAAAAATGCAACAGTAAATAAACTTCATTTCAGCCAAATATTTGTCAAACCACAGGAAAACTCACACTTCTTTTTACTTTTACAAAATTACTTTCTCTTAATTTATATACTTCTAGCGCTTCCTTGCCAGATAAAATAAATTGATTAAGCTAATGGGATTTGTATTTGCAATAATTATAAATGGATACCTTATTTAGATTAAAAGCATTAGTCTTATTATGAATATTATATGAATAAGAAATTTAATTAATTATTTAGAAAAATACACAAATTTTGCAATTGCTAATCATTTAATTCTTAGATAACAGTAATGCAACATGCTTAAATTTAATAGCCTTTCAGTTTAAGAAGTGAGTAGTTAAATAAGTTAAAATAACTCTTAAAATGGAGTGTGCATTTTTTTCTTTGTGTATATTTTTCTAATTATTGTTCTTAGAGCATACTTCTTACTATAGATTTAGGAAATTCTTTGAGTTCTTATTAAGTTAAAACTAGAGAAAAACTCTTTTTATTTTTCCTTTATCTCTTGCTATTTTACCTCTGAGAAAAGAGCACTTGAAATTTTCTTACAAATTATCTTGAATTTTTTTTCATTGCTTATCATATTGTTCTTAAACTGTAGTAAGCAACTACTACTATAAGAGTCTCCATATTTCTACAGTATGATAACTTACCTCTACAAAATTTACAAAGATCTTTTACTTTCTATTGTTTACCTTATTAATAGCTAAATCAGTTATCGTTAATTCAATTTACTACAAGCCAAAATTATTCTTTCTTAAGGTTGCTAACTCTCTTTTAATTTCTTCTTTGAGAAAACAGTTAAAAGCTTTCCTAAAGGCTTATTTTATCCACATTCTAGGAAATGTTTAAAGAAGTATCTTCTGAATGAATTGCCTTATTTGTATGCTTTAAGAGTTTTCTTCAGGTTTATTTTCTAATGAAAAACCACTTGAATCTAAATCTCTTTTCTTTCCTTTCTTGATTTAAGAAGACGTATCTAATAATTTAGTCCTTACTAGAGCTGATTTGTTCAATTTATCTTTGAAGCTAAGTTTTGCTCTTTAGATTTTTGTGGATTTTCAAATAACTTTAGTTTAAATCCTTTTACTTCATTATTTAAGGAGTTGATTAGGTAAAAGTGTCTATGATGGCTGAAGAGTTGTCAAGCTTTATGGAGAGAAGTTGATTATATCCTGAAATAATGTTTTGGTCTAGACTGATAGTGGCTGCTTTTAGTCTTTAACTTGATTGTGAGTTAAACTTTCCTCTTAAACTTATTTTATTTGATTAGTTTAATATACCTACATCTGCTGGGCTAGCATAACATGCTCTAAAAGATTGTTTTGCTTTAAAAACTCAAAATATTTAGCAATATAGCTTAGTTATTGTATTATTGACTCGCAAATGGGCAATCTATTTAAGTTATAAATTTGAAACTGAGTCAAGAAGTAATTGACTTAGGAAATGCATATGCTGTCAATAGAATGATTCTCAAAAGCATAGTTGATATTATTCAATGCATGCAAAATCTCTGGAATGAACTGTAAGTTAAACAGAATTTCTTCTAGATCACTAATATTCTTGTTAAATACAAAACTAGTTATACGTCTTGGGTATCTAGTTCTGCTTACTAGCTAAATAAGAGCTGAGGAGATATTTTTAAACTTTTAAAGCTCTTCTTCTGATTATCTTTCATTTGCCTAAGTGCACATTTCTCTGAACTTAATTAATCTCTTATTGGTTATCTTTAACTAGACTTTCAATATTTCAGCTTACATTCTCTTATTTTCTTCTTTAACTTTAAAGTATTATTTTTACTACAAGTTAGTTCAAAGTAGTCTTCTTAAAGTATCATAAGAGCAAATTCCAAAATTTGTTAGCTTTTATTCCTCTATAGGGAGCTAATTAACTTAGTAACTTTGAACTCTATTTATTTGATGTAGCTTTGTTAATCTAATTTTACACACTTTGAGAAACATCAACGCAAAATGAACTATGTTCACTTACCTCACTAACAGGAATAATTTCATAGCAGTTTACACGTCACATCTATAGTGTAAACTTCTTCAGAAGGATTTTGATTCTTTCTCTAAAACTCCCAATGGTTCTATTGCAATCACTGATTATTCTGCTATTATCTAGTATTAATCTTCTGTTTTGTATGAGGGAATTCGTTATTTAGCAAGTTTTTCTAGTTAGAGGTTGAACTGAAGTTAATTTAATGTTTGGGAAACTATTAGCTAGGTTTATATATTATAAGAGCCTGTTTTGTAAGAATTTATTTGATATGTAAATAACTTTAGAAAGCAGCTTAATAGTTTTGAATATAGGTATCTTATATATCCAATCTATCTGGATTTTTATTAAAGGTAGTTTGTAACTAGTAAATTATTCTTAATGGTTCTACTATTCTTTATTTAAAGCATTGGCTTATCCTTGTATTTTACTCTCAACTATTAACTTTCAATCTTACCCCTATTATGTTCTAATAACTGTTCAGTATTAGACATTTAAAATAAAATTTAAATATCTTCACTTAGCTAATTTACCAACTTCCTTTGTCTCTTTTTCATTCCATTTATTGCAGTAAAAATAACTGAAGCTGAATCTGTAAAGGGCTAAACTTTTGTATTGGCAATGTAAACTTTGATAACTTTGATAACTTTGATACTAGAACTTGTGAGAAGCATTGCAGATTCATATAATTGGTAATTTAAGCATAAAATAATGATTCATAGTTTAAAAATGATACTATGGTTTAATAAAGCACTCAGCTTTAAAAAGTTAAGCATAGGATATTTAATAATAGCTTAAACTATCATATCATCAGATAGACAGATATATGTGATTAATGAATGCTCAATTAAAATTTTTAACTTAGTGGTAATACTCTTGCAATAAAACTTTAGATAGAAACTTTATCTTAAACGAAGTAGAAACTTAAGCTTGTTTTCTTATTTGGTGTTTTTAAGCAAGCTTAGGTATTAAATATAAGTAAAAATATAGCCACTAAAAGTAAGCTTATTTGAAGATTAATATTGATGCATAGCGTTTATCTTGGTTCTTTATTTCAACTTATAGTTTGAATGTAGCAAGCAATAAAGGATATGGAAGTATTAAGGTTATTCAAGCTTAAACTATTCCTTTCTAATTTGATAGCTTAAGCGATTTACTTTTCTTTTGTCTTAGTTAAAATTGAAGTTTTCTATCCTAAGCTAATTATTTAGTTGTCTCTATGGAATTGTAGCCTCTTTGCAAGATGCTTTTAGGTAATTAAAGCATAATGGGTATTTAGCTAAAATAGTGAATTTGAATACAGTCTGATAGATTTGCTATCACATAATATCATTAAACTTACACAGAGTTAAGCAATTTGCCTGTGTAAGATAAAGATTAAAATCTATAAGTTATATACTGCTTATTATGCTAAAGCGAAGATTTTAAAATTGCTATCTGAGTAGTTTGTATAATGGAAGTAAATTTAATGTTAATGCTAAGATTCTTATTAAGCACTATAATATATTAGCAACTAAAGAGGAAAAACATCAACTAATTTATTCATATCTGAACCACAAGCAAGCAATTATAAAGATTGAAAGCAAAGACTTAAGGAAAGAAATAAAAGATAGGATTTAAGGTAAGATATTAAAGTGAGAAAACTTAAATTAGTAGATCCATTAAATCTATATGCTATTGCATGACAAGCATTCAAAGTATATTAATAAAGTTTCTATTGTAATGATTTAATCTATTTATAAATACAAAAATAAACTAGAAACCTAAGTGAAACATCAACCATTATATTGGTTTAGATTGGTATATAGTATGTGATTTATACGTAGCACTATTTCTTCTTTCTAATATTGAATTAATTTTTTTAATAAATGAGTTGTTTGATAAATATAGTTTTGCTACTTTTTATTTAATTTAAATGCTAGCAATAATAAAGTCTATTTATTATAGAGAGATTTATAGTACTTACTTGCTAAATATACTTTTATGATACCATGGTTTAACTGTCATTAGTCATTTATAATAATTAAATAGTAGAACCTTTCAACAAGAGTTTTACACAATCAAAGCAGAGAAAGCCAGAACCATCTCTACTTTATATCATATAACCTAATTAATATAAAAAAGGAGAAAAGAAAACCAAAAGTTAACTAACCAACCATTCCATCCACTCATCCAATACAGACAAACACTAGCATTTTCCAAAATATTTAACTCAAATTTCTTCAAATAAGCAAAAATAACAGACAAAGGTATCCATGTAAGAACATTTTCTACGAATGACAACTTAAGCGATATGACCAAAGAAAAATCCATGGAATGTATTTGAAGTAAGCCTAAAATATAACTTTCCGTTTAGTAAAAACTGTCATAGAACTGGAAATTGAGTTGAAAAAACTATGAGATTTTCACTCTACGGATATAATTATACTCGAAACACTTTAATTTCTAGAAAAATACGAAACTTAGAAGAAAGAATCAGTCAAGACTTGTGAATAATGTAAAAGCAAAGTAAAATAGGTATATCAAAGCAACAAAAAAAGAAAGAGTAAAGAAAATAGAGCTAGTTATGAAGCAACCAACTAGCAAAACTAAAATATTGCAATTAAAAAATCCCAAATGAAATAGAAAAAGTATGAATGGAAGTCTCTAAATCATATCATATTTAGAATTGATAAAGTCCATAATTGTACTAAATAAATGATCACAGAGAAGTTCTTCAAAGAATTGTCAGATGTAACAAATGCATTAAATAACTCCCAGGTAAGAAGATATATTGACTCAAAAGGAGTTTCATTTAAAACACTTTTGATTGATTCTGGAACTTTAGGAACAAAAGTACATATTTAGGTAACAATTCCAAATGCAAAATCTTATGGTTATTAATAAGATCCTGTAGAAGAAAATAAATTCCTGTTATCACTCTAAAAATGCTTCCTGAATAAATTTTGTACTGTGAAGAATGGACTAGTGATTTATTCAGAAAATGATTCACTAATCATCCTAAAGTTTTCAACAAAGTTGTAGAAGAGAAAATTCCAAATCAATAAGACTTACAAAATCTTAGAATAGCAAGCAAAAAATTAAAAAGCTCACACTAGACTTCAATAATTCAATATGCAAGGAAAAATACCAGAAAATGCTTGTAAATGACATCAGATAATTAATTATTGTCTATCCTTTAGATGCTAAAGAAGGAGCTACATTTTGGTCTCTTCCAAAGAGTCCTTCAAAGGAGCTTTCTTTTACACCTGAAAATGATTATTTCTCAGTTTTATCTGGACTCACACTTCACTATATGCTAAAGTGTACGGATTGCCTGAACAAATTAGAAATGCCTAAGAGAAGATTAGTATAGGATAAGCTGTTCTACAGTATATATAACTAGAATTTATACCAAATGAGAAGATTAAGGAGAAAAGTAATAGGAAGAGGAAAGTATATCTGAGCAAGAGACTTGCTAACTTATGAATGAACTTGAAACTCTTCTTAAGCAATAAGCTTCACAAATGATACCTGAAGAATTTGAAAGAATTTAAATTTCCATATAGAATTTATCCATACCACTATTAACTGTAGAGCTTTGAATTATTCTTAGTAGCCAATCGATCGGATATAAATAAAACTAAAAGTTGGTAGAATTATTCAAGTATTGGCTAGACTTACAAGCTATTTTCAAGAGATATTCATTATGGAGCTAAACCAATTTTTTTGAAAGCACTTAAAAGTGAGAAACAGCTAAATTAGAAGGCGATTGATCTATGCGAAACAGAAAAAGAGTATACATATATTGCAATCACATTTACTTCTTCTTAGGAAGGAGAAGTTCTTGAGGAATAGTGAGAGTTGAAGACTGATTTGGTTAATTATTTGTAATAAACTAAAGTGTATAAAACTTCTAGATGCTTTATTTAAGTTTATAAATGTCTCTTTTCTTACCTTTTATTATCTGCAAATATTAACTGTCTTAGAGATAGTTAGGTATATTTGAGTTATTAATACTTGCAAGATTTTTTCTGTAAATGTATAGATTAGTAACTATGAAAGAAGATATAGAGGTAAGTTTACACAGGATAATATGTAAGAGTTGGATGATTTGTTTTGCTAAGTATACTTTCTGATTTCTGTATAAGTTGGTTCTTAATATGGCTTTCTTCTATAGGAAGATATGGCTGTAATAATATAGTAAATCCTCATAATAATCATTTATCACACGCCATTATTATGTCCTTAAGGCTTCTATATTTTAGTAGGGTGATTATTGATGTAACTCCATGCTTTAAATTTGCTTCTATAGGAGTCACTATATAAGGTTTGTCTTATTTAGGGAATTTGTAAGAGTGGTATTTAAGAATTGACATTGTATGAGATAGGGAAGTTTGGGTGTGATAATAGAGTATGATATATTAGGCATAGTAGTTACAATTATAATATTTAGGCAGACATAGTGATAAAGAAGGTATAATAGTAATTACTTGCTTAACTGCTAGTTACATACTGCTTAATCTATAAGTAATAATTAGTTATAACTAAGTTATGAATGGACATCAGTTATATAAGCTTATTTAAGCTATAAATAAGAATTAATTATGTTAGTTTCATTACAAATCAAGCATAGGATATATAAGCAAACAGCTTAGATAATTAACATCTTATCTCATAATGTTAGAACCTATCACTTTCTCTTGCTACTCAACCTTAAACTCTTAATTTACTTAGGCTCAATTCCTTTCCAGAATCAGAAGTTATGTAGTGACCACTTTATGTCTTTCAATAAATTCAGTAAGATTTCGGAATTCTAAAGGATGTTTTTCAAAAGAACAAATAGTTAATTATCAGTTACTACTTTATAATGTAAAAGCAAGATAATCCAAGTGAAAATAGGATAAAGCTCTGGTTGCATTTAGATTGAGTTTAGTAAAACTTGCAAGATAACACTTAAAACAAATAATTCTGTAGTATCCAAATTAATCTATAGGGATACTATTTTGTAGCCTAATCATTTATTTTCATTATATTTATATAGCTTATACACTAAATTACGCAAATGATAATATTATCAAACTACAATTTAAGTTCACTAAAGCGTTAGGATCTATATCTGCTCTATAGCTTTTCATTTGCTATGCTCTTGTTATCAACTTAATTAGATCTCTTAAAGAATCCTTTAACTTCGTAGTATTTAAGCAGGATAGTAATAAGGGCATTCTTAATTAATATGCATTAATGGATGATGCTAATATAAGGAATAATATGTTAGATAGAAAAGGAAAGATTATTATAATTGATTATCTCTACTAAATATTAGACATCTTATTATATATTTACACTTTACATTTTACCAACTATTTAACTTACATCTTCCTTTCTGCACTTCTTTGATATATATATTTAGAGTTAAGTAATGGACTATGCTAGTTTATCTTAAATATCCTTCATAAGCTAAAAATAGAGATAAATAATTTCAAAAAAGGATAAGATTTTTGAATTTCTTTAAAAATAGCAGCTGGAAAGGTAAGAAAATATAGTTAACTCAGATAAATGATTATTAAAGTCTCTTATCTGTAAGCTAATTAAAAATGGATTAATAAGAATAAATCTCATCTGAAAATAATCGCTTTGATTACTAGTGAACTAGATAATAATTAACCTAGTCAGATATAGTTACAGAAGAGACTCTTATAGTATAGAAGCCTAACTAATAGTTTCCCAAACATTAAATGAACTTCAGTTCAACCTCTAACTAGAAAAAATAGCTAAATAACGAATTCCCTCATACAGAATTAAAATAGAAGATGAATATTAGATAATAGCAGAATAATCAGTGATTGTAATAGAACCATTGGGAGTTTTAGAGAAAGAATCAAAATACTTCTGAAGAAGTTTACGCTATAGATGTGATGTGTATAAACTGCTATGAAACTATTCCTGTTAGTGAGGTAAGCGAACATAGTTCATTTTGCGTGGATGTTTCTCAAAGTGTGTAAAAATTAGATTAGTAAAGCTACATCGAATAAATAGAGTTCAAAGTTACTAAGTTAATTAGCTCCCTATAGAGGAATAAAAGCTAAAAAATTTTGGAATTTGCTCTTATGATACTTTAAGAAGACTACTTCGAACTAACTTGTAGTAAAAATCTTAAAGGCTATATTGACTAACTGCAGTTACTTAAAAAGGAAAATACTGCATAAGATTAAATCTTTTTAGAGAGACTAATTGTACTCACCAGAGTAAGAATTTATATATTAGGAAAAAATGAAAGAATCATTATCTTTTAAAGCTAATGAAGAGTTAAAATTGTAGCAGGAGATTAACTCAAAGAAAGAGGAACTTGATCGCTTGTCTTAGGAAGTAAAGCATTTCAAAAATAGAACGGATAAATTAAACATAAAAGCACCAAAAATAAAATTCAGTGGGAAAAATTGTTCTAAATCCATTAACTCTTACCAGGAGAAGTTAAATAGTTCTTAATTTTAAAGAGAAAGTCTTCCTGCAGAACGTTTTCAGATGGTACCGTTTTACTAAGAAAGGATACAAGACGTTAATTCTAATATAAGTGCAGGAGAAAATAATGTTCAATAAATCAGTCTTTCAGCTGTTTCTTCTGTTCTATCAGATTAAGATAATTTGTTTGACTTGAATTTAACTCAAAACATATTCTAAAGTCAAAATGAGGAGTTGAAGTAACTGGATAATTCTTAAGAAGAAGAACGACTTCGCTACTTTTATGGTCTTTGTTTGAACTAAAAACTTAAATACAAAAGTAAAGATCTAGCTTAATATGTATAAATTAGCTAGCTTTATGATGTAAGAATTAAATACAGAAAATAAAGTAAGATAAAGTTCCAAGTTCCGACTGAAACGTCTTCATAAAGAATGAACTAGAAAATGCAGATCGATGGGTAGATCCAAAATAGATAAAAATGAACTAAACAAAAAAGATAAAAATTATGGAAACGATAATAGAAGAGGATGAAAATTGAACAATTAGTATTTTTATTAAACAATTTTGTTATTTAAGTTAAAGCCATTATATAATATTTTATAGAGAAAGAAGTAAAGCTTTAAATATGCTTTTAGCTTGCTTTTTCTTTTTAGAAGTAAAATAGTAAAGTAAGTTTATAAATGAAAATATTAGTTTCGTTCTTTTTACTGTTTGGCATTTTTCAGGCGAAATTGATCCTTAAAGACCCATATAAAAAGTTTGCAAATTACAAGGATGTCCAAATTTATGAAGACACTTCTGTTCCCTTCGAACTTGCAGGAGTTAAAGGATTTTCTGGATATGCAACAGTATAAAAAAATTACGGTTCTGCTCTATTTTATATGTATACAGAGGCGACAAATTAGCCTGCTTAAGCAACTTTAATATGGCTTTAAGGTGGCCCTGGTTCTAGTTCTTTATATGGAGCACTGGAAGAAAATATTGGACCTTTCTAGATTCAAAGCGATGGAAAAACTCCTTTCAAATTAGCTAATAGTTGGGGAGATAGATATTCGCTTTTATTTATTGACTAGCCAATAGGAACTGGTTATAGTACTAAAGGATCTGGACCTCTTAGATCTAGCACTTGGTAGAGCTCAAATGATTTCTTAGTAGCTATGTCCAACATTAGAAAAATGCACCCTGATTGGTTCAAACGTGATTTATATATCTTTGGTGAGAGTTATGCAGGCCATTATGTTCCAACTTATGCATACGTTATGCAATAATCAGGACTATGGCCAGAATTAAAAGGAATAGGAGTAGGAGATGGCATTCATGATGCGTACACTTAATTCCTTCACTATGCTGATCAACTATTCTCAATTGGATTTTTAACAGTTTAATAGTTCAATTAAGTCTAGTAGCTTGAATAAGAAGGAAGAACTGCAATTGAAAACAATTAATGGGTTGAAGCAGCAGCTGCTCTTGATTAAATTATGGGATTTGCCGTTGGTGCCAGTGGAGGAGTTAATGAATATAACTCAAGAGAATTTGGAAGCGCTGATTTACCATATGCTCCTAATTGACTAAACCTAAATACTACAAAAAGAACATTTGGTGTACCTAGTGAAAAAGTTTGGGTTGAAAGCTCTGATACAGTTTATGCCGCCTTTGTATCAGATATTGCTGCTCCTTATATAGACTTCTTTGATACACTTTTAAAAAATATGAGAGTTCTTCTATACTGCGGATAAGATGATATTATAATAAATGCAGCATCTTGGTAAGAATTTGTGAAGGCATTGAAATGGGATGGAGCTGATATTTTCAACAAATTGAACAGGAAACCATGGCATGTGGGCGATTAAGTGGCAGGTTACTGGAAGTAATACTAGAATTTAACTCAATTAATAGTATTGAAAACTGGGCATATGGTTCCATTAGACCAACCTGATGTTTCTAGAGAAATGTTGAGAGTTTTCATAAACAACTTGAGTTGGTAGAACTGAGAACAATTACATTAAGTCTTATTAAGATAATCGTTTTTCACCATATTAAAAAAAGTAAATAATCTTTGAAATATTACAATATAATTAAGAAAAATTAATATCCACTCAAAGTAAAAAAAAGGAAGCGTGCAAGGCAAAGAATAATAATGTGCTACCACTATTTTTATAAAAGATAGGATCGTAATAAATACCTTCATGAGACTAAAAGTAGCCTAACTAAACGTAAGTTGTTGTGTTACTATAATAAATTTTTGTTTCTTAGCTTTTCTTTTATTTGGTAGGCTATGATAAATTAAAGTTAAAAAACTCTTAAGCGAAGCTAGTACTAAAATTCATAAACTAGTTGTTTTATCTTCTTTCCTGTAAAATATCTTTATTAATTGAAATTTCTTCAGCTATTATTGCTAAATCTAAGCTGTTCGAAGAACTTTACCATGGTCAGGAACTAATAGTTATATCAAGCTTCATGTCGCCTTCTCTTACATCTGTTGGATTCAAAATAGGACCAAAAAGACAATCTTTCTTGGTTTCATTTATGAAATAAACTCGTATTTAACCTGAAAACTATCTCATCAAACTAGTTTTGCAAGAAGAGCATGAATATTATAACTAGAATATAATCTACGAATCCTTTCCGTTATTACAAGGCAAAGAGTAGAACATTTCAGTAACCATGTATTATTGTTTACTCCAATTTGTATATTTCGACTAGTCATTTTCTGTCATTTCTGTTACGGCCACGTGCAAATATCTATTTCCTCCTTCTAATGCATACAGTTAGAAATCGGGGATAGTTTTGCTATAATAGATCTTCATTGTAGGTGTAAAAACTTCAGAATATCCATGAGGAATCGCTGAAGAGTCATTGATATAAATAGTAGGATCATATCAAATACTCTATGTGAACTAAGGAAATCTAAAGAACATTTTTGATTATAATTGCTAAACAGTTATGCTAATAATTTCATCATCAATCAAAGCTATTTCTGGATAGTAAATCTGAATTGTGCCATAATGCTAACTAAACAACTATCTTTCGTATTACTATAAACAATTTGAGAATTTAACATAGACAATTTGAGTAAGAGTTGATGCTGGAGAGGAAAATGCTCATTATGTATATTCGAAGTTAAATTTTATACTTCCTTCTTAATCTATTACTATGCTCTAGCCGTTTTCTAACTAATATTACCCAGTTTAGTTGAAAAGGAGAATTTCTATTTTACCAGAGAAATTGAAAGATTCTTAGTCATCGTTTACTTTGCAGGAAATACATTCGCATAGGAAAAATCCAATTTTGGTTTTAGAGCTATCCTTTGATAAGTATTTTATACCACTACTTATTTGAACTTGCTTTGATTATTATCAGTTAAACGTTCTGTTTTCATTTTCGACTAAAGTCTCAAAGTACAATTAGAAGGCAGAGTTGTCATATTTGTTTATAATCCATCATTTAGTGGTTTCTTCTTACTGCTTTACAACGAAATATGTAGTTTCCAGGCTTATTAAAGCTACGATGGTTGAAAGGAATGATAAAACTATAATAGCTTTCATTTCCATCTATGTTAGTTAAACTAATAATTAAACTTTAATCTTTTTTATATCTTAGCAATATGAGAATCCAATACTTACTCTTTGCTCATATCTCATCTATTTCCTTTACTTCTACTTTATACATATCTTTCACAGCTATCCAATAGTTAAAATCATCTCTAGTACCACCCTCTACTTTAGCATACACTAAATTTACCGATAGAAACTACAACAATTAAAAGTTAGGAAGTAATAATAAATCTAAGAACTATTTCGAATCTTCGAAATAATAAGAGAAGATTCTTGATTAAACTAGTTTGAGATAAGAGAGATTTGGTATAAATAATAAGTGGAACTTTAATATTTTAATTACTAATTAGAAGTATTTTCGATAGTTTCATTAGTATTTGTATACTACCTGTGTGAAATTTTCCGTGTTCACTTGTATTACTTGCTTTTTAGTTTATGTTATATATACTGCACACTGCTCACCGTAATAAAAAAAATTCGCTTTTGTTTTGAATGATAAATTTTGTATGTTAAAAGCTCCTTCTTTAACTTCTTTCTTTTCAACTTAAACTATTAAAGGTTTCTTATGGAAAATGAGAATGTTATTGTGATAGTCAACTACGTGACATATCCTAGAGCATTGGATTTAAAAAATTTTCTCTCATAACCATTTTTCCTCGTTTAAGAGATAAATGTTTCTCTTGCTTACCATATAAACTTGGCCATTTTTCATACATACGCACTTACAAGCTTAATCTCTTTCTTTAACTTCAGAAATCACTGAATATTACGAAGTTTACAAATTTAGAATTTCGCTAGAAGTCAAGCCATTATTGCTCTCACCACTGACTAGTATCTTATGATCATAAAACATTCTAATGGCTGAAATGAAATAAGTATATCTATTTTGCAGGTCATAATGCTTGACAATTTAGCACTTTTAATTAAGTAGAAAGACTAATTAACTGTCTTAGTAGCTTAAAGGGAATTAAATTATAACTACAAAGAAAAGGCCTAAAGGTAGGAAATGCATCAGTTCATAATTTTTATTATTTTCGATGTTAAGCGAATAAATTTTTTTTGTTCTAGCAAAGTCACATATGCTACTATGAAAGTCAGTGTTCATAGTATTTTTGTGAAATTATTTTGAAATTATATTGAAGGATCATGAATCATCTCTTTTTACACCAGAAAAATTATAAATCTAAAGAGGAACTTCGTAGTTTTTACAGATTTCTAACTTCATTAAGTAAAAGGGAAGCTATGAAATATTAGAATTTTTATGGCATTTACTTTTCCAGACAAACAAAATCTTCTTACATAGATCCCATTTATTTTCTATTACTACACTCTGATCTATTTTTTGCTTTTTATTTTCATTTCCTTACTTCTTCAGTTCTTGCTTTGCTTACTCTATCTATTTTTTTACTTATTAGAACTAGCTACGCTCAAGCCTGAACACACTCCCATTTTTTTACAAGAATTTATCGGTACAAAATGGTAGCTAAATAAGCTGAACTTAAGCCATGAACTACTTTTTCTTTTTGAATTCGTTTACACCAGACTCTTCTAAAACACTAGCCATCATTGAATAGGATTCTTCCTGTATATCTTCTTCCAGGTAAATAGGGACAATTTTTCTTTTGTTCTTATAGATGTAAATCTTTCCTTGAATAGGGAACTCAATTCTCTCTCTCTTCTAAGATCTAGTTTACATTTTATAATAATTTCATTTTTAATCCCTTTAGCTCTTTTCTCTTATAAATAAGACTTATTTGACTATATACTAATCTAACTATACTAATATATAATATTTGAATGTATGATAAAGTAAAGAGTTAACGATAAGATATGAAATTTCTATCTTCAAATGCTTAGATAAAAAGCTACGGTAATTTGGGTATTTAGATATTAAAAATAACGTTGTATAGAAGCTGTAGCATTTAAGGTATATTTTGATCATAAAGCTTTAGTTATTACTAGACGTGATTTATTAATACTTGCTATGTTGAAATTTAGATAGAATCAATTTGTTTGAACTATTAATATAAAAAAGGTTCCAATTCTAAATATTCATTTAAAACAACTGGGCTTTTTCCTTGCTTATTTACTCTGATTCATTAATTAGTATCTTTCATTATTTCGTTAATTAGTTGATTATTCAACCATTATTAAGGAAGGAAATCATCAATTTTTTCGTTGACTAATTTGGTTACATTTTAAAGTCTGTATAAAATTTTAGCTCTCCACATTAAATAAAGTTTTAGTTGATGTTTCCTAAAGTAAAATCCTATTTACATCTCCAAACTTTCTTCCTTCTTCTCAAAAAACAACTCTCTTAGCATCGAGATTAATTTCTTTCCATTTATCATAATAACCATGTTCACGCTGTTCTACCAAGCATTTTTAAGTAATTGAATGAATATTTCTCTCATGAAAAATCATATAAAAGATAAACTCTTTAAACTCCTCTACAGAAACATTTCTAAAGCACTCTTAACCACCTATATCTCAAACTGAAACTCTAATTTACTTTTTATTTACCCTCATAATTCTCTTTAAATTTAGTTCATGGTTACTATTTCTAATAAATAAGAATTATTACTTTATCCCAGTAAATCTGAATAGCAAGCAAGTTTTTCCAATATAAGCTTCTTCAATTATTATAAGCTTGCAAACAAAGTTATAGGACACTTCTATTTACTAATAGATCCTCGCTTAGAACCTATAATGTCTATTTCTTCTTTTTTACCTCTTTTATATATATAATTACTAGCTAAAGGAATAAAGAAAGTAGTCTATTAATTGACTTAATTTATCCTCATCAAGGATACCTATTTTACTTAATGTGATATTTCAATAAGACTAATCCCTTAGAATGGATATCTTAATTTTACTCTATATCTTAAGATTCATAATTATAACCTTAAAGATATACAAAATTACTTATACTAAAAGCCTTTCATTGATATAAATATATTAAGCTTGACCTGAATAGGAAAATATAAGTAACTTATTATTATTAACAGTTAATAAAAAGTTACTGAATAATACTCAGCAAATCATAGGTGTCTATGTCTACATATTCTATATCTATTATCTGACTGTATCTCTGCTTTATGAAGTAAACATCTTCTTCTTGAAAGTTTCTCCATTGTTGCTTTACAAATTCAATATATCTGGAAAGTTCTCTCTTATATCCTACTACTTAGTTAGTTGGTTGAATAGGGCTTTCTCTATTCTTAATTATAGTTTGTAAGAATAGAATTTTATCTGCTTCTATCTTTATTTTTTGTTTAGAAACTGAAATTATGAAGCATGCAAAAGCTAGAGTAACGAATTCGTATTCGAAGAAACTAGGGCAAAGAATAATAAGGTCGCACAAAAACTGCATAAAAGGACTTACATAACCAAAATTCTCTATCTCTGACTCAACCTGCTCAAGTACATCGCTATACATTGCTCTAAGTAACGATACTAAGTTAGAAGTTATTAGTCTGAAATTAATTGCCTCTAGAACTACTTTCTCCTACAGAATTATCTACTCTGCAGAAAATATTTAGTTTAGAATACCATATTACTTAGCTACTTAAGACTAGAAGTATTCTCCCTATTTTTCGTTAAACTTCTAAGCAATTTTAAGACAGGAAAGAGAAGACAGAATTAAGTCGAATTTACTATAAGTAAAGGGTGAGGAAGTTATGAAATAATCTAAGTAACCAATTGCAAAATGCAAAGTTTCAGAGCTTAGTTTAGATTATTACTATATGAATATTAGATAATCTATTACTCATGATCTCTTTATTATATAATGACTACTTATTCTACTCTGTTCAATCTGTTAACTAAAGGTTTACTTAATAATTAGCTATAAGTTAGAGTTTATTGTTTCTCTTTTATTCCTATTTAAGCTTATAGAATCAAAAGGTAAATTTTAGCCAAAGAAAGAATGCTATAAAGCTTCAGCACAAGAGATTCTCTTACCTTCATTTATATTAATAAGCTTTTCTATTAAATCCAGTCCTTCTTCTTATACTACGCTTTTTATTCGATCTATTTTATCATATGAATTAATTCTTCTCTACATATTAGTTTAATTCATCTCTGAGAAAGGAATGTGCTGTCAGTTAGGAATAAATTCTAATTTTAATTAGTTTCCTAATAGTTGGCATATTTAGAACAAGTAATCAATTTCACATGAATATGTAAAAAGTGAGTTTCCAAGACATAGCTCAGCAAAGATGCATCCTATTGATCAGATGTCACCCTAAAATCCATTTATCTTATTCTTTATTAGAGAATCAGGTATTTTGTATATTTACCTTTTGTACTCTTAATAAGAACATTTCTTTAGTCAAATACGTTCCTCTCCCTAACTCTTACTAAAGCAATCTATTTTCCTAGTCTTATAAAAATCACTAATTTCTATATGAAAATCTTGATCAATTAGAATGTTCTCTGGTTTTAAATTGTTATGCACTATTCCTTAAGAGTGTAATCATTATAGTTATACAAGCAGTTGATTCATGATTGATCTAATATCATTGTAATGAATAGATTGATATTATTAAAACTAAATTTGAATGAATTACTACAGAGTTAGAAAATATGCAGGTCTAAGAACTCTTAGTGCTTTAAATGATAAATTAGCTTAGTAATTGAAATTCATATTTGCTATCTCGCTAATTTTGTTCGCTTCCTTTTATTTCCTTTAATTCAAATATTCTAATACTGCTAAATTTCAAAGACAGTCACGTGAAAGTCCATCATTTAATCCTCCATTCAAAAACTACAAATCAAAAGTTCTAAGTATCACACTAGCTTGGAATATCCTATGATACCCAACATATACTTTTCCTTTTTTCCTTCTATTTGCTATTTTTTTTCTTAGTAGAACATATTCATGAATTGACTTGCTTTTGTAAAAGATCCAATATGCAGGATCTTCACTTATATCTAATAACTCCTTGCAAGTAAGCCTTACTGAGAGTATATTTTACAAATCAAAGAAAAGTAAAATGCTAATTAAAATTTCTCTAGGTAAGCTTAAAACGCTACTTTCTCTAAATATCTCTTAAAACTGCATTAACTGATATTTATTTTCGCTGTATAATTGAGTTGTATTACTGATATCCTAGAACACTTATCGACTTGAAGTTTGGAAAGTCATGGTTACTATTATAATTAGACAGAGTGGACTGAAAAAGGGATTTAAACATTTGAAATTTTTGAATATTTCATATTATTTAAATCAAAACAAAGCTTTTATATCTTCAAGTTCTATTCAGAGGTTTAAATTTTAAATTTTGAAATTTTGAATTTCCCTTTTAGTTATTTTTAGCTAGACCTTGAATTTTCATTTCTACATTATTGTCAATATTTCTGGCGTTTTATATATATATTTTAAAATTTAATTCCTCATATGGAAGAAGGAGGGATTGATGAAACGTGAAGATATAGATTGAATGGATTATTTCAAGATTTTAATTTAAGGAAAAATGAACTTAAAGCCATTTTAGAGTTACTCATCTCTTTTAATACTAGGTGATTATTCAGAACTACTGGGTATGATACTTTATAAGCCAACATTAAGCAATCTGAATTTTAATTATGATGAAAATAATTTTAGTTTATTGATAAATAAGCATGATACAAAACCTTGGAGTATACCAATCTTTTTTATTACATACTATGATTATCTTTCAAGCATTAATATATAAATCTTAATAGCTTTAAAGTATCTAATTTATTTACTTATGTGCATCTTATTTTTGTTACACTGTTGCATTTTCTGAACTATTATCTCTTACTTAATTATCTGACTTTAACTTTATATTATATAAAAAAAGATATTTTAACCAAGAAGCTTAAATGGTATCTTTTATTTTAATATTGGAAACCTAAAGCAATGTGAAGAGTTTTAAATTTAAACTTAATTATTTGAATTAGTCAAACTACTTTTACAATAAAAGTTGATCCTCTTCGTTTATGAGGAAATTTGTTCATATCTATACTTTGCTAATAGATAGCACTGTTAATTGTGGTAAATAAACTTGGTCTAGTGGGTGGCTAGTTCATGATTTTCCACTTAGTGAAGTTTACTGTTCTGTTTTCATGTCCTTCAATTAATCCTGCGAAAATGATATCTCTTAAAGTCTCAGCTTCTTTTCTCATTTGAAGAGGAAGACAAAAAGAACCATCTTCTTCGCTTTATAATAGAAATAAGCTCTTTGCTGTTATTAGGACGTCTTTATCACTATATAGTTGGAAAGCTATTTGAAGTAAAATTTCTTCGTTATCCTTCTAAATTTGTAAGTTAGGTCGTTTGCTATTTATAAATAATGCCATCAACTCCAAGAAATCTATAAAATCTACTCTGAGTGATTTAGTCAAGTCTAGGTAACGGTAAAACCTATTAGTGAGCTCTGGAAATATTCCTTTCCATAACTTAGCTTGATACTGCTAAATACTATCTTTGGTAATGTAAATTTCATTATGGACTAAAAATAGTTCAATGTCCGCTAAGCTTTGAAAGAGTATTATTAATTTATCCAGATCTGATTAAGAAATTCATTTAAACTCTTTTCTCTATTCCACTAGCTTTTTCAAAGTGATGCTCATTGTTTTCATCTATTATTTCAAATCATCCCTTAGAGGAATTCTAGCGATGCAAGGAATGCTAGCTTCATTCTTAATTATAATCTCATAATGCACAAACTACTAAGTATACCATTACAATATTTCTTAACCAAATATTAGCTTTAATGCTATGAAAAATATATCAGGATGGTCTTATGGAAATTTTATCTTTTCGTTGAACGTTTTAAAGGTCATGAAATCAAAATTTTTATCCAATAAAAGCTCTTTGAGATGTAAGTCTTAAATATAAGTTTCGCGTCCAATTCTAGCATATTTTTTTTTAATTTTACTATCATGAATCTCCTTAAAATAGCCCATCAGCTTCTATATATCATTCTTTAGTAAAAATGCTTAACTACTTTTCCATATCTTGAATATGTTAGACAGTGTTATTATATTATCCTAGCAACATGAAAATAAGTCAAAGCAGAACCTTTTTTTCTTTTTAATATCGTATGAGAAAAGATGATTTTTGAAATAGCTAATGAAGTCCTATAAGTTTGAATCGCCTAATCTTTATGAGATTACTTTAGTGAACAAATCACTGTAAAATTCGTCCATATGGATAAACTAATTGAAATAATTGGTCAATAAGCTTGTCTTAAATTTGAACTTATTCATAAATGTGGTTTACTTCTCTTGTTTTATCATTCATTCTCACATCTGTATTATCTATTTTTCTAGAAACTCTGGCATCTATACTTCATTTTTTTATAGGATCAATCGAGGAATTTTATTAAAAGAATGCAGAATGTTTAATATATAAATGCCTAATAATTACGCATTTATGAACTAGGGCATTTTACTAGATCTTACAAATTTTATCTTTTTAATTTCTTCTTTGGAAAGATTCTTAACTTTGATTTATAGGTTTATAACAAAAAGATTGTATAACAAACTTGCACTTACCAGCTGCTTGTGTCGTAAAAAAAATTACGTCTAAAGAATTCCAATTTTTTTACCAGTTTTCATCCGTTCAATGTTATCGATTCCTTCTAGACTAGCTCCTTTGTTAATCTTTGAAGGAGTTTGACTTTTCGATCTATATTCTCAAGCTTTCTAGGCGGCTAAGAGTGGAGACATCTAGCTCTAGATATTCTTTTAGTCTTATATCTCATAATACATCTATATCTACCTTCCTATAGTTGATTTAACATTTAAGTTTTACTTTTCCTCATCTTTCTTAGAACTTTCTAAGGGTTAAGTAAGAGTTCGCAAAAAAGAACTTTTATGTGGTGTTTCAGAGATAGAAGTGCGTCTCTTATGAGATAGAAGCTTTTTATCAAAAGGATAAACGACCCTGTTTAATATAGATATAAATAGCATTTTATTCTCATTTTCTTTCATTTTTATAACTTAATCAATATTCTAAATTTCAAGCTTTCTATTATTCTTTATTAAGCCTTCGCTAAGCTTTACTTACTTAACTTATTTATTTTCCTAGCTTTTTAAAAAATTATTATCAAATAGGTTTGAGGTATGCAAGGCTACCTTTCTAGACCTATAATACAGTTTAACTTCGCTCCTCTATAGCTATAATGGATTAGAAGGGCATTAGCTTACCTGTCTAATGATAAATTATATCAGTATATATATAAAATGATGTCGTTTAAAGAAGAGTCAGTTATCAACATATAGTTAAACCCTAATTACTAACCATCCAACTCTTATTTAAAAGATCTCTTGTAGAAACCTATACTTCACAATGATACCCATTACCTATTTTACTTCTTAGTTTACTTAAAAAAACAATTGATAAAGCTCTTTAAATAATATCTGGCTTAAAGGTATTACATTTTGCTAAAGAGATGTCATAAAAGCAACCATTTGACTCTTAATATGCTAGATATTAAGAGTGTGAGTAAAGATAATTTGGTACTTGTAACTCATTAGAAGCTTTTAGTCAGTTTCTGACTTTATTGCTTCTAAACTTAATAAGATAAATAAATTAATTTAAGTTATATGATTGAATTAATGCTTAAAGTAATTAGCTGGTATAAAAATAGTAGTTTAAACTTCAAATCAATCATAAAACAATTAATATTGGATATATGAAGATTAGACAATGATATACGAAATATGGATTTGGATTGTAATAAAGTGGGATACTTCTATGAAAGGATTTTAAATAAAATAGAATAAAACTGTTTACAATATTGTCAGTACTTGAATATTCAATGTAAGCACAAAGTACCAAATGAATTTGGATCAACTGAGTTAATTACTTGGATTCGCTTTTGTATATACAATATTTCCAAAAATTGACTAAAATAGTGGGGAAATGAATGATGCTATTGATTTGGTTTGTATATTTTTAATTTCGAATAATTCATTCTTTAAGCTTACTATACTAAAGCATTTAAATTTGATCCATCTAGCATTAAGAGTTTAAAAGTCCTAAATATTTAGAAAATTAAGTTATTCTAAGCATTTAACTTTAAATGCTATAAAAAGCTTTATTCAAACTTTTAATTTACCCCTTCTAGTTTCTAAAGCAAAATTTCTTATTTTTCTAAGATCATAAAATAAGAAATTTTAGATGCATAAGGATTAAAACATGATTAACGATTAAAAACTGGCATTTAAGTCTTTAGTAAATATTCAGCTTTTCATTAAAATAGAAAGCATTTAATGCAAAAAGCTTTCTACTTTGACTTAAACAAGTTTATTTAAGTAGTAAAATCAAGGTGAAGCAATAGTAATAATGTAGCCATAAAGATATTTATAAAAGTAGTGCTATGATAACTAACTAATATCTTAGGGTTTAGAAATAACTATTTAATTAAAACATACTAAAGCTCTTTCTATGCCTTATTAATTTCAAATTAAGCTACTTTTTTTATGCATCAAACATCTCTTCCACTGTTTCCTCACTTTGCTTCAACAAATTTGATGATTAATTTTCTCTTAGATGGTAAGTTCCTATTTTGTTCATAATCTACTCTTCTTTGATTTTGACGTAGTCTCTGTATTGCTTTTCTTTTAAGTTAAAGGTCAAAAGAGGGGTTGAGAAACCAAAGTTTTAAGGTTAGATGTGCATGACTCTTTGGTTGAGATAGTTATTGGGAAATATATACTGATGCAAAGCAACCTAGACGTCAGGATTAAGAGAGAGCAGTCCAATAATTTACAACACATTAAATTTCTTAAACTGATCTCATGTTACTTATGCTTACTTAGTCTAATCTCTTGTAAATATATCTTTATCATACAAAGACGATTGCTTTAGAAAGTCTTTAGACACTTCATGAGAGTTCCATTCCTACTTTAAATAAGGTCTTGAAGAAATAGCTGGAGAAGAAGGTATCGAAAAATTGGAGAATTTTTTAGGATGATGTCTGTGTATTAAATCAAAGTAGAAGCTACTCTAGAGACCTGCTTAGTTAGAAGTAGATTTTTAAATTGCTAGTATCTAATTCTCTGATGCTTTTCAGCAGGAAGCAAAAATTTCTTCCAAATTTCTATTTTGAGATACAAAGCTCGCTTAATTCTGCTTCAAAACTTGAACTTAATCTTTGAAATTTTTTACAGCGTTTTAATATTTCTTCAGTTCTGGCTCGTATTTTGGAGATCGAATAAGAGTTCTTTAATATAGCTACTGAGAAGAGGATTTTCTTTTCATTTTGGACATTGAAGGGAATTTAAAAACAGTCCTCTATTTTATTTATTCGTTTATGTGTGTTAAGTGAAGGTTATTTATTGTGGCAACTTTTACTTTGTCTTTTAGCTAAAAGTTTTCATCTTGAAGATCAAGTATTTAGCTTTTTATATCTTCCTAAGTTGAATTTAGTACGCTTAGGGTCCTTTTTAGGGTTAATACACTCTTTTTGTAAGCTTCAATTTCATCCTACAGATAGTATATCATAGGATCATGCTCCATTTATTAATCTATTTCTATCAATTTCTGTCTTTAAAGAGCACACTCTTCTTTTGCTTTTGCTAGTCTTCCTTTAAATTTTCCATTCAAAGTAGTCTTTTTGAGTTCTACAGCTTCCTTAACCATGTTATCCAAGTTTGAGTAGGCTTCTTTCAATTGGTCATAGTCTAAGTAAACATTGAACATTGCTGTATCTACTCTACTGTTCAATGCTTCATCTTCTTTGTTGTTCTTATCTTTCCCTGAGTAAACTGAAAAATTTCTTGTAAAACGCAAAAAATCTGCCATTTTAATTGCGAAACGATCTCAATCAATAAATACTTTCTCAACTTATATTTGAAAAGTACTAGCTATTTATCAGCTGCTTTATGACTGAAGAAAGTTAGAGATAGATATCTTAAATAATGTTACAGAGCTAGTTGGATAATAAAGACAGAACAAATATAATAATAACTGAAGCTTAGAATTTTAAATGCAGTAACAAATTTGATAAAAGTATTTGTTGAGCTAGTTTAAAAGAACTAGAATTAAATATATCTCAATTGTTTTACTAATCCTCTGCTTTACTTTTAACATTTTTTAATTTTCCCTATTAAGTATTTGCATTCTTAAGTGAGGATTTATGCAGTGAGTTAGATTGTTTAGTACCAAGTATCACGTATGATATAGTTACTTCGTAGTTTTAGTATAAATTAGTTTCTTTAATAGAAATAAATGCGGGTGAAATACAGTAAAAGCATAAAACATATTAGATTGATTAAAAAGGATTTCAACTTAAGGCGACTATTTTCATTCGACTGGAAGGCACTTAATAAAATATGTTGCTTCATTAAATAAGCCAATAGAGTTCAACTATGATAACTGAGCTATTTTTTAGGCTATTTAATTTAAAAATATAGCACGCTAACTAGATTCTTAGAAGTGTAAAATTAATGAAGTTAGGAAAAAGATTCTTTACAATCCTATCATTCATAGTTAGAATTCATATTTCTTTTTTCTTGAGATAAGCTTGAATGTACACTATCTTCCGAACTACCAATAGACTAGAGTTTTGATAACTCTGAATTTTCACTTTATTGTAGAGCTAGCAAATTAAATGACTTCATATTTTACTCTAATTCTCCCTTTTCTTCTTCTTGTCATCAATTTGATTTTTTTACATATCTGCCTATAAAATTACTTACTCGTTATAGTCAGTTGAAAGTGTGATTAACTAAGTATCATCGTTATGTTTGGGCAAGTGGTTTTATCCTTTATCCTCTTTCATGAAGAAATGAAATTTAGAGAGGTTTTCATTTATTTTAGGCAGGTCTACAAAATAAAGAGCATCTTGTGGACATTCTTCCTTCATTATTCCTGTTTTATTCTTTCCTTGGTTTTGTACACTTTATTTCTTCGACCGTTTTTCCTATTCTCTAACCTTGTTCATTCTTTGATTTTTGTACAATGTCTACAAAAATTAGGCTACATATTTATGAACTCCATCTCCGCTAGGTTTGATCTTCTTCATTTATGGATATATGCTATTTCATTTATTGAACAGCTTCTTAAAAACTGGATTATTCTTACATAGCAACTCAAAATCCTTTTAGGAAGGCTTTTTAACTGAATGATATGCTTAATTGCTCCTGGCTCTTACAGACTTTATCTTGCCTCTTAGTTTCCTAATTAGTAATTCTTCCTCATCAAGCTCTTCACTCTCATCCTATTCTACTTCCACTACCTCAGGTTTCAGTTCCTACACTAATTCTTTCATAAACACTGCTCTTTATGACAAAGCAATACATACATCGCGGTAGTGAATTCTGTCTCCATAATCAGGAAGATTTAAAGGACCAAGTGTTTTAAATATATCTGCATTGGTAAGTAAAACTCTCTTATTTTTAGATTCTTTAAAAGTTCTTTTCCTAGCATAGTACACTCTTTTTTTAAACTCTAGCTTTCTCTTATATTCTTCTTCATATATATCAACATCAGATTCCAGCATTCCCATTGGCTTATGAACTTCATTTATCAGAAAAACAAATTCGCTTAAATTCAAAAATCCCTTTCCCTCTGGATCATACTCTGACCATTTTTCTCTAAATTCTTAAAACTATTGTGGATTAATTTCTGCTTCATTTTCACTTTACTATCAATGAAGCCATCCAATACAACAGCGACAAATAGATTCATTATCATGATGGATAATATAAAGACAAAACTGATGAAATAAGGATATGCAAACCAGCTTCCGCATCCTTTAACTCCATTCTTTTGAATATCATCATAGCTCTAGTTTGTTACACAGCTTTCTCCATTATAACTAGAAGTATCAGCACAGTCGTACATTAACTTATCTCAGGCTTCTCCTGTAGCACATCGTAAAAGTAATAGAATTGAAGCAACAAAATCCTAGAAATTAGCATGTCTATTAAGATTGTCTCGGAGCATGACTGAACCAAATAGATTCATTCCAAGTGAAGCATATATGAAAAGTAGCAGAAATACAAGGGCTCCTATGTTACTTATACCAGGAAGTATATACACAAGAGTATCCAAAAGAACTCTTATATCCTTACTAGCTTTAATCAATTTAAACACTCTTGTAATCCTAAACGCTCGAAAAACGGTTACAATTCCGCTTATGCTTTAAGCAAGATTAAGGTTAGTAATCAATATTCCAACGTCAGTTCCAACTATAATAAAGAAATCGAAAACATTTCATCTATCACTGAAATAAGTTCAGCCAAAGCCAGCTATTTTAATTAAAGCCTCAATATTGAATATAATAGAAAAGACCATATTCATAAACTCAAGAGCAAAATTATATGTCTCAGGTTGTTGATAGTAGTTCATTCCCATAACTATTGTATTGCATAATATGCAGGAAACTATAAAAAAATCAAATGGTTTTTTTTTGGCGAGCTTAAACATTCATAGTCGCCAAGATTTTTCAGGAGGAGGATAAACTTTCAAAGGTGTGTATCTTTGCATAAATTGCTGAATATCGACTCACTACTTTTGCTCCTTTGTAAGCATATAATTTCCTTCAATTTTATCCTTCATTCTTTTAAAATTATCAATAATAACTCCTACAAATAAGTTGAAGATGAAGAAATTTCCAACCAGCATGTAAATAATAAAATAGAAAATTCAAACTTCTTAGTTATCTCTTTTAGGTTGCTTATCAATACCAACTGCATCTACTGCATCATACATAATTTCATTTCATCCTTCAGTTGTACTCATTTAAAATAAGCTTTCAAATGCTTATATTATGTTATCAAAATTTGGATACTAGTTTTCTCAATCTCCATTCTAAAGATTACACTCTTCCTTGTCTTTAACATTCAGATTACATCAATAAAATGTACCTTTGAAAAAATTTATACCAAGTAAAGCGAAGATAAAAAGAGCAAGGCCACTTACAACAGTTAGGTTTCCCAGTTCAGGTATAGAGGTAAAAAGAGCATTTACCACTACTTTTAAACTTTGGTTTCTGGAAATCATCCTCAAAGGTCTAAGAGCTCTTAAAGCTCGTAGCGCTTTTAGTGACTTTAAGGCAGAAGCTCCGTTTTAGCTTAAAAACATATTGAGCAAATTAGTGGAAACTACTAAAAAATCCAATTTATTCCAACCAATTTTGAGATATGGTGGTTTTAACTTTTCTTCATATAGTGTAAAATCCTTGTCATTTTCTTCTCTAATCAAAGGATTTTTTGTTACTTTTCCTTCTTTTGCATCTTAATCATTAGAATCAGCTACTTAAACAATTTCAGAGCAACATTTGCTGCATCATATTTTACTTTCTTACTTTAATGATACAATCTAATTTTTCTTATGAGGAATCTGATTTTAAGTGCATGTGCAAGATATAATATTGTCAGAAGATTGTTAATTAGTTGACGAATAGTTTGGTGAAAATTCTTCTTCAGGCTTCTTCCAATCTTGTACTGATTCTTATTACTAATCATAAAGTACTTAGTCAAAATCAGGATTTCATATAAAGCCCATCGAAATTATCTTTATAAGCATTTCAATGGTAAATAAGAAGGTAAAAGTAGCATCTATGTATCATAAAGCTTTTTGAAGATTTGATTCCGGGTCTGAAATTGGATTATCGATTGCTAGTAAGCAGCTCGATATAATAATCATGGTTAATATTATGTTTTCCATATATTTACTTGCTAAAATCTTGTTGCATAAAATTCTTAGCTTTGAATTTCTATGGACAACAAAAAAAGTAGAATGTCGCATTCTTTACCATATCCTTTTCAATAATTTTTCCTTCTTTTATTATTTTTAATCTTCTTCTAATTTATCTTCAGGTATAACTTTATTTCTTGGTAGTTTAGCTTGAACGAAATCCTATATCATGTTGATTACTTTTTCAGCTGAAGAGTCATTTTTAGCTTCTTTTTATGATTTGCTGCTATTTTCTTCGAATATATCACCACTCTGTGGATTCTATAGCTCTTAACTTAATTATCTTTAAAATATCAAGGATTAACTAAATGAAATTGATTTATCTTACCCTTCTGCTTCTTTAGCCAGTTAATCGATTCTTTTGGAATTTCTTTCGAGATCTCTTTGATCCACTGAACAAGATCGAGAAGATTGAATTTACTTTTAGTTTCTTCTAAACATATTTTTTTGACTTCAGCTATGACTTCTCTTTACTTAACTTACAGCCGAATTCTCATTCGAGCATTTCTTAGAGTCTTAAATCTCAGCTTAGTTAAAGTTAATTTGAGTGGCATCATTATTATCAATCAATTAAGAGTTCTATTCATTGCTTTCTTTAGCAATCAGTTTTTTTTAATGATTCGTTGCATTATTTAGGTTCTGGACTTTAGTTCTCGCTATCTAGAAGCTGCTTTTAGTTTATTCAATTAAGGGCTTCACGCTTTAAAATCTTAGTATGTTCTTCTTCGAATTTTCCTAGTAAAATTGAAAGAAATAGATTCATCATAATGAAGTTTCCTAATATCACTAATAGCACGAAAAACAAGCAAGAGAAATAGCTAACAGCTCTCATACAGTTGTACATTACATCATTTCATCTCTCACCTGTTAGAATCTAAAATATAGTGGCAAAAGCCCATTGAAAGGTATCAAAATTAGCTCTTGGAACCTCTCCATTTTCGTCAAAGTTTCCAAATTTATCAAATTTCAACTTTCCTGCAAAGAATTGCATACCAAGGAGAGAAAACACATAAACAAAGAGAATTAGAAGGATGGAAAAGTTTCCAACCTAAGAGATAGTAGCAGATATTTACTTTATCATCCTTTATAAGGAAGGCCAATTTTTGGCTAACTTTACTATTCTGAACAATCTAAAAGCTCTTAATGCACTTACTGCTCCACTTCCTCCTAAAGCAATTTCCAAAAAAGACAAACCTGATATAAAAAAATCGAATAGATTCATTTTATTCCTAAAGTATACCTTTCCACCTAAGCCAATCAGTTTAAAAATGCATTCTGAAATGAAAACACAAGTAAATATCAGATTAAGCTTATCGAAGACTACTACAAGTTACAAATTAATCGGAGGTTCAGAATCAAGGGTTAAAACGAAAGTGTTGAGAATAATGAAAAGCAAGATCAGGTTATTGAACTATTTTTAGTTAACAATACAGTAGAAGAATACTGTGATTTTATTTTTATAATATGGAGTGTTGGGAATTTATACTTCAGTAACTACAAAACATTGCTTAAGCTTATTCCAAATTAACTTTAGTGTCAGCTTTTTCTGATTTAATTTTTGGAATCTTTTTATCTCTTTCTATGCCTTTTAAATTTACTCTTCTTAGATTGTATCTTAAACAGGTTGCTGCTCTTCGCTTTGCTGTATATTAATGAAATTTCCCCACATAACAGCAACAGTTAGGTTAAGAATAAAGTAAGAGCAGACAAGTATGAGAAGTATGAAGTAAATTGATGAGATGTAATAGTTGTCTGCGTCCTGAACCATATACATTACATTAGTTCAGCCTTCTATAGTGCTGCACTGAAATATAGTTAAATAAGCACTTCCTATGTTATCAAAATTTGTAATTCCCCAATTGGTTTCGAAAATCTCATGTGATTTACTTTTATCTCCAGATATAAAATAGCTCTCTGGTACATCGTAATTGCTTCCGCAAGTTTCATTTTTTCTACATTTGAAGTTTCCTCCACAAACTTCAGTATCATCTGTTGTTAACCATTTTCCGTAAGAATTAGGATGCGATTCATATCGACATCTATATCTTAGCAATCCCATTCAAAGATTGATTCCTAAAATACCAAAAATAGTGAAAAAAAAGAGAACTAGAAGCAGGACGTTTGTCAGTTAAGACATACTTGAAAGTAAAGTTCTTACTATCTATCTCATGGCAGGAAAAGCGGATAATGATCTTAACGGCCTTATCAATCTAAACGTTCTTATTGCAGACGCGTTTCCTAAGCCTGGAAGAAAAGAAGAAATAGCTGTTAGCACTACAATAAAATCTAATCAGTTTCAGGTATCTCGCAGATATGCATTAGGTCCAAAAATAAATCCCATGCCTATAATCTTCAAAAGAGCCTCTAAAATAAATACCGTAGTAAAAATGGGCTCCGTGATTTCAACAATTTAGTTTCTAAGGCTTGTATTCTTAGTATCAGTATAATCCTAAATACCTAGAAAAATAGAGTTTAAAATGATCATAGTTATGATGAATTTATCAAAGTACTTGTGCGTAATTAGCCACACACACTTCTTCCTAATCACACTTTTGTCAGTAAAAAAGCAGACAGAGGTTTACGCAAATTTAAAAGCTTAATTATGAACAATAAAAGTTCCTCTGGGGTATCTTTTCTTTAGCGAAGCGCTCTAAGTTTTAAGCTTCTTAAATAAAAACTAAGCAATAGAATTCTTATTTACTACGACAGGTTTCTAGTCTTCCTCAGTAGGAAGGTAGTTCTATACCTCTTCCTATTTAGCTTAATTCTGTTCTTATACTTACATAATTTATAATTTATTCCTATTAAAATTAATTAACGAATATATTATTCTCTCACTATCATGTCCCTGACTCTATCTACTAGCGCTTGATGCTAGATAACCTACTAGAAGAAGCAAAAAGTTTATTAGAATATAGTATTAGGAATATATACTAAATAAAGCAGAGTGAAGAGGTTTATATATGGAGTTATTAACATAAAGCATTAAATAGGAAACCTATTAAGTAGATCGAACTTTCTATTTAATTAACCTAAAAACTATCTTTATATTACTCTACCTATCATTATCACTTTTCTATTATAAGCTGTAACTTTATTTTTCTTTAGCTTTCTAATTACTTTGAAATAAAGAAGGCTTAAATATTGTGGATGAGGGTAGAGATATAAGGAGATTGAATGTGTTATAGTAAAATGAAAGTTGAAGCGTTAGGAGAATTAAGTGTGATGGCTTAATTTAAATGAGCGTAACATTCTTAAGGTGAAGAATTATTAGAGGTAAGTTAATCTTTGATTATGCTTCTTTTATTTATTAATCAAATCTAGATAAATGGTTTCATCTGCTACTGCTTAGGAGATTTTCTAATAACTGCTTTAAGATCATTATAACAAAATCTGCTTTGATTGTGAAAAGTAGGATGTCTAGTGAGCTTCAGTATCGCATGGAATTTTCCTTTGTATTGATTGTTCGGGCATTCATAGAGGCCTTGGTGTGCATATTTCGTTTGTAAGATCGGTAATGATGGATTCTTGGTCTGTTAAACAATTGAAATATTTAACACAAGGAGGAAATAGAGCCTTAAGAGAGTTCTTATAACCTTATAATTTACCTAAAGAACCAATTGCTAATAAGTATAAGACCAAAGCTATGAAATACTATAGAGACTTTCTTAAAAGCAAGGTGGAAGAAGCTGAGTTTATGCAAGATCCTCCTAATCCATCATAAGGAATTGAATTAGTAGAGTTACAGCCATCTCCTTAGTAAGCAATGCTTTAGCAACCTTAACTTTATTTTTCCTAAGCTCCAGCATAGAAAAAAGAAAGTGTTGGTAATAAAGTAGAAAGTTGGTTCAAATCAAGTTGGCAAAAGACTAAAGAGACTTATCAAGAAGTAAAGTCAAAGGCAGATGAAAGTGAAAACTGGTAAAAAGTAAAATAAGGAGCTAGCAAAGCATTTGAAAAAACTATGGAAACAACTAATAAGGCTTTAGACAAGACCAAAGAGCTTGCCGAGTAAACCTGAGATAAAACTAAGCAATTAACAGTAAAATTTCAAATTTTAGGCAAATCCAACAGTTTAAAGTGCAAAGGAAAAGTCTTCAGCAGCCTTAAAGCAAGGGTATGAAAAGGGGAAAGAAAAATACTATTAATTCTTATAATTTACAGGATTGAAAAAAGAATAGCAACAAGAGGAAAAAGCACAAAATGAATAAGTTGCTGTTGAAAATTAATAGAACTAAGAAGAGCAAGAAATAGCACCAGCAGTACAAGAGCATAATCAGATTTGATTTAATAATTAGCAAAGAACAATCAAAGATTTAGTAATTTTCTAGTTATTCAACTTAATTTACATATCTTACATAATCTTAAACTTGAAGATAAAAAATTAAACTTATAAGGCTTTTTAGAAAAATAGGGAAATCTAATAAATTTAAAGGAACTGCAATATAAATTAGAATATCTAGCATTTTAATTAAGAACTTGGTAGAATAGAATTTTACTAAAACAATAAATGATCATCTGTGTAAAGCCTTTAGGTAAAGTTTAAGATACTTGCAATAAAATTTTATCGTTACCATGTGATAAAAAATGAAACTAGGTGCTTTTATTTAAGAATTTTTAATAGGAGAATTCCAAAAATAGTTGGCAGCATTTTTATAAGCATATTAAGATTATTTCCCTAGTTTTAAAGAAGAGAAGCAATATGAGTTATCTACTAAGTGAGAAGAAATAGGATTATATTAACTAACTAGACAGAAAGTATAAAGTTATCTTTATACTTTACCTATTTTAAGTACTATTTATGATGAAGAATTAAACCATCATACTTGCTTTATCTGGATACTTCCTTGCCTTGAAGTCTTAATTAATTTTAAGTTTTAAGCGAATTAATCTGCATCCTTTGCTTCATAGTTTTCCACTTTTAGACTAATATGAAATGGAACATATCCCTAAGTTAATTTACTTGTATAGAAAAATCAAACGATGATAAAATTTTATTAGAAAGGGAAAGGTAAAAAGTAATGAGTTAGAGTATATAAATGTAATTATAGACTTAAGATAATTTACAATGGCTACTTTAAACAATCAATCTTTAAATGATTTAAAGGAGTAGGAATAATTCTTGAAGCAGATTGAATCAGATAAAAGAGTTTGCAGAACTCTGGTTTATTAGTAGTTGATAGTAAAGATTGTTATTTTTAATATAAATAGTGAATAAAAAGAGTTATTCGCATACTTGATCACTTATCGGCTTTTCCAAGTGTTTCTTTGTAAGCTTCAATAGGGCTCTTCTTTCCTGAATTCCCTTTCTATGCAATTACCCATCTATATTCTTAGCAAAGAGCACATGGAGGGCAGCAGCAGCCTAAAAGGCAATCAGTCCAAAGATTGTGTTACATTTTATGTTGAACTGCGTACCAGAATCTGAAAACCAAGATTCCTGAGCAAGCACTGAGACAACAAGCCAACCATCCCATACTCTTTTTTTCTTCAATAGCCTTCATAAATATGCATCCTTCTACGAAGCATGGGCAGCACCAAACTGCCAGACAAGATCCAATATCTGAAAAACATCCAAAAAGATTTGTTCCCCATCCTCCATTAAGTGCTCCTCCGCTTTGAGGTTGAGACATTTTTATTATAATTTTTATTTTTCAAAACAGTTAAATCTTGATTCCTTAAACTCATTCAAATAATTAAACACTGTTCTTTTATTAGGTTTTCTTTTTTCTTATTAATTGATTTTCTTAAAAATAATAACGCCTATAAACCCATCATGGAGTTTTGCTTTATTAGTTCATTATCCAATTTCCATCTTTAGCTCTATTTCAATGTTGCAAAAATTAAACACTCACTAAACTTCCTCATTCCATAGCATTATTTTAAATACTCTATTTAATTAAAAGGAGCTAATATATTGTGCAAATCACTGTATTTAGAATGGCAGTTAAAGGAAATTAAGGCTAAAATGTGGAGGTATAAAATGCAAAGGCTAAAGCTTATAGAGAATATAGTATTAAGATTAGTAAAGTGCATTTAGATGTTTAACTCCCTTTATATTGATACAAAATAAGACGTATATAATTTAGCTTCTGCTCTAGAATAGAACTATTCCTTAAATCTCTTTTAATGCTTCACTATTCTTGTCAGAAGTAAACTTATACAGTTGAAATATCAATTTAGAGCAGCTGTTAATAATGGTGATTAATAATGAATACTAAGCCAATCTCATCTAAAAAGTATAAACTAGGCTTTAAAGCCAATCAAACTAATTAATATTAAATAGTTTAGGAAAATCATTAGGATACCTACTAAACTTAGCGTTTCTATAATACTCATTAAAATAATCATTTTTAACTCATTTTTGTCAAAAAAACATTTTGTAAAATAGCTTATAATACTATCCTCAAAACTGTCTTTTATATAATAGTAATTCTGTTAAAGCTGAATCTATAAATTAAATCACTAGATATCAGTTATATTCAAAAATAATGATATCTGGCATATAAGATAAGAGCAGTTCCTAGTTTATCCTAATAAAATGTAGACTAAAATAGTCTTTAATCTGAAGCAAGATAATTTAGTGAAGCTCATTTACCTTAAAAAACTTTGCAAAACTAAACCCACTAATAGGCTAGCTTAGCTATTTGGATCTTTACCATAATTGGTGCTTAAATACGAAATTTTAATAAACTTATGGTACTCTAATAGATTTTGCTTGTTTGCTATGGAGAATTTTATTATTAGGTACGATGTTTAGAGCTAAAAGGCAGATACTAAGTAGCATTAATTGCAGTAGGTGGATAAGTAAAATTTTGTGGAGTAAGTAAGTGAGTTTTAGGTGCTTGTTTCAGGAGGAAATAACAATAGATTTGATTTTACAAATGTGAGTACTCTTAGACCTATTCAGCTGAATATGCCTCTAAGTCTATTAGAACATAAAACGCTATTCGATCAAAAGCGAAACATTTTTATCTTAGGAGGTTATGTTAAAAACGAAAGCATTCTAGTGTGATAGTAGAATCTAGAAATTTTTGATGTTAAAGTTTAAAATTTCTAGACTGTTTAGACTAACGAATAATTAGGGAGAGGGTTTGGATGTAGTTGGGATTCTAATTTAATCTACATAAGTGGAGGATACTCGAAAGGTGTTATTAAAGACACTATTCATATATATAACTCTTAAATAAACGAATGACAAACAAGTCAAGAGAAGCTTCCTGCTAAATCGAATTCAACTTTAGATGTTTACGTTAAAAATATAAATGCGCACATAATATTTGACACTTGGAAAAAATTGTAGAAGACTTATTTGTTTGATGGAAAAATAAAAGAGCATGGACCTTAGTTCATGGGAAGAAGTGATGGCAATGTCTGGTATTATCCCAATCTAGCCAAGACTGGAATTTTTATGTTCGTAATTGATGAGACGAAAATAAGTAAGCTTTTTTCATATGACATTTCAAATGCATTTTGGCATCAAATATTTTGACATAAACTTAACATTAATAGATTGAATTTTCATAAACAATAAGCTAGTTTATTATACTCATACTTCAACTCTCTAATAATACAATATTTTACACATCCTTAACACTAGATTCATCTAGTCTATAATATTGGCAAATCATGAAATAAGCATTCACAAATAGCAATTTACTCTTCTCCTTCTTTATCTATTTTATTTATCCACCCACAGCTTAATTCTTCATTAATCTCATAAAAGCAATGAAAACTAAAGATAAATTTGGAGATATTTCCCTGATTTTTTACTTCGAACAGATATAAAAATAAAGTGATGAAAGAGTTATTACATAGCGTTATAATGCTATGTATAGATGGCTTTTAAGTGCTCAGTTATAAAAACAAAAAGAAGCTTTATATGAACTAAATAGAATCATTATGATAAAGCATATGGTATTTACAAGATATATGTACTACTACTTTAGCATCTTAATAATCAAGAACAATTAATTGAAGAAATGCTAAATTATATTATTCCATTGAACTGAAAATAAAACTAGCTAGCATTCAAGTCTTTTTAATAAGAATATCCAAAATAATATAAGAGTCAAATTCTAAATATATAGAAGGACATTAATAAAAGAGTATTATTATATTGGTATTTAAATTGTAAGCTGCATAGAAGAATAAATAAAAGAGACGAAGGTTTAAATTTACTAAATTTGGACTAAAAGACTAATATTAAAAATATGCTTTTATAAATAAAAGTCTTAAGAGTAAAAAGATACATAAGGAATAAGGAACTTTACACTATACTATAAGTAACAAGAAATGCTTTTTAATAAAATTACAAATGCCTTCAATCTATAAATAGCCAAATATTTGTAATCTAATCAAGGTAGGTTGATATGTTTATAATCAGCAGTATCTTTCGATTCTAAGTTTTATTTCATATAATCTTATTAAGCTAAAATATTGATTTGATTAGTGATAAAGGAATTAAAGTAATACAAACTAAGATTGTTAGGAAGTTGAGTAGAAAGGTATTATATTAAAAATCTTATTGCTTTAGCTTTATTTTAAAGGATATATAATGAAAGGGGAAGTTAGCTAGAGCTGTATGTTATAAAGTTTAGTTTAGAAAAAATGAAATGAGAGTAAGTATTTTAAGATAGTTTTGTGAACATTAATTAAATTTAAAGTTTTGGTAGAATTCTCACCAAATGTATGGGAAAAGTCTGGAACGCACTTTTTCCTTATATTCAACATAACCTTCAAGCTCAGTTTCCAGAGTCTTATCTTCACAATAAGTTCGTATTAAGATAGTAATTATTATCAAAAAGCTGAAGAGTAAGGCAAATAAGCTTCCTAGTAATAGAGGAGTGGAAATGTAAATCATCAAAATGCTTAAATAACCTGGGTGGCGAATTATTGCATAAGGTCCTTCTTGGCAAACTTTTTGATCTGAAGTAACTCTCAAAACTCCATTAAAGAACTTATTTGAAGATCAAGCCCATAGAAATAAAACCTATCCAACAACATAGACCAAGCCGGCGGAAATATAAGTACAAAGGCAGTTTATTTCTGATAAATGAAGATGATTTTTATCATAAGCAGAAAAATACATAATGAACAGAATAAACAACATAATTGTAAGCAACATTATAAGATCTGATTTTTTATTTTTGGAGTGGAAAAGATCATATCTACTGTTAAGAATTTGCAAATCGTTTTTTAACACTAAAAAGGTTCCAAGGAAAAAAAACGTATGCAGTCCTATAAAAACCCATCCCTATCAATAGTCAAACTTTCCAGCTCCAAGGAGAACTGATCCACATTGCAGTAAATGAAAAAAAAGAGGTCTTATGAATGTTTTCAACTACAAAGGCTAATTAACCATATTTTAATATTTAACCTAATAAAGCCTTATTAATAGATGAAATACTAACGTAATAAACTTTAAAGCTTTTTTAAGGAAAAAAAACTAGATAAAAAATTTGGCTATAATTAAGCATTATATTTTTATAATTTTAAAATATTACGATGGAGGTTCCCAAGCTTTGCGGGTGGAATCTCCACAGGAACTTAAGCCATGAATCAAGGGGTTAAGAAAAGGATAGCTTCACCAGAGGCTAAGGAAGTTAAGTACCCATAGCCGATTATGTCTTCCTCTGCTTTGGCTGATCCTCAGGGCCTAGAGTAGAGAGAACTTTAGTTTGGTAATTATTTGTTTTGTAATCTGACTTGGAGTGATATTGAAGCACTACCTTTGGTAATTCTAAGAGATGCAACTACCATGACTTCATTTTTCAAGATGTATCCTATTTGACTATATTGAACAATTTAAGTCGTTATTAGCCTAATAATGGTATAATAATAATAATAATATACTTAAAGTTAGTAGAATTTTGCATTCTCTGGAATTGCAACCAGTTCCTGCGGACAGTTTTTTTAACGTGGATGTGATCCACGACCTTTTTATTAAGTGGAAGGTTACCACTGTAACCGTTCAAGTGGTCTTGCAAAAAGGTTTTATTTGTAGATCCCTGTTGGAGTTATTCATAGTTTATTGAGTTGTCTCCATGTTCTTTTCTGTTCTTATTCGTTTATTTTCTTTCATTATCAACAGTTTTTTAAAATATGTTGATTTAATTTACAACATCAACAAAGTTTGTATTATTGTCTTTATTTCGTTCTTTTTTATGATAATTTATTTTCTATATTTTCTAATCTTTTAATTAAACTTGTAGCAATCATTTCTTTTTCTGGATTCAATTCTGTTTTTGATTCTATTGGTATTCTTTCTATTTCCATTTTTGTGTCGTATTTAGAATTTTATTAAGATTAAGTTCAGAGTTATTCTTCCGTTATTAATTTGCTACAAATAAGTTATCTTCTAAGTATTAGTAATTCGTTGTTCTAATCTTCTATGTTACTCATTAGTTCCCGTATTTTTTCGCCTAAGTTGTAAGTTGTTTCTTCATAATTTGAGATTACTTTTTACATTTGGTCTAATTAAATTTAAAGTTTTTGATTAGTTTCGTTTTTAGGTTAACTTATCTCTATTTATCCTACCATAACTTTACCTTCTGAAGAAGAGCTTGACTCCTCCTATTGTTATTATTTTTTCTAAATTTTTTTTGCCGCTTTTCTCTTTAGGTTTCTAAGTTAATTTTTTGAGAGTCGAAGAGATTAATCCATTTTTTTTAATATATTAGCCTAATAATGGTAAAGTTACGTTAATTTATTATGTTATGTTATGCATTTTTCCTATAATAAGTTTAGATATCAGTAATGCAAAAGTTTAGCCATTGAACATATCAACCTCATACTTTATCTGAGATATTGTAAATTTTCTAATTTCTAGTTATTTAAAGAGTTTTTTGTGTTATTATACTTAGGCAGTTGCTGGCTTTTAATTTATGATACTTTTAAATCCTTTTAAATGCATCTAATCGTAAATAATCAATCTATTTATAAAAATTATCTAGTTTATAGATTAAAAAGTTTTAAGAACAAAAAATAAAATTAAAAGCCTTAAAAATTACGTCAAGCACAGTTTTATCAGACAGTAAATTACTTCCTTAATACTTTTTAAATAAGAGTGACCATATAAAGGATAAATAAGAAGAGCGAACTATTTAAGTGTAATTATTTATATATCACTTATTGCATTTATTTTAGACTTCAATCTATTTCTTTTTTACTCTTTCTCTATGTTTTCAAGTTAAACTCCATCAGTTTAGTTTGTCAAGCAAAGAAATATAATTAAAAGCTTTAAATACTAACTATATTCTTACCTATTTTAAGAAAAGGAATTTCAATACTTTTCATCTCTTTTTTGCTTTCTTAGTAATTTATTTCAATATCATACCTAAAAATAGAAGACTAGTAAGCACTCTATTCATAAGCATTTGAATGAGTATCTATCTAATATATTATTTAGATCAGCTTAGCTCTTTTATTTCACAGATCTGTCTTAATTATATACTTAAACATAGTCATAGTCATTAGATCCTAGCTTATCTGCTAGGAATTGATTTATTAATAGTTAGGCCTTCTCCTCTCATATGTAAGGTAACTAAGAGGTTAGATTTTAATCCTTTATGATTATATCAAGTAAACAAATTGATCTTGCAGTAATACAACTTATCTCTCAATCACTATTCCTTATTCTGTCAATCAGAAACTATATAATACTAGCTAAAAAGAAGTAAATTAAGAAGTGCTAGGTTATGTATAACTAGCAATAGTAGATATTGATAAAGCATTAATTGGGCTAAAGATATGAGATAGATTATAAAATGGAATCTAAAGAAATAGCTCCAAATATATTTTTGCTTAAAAAGTAGAATGATAACTACATTGATATGAGTATGGAAGTTAAGAGGTTAAACATTGTTTATGTGATGCTTGACTTTGAAGGTTCTCAAAATATTTAACTCAAATGAGAGAAATCTAATTAACTATCTAAGATTGTGCTAGCAAAACCATTCACTTAAACTTAGATTTTAAGAATCTATTTCCTTCAAAACTGAAAACTCTCCTATAGTTTAAAAATTCTTGTTAATCCACTTGATAAAAAGACTCAAAAAGAATATCTTTAAGATGAATTCTCCCTAATTGAAAAGAACTTAAGTGCTACTTAGTCATTATTTGGAAATGTTGATATCAACTTATTAGAAATAAACGAGATATTAGAGAAGATACAAACAGCGAACCAGGATAAAGAATACACATTTGTAGATTTTTAGTTTCCTCCCAAGAAGGAATCTGTTTACTGTAACAAGCAATTCTCTAAAAGTAAAATAGATTCGATTATTCACTGAAGAAAGCCAAGTTCTCTGTATAGCAGGAGTAAGTATATAACGAGTCTTTTTGATAAAATAGATGCACATGACATTACCATTAGGAACTAAAATTTTTGTCTAGATTCATGACTTATATCAGCTCTTTCCATTATAGCTGAAAATCCTAATCTAGTCCAATACCTTCTAGATAATTCATAAAATGAAATTGGAGTGTTTATAGTAAGATTATGCAAAGATGGAAATTGAGTTAGAATAGTTATAGATGATTTTTTCCCTTGCTTACCCTTTGGAGGATTAGTTTTCAGTGGAAATGCTGAAAATTAAATTTCTAAATAAAAGAAAGAAGACAAAAAGCTTAAATAGAAAGCCAATAACAACTTATGACTAAGTGTGATTCATAAAGCATACGCTAAGCTTATGAGAGGATATTTAAACTTATCCAATCCTTTTGGAAATATAACTCACGCTCTTACTGATTTAACTGGCTTGCCTGTTCAAGAAATTTCCTTAAAGCAAGAGACGGAAAAATTTGGGGATATATAGTTTTGACAATAACTTATAGATAATTTGAATAAAGGATATATTTTAAGTGTAAGTACAGGAAATGCTGAGTAAATGTAGGATGATTAAATACTTTAGGGTTTTGAACCCTTATATTCCTACACTATTATATCAATTAGTAAGCTAGAGGACTAATAAATGTTGCTAAGAGTTCGAAATCCATGGAAGAAAGTAGATTGAAAAGGAGATTGAAATTAGAACTCTTAAAATTGGACAGAGCAATATAAAGAGCAGCTAAATCCGAATTTAAAGGAGGATGATGGAACCCTGTGGATTAGTAGTAAAGAATTAGTAGAGCTTTTTGAAAAATTGCATATAGTTTATGTATAAGAATGGAAGGAAAAAAGATTCTAATCTTAGTTCTTACGCTACTAAGAAGAGCAAATTCCTTTCTAATTTGAAATTAAGGATGGAGATATAATTGAGTAGAACTCATTCTAAGAATTAGTTTCTAGTAAAGACTACTATGAACTTAAAGTGAATAAGTAAGTAGTTATTATGCTTTAACTATTCCAAGACTCTAATTCAATATAAGGAAACAAAAAGTTGCTAGATATAGGTATAGTAGTCCTTAAGAAGTCTGAGAACTAGTTGCTTCTTTATGAATATACAGGACAGACTCTGGATAAATAGCTATTAATGAAACTTCAATTAGAGAAAGGAACTTATATAATTCTTCCTTATACAAGTGGATGTTACCTATAATTTACCGAGGAAAGAGAACAATAAAGTACAGAAACCAAACATAGATTATATAATCCATTAGATGGCTCACTATAGGAAGACTTTGAACTAGTGATTGAAGAAATTTTCAATAATTATAAGGAAAAAAATACTTAAACCTTTAAGTATAAGAATCTCTAAAAAATGGCATAGTAAATGCAATTTAACAGTTAGGATTTAAAATCTTAAACTGACTCTTTAAGCAAATTTTAAAACTGGAAAGGAGGAGTAACTCTTTAAGGGTTTAAGGATTTCTGGAAATATATTATAAAAGAAAAATCTCTAGCAGTAGCTATTTAAATGCTTTAATAACTTGGATATTATATAAATGAGTCTTACCCTACTTTAGCAGATTTAACTAATTTTAAGTTTAGGAGCTTTACTTTAGTTTTTTTTAGTGAGTAGAATGTAAAAATTAATGCTAAGAAAGAAGAAAATTCAAATATCACACTTACAGCTAGCAAATTGATAGTACAACATCAAAGCAAATCTGACATATGTGGAGAATTTTTCGAATCAAAAATATGTGTATAGAAAAATATCGGATTAATGAGCTTCTCAGTGACTAACAAAAGTATCATACCACTAAACCTCTCTTATGATATAAGAAAAAGTTAAAATCTAGTGACTTCTTCTCGTTCTCATATAATAAAAAAAGTAATTTTTCTAGTATAGAGAGTTGATCCAAAATAGACAGAATTCTTTTTCCATGCTATAAAGACACCCTCAGATACTTGCTATAAATACCAAGCAAGGATTTTGTACGATCCTATAATTTGATTTTTTAATTTATTATTTAAACAGAATTTTGATCTTGCAATTTACTGAAGTAAATTAAATTAATCAATATTTTTACCCCTTATTTAAAAGAGAGAATAGACTAATTAGAAAGAACTGGCTAGTCATGCAAGCAAGAAAATTAGAGAAAGAGTTAAAAAAGTATTGATGATTGAAATTGTCTTTGTATACTTCTAATTATCTTGCATTATCTTTGTAACTTACTCTATCCTACTACCAGTTTATTTTCACTAATAAAAATACGATGAAAGAGATTAGATCTTTTATAGTATATATAAGATGAAATAAAAGTTCAAATAGTGTTATGAAAAATAGTATCACTCACGCTAACGTAATTTGATATAAAGGATAGCACCTATAATCTTCAAAAATTGCTATCATCTCTCCATCTTAAACACAATCATAACGCTTATTTACATGCTAAGCTTGATTTTATTAATTAGCAGGAAGTTCTTGTTGAGGTAATTGAGGTAAATCTTTATTATAAGCACCCCCTTATATAGGCTTTCCTATAATTACATCTACTACTAAAACCTATTTGCTTACTTGCCAATTTTTTACTAAAGAGAAATTTGAGGTTAAATAAATGCCTAAACCATTTTATCCTTAAGTAGCATATTTATAACAAAGTCCAGTTTCATCATAAATAACGTTTTAAAGATTCACTTAGTTTCCATCATAAAACAGTAGCTTTCTTGTAACTTTTTGGCCATAGTATCTTGTTAAGCTAACAACTTAATTGGTGAATTATTTATACTAATTAAAATTTATAATCTTCTGGATCTAAGTAATTTAAGCTGCAGGAGCTGTTTTTAAAATATACTTCTATATAAATCTATACTATTCTTCTTCTTGTGGTATCACTCTTAAATTTATTTATTATTAGTCTTAAAAAAAGTACCAGTCAATAGGAGTCTATTATTAATAAGGAGAATTGTAATCACTACATGTCATATAATCATGCTCTTCTTTGCATTCTTTGCATTCTGAAAAATTACAGTTGTTGCAAATCTTATTCTAATCCATCTAAAATTAATTGAAGCTTTTGCATTTTTTGCATATTACTGGAATTAAATTGCTTTGGTAAGCTATCTTTATTTGTTCTTAAAATTAACCCCATTGTTGACAGTCAAAATCGTGGTGACCTTCCTTTTTGCATTATATGCATTAAAATTTAGTGCAAATTTCACATGCAAAAGAAGTTTAATCAACCTTAGCAGATTTTGAATTTACATAACTACACTAAATGCAAGGAAACTCAACTTTACGCATTCCCTATTTTTCCATTTTTATAACTTCCATGATTTCTTTAATTTTTATATCTGATAAAGCAAAGGTCATGTTATTTTGATCAAGCTATAACTGACAAATTGGGCATTTTATTTAATCATTCTTTGCTTAAACAGCAACTTAAGCAGCTTCTGCTAAACATTTTTCAAAGCAGACTATATGATTGCATTAATTAATTGTTATCGTTCTATCAATAATTACGCTAGACTAACATTTTTAGCATTTTAAAAATCTTTTTTTAATTCTTTCAAAAAGATCAGCAACACATTGAAATTTAAAAGGACTTGAGCATTAGCATTTTAGATTTTGAAATTCGGTTACTCCTTTAGAAGCTTAACTAGTGATGTGATTTTCAACGCATTTTATACAGTAAAAATGTTCTTATTCACACATTGATAGCTCAAATTCTTTAAATTTCTTTATGCTTTCAGAACATATTTAGCAGATCTTACTTTTACGAATTTCAGAATTGAATTTTATTGCCACTTTTGCTTAGTAATGCTTTAGCTTATCACTGAACTATTACAAGAATACTTTAATTTGGTCTCTATCCATTTTAAGCTCTCCTTTTATAATTTTTTCTAGCTAATCTCTTTATTACTCAAGACTTTCTATTTTTAAAGCCATTATTTATAATTGAGAAAGAAGCTTATTTAAAGTAGATTTCTCTTATAAATTAGTAGAATTATTTTAAATTAAAGGCTTTTCATTAGAATTTATTACCTATTACTAAGGGAAAGCATAGCCATTTGCTTTATTTCTTTAATGAGAGTTTCTGTTATTAAGTCCTTTGAAATTTGATAATTCAATGGAATAATTAAATTTATAGCTTGCTCATTATTTTGAGTTCATAAGACTGAAGCTGCAGATTGAAAACTAAGAAGTGTAATTAAAATATCAGAATTTAACTTTAATTTAAAAACTTAGGGTGGATAAAGTTTGAGCATCTGTATATATAATTTATTATTAGGTGTGTAAGCTTATTTCTTCTTTTGCTATTTTATCTAAGAGAAGTGTATGATTACTGGATATAATAAAAAAGGGATTTTTTATCTTTCTAATATAACTTACTAGTTTAAATCCATAAACCTTCTTTTAAAAACAGCCAAGCTTTATATGTTTGACTCCTTTAAATATTTATCTTTTACGCTACTTAATGACTTATTTTGCTTTCAGTCTATAGTGTGATTCTGGTATTTTTATTGAATGATAGATTCTCCCTGAATACTTTATTGCTATTAAAGCTTTAACATCTTGAAGTACTATATGAAAAAGAGATAAGCTAGGCAATAAGTATGAAATGTATAATCCTGAGTATTATGCATAGGCCTGATTATTAATATTTGATCTCTATTTAATTGGAGATACTTTTATAGCTTCTACAGTTAACTATCAGACTATTTAACTTCTTTTAAAGCTTCTAGCAATTCCCTATTAAAATAAAAGACAAAGTTAGCTGATAGAACTACAACTACATAATACAAGAAGAATGTGAAAATAAAGGATAATATATCTAAGTTATTCAGAAAGGTTCTAATGAAGCTATATTATAAATTAATTTCAAGCTAGTTAATAATAAATAGTCACTATCTTATAGCATTGTAAGCTAGTTAGAACATATTATATATGATATTTAAGCGAAACGTATATAAGGGATAGTTTAGTTAAACTTATAATCTCTATTTAGTCTCAGTTGCTTGTGGTCTCTTGCTTAATTTTAAGATGATAGAATAATTTAGTTAATAATTGCTTTATTCTCTTATAAAGAAAGTAATCCTTAATATAGCATTAATCATGCTTTATTTACTATGTCTAAATAAACAGTCTCCATATCATTTGAGCTGTACTGAGTTAGATTATAGATCTATTACTTTATTTTCCGATACATCTCAGCATAATACAAAGTTAGTTTCAATAAGTGTAGACATAGCTTTAAATAGCATGCACTTGCTCATCTAAAATTGTATATAAAGTTATTTTTAATAAGTTAGAGCTAGTTAAACTTATCTTCTCCTAGTTATTTAAAAGATAAAATGAAAAAACTTCTGGTCTACTTAATATGATTTGGATTAGGATTAACAAGAGGATTTTCAGCACAACTTGCAATAAATTCCTTTGCCATGCCTATTACTATCACTTTCTTTAGCACAATGTTTGCCCTATTTTTTGTATATGCTTATATAATTTGCTTTGAGAGAAAAGATCGAAATTAGTAATTAGAACTGAATTATTCAGTTTTGGCTAATTTACTACCGATTGCCATTATAAGAGTTTTTAAGCTGTTTTTTTATTACTCGGCTCTATGATTTTCTCCCTTGTGCTTTGTACTGATCATTAAAGCTTTCGCTCCTCTAATTAACATAGTTTATTGCAAAGTGATATTCTATAAAGAAAAGTAATTAGTGCAAGAGTTCACTTTTCTGTCTTATATATCTTTGATTCCCATTATTTTAGGCATCTTAATATGTACTTAGCAAGACTCTTAGTTTACTCTAACTGGCTTTATTCTTGCGTTTGTGAATATTTCTTTCTAATAGCTGGAAGGAATTTTAACTAAAAGAGCTTAGATTTAGCTGGTAGGAATGAAAATGACTTACTTCCAGTTCTATGTAGCCTTGATATCATTCCCTGTTCTTTTATTGATTTGACTTTTTATAGAATATCCCTATATAGAATTTCTGGAGGATGGAACAGTCAATAGCAACATGATTTTACTTAACAACTTTAAGATGATGATCTTGATAATGGAATCTGCTTATTCCATGCTATAGTGGCTAGCAGCTCTTCTATTTATTGAGTATATCAATACGTTAACATATGCAATAGCTAGCAACATGAGGAGGCTTTGTTGTATCATCATTGCAGACTTATTCGAAAATAAAATGGGAGTTAAAGGATGACTAGGATTTTCTATTGTTCTGTTAGGTCTCAAGATCTACGACCAAAGTTTAAAGAAAAAGAAGGTTAAAGGTTAAGAAGACTAAAATTAAGTACTTTAAGAAATTAAATGTGAGGGCTAGAACCAGAATGCTTCGCCTGAAAAATAGAAAGCTCTTAAAATAAAAAACGTTCGTAAAGATACAAAAGAATGAACAGCTAAAACATTTAAAATAACTAATTATTTATTATCTAACATGTGGATATATATGCTCTACTTTAACCTAAATCATATGCCTACTTTCTAAAATATTAGACTAATACTACATTTATATTAAATAGCATTTGTATCTAATGTATAGCTAATTTAGGCATTTATCTGCTTCAAGTTTATTTCTTAGTTTATGACTATTAAAGCTTAAATCTAAATACCTTCAAATGCTGTTTAAGGCACAGCTATTATCAGCCTAGAGTCAAATATACTTCAATTGTATTAAATTAGCGTTACTAGTAATTTAATTAAAGAATAGAATGCTGCTTATTAAATAATCCAGTAATGCTTATAGTTCTATTAGTCAAGTGTAAAAGGTAAGTACTTCTGTATTCTTTTTCCTTTTGGTGTATTAAATTATAAGAGTGCTTCCTTTCAATCTTTTTATTAACAAATGTAAATAGAGAAAGTAACTTCAATAAATAGTAATTTACAGAGATGACTTATTGATGTATAAAGCAAACTAAATAGTAAGAAATCTAATTAACTAAGAGAAGAATTAATTATTGGGGTTAAGAGATTCAAAAGATCCATTTATATCCTAGTATATACTAGGAACTTAATTCTTATAGCATCTTGCTGACTGTGGAAGGAAAATATTCAGCTTTTAGTTGCTAGTATGCTCATCTCTAATTTATAAAGATTCAGAATATGCATTTTATACGTTATTGAAGCTTCCCTACTAAAATAAGAGTAAATCAGATGGAGTATATTTTTTCGCTAAACTGCTTCTTAAACTTTGCTCATTTTTCGCCTCTTCTTAAAGAGTATTTTGATACTTACTAAAGGTTACATTATACTGCTTGCTTAAACTTTAGAGCTGTTTATTTAAATAAAAATACTTTTTGCTGATATGCAGGCTGTTTGTTCTTTTCATTCAGCACTTTAGCCTGAAACGTTAGTCTATTATTGACAAGTTTGATAGCATTAGCCTACATTTTATTAATTTTAAGCTTGTTCTAGTGTTCTATAATTTAATCTCTTTACTCCTTTTTACTGAGAAAGTTCATTATTTTTTATTAAAAAGCCATTTCAAGTTTTTTAGCTCTGTTATACTTTGATAATCCTACAGTGCTAATTCTGTTTCTATAGTTCTCTTCTATCTTCTGAGCGCGAACTTTTTACTGAATAAATCTTTATTCTTAGATTTTTTTGAACTACTCTTCTTGGAACTTTTGCTACTGCAGATAGCAATTAACCTGAATTTACTTTTATTTTTCTTTCTGCTGCTATAAGTTTAAAAGGAACTAGAGTTATTTGTATGTATCACATACAATTTTCCTCTATCTATTATAGTGACTTTATAAATACTTCATTCTGTTTTCAACCTTCGATATGTTGGAGCTTTATTGATTGTTTTTCTTTACCATTTGCTTGAAGACAAACCTTTCGGTATGACTAGATTAGCTGCCTTCTTAATCATCATCTTCTTAGATTTCACACTAAGGTATTGTTATGAAAATCTCATTGGATTTTTATTTGAAAGATTCAGATATTTCATTACTTAAATCATGCATCTACATTTTATTTTAGCTTATTAATACTATTTCCTGTTCAAGCGAACTAAGAGACTAAAGGTAGTAAATCAAATATACTTTTAGCTTTTATTTCTTTATAGTAACTAAACACTTCGTTCCTTACTAACTACACTGCTTCTCTAGTTAAATGCCAGCTTAGTTATTTTTAAGGAAATGCAGGACTGCATAATGTCATTAGTATCCAAGGCTTTTTCTAGTGTTTTGGTATTAGCAAGAAAGGTTAGAATTTAGCTGGAATATAAGGGAAGATATTTATTAATTGAAACTATATATGTAAGAAATTATGCAAAGCAAAGTGATATCAATTGCTATAAATCTAGAGGAGTTATAAGCTTTGCTATCTTTATAAATAGTCATACTACTAAAATGCTGCAAAAGAGATATAGAAGACTTTCTTTGCTTCTGTAAAGTAAAAAATAAATTTAGAATACACATTTTGCTGGAAAGACTTTTAGGCATAACAAACCTAAATTGTATTTAATGTTAGTTATAGTTCTTGAACACAGCACTTAATACACATATCTTAACTAATATCTGAATTATAATTAAAGTATAAATAGCTTTAGTAATAAGATAGCTACTCTAAAGCTATTTAATTATATTCAAATTTAGAGATAATTTTAATTCTAAAGCTTCCATATGAAAGTACAATCTGACTGATTGTTTCTAAACATTAAGTATGGACATTAACTAAGATAATCATCATTAGATATTTAATCAATTTCAGTATCTACATAAAGATATCTAACCTACTTAAACATTTTTATGCAACTTCTTTATCCCTAAGAATATCTTAAGAAGAAATTACTTATTGTGCTTCATGAAAATCTTATTGATGTAATTAAAGAGACGCTATAAAAAAGCAGGCTATTTAATGTAATTTTTGTTTCATAGCTTAATTAGTCTAATTGAAATAAGTATGATAGATAAGGCTCAAATAAGCTGGGTAAGGATAAGCAAATGGTATTTTAGAATAAAGCTTTATATAAGATACAGAATTCTTAGAGACAATTATAGAATTCTTGCCAATTAAGTTTTGCTAATAAATTGCTTTTCTTTATCTGATTTGATTTTAGCATAAGATATTCATTAATCTTTGTTTAAAAGGACAATAATGCCGTGAAAAGTTAATTTGAAAGAGCAAGAGAAAAATGCTAAAGAGAAGTAAAGCAACATAGGTAATATTTTCTCATCCTTATCTACTCTTTATTATAAGTATAATAGCCTCAAATCTTGAAGCTATTCAATACCTTTCTGTATTAAAATGGATCAATTTGAAAGTAAAATTGACTTTATAGTAAATTTAATAGACTGTATTTAAGCTCTAAATAAGCTTATTAAAATTAATTATCATCCATAGACAAATTTATCTCAAATTATAGTAAAAAAGCTCTTACAGATTTACTTGTAGTTATTACTGCTTCTTACTATAATTTAATAGAATTTAAAGATCAATCAATTAAAGTTTTAATCCTATTTTGATTTAACTGTTAAAACGCTAAATTTCAATAATTTCTAAATAAGCATAAAATAGAGATCAAAAATGAGTAAATGGTGACTAGTGCTAATCATTTGTTAGTAAGCATTTATTATATATACTTATAGTTAGTTACTTCCTTTATTGTACTAGTAAAAGGAAATATTAGCTGTTAATAAGGATTAATTTAGCTTTATAATCTAAATTAAAATCTAATTCTACTTAAGTATTTAGATAAGACTTAAGATCAATCAAATAAGGTAAAAAAACCTTAGAATTTAGCGAAAGAAGTAGAGCTTGATAAGGCATTTTATTAATATAAATATTGGTATTGAATACCAATTATCTAACGAAGACTTCTTTTAAGCTTTTATAAAGTGACTTAATTTATAAAGCTTGATATAAAGCCACTCCTTTCTTCTATCAATTGGCTATTAGTTATGTAAACTTGCTTCTAAAGTTATTTACTCAGATAATTATTCATAACTAAAGCAGTTCTTGGCTTTTAGTATAACTAACATCTCACTCTTATAGTCATCCTTAACTTTATTTAATCCCTATCAAAAGTCTAGCAAACAAAGCTTTTGCTTAGATAAATTTGAATAACTAAGGTAGTTATAAGCTTAGTGTATATCTCCTTTACTTCAAATACTCTTTCAGATTTCTATACGATCTTACAATAATTCTTTGCACAAAACTCTTCATTAAATAGTCAAATTATCTATAAGCAATTTTCATGGTTTGTAGCCTTAAAAATAACCCTGATACTCTTCTGAATATATAGAAGCAAAATGAAGACAGTAGTAGGAGTTAAGGTGCAATTGAAGACATGATCTTATTAAAATGGCTTTTAAATAAAGAGTAAATTAATTATTTATTTTCTTAGCTATATTTATAAGAATCTCTAATCAACGTCAGTTAAACTAACTATTTGGTAAGCATAACATAAAAATGGGATTAAATTTTAGTTTTTACCAAGTTCAAATATTAGCTAATGATAAAATAGATGGGGTTCATTATGTTATTAAAGTTATCCCTTGTTAAGATTCATCTTAAAGCTGGACAATCAAAAGAAACTTCCAAGAGTTCGTGAATTTACGCTAACAGCTTATGAAGAAATATCCAATGATTCCTCCAATACCTGCTCAGACACTTATGAAGTTAGAATCTAGATTTGAAATAGAGCAGCAAGGCTTACATTTACAAGCCTTCTTACATGAACTTACTAAGAGATAGGATGTAATGACTTCCTAAGAGGCTTAGTAATTTTTCGAAATTCAAACCAAGAATTAGAAGTTTTATTTTAACTCTCCTGAAGCATAAACAAACACATTAGAGTTTGATGACTAAATAATTGATTTTCATTATTCCTTGAAATGGAATATTATTATCGTAGCTAAGTCTAAAATCACTGAAAAATAGCAGTTTCTTGCCTATATCTAGAACTTTAGAATATTTAAAAGCAAACCTAATAGAATAGCAAATCCAAATAGTGAAGTTTATATATATTAACTTCAAAATAAGCCTTAAGCAGAAGAACTATAAGGTGAATTATCTAGCAACTCAATGCTGTATAATTCTTAAGAGCTACTTAAAATTAGCTTTGCATGCAGAGTGCAAAAAATATCTTGGAATGATTAGTTAAGGATGCTGAGTATCGGATTTGAAGATGGGAAAGTGCAAATATTTAGTATAAACTTTCAAAAGAAAATTTAGAGATACGAGGAATTTACTGATTATTATAACCTATAAACTCAAGTGACTATCGAAAACTTTTAGCTGTCTAATTAAAACATATAAGCTATAGTAGGACTTGAAGTGGATGAGAACATAAACTGCTTGATTTAAGCCAGTAGAGACTCATTTATAAGTCAGATTGATATCAATATGTTAAAACTTAAATGCAAAATCTAATCAGAGCATGATCCACTTACTTCTTTATAACTTGATAAAGGAAAATAAATAGCTTATACTGGCAGTGAATTGGGTATATTGACTGCTATTTCCTATGATACAGATCTAAAAATGTAAATATTGTATAAGATTTCTGCTTTTACTGAAGATACCATTAGTGGCATGCTGATTGATCCTGTCTTAAATTATATTTTTCTTATAAGTGAAAACTGAGAAGGAATCGTTTTCGAATAAGTTCAAAGTGAGAAATACCCTAAAAAAATTTTGGGATTAGTTGCCAAATAAAAATTGTTCAGTTTGGCATGGTCAAGCGAAAGGAAAAATTTATTTATAGGAGACGAATTTGGAAGTATTTCAATATGGGCTACAGATAATCTCCCTAAATGTAAGCTATTAAATACAGACATATGGAGAGCTCACAATGATAGAATAACAAAGCTTGAATACATCTAAGATGAGGATATTTTAATTTCATCAAGTCATGATAGAACTTTAAAAGTATGGGATTTAAAATCTTTTTCCAAAAAGTGAATTCCTAAAGAATGAGTCGAACATCAATAAAAAGTTAAATAAAAAGTGAATAATGTAGCACTAGAAATTTTAAAAAGAGGAGTTCCAAAAAATCCAAATAACCAGAAAGTTCAGTCGACTTAGGAACTTCTAAAAAATCAAAACTAGAACTTAAAAGACTAAGCTATTTAAATTAATTTTATGTTCTTAAATATTTTTCTTGATTTCTAACAGTTAAGAAAGTATTTATGCATTACATCAATTTTAATCTGAAAAATAGTAATATTTCATACTTATTTCCATGCATTTTTTCGTATATTTTCAAGTTTAATTACTACTACCAATTGCTGTTCTCAGATTTTTATATTACAATCGAGTTTATAAATTTAAGTATTCAATTAAATTAAGGAAAGTTTAACACTATATAATACTGAGTAAGCGTTTATATATTATTGAATACAATTACATAAGAAGATAGACTAATAAATTTAGCATTTAAGCTCCATTTCATTTAAATACCAGTACTTAAATTTTATAATGACTGACTTGTTACAAAGTAGGTTTAAATCTCCCTATTACTTGTGAAACTTTTTTTTAGTTCTATTGTATCCCATTGCGAAGTATTGCTTCGACTGGAAAACTCCTTATACAATGCCATCTGAAGTTTCTCTTCCAGAATTTCTAGTTTCAAATGGTGAATTTAACATATTAACAGTGGTAGTAGTTTTACTAATAAAGGAATTTAATAATTTTTAAACTTGGGATAGGTTTATTTCAAGAGCTATTGCGTTCTTTAAGTTTGGGTTTATGATTTTGATTTTGATTTAGAACTTACTTTTAGGCTTTTTATACGCAAGTTTGGTACTTATTGTCCATATTTCAATAAAGCAACCTATTTATTATGGTAACGACAACTTTACTTTGATACCTACTATATAAGCTTTCAGAAATACGCTTTAAAAGGATGATGTTACGTGATTAATCCTCTTCTATGCTACTTGAACAGAAACTTGCATTTAAACTTATCCCATTTGAGCAGAAATTTCTTTACAATATCAAACAAAACGCTTGAGGTTTGCAAAAGTGGATTGTGGAACTATTTAAGGACAAGAAATAGCAAAGGTATGCCAAGTAGATACAAGTCATATATCAAGATAGCTTCCTAGCTTAATTCTATTCAATAAAGGAGAAGAAGTTAATCGTTTTCCTCCTGTAGACAGTAAGGGAAGATAGCCTACAGTATTATAATATAGTCAGGTAAGTGTATTAGTGCAGAAAGAAATTGTATAGTTCTTAGACATTTAGCAAATTTACTAGACTACACTTGACTGATTTTGGTTTAGTTTCTAAAAATTTGCTATATTTAAAAACACTTATATAATTTATTTCAGTCTGCTTTTCAAACCTTTCAAGCTTTTATAGTAATGGTATTATGACAAATCTCTGCTAATTTACTACAAATTTCACTTTCATTAAAATCTAATTCAGTTACTTACATCTAAAGGGAATCTAGTTTCTAAGCTAGTTTGCTTTAGCTTTATACTTTTAAGTTTAATTATCTCTACTTATTGAATTTAGACTTAATCAATAGACAGGAAATATTGCTTGAATATATCTATAGCTGTCACACGAGTAAGAGTAACCTGCTTGATGGTGGCTTTTACATAAGTTCATAATAGTAAGGAAGAGAGTAGGATATAACGTAGCATAGAGTTAATAAGTATAACAATTATTTATAATTAATAAAAGTATGTTTATGAACCTTTCATTCCATTTTTATAAAAATGGACCTCACATACGATCCTAGTTATGACTTCTCGAATAAAAACATTGACTGGGAAGATTATGATGTTAAGCTTAGAACTGACTCTATATGGGAACGCGCTAAGCTAAAGGACTACTTCCGTCTCTATTACAAAGTATTTTACTACAACCCTAACAACGAAAAATATTACGTTTCTCTTCCCCAGCATGATAATTATAGCCAACCAAACAACTGGAAGTTTAGAGAGTTCACAGGCTATGATCCCACTGGTAAGTCTACAGCTTACGAAAAGCACCATGGTGAACATTACGCCTTGACAGATATCTCCGTCGGCAAAACGGGAAGTTTAAGAGATAAGAACACTCTCTGCTATTTAAGATTCCGCAAATTAAAGAAATGCGAAGGAAATTCTGTTTACAAATAAACAAATGACACATATGAAACTGATTCTGAAACACAATGCTTCCGCGAAATGATGGAAATGATGTAATTTTGCACTCCACTTTAGTTGAACTGGATCAGTGATCTCTGGCATCATTTCGAAATTCAAAGTGATCCTTCAGCATTTGGTAAAGTCCATGACCTTAATATGCTATCTGACTAGTTTGATACTGATAACTTCAAAACCAAATCATACTGAGCAACTTCATATAAAAGTTTAATTTCTTATCTATTAAAATCTAGCTACTTAGTATTTAAATTCCAATACTCTTTCATACCTTCAGCTATCAGCAATTTTAAAGTAATCACTTTAATATAAAGCAAAGCTTATCAAGGTAACTCTCTATCATCTTTACCCATTTAAACTAATATCATTTATAAAGAAGAAGCTTGTTTCTATTTAGTGACTCTATATTATTACTATTTAATAGTCAATTGTAGAACTATTGTCTGAGTAAATCAACGAAGCCATCAATATTTCATTTTAAATCTATCAAGAAAATTAGAGCTTCATTTTGCTTATCATTATATAGTTAAAATTCTTAGGGATATTATTTTAAGCATGAGCTTCTAGAACTTTAAATTAGAAAATCAGAGTAATTTAAATATAAAGTGATAATAGTGAAATAAGAAAGAGGCTGATATTTTATGATATCAAGTACAGTGAATTTCTATCAATTAGTTAAATTAAATTTCTTCAAATCAACATTAAATCTAACTATCAAAACTTTATTATCATGACTCAATTTTTTTTCTTAAGCATCTCTATTTATCATTCTTCATTGAATGCTAGCCATTCAATTATACTTATTAGATAGTAGATTTTAGTAGGAAAGTAATTAGAGAAAGATAAGAAATGCTATAAATTTAGTACAGACATAATAATAAACAGACTAATTAGATTATATAAAATAACTGGGAGCTCTTATTAACAAGTGTGGCTTCACCTATCTAAAATCAAATTAAATAGACTTTTATTAGTTAAACTTGAGTTTATGTTATTCGTTACTGTAAGACATCTTAAGGATATCGAATCTCTCTATATGTTCTCTTAGATTATTCTTCTTTATTCAGTTCTTCTTGATAGCAATTTTATGCTGTTTTTTAAATTTATTATTAAAAAAGATATTAAACAGTAAAACTAATATGATGTATGGAAATTAAAGCAATAAAAGGCACTTGATTAATAGACGAAATTTGAATAAAAAGAGGCATATAAGTAATAGTTATTAATAGTTGCATTTATAAGTTGCTTAGATTTATGACTATATGTGTAAACTCCTTGCAATAACATTCATAAAACCACTCCTTCTTTAAGAATTATGCAACTAAAATTGCTAGCATTTCTTCTACTAAAACATCTGCTTGTTAATAATTAGATCTGATTGCTTGAAAATATTTGAATTTTGCTTTTTTAAGTTTATAGTGATATTTATAAATCCTTGCACAAGTCTTTAAATAGAAATAAGTAAATAAAACTAAATTTCATAGTTCTAGCTAAAGTAGTTTGCTATAATTATCTAGCAGAATCAGATATTTTTAGATAGATACAAAAGAGAATTTTAAGTATAGATCTGTTTAAAAGAATTTTGTTAAATGTATAGTAAATGGGATAGAATTAATAGTGAATGCTTTAAGTAAATTATCTGTCTAACACAAAGATATGAATTGTCAGACTCTTTGTCTCATAAAATTATACATCATTCATAAATAAGTTTTTCTGTCTTATAAATGTAATAAATTACTCTTTTACTTTCTTCTTAAGTTAAAATCTTAATTATTAATATATCTTTATACAGTATTATAAAAAGACAGTTATCTTAATAACGATACAGAAAATAAAAAAGAGAGTGATAGTATATACGATAGACAAATATCTACTACTTTGTTATCTTTCCTTTCGCTTATATTCACACCTTCGTCTAAATATTTCAAAGAGAAAGAATTATTTTTAGTATTCATTTTTCAGTTTGAGATAGACATAGTATTTTATATCGGATATCATTGTTAAGGAAAATATACTAAAAGTATTTTCATACCAAGTTATTAGCAATGTAATGCTGGATTTTATATTAATCATAAACTTAGTAAGGAATTTAACTACAATGTACTTAATTAAAAAAAAACTATTTTTTATCCATTTGAATATAGAATTTTTCAACGATTTGCTTTATACATCAAAAATTCCTATGAAAATGAGTTTTCCTAAGATAACTTATTTAGGTTATGAATTTAAAGTTCTTCAACTTAACTAGGAGATTCCTACTGAGAGGAAACTGACTCTTATTCATCTTAGATTACATCCAGGTCTTATTAAGCTTTATTATCCTCTTCTAGAAACTGCTTTGAAAAATTGGAGTTACGAGCTTAAATCTTTTCTAATAATCCTATATTCTATTAACGCATTAATATGGATTTTCTCTATGCAAGTTTTTTCTTTAGTTATGAAAATATACTGTCTTCGTCACTTGAAGTAGACGACTCATCAGCTTCTGTAGCTTTTCTAGCAGTTCCTTAAGATTCACTAGAGGTTTCTTTTTTCTTTAATTCATCCCAAAAAGATTGCTCCTTTTAATTAATTCTTATTATCTTCTTTCTTTACCTATTTTACTTATATCAAACATGAGACGCTATAGATATAACTCTTTGTTTGCGACGACTTTTTAAGGACCTCTGCGAATAAAACTGGTTTGGCAAGTATTTTAAACTTGGTTCTGTTTTCTTAGAATTCCTGCTTTGATCCAGATTTTTACAAGAAGATTCCTTAGATGAAATGTCTTCGTAAAGTGTGTTAGAATTTCTCTAGCTGTTAATTACTCTAATCTACGGATTTTTAGGTTTCTTCTCTTCATGAGAAAATAGTTTTTCTAGCTTAACATTCAAATCATTCTATTTAACTGTTTTAGATTCTTTGTTTTTAGGTTTAAACGTTAGTTAAGAGTTCGAACGAACAGGCTTTTGGTTTTTTGATGAAAAGGCTGAAGTATCAGGAGTTTAAGTTTACATGTTTTCAAGGTCAGAATAATGAACTTTATCATTATTAGTTCTCAAAAGGAAATCCTTTTATAATAGTCCGCTTGATAAAGTTCTCATAATTTTGTTAGGAATAAAACTTGCTTCGAATGACTTTTTAGTTTCCCTGAACTCAATAGTGGGAACATTTTCATTGATTACCACTTTTTTGAGTTTTTTTAATTTTCTTGCATAGTTAGAGTTGTTTTGTCCAGGTTAAATAACTTAACTTTAGCATTAGTTCTAAGAGCAATTTTATAGCTGCTCGAAGTCTAGGCCAAATATTATTTTGTCACATGCTTTGACAGTATGTCCTATTTTATTACACATATAGCATCTTATCTTTATATCACTGTAGTCTCCCTATGTCTGCATTTTTTCCTACATTTCATCATAAATTCTCTAAGCTTCAGGAAATCTTTTTAAAACAAAATTTTAGAAGTCCTAAAAATCAAGCTCACTTAATTCTGCGAAGTCGATACATCGTGCAGAAGCACATCTTGGAAAACCAGAAAAAAATGCGATTTCACCAAAGAACTCAGAAACTCCTAACTCAGCATAATTGGAAAGAGTTCTCTGGTCGTAGATTTAAATAGATCCCTACTTAATAAAGTACATATGAGTCGAGACTTCCCCTTCAGCAAATAAAATATCATCAGGAGCAAAAATAACATTAATCAGAATTTTAGAGAGCTAGATTAGAATATTCTTGTCGAACATATCAAATAGACCGGTTTTTTAGATCTAAATCCCATACATATATGCATTTATTTCGAATTTTAAAGGCTCACTTAGTCAACTGATTATTTCTTCATCTTCTACCTTATTTTGCTTGCTTTCTTTGAAGATATATTCAAGATATCTCTTTATTTTGAATTAAAGTTCCCTGGATAGTTTTTTTCTCTTGATAAACTTATTAGCAGCTTTAAATTTTTCATTTATTAACTGTCCTGTTATATCATTCTTGTTTATGAAGTTTGAAATGCTTCCCACAATTAAGGCGAAGACTCCACTGGCTATCCCCATTACTTAAATAGCGTAAATTTTCTCACTTAATGAAGATGGCCTTACATCTCCGTAACCAACAGTAGTCATAGTAGTAAAAGTTCAATACAAAGAAGTGATATACTTTTCATCATTTGGACTATCCGCAATATTAGCTGCATCTAGTCAAGTATGATTTTCAGTGTCTATATGCATATAAGCTATTAGATAGAACATACAAGCTATTCAGTGTCCAATAAACAATAAAATTACGACAAGTCTGCACAATCCAAAAATTACAACCATGAAATTATCTAAGAAAAGCTCTTCAATCCTAAAAAGAAGTCTCTTCAGTTTCAAAAGTCTAAGCAGTCTTAATATCTTCAAAAATCTTATGATCCTTATTAATTTAAGTAGCTACGGTGCTCTTGTAAAATTAGCTTCTTGAACTAATCCTTAGGATCCCATAATTCCCTCAAAAATTCAGCTGTAGGGAAATGATGAAATGAAATCAACTCAAAACCAAAATTTGAGGTAGTTTCTAATAATAATTTTCTTATTAAAGATAACATTTCCCTTCTCGTAGAATCCTGTATTAGCAGTAACGATAATATCAAATAGAAAAACTATGTCTATAAAAAACTAAAATTTAGCAAAGGAATCCATTTTACTATCTGCTCCTTTAACATCATCAAAGCTAACTTTGAAAGGAACATAAATAGCCTGTCATAAGATAAGGCAAATTAAAAAGAAATCCCAGAATATTTTAAATCAAGAATCAGGCATAAAAGTAAATCTGTTAAACTTAAGCTGAATTTAATTCTCTAGAAAATCTGCATATAATGTACTATTTCTTCTTCCTATTAAGCAATCATTAAATTTAGGAGTGATGCCTTAAGAGTTCAATCTATTTAAAGATTCATAGGGTTAGGAAATGGATGAAAAAGATTATGACTTCAAAGTTTCTTAATTATAATCCTTTTTAGATTCTGCGTTAGACTATTGAGTTTATATAATAAAACTTTGTGATTTATTAGATTCGATAAGAGATGAAGAATCTGATTTTAGATCTCCTGATACAACAGATACAGTTTCTTCCTTTATAGTCTTTTATTTTTCAGATAATTAAGTTTAATTTTCCTAAAACGTTGGAACTTAAATTTATGAAAGTGTATTTTTCCTTTACTTATAAAAGGTTGGCTTCTATACATTTTTTCCTTTATTTTAATCATCTATTGTGTTCAAAGTTTCTTTTTCAGTTCCAATACTGATTTAGTTTTCATTTTTATTAGAATCTGATTAATTAACCATAAGCTATTTTAAATTCACAGCTCATTATTATACAAATTAGTTAGGCTACGGCGCATTAGAAGGACTAGGAATACGGTTTGTAATTTTTCTTTTGAACTTAAAACTAAAAGCACTTTCTTAAGAGTTTAGCATTTCTTTAATCTCTTATTCTACCATTTAAATTTAGTGTATATTAATATTTTCAAGTAATACAAACTTTTCTATTTTCACCTTTAATAGATGAGTAAAAGGTAGAAATTACTCTTTAAATTAGCAGATCTACGATCAAACTATCAAATATTTACCTAAAATCCTTTCTCTTCTTACTTATTTAATATACATTTTACTTCTTATATCTATAATAAGCTTCTTTTCAAAGCTTAATCTTATCTAAAGTATTGGCATAAAAATAAGTGTTTAAAAGATATTTTATAAAGAGTTGAATAGCCATTATTCTATTATTCCCTCTAAACTAATATTTTTCATCTTTATGACTAAATCATCTTAACAACTTAGCAAGTTCTGCTTTACCTGTAACTCTTCTTTCTTTTGCTATTTATAATCTTTTTAAAGCTTTGCTTTCCTCTAACTCTTCTAGCTTTATGGACTGTAGTGAGAATAATTAATATTATAATTAGAGGGTATAGTTTAATCTCATTCACTATTTTTGAAAAAGCACCAAAAGTTATCAGTAGGACTAAATAGAAGGGAAGTAATACAGTCCCTAATGCCCCTGATTAGGGTATAGAGTTTAAGAGGAGTTTTGTATTAACTTTGTAAACCTTACCTTATAAAAATACGCTAACTGTTTAGAAAACTGGATATGTAAACGTGTTCAAAATGTTGGAAGGAATAAATAAAGCCTAATTTATTAAGCTGATTAATCTGAGTTAAAGGTATGTATGCAGAAAAGTTATGGAGAGATAAATAATTGATTTAGCTTAAAAGGATAAAAGATTATTAAATTATTAGTCTTTAATATTAAGCTTATTAACTCACAACTCCTTGAAGTTTCCATAGTACTAAGTATCACGAAATGCAGTATCCAATTGATCATAGCAAATATTTTTTATTTAGTTGTTTACTTGAATACTTCTTAATATGCCACTAAAATAGAATTCTTACATTAATGCCGCATTCTTTTCTCTTTCTTCCTAGATTTCTTGAATGTCTTCGCAAAGACTCACTAACAAGCCATTAAACTATATAAAGGCTTGAGCTAAAGCCTCAGGGCTCATTATTCCGATACTTGCCATTGCTACTTGAATGTTGAGTCTGTTATGCTTGTATCCGGCACCAGCTATTTTCATAGGTTGAGCTTATCCTAAATTGATGTTGCCTATTAATAGAAGAAGTACATCTTTTATCCATTCAAATGGTAGCTTCCCTATTAAGCATAATTCAAATACGAGCCAGGAAGAATTATTGCAGGCAACTAGCTATGAACATGATTCTGGATCTTCAAGCTTAAGATTAAAGGTATTTTGTAATATAAGCTTATACTACTCTAAAGAGGAATATATCGCCAGCTTTATTTGAGGTAGCTTGTCAAATAAATCTTAGAAGTTCTTCTTCGTTAGTTCTCCACACAAAGCCCAAGCAAACGCCCATGTATCCCAATCTTAAACTTCCGAAGATTAAACGATGACATCCATAATGTTTCCCTACTTAAGCATCTAACTAATATCTGCAAATTCAAGCACACAACCTATAAAATCAAAAGCTTTAGTTAGAAAATAAAAATCATGTGATTATACTCGCTTATGCATTATAACAAGTAGTCTTGGGGTTATCTCTTCGCTGTATGGAACAAATTTTTCCTAAGTCCAGTTCAAAAAATAACTAAAGCAAGAGATAATTTCACTAAGTCCTGGAAATTTATCATCTTTCGAGTTCCAATGCCACATAAAAGTTTCTAGAAATAGCTGCATAATTTCTGGAGTTTGAACGTTATCCTAAAGGAATTCTAGGAATTCTTAAAGAAGGTAATAATAGGATTGAAGAGTTCTACCAGTGTATTACTTACTAGCTTAAGAAAGGTTTTATAATATTTGCTGAACAAATGGTAATACTTTTTCTGGCTGCTAGTTCTAATCAAATAACTCCTATAGAAACGTTAAAGCTGAAAGCTTAACTTTTAGAGCATTATGAGTTAGTTTATTGAAAACAATCTCTAAATATAGTTGAATTTCCTCCTAGCTAGCTAAGCAAGCAAACTATCCTAAAGCCCAAATACTGGACTTTACAATATTAGCGTTAGTTTCTTTGCTCTTGTTATAAATCTCATTTTTAAAGTTATCATAAATATATTGCTTTACTTAAAGATTGGTTGTGCTTCCTAAAATGCCTATTAAGAGTAGTGCTGACTCTTGAACATCTTAATCCTAATTCAATAATTATTAAGTGACAAGTTGTAGTAGCTGATTAATCACCTCAAGCGAAAAATATTTATGAATCCTGCTGATGAATTGTGCACATTTAACTCTTAAAGTTTCCTATCCAATTTCTTGTTCTTAGAACAAAGAATTTCCTTACTAAGCATCGCCTTCTTAATTGGATTGCTCTTTTCACATTTGAATATCATTATCTTTATCAATCATTTCTTACTCATAATCCTCAACCTTTATCTGCAAGTGCTGCTTTCCAAACGATATTTCAAGGATACCTAGAATATGAGGACTAATATATTCAAACTAATCTTGCAAATAGTTTTGGTTTTAAGAGATAAATTCAATCAAAAAGTCATAGGCTAGAGAGGCATTAGATTCCTCTAGTAGAATAACCTTTTTAATATAATCCATGATGAACTCTAAAAACTATATGACTATATCCTGTCTAAATACTTAAATGCTATTAATTATCTGCATTATCTTACTATGCGCTTTTGAATCAAGTTAGTACTGTAAAGGTAAGCTTATGCAAGTCTTACATAATAAAGCCAAATTTATTGACAGCTGTGCTGGCATTATGAATATAAGGCTGTTAAAGCAGTCTAGTACTATTTTGAGAAGTTCTTCGTTCAGTTATGAGGTTGATAGAGTTTGCAATAGTTTAACGGTAAGTTAGTCGAGATTATAATTCTATTGAGAGTTAAGTTTATCAGCTACTCCTAGAACTTTGATATCTTCTAAAATAGTGTTAATGGATTTGAGAGCTACTTTGAAATTTAGTTCATTAGTCTCCGCAGTTGCAGCATTAACTAAGTTGACAAGCCATTCTTAATTGAACTTGTTATTGAGGATTGAAACTACTTAGCTTCATATCTAAAAAATTTACTCCTCCTCTTGCTATAAACTGCCTAAGAGTGAAGCCATTTATTCTAAGCATTACTTTATATACAATAGTCTCTACTCATCAACATCCTCCTGTTTTAAATTCTCTAATTAAGTCTTCAATCCAAGTCCTGCAAACTATTTGACTTTGACGTCGAATGTTTAGGTAGTAAAAATATAAATTAAATAATTTAGTATTTCTTAGTTTTCTTATATTGCATATAGCTGCTATAACGCTTAGCATTACTCTTCCTAGTTCTAGTTGTTTTATGATTACTATATTAGTAACACTAAACGAGTCAAGTCTTCCTCTTTAGGCTATCACATTGTACAAATTTTATTTAAAAATTAACTTTAGATTATTTAAGAATAAACTTTAAATTAATGAGATTAAGCACTTTACTTCCTTCATATTACTATCTTCAAGACTTTTTAAATCCTCAACTAGTGCTAAATTATATTAAAAGGCTCTTAAGCCAAAAGGAATTATCAATACAGTGGGATTTTATTTCTTTGTCATGCTTTAAGTTTTTTAACTTGCATTTTGATTCATTTATTAGCACTTTAATTGCCTTCTAATGAGTAATTTGTTCATAATTAAATTAATTATAGATTCAACTAAACTTGCTAGATTTATTAAATTCTTTAAGCAGGCAAAGCATAATAATAATAAAGGATATATTATAAGCATAATTATAATCTAACTGGAGTCTTAATAGAGTACTATACAGCTATTGATACATGATACTCTAGCATTATGTTACATCACTTGCTCTTCCTTTATTTATGTTATTATATTATAGATAAAATAGCAAATAGTTATTAACTTATGTGAAGCTTAGCTTTATTCTATCAACAATCAAGCATGCTGGATTCTATTTTTATTAGAGCAGTTACATAAATATAGAGTTAACTCACTATCTGATTTAGCAGCTTCTACTACCAGTTTATTTAATAAATAGTTTGTCTTAGTGATTCAATTCCTGAATTAATTTAAATAAATAGTGTGTAATGCTAATGCTTTGATAGCAAATAGCAGCATACTATATGTAAATAAAAGGTATAATAACTCTGTAGTATAAAGATAATAGATGCCTTGGCTATTTAACTATATACTTTATAATAGCTATCTTATAGTTGCTACTATAATAAACCATTAGTCTTGCTAGATTGCTTAAGAATTTAATTAAATAGCCCTTTTAAATAAGAGCTATAAAGTATTCCTTAATATAGTCTAGTATAAATAGTAATTATCTCATCTTGTAGCATATCCCATTTGTTATATCGTAAAAGCAATTTATATTAGGCAAGAAAATGCTGATACTTTAAGATAATAAAAATAAGGTTTTGAACTATTGGTAGTTTAGTAAATGCAATCTATTGTAGATTTAAGCTTAAAAGAAATGATAATTTGCATCCTAATATTTAACCATCTACTTCTATAAGCACTTAGATTATTATGCTATATTTCAGTACTTATACTATAAGCTAGCAGATGCAAAAGAAAGGTATGTGAATGCTATCTATAATTAATATTAAGGATAAAGATACTGCTAAACAGAAGAGTATGCTAAATTATTTTCTAGATTGACTTATAAATTTCTCTTTATAGGCTATTCTATATAAGCATATTTCAAGCTAATCAGAACGAACAATAAGGGAAATAAGAAGAGCTAAAAAGGATTACTTTTATGATTTTAGAGTTAGATGAGATACCATTAGATAAAATATTACTTTAAAGCTACAAAATGCTGGATGATATCTGGTATATTATAATATTCTAGAGGAAATAAAAAATTCTTTTTTAACTAACACTCTAAGTAAGAGAGTTCAATTAATATATAAATAAAAATCTGAATTCGTTAAAGAAATTTTATCCTAGTTCCAGATAAGAAAAGGGGCTATAACACTCATGCTATTAATCAATATAACTAGTTTAGGTTAGAAATAGTATAAGTAACTAGAATTAATCTAAACAGAAAGTAATTAATTAATTAATTAATTATAGTTCAGAAACTAATTTGTGCAGAAGATCATTAATTATTGCTTTATTTCGATGTGATTGTGCAAGATTTCTTAAGCAAGTTTGCGAAAGTTCGATCTTCTTCTAAATGATCTATATGTTAGCTTAATTATCCTAATCTAGCTACTTAGCTTAGCTCTGATGAGCTATATTTTCTTTTAATGTAAGCATTTCCATCAATTCTTGTTGCTAGTTTTTACATTTCATCAACGCAACGATTCAGATCATTTTCATCGTAATTGGTTATTTACTGTAGTGATAATGGCCATGATTATAAGGTATTTAGCTTAATTTAAGAAAGGTAAAAGGCACTTGAAGCAATTAAACTTGGATTGAACTAAAGCATATTGTAGTTTAGAAGACTTAACTCTAGGTAGTAAAGCATTAGATGATAATTTCGCATCTCAACTTTTGCTATTTACTAAAATTTCTGCAGGAAGGTATAAGAATATGGAACCGTAATTTTGAACTTTAAATTATTAAGTATTTCTCTCTCAGCTATAACCAGATCACTACGAGAATAATTATTCTTCGTTACGAAAAGGAAATCTTTTATTTCTGGAGGATAGATTTCTTCATATTTACAAGCGATCATTAAAGAGGTAATTCCAATCAACTGTAGTTTCCTCTTACTTACTTACTAAACACTAAGATACCTATCAAGTATATTGATCGCTAAATAAAGACTTTCATTTTACAATTTTAGCTTCTAATGAAGCTCAACAATCCAATCTATTAAAAACTCTCTCATTCTTTCTTTTAGCTCTATCTAATAATTCATGTAGTATGGATTTGGCACGTTTGCTTTTTCAACTTTAAGTAGATACCTGAAAATTTAATCAGTATATTACTCACACTACTAAGGATCAATATCAATGGTGTGTTTAAATGGTGAGCATTGATGTGATGAATAAGCAGATATAGTATAGTCAGTGCTCTATCTACTAAGAGTATTCTCCTCTGGCGATACTTCGCATTTATTATAACTAGTTTGCTTAATTACAGACTAGAAAGGAGGATTAAGCCTTGTTTCCTATTACTTGTCTATTTAATAGTTAATTTCTTCTTAAAAATACTCTTTCATTTTTATCTAGTAATTATATAATTGGCTTAACGGACTTTAATTTACTGTTATGAAGAAAAACAAATAAGAAAATTTTAATCCTTTAATTTAAATCAAATAGCAGGAAGGATAATCATTACTATAGCCTTAAGCTTCATATATTCAATACTAACATTCCTTTATCTCTCTTATTAAAGCACATGTTTACTTTATATAATCTAAACTTCAACTTAAACCCTTCTCCTCTTTTATATTCAAGAGTTTGGTAGTTAATATAATCAAGATTAATAAACTTACTAAGTAATAAAATAAGGAACCAGCATATGATCTAATCTCTATTTCATTTAAGACAAAGACTACTAATTTTTATTATGTACATTAAGAAAAATTTTGATATTAGATAGTATTTTACAAGTTTCGATAATCTAATTCAATAATTCCTTTATCTTTTAACTAAAGCCTAAATATTAAGCTTAGAATCTTAAAAGCAGGTAGTTAGAACTAAATTTTTCTAATTAGAGACAATAAAATTTTGCTTAATGATGGTTCTTCTCAGCGAATAAGTTGTGTAAATCTGTGCAAGCAAATTTGATAACTGATGGGATAAAAAAGTTTATACTGCTTGATTATAAAGGATGTATAGATATTTAAGAGAAATAATATTAAACTTAATTGTATAATTAAAATGCAAAGCAATAATGCACCTTAGTAGTTTAACTAGTATCCAACTAACTTACAGGCTATCAAAAAGTAAGCTATTTATCTGGGAGACCTTGCCGCTTAGGAATATGCAAAGTTTAACTATGTAGATGCTAAAATCTTGTATGCTTAATCAGGATAACAACTTTTTGAGTATATTAAACATTTACCAAAAGGAGATGAACGAACATAATGTGAAAGTGTTTTGTAATAAATATTGCAAAGGGCTGAAGACTGCTAATTCTAGCTTAACAGAATGCTTAACTCAAAGAATTTGGTGATAAAGGAAAACCTAATTTAGGAAGAGCAGAACTAATTAATCCAAAATATACTTAATCCAGCACCTGTCTAACTTCCCCAGAATTATAATTAAGGATCTTATTAATAGAACCAAAATTAATATTAAAACTAGCAACCACAAAAGCAGTACCAATAAGCTGGGTAATAGCAAAAATAAGTCCCTTAAACTTAAAAGTTCTAAAATCCTGAGTTGATATAGATAATTGAAAATGAGATTATAGATAGGGCTCCTGGAGTTACTTTCGAGTCTATTGTAGGATTAGTAGATGCTAAAAGAATTATGAAAGAAACTATTATTTTACCTTAACTTAAGCCTGAACTTTTCACTGGGCTGAGATAACCTCCTAGAGGTATTCTCCTTTTTGGTCCGCCTGGAAATGGAAAAACAATGCTTGCTAAGGCAGTTGTGAGTAGCTGTAATATGACTTTCTACAGTATATCAAGCTCAACTCTTACTTCTAAATATCATGGAGAAGGAGAAAAACTTGTCAGAGCTCTTTTCGAATCTGCAAGATCTAAATAAAACGTAGTAATTTTCATGGATGAAGTTGATTCTCTATTAAGCAAAAGAACAAGTTAAGAGCACGAAGCAAGTACTAGACTTAAAACTGAGTTTTTGGTTCAATTTGATGGAGTAATTTCATAAAAGGATAAAAACAACATCTTGATAATGGGTGCTACTAATCGACCAGAAGAATTAGATGAGGCAGTCCTTAGAAGATTTGCTAAGAAAATATACATAGAACTTCCTAGTGTTGAAGCTAGAAAGATGTTAATCAAAAAATTGTTAGATCAAAACAAACATAATTTAACTGAAAAAAATGTGCAATAACTAGCCGAAATTACTGAAAATTATTCTGCTTCTGATCTGACAAACTTATGTAAGGAAGCAGCTATGTATCCACTTAGAGATGTTAATATAGAGTAGTTGTAAGATGCTAACATAAGAGAAATAAGCATAGATGACTTCTAAAATGCGTTGTCCATTATTAAGCCAACAGTGAGCTAGGAGAGTATTTAAAAATTTTAGCATTGGAATTAGTAGTTTGGATCTTCAGGCTCTTGATAGTTATTTTCATTAACATTACTTTACAATCTAACTTTTTCTTCCCTATAATCGTCTTTAATTTTATACTTAAACAACTAGATTAAACCAAAATACTCTATAATCATTCATAAAGAGTCCAATAACAATTGCATGATTCTTTAAAATTACCTAGTATGTGTTTGCTTAATTGTATTCGGAAAGCTTTAGATTAATTTCAAAGAGTTGATTGTACAAGGGAAGTGCTTTAGTTAATTTTATCCTTAACAATTATCTAGCCTTACATTTTATTACCTCTTTAAATTCTGCTATTTATTTGATATTCATATAAAACCATAATGAATAAGGAAACGTTTTAAAAAGTAATGGCAGTTAATAAAAAATAGTGATGGTAATAGGGTTAGATAATTAAATAAAGAAAAATGAACTTAGAAATGATGGAAATGAAAGCAGACTTTATATATAACTTGAGATTAAACTACTAACTAGACAACTTTAAAACTTAATTCAATATTATCTTATATTATTGTATTAAATCAGTAGATATACATAATTTTTCAGATAAGTATGCTTACTTTAGTACAAAATAAACTTTATTGCAGTATGAGAATATAAATGTAATTAGTAAATGTAAATAATCGAAGTGTTAGTTTTGAAAAATTTGCTTATTTAATTAAAATATGAGACATTTAAAGGATTAATATAGTAACAGCAGGAAATTGATGGTGTTTAAAAGGGGCTATTAAATGTTATAAAAGACAGTTTTATTTTTAATTAGAGGAGATGCTATAAAGAGCTTTAGCCTTTATTTGTTTACTTATTTTTACTGTTTTAAGGTTTACTTTTTTAGTTTTTGCTTATATAGTTATAAATGGAAAAAATAAGCACCACATTATGTATGATTAAACTGATAAATAGTTTTAGTATAAAAATGAATCACAAATCCAAAGCAAAAACTCCCAAAAGCTTAACTGTTGCTTATTTCTATCCAGATATAACTGCCCATATTGTATCTTCTTAATTCACTAAACACTTTTAAAAAGCAGTCCCTAAAGGTTCCTAATTAATTGCATAAGATACACTCTGCATTTAAGTATCTACAATCATCTAAACTTCATCTTCCACATCAACTTTCTTTCCATAATCTCATATAACTTTGCTATTGTTTTGTAATTGACCATTTTTTATAGCTCAACCGTAACCTCCTGGATGATTAGTAAAATCTTCATTAATCTGTTATTTGCAAATTCCTAGCTTGACATCTGTTGACAGGAGTTAAAAGTAGAATGTATATTTCTTTTTCCTTTATAATGGTATATCCAAGTAACAGTTTAAAAAATTAAAGGCTAGAAAAGAAACTTTTTTCCTATCCTCAGTAACTATCATTATGTTCTCATTGCTAAAATAGTTTTTAAAGGTCATTGAAATGAATTAAGGAATTTGATTCAATTTATTATACCAGCTTCTCAGGCTTATTATCTGCTGTTCTAAATACTAGACTATTTACTATTGATGTGCCTGCTTCTGATTATATAGATTAATTTGCTTCTACTGCTTGTTTGTTATTTTTGCATATTTACTGATTTATAAGTCTTGCTCTTTGATATAAATATCAGCTTAGTATAGCTCTTCTTTCAGAGTCTCAAAGTAAGGACTACTTTAATTTTCATTGCTTTCTGTTTCTGCCTCACATTTCGAAAAGCTGCACGATTTGCATACTTCATTGAATTCTGGATAAGCTACAAAATGGTAAGATAGATGATTAAAGAGAATTTAAGAATTCTGCTAGTATAATGAAAGCATTTCAAGTGTACAAGTGCAGCTTTAATTTGGCTTTAGCAAAGTTTCAGTTTACTTCTAAACTCTACACTTACTCTTCATATGCTTTTAAAAGTAAGCCAGAGAAACTACTTCATCACAAATTTAGCATTTAACCTTCAATTTTCCAAGTATTCCTTTTAAAATTTTTCCAGGATCTTACAAAACACAAAAATTTCTACAGTGAGGACAGGATTAATTGGTTTGCATTCACTATAAAATGCAGTCAATGCAGTATAGCGTTCCACATTTCTTGCATTAGGTGACAGATTTCACTACATCATGGCAAATTTCACATATAAGCATAGGGTCAATTTCAGTTGTAAATAGTTCAGTTGAATATCCCATTTTATATCTTTAAACTCTATAATTTCAAATTAACTTACTAAGTTTTTAAAGTACATTGCTTATATATCTAACCAAAGAAAACAACTAACTTTAATTTAATTATGCATGCTATGCTATTATTGATATAAGGGTCTGTTGAAATCTTAAAGTTATCACATCTCAATAATATTTGATTGCTAATGTACTTACATGGATATCTGACTGTATAAGAAAGTAGATTGCTTAATGTTCATACAGACTCCTTAAATTATAAATTTTCCAGATTGTGGACTAGCTTTGTTGTTTTTATAGCAATATGGACTCTATATAGGAACTTATATCTTATTGAGTATCAGATGAGAAGGTATTAGGTGATTTATAGCTTTGAGTAATATTAAAAGACATTATTCTTTCTAGATTTGCTTAAAGCTATATAATTAATACAACAACCCCTTATAGATATTAGACTTTATGTTTAAATGAACTTTAACAATTTTATTTTTGTCGAAATTGGAATTTTAGGAAAAATAGGGAAAATATTGAAGTAAGCAATAAGCAAACAAAATTAGCAGAAAGAGTATAATTAATGATAATGGAGTAACTAAATTTAGCATTAGATATTATAAATTTATAAGTTAAGCTTTCCAAATTTATATTCATTTGTACTTTTGCTAAGAAAATAATACAAACTTATAAAGTTGCTAAGACTAGATAAATAAACTAAAGAAGCCACTTAGCATATAAATATTATTGCTTTTTCAATGTAATTGGCCTTTTGGATATATAGCAGTATATGAAATAGAATTTCTATCATATTCTATAAGGAAAGTATTAGAAATGTATTAATGTTTCTACTCTAAAAAAATTAAAAACTACAAATATTCTAGTTCAAAAAGTGGAAAATATTAAGAGAGTAGTATAGAAAAAGAAAAATATATAACTTTTGTTATTCCTTTTATAAAATTAGCAAACTATCTTATTTTAAATTCCATGGAATTATTTAAAGCATATTACCTAAAATGTAATTTATATGGAAAAAACCAGAAAAAGAATAAGATTTTAGTGGAAATCTTAATAGTTCTTTTATAGACTTAATGTACAGCAGTTCTTTTTTTAAATGATCTTAAATTATAAATAAAAAATATATATGAAATATAATAAAAATATATTAAAAAAGTAAAATATGCATTATATTAATTTATTTATAATCATTTTAATTTTTATTAATTAAAAGTGAAAAATAATTTAAAAATATACTAGTAGAAAAAAAATTATTGAATTAGTGTAAAATTATCGAAAATGATATAAATAAGAATAAATAAGAATAAATGATAAAATTAATTTTTAAACGATTAAAATAAAAAATGGAAAAAATAGAATTGCGAAAACTAATTGTGATAAAAATTTTTAATTTATTTATAAAAAATAAAATAGGTAAAAACCAAAAAATTGAGTAAAATGTTGAAAATTTAGCCGTCGAAAATTTGAACTAGCATAAATATTAATATTTATAATATTTAATACTAAAAGAAAATAAAAAATAGCTAGATAAAGTGTTTAATTTATGAATATTACTTAGAAAAATCAATTATAGAGTTTTATCAGGAGTTTAGTAGTTCGTTCACCACTAAATCTAAATTTCCTTTATGTTCCTCAATTAAAGCCTTTATTACTTCTCTATCCCCGAATCCTAGGTTCATCACTTTCTCTATTTTATCCTCTAAATCCTTATTTTAGCCTTTCTTGATATTTTTAATTTTAAAAATTTTAGATCCTTTCTATTTACTTTAACTGCATTTTACTTTCACTTTTAACTTTTTTCCAAATTCAATTCCTTCTGCTGTTATAAATTTATAAACTCCTTTATATTTTCCTTCTTAATTGGGAATTAATATCAACATTTCAACATAACCTTCTTCTTAGGACTTAAGAGGAGATACTTAGCAGTATTCAAATTTTAAATTTCCCTTAATAAGTTTTAGACTTATGTTTTAAGGCCAAATTTCTTTTCCAGTATTTTTAACCTTCCATATTTTCTAAATTTATTATCCAGGCTCTGCTTAGATCTTTTTTGTGAATGTTATATGTTCAACTGTTTTAGACTTTAATTTGCTTCAGATTTTCTTCTCTACAGGTGCTTAGGATGGATTATTTATCTTAATGAATGCATGTTCATGTTATAATTAAGATTCACACTTCTAACAGAAATCGAAGTCTTTGCAAACACTACATTTATATCTAACTCCTATAATTGGGTTCATATTACAGTTATCACATTTTACATTTTCATGAACACTATTATTTTTAGGTTATTGTCTAAGTTCCTAAATTACTGTATTAGCTATTCGGTTGAACTCAGAACGAATATTACTTTCTATTAGTTATTTATAGTTCTAAAGGTTATTAGATTCCATAGATGGATAAGGAGTTTATTCAATTTATTGAGTTACTTCTTGCTAATCCTTAGCTTTTAATATTTCTTTGCTTTCTTTATTTATATCTCCGATCTTCCTTTCCAGTTACTACACTTTTTCTTTTAGATTCCTTTTCTATCCTTTAAGTTTCTACAACTTAGTTTTCTTTTAATCACTTTTTTATCCAACTTCTTCAGTTTATGACTATTGCTTCATCTAAAATAAGTCTTATTAGCTATTTTGTTCAGTTTATAACTGTTGCTGTATCTGCTCTAAATCTTATTGATATATTTCTGAGTAGCTATCATTGCTAGATGTAGACTATTCATTTTCTTATCTTTTAACTTATAATTTTATACTTTTTTTGCTTGTATTTTCGTATGCTTCTTGTAAAGTCATATCATTTGAAATCATAATGCTATCCCCTTCTTCATCTTGGTAAATAACTCCATATTTTCCAGGTCCAAAGAAATTTTGCACAACTTATTGTAACTAAGCGAAGGTGGTCGGGTTCTCCTTCACTCTATAAATGTTTTAGTTTGATACTAACTTAAGAATTTTCTAAGACGCCATCAGACTCAGTAGTCTGTATTATATGGAACTTCTAGATGAGATTCTTTTAAACGAGGATATGATACTTTCTGACTGATAAAATGAGATAATAATGTATGTTAAACATGATAATTTTATACCGATTACCTATTCTTAACTTATACAATTATCTCTTTAACGGTTGAATTCTGCTTCTTAGTAAATGAATATTTAATTATATTATTTTTTAATCAAGCTAATTTATTGTATTATAGTTTATTTCTGTTTATATATATCTTTATAGATTTTTTTAATTAGTATTTATTGTTCTTATTGTAGTTTTTTAGCTTATTTAAAGCTTATCATATATTAAGGTTCTCTGCTACTTCTATATTATCTTAAAAAGTAAATATAAGAGTGCTTGGTTTTAAACTTAAACATTAAAAATACTAAATACATTAAACAGTCAAAGTAATTCCTTAATCTCTCTATAAGCAACTATCTAAATATCTGTGGATTTAAAAATCTAGATTTGTCCAAATAGAGTTCCTTTTAAATATCCAGGAATTATTATATTTTAATAAAAAATGCCAAATTAGATAATTACAAAATGAGATAAAGAGCTCTTAATATAGAGTAGGTTAAATAGTGGATATATAAAATAGCTAAATCAATTAGATTTTATCAATTATAAATATCAAATTGGCTATCATAAATAGCTCTATTTACTTCACTCTTTCTAGCATAATTCTTAAATAACATACAAAGCACATAAAATATTAGACAGCTAATCAGATATAGCTAATTTCTCTTGCCATTTTAAATTTACTTTGCAGAAGTTTAGTGAATTATACCTAGACATGCTATTTTAAAAATATTGCTTAATTAATCAAAAGAGTGCTTTTAATTAAGCACTAAACTATTTTTAATAGCCTAAAGAATTAACTTAAGACATAAATAAGTATATTATGGATAAATCTCTTATTATACTACACTAAGTTTAGATTGTACTTTACCTTTGATTTATTGCTATTAGTCTAACTAAAAGTATAATTTAGAATTTTAACTTCTTCTTTCTGAAATTAAAATCCTTAGATTCTTCATTCTCTAATGCATTAAAAGCTAATTTTCTGTATCTAGGATAAGTTAACTGCTAAAATTGCTTTAGATATTAATTTCTATATATTTGCTTAGCATACTTGGCAATGCTTAGGAGATACATTGAAATTGCTTGATTTAAACAGATAATTGAGATCAATAAATATAATAGACATAAGCTAGCACATTAAAACAGCTAAACTATAAAGGTAGTTTTAAAGTACTTTATATAGCTAAGAATGTTCAGATACTGATTAAGTTCAATCATATTAAACAGATATTAATATGTTTAAGATTTAAATAGATAAAGGTAATACTAGAAGATTATAGCTACAAGTAAGAAGGCATTGAAGATAATCTTCATTAAGCAGTCTAAATGACTAAGAATTTTAATTTTCCGTTTTTTACTTTTATTATAAATGTAAAGTTATAGTCAGCAAGTTTTCGCCTTTCTTAACTCATTAAACCTTGGCTTTTACTATCCACTGTTTAAAAAATAAGGCTTCGATGATATAGAATCTATGAGAGAATTAACTGAAACTCACTTGTAAGAACTAGGGATTTAGGAACTTAATCAAAGAGTGTAAATCCTACAAGCATTGAACTTCTAGAAGGAGGATAACTAAAGTGAAACGGAAGAAAATATGAAAATACCAACTATCTAGCAAAGTAAAACGTTAGAAGAATCTAAAATGAATAGTATTTCTGTCCATTTAATAACCTAAAACTGTCCAAATCAGAAATGAAATAAGAAGAAAGAGTCAATTCATAATTTCCTTTGTAAGATTACTCATCTTGACTTAAGTGAAAAGACTATTGGTGAAATCTCTTTGATAGATAAATGCTAGCAACTTTCAGTCGTTTATCTGTATGGAAACAAAATTAGACAAATTCAGTGTTTTGAAGGACTTGTATTCTTAAAGTAACTGTATTTACAGAATAATCTGATATAGTAGATACAAGGACTTGAAAATTGTGTGAGACTTGAGTAGCTTTTCCTTTAGGAAAACAATATAACGAAATTAGAAAATCTATAAAGCAACGTTAAACTAGAATAACTCAATTTAGCCAAGTAAAGAGGAACTAGTAGCTTTGAGATTGAAGACCAAACTTGCATGGCTTTAGCTTAATCTCTGGTATCTTTGAATTTAAGTTATAACAGACTAAGTGATCCAAGAAATTTAGGTTATCTATAAAACTTAAGGAGCCTTAATATAGAAGGTAATAATATCTCAGGAGATCTTAATTTTGAAGATATGCTAGTAGGATGTTCCTCATTAGCAGAGTTAGAAATAAAAAATAATCCTGTCTGCTAAATGAACAAGTTTCAAGACTATGTCATCATGACTAATCTTAATATTTCATCTCTAAACGGCAAAAATATTATACAGAAACATAGAGATTATTTATATGCTCTAAAATTGAAGAAAGAAGGAAAATTACCTCAATAATAAAAACCAAAAGAAGCAGAGAAAAAGCAGTAAAAGAACTCATTAGGAATGAGACCAAGAGCTATTAAAAAGGCATAAAGTTAGGGAATTAAATAATCAACCAGGAAATAATCATAAGAGAATTTAGACTTGCTTTCAATATAGGGAACTAAAAAGATGTGAAAATTAAATTTATGTATAATATTATCCTCCTTACTCCTTTCTCTACTTCCTCGCTTTTATTACTAACTCTTATATTCATCTTTCTCAGATTCAATATTCTAGCTACTTCGCTTTAAAGTGATAGTAGGTTAACTAATAATCTTACTTATTATATTAAAGGATTGAGGTAATTAGAAAATGCGATGTAATAGAGAAGCATTTTTATATAATTATACGTAGAAGCAAGATATCTTCATTAAACGATTGAAGTGAATAGTAAATAGTAAACTACATAAAAATATAGGATAGATTGCATAAACAGCAGAACAAGATATAAATACATAATATTATATAAATTCACTTAAGTAGCTGCTTTACATTTAATTAGTGAGTAGTATTATAAATACCTATTTATCTATCTAGTTTACTTACTTTAGTTACATCTAATCATTAACTAACTCTATATAGCTTTTCAAAGTAGTGAATGCTTGTAGAGTAGATTGATTACTTAGCATAGGAATATAAATTAAGATTAGTAAATAGAAAGTAAGTAGAGGTATAGAAAGATATAGGGTAATGATAGTATATTTGTTATATAAACTATTAAAATGGGAGATTAAAAAAAGCTATGAGAGTTAGATTAATTAACTTTGATTCAATTATCAGGAGGAAGAAATCTATAAGATAGTCACTTTCTATCAACATCCAATGCTAAAACAATAGATTTAAGCTCTAGTAAATACAATCTTAAAAACATAGATGCCTTTGACGTTGTAGAGTGGAATTTATTAGAAATAATGAATCTGGGAAATAATGACTTGGAAAATATAGAAAAGGTAAATAGATTCACTAATTTAAAGTGCCTTTCAGCTAATAACAACAGAATCTCTTATTTAAAACTATGGCTAACAAAACTTGAAGAACTAGACCTCAGTTGTAACTTACTTAGAGAGATACCTGATCTATCGCGTCTTAGCTAACTTCGTATTATACGCTTAAAGGATAATTAGATTAGTTACTCTCCTGCACTTCATAACTTGGCAGTGTCGCAAAAGCTTGAAGAATTAGACCTTTCTATAAATAACTTAGACTTTGATTTATAATAGTTTGAAGACTTCTTTTAGATAATCGAAAAATGCCGTTCATTGACTATTTTAAAAATAGATAAAAACCCATTTTGCGACAAACCTGATTTTAAGGGTAAGTACTAATACTGACTTATAAAGCATGGAGAGAAGATAGTACAGCTAGATGGGTTCAAAATAGATAATTTACGGAGAGAAAAGATAAAAAATCTTACATTACAGCCTTTAAAAGAAAGCTAAGAAATAGAATTAATCCTGATGAATAAAAAGAGCTAGCAGCAAGAAAATCAGAAGATAACCATTACCTTTTAGTATATGAACTCCTTGCTAGAAACTGCTTATATGTACCCTTCAAAATCTATGGATATGCTCAATTTATTGTAATGATGCATCGAAAGATTTGTCAATGATGAAAGAGTAAGAAACGAATGCTTTAAAGGAGACAAACTAGTTATTGAGGAAAATATAGACAGCTTTACTGAAAACGCTGACATTTTGATGTAGAGTTAACCTATTTTAAAGAGTAGTTTGCTTCGCATTCTTTCCAATATTACATTCGTTGAAAGTTAAGAGTACAAGATATCAGAGAAAATTCTCTTTTCTTTAATTATTGCAATGGAAAGCAATCCTTCTGACAAAAAAATCATTAAAAGAATTGTTAAAGACTAACTTCTGGCTAAGTTTACATCGCAAGATCCTAAAAATCTGATACAAAGTTTTCTCAAAGCACTTACTAATCTTGCGAGAGCTTAAAAGGATTTGGCTAGAATATTTTTGGAAAAGGTAGATGTTTTCTAGCAATGAATGCTTTTAGAAATGTAAAACCAAGAGGATCAGTAATAATCTGGCTAACTAACTTATTTGACTGATCCTGCTTTAGAACTTATAGCTGTTTGCAGCTTCGACAAATAAGTATCATAAAAAATGTCATAAGGGATTGCGGATTCTGTTTGTAGCGTATATAAGAAAATCTAAATTCTCAACAAATTAAATCGCTAGCAAGTGTAAAGAATTTCTTTGCTTCTACAAATAATAGAGAACACAAGTAGAATAAATAGTAATGTAGCAGAAAGATATGTATTAGAATATAAGTTTCATTAAGATTTAATTAAAAGGATACAAGCAGAAATAAGTAGGTACAAATCTAATTCCTACTAGTTGCTTGATAAAAGCATCAAAGCTGAAGAGGGAGAATAACCGTTAGAAGAAGATCTTTTTAAGTTGCTTGCTGCTAGATTTACTACAATTGGGGCCTTAATTAAAAACTGTAAATAATGTGCAAACGAATGCTTAAGGGACGAAGGACTTTAAATAATAGGAGATTCAATTGCTTTAATAACAGTTTCTAAGATTGATCCATACCTACTTACTGGTATTGTCCAGCTTGTTTATGATTTACTACAAACGTAATTCATATAATTCACTGCAAGTGACGAAAATCCTCCTATAAGATATATAACAGACAAAACTGCCAAGTGTACACATTTTTTAAGCATAGCAGGAGGAGGAAAAGCGTATAAAGATCTGTGCTTAATTACAGCCCAAAAATATGATTCTGGAACAATGTTCGGAAAAGAACCAGTAGAGCATTCAAAGCTTGATAACAAAATTCTTCAGCATTTGTTCACAATTATAGTTAAGATCATCAAATTGTTTGCCTAAAACTCTCCTAGGCAAGATAAAAACCCATAAGAATAGAATGATAAAGTCTTATAAAGCTAGATGCCTAATTAGAAATCTTATAGCCAATAGCATTCTAAAAGATCTTAAAGTAGTCTTTCCTATAACGATATTTAAAGCTAATAATTAAATTAAAACTTTGCTAATTAGGAAATTGATTACTTTAGTCAGATATGTGGAGAAGTTAGTGCAGATCTTAATGCTTAGTCAAGAGAAATGGTATTATTTGATTGCTTAGAAGTTCCTTCTGACACATTAAAGTTAGCAGTGGTAAAATGTCTAAGTGAGATTCCATAAAAATAGATAGAGAATGAAGAAATAGGCTAACTAATCAGAGTTTTGAGTAACTATAAGAATCTTGGATCAGGAGAAAGTGAAAAGGTTATTAGTAATATATTCCTTCTTTTATCGGAATTAGCAGTATAAAGAAAAGATTTCCGAGAAAACTATTCTAAGAAGGCAATTAGACACTGCACTGAAATTATTTTCCGTAATTAGGGTAGAAATATGATGAACATTTAATCTGAAAATGAGCAGAAAGAATTCCTAACTACTTCATGCGTTTATTTCCTGAAGATGCTTTCCAGATACAAAGATGCTCATAAAAATTTCACAGATGAGCTATTAGAACAATGGTTTTCCAAGATCTTTAAATTTGAAGAAATGTTCTCAACTCCAGATTTATTGCCCACAGAAATAGAAACAACAGTGATGGGTCGAAACCTTCAATATCTGTTTAGTTGCTTATAAGGAAAAGATATTCTATAGCCATATGAAAAATAAGTAGCATTTCGAGTAATTGCTAAGATAGCTGATGTCCTTATGAATAAATAAGAAGTAAACGTTCCAGATTTGGAAACCATAAGGTCTATAATAGAAAGTAGAAGCACATAAAAATAAAATCAATTCCTTCTCTCCAAAAATAAGATAAAGAAGCTGGATAACCCTTAGTGCATTGTTGCTTACTATAAATAGGAAAATCGGTTAGAAAAAATCAAGATTGAAGAAGAGCAAATTTGAGCTGAACCTATTCCAGTAAATTTACCAACTAAAGAATGAAAGTAATAGCATGCGATATTCAGTTAGCATAAAGGCTTAGAAAGACTTCTTATGTTCCTATTAGGGTAATATGAAAATCAGCGAACAATTGAGAAAAAACTAGTTAAAGAATTTGATTCTAACTATCAAACTAATTAGATAAAAGAAGTAGTTCATTAAGAAATAAATAGAGTTATGAAGCTTTAAGAATAATAGGAAAAGCATTCATTCTAACTTATTTACAAAAAGCCTTAATCACATGACCCAGTCAAGATATAGAATGGATGGGATTAGGTCATTAATTGCTTTTAAGCCGATGAAACTGGAGAAAACAGTGTAGACTTTAATGCCAAAGAGCCATTTGAGAAATAATAAAAGAAATACATTTTAGACGATTCTTATAAGCATCATTAATCTTTGACGATATCAGCTACTTTAAGATGCATGCATGCTGCTATTGAATATGCGCCAGATTAAAATTTTAAAAGAGATGCTATTTCCTAAATTTAAAATAGCAAAACTTTGTAGAATTTAACTTAACTATGTGCTTCTACAGGATGAATCAAAGCCTCAATAGGTGCCAAATACTTAAGAGTTGTAATAAACGCTCTGATAATTCCTCAAAACTAAGCATAGTAAAGCTTAGAAACAATATAGCTTTATGAAACAGTAGCAAGTGCTATTGAGTCTATGTTAGTTACTTTAACAATCTTGCAAAAGAATTAAAGTTAGAATATGATCAAAACTTACTTACCTCTATGCTATGAACTAGCAAAAACAGTATCAATTATTTGTCAAAACTGTACATACTTTGAGTGAACATAATAAAGCAGTTTCTTATACTAAAGATATTAGCACCAGTAATTCTAGAGAAGCTATCATGAAGAATTAGCTTAATTTTTGCTATTGAAGTTGCTTAAAGACGAATCTATTAAAGTTCTCCTTAATGTTATTCTGCATGATATGAAGCGAAGCTAAGAGAGTCTTAGGTAAAAGTTAGAAGAAGATGAATCTATATAAAGAGAGAAGATAAGGCATTAATTTATATAAGCCTTTGGAAATTATCTTAATATATGCAGTTAAAAGAGACATTTAGTCATAGGCCACCTAAGCAGTCACTAAATTTTCAATAACTGCCCACTTAGAGAAAGCTTTATTTAAGAACTAGTTAATTTCCAAAGTATGTGTGGGATTAAAACTGAAATAGAAAAAATACTTTTATAAGAACTAGGAAATTTTGAAAGGATTTTGATGATCGTTCAAGCTGATTTAGTATAAATTAAAAATGATCAGTGAATGTAAATCTTATTGGTTGCTACGAACCTAAAAATCTACTTCTTCTATCCTATCATTCCATGCTCGAACTGTCCTATTGAATATCTCTGTAACGAACCTAAAATTTTTGAAGTGCATGATTATGTCGATATACAGCAAATAATCAAAATTCCTTACTAAAATCAAAGATGCTTCATAAAACTGATAAAAAGCCAGTAAATTAAGATATACCATTTGCTCTTTGGAAAGTTTTATTATTTAGAGTAATTTATAGAAATATGTATTTCATAAGTACCTAAAGGAGCTATTAAGCTATAGAAGGACTCTATCTTCTAAGCAGGAATTGAAAAGATTATTATGCATAGTGCTAAGGATTAAAAGCAATCTATGGAAAACCTCAAGGTACTAAGCTGAATTACTTTCAATCCCTTGAGCAATTAAGGAATTTTTGATAATTATGGAGATCGCCTTTTTACAGGTTTCAAATTAGCTCTGGCAACAAATGAAATGATTTATATAATAGAAGAAACAACAAAAGAATGAGAAATTATTGATATTTAGTAAGGAGAAATTGAAGAGAGTGAGTCTTTAAAAATTGAAATGAATAAGATTGAAGAAAATGTTATTCAAAAGCTATTTGACAGAGAGCAAGTCATTCATCACTCTATTGATGAAATTAAAAAAATCAGATTTGACTCTTCAGGCTTATTCGATATGCATATTTTCTTTAATAAAGAGGAAAATGGGTGGCTACTCCGGTTTAAAGGAGATTTAGAAAGAGAGCAATGGAAAAGGTTTTTATGTAAAACCATTTTTAGTAGGCAAGAAAATAGGTTTGTAGAAAAGTAACCAATTAGAGGATTTGGAATGGATGGCAGTCAGTATTCTATGCAATAGCAATAGCAAAATCAAAAAATCCAATAGAATTTCAAGTCAATATGGCTTTTGACAGAATTTTGAAATTATTAAGATAAACTTATAAAATCATATTTCACTATATTAATTCTCATATTTTAATGAAGACTCTCTTAATATTTTCCTTTAATACTACATAGAAATAAGAAAAATCAAACATATGAATAGCTCTTTTATTATGAACTAACAAAGATAGGCATAAATTTTAAATTAACAATAGCAAATCTTTATTTAAAATAGATCTATGAACACTGAACTAATATAATAATATAGTAATAAAACATTTCAATATAGCTCATAGTTTAATTTTTTAACTTCTTAGAATATTGGTCTACCTATTTCATTTGAATTGAATGACATATTTGCATTCTGTTTCAGATGGCCTTAAGGTTTGTATGCTTCAGTAATATTCTTTGTGACATCTTATTTTTAAAACATCTTTCTATAATACTCTAAACTTTATTTGGAAATTATATTCTTAGATTTTAAAGCTGGGAGAGCTCTTTTTAAAACTTTAAATTAGTTATAGTTGAGCATACTCTGATTTTATTAATTTAACTCTCTATTACTAAGAAACTCTTAAAGCATCTTGCTCTTTTTATTATTTCTTTCCCTTTCACTCTTTGATAGAAATATCGAGTTTTAGTTTTAAAAGTTTCTTAAGCTTCTTTAAGTAAAGTTTTCTTTATTTAAGCTTTTGCTTATTGCATGAAGTCTACTGCCCGATTATGTTCTAATGAGTTCTAAAGAATTTTCCTTAGATTAATCTGTATCCTATAGCTAACTTCTAAGCTTTCTATGGAATTTATTATATTTGAAATTGTTATGAAACTAGCTTTACAAATATCTTTCCTAGTCTTAGTAAATATTATCCTGATTCTTAACTAAAGGATCAAATACAGTAGAGTTTCCTATTTAAATAAAAGAATCATCATTAGATCCATAAACTGGCCTAACCTGTATTAAAAGTTACTATTCTAGTGCATCCTTTATGTGTGTTTTTTATATCATATTAGTCGCTTTTATATTTACCAGGCCCTACTCCCTATTGCGTTTTTTTAAATAGAGGTTCATATCAGAGGAATCTTTTTTCTGATCCAACTCTAATACCCTTTTTAGTTAAAGTAGATCCTAAATTATAAAATCTCTAGTTTCTGTTTTCAGGACGTTAATACTACAGATCAGTAGGTCTCATAATGAAATTATTAAATAGTATTATATGAATATTAAAATAAACTCTTCAGTATTAACGTTCAATTGTTTAAAACTTCTCCTTCTTTTTAACTCTTTTCACTTCTACCTCTTATGTAAAATACCTTCAAACTGATAAATTTTGCTAATTAAATTTAATTTTAGACTAAGTTAGAAAGGGTTATTTATTTAAGTTTTAGCAGGGTAAAGAGTTAGATATCTGAATATATTTACTCTGTCATTGATGTTTATTTAAATATGAATTTTTGTATTTATTTGGTATTAAATTTTAGAAAAGTTGATTATATTTGATTATTATTAGGCTTTAAGAATTTTCTAAATGGCTATAATTGTTTACTAGAGCTTACTGATTAATTATATTTTATCATATTCAGTTCTCGTAAATAATCCCTTTATATTTATTTTATATCTGGCTAATCAGAAGAAAGTAAGAAGTAATTATTTTCATATTATTTTAGTTTATGAAGAGTGCTAAGGTGAGAAAAACAGAGAATCAATATCTTATTGTAAAAACACTTAGCAATCTGCAATTAACTTCTTTAATAATTTCAACTTTAAATATCAGCTAATTCTATTAAAGTGTTAGCTAATAATCGTAGAAAGCACTATTTATTAATACTTCAGTCTTCTACTTTAGTTAAAGCTAAGCAAATTAGAATAGTCTTTCCTTAAATGTAATTAGGGTTTTATTATAAGGTACTGCAGATTTATTTTTAAACTGTTTGCTTTATTCTAAATCAGCATGCCTAGAGTTGTCTGCGAAGTTAATCTTAAGATTAGCATTATATATGTGCTTATTAGTATGACTTATACAAGCTTTTCTTAGAAATTAAATTCATATAGATATGGATTTTTTTAATTAAGATTATTGATTGAATATAAAATAGTCAACTTCCATCTTAATCATATAATGAATTTAAAATAAAGTGGTAGAGCTATAAGGGATATAAAAGGAGGCTATTGAAATAGGTCTAAAGCTGATAGTATTAGAGTTATATTTAGTATATATAAAAATATTTAAAGTTTTCTAAATGTATTTAAATCTCTCATCAAGAGGAAGCTTTTTTGCTTACAATTGTAAGAATGGTGTCGAATTCTGGTTTCAATGCAGCACCTCCGACCAAGAATCCGTCAACATCTGGGCAGTTGATCAATTCTCCAGCATTTTTAGCATTAGCACTTCCTCCATAAATAATTCTAGTAGCATCAGCTACTTGTTGTCCAACCTTGGTTCTCAATAAATCTCTTACTACAGCGTGTACTTCTTGTGCTTATTCAGTAGTGGCAGTTACTCCAGTACCAATAGCCCATACAGGTTCATAAGCAACTACAATTTTACCCCAATCTTTAATTGCGCCTAAGCAAGCTTCAAGTTGTCTTTGATTGACTTCTTTTGTCCTATTGGCTTTGCGTTCTTCCAATAGTTCTCCAATGCAAAGAACAACATTTACTCCGTGTTCTTAGCAGCGCTTGACTTTATCAGCAACATCTTTGTCACTCTCTTTGAAAATGTGTCTTCTCTCAGAGTGTCCAAGAAGAGTCCAGTTCAATCCTAAGTCCTTCAAATGTTCAACTGTAACTTCTCCGGTGTAGGCACCAAATCCAAACTTGCTTAAGTTTTGTGAGGCAACGATGATTTCCTTTCTTGCGGCTTGCTTTACTGCAACCAAGTGAGGGGCAATTGGTGCTGCCAAGACGTCCATTCTTGCGTAGTTAACCTTAGAGTTGTTGTAAACTGAGGTAATCAAGTCTTTTCCTTATTTCAAAGTAAGATTTGATTTCCAGTTGCCACCAACGAACAATTTTCTAGCGGACATCTTTTATTATAATTTGTTAGCTCTTCATTAAATATTCCAGAAAAAAAATGAAGTCACTCATATCCAGACTGATTTAAATAGCTTGTAATCATTTAAATGAAACTAAAAGGGTAAATTAAACAGTTAAAAGTCAAAAGTCAACTTAAATTAAAGAAGTTCAAGCTTTTCCTTTTAATTCTTATTAAAGATGTAGAAGAAATCTAGTCTCTTGAACAAATCCCTTTCTGACATTTCATCACCTACTTAATCCAAACATGAAACTTAATTGCTGCAGCATAAAAAGATGCCTATTGGAGATATGTTTAAACTTGTTATTGGAGAGCGGTAAGGATTAGAGGCTACTAAAAAGCATTAGAGACCTCCTGCTTGAAAAATTTCAAAAGAGTAGCATAAAAGTTATATTGACTAAGTTAGAAATAAAGCTATGCAAGTACCTGATCCTCAAAAATATGAGATAAAGATATAATGAGAGAAGAGTTTAGGGAAGTTCTCTAATATGAATAAGCAAACTTATTTAAATTCTGCACTCAAAAGAATTAAAACTTTGCCTGGACCTGCTTCCTACGATCCCAAAAAACCTCAAGAAAGAATTCTTATGGGAAAAATTGCATAAGCAGAGAGGAATACGTTCATGTCAACTGCTGAATATTACTCACACTAAACTCCTTCTGTGGCAGATCATACACCAAAAATTGTAAAGTTTAATCCTCCTAGCATTAAAATGGTCCTTCCAAAATTTATACCAAATATAAATATTCGCAAAAGTCCTGGCCCAGGGTAATATGAAAAACAATAAACAGCTTATCTCAAATTTATGACTCCAAATAATAGAAGACCAATAATTGGAAAAGCTTAAAATATTTCCTTTTCCCAACAGCAAGCTAAAAAAAGATAAACACCAGGAGTAGGAGCTTATGACGCTGTTAATCTAAATAAACTCCATAGAGTCACTAACAAGACTTTTTGGTTATGAATTTTAATTGCTGTTTTATCTAAACTAAACTATATTATAATAAGGATTACTTTTAACTTTACATCTTATTTACTAACTTTTAATCTATAATTTTCTTTGTTTGATGATCTATTATTAATCATTATTATTTAACCATCATTTTAAGTTTTAGCCTTAAATTAAGATATAAATTCTAAATACTAAGAGACTTAACAGTTAATTAATTTAAAAGTTAAATTTGTCATTGCAAAAGTTATTCATTTGTTATGTTATCAACATGTGTATTTATTTGTGAAACTTGATTCGTTTCATGAGGCGCACTGCTTTAATTATAGTTTTCTAATAACACTTAGTTAACCTACAAGATATTTTCACTAACTTTGCTTGTCATATTTTCTTCTGTATTTTATTATGAATCCCGATTGCTTTGTTAATTAATTAATTAGTCACTTTTATTCAGGTTTTAACTGGATAAAATTTAAATGGGTGAGAGTTCTTCTTCTTTAATCTAATCAGTTTTTTCCTTTACAATATGTTTATCATTTTGCTTGGAAGAGCTGAGATCACTTTGTGGATTTTGCTTCTTTACAGCTTTCTTAATTTTTATCTTTTTGAATTGCTTATCTTTGCTAGACACTTTTGATATTTAAGGAAGCTATTCTGCAAAGCTGACTGCACTTTTAATAAATCTGTAGACTATTTAGGAAGCTCTATCAAGTTGAGTTTCGAATTCTTATAAGTTTTTAACGTTAGTTTCTGCTTTTTTAATGTAGTTCTACGCAAGTTTCACTTAGCTCGACTTGATCTATCCATTTTCAATTAATACGATACAATTAGAAATCAGCATGCTGAGTCCACTATTCATTATATCATAAATCACATCATCCCATATATTTTATCTTGCTCTTCCTTTATTTTCTGAACATAAAAAGGCTATTAAAGCAAGACCTATACAAGTTTAAAATTGTGTAGGCTAGCTTATAACTCTGAATTATTCTAAAATTTGTTTATTAAGAAGAATGGAAAATTCTTTTACTTTCATTTTAAGATCATCTTCATTTATTGGCTACCTTAATCTGCTTGATGATTGTGCATTTTCATTATCTTATTACTCTCCTTCACTTTTATAAATTGACTATCTATTGCTTTTAACCAATAATTATTTATTTTACTTATCATTTAACTATAACTCTGCTTTATTTTACTATAGCAGTTCTTATTTTTTCGGTTCTTTTATTTTATCCTTCTTTATTTTACTTTTTTATTCTTAAAAAGATAAGTTGAGATCTTTCTTATTAGTGTCTTCGCTTTCAATTATTGAGCTATTAAGAGAATAAATGTTTTTCTTTTCTATTTTTGAAATGCTTTATCTGTTTTTTGTGTTAGTTAATGGCTTTATTTATGAATTTTTTTATAGCTTTAGCTTATTTTAATTATTGCTCTGTATTTTAGATGAGATAGACTACTCTTAATTCTAGTTTTCTTGTTTGTTTGAAGTAAAATCAGCTATCGTTTTTCTATGACTAGGCAGATCTTAGCTATCAAAGCTTTAGTTTAACTTGCCTTTATTCTTAAAAAGTTCGCCTTTCTCTTTTACTTCTTTGCTTTAAGCAACAGCTAATTCCTTTTTACCAGCTTTAGGAGGCTTATTTATTTTGTATAATGGTGGTTTCTTTTATTTAGGTTCTATTTTTTTAAGGTTAAGTTCTTTAAATTAGGCTTCTGTATTTTCCTTAGGAGTTATGAAAGATTTAGAAGTTCTTCCCGATGATTTTTTATTTAATGATGAAGGGTTTTCTTTAATTGGATTCTTAGAAGAATTAGCTGATCTATGCTACTTTAGTTGAATATTCCTTTTAAGGTTGCCTGCATTGTCTTTTTGACTTTCATTTCAATTTGTAGGTATCTGCAATTCTGTACTTTCACCAAGAGGAGGATGCTCACAAAAATCGCTTGAAATGTTAAATTTCTTAGAATCTAATTCAGCTGATTTATCAATTAACTCTTAGAAAGTTTAATTATCCTCTTATATAAAAGAGCCATCAGCGTTAGAGTGATATTCGAAGCTAGTATTTTCTAGCTGCTAATAACTTTCCACAAAATTAGCTTCTTTGCTATTTTCTAAAGGAGTCTTCTATTTATTTCCATTCACCAGTACTTTATTTATCATCTCAATATCTTCATGAATCCCTTAGTAAGATTCTTTCCTGCCAATTTCGCTTTTACTTTCGTTTGAAGGGGAAACGCCTCGAATTTCCTCAAAATGTATAGAATGAATTAATTCAGCAGCTTAAGGAACTCTTAAAGTAACTGGACTGTTGGACTCATCGTCTTCTTGGATAACCTTCAGTTTTTCTACTTCATCATTTGTAATTTTAAGCTAAACAAAGCTTAAATTTATTTCTCCAACTTTATCAGTTTCTACGCTGATATCACTATGAACTAATGAGTCATCAATAATTTAACTGTTTTCCTAATCACCATAGAGTGACTGGTTTAACGATTGATCAAGTGAAGACTAATAATCATGCTTTTTGGCAAGTTTACGAAGCTTAATATAGCAAGTTTACTCTATTTTCTATTGGAAGTTTAACTATATACTAATTTAAAATCTAGTCAGCTATAACTAAAGTAAAAATGAAGCTATCAACTAATCGTTAGAGTAATCTCTTAACTCACATATTTTTAAGGTTTCGTCTTTAGTCTATTCCATCTTGTTATTAATAATAAAGCCTTATGATTTGCTAAGGGATTATTTTCTTTTTTGTATCTGTTTCTAGAGTTTTTAGTGTCGCATCTATTTTTCTTCTTCAAACTCCTCACTAATAGTGTATCTTCTTTACATTATAACTTTATTAACTTTTCAGTTCTTACTTTACTTAAGGCTTTGAGCTATTATCAATAGCTGCTCTTGCCTATTCCTTATAGTGCTCTTATCTTATTCGAATTCTCTAATTTGCTCCTTTTATTCTTACACAACTAGTTCACTAATTTACTAGCGACTTAATTAAGATGATACGATTTCAGGTTCTTCAAGGGATTATTGACTGAATAATTATTTAAGAAGGATTTCATTCTTTTGATTTAGCTGCTTCTACAAAACCTCTATAGCAAGTTCACTTTGTTGGCGTTTTTCGTTGATTTTGGTCAACTAAGCGTTAGTTCTTTTAGACATGTTTGATTTATTAGTAATAAGTAAGGAAGTTTAAAATGAAGGGTATTGATTTAGAAATTTTCTAAATTAAAAAATGTTTTTTAAAGAAAGTCTCAAAATAATCCTGGTAATAGTTTGTACTTTACCCTCTAGCAGTAGCTTACCCAGTCCTTCTTGTATTTCCTTAAACATCTTCCTTCATCTCTAAATAGACGATGGATGTCCATTAGTCAGAAATATGCACAGTAACTCAAAGGAACCCAAGGAAATTAAGTTCCACCTGAACAGGCATAAGCCCATCCAAGACACATCATCATATCTCCTATGTAGTTAAAGTGTCTTGCTAAACCCCAATACCCTGAGGTAAGAAGAATGCTTCCTTCCTCAGTTCTTATATAAGATACTGGTTAACCCCAGACAGTGTACTTATCTAGGTCACCTCCTTTAGCTAAGTAAGTTCTGAAATTATTTTTTTAAGAGTTAGCTAATCTAAAAAGAATCATAGAAGTGACATGAACTACTGCTGCATTCAATACTTTTATGCCGTTGTTCATTAGCTTAGTTTCTAAGCAATTTAGATAGAATGTGAAAGAAAAACTATAAAACCAAGGTAAAAATCCCCAATCTCCATAAGTTAGCATCCATCCAAATTAGTCATGTCTTATATCTGTTGTAGTGAGATAAGCTGGCTCGTTCCAGTTATAATCCAAAATGTAGTACCAATGGGCAAAGCAAATCAGCCACATTGCCCAAGAGACATTCATCCATGATCCATGATCAAAATCACAAGTTACTTAGATGGAGTTATACGAACAGCTATAGTACTAAGCAGCCATACATGACCAATTATTTAACACCCAGATAGTTAATCCAGGTCTAGCATTAAAATAGTGTTTCAAATCAATTGGATAGCCTAAGAAATGGCAAATTCTGGGATTTCTAGCTGTTCCTAAGAAATAATCAAAGAAGAAATCTTTAAATTTGAAGACTCCATAATCCTCTTCGAATTCAGGCTTATTAACATGTCTTTTCCAAAAAACTCCAAAATCTATATAAAGATATAAAGCAAAAACATGTGAGATAATGACCCCCATTGTTAGCATAGCACCCATATTTTCATATATAATAGTGGGTCTCATAAATCCAAGACTGCAAAGTAAAGTAACTACAAAGTGAGTAATAGCAAAACTGGTAAGTCCATTCATTTTATACCACAATTTATTTCCATTTTTCAAAATAACTCCTTACTTCATTTCCCCTGGAATGGCTTATTGTAATAAAAGAGTGAAAGCTATCCATATTACTTATATCTGAAGAGCTTTCCAAGTTGGCCTTATTGAAATGCCTGGAGGTAAATCATACCAAAGACTTTTCCAGAATTAAAGATCTGGAACCATTAACTAACCTCGTCCTAGAGCAGTACATCCATAGAAATAATAGATAGCAGTGGGAATAAATAAAATCCAGAAGAAACATCCAATGTTTCCACCAAATTCATAGGGTCTCCTTACTCTTTTTGTCTCTTCCATTATTATGATATTTTTACACGCTTTACACGAATTTATATCTAGATTGATAAATTAAATCAATTATAGCTAAATACCCTAGTTTTATAAATTCAATTCAATAAGATGTCAAAATATCTAAAATCTGCAATCATGTCTAGACACTAAATAAACTCTAATTCAAAAGCATTTACATGCTATATTATATTAATTACCCACTATCAATCAAGTCATCACTTTATGATCCACTTTCCCTTATGCTCACTAACCCAGTTTCACTTGCTTCAACTTTTATATACTAAAAATGTACTGATTTTATAGTGATAACTGTACTTAATATTCAATACTCTCTGTAATAGTAACTTAAGCAAATATTAAATTAATCTATATTAAGATAATACTAGAATTACTTCCTTAGTATTCTTACTTAATTTAATTATCATAAAGAAAGAAGCTCTATAATCAATCTTTTACTATACAGGAATGCAGGCTTTTCCTTTTAATAATATCTTCAGAAGCTACAATTAGCATAATAGGCAGATATTAGCATTTAGACTATCATGCTTAAGTTAATTAATTATAAGAAGGTTCAGAATGATAAGTTTATCATACTGCTGTATCAGACTATTTTACTTTAGTTTCATTTTTTAATTATAAGATATAGCAGCAAATCAATAGCTTAACTTATTCTAATTATCTCTACTGTTTAATATCTATTCAACTTTCACTAAGTTCGCTTACTCAGATAAAGTGCTTAATGACTAAAATTGGAAAGCTGAGAATGTATTCTGGGTAGACTTTACAAAAATAGAGAGTAAAGATTTATTTGCAATACTAATTTAATTAAAGGAAAACAAATCTGATTTTTACCTTATCCTTTGCTTTAGAGAAGCAAAGGAAATATAGTTACTATTCTATTTTACTTAAATACCAAGTAAACTCTGATTATGCCATCAGATCATAGAATACTCTTTAAACTAAGCCAGTGGCAATTATAAATAATAGCTAATCCTATAGCCATTTACTGCTTTATGATATATAGAAATTATATATATATATATATATATATAATCCTTAAGTTTAATCTAATACACTTAATGTGAATATAAAGCAAAAGCTGTTAAGAGTATATTAACACTATGTTTTAGTAATTTACTAATCTTTGAGACTAATTAGATCATAGTAAGGAGTATCTTATTATGATTCTACTTTGAAAATAGTATAAAAAAGTTTGAATTTATAGTAATTAGAATAGATAAGTAATTATACTTTAGTTCTTTTATAAGTCCAATAAATCCACCAGAAATAATTTAAAAGCAAAGAATTTAAAATTTCCTTAGTTATAATAAGTTATCTTTATATCCATAGAAAAATCAAGGTTCTATTAGAGTCTTAAAAAGAGAGGAATATGATTAAGCATGAAAATTTAGAAGAATAGGTGTATCATTATCTATATAACATTATATTTTATTTTTTAATTCTTAATATTCCTCCTCATATTGGTATTCCTAGCACATTTGTCTTTTTCTATCTTAGGCTTCATTATTTTCATCATTCTCTATTAATCTTTTTTTGGCTATCTTAAGATACCTTCTAAATTCTAAATGGATGAGAAGCAATAGAAAAGTTTAATTTAAAAGAGTTCTATTTACAAAGATAAATAGAAGAAATGAGAAAAATGTTATATGAGTAAAATTAACTAAAAAGGAAGTTTAATGAAGATAGAGAGTTTCTAACTTTATATTAACATAATGTATAAAATTAAATTTAATGAATGTTTATGTTTATCTAACTTTAATAGCATATATAAAATATACTATCATCCTTTGCCAAAGGATCTATGCTTTACTGTAGTAAATCCATCCTCCTCTATTAAAAGATTACTACCTCTCTTCTCATTTTATTCTGTTCTGCAAGAATATTCTATATGAAAATAAATTTGCAGTTTTGCTTTTACAATTAGATTATGTTGATTTTAATGATACTTTATATATTAAGAAAAAAGCAACAAATAAGCATCTTAATTACAATCATAATAATTAGAAAAAAATCTGAAAGAATCACAGGGAATTTCTATCCTTAATCTAATTTAAAATTATTTCCACGTTCTGATTTTCCTACTAGAACATTTGCTTTAGCTTTCCAACTTTGTTTATGGTTTTCTCGAATATTTCCATGTATAATTAATGGCATTCCAATGTTTCTTCTGTTTCTAAACCTTGATCTAATTAGTATTCAAGATCTTAAGTTTCATCTTCGATAATTTATTATTTATCACTCTATTTCTAGCTAGTGCTTTGCTATTATTTAACGACATCTTAATTTTCTTTAGTCTTAGATTACTACTTAACTATTTTATCGTTTTAATCGTTATTTTGGAAAATGAAGTTTCCTGAGAAATCCTACTTATTTGGCTATTTTGTATTTGCTGGATTAATTTAATTAATGGAAGATTCTGAGTCTAAAGACAATCTTTAATGCTTAGATTTATCTTTTTTGCTTTTAATAGGACCAAAAGGATTTTTCTGATTTGTTCTTTAAGAATCACTTTATTCTTCAGAAACTTGGTCAGAAGATTGGTAACTATTATAATCAGATTAATTTTCTCTTATTATCCTATCTTCTTTAATATTGGAACTGTCTAGTAAGATATTTGAGTCATCTAAATCTTCTTATTCTCTAGAAGCTGTTTCCTCATTATCCTTCTAAGACTCAGCAACTAAACTTGGATTTGGATTATTTCCAGTGAGGATATCAATGTTCTTTTCAATGCCCTCAATATACTTCCCTAGATTGTCAATTAAGATATCATAATAGTTATCATCGATTACATTTTAGCATTCATCATTAAGATTGAAGAACTTTTTTCTGTATTATAGATTACTTTCTAAATATGCGTCAAGCATTAATAGCTTCATAAAACTTTCACTAAGACTTCAAGTACATAGGATGCTAAGTGAAATTAACAGGCATTATTCTCCTATATTGAATGCTTACTTTGCTCTCTCTTTGTCTCTCCAAAACTTTCATGCTTTTCCAAGAACATTAGAAACATGTACCTTCTACTTCTATAAATCATTGTGTCCATTTACAAACAGCAGTACCTTTTCTTCTTTTTCGCTTAAACTCATAAAATCTTGAGCCATATTTACTAGCAGAGCTGTTGTAATCTGACCTTAAATACCACAGAAAATACAAATAACGCGTCCTGGGAGTGTTGAAGGTGTTAAGTCTCCGTAGCCAACAGAGTAAACAGTAATTACAAGCATATATCAGCAATCCCAAAAACTAAAATCATTTTAAGGCCAATACTCTATAGGCTTGCAGTTTCTCTCAAGAATATTAAGCATATAAGCCCATATTGTGATTAAACTTATGTAGCTGGTAATTATCACACTCGCTTTAAAATTATGATATCATGATTTAAAATAGAGTTACATAGATATTTCAAATCTCTAGAGTGCAGCTATAAGTCTAGCTCTGCTTGTATTCATTGGACTTGAAGCTCTGATCAGATATTTTATTAAGTACAATCTTGCAAACATTCAGATATCAACAAATACTTTTAGTTCTTACCCATGGAAGTAAAAATTATTTTTTTCAGTTCCTTCTAGCAGAGGAGGAATAAAAGGAAAGCAAATTATAAATTCTATAATCGGTTTTTTGAGCTCTATAGCATTATAAGGACCAGAAGACTTTGGAAGAATTCCTGTGGTTCTATTGATACTGTATTTTAGTAAGAACGCTTTGTAACTAATCTAAATTAGCTTTGCATTAAGTATAATAGTTAAAATTCTAAACAAATTTACCCATGCAATAGCTGCACCATTCATATTATTCCTTCATCCTCATGCTATTTCTTCTTAAAATATGTTAGAGATTATACTTAGCATACCAAAATAGAACATAATCAACTCTAAACGGTCCAGTTTCATTTTATGTCTTTACAACTCTTTAAAATCAACCTGGAATTTAGACTATTTTACGTTTTATTCCAATAAATCATAACCTTATGAAATCTTCTGAACTTCCAAAATAGAATTTTTTCCTTCAACACGACCAGCAGCAGCGGATTCTTATAAAGAATGCAACCAGCCAGGCTCTGTTGCAATAATTTACTCTGAGTTTTTCTAATAAGCTTTAACTTCCTTTTGCTTCTACTTTTATTTTTTCAATCTCTCAAGATCCTTCTTTTTTTTATAAACTTGAGCGCCTTTCATTTTAAAGCTTAATTATTATATACAGAAACTTTAAATCTTATGTTATAGCAAATATGCTAATTAATACTACTCTTTTAAACACTCTTTATTACTTAATCAAGTATTTAAATCCCTCTATGTCACCTATTATCAGCTTCAAGCATATCTACTTAATTAATATATAAGCCCTTTGCTGTAGTGATTTAATAATAAACTAATTTCAAAGCAGTATAAGATAATTATATCTTCAAACTAAGAGAACAATAATATAAGGATGGGTTTTAGATAATAGAGGCAATTAATATCAGAATACTGGCTTTAATTTGTCTATAGGACTAAAATATTTATGGTAGCCATCATTAAAATGGAGCTCATAATTATTTCCTCTATATTCAAATGCGTCAAGAATAATCATCAGACTTACAGCTCAAATTCTGAACATATTATAAAATGACTAGCATTGAATAAAAAGCCTAGTTTAACTTTTTATTCTCATGTATATTTAAATTTATAAATATCGTTTTAATCGAGAAAATTCAACACTTGGCTATTAAGAATATTAGCTTTTAGCATTATCAATTAAATCAAATGGAAGTAAATTATAGCTTTCCTTTTAATTAGTACATTTGAATAAAAGGATCTTCTTTTACCAATGTTATATATCTTTCTTAATATCACTACATTTACTATCTTATCCTTAAAAATATAAATCAGTGCTATATAAAACTTTTCATTCTGAAAGCTTTTAATAATCTTCTAAGTGATTTCAAGCAAATCCATCTCTAATAATAAGTATTAATTTATTAAGCTAAGCCATTTTTTAGTAATAAGCATCTCATAATGAATAGTGAAACTAAATAGCTAGATAACTATAAGTAATCTAAAGCTTAAAGTTTTAGTAAGCATTAATATCTATTGTGACTAATAAGGTGATAGGGTTTATAGTAGATTGATTATAGTGTTTAGTTATTTTAGTCTCTTCTACTCTTATTTCCCTTTATAAATTTATATTTAGGCATCTAGTAGAAAGCTTTACTCTATAATAATAAAGCTAAAGGCTTAATAATTCTTGTAGTAAAACTAGAATTTAATGGATTTGCTTTTATGATGAAACCTACGTTGAAATAATTAATTTGAAGCTAATAGTATTTCATTAGGCTTTAAGTTAAAATTATATGATATTCTAGAGAAAATCGCTATGTACATAAGTTAATTGGGATTTAAAGTACAATGAGAGGCTAAAACTGAAGGATTTAAGAAGAGAAGAATAATAAATGTGCTAGATTTCCTTAAGTTAATAATGAAAGTCTTGAAATTAATGCGAAGCAGTTGATTTAATGATATATTAAATAGGGTAACCGAAAGAGAGTAATGTAAAGAATAAGTTTTCATTTTTATTAATTTTTTAGCTATAAATGAGTTTCAAAGATTTCTTTCTTTTCAAACCTGTAAAAAAAGACCATGTCGTTGATCTCCACAGCACAGAAGAGGATATTACTACAACTCGAGGAAAGCTCAGATAAATATTCGCTTTAAAAGAAAGTTCAAAGGAGAACGAAATTATACTTGATTTGCATTATATGAACTTTCAATTTACCAGATAACAGAATTTTTCGGTAGAGAAGATATCCTCCTTTCTAGGATTAATGGAAGAAGTTTTTAGTTAATCTATGATCAAAAGATTTAATAATGATCGCTCATTCAGATTTATGAAGGAAACACTAATTCGCCATTCAATTTAGAGACCTCCTAAATCTATCGAAGTATTTAGTTTAGAGGATATAAGATTAATAACTGACTTTGTACTGAGAACGTTTTACTAGCACTATAATTTATATTTGAATGCTTTCACTGCCAAAGTAGACTTTTATTTAGAGAGTTCAGACAAAATAAAAATATCTCTTCCTTCTCTTCCATCTCTTGATAAAGGAAAACCTGTAGATCCGTTAACCATTACTGATTTGGATATATACGTAGCAAGACCAGTTACTCCCTAAGAATAGGCAAGTGAAAAGGAAGAAGAATAAGAGGAAAAATAGGAAATAAAAGTAAGCAAAAATATGGAAAAAATGCAAGTTAAGATAAACAAAGCTTATCAAAAGAAGGATTAGAATTTTATTAACAAACTTGACGCTGCTTTAGTTAATCCTGAAGAGTAGCCTAAAAAGCCTCCTATACCACCCAAGAAAAGCAAGAAATGAAGTACTATATTTAATATTATTCTATGTATAAAATATGACTTCAATTCTCTTCTTTAAAAAAGACTTTATCTCTAAATAATTAAGATAACCTTCCTATTTACAATCATTTAACCACGAAATAGGATTTTCGACTCTTTAGATTTAAATAACTTACATATTCATTACTTCCTGCTAAGATAACTAGGCAGTATTTAACTAAGCCTTTTATATAATCTTTAAAATAATTCAAAATACAAAAATGTTTATAATTTTAATTACTCCTCTTTAGAAGATTATTTAGGTAGAAAATAGGTGCAAATAAACAAAATTTCCTTATTTATTTAAGAACAACAAAAAAAGCTATTTATTATAAGCATCAGGAGTAAAATTAATTGGGATTTAACTTAAATTTAATTCTAAATAATGAATAATTGAACCAGCTAATATAGCAAATAACTACTCTTTAAACTGATCTAGCAATTAGTTAGCACAATTACGGATACAAATTAATAAAATTGGAGCAAATATTGGTAGCTTTGGAAAGCATACCTATAAAATTTTATTATACTGCTACAGCATTTTGAAGATAAGTAAATTTATTTAAGATATTAAAAGTTTTCTATCAAAGACTTTCGTAGTTTTGCTACTACGGGGCCTAATCGCTTCCTTTTTTCTTATTGATGCATTTTTTTGCTATTATTATTGAGAATCCAATGATTACAAGACAAGAACTGACTACTATTATCGCTATTGCCCAACTTGGAAAAGAATCTGAATCTCCATCACATCCCATAACATAAGATTTTTCGTTTACTTCTACTTCCCATATTCTGTAATTGTAATTTCCAAATAATGGCTAATCGAAGTTGATAGATCCTCCTAAAAAGTGATGTAATTAATTTTAAACAAAAAGAAGAGATTTACCAGAAAATCCAATAGTGTCTGGCCACATCATCTAAACATCGTCTTTACAAATAGTCTCAAAGTTTTTATAATTAAAGTCCATTTCATTTAGTGAAATGCTTTCTTATTTCAAAATGGAATTATCTTCTATAGCTGTCATATAAAGGTTTCCCTTTGAGGAAGCACATAATCCATCACTGGCACTTCTCTTATAACCAAGATTTTTCACCTGACTATAAATAGCTTCGTTTGATAAACTAAAATCTCTTAAATATGTAGTTTTGATTCCATAGAGTGTTCTACTAGTAAGAGGTGTTCAGTATAGTTCATCGCCATTACAAGATAAAGCGATTCCATCTGCTCCAGTTTTCATTTAATCATTTTAATTCACATGTTCCTTGTTAATTGTAACCCATAAAGAAGGATCGTTTTACATACAATCATAACCGCTCATTATTCTTCTAACCTCTCCTGTTTCCAAGTTTAAAGCTATCAAAGAACCTTCTAATGGCAAATTGCTATCAACTGGAATGCCAGAATCAGCAATATAAGCCCATTTTCTATCAACGTCAATAACAACATCATTTAAAAAGGATTGAGTTAGAGAAGCAATACTTTCATCAAACGTATATGTTTTAATAATCTCTCCAGTTACAGAATTTAAAGATATAAGCTTTAATGAACCTGCAATAGCTGGTTAACTTGCTATTTTCCCCTAGTCTAATACATATAGAACATCATTTCTATCTATCTCAAAACCTAGAACTGACTGAAAACTTTAAGCGATTCCTTCCTTGTTAAAACTCCATGAAGGAAAAGGCTATAGCAATGCACCTTAATCAGTTTAGATAAGTTTATTAAATGTGCTGGGCACTTTCTCCTTTCATCTAGGAACAGAGACAAAGAAGTCTCCTTTTGAGTTAATCTTGACACCAGCCAGCATACAATTAACATAATCTTTATTATTCTCATAAGCTTAAGCAGTCTCGTGATCTTCAAAAGTAAAGTTGAGCCATTTAAATCCAAATTTCTCAGTGCATTTAGAATTAGCATAGACTATAAGCAAGAGAGAAATAAAGAAATGCAGCATTTTAAAGTATAATTAAATTATAAAAAATGAAGTCTTAAATAAGGGAATTAAAAAAATTAAACCTTTCTTTGTATTTTATTTTGATCTGATTTGCTTTATTTTAATTCCATATCCATTAAATAGAACTCAAATAAGCTAATTATTACCAATTTTATTATAAAAAGCATATTTCCTTTCGTTGAAAAAGCCAATAAACTTAGATTTTATACTCAAATGTAGTAAGATTGTAATCATGTGACGGGCCATATATTTGATACTTTTCTTATATAATGTTTGATTTCTTAGTTTGACTATTTTAGTGGTATACCAGATAATATAAAATCTAAATAAAGATTAAAAAATCAAATGTTGTTCACTTCTGCAATCCTGTCAAGAAGTTCTGTATAGCAGTTCATATCTTGCATGAAAGGAGGCAGAATTATTTCGTTTTTGCTAATCATCCTGCATAAAAAATTACTTGTTGATATCCGGTCTTGAAAGATCTTGCAAACAAAGCTTTCCACTATAAAGTAATTAAAAGTCTATGCTAGCTCTGTTTCGAAGTAAATTATAAGCTCCTATTAAATATACTTAATCTTTAAATCAACCACCAGGTAGAGAAGTGTTCTTGAGTCCTCTCTTTACTCGTACACATTCTTTTCATCTTCTGTTAGGATCTTCAATATATCTTTCAAGATCTTAAAAAAGTTCTTCAAAGGATAAATGGCTTGCTCGATAGCAAGCATAATAATGAAGAGCAGCTGTTCACATAAAAGGTAAACGATTAGGATCTGATGCTGAATCAATTACCTAATGAATACTCGCTAAACCTTCTTCAGTGCAAATATAAGGCTTTAAATTAAAAGCTCTTCTATTCTTATACCATTATTATTTGCGATCATTTAGTTTTCTAAGTAAATGAGTTCCTATTTCATGATTCATAACTCCTTAAATTCTTTTCTCTCTATAATGGATTGGGACTGAAATAACTATTGTTGTGTATCCTTCACAGTGAACAACTGCAGTTGGAGCTATTGCTTTTTCATCAAACACTATTCTTACGCTATCTTACAAGTCAAGAGTTGTCAGATATTATTGAAAGTATTCCAAAGTAACTTCTTTACTCAGAAGTTTTCCTCCGTCTTTCTAAACAAATTTCTATTCACTTCCTCCATGCATCATCAAGCATTATTCTAGTATAAACACAGCTTTGCTAAGAAGGCCATTATGAGGAACATTATAAGTAGTTCTCATTTTAGCAGTTGCATTATAATCCTTGTAAATAAACTGAGGGTTGTACTGAAAGTTCATTTTGAAGAATTTCTTCTCCTATTCCAAAATATTAATAGGCCTACAGTCATCTACGCCTTTAGACTTTTTTTTATTTTCTTATATTCTTTTTTAATACCAGATATCTATCTTGGAAAACTACATTTATACCAAATCAATCAAAAATTAAAAAAGCTTCAATTTATTCAAAGTTACAATTTAACGCTAAGCTTAATCTTACCTATTACCATTTCTCTAGCCAGTAATACTTTTCTTTTTAATTCTTTCTATAAAACTTTATTTCTATACATCTTCTATTTATAACCCTTCTATTACTGTATAAAGATTTAGGGTTTAAATTCCTCTTCTATTTATAAGAAATAAAAAGATCTTCTTATTTAGTCCAATAGTTTGAACTAATCTAAAGTCATTTCAATATTGAAATTAGAAGTCAAATAACCTTCATCAATTTTAGAGTAAGCTAGTTAGTTATTTTATCATTTTTATCTTACTAAGCATAACAATCTTTGCGCAATGAATAAGCTATATTAAGTAATAGTTTGCTTTAGTTCTAATAAAGTAAAGGAGTTTATTTTGCACCTTCAAAAAAGGTCTAATGTAGATACTTATATAGAATGATTAGTTAAGTAATTGGTGGTATAGATTAAGAAGGGATAGAAGTAGAAGGATAAATAGTTTGATAGGATAGAGTTAGATTATAAAAGAAGGAGTAAACTGTTGCATAAGATGATAATTAATTGAAAGTTTCTTTTCAGCTCTATAGTAATTTATTGAATTTCGGGTCTGATTTCTAAAGCTCAAGCTCTTGAGCATAAGACCAAAGGCACACTCCGAAATAGTAGCAGAGAATAGCTCTGCTCACATTGGCATATGGATCATACCACATCAAGTTTCCCCAGTTGTATTCATATATTCGTTCTCCATCATAATCTCTAAATAGGAACACTCCTAATTTTATCGTCATCACAACACTCATTGCTACTACGAAGACTTTCAGTGCTTTTGAATACATGTCACGTAAAGACAAAATAGCGAAAATTCCGAAAGATCCAATTATATTCCATCCGACTGATTCCCATTTAGTCCACATATGGGGAGGATCATGCCAGCAAGCTAAAGCATTCAGGTTAGTTAGATCACACATAACCACAGGCCAAAGTAAGAAGAACATTATTATGTAGAAGCCTTATCTTAAAGGTATGCATCCAAGGAATTTGGTGACAATGGGCTAAGCCATTTTTATAGTTTAAGAACTGAAAAAATGCTTATAAGGAGTTTAATTTATATCAAATTACTATCAACATAACTTAAATAATATTGAAATATAACCTAAGTCATACTAGCAAAAGGGAATTGCAAATAGTAAATATTGTTAGAAGAATTATATTTCATACACTAAATAATTGATCCTTAGTCTTGATATAATCTGTAATTATTTAGTTTAAATTTTAGTAGCCTTATTATGTCAATTCTATATAATTGTATTGTTTTTTAAATCATATCATCTATTTACCATTTTAGCTTATACTCTAATTAAACTTTCCATTTGCCTTATTTAAGTTCTAACTATATATCTTCTATTTAGTAGAGTTACTATTTATAATAATATAATAATTTTATCGAAAGAACTTTAAATTTATAGGCTTTTAGAACTGTATAAAATTTTGAAGCAGCTTACTACAGTATAATGTTCTAATACTTATAATTTAAGTATATCAAGAAATAATAAGCAAACTCTTATTACATTTACCAAATGCTTACATTACCAAACGTATCTTAACACTCTCTATTAAATTTATATATCTTTCTCTTTAACTAAACTTTAGTTTTAAAAGAAGCTGCTATCAATTTATTAAATATTATGTATTAAATAAGCAGCTAAATAATAACTAAGCTCTGTAGATTTAGCATGCTAATTTGATACTAAGTTATAACAATTAATTTCATAGGCTTGCTATGATACTACTATTTAGTTAAGTTAAATTAAGTTCTAAGTTAAACTTTTCTAAGAATAAAGATATCAAATATTAGATAGCCTTTGCTAGGTTTCCATTTGATGTTCACATGATTGAGTACTTATGATCTTTTAATTGATCCTTTAGGTTTATTTCTATACATTTAACTCTTTCTATCTTATGCTTCTGCTTTAATAGCCTTGCTTTTTGTATTTATTTAATAGCTTAAAGTGGGAATAGATATTTAAAATAGCTATATTATTATAGATTATTGCTAGTTATTAATTAAAGACATCATAAAGTTTCAATAAAGATAGCTTAAATAGAAGCGTAAAAATAGTAGAGAAACAACTTAGAAAGCTACTCTTATCTCAAAAGTAAGCAATAACATAATGAAGAAATATTAAGCAATCAGAAGCATTTCACACTGTATTTAATTAATCCACAATGTTATAGATATTTAGCATCACTAACTCTTTAAATAGGTAGAACTACACTTTATCATTAAAATTTGCTAATAAATGAAATATTAAATTGATATAGTTAAACATTTAACTAAAATAAAGTAAAAAAGCAAGAGTTAAATTATAATATATTAATACATTAATATCTTTACATAAGTAAAAGCTTAAAAAGAAATATTTTAAAACAAACATAATCCTCTTATTAAAGTGTCTAGTAGCTATCTATAAAAATAATAGCATTATAACATATCATTACATTGGTAATCAACTTATAAGTAAACTTATTTTTAGAATTATAGGATTCATTTTGAACTTTTGGATGAAAATAGCTAATATAAATGTAATCTCAAAACTATATAAATAATGCTTAGATTAAATTATTTAACAATAGAAAAAAAGCTAAAAATTTGATTGAATAAATAGCTTTAATTATATTTAGACTAACTTTAAAATTAACTTCTTGTTGGTAAAATATTAAACAGAAAGACTAGGTATGTTTATCATTTTTAACATACATTATTATCTCATTTTATCAGTCAGAAAGTATCATATCCTCGTTTAAAAGAATCTCATCTAGAAGTTCCATATAATACAGACTACTGAGTCTGATGGCGTCTTAGAAAATTCTTAAGTTAGTATCAAACTAAAACATTTATAGAGTGAAGGAGAACCCGACCACCTTCGCTTAGTTACAATAAATTGTGCAAAATTTCTTTGGACCTGGAAAATATGGAGTTATTTACCAAGATGAAGAAGGGGATAGCATTATGATTTCAAATGATATGACTTTACAAGAAGCATATGAAAATACAAGCAAAAAAAGTATAAAATTATAAGTTAAAAGATAAGAAAATGAATAGTCTACATCTAGCAATGATAGCTACTCAGAAATATATCAATAAGATTTAGAGCAGATACAGCAACAGTTATAAACTGAACAAAATAGCCAATAAGACTTATTTTAAATGAAGCAATAGTCATAAACTGAAGAAGTTGGATAAAAAAGTGATTAAAATAAAACTAAGTTGTAGAAACTTAAAGGATAGAAAAGGAATCTAAAAGAAAAAGTGTAGTAACTGGAAAGGAAGATCGGAGATATAAATAAAGAAAGCAAAGAAATATTAAAAGCTAAGGATTAGCAAGAAGTAACTCAATAAATTGAATAAACTCCTTATCCATCTATGGAATCTAATAACCTTTAGAACTATAAATAGCTAATAGAAAGTAATATTCGTTCTGAGTTCGACCGAATAGCTAATACAGTAATTTAGGAATTTAGACAATAACCTAAAAATAATAGTGTTCATGAAAATGTAAAATGTGATAACTGTAATATGAACCCAATTATAGGAGTTAGATATAAATGTGGTGTTTGCAAAGACTTCGATTTCTGTTAGAAGTGTGAATCTTAATTATAACATGAACATGCATTCATTAAGATAAATAATCCATCCTAAGCACCTGTAGAGAAGAAAATCTGAAGCAAATTAAAGTCTAAAACAGTTGAACATATAACATTCACAAAAAAGATCTAAGCAGAGCCTGGATAATAAATTTAGAAAATATGGAAGGTTAAAAATACTGGAAAAGAAATTTGGCCTTAAAACATAAGTCTAAAACTTATTAAGGGAAATTTAAAATTTGAATACTGCTAAGTATCTCCTCTTAAGTCCTAAGAAGAAGGTTATGTTGAAATGTTGATATTAATTCCCAATTAAGAAGGAAAATATAAAGGAGTTTATAAATTTATAACAGCAGAAGGAATTGAATTTGGAAAAAAGTTAAAAGTGAAAGTAAAATGCAGTTAAAGTAAATAGAAAGAATCTAAAATTTTTAAAAGAAAAAATATCAAGAAAGGCTAAAATAATGATCTAGAGGACAAAATAGAGAAAGTGATGAACCTAGGATTCGAGGATAGAGAAGTAATAAAGGCTTTAATTGAGGAACATAAAGGAAACTTAGATTTAGTGGTGAATGAACTACTAAACTCCTGATAAAACTCTATAATTGATTTTTCTAAAGTAATATTCATAAATTATGTCTTAAGCAAATATCTTTTAAATTTAACTATTAATTTTTTTTAATATAAATAAGTAATTTACTAATTAGAGCTTTATAATGAGCTAAAATATTATTTATGGCTCTTCCTTTAATGTCTCACTTTTATAAAACAGTTACTTAAGCCATCACCATTTATATGTTTAATTTCTTATATTTGCTTTTAGTGTTAACTATGATATTTATTATATATATCTAATAACTTAGTTATTTGCTCATTGATAGCATTTAAAATTATTTAATTTGAATGGAATTTAATTTAAACTGTAATGGCAAATTAATCCTTTTAAGTTCAAAGGTTAATCTAAATTTCTATAATCTCTTCTTTAATAATTCAGATGATATTTCTAGAATTATTTTCTTCATTAGTTGACTTAAATTTTATACTTGCTAATTATAAATTTCCTAACTTCTTGATATTAACGAAATACTCATTTAACTATAAGATTATTTTTTGAAGATTGAGAAAATGTAAGTATATGAGAGAAAATGATAAAGAAAGATAGAGAGAGGTAGCTTTAATTTTCTATGACTAGACTAGTTTCCATATAGAATAGTATGACAGTTATAGTTTGAGTAAGGAAGAAGAGGATAAAGAGTTATATTTGGATTAGTTTATTGCAATCATATTGATGACATGTAAATCAAATATTATTTAACAGCTTTTTATAATACTTGTAATTTCATTATGATTAAAGAACAGCTTATTTTCTTGGTAAGTCTTCTATTTAGAAAGAAACTGCAAGGAGAAACTGACTAAGAAAACGAGGAAAGTATAATTCATTGGACTTTGATGAGAAGGAACGTTAGGAACTTAAAAAATTCTTTGATTCCCTCGATAAAGATAGCTCAGGGGCAATTGGAGTAGAAGAACTTGAAGAACCATTGATAGCATTAGGATTGGCTGAAAGTAAGGAATAAGTTGCCTAAATGATTAAGTCTGTTGACTCTGATAACTCAGGTTTTATTGAGTTCAAAGAATTCCTAGAAATTATAAAAGGAACTGAAAACAATTCAACGATGACCGAATTCTTCAAAAAATTAATTAATGGATAGTTGATATAAAATGCGGAAAATTTGCCTTTTAATCTAGTTATTTCTACTTACAGGAGAAGAAAAATTATGGATGCTATGTTTGAGAAAAATCCAAATAAAAAGCAAGAGGGGGAAAGGGTTTTAAACGCATATATTAAATAATTGGAGGCCAAAGGAGAATTAGATGATGTAACATTGAGATAAAAGCAGTCTTCAATTAACGAAAAAAAGATTCCTGCTTTTCTCCTAAATGAAAGGAACTTTATGTGAAATAGATTTCAATAAAATTATATAATTGAATATAAATTCTTATATTTGAAGTTCATTTAAGTCATACATATGGTTTATATAAGATAAGGTTAGGACTAAAGCTAATTAGATGCTTTAAAATGTTTAATCTTGCTTTAAGTGAAATACGTTACTAAGAATGAAGCTTTGGAAGATTAATTAATATATTTAAAAAAGTCCTATTAACGGAGCTAAAATATACTTATAATTACGCTCAAAGTAATAAATTCAGCCTTCTTTGTGAAAATGATTATATATAAAGAAAGTAAATTTTTTCTTTATTTAAAAGTAAAATATATAAAGGTAAAATATGATAAAGCTTCAAACTAAAGCATTTAGTAAATAAAATTTCAAATAATTGCAAAAGTAAAATAATTTGCATGTTTTAATAAGTTAATTGCAATCAATTTAGAAGTAAATTAAGTTAGAAGAGTTTACTTGTAGATTATTACTTTTTTCTTCTATAGATAATTTTGAAGTTTTATTTGAAACAAATCTTTCGTTTTGTTGGCTTTTTGTTTCGTTGCTTTTTGTTTGAGTAAATTTGGATTTTTACTTTTATTACTTGCTTTCATATTGAGAATGAGTTTCCTTCATGCGCAAAGATAGTTTTAGCAGATAGAAAGGTCAATTACTCTAAGTAATTTATAAATAGCCTTTGTTCTATCATATTTTGCTATAATCGGAGGTGCTGGGCTAGGATTTCACAACTAATTGCTTTCTTTTAAATCAAACATTTAATTTTCTGCTCTAAACGTAGGACTTTCTGACCCTAGACATGCAGTACTATGACTTTCAAGAACTAACTCTTTAGATTTAGATCTTTATCTTTATTTTAAGTTCTCGTAGTATTTCGTTCTTCTGTTTATATTCTAATTAGTGTCTATTTTTTTATTACTGCCAGGAGTTTTCCAAGGTGGTTTTTCATTTCCAAAACAAAATTTTTACTAACCTTATTGTGGTTAGCTTCGACCAGTTATGCAAGTAAAATGTGTACTTTCAAAATCGTTATTATTATGAGTATGATTCTTTCCCTTTGTTAAATCTTTTAAATTAATAGGAGAGCAATCTCGTGTTTTTGATAATTCAGTGCTTCCTTCTTCTAAATCTGGAATTCTATTCTAGCTTTTTGTTTTTCATTCGTTTTCCTTTTACTATTTACTCTTTATTTTATCCTTATTTTGCTTTACTGGATTTTTCTTAACTTATTATTACTACACAATAAGATTTTAATCCTTTGATTTTCTCTTATATTTAGTAGAATTCAGTAGAATTTCTTCTTCCTCCATTATCTAGACAATTTTAATCATTTGATTAAACGTCCAAGCTAAGTTGTCTATTCTAACTAGATCCAAAAATGTTACAAAAGTCTCTAGTTTACTAGCCTTTTTATTAGACTCAACTATATTCCTTAAGCATTGCTTCATGATCACTCGGTTAATCTTTTTGCATAGATTAATTACCACATTGCTCATCATCTAGGTTTTCTTTTTAGTTTTTAAGTTTTTAATAACATAAAATGCCTTTTTCTTTTAGTTCACCAGTATTCTTTATAAAATCAAGGAAAAGTTAGCTGCTATCTAGAAATACTTAGTTTTGTTCTTAAAATTATTAACTAAGCTAGCGAACACTTTCTGTGAATGCTTTTTCCTAAAGAAGTTTTAAAGCTTTAGTGTTCCCTTTTTCATTTAATATTGTTGTAAATTCTACTTGAAGTTAAAAAAATAGCTTTAAAGGCATATTTCTCTAGCTTTTCTGCAAAGCTTCCAAGTAATTTTCTTTTACTTCCTTAAAAAGGAGAAATAATGCGTTTTTCTGCTTTAGAAGATTTTTTAGAAAACTTTCATTAACAATTTGCATCCAGCCAAGTACTAATTCTAAGTAAGATAGCTTATCTATCTCTACTGATGATTCTTTAAGTTTTAATTTAACTTTCACAAGAATTTTAGTTTCTATCTTCTGATTATAGAGCTCAATATTTAAGCCAAATCATATGAAAAATATTGGTATTGGGTTTGCTTTTCCTGCTTTTTAGGAGGAGGGTGAGAAGATTAAGGGTTGAAAGGAAACTTCATGATTTGTTCTAGTTCTTGCTTAGTTTTTTTTGTAGCTTCAGTTTTCTTATATGGAGTAAATGTTTAGACATATTTAGCCAGTCTTTTGTTAAATTGCAGTCCACTGGTTATTGATGATAATTATTACCTGTCAAGAATGCTAAAGAGTATAAAAGTATCTAGTCAGTAATTAGTGGCTATTTGCGTTACTATAAATCCTGTCGATACCTCGAAAAAGAAGTATCTTCCTGTTCATTAAGAGACATCTGATTGAAATTTTGGCAAATGAGGTTAATTTTCCATTTATTATAGAAACATGAGCTCATCATCGGGAGAGCTCCATACATATATGCCAGTAGCAGCTTTATAGTTATCAATTACATTCTTAGAATTTAAAAAATCGAGAGCTAGAATAAAATTATGCCCAACTTGCACTTGCTATATTTAAGAATCAATTCCTATAGGAAGTTGAAAGGTAAGCTTGCTGGAAATATCATATGTCAGTACTCTTCCTTTATCATCTAAAGCAACAACGAAATTTGGACCACTTGCAATATTAGTAATAAAGTAGTCAGCTAGAATCTTTGCTAATGATGCATCTTCGAACATGAAAATGAAAAGTTCACCTGATTTAGACAAGAATGAAGCATGAGAATCACCACACACGATTTGCTTGGCATTAACAGCATGTTATCAATGGGGTTGGCCTCAATCTCTATCTTTGATAAGCCAAATGTAAACAAAATTTTCGCTTTCTGCATAAAAAATTACAATCAATTGCACCAATATATTTTGAGCAGATACTCATAGAACTAAGCCTATGATTAGTGATTACTTCCTTAAAATTAGTTCCTACTGAATCTCAAGGCATCAAAGATTAGTCTAACTAAAAAATAGTTCCATCATAGCAAAGAGCCACAACAATTTGCTGATTAATATGAATTTCTTTGATTTATCTTTCAAATAGCACATCACAAGTCACTTTATCTTTATTAGTCCAAATTAGCTTTTTATTATCTAAATAGTCACTTACTTGAGATTGTCAGCTGATATTTAGAGTTGTCTACTCTTTTTGTATTTCAGAATATTTTATCTGGAGGAGGAATTTCGCCACATATTTTGCTAAAGGTGCATTGTAGGGAAGCGTTTTCTAATTCCATTTTAAATTAAAGAAGAATAAAATAAGTTAATAAGCAAACTTTTTCCATCTACATAACATTTACCATTTAGACTAACTCAAACTAATCATTTCTCATTAGCCCATTCATTTAGGAAATCTGCTAACCTTTTGTCTCATACTCTTGAGTATTGACTTATGTATCCAGTCAATAACAACAAGTCTCTTATAGCACTATCTCTAGTAATAGGTTATAGTGATAAATTGGAGTTACTAAGGAAGCTTATTTTAAATGAAACATTTATATTAGCCTTCTAACATTTGGCTAATTTCAGTAATTTCATATTTAACGAAATAGTTTTTTATAATTTTACTCATGTTATAGAAGGCAAATCCAAATCAGGCAAAGAAGACGGTTAGAATGAAGATTCTCAAGTTAAATAAACCTGCTAGAAGATAGAACAATAACAACAATGTCTTAAAGTCTAAGAGTTAGAAGGCGCTAACTTAAAGAATTATGGTTAAAAGTCCTTCTTTGGAGGATTTCAATTTAAAAATTTAATCGAAAAAGAGTTGCGAAAGCGTAAATCCTAACTATGACAATAATCTAAGAAGCATTAATGTAACAGACTTTAATTTGCCTTAGGCAAGTTCAATTGATAATTAGCAAGAATAAACATTAAAAGGTGCTTAAATCTAGAGTTAAGAAAGCCTACAGTTCTTAAAATCATGGTTTACTGCCCCAGTAAAACATGATTCATTCTCTAGATTTGATGAAAATAAGCTTCCCTTAGTATCTAAAAGTATCAGTAAGCTTCCTATTCCAACAGAAATTAATAAATGAAATTAGCAGTTTAAGCTTAAATTTTAGAGAAATACTACCAGAGAACACTCAAATCTATTGCTTTAAAATGAAAAAGCTATGATCAATGCTTTAGAATCATTAAGGGGGAATTAAGAGGCTTTTGAGCAATACTTAATTAATAAGCTGTTTAAAAATGAGGTGAAAAGCTACTAACATAGGGATCATAGTAAATCAAAAGTAATTTCTAAGGATTATAATAAAGAAAATTTCCACATTTTTCACTATGCTTTACAAATTAGGGTAGATAGCTTCATTCCAAACGTAAGAGAATACGCTACTTTAAACTAGGTTGGAAAAGATACCTTTTATTTGTTTGGAGGTTAATTAATCAACTCTCAAATTGGAAAATTAGTCTATTATAATGATGAATGAACATGAAGAAGTGTCTAATATTTTGGAAAAATTAAACCTCCTAAGCCAAGATTTGCCCATACTTCTTGCACTTGAAAATAGTATATTGTTATATATGGTGGAGCGGGATTCTTTAAAAAGAAATTTAACAAAAGATCAATTTCTAAAAAGATTTATATGTTCAACTCATATGATTCTTAGTGATCTGCTCATGATATGATTGGAATTATTCCTTCTTCTAGATATCATCATGGAGCATGTATTGTAGGAAACTCAATGATTGTATATGGAGGGATGAATTCTCATTCTTAAATCTTGAAAGATTTGTGAATTTTAAATTTGGAAACAATGAGAGTAAATAGTCCTCCACTTATTAACTAAGGACCTTGTGATAATCCTTATTATTTACATAGTTTTACTTTTAATGCTATTTTTAATTAGGAAATCCTTGAAAACTATGACCTTGATTTTAATTAAATAGCCTATAAAGAGAGATCTAATTTTTAATAGTAAGGAATTTACTTATTTGGTGGAGTTAATGACCTTGGAGAGTATAGTAATAAGTTGTGAGTCCTTAAAAAAAGCAAGTAAAAAGAGTCATCCTTTGAATGAATTTTGCTTTAGCCTAGTGGAAAAGCTCCAAGTCCTAGAAGCAATCACACATCTGTAGTCTTGCCTAACTATTTAGTGATTTGAGGGGGAAGAAATAATTAAATATCCAAATTTCAGACAGAATTAAAGCAAATAAGCATGCTCCACTTAACGTTTATGAGATGAGAAGCTGTGATATTTAAGGGAAATGAAATTGAAACTAGATGAGGACACTCAATGGTGGCAAACAGCTAAACAAATTCTATATTAGTCTTGGGCGGAATAACTCTCAATTCTTATTGTAAAACAGATTTGCATATAATAGAAACTGATCCAGAGTAAGTTTATAAGTTAAGTAAAGAATGGGAGAAAAGTATAAAAGAAAACAAGAAGATTATTGATGGAATAAATTTAAAAAAAGCTTCCATTAACTTCAACACAGATTTCCTCTCTAAACTTATGCCTATCAAAATTTAAAGGCAGAATTCAGCTCGAGGAGTATTTAAAGATTTAAAGGAAATTGCTAAATGATCTTAATCTAGCAGAGTAGGATTTTCTAGACGCAATGTTATTTATATGTCTGGATTTCCCCCTAGCAAAAACTAGAATGGAAATTAGAAATTCAACTAGTATCAAGGCCTTACTCCATTATTATAGAAAATAAACCGTTCATTTTCTCATGATAAAGATCATTCCTTTAGTTGATTTTTAGGTTTGCGTATTTGAAAACTTTATTTTTAATTAGAATCGTTATTTCTTCCATTTAATAAAAAGGCAGTAAATTAAGTATTTAAGTAAGAAATTAAATCTATTAAATGCATATTATTATCAATTTTATTTTATGGTTTTTGAATATGATTTTACTATTTATCATTTCCACTTTTATTTCAGGTTTTCAGTTATTTTAAATCTTGGAAGTGTTTTACTTTATTTATGAATTCGTTCCTTTAATTCTAAACAGCTCTAAATATAAGCCTATGCATCATGGGCATGCTTTTCCATTTTTCTCCATTCACTAAAGTTTTCAGTATTTAGATGCAGTATTTAATTGTCTGAACTTGTTTGAAGGGATTCTTAAATAGTTTTTTTAATTACAATTGGATAAAATTTGTTAAGATCTTGAAGTTTAGCTGATAATTTAGCCTATCCCTCCTCCACTATACTTATATTCTTTTCTCTTGGAGAAAAAAGCTTTTTTAAGTACTTATTGTACTCTGATCTATTAGGAAGTTTAGATTTCTCATATCTTTCTTAATCACTTTGCTTATTTAGTTTAATTTGGTATTTAATATCCTTTTTCGAGTATTAAATGGTTAAAAAAGCGCCTTTATCTTCAAGTGGCTCAAATTTTTCATTTCTATCTACTGCATAAGAATAATTTAAATGTCTATTTTTTGCGATATTTCAATAAATACTTTTTGTACCTATTTTGTTCTGAACTGCCTTTAACAGACTTTCATTTGATTGCTTTACTCATTGATTTTTCTCATCTTGATTTTCTTCAGATATTTGCTTCTTACTTATAAAGTGCTATTTTGCGAAGTTTTAAGTTTAATTTATCATTTAAATATCATGCTTTCCATATTTTTATTTCGGAAGGTTTAAAATTCCTATTTAGGCTCGTTTTTGCAATCTTAGAATGGAAGGTTACCTACTAGAGAAGTTTAGACTTTTAAAGTGATATCTTAACGAGTCAATTCTCTCTTTCTTTCATAAATGTTCAAGTTCTACTGCTCTTTTATTAGCTTCACGTTCAGATAATCAAGACTAATCTTTTCTCTCATTGTAAATTGATGACTGTGCTTATTAAGAGTTTTCAGTTTCAAAATGCTATACTTAATCTGTCAATGGTCAAATTCCTCATTCTCATAACTTGTTAAGATGTCGTTCAATTTTTTTACCCTCAAGCATAGTTTTTATTTTAGCGATTCCTAGATCCATACTTTTATTTCACTTCTGCTTCTCAAGTCTCTTGAGTTCAATTTGCACAGAAGACTCCAGCTGATTCTTAAAGTTTTGAGACAGTTTTTTATTCTCAAAATAAGCTTTTTTAGGAACAATAATTTAGTCAATAATCTTCTATTGCTGTTCAGACATTTTACTAAATACATGCAAAGCATTAATTAAAATACTAGCACGTAAGTAGTATTACCATTATCTAACTCAATGCTTAACATTCCTTTCATCTATTCCAACCCTTTAAATGCCTTCTTTTAATCCTATTAGAAAACGCTTAAATATATTACTGCTAATCAGTCTTGAAGTTTTAAAACTTAACTATGGATATTCAAATTTTCTATTAAATGAAGTATTAAATCTCTGCTTGTATTCTATACTCAAATGCTTATCAGCGAAATCTTATTTCTTAATATGAACTTTTTAAAGCCCAAATAACTCTAACACTTTTCTGAAGCTTAGTTAATGAAGATAAAGCTTGATAGCTAGATAATTACTCATAAAAACTAGGACACTATAAATATTTAAAGAGGATAGATTCTATAACCATTTAACCTTTATTTAATAAAATTTACCTTAAAGATCTCCCAGAAAAACTCTTACATTTAGTAAAGCTTGAAGTAAGTGTCTATTTATATTTAAAACATACTTGCTTCTAGTTCTGCTTGCTTTAGTATCAACCAGCATTTAGAAGCTAAAATCAAATTATAAGTAAAAAGAATCTAAAATAGTTAGAATACCTAAAGTTAAAGGAATTACTAATTTACTTATTCTACTAGAGGCTTATACCCATTCTGTTGCTTAAGGTTTCAGAAATTACTTATATTGTAATTGCTGTTTTTAGCTTAATTGACTGAACTTGGTCTTTAAAATACTCTTGCTGGTTTATTAAGAATAGATGAAAGCAAGCTAAGATCTATATTATAAATAAGTTTAACTATTAGTTTGTACTAAGTTTATATTTTATCTTGTAAGCATCTATAAAACCATTCTAGCTAAATTAGAATTGTACCCAGAAACTAAAACATCATTTAAAGCTGAGTTTGCTTAAAAGCTAAAGGTAATAAATTAACTATTTCAATTTAAAGTTATATCAACTAAACTCTTAGGGATTATTTAAATATTGCCTTCAATTTGAAAGTTATATATTAATAAACGATTAAATTCCCTTAAAGACTACTAGGCTTCTATAGTTACCAGCTTATTTATAAAACAAACTTATATTTCCTATTTTTTATCTGGTTAATTCAACGATATCTAGATTTAAAAGAATAGTCCTATTTCTTATTTGATTAAAGAGTAAAATGACTTGCGAATGTATAATAACAAACTTAGGATTTTTTGTTAGAGTTAAAAGTCATAAGAATAGATATTAACCATATAGGTACAGAAAGATATTTGTAATAGTTTTTAAAGAAATATAGCTGAAATATACTAGATGCATATTGTTTTAATAGCATAAGCATTGCTAGGAAATATTAATAGAAAAATAGCAATATGGAGCCTTATTGTATAAGTTACTTTTATTGATTTACTTAGTTATTTAATTTCAGTATTTACTTCTGTTTAAAATAAAGAAAGCACAATGAAAAAAATCTATTTTCTGTTTTTTGTTTGCGTGCTACAATTAATAGGCATATATTTCCTTTTTAAAAAACAATAGAAGGATCCTTTAGGTTTAAATTTAAGAAAGATAGAAGTTAAGAATGAGGTTGCTAAGAATGAGGTTATATTCATGCAACCTTAGGATTAGATTAGACATTTATTTTAGCAAAATGCATCTTAAAATAGCTAAGCAGTACCTAGTTAATCCTTTCTTGAGTTAGATGGATAAAATTTTGTAATAGCTGCAGGACCTTTGCGTTCTCTTGATTTTCCTAGTTTAAGTGCTTCAATATGATTTAAGTAAAGCACAGCTAGCTAACATTAAACTATCATAGCAAATAAAGTATGAGGAACTAGCAAAAAGTCTGACAACTATGGTTATTCAATATTTATTTCTGATTAATATCTTTAAATAGAAGTTGGAAGTGACATAGGAACTTAGATTATTAACACATCAGTTTCCATAGTAAAACAGAAATGATATTACTTAGTTCTAAGCTTGTCTGATTAGTATTGCGATTTATATATTAATGGCATCTAATTCAGATTTAGATATCAGCGAAGACTAATGTAAACAGGGCGTCCTTTATCTTTAGGAGCACAAATAATAAAGAAGCTAGGAGTTCTTTAATATAATTAAGAAATATGAGGAAATAACTTCATAGGATAGCTAGATAATTTTATACTCTTAGCCAACAAGATGATGAGTTAGAAAGAAGTTATCAACTTAGTCAATACAAATATCAAAATTTAGCTAAATCAAAAAGCGTTTTTTACCAATTTCACCAGAAAAACTGCTAAAATAAGAAACGATTTCTTAGGAATTTACCCTAAATAAAAAAGACTGAAACAAAGAGTTTAAAAAGTAAAAAATGTCTATTATCTGAATTATGAGAACTTCTGACTAATTCCCAAGAATAACTCTAATAATGATACGTTCTATGCTGATTACTTAGACAGAGATTGTCCTGACTATTAATTTGATTAGGATAATACTTACGAATATCAAAAAGTGAAAGAAAAAATTTAAAGGCTAGAAAAAGAAAGGAATCTAAAAGAATACTTCCCTATAGTAATGATGGCTTATAGAAGACCTTAGCTCCTTAGAAATACTTTAAATTCCTATCTTATAGCAGATCAAATAAACAAAACGATATTTATTATTAGTTAAGATGGAAATGATTCTGAAGTTACTTAAGTGATTGATTAGATGTAATATAAACTAAATATCGTGCATATTTATCATAAATAACCAGATATACCAGAAGAATTCTAACGAGAGAGAAGAAGAAAAGAATTTTAATGTGCAGCACATGCTTTTTATGTCTTGAATCTAACTCTGGGATATTTAAACTATTCAGCTATTATCTATGGAGAAGAGGATGTTACTGTAACCAAAGATATCTATACTTTCAGTACCTTTGTAATAAGTAATTTTATTGATAATCCTGATTGATAAAAGAGAGTCGGACTTGTTACTACAACAGGATTTCCCAATAACCCTACTTCTTATTAAGATTTTTATAAGCTGAAAATAGATGAGTGACAATATAGCTGAAACTAGATTTAGACTAAGTATATGTGAGAAGATTTTAAAGACTCATTCATAATATGTGATTTTGTAATTTCGATGGTTATGTATTTTCAATTCAATCTAAAGAAAACTTTCATCTAGCCTTATATTCCAAGAGGAAAACACGAAAGTTGAATTGATCCTGATAATGTCCATCCTACTAAATCAGACTTCCACTGGATTGCTCTTTTTCAGAACTTTACACTACATAACCAAAGCGTTGAATTTAAGGAAGATACAGAATACCAAATTATAGAAAGCGACGAAAACTATATATTTTCATTTGACTCAGTTATAAGTTCACGCTTATACGAAAAGATGAAAAACAGAAAAATGTTTTCTTGGAATACTATTTAACTTATTAATAATGCTCATATCACCTGCTTTATCTTATCCCTTATCTTCATATCAATTCCTTTTATTTTAAAATAGAGAAAATAATAAAATAATCATTTTAAGTTTAGTTTAAGCTTTAAATATACATTTATGTTCCATTTAAACTATTAGCTTCAATTAAATTTTCCCTAAAGAATAATCAAAATTAAGAACCATTTAAAATAAAAGCTTCCAATAAAGTAAAAAGGGGAAAACTACTTTCATCTAAAGAAAGGGAAATTATAATCTAAAAGCCTTATGAATGCTTTGCTAGGCTATAATAAGCTAAAGGTCTTCGAATAAATGAAGATGAGGTAATTGAAAAGCTATTTAGTTAAAGATTTAAATTATTAAAATTGGAAAAATAAGTTAACTTTACTATAAATTAAGATTTGCATCTGAATTCTTATCAATAACTCTATTGAATAACGTTTTATAGTAGTTTATTTATTATGGCCAGTCTAATTCATAATACATAAAATTGATGTATATAAGTTAAAGTAAACATAAGGATGATTGAGTAAATAGTATTATTGGTAGTGGAGTTAATAAATGTCTTTCTTCTATAAATTTAATAATAAGTTGATTAAAGCTTAAACTAGACCACCAAGTCCTAAGTTCCTAATTAATAATTTCGATTGCCAGACTATCTAAATATTTAATACAAATCTAACAGAAAGAACTAACCGTTCTAAGTCCAAAAGTGAAAGTGTATATCTTAAAAAAAATAATAAGAGCTTATAGAAAGCAAGAATAGATTATAAGGAAGATAGCAGTTATTAGTGAGTTAAATAGATATCTGGCAAGGTTTAAATCGAGTAAATAAAGAAATAATGGAAAATATAAGAAGAAACCTATTTGAGAAAGATTTAAAAATTATAAAATCAAATTTAGGTAATGCAGATAAAAGAGAAATATTAATAGTAAACATTACAAGAATAAGAAACTAAAATACAAGATCTACAATAATAAATTTAAAAGCTTTCTAGACTCCAAGATTTTCCAAAAAGGCTTAATAAAAAGCAGATAGAAATTCAAAGTATACATAATTAATATAATCAAAAAATGATATAACAAAAGGAAGATTATGAGGTAATTATATAGAACTTGAAATAACAACTATAATAGCTTTAATGAATACTAGAAACTAATGACTCTACTATAAATTCTCTAAGAGATAATAATTTAAAGCTAAAGCAGAAGATTTAGATAAATAATATGAAGATTAATAAACTTAATCGAAAGCTTGAAAAATTAGATAATGATAATAATTTAGCAAATATGAAACTTGAAAGTTAAAATAAAGAATTAATGAAGCAAATAAAAGAACTTATTGAGGATAAAAAGGTGCTAAATGACAGATTAATAAACATTTATGAAAGAGATAAAGATAAATGATGGAAATATTTGAAATCTTCTGAGCAACCGAAAGGCCCTGGAAATGAAATAGAATTTTCTGATATTGAAATAGTCAGTTCAAAAAGCGAAAATAATCAATCAAACGGAAATGTTTAACATAGTTCAATTTTTAATTAATAAATGCTTGTTAAGTAACGAATTAAAAGCATTTCTTTAAGAAGATTACTTTATTATAATATTAATGTGACTTTTATCCTATACATACTGAATATAAATAAGAACTTATAAATTTAAAGATTCATTTATAAAATATCGCAGGTACTTATTATGAAATTTCATTTCATTTTCAAATCAATTAAAAAAGTGAACATATTTTCATCTTACTTGAGGCTCTTATAATCAAATAATCACATTAAACTGATTTAGATTCTTGATTTATTTTACCTTTTCAATATATAAATATTACCTTTTATAATACTTTTAATAATTTTAGTATGATTCTTATTATTATTATTACAACACTATCAAATAACTACCTTCTATCTTATAATATTATTATAAGATGCAGTTTTCTGAAACCTCTTTTAAGCCTATTAACAGCAATCTTTTGAAGCTAGGTTTAATTTACTATAGTTATTTGATAATATAATTTCAATAGTTTTATTCTTATAATTTCTTTATTTTCAGACTAAAGTTACTAATATGTTATAGTGCATTGCACAGCTATTCCCTCCTTTAGAAATATTAAAACTAAATCTCTGAAACTTTGATTTTAATATTATTAATCTGAATGATTGAGATATAATGTTAAAGTAGTGTTATGAAGTAACTAGTTAAACTTTGCATTCTATATTTAGTTATTCCACTAAGAAAGTTAGATATCTCTTTAAAATCTATTTGATATAAGTAAGTTTCTATTATTTAAGCTAGGAAGCGTTGTATAATATAGTTTAGATTCAAAGGAAATGGTTGATGGATTTTTAATAATAAAGACTAATAATCATTTAGTGCTAATTTTACTTCAACTTCAATTTTTAAATCCCATTAGTTACAAATGTCTCTCTTATGCTATCTTCAAAGCTTAGCATTTTATAATTTAGAACTTAAATAAATTATTTGCTAAAGTATATGGAAATAAATAAAATACAGGTGCAATGATAATCTAATTGATGGCAATTATGGAGAATAATTATAAACGAAAAGAGATTAGCAATAAGGTAAAAGCTATAGATATTTGCTTTTCTTTATACTAACTGCTTACAGATTTGAATGCTTTATCAAAATTTAGATTTAAATACTAGAATTTTATCAATTAAGTAAATTGTTCTAAGATAAAAAGGCTATTTTTCTCCAAATTAATCTAGTCTAATGATATTGACTAATTAAAATATATGGTATTAAGAGTTTAAAATCTAGTAAATTTTATCTAATTAAGCTAAGATTTAATTATAGTTTAATTAATAAATTATATTAGTGTCAGATAAATCAAAGGAACAAGCAAATCTTAAAGATGAAGGAATTTATATTAGACAGTCAGAAACTTGAGTTCGATCAAATATCTACCAGAAATCTTACTTTGCAAGCAAGTAATTAATCTAATAAATATTTTAAATTAAATAGATTAGTATTATTTTTTAGTATGGCATATAGCTTCTATACCTTTATTTATTTAATCAATAGGCTTCCCTAGTATTTACTTTTAAATATCTTCCAACATCTTTATGCTTTGCTTTTTCTATTTTTAATAAGCATTTAGGTCCAGTTAGACTAGGGAATAATTAATTAAAATTTTCTATTATTTACTAGAATAAAACGCTTAAGATTAGCAGCAAAGAAGCTTAAATTTTAATATATAGCATAAGAGCAATATTAACTTGAAGCATGTTAGTAGTATGAAATAGTATTAAAAAGTAAAAATTTAAAATTAAAATTTTTGAAAAATTTTTAGACACAAGAAGAGTCTCAAGGATGGATTTCTCCACAGTCAATTATCTTGACATCCGCTTTTGGCTTATCTTGCTCCGCCGTTTCAATATTTTCAAATTCATCTAAATGTTCTAGTCCTTTAACAATTCTTCCAAATACTACATGCTTTCCGTCTAAATGTGGAGTATCTTTAAAATTAATAAAGAATTGAGATCCATTTGTATTTGGTCCGCTGTTAGCCATTGAAAGAACACCTCTTCCGTAATGCTTTATTTAGAAATTTTCATCATTGAATTTTGATCCATAAATGCTTTCTCCTCCAGTTCCATTTCCATCGGTGAAGTCTCCTCCTTACATCATAAATTATTTAATGATTCTATGGAAGGAGCTATTTTTAAAATGAAGTGGATGTCCTTTTGTGCCTTGACCCTTTTCTCCTGTGCATAAAACTCTGAAATTTTCAGCTGTCTTTGGAACAATATTTTTAAATAATTCGATTTCTAATCTTCTAGGCTGATTTGATTCATGCTATATTTCTAAGAAAACTAGTGGATTTCCAGCTAAAGGTTCAGGGCCTGGTGTATAATCATTGGATACAGTTTACTTTTCTTCGTAAAACTCCATTTTATTAAACAAACCTCCGTATTTTTTCTTTTCATCTTCAATAGCTTTTGCCTCTGCCTATTTTATTTGCTCGAAAAGATTTCTAAACTCTTTGTTATTAGGTTCAGTTTTAATTGCAGTAACGCAATCACTTTTAGCTTCTTTATACATACCATAATGCAAGTAAGCTTATGATCTTCTAAACAGTGCTTTAGCATTATTTGCCTCTATTTCAAGAACCTTATTAGCATAAGTAATAGCATTAGACCAATCTTTTAATTTTAAGCTCACTAAGCTAGCATTAGAATATAGAGAAAGCTTTAAAGAGTGTAACTCTTTTGCCTCAGGATCATTAGGTTCTTCTTCTATATATTTAATAGCTGATTTATAATCTTTCATTGCTTACTCAAAGTTAGATTGCTTAAAACTTTGATTTCCAGCATCCTTATCTTTAGTAGCTAATTCAATTTTTTCATGTAGGTCCAATTCCCACATTTCTTTCTTTTTCTCTTTAAAATTAATCAGTTTAATTGTAAACTCTAACCATGCATCGGCTGGAATTTTAGGTGGTGATCCTTTTGCTCCATATGCATATTCAGGATGAATTCTAAACACTGATTTTTCTCCTTTTTTCATATTAGCACCAGCAATTTCCCAACCTTTAATAACTGAATTTTAGCCAAGAGTAAAGGAAAAAGGATCTTCTTCGCTTTCATTAGCATCAAATTGTTATCCATTCAGTAACTTTCCAATATATGTAACTTCTACTATATTACCTTCTTTAGGAGATTCACCTTCTCCATTTTGTAATACTTTTCTATAAACTTTCCCCTCATTATTCAAATTATCCCAGTCATGCATTTAAGAAAGATCGGGTTCTAGCTACATAGGCTCGCTCATTTTAAAAGTATTATAAAAAACGTGTGTCTTACACTTATATATCTCTAATTTGTTCTAGAATTCAAATTAGAAAAATATGGATTATTGCTTTAAATTACTTCCAATATTCTGACTCTTTTTCTAGAATCGCTTGGCTAAGCAAAATAGAAAGATAGTTTAAAGTATTCAAATATTAGACTTATAATAAGGGATAAAATATATAAAAATAGTCAATTAAACTTTGTTATTCTAAAGCAGGGACTCTAACTTTGATATTTCGAATTTTACTTCCTTATATCTTCGATACTCACCTTCGACAGCTTGGATATCTTTATGATATCTTATTTTTCGACTATGAGTTTTAGTGAAATCTTATTGGAAGTTATGGAGTTTGACTCTTAACTCTTGCTTTTACTTCTTAAGCTTTTGGATCATTTATTAGATCTCTTCTTTATTTACCTATGTAGACTTGGAAGTTTCTTAGGATGTTTAGTTCTATTTTTTTTAGAGTTCTTACTTTATTTTCTTGTAATATACGTATAGAGGCCTCATAGGTTCTTTTTCCTATCTACTAGGCAATCTATTATAGTTATTCTTAAAAGCTAAGTCATATGATTTTAATTCGTTCTTCACAGTCTTTTTAATCTGCATTATTTGGTCCAACTTTAATGAAGACAGATTCTGACTGTTAACGTTATCAATTTATAGCTTTTTCATTGAAGATTGCAATCTCTAAGCTCCTTCACTTTTTACCCATTCTATTGGAGCTGGAAGTTGTATCTCTTCCTTTTCTTACCTAGATGTAATTACTATTTCTTCAACCTCTTCCTTAAAAGGAGAAGGCTTTGAAGGACTAGACTTACGTTATACTTTTGATTGCAACGAAGAAGGTTGCTCTGATAAAGCAAATATAGTACTGACTGAGGCTTCTAAAAGCTCATTTAATAAATCAAATTCCATTTTGTTACAAAAAATCAATATTTAAGGAATCTAAGCATAACGGTCCATCTTTCCCACTCAAGTCTATTCATACATTTGAAGGTAAGCCACGTTGTTTCCTTTATCTTTATACTTCCATCCTCAAGAAACTTACAGTAGTGAAGTTTCTGTCCTTTTTTTACTAAAGTAAAACATTGGGTTGCTTTATTAAGCGTTCTTATAGTACATTTTTCCAGCGGAATGAATCCGTTAGGAGTTGTCTAGTCTTTCGCTTTCTAGAAATAAAGACATGAATCTGTTAAAATGTAAAACTTCTCATGTAGCTGCTAGGAACTTTTCTGTAATACTAAGTTTCCTTATATAAGATACTTTTTGAATATTTATTAAGGAACTTTTTTATACTATAAGTTTAAAGGCTGCTTTTATACTCTTTCGTACATCTCTAGGATAAGTTATAAATCGTAGTCTTCTCCATTATTAAGGCCTTAAATGCTATCAATAAACTCTGATGCTGATATAGTTTTCTTATTTCTCTTTTACTAGTTTTGGAAGTTATCGTCCAGCATAATTAGGGAAAATATAAGCAACTAAATTGCTTCTATCGATTTAAATAGGCTACCTTACTGCCGCTCGAAGAAGTATTAGGAATATATCTCGGTTAATGTATTAAGCTTTGCTGATTAAGAAGGTAGTTTTACTATTTCCAAAAGTGCTTTAAATGAATCTAGGAAATCTGTTTTATAAACGTTAGATATTTTTAAAAATTCGTAGCAAATATCGTTAAAGAACTCTTCATTATTACTTAAGAGTTCCCCTAATGACCCTTTATCAATTCCTTTGGCTCTATTTAAGAATGTACAAATCCCATATTTTGTTATTGGTTCTATACAGTTTGAAGTTAACATAAAAGCAAGTCCCTTCACAGGATTTAAATTAAAGATCTGAATGCAAATATTAGCTATTTGAGATGATTTTTTGGTTATTAGTTGAATGTCTTTTTCCTTAAATTAATTTAGAGTAGTAAGCAGACTTTCTGAAAAGTTCCTTTCTAAATGAATATTATCAACCTATGAGAAATCTTTTTGACTGAATTTTTCAATCTCCTTATTATCACACATAAATGAAAGTTTAGGTTTCATTACATTTGAATGAACGTTAGATGCTTCTTCTGATTGAAAGCTGTTATCTTATTTACTTGTAATTGAACATTCCATATTCATTTTACTGTTCTAGACGAATTTTGATAGTTATAAATACTAAGATTTTTGCTATTTCCTTTATTTTAAATCAGGAGATTATGGAGGAGTTCTTACGATTCCATTTTCAGAATTTAAAGCAGAGATATCAATCTTAATATCTTACTCTTATAAATTAGAACTAACTGATATATTCTAGGAATCAAAGTTTCTTGAACTTGGAATCTTTAAAGATTCATTTAAGTTAGAGCTATTAAGATTCTTTATCACAGCTATTTACTATTCTTAGGGCTTTATTTAACTTTGTGCTGGATTTAGCTATTCTTGCAGTGTATTTACAGAAGTGGTAGTGATTTAATATTTAGATTCTAGTTACTTTTTATTGTTCGATAACTGGAATTTTGGATTTAATCTGCCAGTTCTAAATCTATGTGATTTAGAACTAACTTCACTAATACTAGAGGTTTCTTACTTATAAAATTCCTAAAATACTTTCTTTGTATGATCATCACCTGCCAGATCTCAAGGAGTTTAAGCTCTCCTATTGCAAGCAGTTGCATCAGCATTTTTTTAAAGCAGCAATCTTACTATATTTGACCTTCTTTAGTAACTTGCGATATGTAAAGGAGTTCATCCTGCTGAATCTGTAATATCTAAAGCTGATCCTTAATTAATTAACTCTTCAACAATTTAATAAGAGCCATCCCTACAAGCGACATGTAGAGGACTAGTTCTATTTTCATCATAAGTATTGGGACTTGCTCCTTAATTGATATAATACCTGACAGCTGATATATTTTTACTAGAGCATGCATACATTAATTATCTTTCTTCATCAGACAAATATTATAGAGCCTTTTCAAATAATCTCCCTCTTGGCACGTTCAACTCTTTATGAATATTGAACTCTCCATGATCAATTGTAGTATCTTAAGCTTGAGCGCAGCAAACGCTATTTTATTGTGAATTGCAATCTATTTTAGCACAAGACTATCCCATTTTAGCGAATTTTGCAAATTTTATTTAAAGCATATTATCAATTTGAATATAGAATATGCTATATCGAAGCTAATCTCTAAATATAAAAACAAATCTCTTCTTTCTTTTAAAATCCTTTATTTACCTTACCCTATAAACTCCCAATATTTTTATCTTTACCTGAGCTATCTATTCTTTCATTTATCCAGTAGCCCAAAACTCCTTAAAACTATTTCTACTAATGTCTTATTTACTAGTAAAATGATACAAATATAGTTTTACTGTAATTATGTTTACTTAAATCAATTATGTTATCTTTTTTATTTGGTACAATTAATTGAGCATATCTCTTTATTGCTGCCTTACAGTAGGTAATAGCTCCTTCTTAATTGCTATTTCTATATAAAAGGACTTCCTTTCATTTTTAACTGCCTATATTACTATATTATTTACTGATTGCTTTTAGAAAAAAACTAGCTTTTGCTTATAATATTTTCCATTATGAATAAAGATATGTTTACTTAATGGTAAAGCTAATAATTTGAAGAGAAGGAGGTAACAGAGATATTACTTAATATCACAGATATTTAAATCTAGTGCCTTTAATTTAAAAGTGATATAAATAATTTAATAAACAGGCAAGAGAAAGGAATAGTGAAGTGATAAGAAAGATAAGTTTAATGAGATAAATTATTAGAATCAATTAAAGGAAAGTATCTTAAAATCATCCAATCATTTTCTTTTCTTCAATGCTCCTTTACAAGCTCCGTATGCACAAATCAAAATAAAGATACCAATGTTACTGAAAGACATAATTGTTTCTATTCAAATTAAATAAGGATATTCATCTATTTCTACTCCATAAACTGCTAAGCTAGCTATCAATGTTGAAATGCATAAGAAGCAAATTGTAACTAAAAATATCTAGAATGAGTATTTCATTAAGCGTAAATATTTAGTTTACCTAGTTAAGTTTTCTTGTTTCAATCCTTTATAATATAGAAAAATTATGATTCCTATTATGACAATTCAGATGAAATCTATAATTGAAATGAAGATGTAAAAGTAAATAGTTTATGTTCCAAAAAAAAGAAATCTAATCTATACGCAATATTCGAAATTATATAAAGCTAATACATAAAGATGAAGAGTATATTGCTCACTTCAAGCCAAATTCACTATTAATATCTATCAACTCTTTATTTAACTTTTGAAGCAATGCTATCATTTATAAGAAAGCAATCCTAATTTAACAGTCAGAGCAATGACAAACAAAATAATAAATACTGATAACATTGAATCCTGTACATAATACTAACTTCTCTCACTATTCTTACAATGAGTTATATCCAGTTAATGAAGTAAATCCACTGCATATATCGTTGTTAATACTATACTAGTAGAATCTAAAAGGAAAATTAGAACATTGAATAAATCAGTACTATCCTTCTTCTTTTCTTAGAAAATTATCGTATTTGATCGCTTGTCATAGCCTTCTAATAGATGAAGTATAGACTTATGCTTTCTCTTTTATACTAGACTAATTTTTTAGGTATTATCTACTGATTAATTAATTAGGTTTTCTTCTTAAGGAATATCCTATTCTGGGTTTTCTTGCATGTTTATTTAATTAAAAATAAAATAAATCCTATTCAATAATTCAACTTAACCTTAGTGATTATTAAAATACAGTTCTATTTAGCTTGTACCAAATACCAAATTAAATAGAATTTTTAGAAATTCAATTATTACTCTATTTAGAAAACCTTTTTAGTTAGATTTTATTAGACTATCTTTTGCATCTTCAATCACTTTTTAGCTTACTTTATTTATTTTTATTAACGCTGCGATTCGTAAAATATATGACTTTAAGCAGTTTATTTTATAATGTAGGACTATTAAAATATTTAAATAGTTGATATTTAGAAATAATAAGTGGCAAATATCTCTTTAGCTAAATAGTGCTACACACCCTAATTCATTGTACAAATAGCCAAATTGATACTTGATGTAGTTATCTATCTAGAGTAAGCTATCACAAATTGAAGCAAGATTAATCTTATACAATCTAAAAGTCAGAGTTGTAAGCATTACTAATATATAACTTTAGATTTCTAAGGTTACCTTCAAATAAAGTTTTTAAAAGTGCTTTAACCATTCAAGTACTTATAAAAATAGCTGCTTCAACAAATTTCTTTAAACAATTCACTTTTTATATCAATACTTCAAATTATCTAAATCTAGTGCTTTCAATCAAAATTTGTATTAAATACTAAAGAAATTTAGCTATGCTATACATTAAGATAGAAAGAAAAACTTTCAGAGATAAAAATTACTAACTTAACTTTGTTTTAGTAGGAAGCATTAAAGAAAATAAAAGATTTGTAAAGCATAATAATGTTTAGCTTTATCTTTTAGTGTAAATTTAATGATATACTAATATCTCTCTATTATAACTTGCTGCTTTATGTTTATCTTCAATATTTTTAGCTTTATTAGTATGCTATTCTTTTTCAAACTCTTTAGCAGGTTAACTGTCTTTAAGTGGAAGAGATATTTTCGTTACTAATTTATGAAAGCTTTAATAGCTAAATTAAGATATTAGTAATCATCTCATTTTATTTGATTGCTAAAAATGTTTCTAACAGCTCTTGTAGCTTAGTGGTTAAAGCGCTGGTCTTATGAGCCAGAGATCGTGAGTTCGACCCTCACCAGGAGCATTTTAGTTATGGAGAAATAATAGAGAATTATTAATACTTATTTAATAAAATGACATCAACCTTCTTTATAAAGCCTAAAATACATCAGCAGTATTTCTACTTAACCATTTACATGATTCAACTCTTACTGATTCGTACTGAGATTTTATTAAAGCAAGTTTAATTATAATTTATTCCTTAAGCCTCTCTATCCATATACAGTTTAATGTATTTCATCCTATAAGCAATAATTCATTTATAGCATAGAGTCTTAGCTTATTTAAAGCCTATAACCATTTGCATAAAAAGCATTTTATCAAACTTATAATATTCAGCTATTTCCTTAGAAATCTAATTAGATATAAGCGCTCTAAGCTTTTATAAGCTTTATGAAGCTTTGAAAGATAAAAAGTAAACTTACTTCTATTAGCAGAAGTAACTAAATAGCTAATTATGAAGCTAGTTTAGAAATTAAAGCTAAATAATTAAAGATCTATATAGCAGGTATTAATACTCTGACTGTTCAAGCTACTAAACTGTTAAAGCACTGCCATATATAAATTATAGAGCAAATAGATTAAATCTAATATCCTTAAATTTACTCTTGTTAGTTTCTAAATGATTGATATTTCATTAAGCAGAAGATTAAATATTAGAATAAACTATAAATGAATATATCTAATAGCTTTTACTTAAGTAAACGATTGATAATAAGAATCTACCAAATAAAAAATAGGAAGTATTTTTAAATAGTTTATTAAATCTAAATCTAAATTAGAATAATAAGGAGCAAACTTTTATAGTTTTTACTTCATATAAGAGTAAGATATTAAATAACCTTCAAATTATAAAAGCAATTTAATATCTTCAATTAATTAGCTAGAATTATGAATTTTAAGATAAAAATACTATTCAAATTTAACTTAATAGGTTTGAATCCCTATAATCTTCTTAGTCATAATCTTAAAATATAAAAAGTAATTATTATAAAAATTTGTACTTAAAAAGAGCCAAATTTTCAGAAAAGAGCCTTTACATGCATTAATTTTTTAATATATCCTATTATAAGAAAAATAATTAAGCATAATAGCACTTATAACTTAAAACGTTTTTTACAGTATTATTCTTTAACCTTAAAGCAAAAGACTAGAAATAAGACTTCTTAGGTAATGCATTAAGTAAAGCAATGAAACTATTTTAAAAGAGTTTCATATAATAGTATTACTCTCTTACGATTGATTAGATAATTAAAAAAGGTACTTAGTAGTCTATAGCATGATACTCATTATTCAGATTATAATAATGATTATTCTTTACTTGCTAGCTTTAATTTAACTATTGATTGGTTAATTGTAGGATATTTACTTGATTAAAGCTTTGAAACTTGGCAAGTTCTAGTGAATCAAATAGCATACTTATATATTTAATAGCCATTTTAATAATGCATTGTTAACTCCAATAACCTAAGTTTTACTTTATCGTTTTTAAGAATAAGCATCATAATAAATGTAGGAAACTCCTTTATATGGTAATTTAGTAAGATAAACTAACATTCATGAAAGTATTAAGAACCTGAAATTGGTTCCCTTGAATAGACAGTACTAAATGAATAAATAATAGGAATTCAGAAAGCATAAAAAGGGTTAGAATTATGATGAAAGCAGACTTAATAAGTCTTTAACTGAAAGGTAATAGAGTAGAGTGCTTGATAATTCAATAGTGAGCTTTCATAATCATTCTAAAAGTAGCATTAAATAGACATAGGAGTTGAAGCGAGCTTCCACTTCTATTTCCATGTAAAGATTTTAGACTTCATTTGAGATAAATTAGAAATTCCATAGTATTAAAAAGATATCTACTAAAGTAAAGCCTCTTGTTAGTAACTAAGGAGAAGATGAAGCTAAACTGGTAGAAGATTTAAATAAATGAACAGCAAAATAACTAAAAGGCCAAAACTTTCCCAAAGAAATAAAACTAGAAAATTACAAACTTTAGATGCTTATGAAAAATTTTAAGCCTATGATAAAGAACTATGATTGACTTAAAAACAGAGATACATTTGATGAAACCATATCAAAAAGACAAAATAAAGAAAACTATAATATTTTTGTATAAAGCAACCTTAGTGATAGGAAAAAAAAACTGCAAGGTAATCTTAAATAAGTCAAAGAGAAACTAAAATTTTGCAGATCTCAGAATTCTTAGCTAATTAACTATATTAAGGATTAAGATGATAGATATAGCAAATTGTAAAACTAGCTTAAAGAATTCAAAGCTTCGTAAAGCTGAAAGTAAACTGAAACAAAGATAAAGAAGATAGAGGCAACTAACAAGCTATATTCATTTTAAGATCTCACAAATGATTAGATAATGTAGTATTTACCAGAGGAAAATGATAGAATTAAGTTTGATTAATTAAACTAATAAATACTTGAAATGGAAAATTCCATTGAGGATAAAAATCATTTTATTGAGTTGAGGGCTAAAAATAAAGAAGTTATTTAAAATTTTGAGGAGTAGATATAAAAATTGAAGAGCTTAATAAACTAAATTTAAGCTTAGCAAGTAAAACACCTTTAGCAGGTATTAATAGAAGGTACTGATGTAAGAAAAGAAGGAATTAGTTGAGTAGTAAAAAGTTTTTTTGACCTTAAAGAACCAATTTCTCTTAGCTTCTTTCCTTAATTTCTTGATAATGATGCTAAGCAATTTTTGATTAAGGTAACTAATAATATAGATAGCTTAATATAGCTTATAATTAGACCACCTAGAGCGTAGATAGAAATAGATAAAGAGTGATATGTAGTAAAGTGATCTTTCTGATGATTAGATCAAGCAGAATTAAAATAATATAGTCAAAGTAGGGAAAAAGATAGGGTAATAATGTTAGACCTCCATAGAACTACAACCAGTAGTCAAAATAGACTTTTATTCAAAAAATGCCTTTATAGTATTTGAACCTTCTTGTTATGATAAAAATTCGGAAAATTAAACTGAAGCGAAAGAAATTTTCACCGAAAATTAGGATAATAAGCACGTGTAAGAAATAAAATGAATAAATAAACAAATTTTTAATATCAAGAATACTATTATTGAGCTAAAAGGACAAGAAATGAAAAGAATGATGCAAGAATTTACTGCCTAAAGTTATGATATAAAATACTAAGTAGACTAAAGAACAGTTCTTCTTGCCTTATTTGGAGATTATTATATTTAGAGATACATGTCAGAGACTAACAAACATAAGAAAGTATGCTTTAATACAGGAATATAAAAATAAGCTTTTAATGGCATCCTCTTATAAAATTTCCAGCAGAAAATGATATTAATTAATCATATAATATTAAAGAATACATTTTTATCTTTCCCTTTGAATTCTATTTAAATAGCATCATATAATAATGTATAATAAATTTACTTTAGACTAAAATTACTTTATTAGTACATTTTGGAAATTTTTAAAATTACTTTATTTTCCCATTTTCTCCTTACTCCTTTCGTATATTTTTTCTTAGTTCGAAGAAATAAATAGATAGCAAAGTTCAATCCTCAATTAAAGATAAGATAAATAAATTCTACTTTTTGATGAGATAAATCCAAGTAACTAAGCTTATCTATTAAAAGATTCTCTCTAGTATCTATTTTACTTTTTTGTAAATTAAGTTTTAAAACTTGAAGCTATGCTAAGCCCTTAAAGAGAGATGGATATAAAGTGAGTATGTATGATATATGAGTAAGAAAAAAAAGATGCATAAGTTAAGAATATTTAATCTTATACATTTAGAATTAAAGCTTGATTTAAATAGCTAAAATTACCATATTAGTGATATTTATTTACTTTCTTATTTATTTTATTCTTAAAAAGGCTTTACTTAACTTATCTACTTTTTCCATTAGAAGGAAAGCATTAGATAGTGTATATTGATGAATATTTTATGAAGTAGTGGTTTAGTTAGTTGGTAGTGATTAGAAAGGAAATGTTGTAGTAGCTGAGAGTATTTTTAGGTAAGAAAGTATTAATTTAATAATTTAAATTTAAAATGGAAGAAGAGCAAGGTACCTTATTTGATAATCTTCGTTCTTTAATTTCTCTTGTAGATGATTTGAGAGATTGTGGTCTACAAAAATACATTACTCTTCCCAGAATTGCTACTTTAGGTACTTAATCTGCTGGCAAATCTTCTGTTATGGAATCAATTGTAGGCCTTGATTTTCTTCCAAGAGGTGAAGGTGTTTGCACTAGAAGACCATTAGAACTCCGTCTTGTGCATTTACACGACAAGTAAGCTTAGCCTTGGGCTAAATTTGAGGATTTACCATAATAAAAATTTACTGATTTTTAAGAAGTCAAAAGAACTATTGAAAAACTTACTGATGAAGTAGCTGGCAAAAACAAAGGAATAGTTGATGATCCTATTATCTTGAACATTCACAGTCCTTCTTGCCCTGATTTATCTTTAATAGATCTACCAGGAATAACCAGAATACCTCTTAAAGGTTCTGACTAACCAGAAAACATTGAAGAAATTACTAGGAACATGTGCTTGAAATATATTAAAGACCCTAGAACAATCATTCTTTGTGTCATTCCTGCAAATCAAGATTTAACAACTTCTGAAGGATTATAGTTAGCAAGAAATGTAGATAAAACAGGGTAAAGAACTCTAGGAGTGTTAACTAAAATTGATATTATGGACAAAGGTACAAGTGCTAAGAGTATTTTACAAAATGAAGAGGTTCCATTGTCTCTTGGATACGTAGGAGTAAAGTTAAGATCTTAATTGGATATCAAAAATAATGTTAAAGTGAAGGAAGCTTTAAAGGAAGAAAAGAACTTTTTCGCGAAACATCCAGTTTATTCAATGATGCCAAATGGATACCTTGGAACTGATGTTCTTAGCTCTAGGCTTACTAAAATTCTATACAGTCATATTAAAAATCTTTTGCCTGAAATAATGCATGAAATTCTCTTGAAGCTGAAATACTGCGATGAAAGACTAAGAGAATTGGGTACTCCACTTCCTATATAAGATCATGAAAAGATACAAATGCTGTTTGCTATGATAACTGACTTCTGTGAAATATTTAAAAATCTGATTAGAGGTAGGTTTGATAAGAGAAGGACATCTTCTCATATCACTAAAGGACTTAAAGGAGGTTCTTATATAAAGCAGCTATTCCACAACCTATTAAACTAGTTCTCCATGATTACTTTCAAAGCAACCCAAGATTATACTGAATAAGATATTTAAGATGCTATTCAATACCATTAAGGAGATAGTATTCCAGGATTTCCTTCAGTCGATGTTTTTACTTTCTTAATTTAGCCAAAATTAGAGTAACTTAGAGAGCCAGTTGAGGAATGTGTCTAAGAAGTCCATCTATTTATGGAAAATCTCGCACAAAAAATAGTCGAAAGAATATTTTACAGGTTCCCCAACATGATTCCTGAAGTTAGCTTTGTGGTTTCCTCAGTTTTCAACAAAGAGAAGGAAAATTGCTTGAGAATCTGCTTGTCTATCATAGACTCAGAAGAGAACTATTTGTTTACAAACGATGCTACTTATTTAGAAAGAAGAACTGACATTGTACCAGTAAATTTTCTATTTAGAAATCAAAAAATGAAGGAAAATCAGGAGGCTCTGTATTTGCTGAAGAGATAAGAGAGAGAATTGAGTCTTATTACAAAATCGTTGTAAAGAACGTAAGAGATACAATTCCTAAGATTGTCGGAACCTTCTTAGTCAGAGCTGTTATTGAAAGCATCCAGTTTGAACTTTATAAGCAAATCAATTCAAAAGAACTAATAGGAATGATGGGTGAACCTGAAACAGTTACAAGAGAAAGAGATGCTCTGAAAAAAACCCAGAAGACATTAAAGGAAGCTTAGAAGATTATTAGAAAAGAACCAGAGTAAGATATTTCATTATAGTCTTGCACCATAATAGGAACAAATGATAGAATAAATGGAAAAATAGGAAGAGTTGAAGGTAATATTTTATGCAGAGATAGCAACAAAAATTAAAGGAGGATAAAATCAAAAAGGCTATTTAGAAGGAAACTTAACCTGAAGAATAGCCTCAATCTGTATTAGAATTTAAAGAATAACCAAAAATTGAACCTAAAAAGCCAGAAGTTTAAAATACTGAGAACCAAAAATTTTAGGCTCCTGTCACACTGCCTCAAGCAAGTCTTCCAGTCGTACAGAAGTAATAAGAAGAAAAGCCATAAAACAAGAATTTATTTGAATCAACACAAGAAAAAATAGAAAAGAAAATAGAGGACAAAACAGCTGAAGTAGCCAGAAATATCGCTCGTAATGAAATTAAAAAAACAAAAGCCAAAGCCAATACTAGTTTATTCGGGGATAGCTGATACACTTATAATTTATAATTAGTTTTAAACTAATAAATTTAAGTAATTAAATCCTCCTTCTTTTGCATATCTCAAACTTAAATTTCTTATCGCTGTCTCATTATCTGCATATTTACTTACGTTATATTTCTATATTTCCAACTTTCTTTTCAAATTGACTCTTCATTTTACTCATTTTTATCATATTTCCAAGCAAAAAGATAAAAGGATAATAAGAGTTAATGAAGCTTTAATTTATTTTAAATGATTCAAGGCTATTAAGTTTAGATACTCCGAATCAAGAAGTTTTACAAATTAATCATTTGAGAAGTCCCCTAAAGACATTTGAATAGAATGAAAGAAATTCTATTAAGCAGTTGAATATAAATAAAGAAAGCTTTTATTATTTTTTACGAATATCCTTATAGAGCATAACTTAAAAGGAATATAAGATAAGTAAGTATATAACTAAGAAGCTGATTGACTATAATAGACTGGCAAAAATTTAAAATTAATAGTAATAAATTAATTATTTAAGGAATTTAGCAGTTTATTCACATATAGAGTATTAGAAAGGCTTTATATTTAGGTTTAATTGAACTTAGCATTTATTTGAATGAAGTGTCTTATTAAAAATATAAAAGATAAAGTAATAAGCTTCTGTACTATGTTAATAGATGAATAGTTATATTTAGATACCCTTAGAATGATAGTTTTAATGTCATTTTAAACATGTTTTGCAAAATGTACCCACTAAACTAAAAATTACTCTCTTAATTAACAGAACATACTTAAAACTTGCTAATAATAAGAGTAATAGAATCATAATTTGATAACCTCATTGAAATGTTTATATAAGTCTAAATCTTAAGTAAAATACTTTTAGTAAGAATTAATTTAAAGGACAGATAAAGCTAAAGGGATAAAAGTTATAAATATTTTCCCTATTATTTGAATAAGCTATAGCATCAAACTATATAAACTTATACTTATTAATTAATTTACAGTAGTTAAGATATAAGTAAAGATTAGGGTTTTAAGTATAAATAGGTATAATAGCCTCTGCAAATAATTAAATGAATAACGTTAACTCTTTATTTTCAAGATATTGTGTTTATTCTTTCATTTTGGTTGTAATTTTTATTTATTCTATCTATTACCTCTTGTTCTTTTAGCTTAAGATGCTCTTGCAAATTTTTGCTACTTTAAATTTTCCCCATAAATTTCAAAGGAGGAGATTACTTCATTAAGAAATTGTTTGGAAACAAATGCTGATGCAATGCGTTTATGACGTCAGGTCTAAGGCTGAGCAAACCTAAAACTTAAAAGGGAGTGAAATTTTTGAATTCTTCGAATGAGATGTTAAGAGTAATAAGTTCTTGCTTTTTTAAGTGATCTCTAGAAGTTAAAGCCATGTTTTTAAAGGTGTCATATAATGTATCTTTGGGTGTTTTAGACACTAGAGGAGAAAAGAGACCAGAAGGTGATTGAACTGAAGTAATAGACTTTACTTTCATTTCTTCTTTTTTCTTGCTATTAATCAATTAAAAATATAAGCTTCCGAAGAGACCTTATTTAGATTTTATCGTTTTTTAAGACTTCAGTAATTCTTATTCTGCTGCCTTAAAGCAGTTTTGGAAAATTTCTTCGTTCGTTCTATTCATATAAATAAACCTGGACTGTGAATTCCTTATTTTACTGCTTTGAATCTTACAATTGTTAATAGAACTTCTAAGCTTAATTACATCAGTAGGAATTTTAGGAAGTGTAGGCAGAGTTGATTCTTATTACTTGTAATATGTTCTTTCTGTGTTTGCCTTACTCTGCATTTCGAATTCTATAAAGTTAAGTTTAAGATTCTCTCTGTTTAGCTACTTAAGCTTTATACCTTATTCTTGAGTTGCTTTCTTTAAATTTGAGTATACTTCTTGAAGATTAATCATTTGGTCTTCTAGCGTATTTTTGTTTTTCCCCAGAACTTCAATCTACTTCTTAAACCCTTCTATTTCTTCTTACAAGTTATAAATAGTTGGATCACTTTAAATACCGTAATTAATTTTATCTACCTACTTCTTTACCTTAGCTAACTGAGACAAAGCCCTCTAAATCCTACAATTATACCTGCCGTTAAGATTGAATTGATTACGATCCATTACAGACTATATAATTCCCTATAAGTTACTGCATATAAACTTTAATTCTTAGTAATCATTTAACAAAGGACTCATTGCCCTATCAACTAACTCCTATAATTCTTTTTTAAACTGGGGACTGTTTATTTCATAAATTGAGCAATCGCTCAATAGGCAAATTTCTTCATCCATTTCTAATAAAATTAAATATCCAAATTAATAAGCAAAATATAAGAAGCTTTAGCAAGCTTAAGGTAATATAATAAATGAAGTATAACTAAGAATGTAAATGTCTCTTAGTTTATTAGCTTGATATTAGCTAAACAAAGTTATATTAGTATACCATTATAAGAAGCTTCATCAATGAAGAGCCTTTTATTACTAAGTCATTTCTATAATAACTATCAGCTATCAAATCGTTTATCTTGTCTTGTAGCTTTTAACTTAACTCTTACTATTTAAATAAGGAGATATGTAGCAAGGAGTTAGAATGTGAGGAATAAAAGCCCGTAAGCTTATTAGCTAGTTTGATAATAACTAAATAAATTAGTTTCTGATGCTAAATGTAAGCATGGAATAGTAGTTTGTAGAGGAATTAGCTAAATTCATAACTTATTGCATCATATTATAACTAAGTTAATCAAAACTAAACTTCTGAAGATATTTAAAGCTTAAGATTTACAAGGATCAAGCTTACCTAAAATAAAAAAGATCACAACGAAACTCCTTAAAGTATAGTTTCATAAATTTAAGGTAACTACTAAATAGACAGGAATTATGAGAACTCTATATACAACATTTTATCTTAATTTATAATTGAGAAGTTCTAGAATTTAGTGAAGATAGGAAGATTAGCGCAAAGTAATAAATATTATTTTACTATTTAGCTATTTCAAGTAAATTGCTTTTATTAAACAATCATGAGATATAATATCATTTAATAAAAATGAGTCATACTGAAGATTATTACTTGATATTGAATGCCCTTTCATACAATAAATTTAGCATCAAAATTACCTTCAATGCGAATGTTCTAATACCTAATACTATTTTCTTGAAAGAGGGAGAACCTGACTAATGGTTCTTCACTGACTTCAAAAATGTAATGCTTTAATTTAGAAATGTGGGATTTCTTTGAAACCGGCGGAGTTACTCAAATGACCGAAAATTGATGAGCATATAATAAGTAAGGAGCAAGACCCTAACTATGTAGGGTTTATTAGAGTTAAAAACACACTAACAAAGCAAAAGGTAAGAAATGATACAGGATTCTTATTAATTAATTGGTAAACATTAGTCACAAATCATATTTAGTGCCAGAAATTCTATGCTTACTTGACAATGCTTCTACAGTTATGTTCCATCACAGGTTTGTTACTCTATATAGAAAGGAAAGCTCTTTGAAGTTCATTACAAGGCAGATTAATAAGCTCCAGATAACTGAGATTTTAACGAAATAGGCTAAATGTTCATTCATCGGTCAATTTTTCCTAAAGATCTTACAGACTTCAAAAATTTTGAAAAGAAAGATCTAAATTAGAACAGCGATAATAATTGAAAATTACTAATTAAAAGAAAATAATTTAATTAAGAAAATAAGCTTTAAGGTGTTAAATCAAATTCCCTTCTTATTAATGAAAAACTAAAGGAAATTACTAGTGCAGTTGTAAAGATATTTCAGAAATCTGAAAGAGTTGTAAGTTTAATTATAGTCAGATTCTACAATCTGCAATATTTGATTTTCTGATGGATGATAATGGATCAATGTGAATGCTAAACTCATATGATATACAGTTTCTAGAATGCTCGATAAGGTACCGAACGATTAAGGAATTAAAATAAAACATAGAGAAATGCAAGGCTTAGCAATACTGTGAAGTAAAGCATGACTATATAAAACATCTTAAGGAAATTGAAAAGAAAAAGAAAGAAAAATCTAATGAAAAAATATCTCAATAGCCCTATTATAAATTGCATCAACTCTCTAAGATAAAGAAAAATGTTTAGAAAGGTAAATGATACGTGTTTTACAAGTCTGTTCTGCTTGATTTAAAAGAAAACGAACTATTGAAATAAAAGAACTACGAAGCAATATTAAAAGAGAAGTAAAATATCAATGAGGAATACTATGATCCTTATAAAATCTAAAGGAAATGTAATTTTTTATTTAGATCTTAGTTTGCATGAAGTATTTGAAAAGAAACATCAATCATAGATGATTAAGCTATATAAAAAGGTGAGAGTCTGCGCTAATTGCTATAATGCTTACAAAGCTATAGATAAATAAAGACAAAAAGTAAATTTTAATGAAGATTGTTGGAGATGATTTGAAGGACAGTGTGAATTTAAGCATATCATAAGATCAATAGTAGCATTCAAGGGATAAATCCTAAGCAAATTTTAGTGAAAAACTTAATTAAACAGTTTTTGGAAGTTCAATAAAGTATCGAAGCAAGTTTATTTTAGATAAGATTTAAGGTGTAAGTATTTATTTAGAGCATGAAATATATTTAAAAAAGAAACCAATTTATAAAAAGCAAAATATAAGAGGACTAAATTAAACAACTCCTTACACCTTATTTAGGATTTGGATAGTGAGATGAAAGTAAATATGACCGTAAAATAGTAAATGCTATAAAAGGCTTAGGCCAAATTCATTTAAGACCAATGAATTACAGCTTTAATCATTAGAAATATGACACTGATTCAGATGATAAAGATACATATGATGAATAAGAGTTTAAAAAATAATAAACAAAATTTGAAATTCGAAATCAGAAATAATTAGGGTGACATACATTTGTTTCTAGCCATAAGAGAAGTGGTAGTAATTAATTAGCTTTACCTATGATAACTTAAACCAAAACTGATAACTCAATTCATTAGAGCATTTTGGTAGATAAGACATGAACAAGAGACATCAAAGTTAGATCATCAAGAGATGAAGAAGCTCTTTAGAATCTTCAAAAGCAGACTATATCAAGTGCTCTAGCCCTGAGTATACTTGATAAAGCTAAAAAGTATAGATATCAAGATTAGTCAGATAATAGTGATTGATAGGATAATGTTAATTTAGGATTTCATTATTAATATAAAGCTTATTCATTTAGCATTTTAATATACAAATTACTCTTACAAACTTACTATAAATAGAGAAGAACATTTCTTTATCCATTCACTAACTAACGCATATATCAGTCAGCAAAGTCTTTACTTATCTCCAAAATAATTTAAAGTAATTCAAACTTTGATGGATATATCTTTAGCAGACAGACATGAGTACTGACTAATTATTAACTAGCTACCATTTTAAAGAATCCTAATCTAACCTTCCTTGTATGATATTAAAAGCCTATCAGCTAAAATTAATTTCTATTTCAAGCACATTTATCCTAGATTTCACTTGAAAATTGAAATAAAAGAAGAAAGTTTAATGGCTGAAGAGACTAATGAAGAATAAGAGTTTAAAGAATAAATATTAAAACTAGGTTTACACCCTCTATAGGATTCATGGACACTGTAATGCACAGTAACGAAGTAACAAAAATAGACATAACCTAATACCACCATCAATTTAAAGCAATGGGAATCAAGATTAAAAAGAATAGCAACATTTGGAACAGTTGAAGATTTCTGGGGAGTGTATAACAATGTTAAGAGACCAAGCAAACTAATTATGAAATAGGATTATTGGTTTTTTAAAAGTTTTATAGAGCCTAAATGGGAAGATAATCATAATAAGAATGGTGGAGCCTGAACTCTTTATATCTAGTAATCTTATCCAGCCAAAACTGATTCTTCTAAAATAATAGATAAATCTTGATAAAACTTATTATTAGGTTTGATTGGATGTGATTTCTAAAATCCTTCTACTTATCGAGATATATGTGGAGCTACTTTTGGAGTAAGAAAACAAGGAGCTAAAATAAGTCTTTGGAACCAAAATTCTAAGGATGAAGCCATAGTGAAGGAAATTGGAAAAGAATTCAAAAAATTTTGCTAAATAACCGACCAGCAAATAACCTATGTGGCGCATTCGAGTCAATCTGCTTTACCACAACCAGAAATTTTATATACTTTATGATTATAATAAACAAATAAATTATTCACTATTGTATGTTTATTAAGCCAAAGCAAAGCCATGATGAAATCCTATATTTTAAGAAGGATAAGCGAAGTAAATAACATTAGTGCTTATGTATTTTTAATTTATTGGCAAGTAATGCAGACTTTGTAATACTATAACTAAACCATTATTAGAAACTTCTTTGCTTATAATACAAAATATTAAAGTTATGAAAGCATTAAGTCACTAATTCACTACATTCCTGTCTAAGGCGGGTAATAAATTCCATCCTATTGTTACTTGGCAGCCAGCAATCCTTATTAGTACTAGTTAGCAACATCTTTAGAAAATGTGCCCTTTATCTCTCTATATTCTTAGAGCAAAGCACAGCAATGACAAAATAAATGCTATAAGAAATCTTAGCAACAACTACCTTATATGTTAAAGTGTTTTCTTACTTTTCCTCTATTAATAGGATAACAAATGCATGGGAATACAAAAGCAGAGCAAGCACGAAAGCAGGAATTGTGACCAGGAATAAGAGAGAAATTACTGTAAGTTAAAAAGCAGCTCGAAATATATGGTAAAAATATAAGGCAGCAGCAAACCGTTGGCTCTTAGCTAAATCCAAATAATTTTGCTACTCATTCTCTATTCTAAGTCTGCATTTTAGATATTTAAATAATGTCTTAAAATATTAGATAGTAAACTTAAATAAGCTCTACTTTAATTAAGTTAAATTTCTCTATAGCTGATTCTATTAAACTCTGGATTATACTTATAAATAATCATTTTAGCGCAATTAAAATAGCAGCAAGAATGCTTATATGTCAAAAATTTTAATAGGCAATATGAAGTAATAGCAAAATTAATCCATTTAGCAAAATATTTTAGCATAATTTAATTCAAGTGCTTATTATTATCAGTTTGGGCTATGCAACCCAACTTTATACATAATAAATTAGATTTAATTATCTAAATAGCACTTTCTTTAGTTACTCTATTTTTATATTTAAAGCTACTATATTAAGCATTTTTACAATAAAATAGATCTTATATAATCTTATTGATTTTAGAAATCTTTGCTATCTAATTATTAAGACAGACATTAAAACAAAATAAAAATAGGAATTATTTTAGGCTATTGAATAAGAGTTTTGATCATTAAGAAAAGCTTTATATTATATAAAATATTTTATTTCTTTAGCTAATTTCTATGAATGCTTGTCAGCTTCTCTTTTAGAATATAGGTTCAAGCTGTTTGACCATTTAATAAAATAAAAGACTAAATTAATCTCTTAAGATTTAACTTATAAGTATCTTTAAAGCACTTAAATCATAATATTTTCTTTATAAACCTTAGATTAAAACCTTAAGCTTTTATTGATATAAATAATCCATTTACTTAAAGAGACTGAATGTTTCTAGAATTTATCTTAAATATAGTAGATTTTACAACTTTCTTATTGAAAAATTAAACTTAAATCAAAAATTATTAATTTAGCTACTATTATTATATCTAACTTTTGTCTTAAATCATATAACTATTTTATCATTTTTAACTCTTTGATTTATTAAAAAAATTTAAAGTGATTGATTTGTAAGTAACTAATTGAATCTTTTAAATCTGTTTTTAAGGGCTTAATAGTTAGCTAATCATAGCATCACTTTTCTATTTCATTGAGTTTAATACTTTCTTTAAATTTTATTACCTAAAGCTCTAAACTTTTGTCAGCTATTAACTTTATAGTATTAGCATGATTTACCATCAGCTTGTCTTTTAATTTTGTTATTGAGTTCCTCAAAAAGCTAACTAAAAGCTTATCCTATTTGATCCTATTTAGCACTTAATTTATTTAAAATATCCATTTATATTTCTCCTTCTTAATAATCTACTTGTTCTATCTAAACAATTCCAACAATTTTATCTGTGGATAATTTAAGATATTTCAATCTAAATTTATCAATGAGATATGTTAATTCCTCTCAAAGTTAGAAACAAAACACTCGAAAATCCAAAGTAAAATAAAGGAAGGGAAATTAAACTAAAAGCCTTAGTATTCTATGTAATACTAAGTAGACACTTAGTTCCAATTACTAGTTATATAATCTCATTCATTTCATCAACTTTAAATTAGTTTTGTGTAAGACATAGTTTGATAAGTTTTATTGAGTCCTAGTCGCGAAAAAGACAAACATATAAAATAATGGCAGAAGTATCATGACAGAAGTTAAAGAGGAATTGTTGCATCAACAGTTACTTAACTAGATAAAACTTAATAATACCTTAAGACACTAATGGATATTAACCTGAAGAGTATAAATTAGAATGCTTTACTCTCTCTTAATAATTAAGGCTTTAAATTAAAGGTATTTTACTCTAAATCTTTAACCTTACATAAGAACATTCAATAAAGTTATATATTTGCCAAACCAACTTACCTAAATATAAGGCCAAAACTAATAATAAGCAGCTTAATTCTATAAAAGCTCCTTATGAAGTTTATTCGAAGAATACTTATATAATTTTCAAAATCTGATATTCAGTATAATTCTAGAAAAGCCTGAAGCTATTTAATTTAACTTCATTAAAAATAAGTAGGTTTGTATTAATTAAGATATAGATACCTTAGCTAAGTTTTTATAGCCTGGTAGTCTTAAATAATAATTTTTGCTTAAATAACTTTAAATTACATATAGCGTGATAAATGATGAAATCCAAAGAAAGTTTAAATTAGTAAAAAACAAGTATTTATACAAAAATGTTGCTTATTAGACAAAACATGCAAGTCTTTAGAGTATATTTAATTACTCTTTTCTTCATTAAAGTCTAATTTATACAATCTTGCAAGCTAGAGGTAGTCTTTTAAAATACTTCTGGATATGGATATTCAGCAAGTGTATTGTATGACTTTTCATATGCATCAGATAATTATCTACCTTATGGTCTAACATGCCTGTTCGGATCTCTGGGAAGATGTTAGGAAAATATGCTTCATAATTCTAAATGCGATCCTGAATGTCAAGTTCCTGAGTGTGGATTTGACTGGCATGATTGCAGGCCTATCTGTGAGTAGTTCTGTCCTACTTAATATTTCTAAAGTGTCTTCATTCCAGAATGTTAAATAAGAGAATGTATATTTCCTTGTAACAAGGCTAAAAAAGAAGCATGCGAAGAGTCTATGGTTGGGGACGGAATATGCTAATTTTAATGCTTTAAGAAATAATATTATTGAGATAAAGGAGACTGTTGTACTATTCTTGATAGTTGCTCTGATAGGAAAAGACTAGGAGATGGAGTATGCGATGAAGAGTGCAATACTCCTCTTTGTTTATTTAGATAGAAATTCGATGATTCACTCATTAATGAAATAGACGATTGTGAGTGCTGATAAAAAAGTATGGAATTAGAAATATCATCGTGTGGAAATAGTACAGTTGAAAGCTTCGAGATTGCAGGTAGTTTCGGAATTTCAAATGCAACTTGTGATACTTATGAAACGACAGGATAGAGTTGCTTTAACAAATATTGTGCATGGGATGGATTTGATTGTGTAAATTTTGAAAACTAAAATGATAATGCATTCTCTTCTTCTTTTTGTAGTCCTAGCTGCAATAATAAGTGAATTTCTGATGGAAAATGTGATCCAGGATGCTTTAATGAAGAATGTGCTTGAGATGGAGGAGATTGCTGTACAGCATATTTATCCATTTATGATGTTCATGGAAAGGAAACTAAAGTTCCAATGACAACATGTACTTCTTTATACTTAAATGGTAATGATAGATTTGATCCTATGTGTCATATACCTTAGTGCGTAAATAAAAACGAATAAATTTTTGAGACTAATGAGCTCAGTCTATGCTAAGCGCAGTTTTACGAAGGTGCTTATTGTAATCCTCATAACTTAAAAAATGGTGAATGTAATTAAGAGTGCAACAATAAGCAATGCAACTTTGATTATGGTGATTGCTACAAAACTTAATAGTGCGCAAAAGGTTGCACCTTTAGTATGATTGACAATGGAATCTGTGAGCCTAGCTGCTATAATGCAGATTGCTTTTATGATTTAAACGATTGTAATAAGTGTTTAGGAGATAAATATTATTTAAGCGGAGAACTTGCAGGAGCATGCAAAATTGAATTCATAGGAAATAAAAAATGCAATCCTGAATGTGCAATAAAAGAGTGCTAATTTGACTATGGCGAATGCGACGCTTGCTACGTTTTGGGGTGTGATGCATTTTTAATAGGAGATGGTGTTTATTAAAAAGCTTGCAACAATATAGAATGTAATAAAGATAGGAGAATTGTGAATGGAACTTTAAGAGATGATTACGCTAGTTGCAAAAAATATTGCAATGAAACTTTACTTGGTGATGGTATATGCTAAGACGAATGTAATATCAAAGCTTGCGGCTACGATTACGGTGATTGCAAATGTGAAAACAAAGGATGCTTAAAAGAGTATCTTGGAAATCAATATTGTAATTAAATTTGCAACATACCTGAATGTAATTTTGATGAAGGAGATTGCTTTTGCTTTAATAAAGGATGTACAGATTAAAAGCTTTCAAACTCTGCTTGTGATATAGAATGCATTAATTATGAATGCGGGTATGATCCTTTATGTAGCTGCAATTCAAATTGCACAGTTGAAAAATTGCTAGATTTTTCTGTGTGTGATAGTGAATGCTTCGTAAATTCCTGCAATTATGATGCAGGTAATCCAATATGTTGCTCTTAATAATGCTATTTAGGATTAGGAGATAAAATCTGTGACGAAAATTGTATTAAAGAAGGTTGTTATGCAGAGTACTTTGATTGTAATTGTCTAGAAAATCCTTTGAATGGTGGTATTAGAACTTGTTCTAAGAAAATGGATTCTGATATTTATTAATGCCATCCGGAGTGCTCTACGACTGATTGCAATTAATATATCAACGAAATTTGTAGTTTTTGTGCTCCAGGATGCTTAAAGTCATTCATTGGAAATGGCATATGTGATTAAGCTTGTTCTGTTCCAGCATGTAATTTTGATGGGGGAGATTGTTGTGATTTGAATAGTACTGGGTGCTATTACACCTTCTTAAATGATAATTCATGCGACGGTTCTTGCATGAATAATATATGCCTTTTTGATAAAGGATAGTGCTGCACTGAAAAATCTGATCTGAGCAAATAATATGAAGTAACTTGTTAGGCTGATATGATAGGAGATGGATTATGTGATTTGTAATGCATGACCACTTCTTGCTTAATGGACTTGAATGATTGTGAGCAATGTATTTCCAAAGGCTGTAAGATATAAAAAATTGGAGACGGAAATTATGATCCCGAATGTTACATTCCTGCTTGCAATTTCGACACTCATCCAAAGTATGTTACTAAGTTTAATAAAGATATAGATAAATATTAAGTTTATAGTGATAAATGTCTTTAGTAGTGTCCAATAGAGTATCTAGAAGATAAAAAATGTCATTGGGGTCTAAATGGAGACGTGAACTGTAAAATTGAAGCTTGTAATTATCAAAATTAAGCATGCAAATGCAACTATTAAAATGCAACCTGTACTTAATCACTTTTAACTAATGGAATATGTGATGAGGAATGCAACTCACTTGATTGCAACTATGATTAAGGCGATTGCACATGTGACTCAAAGAAATAATGCTCTCTTAGCTTTTTTAATGATCCATATTGCGATGAAACTTGCATTTCTGGCTAATGCTTATATGATAGATTTACTTGCTGTGAATAATAGCATTCAGATTGTACTAGCGATAAAAGATCCAATAATTAATGTGATACTTCCTGCAATTATGAAGAATGCGGATATGATTAACAGTTATCATGATAAAATGAAATTACGAATATAACATACACTCCAGTTAAGCCAGGATGCTAATTATCACTTTTATTACCAAATAAGAGATTGCTTAATATGTCATATGATGAAGCTTATAGAAAACTTAAAAGAACTTTCCAAGACATCAAGTTTAATACTGAAGCTTGTGCTGCTTTTGGATGCTTACCTGAAAGAATTAATGATTTATTTTATTGGGATGGCTAATTCTCCACTTCTAGAGATTAAACTCACTGCGATGATGCTTGCATGTAGGAAGAATGTTTGTTTGATGGAAATGATTGCATGTATATTAGAAAACCAAACGGAGAATTAAAAGAAACAGGAGGCTTACCCACTCCAGATTGTCATAAAAGTTGCGAAGTATGCTTTAAAAGAGATTCTGTAACTAAAAGTAGTTCAGCGGACTGTTGGAAATGCAAAAGTACTTACAAATAAGTATTTACACTATGTTTAGAAAATTGTCCAGCAGGATTGATAGACAACCCTAGTATATAAGGAGAATGCATGTTTGACACTGATACAAGCTCCCCTTCATAACCAAATATTATCTTTGTAACTAATCAAGAATTCAGCATTTAATCTGATGGATCTGCTAAAAATCCTTATATGAGTTTATCTGATGCTATTATGGAAGGAGCTTGGGCACAATATAACCTCATTTATTTAACTTTAGGAAAACACAAATTAACTAAATTAAATTCCTAAAAGATTTGATTTTCATTTTACAGCTCAACTGATTTATTGTTTACTGAAGTAGGAGTCAGTAAAAACTTTAAGTAAATTAGAATAGAAACTTTATATTGCTCCGATATAGATATACATAAGGCAGAGGGTTATTTAGTAGAGTGCACTTATTAAGAAGAACAAAACAGCACATAAAAGATTGATTAAAGAGCTGTAATTGAAGTAAGAGATCCTGATTTAAAGCTAAACATAGACTCTCCTGACTAAAGCCTTATTTTCAAAAACGTTATAATAGATGGGTCATCAAATGCTTTAGATGCTAATTACAGATGCGGTTACTTTAGAGATAGCAAAGGTTGTGAAATCTGTTGCGCTTTTTGTCCCTAATTAGAGTTGATTGATAAATCAAATAGAATTTTTCAAGATGAACTTGGATTGAAATGGGTATTTGATATTCCTTACAATTAAGAATGCTCTACAAATTATGCAAAAGTCTTTATGAACATCAAAAAGGGAAAACTTGAATTTCAGAACGTTAAATTCACAAATTTCCGTTAGGAGCACAAGCATTATATATATTGTAAGAACTGTACCTTTATAGCCAATAATGTAGATTTTATATATTTATAGGCTAACTAAGAAGTTATAAACATAGATGCATGTGACAATAAAAATACATACTAATGCAATAAAGTAACTATGACAAATATTAGAATTGATGGATTGAATGCAGGCCACACCTGAAAATATACTAAAAATCTAGTTGGTTTCATGGTAGCAAATTAAGTAGATAAGTTCATAATGTAAAACGTAATCATAACAAGAAACTAAATTACGAGTAAAGTAAGAAACCAGGATGTTTCAGATTCTTTCTATTCTATATTCAAGTTTATAAATATAAAGCAACTCTTGGTTGAAAACGTGAATATTACCTATAATAGTATTAAACACTCCATTTTCTATTTTTAAAACGAAATAGGGTACTAAAATGATAACGATCACTAGCTTTTGCACTTGAAGATTACTAATGGAATAATTTAGCAAAATATTGGAGCCTAGGCTATCTTAATATATAAAGCCTTTGAAAATATACCTAATATAGAAATCTCTAACTTTGATATAAAGTATAATATTGGACTTGATAAGCAAAGTTCTGCCATATTTTAATTCTAGAGAATGAAATAAAACGATGAAAATTTATATAAATAAGACATAGAAAGTGTGAAAACACGTAAAACCTCAGTTTTTAAAAGTCTAGATTTCTAATAAAACTATGCTCCTAACATAATTCAGTTTCTTAATTGAGGAGACATCGAAATTTCTTCTTCTAAGTTTATTAACTTGAAATACATGAGTACTAATGAAGTATTCTAGTATCATCCTTTAGCTAAGATTATTCCAGATGATTCAACATAAAAGCATCTTAATCATTATAGCTTTACAGGTAACTATACTAAATTGATTTCGGATTACTTAAAGACTGTGTTTAAGACTGGAGAAATGGGTATATGCACTGGAATAATTTACGCTCAAAACTCATACTCAGTTAACAGAGTAGCAATGACAGATGTTACTTTCATCGATAATTTATGCATTTTAGGACCAGGTGCTGTTTACTATAATGGGTATATTAAATAAGTAACGATGAATCAGATGTAATTTAAGAACTTAAACGGAAGTAATGTTGCAGGAGCAATCTATATTGAAGATTCTGGATAGATATAGGTTTGAAAAGCTATTAGTTATTAGAATTATGGTGGAGTGGGAGGTTTTATGAATGCAAAAAGTAGCAAATTCAGTTTCAAAAACATAGATTTCAAGTTTAACATAGCCTACTTAGATTATGGAGGAGCTTTAGCTCTAGGAAATTCCAATTTATTATCTTCTTAGCTTGAAATTGAAAACTGCAATTTTCTTAATAATTCAGCAGAACTTAAAGGAGGTGATATTTATATTGAAGACAAAGAATTTACAGGAATACCCATGAAGATTATATTTACAAACTTAACATTTGAAAACAGCCATGCTAAACTAGAAGGAGGGTCTTTATATCTGAACAAATATCTTTGTCTTGAAAAGAGTGAAATGCATTAAATTTCTTTTAAGCATATTGATTCAGAAAATGGAGTAATATCTTTGTATGTTTATAGAGGAGATATGGCCATGTTTAACGTCAACTTTTTCTAGACATAAGGAGATTCGGTTTCTACGATATATGGTTAATTCAACCCAGAGCAAGTCGTATAATTTTCTTGCTCTAACTGCACGTTCGTGGATACTATTGGTCACAGTGTTATTTTAATTAAGAATACCTAGAAATCAGTACCTGCATTCCAATGCAATTCTTGCTTAATAGTGAAAAACTCAGGAACTCCAATAATATGCTAGAACGCGTTTTATTAGGATTTCAATTCTACTTTTGCAGTAAATATGGGATAATTTGGAGGAGCCATTTATCTCTTTGATAACTCAAAATGCGTTTTAGAATTGAGTGTTATAACAGATAATGAGTCTGAAGAAGAAGGAGGAGCAATATATTTAACATCAGAGAGTTCACTTACTGCTAAAAAAGTTACTATTATGTATAATAGAGCAGGCATTTCTAAAAATGGAGGAGCTATTTTCGCTACTATAAGATCTAATGTTACTATCTAAGAGTCATTAATAAGCAGTAATTATGGAAGGTATGGAGCTGTTATGCATTTAACAGGGTAAAGTTAAGCCAAAATTTAAAATACTATAGTAAAGTTCAATGTCGCAAAACTATATGGTGGAGTTTTCAGTGTAACTACGTTATCAAATCTTCAAATTGACGGATTGCAAGCGGAAAACAATGTAGCAGATTATGGAGCTATTATTTATGGAGCTTCAGAAAGTATTATAGAAAGCAAAAAAATGACAGTCTTAAATAATTAGGCTTACTAAGGAGCTGTTGCCTATATTGAATCAAATGGATTTTTGAAAATTGAGAACTCTTATTTATCTAGAAATACAGCAAGCGAAAGAGGAAGTATTCTATTTATGCTAGTTTCTGGAGTTAAATGGGAGCAAAAGTATAACTCTAAAGATTTAATCAAAGTCTATTCCACTTTTAAGAATGTAACAATGTACTAAAACTATGGAGCTTCAGGAGTCATTTGAATTCTTCTTAGCGAGATTGTAATGATAAACTTGACTATGAGTGAGAATTAAGCTGAAATAGACTGCCCTGGAATAATGTCAATTATGTCAAACTGTACAATTGAAGATTCTAAATTCTTAAAATAAAGGGGAACATACAGTGCATTTATTAACATAGGGTCTTAGTCTAGATTAAAGCTGTATAGATCATAGTTTTAGACAGCTAGATCAGAGTATGCTGGAAGTGCTATTTATTCAAGTAACAGCATAGCTGATGTTTAGTTTAGCATTTTTAGCGATATGTATTCTTAAGGATTTGGAGGAGTAATAGCAAGTGTTAGTGGTAGCGAACTTAAAAGTAAATTTAACTATTTTACGGAATGTCAAGCAGATGTAAAGGGTGGCGTGTTTTATGTATTGGAAAGTATAATGAATCAAGAAGGAGATTATCTTAATGATTACCAGCCTAATGGCCTAGTAGGAGAAAAGAGCAAGATTTACATAAATCTAACAAGTTATATAAATGGATATGGGGAAATCTGGAATAGTTATGGTGGAGCTGTTTACGGAGATTCTCTTATAGATTTTAAAATAAGCTAAAGCTGATTTTAAAATAATGATGCTTTATAAGGTGGCTGTGTTTATATTTATAATACTGAACTTTAGCAAGTTTAGTTTGAGATTAAGAAAAGCGTCTTTGAAAAATGTGTAGCTGAATAGGCAGCTGGAATCTATTCAAGTGAATTGAATATATTTTTCGATAACTGCTATTTTTATGATAATCTAAGTTAAGGTAAAACATTAAAGTCTGGAGATATAATAGCTAAAGGAGGATCGATGAGGTTGGAGTGCAAAACTACAAAATGTAATTATACTGTTCTAAATTCAACTTTCATTAATAATTAAGCTCTAAACGAAGGAGAAGGAGGAGCAATCTCATGGGAAGGGTCTATGCCTATTTTAATACCCGATTATGAAGATGCTGAATTTTGCAATCTTTTTCAAAATAATTCAGCTAAATATGGAAACGATCTAGCCAGTATAGCTGTTGGAATAGCTTCTTATGAAAGTTTGGACGATATATCAAACTAAAAGATTGCAGACTGTAGAAGCAGTGAAACTATATAATACTAAAACCCATTATTAGATGATCTATTTTACAAAAATGAACTTGAAGAGTTTAAAAATGATGATGATATGGATTAATCTTCCTTTGACTGAGATTTTGAGCAATTGATAAACTAAGATAACTCAACTTCAGCAGACAACTTAACATAAGAGGTTATTGAAGAAATTTCTCAAAGTAGTAGGAGACTTGATGATGCCTTTGATTTATAAGCAGATTAAACACCTACTTCTGGATAAAGTTTGAAGAAACCTATTTATATTGGTTTAGTAGATGCTTACGGTTAAAAAGTCGCAACTGATTAAACAAGCCAAATAACTGTTACCAGTGATAGTGCGAGTATTCAAGGATAAACGACCTTTTAAAGTCATGATGGAATATTTTCAATTATAAATTTAGTTATAACAGTTGGATAAGATAAAGATGCAATTCTAAGCATCGTTACAGATGGAATAGATATTTAAGAAAAAGGAAATTAATCTTGGCATATTGATAACTCATTTAATTATTAGATGAAATTTAGAAAGTGCATAATAGGAGAAGTATTACAGATTAATGGAGCTTGTATAAAATGCTCCAAAGATACCTACGCTTTCAATAACTTTGAATATTGCTAAAATTGTCCTGAGGGAGCTACTTGCTTAGGCGGAAGTGATCTACTTCCTTAGCCAGGGTATTGAAGAATTGATTACTATACGGATAAATTCTATAAATGCTCTAATTTCGATTCCTGCTTAGGAACTCCCACACCATTTGATGATGATATGAGTACTCCAGAAAAAAAGAGAAAAATTAACTGGTCAGGTTTTTGCTCAAAAGGTTATGAAGGAAATATATGCTAATAATGCGAAATGGGGTATGAAGGGTCAGGAAAAACGGAATGCAAAATATGTCCACCTTCAGCAGATAATTTCATTAGAATTTTTTGCTTTTTATCTGTTGTAATAATTACAGCTTGTCTTCTTACAAATTCAACCTTAGAAGCTGCAAAAAAACTAAGTAGGGTACATAGTGTATATCTAAAAATACTAATGAACTATATTCAAATTGTAGTAATCACTGCTTCATTTGAATTCAACTGGTCAAGGCAAATTGAAATTTTATTTGAGAAATAGAAAAATATTGGGTCTATTTAAGAATCATTAATGAGTTTTGAATGCTTTATAATGTCTAATGGCAATACTTCTGATAAAATATTCTACAGTAAACTAGTTTTTATGTTCTGTATTCCGTTGTTAGTTTTCTTAGGAGCGTTTATAATATGAACTATTATAGGGTTTAAAAGGAAGAACTATTCTGTATATAAGAATGAGTTTGTTACCTCGGTTACTATTATGCTATTTCTTTTCTACCCTAGTATTACCAAATAGATGCTGCAATGTTTCGCTTGTATTGATCTTGGAGATGGAAGATTCTGAATCTAGAGTAACCCGGACTCAAATTGCTGGGACAAAACACATAGATATTTTACATTTGCAGTTGCAACACCAGGTTTAGTAATTTGAGGATTAGGAATTCCATTATTTGCTCTATTAAAGATTTGGCTAAAAAGGAAATAGCTAGATTAAGTAAGTATTAAAGCTAAGTTTGGTTTCTTGTATATGGGCTATCATGCCAAATATTTCTTTTGGGAATTCGTCATTTTATATAGGAAAGTATTGATAACATTTATTTCAGTATTTCTTATAACTTTATCAGTCCATATACAAGCACTGGCAATGCTCTTAACCTTGTCCATTTTTTATCTTTATCAGCAGAAATTTTAACCATTTGAGAACTTGCAACTCAATAGAGTAGAAGCAAATTCAATTATAGTTTCAGCTGTTACTATATATTGTGGACTTTATTTCTTGTCTAAGACTATAGATGGAATGTTTGCCTCTTTGTTCTTTATTATCTTGATAAGTTTCAATGTAATCTTCTTAGCTTATTGGTGTAAGTAATTTTTCACCACTCTAGCTGACATGCTAAATATACAATAGCAGTCTTTTTATAAAAAAATTTGTCCTTTCTTTAAAAGAAAAATTAAGCTGGAAGCAACTGTTTAAGTACTTGATGAAATAAAAAGCTAAGCAAATGTAAGGAAAATTAAGAATAAAATAAGACTTGCTTAAAAAGGAGTTTTAGAACCTGAAATCATTAGAGATTTCACCAAAAGCTAGAAAAGAGTTGCCGCTGTAATGTCGCTTGGTAAAAAGGATAGAAAAGAGCTTTTTTCTTGGGTAACTAAATACAGACTTTTACTAGAAGATACGAACTTCAATGATCTCGAGACTGAGGAAGACGAAAAGGAAAAATTTAAGTTTGAAATGTCCAAAATTTCTGAGGACGAGAGTACTTATTCATTTAAGAAGAATTAGAGTTCTTCCAATTTCTCTCCTAAAATTAGATTTCATAAGATTGAAACTTTTGGATCGGAAGAATTAACATCTATAAGTGGCTCTTAGAAAAGAAGTGACAATGAACTGGAAAATATTTACATTGATAAAATATTTCCAAGTTTTAAAGACCCTAAAGGCTTTCCCTTATAAGATGGTGAAGAAGAAGAACAGTCATAATCTGTTTCAAAGCTACCTACAATTACTGAAACGAGGAAAAAAAGTCAAGAAGAAGATTATTTTGAAGATATTGACAAGCTTTATAAGGATTTGTATCCAAAAGAACTTGATGTTGAAAACATGGAAATCAATGATTTGGTTAAAATTGTCGAAGGATCAGATTAAGAAAAAGAAGATGAAGAAAGTTGGGAAAGTGAAGAAGGTTCTTCAGGAACTTCGTAAGAAAGCAGCGAAGGGAGTTCCGATGAAAAAGATTCTGAAGAAAAAGAATCAGAAGAAGAAGATTCCGAGGATGAAGATTCAGAAGAAGAATCTGAAGAGGAAGAATCTGAGGATGAAGATTCAGAAGAAGAATCTGAAGAGGAAGAATCTGAAGAGGAAGAATCTGAAGAGGAAGATTCTGAAGAGGAAGATTCTGAAAATGAAGAATCAGATGAATCAGAAGAGGAAAGTATAAAGATAATTAAAGAAGAAAATAAAGAAGCAAAAATTAAAAATGAGAAAGATGAAATAATGGTAATAGATTTAAGCTAAGAAGAAGTTAACAAATCATTAAACGTATTGCAAGTTGATAAAGAACAACCTTTATAATAGTTCATATAAGTTGAGGAATAATAAAAGTAAACTACAAACGAAAGATAAGATCTCATAATAAGTCCAAGTAGTTAAGAACAAATAATTCCTATTTAAATACCTCTTCAATTAGAGAAGAAAGACTTTAGTAAAGCTCATTAAAAACCAAAAAAACGAGTTAAGGTAAAAAGTAAAGCTTTAACAAAAGATATAATAGATAAATTACTTGTAAGAGTTCATCTTATATAAGAGAGAGCTAATGAAATTGATTTAATGGAAGAAGAAAAAGAAGCAATTAAATAAATTACACAAATTTAAAATCTCCTAGTGAAAAAACCGTAAATCTAAGCAACTTAAAATCTTATTAAAAAGTGGTAGAAAAAGAAAATTCCAGAAAAAAAGTCTAGTTTTTTAAAGAAGCAAGTACCGCCTATCTAGCATAATATAAAGAAACCAGAAGAAAAAAAGACTCAGGAGTAAAAAGATAAATAGCCTGATGTTTTTGTTTTAATAAACGATTTGATAGATTAAACACAAGAGTAAAATAATATTTAAAATGATTAGCAGAAATAGGAAGAACTAGAAATAGTTTAAAACGAAACTTCTCCTCAAGTTGATGAAATCATTATTTAACATTAAAATAAGCAAGAAGAGAAACCTTTATAATAGCCTTAAACTCAGCCTGAAAGAAAAGATCCAGGTTAGAATGAAAAAAAAATAGAGAAAAAAGAGGAAGATTATGAAGATTATGGAGATTATGAAGATATTATTAGCTTTAACACAGCAACATAAAATTAAGAATAAGATGAGGACTAGAGCATTTCATAAACGTAATAGATAATAAACGAACTTTCTTTTGAATAGAATCTAGATGAGCTTATTTAAGAAATTGAAGAAACAAAAAATTAATAAAGTTAGCAAATTTAATAATAAAAAGAAGAGAAAAATCCTTTAGAATTAAAGCCTATTTTAGCAAAGATAAATTTGAGAGATAAAATTTTGAAAGAATCCAAAACGTTGTAAGAAGTTGTAGAAGATGAAGAAGGAGAAAGAGAAAACAGTGAAGAAGAGAAATAAGAGAAACAAAAGGAAGAAGAGGTGCAAGAAGTGCAAGAGGAGGAAAAGGAAGAAAAGGAAGAAAAGGAAGGGAAGGAAGAAAAAGAAGAAAAGGAAGGGAAGGAAGCAAAGGAAGCAAAGTAAGAAATGGATGAAAAGGAAGAAAATGAAGAAGATAATTAATAAGATATATAAATGTTCAAAACTGGCATGTATAATATCAAAAAGGTAAAAAAACTGAAAAGAATTGAGAAAAATAGACTTCGTATAAAAGATATAAAAAAACTAATTTAGCAATAATAAAAAAAAGAGTAAGAACCAAAAAGACCAAGGAGACTTGCCAAGATAGTTTAAAAGAAGTAAAAGGAGAAAAAACAAGATGAGAAATTTAGCAAAGCAATAAGTCTTGTAAATAAAATTATTTAAGAAGAAGATCCTGAAAAGTAGTAAAAGATTATTTATTAAGCAAAGTAAAAACCAGATTTGCAAGAAGCTTTTAATAAAATTATTGAACCAAATGCAGTAAGATATTAATTTTAGGAATTAACAGCAAAACAAAGGGAACGACTCTAGAGATTAAAGAAGAATTTATAGAAAAGAACAAACTAGCCAGCAAGTAAGTTAATTTATATTTAGTAGATACAGAAGCAGAAAAATCTTAAAACAAAGATCTCAAAGATTAAGATGCTTTAGAAAAATTGTAATATCTTACTTGGAAGCAAGAATAAGAAATTCTAATGAAAGCTCATGAAGAAATGATGGCTATTGTTTAAGCTGAGTAATAGCCGAGCTTGGAAGACGAAGAAATATTATATCAAGAAGTAGAAATTCCTAAATAAAATATCAAAAATATAATGTATAAAGAAGTGTAGTAACTTCTCCTAGAAAAGAGAACTTTAGTCGATAAAATTGGCAAATTAAGGAAGATTATGAAACAAAAATAAAGGTAAGGACAGAAATACGATTAAGAGAAATGGACAATTAAACAAACCATGACTGACCTTATAGCCCTTCAAGCACTTGTCAGTTAGAAACTTTCATAGCCAAATTTAAATAAAAATCAAGAATATTAAGAGGAAGATGAAGAGGAAGATGAAGAGGAAGAGAAGCAACTTAATATTAAAATGCAATCTATAGAAGAAGGATTTATTTGAGAATGAGATTTTAAAATTAATTTCTTCTATCTTATTTACTTTTAAGTATGATAATCTACAGTCATAATTAAAAAGGCCAAAACTTCTACGTTTATTTATCTTAAATTGCTATTGTAGCTAATTAGGAATTCTTAGCATAGTCATATTATCAATTCAATTCAAATCCTTAAAAATAAATATATCACTAAAAAAGCTTGAATTAAAAGCATGTAGACTGACTATAACTTCAATAGTAAAAGTAGTTAAGAACCAATTTAACTGAGTAATAGTTTTATCTATAAATAATGGAAACACAATCAAGATCTTGATTAATAGGGATATCTTTAGATTCTAAGAATCTATAAAAATAAAATTTGAAATTTCTAGTGCAATTATAGATAATGAAGAAAAGTTAGATAATATAATGTTATCAAATATGAAGCTGAATATTGTGTTATTATTTCTAAAATTTAAATTTAATTCTTTTTTTCTACTTTATCTTCTTCATTGCTCATTTCGATAACGACAGAATGAAGGTTTTCATCCTCAACTGATCTTAATTAATGCATCTCTGGAGTTTACTTATCATCCTCAATTTCTTAATTATTTTTTTATTAATCTTAAGCCTGAGCTTCATTTTATTCTTAATCTTCAGTTTCTAAAAAGTTAAAAAGCCAAGTCTTTGCTCTTTTTTCTCCTGAATCAATATGCTCTTCCTCTTAAATAATTTTAACTAGTCCAAATAACTTTTTTAATTAGTTTTGCTCTACCAAAATATCAGGATTCACTTTGTTTCGCAAATTCTGATACTTTTTTTTAATTTTTTATCCTAGCTTTCATTTCCATTTATTTCTGAACACATTTTTAGTGTTAGACTAGGCATTTTTAATCTCATAGCTTAAGTATTTGGTTAAGAACATGAATATAAAGTTCTTTAGCGAGTAGTAAATTATTGCAAACAATATTGAAAAAGATATCAACAGTCAAATTCCAGAAGTGTGGTATATATCCCTAGCTGAGTATTCAAAATTGCATTTGTTTTTAAAATTAAGTCTTTCTTCCTTTCTTAAGTGTCCAAATGAGTCTAAAAGTTATATCCAGTAGTTAATTTTATCAATCAACTCTTAAGGAACATTATTGCTAAACAGATATAAATGATAAAGTCATTAAAACGTATCCTCTCCTGCTACTACTTATAGACAGCTCTACGATACAACTCAGTCTGCAACTGCCTTTTCCAGAGCTAAAGCTTGTACTTCATCCTCTAGCAAAAGATCTACATATTACTATATTTAAAAGTTACATCAGAATATTCAAAACTGGAAGGTTCAATAGAAACTAACTCTAAATTGCTATAAATCTTCTTTATTTGATCTATATAAGCAGGAAAGGAAGCTACTTTAGCTCCTTTATCATAAGCTTCTTGGAAATTTTCGTAATAAGCTACAATAAAACCTTACGTCTCACTTATTGATTAGTCATTTCTGATACTACTTAAGCTGTGTATGAAGCTGTTATAATAAGAACCAGGAAGAGATTAATAAATTACACTAATTAGCTTGGAAATTATTTAAGTATTTTGTCAGAACATAGAAATAACGTCTAGCTTGAGTTTCATAGTGAATCAAAATAAGCTCTTCAATCAAGCTTATTTTTCTAAACTCAAAGTTCAGTTTCAAAAATCCAGATGAAAATTCCATTTACAAAATGAATTAAAACAAGCAAAATTCAAAGAAGAGGATCAAAAACCATGAATACACGAGTATATAATGAATTAGTTTGAGTTCGACTTAGAATTTTAATTCCTGAATGATAAATTGGATAAGAGTAATTAAAATTCTTCAATTACTCATAACTATATATTACCTCAGGAAATATCTATATTTCTCCTTTAGAAAGTCTCTCAAGTATCTCGTCAGTTTGTAGGCAATACAAATTTCATTAACTAGGCAAGAGACCCATCTAAAGTATTATATTTCTTATTATATCCAAACTATATCCATTTCACTTAAGTTACTCAGTCTTATTCAAAGGCTATTAAGAAAAATCTAAAGGTTTACAATTAAAATATGGAATAGAAGGACTTATTCCAATATTTAGAACTTGCTAGGAGTAGCTTAATATTACTACAAGCTATTGTAATGCAATTCATTCAATCATATGCATTTAAATATTTTACTAAATGGACTTGTTATTAAATTTAAAATATGCATAAATGCAATCAGTACTAATAAATATGATGAAGTTTCTGGCTCTTTATATGATTTAATTATACTATAAACTTTTATTTCTGCAAGGTAATAGTTTCCTATATTTTAATTTCCCCAAAATATCTTTATACCTTTCTATATTATATTAGCTGCTGATTTTATCTAGATGCTTAATAATTATTCAAAGCTTAAGCATATTTAATAAATTGATATATTTTAAACTAAAGAGTTTTCCCATTCACTTACACTAAAATCAAATCTAATATGTCTTACCTCTATTTTATACTTATGATCTTTATTTAATGCTATGTCATTTTATAAGATTAAAGAGTTTATTTGCTATTGAAATTAATCGGGTAAATAGTAAGAAAACTGGTAGAAGTGGGAAATCTAATCCTGCTAATTAAATTTTGACTATACTTTGCAAGTGTTTTCAGTGATAATTTTAGAGTTTCTAAGAAGCAACATTTTAAGATTTGAATATATACAAGCTATTGAACCTAAATTAGTTCTTTATAAGATTAGTGAATTAAGTTACTTTAGCAAGTTCTTTATCATTTACTCTTTAAAAAGTCTATCACTTCCCATTCTTCATACTAAAAAGCTTTGTCTAACGCATTGTTACCCCAAGGATCAACTGAATATGGATTAGCACCAAGCTCAACGAGTCTTTTCACAAAATACAAGCGACCTAAAGCAGCTGCTTTAAGAAGTGGAGTCATTCCGTTTTTATCTCTAAAGTTAATATCAGCACCCTAAGAAACAAGAAATTCAAAAACTTAAGGTCTATCAATGACAACAGATTCATGTAGCATAGTAGACTCATTATTTATAGAAATAATTTCATTCACTGTATTCTTCTTCAAATAAATTTGGTTTTTCAAAAATTCCATATTGTTTTCTTTAACTGCGTTATAAAGAGGATGCATTGAAATTACAGGAGATAGTCTACATAATTCAAAATCTTTGAATCCTAAGTGATAAAATAAGAACTATTTGAAAGCACTTAGTTATTATTACAAACTCTCCATTTTTTAGTTTAAATTTAATGTTATATCTCATTTTTATAACTACCCTGTTTCTATCATCATTATTGGAGTTAATTATGCTTTTAGAATTAAATTGCTATAGAAATTACAAGCATCCTTATAAAAAAAGAATAAGCAAAAGAAGTGCTAAAAATGCTAGAAATTTGACTATTACAAAAGCTAAAAATCTAATAAATATATAAATTTGAGGTAAATGAGAATAAGCCATCACTCATATATAAATAGTGCTAGCATTTACTTTATTTACCTATAGTATCACTCTAAATATAAGTCTAGGCAAACATCTTAAGTTCTATATAATATCTTTCTTAATTTTTGGTAAGATCTAGTATTTGCTTAGAACCATATAAAAGTCTTTAATTAAATTATAAATTCTTCTTCTTTGAAAGATTAACTAAGATTGATATAATTATGAATACTTACAGAACAAATTAAGAAAGAAGACACATAAATGTAAAGCATTAAAATTAATAGGTATAAGTAAATACTGACAGTTATAGCTATTTATTAACTATTAAAGGATGGTTATCAATGCTATTTAGAAATAAAGCTTATTATATTATATAGATATAACTCCTAACTGTAAAGTACCTACTAGAGCTCTAGACTTTAAGTAAATATAATTTTAGAAGGTTTGATTTCCTTTTCTTAGTTGATAACAATTAATCTAATTGCTGTTCTATTATATCTATGCTTTTGGAAGTTTAAAGCTAACTAGTTATTAATTATAAATGTAAATGTATAAAGGAATAATTGAAATATGTAGGAGATAAGCCTTAGTTTATTATATCAAGCAATGATATTCCCATTCTATTTGAATACAGTTAAATCTAGTAATAGAAACATTGGCATAAGTTAATAAGCATTTGCTGATAATTGCAAAAATGCTCAATAAAGAAATAGATAGCTAACTATAAATCTATTTAAGACTTAGTTAGTTGATTTAGCCTAATGAAATATAAAAAAAGGTCTATTAAAGAATGATATTTGCATAGTATATAACTAAAGAGATTTAAAGGCTATTAAAGTTTAATCAAGATTGATACTAACAATTATTCTCTTTATTGCTTAAATAAAGTTAGATTCATTAATTAGTTCAAATCAATTAGTAAGTTATTTATAAACTTTCAAACTAGAGAAGCTCATAAATTATTCTCATAGTAAATTAGAGGTAAATGCTTACTTGCTTGCAAGCAAATAATTTTAGATTTATACTACAAACTGAAGTAGCGATGCCTATTAAATAATAGCAGTGACTAGAATATTATAAAAAAATTGATATGATAAGCTTAAAAGTAAGGACTAAATATGAAATAATTAGATTTGACAATCTGATAAATTAATGAAAGCAATTACTTTACAATGAAATTAGAGTAAACTTTAATTATTATTTTAAGTCATTCTAAATCATATCAAGTAACCAAAACAGAGAAGAGTAGAAAATAGAAAATTGATCATAACTAGGCTATGATATGATGAAATGCTTTACATTTAAATTAATTTAAGTAATTTAAACTAAAACGATAAAGAAGTTATTTGATATTATAGCTACAAAAGAACCAAATACATGATATAACTTTATAAATGCTATGTAAGTGATTTAAAGTCTATAAGATAATCTGAATCATATTCAAATTTATAATATAAATAGCTGATTATAGTAAGTGGAATGAGTAAGACAAGAGGTAAAGGATATGATTTATATAAGATGAAAGATAAAGGCTTTCAGTTATATTTTAATATCATCATTAAAAATGGAACTTATATTGTGGGAAATTAATTATTATTTAAGAGAAGGACTTTGGCGTACTGTTTAATTACTTTGTAATGAAGAGCTTAGAAGAGGAACCGAACCTATCTTAATTTTCTGGAGAGCATTTAGTATCTTTAAAGAAGGAGGAGTTACTGAGGCTATAAGAGAATTAAATTCCATTGAGAATAGAAGAGAAGTTAATTTTGCTGTCACAGTTGCTCTGATTCATTATCATTTGCAATGTAAATTAGTTGACTAGGAAGCTGTTGATTTGTTGAGTTTTAGTTTAGAAGAGAGACAAAAATCTGCAAGTGACTCAGCATTGCTGGTGGCGGCATAGTTTTAGATGCTAATATAAGAGTATAGAAAGGCTAATGAGATTATAAATTAGTTACTAGAGCTAAACAGATCTAATCTCAATGCTAGATCAACGTTAGGCTGAATTGAAGTTTCAAGAGATATTGAGCAATTCTTGCCAAAAGCGCTTGATTAGTTTGAATAAGTAACAAACGAATAGCATGGTGGCAATCCAAAACATTTAGACGGACTACTAGGAAAATCACGTGCTTTAGTTAAATAAAAATAATTTTAAGATGCTTTGGAAGCTCTCAACAATGCAATAATTGCTAAAAATTGGTTTGTTCCTGCTTTGATTGAGAAAGCTAAAGTATTAATGATGACTGGCGATTGGGATCAATCTTTAGAAATAGCTCAAAAGATATTAAATAAATAGCCATTTTAGATATATGCCCTTTTGATTTGGATCTTTCATTTATTAGCAAGAGAAGCCAACATAGAAACAGCTAAAGAGAAACTTCAGGAACTTAGCGAATCATTCTAGAAATAAGAGCCTAGGAATTCTAGATTAATATATCAAGTTGTGTAGCCTTTAGTTAGAGTAGCAGGAAGAAGAGAATCAATTTTAAGACCACTTTTAATTCTTTTAGAAAAAGCTAGAACACTCGACAAAGACGATTCACTGCTTCACACTGAAGCTGGATATATTAATTTGCTTCTTGGAGATCTTAATACAGCCCATAATGCTTATCAATAAGCAGCAACTCTTGATGAAACTGCTGTATAACCTCTCTATGGGCTAGTAGCAGTTCGAATTGCTTAAGGTTAATTGAAAGATGCAAGTGAATAATTAGAGTTTCTTAATGAATTAGAATTGAGTACAGGAAAGAGTTCAATGCTAAGCTTTTTAGGTGCATAGTTAGCAGCTAGAAAAGAAAAAGACAGAGACCTTGCTAAGAGAAAGCTAGACGAGGCATTAAAATTGCACGTTGCAGATAGTAAACATTTAGCACCTGGGCTTGAATTTTATACTAAGCTGAATCCAGATTTCTTGCTAGAAATTTCAAAGGAGTACTTGTAATATTTTGGACTAGAACAATTTCCTAAAGATTAGAAATTACCTCACGAATTGGAAAGAGGAATTAAACTTTTAGAGTCATTAACTAAATAAATTCCAGGCTTAATGGAAGCTTAATTATTGCTAGCTAAAGCAAAGCATATTGCTTCAGATTCTCAAGGTGCCTAAAATTGCTTAGAACTTTGCATGTCGCTAGATCCAAGTTATACTGAGCCATATTTACTAAATGCTCTTATTCACTCTTCAAGTGGAAATCTAAAAGCAGCGAGTATTAATCTTGATCAAGCTGTAGCTCAAGATTTCTAAATAAGAGAAAACCCGCTATATATGCTATTAAAAGGATAATGCATTCTATTAGAGGAAAAAAATGCAGAGCAAGCTTTGCCTTTACTATAAAGTGCATTCAACTCTAAAGATCTAAAAAAGGGGAAAATTTTAGCTTTTTCTTAAGAAGAGAAGGCGTAAACATATATATGCCTCTGCAAATGCTTAGCAGAACTTAATAGGATATAAGAAGCCTAGAAGCTTATGTCTGAAGCTATTGCAGAATTTACATCTACTTCCTAGGAAGTTAAAGTTTTGATAGCAAACTCAGAACTTGCTCTTAAGTCGGGTGACATTAAAAAAGCAGTAAACATTTTAAAGACAGTTTAGCAAGATAGCCAACATTTCAAAAAAACTAGAATTGCATTAGCGGAAGTTTATAATAAGCATCTCTAAAATCGAAGATTGTATGCCAAATGCTATTATGATATTGTTAACGCTGATCCTAGTGTCGAAAATTGGGTTTTACTAGGAGAAGCTTTGATGAATATTTAAGAACCTGAAGATGCCATTTCTGCTTATGAAGCAGCTCTAAAAATAAAAAAAGCAGATCCTAAATTGGCTAAGAAAGTAGGAGAGGCCCATGTAAATACACACGATTACAATAGAGCCATTAAATACTATACTACTGCTCTACTATCTACACAACCTCTCAACGAGCTTAGAACTGATTTATCCAAACTATATCTAAAGCTAGGAAAATATGAGGACTCAGCACAAGTTCTAACTGAAGCTTTATCCTAAAAAATCACAAACTTCGAACAGCTTCTGCAATCTATTGAGAACTACTATTTATTAGCAAAAGTTTACAGGAAAATGCAAAAAATAGACGATCCTCTGTGTTCAAAGCCAATGGAACAAATAAAATAAGCATTATCACATGCAAGAGATCTTTAGAAAGATGTGATTTAGCAAATAAAAGATCCAGGCTCGTTAGTTAAAGAAAGATAGTTTTGCAGTCACTTATATTATAAAATAGGAAAATACTGTGAAGTCTAGGAGAGGAACTTATAAGCTGCTATCTAATGCCATTTAGAGTCCCTCAACTATAATGAACTCAATGAAAAATCTCTTAGTTCTTTGACTTAACTTTATCTACAAACTGGTGATAACGATTAATGTGCTAAAATGTGTCAGTAACTCCTAAGAGTAAATCCGAATTATGACTAGGCAGCTTTTCGTCTTGCTGATTTAGCAATGCTAAACAATCAAACAAGCTAAGCAATGAAAATATATAAAGAGGTTTTAAACAGACAGCCAGGAAATTATAACGCACTTAGTAAAATGATCAACTTAATGAGAAGAACTGGAAACGTAAAAGAGGTTAAATAAGTACTTGATGATGTCGAAAAAATACGAGGATAATTAGGAGAATCTGGACTTGCTTTTTGCAAAGGAATTTACGAAAGAATGATAGGAAGACCTTAAGAAGCATTAAGCTAATTCAATCTTGCAAGAAATAACAGCACTTACGCTGAAGAAGCTATCAAATATATGATTGAGATTTATCTTAACCCAGATACTGACTCTATTATTAATATTGAATCAGCTACATATAACTCGTAGGCAATAGATGCTGCTAGCGAATTGCTGAGCGAATTGGCCGGAAAAAAAGGATGAAACTTAATGATTGCTGTATATGAATGCTATATTTTAATGGCTACTAAATAGAAGCCTTCAATTGAAAAAGCTCATAGTAAGCTTAATGAAATAAGTTTATCTCATTCCAATTACATCCCAGCCTAAGTTGCCCTTTCTGTTTGTAAGATTTTACTAGATAAGAAAAATGATGCAAAAAAAATTTTATAAAACCTTGCAACAAAACCTTATCAGCCTGAACACGCAGAATCATTTGAAAGATCGTGACTTTTATCTTCAAATATGCTAATTTAACAAAATAAATACATGGAAGCTACTAATTTATTGAACTAATGCTTACGCTATAATGCATGCTGCGTAAAAGCTCAAGAACTGTTAGGAACAATAAAGGAGAAAGAGTAAAACCATCAAGAAGCGGCAACTCACTATAACATGGCATGAGAGTTAAGCAACTAAACTGATGCAAGTATTGGCTTTAGATTATCTTTCAATTACTTAAAAGCCAGGAAAAACTTAGAATCTATAGATATTTGTAAAGCTGTAAGTATTAAATTTTAGGTGTTGAAGCAATATCCTGATTATCCTAGAATTAAAGAGGAAGTTTTATACAAAGCAAGAGCGAATTTAAGAATTTGATTTTTTATAAAAAAGAATTTAAAAGATTAAATCTAATAGTTTCTTTATATAGTCTATATACTCAAACTATTCTTCAACTGTTATACTATTACTAACTATGCTTCTATTATATAAGCCTTCTTCAAAATATCCACTTCTAAAGAGATTGCTAAATTGAATTTCCATTAATTAAAATATTGCAATAAAAGTTAGAATTAAAAGAAAAATAAAATGCTTATAAAGGATATCTTATAGATTATGGGATAAAGATATAAATAACTTAATTTTAACTTTTTTATTTTACTTTATTTTCTTTTTGAGTTTATTAATGTTCAATTTCTTCAATTTAGTTTTTATCATTACGATCTTCGTAGCTTAATCTTCGGGTTTTTTTAAGTAAATATACTTAATCTCTTTAATATATTTTTCCAATTATATGAATAAAAGTGAGATTTATAATTTAGAATTGAGTGCTTAAATCACTTTTTATCAAGCCACTCAAAGTACATTTTACCTTACCTAAAGCTTATTTTTGAATTCTTTAATAATTGAAAAATAAAGGACTTAAAGCATTCTATTACATGCTAAGCAGCTAGTTTTTTTCTTATTTTATGAAAATTACCTTTCTATTTGAAAAAAAACTCATTAAAAAGTTTTAATATTTACCTATTTATATTTATCTCAACTTTGCAAATTTTAGTCTCATTAATATATCTTAGGATAATTATCTTGTGATAGTAGATGTAAAAAGTAGATTAAGAATGATTTTAGATTTCTTATCTATCAATATTAATACTTCAATCTTTTATTTCTTTCTTTCTGTTTAAAAAGTCAATAACTATTTTATAATATAAGAAAGGAAGTATCCTAATCAAAATTAGCTATAAGCAATCCTCACTTAATCTAATTTTTATAATATTAGATTAATTCCTAATCTTTTGGCTGCAGTTTAATTCCTAAATTTCTCGTTATTCCTTCGTTTTGATTTATTCTAATATAAGTTTGCTTTTGTATCTATAAGAAATATTAATAATGTAAGATAGAAATCAGCACTAAAGATTAAATTTTATTTAGTTATTAATGAATAATAAATTTCCTAAGCAGTAAAGAATATTTAATTTGAGGTAAATTTACTTCCTTCTAAAATAAGATAAATCCTTACTATTTCTTACTAATATATCTCAAATTTTATATCTGCTTATTTTACTTCTAAAAGTACCTTTGAATATAATTTAAATTTAGCAATATCTTAAATACTATAAATAGCATATCTCATATTTAATTGGATACTAGGACATTTTTATCTTATTTCTGTAAAAACCTATTAATCTTTCTATGATATTACTGTTTAATTCATAGTTAAGATTGTTCTTCCAATTATTTAATAAGATATTGACATTAATAAGGATAGTAGTAATTAAGATAAACTATTAAAGTAATACTTAGATGGTTTTACTCTATATAGTATAGATTTAGATCTATGTATCTAAAGTATAGATAGTAAGTAGTTAGTTTATAGTACTATTTAGATATTTTAAAAAAAACGGGAAAATTAAGAGCAAAAAAGCATCAAAAAATTAGTTAAGAAAGACTAGAAGATAAACCAGGATAGAAGAGAAATAACAAAAATCACCTCTATCGCATCAAGGAAAACTACTAAAATAACTAGGACAATACCTCAATAATCAAATAGAAAAATGAATAAAAATATGATTAATATAACCAAACTAAGGCAATTCTTAGCAAGAAGGATGAGATTATTTATAACTTTTTAGAGAGAATAAGTTAACTAATAGTCTATATTGTGCAATTATCTTAAAAATGAAGTTTTTTTGGAAGCAGTTTGCTCAAAATAAAGTCTTAATACAACAACAGCTTTGACGTTAATTTTAATTCAACTAAATAGAGAAATTTCTAATGGATACTGAAGAAAATAAGACTTATATCGTGACTAATTAATAGAGAAAACAAATGAAAAGTTAAAGAATTTAGATAACATCAAATTTGGAAAAATTAGAGAATTTTATTCTCCCGAAATATAAACAGAATAGAAGATCAAAAATTACTAATATCGTAAATCTTCACAACATATAATAAAGCACTGCTTCTGGTTATTAAAGACTTATAAGACAAGAGGACTAAAAGACCTGAAGAGAGATAATAGAATTTCTTATAAATAATAACAGTGCTTGCAAGAAAAAGATTGTATACGGAAAAGAATTTAGGGAGTGTGAGGGAGAGTGATAATCATCCCCATAAAAAATGATCAAGGAATCCAACCTTTATAAAAAATGAATAGCTTGAATTGATTTAAATTTAAAGGAAAATAAAATTTTGTTAAATTTTAAGTTGATAATAATGTTTAGATATTTAAAATGTTAGTATTGTTTAGTTTCTTTTCAAGCTGAAAAGAATAGTCCGTAACCTGGAACACAAGCTCTTATATTTAGAGAGAAGTGTTCATAATTAGCGATTAAGTTAAACTTTCTCCCGTCAAAATTTTCAGCCATGAAATTTAGAGTATTCTATATTAAAGACTTACTTAAATGGCTGTAAATGAAGATAAAACTATCATCATAAATTCTTTTAGCAAAGAGAACCATTAAAAACCTGTAGGGAAATTTCCTGCTTTAATTTCATTTCATAAATTGAGGGCAGGAGGGAAATCTTCAATTTCTTAAGGAGCGTCAACTGTATTAACTATTTATTGTAAAAATTATTTAATAATCTATATGAATCCTTCTATTTCCTATGGATTCTTTACTTATAATTATGACTTTACACCATGAAGTAGTATAAGAGGAATAAATTAAGCTTTTTCTTCTAAATCGTACCCTAAAAATTAAAAAAGTACCTAACGACTTATTAAAAATTTATACCAAAAGATCAGCAATACATTTATTCCACTTTACTTACAATCTAGCCTTTAAAAAGTTGAAAAGAGATTCAAAGATTGGATTTTCTTTATTCATGAAGATTTCTTCAAAATCGTTTGCACTTTCGAAATCTATCTTTACTATCTATTTTATATTCTTAGAGAAAAAACAATTCAAAAAAAAGTTTGCATCACGAAAATCTCTATTTTTCTACATACTTAAATCTATCCAGAAAGGATTCACTTTTAATATTATGTAGACCATATCATTATGCTATTTAATATCCATATCCAGAACTTTTGGTTTCTTTTACGTGTCTTAAAAAAGTTTTTATGCTTTCTTCTTGAAGTTGCATATCAAGTTTTAAATTCCCTAATAGCTCTTTTAAACTCCTTCCTAAATTTAAGCGAAATCTTTTCCCTCAGCCATTTTAAAACCTAAACTAAAGAAGCATTTCTTTTATTCTTCAGAGAGACCAAATAAATTGGCAATTGCGTCTCTTGTTTCATTTGGCCCTGAAGTTATAGAAATAGTTGAGAAAGTTTTGATAGGTTTTTCCTAACTACCAATGGTAAAGATATGTTCTACCTCGTGATAATTTTCAGAAGCTTCAATTGGCTTTTATAAGAGTTCTCTTATTTCAGAATTAAATTCTTTAAATCCTTTAAGAAGAGCTGCTTTTCCTCTTATAGCGTTTTTCATAAGTTGATTTCTTCCTTTTTTCCCACTTCTCCACCAATGAGATAGTTCGTTGAAATCAATAACTCCATCTTTATTAATATCCAAATCAGCCATCATTCCTTATAATTATTCTGGAGCTAAATCTTATCCAAGTTCCTTTGAAACAGCACCTAATTCTTTAATATCAATGGATCCACTTCCATCTTTATCAAAAGAATTGAATACAGTACTCATTAGTTTAACAAACTCAATGTCCATTTTATATACTCTTTCAAATAGTTTTTTCGAAGAATAGCTATCAAAAGACATACCTTTTTGTTGCTGTGCTATTTCTGCACAGGCAAGTTGATCTTTTTCTTTAATACTTGTTGAAACAAAGACTTTGTAAAGTGCATATCCAACTTTTTCTTCAAACTAAGTCTTGTAATATTATAGATCTTAAGTGCCATCTTGTCTAAGTAGCACAACAATGGCATCTAAAGGTGTAGGAAGGAAAGTTGCTTCTATTGAATTTGAGGCAGTGAAAATTGCGAAAATAACTTCTTCTCCTTCCTGTGGAGTAAATTTATAAAACCAATTGTCACTATCATCCTTCTAAGCCTCTAGCCACTGATTATTAAACGGACTAAATTAATTTTTGTCTTCACAAAGAACAGCAATCTGGAAATTTGTTCTGTCAAATTTCCTTTCTACCATTTGAATAAATTTACTTTTATGAGTTTAAATAATAGAATAAAAAATGGAGTCCAATCTAAAATAGGTTTATAAGATTAAAAAGGTATTTAAATTAATTTCTTATATTTAAACACTCTTCAGTTAAAAAAACTCCTTTAACTACTTTAACTACTTTAAACTAAAATATTTAAGTTTATAATTATTATGCTAATTATATCTTTTATAATATAACTATATTATTAAATAGCTAACTTGATACAGGATATTAAATGGCATACTAAGAAAGTTGCCATTGCTTCATTATTTAAATTAATACTTAAAAGCTATTTAAATAAAGAAGTTTAATTAATGTATTAAGTAATCCTTTCATTTAATAGAAGCATTTCATTTCAATTCTTATGCATTCCATTACTATCTTCATATCTAGCTTTATTGCAGGATTTCATATTTTATAAATAATTTTGTTGAGACAATTCTTAGAAGGAAGCAATTTAAATGCTTAGGTTAACTATGCTTGCTATTTATAGAAGCTAAATAAAAAATAAAAGATAAGCATAAGCAAACTTATATATAATAGCTATTTTAAATTTTGCTTTAAAAACAATCGGAATTGTTTGATTAATACTAATAAATAGAAAATATTGCAAGCAATCATTTAAATTAATAACAGATGCTAACCTTTAATATTCATTTACATTAAAATGTTGCTATTATTCATTTAAATATCCCTTTCTATTTCACAATAGTATAGTAAGAATAGGCTTAGGTGCTAGCTATTTAGATGAAGGTACATGATTTCTTCAATAAGAAAATAATGCCTAATAGTATTTACTTAATAATTATAAATTACTCTATAATAACGTATTTTGCCTATTTCTAGCTATTTATTATATATATTAAATAAATAGGCAGAAGCAATCCTCCAACTGAAACTGACTTAAACTCTGGTACCGGAAAGTTCTTCATAGGTGAGGAACCAACAAAAAGAAGAGAAGACAAGATTGAAGAGGCATCAAGTAGCATTAATAACGAAAGATGCCAAATACTAAGGTCTCTTAGGGTAGCATTCCAATCACGGCTCTATAGAAGACAGAACTCACAAGGGAATGTTAGCACTGTGGAAGACTTAAGCAAGAAATTTTTAACTTTCAAAATCTTTATTAAAGAGCTTCGCATCATTCAATGCTATTCACTATATAATCTCATTTATTTATAGGAAATAAATAGAAACATTAAAATTAATATAATATAGGACTAAGAACAATAATAGACAGGCAATTATGTGCTCTAAACGAATTATCATTTGTCCAATTTTAATATCTCTCATGACAATGAAAGATACTTTATAGACGAAAACTACTGCTATAAACAGAATAAACATTGGATATATGAATATGTCACTTGGTAAAATAAAGATACTTTCTTTTTGGGAAATATTCTTAGAATTTCATGAAAATATTGCAGATAAGTGATTACATTCTAACACAAGAAAGTTGGAAATGGAAAATAAATAAATAATATAAATGTATAAAGATTTATATCAACATTGGAACATAAATTTAATGTAGGATATAATAAAATGTCTTATATATAAGTCAATAATTAGATCATTTTATATTATGATCACCTAAATACTAAAATTACAACAAATGAAAAATAGGAAATTTGCTATGTTTTCAAACTGAGAAAAAAATGTAGTAGAGAAGCCTAAACACCTAAAGATAATCACCTTTTAGAAGAAGATTAATGTAGACTATGTGGAAAGAAAAGAGATGATAAATAATACATTGCAATGGATATCATCTTTTACTAACGAAAGATATAATATCATCAAAAGACTGAAGCAAAAAAAACCAAACTATGAAACTTATATGATACTAAATAACTGGAATGGAAAAAATAACACGAAGTAAATATAGTCTTGAATCATAAATACGCAATATATAAGAAATAATACGATAATATATAGATTTAATTATCAAGTATCTCTAAAAGTATTACTTGTAAAAGGAAAATTGTTATAGAAATAATCGATTATCTTATCATAAAATAATAGAACAATTCTATAAAATAGGTCTAAAAGAGAACACTTGATTCTATAAAGAATTGGTTAAGAAAAAAAAATTTTTAAATAAATAGATTTCAATAAACACTTTAAAATATACGGTATGCCAAAAAAATATGCAGAATCAATGGAAAAATGAAAGAAGAACGTATACTCAGAGAAATAATCACTTTAAAATTAAATTTAAATTACCACAATAAAAAATGATCCAAATTTAACGAGTTAATAGATTCTAGATCTTATACAGAAAAGTTTCGAAGTAGTACGGAATAGCTAATTGAAATAAGAAATAGTAGAAGAGTATCAATATAACATTAATCATTAAGGGGATTCTAAACATCAGCCATATGTTTACTAAGCTATTCCTTTACCATCAGATAAAGATTAATATAAAAATGAAAATTAAGCTCACAACTAGTATAAGAAATAGGAATAAGATTAAACCTATAATGATGATTTCAATTACTACTAATCTCCATCTAAAGCTCAGGTTAAAGAGAAAATTTCTAAACTTGTACAATCTCCTATTCAAATCCAAAGCAATAAACTATAAAAATCTAATAAATAAATAGGAGATTAAAATTTAGACTCAAAGCCAGATTCGTCTTAGAGTGAAGTCTTGTAAAATTAATCAAAGATATAGTAATTTAAAGAGAGCCAAATATAATCTAACACTCAAATATATTAAAGTGTCAAAGAGTAAAAAGAGAAGGAGTAAGCAAAGAATGTATTCAATTATATAAACTAAAATGATTTATCTTGCATATTATCAGAAAATGAAAGTGAAGTGTTAAGTGATATTAAAAATTCCAGATTTAACGCCAGAAATCTCAAGTCACCAATACCTCAAAGTATAGCACAAAAAATTAAATAATAAAAGTAGCAAACAAAAGAAAATTAGCAGATGCAATGTAACCTATATTCAAAAAATTTGTTTCCTTCAACTTTTTAAGAAAATAAAGTAAGTGAAGTTGAAGAAAGTCCTTCTTTTGCGGTTACTAATGAGGATTTTTAGAATAACTAGAAAGACTAAAGAAACATTTTCTAGGATTAAGCCTTAATAATAGGAAGTAAGGTATAAGAGAATAGTACCAATGCATAAAAACTAGAGAGCTAAAATTAAATGCAATGAGATAACATAATAAATTAAAATTATGATAAAAACCCTTTTTCAAATAATAAAGAGATAGAAAGAGAAAATATATCTTAAAGTCATCATTTTTTACAAAATATACAATAATCACAAAATTAATTTCCATTTTAAGCTTGGCAGATTGGAAATCAAATTTCTCCAAAATAATCTCTCTTTTAATAATAATTTGGTACTGCATTATTATCTGGATTACAATCTGGGTTTCAATCTGAGGAAAAGTAAAATATGTGAATGAATGCTAGCAAAACTACCAACTGCTATAGATCTAACTGAGAACTATCTTAACATTTAGACTTATAAAATAACTAACAGTAACAAATACCTTAATGTGGCAGTAAAATTCAGCAATTGAATAATGATTTTATCTAACAATAGTATCAGCAATAAAGTAGCTTACTTAACTAGAGCTCAAACAGCTATATGTAGTAAATTTAGCTAAAATAAGTAGATTTGACAAACAACCAAAGATAAGCTTAAGTATGTGAATAGCCTATTTATATGGAAATAGAAAATGAAGATACTAATAAGTTGTAAGACATTTAATAAAAGCAGAATATAAATATATAAGAGATAAAATAAGTTAAATCAAATGCCTTTTATAACTAAGATTGAAACTTACTTAAGCCAAACTATTCTTAAGATTTTAATATTGTAAACTAGTAGGGAAATATACCTCCAAATTTAAATTTCAGTTAGATATCTCAACAAAAATATTATTTTCCACTTTAATGTTAACTATAAGTTATTTAGCAAAAAATAGATAAAGATTAAAGCCAAAATTTTGGAGTATTTGACAAGAAACAATCATAGGATCTCTAAAAGAGCTAGATTTAGAGTCCTTTTCCAAATAACTTGTCTAGCTTTGGAAAAGAATAGTTAAATTATAATTTAAGTAGTGTTACCCCTGCTTTTAGCTAAATAAAGATAGAAGACAAAACCAATCATATAAAGGAAAACTAAATAGCATTAGACTCAGATATATCATTAAATTATGCTTAAGATTAAAAGATAAATGAGAAGCAAACCACCATTAGTTTCATATAACCTTAATAATTATATCATAATAACTAAAACCTAAATCAAATTTATCAAACGGAATAATTCAGTTAAATAGGAGATATATAATCCTGGCTCATTCCTTATAAGAAGTCTGAGTAATAAAAAGCAAGAAAGAAGTAAATTTTAAGAGGTTTAGAGGAAACTATTAATTAAATAAACTTGTAGCAGAAAAGTAATTAAGCATAATAACAAACTAATATTCAATAAGAAACTTAATGCACTTCAACTAACTTCCAAACTTAAAGCCAGCTTCTACCCTATATAAATGAATAAGACTTAAATATTCTAAACTAAGCTAATTGAATTCTTTCAAATTCTAAGAAGAACGATGAAATAAATCAGCAGTTCTTATAAAGAATAGAAGAGCAAATATAAATAATAGCTAGCCAAGATTAAATATAGTAATTGTCATCAACTGAAAACTCTGTCGCATAGATAGAGGAAAAGAACTTTCAATAAGCAAGTTTTCCAATTAAGATTAGTGACTTTAGATTAATGAACTATGAGATAGATGAAATGGAATAATGTTTTACTTATAGATTTATAGAAAATATACATTTAGGTAGCAAAAAAATATCTAATTATAGCAACTTTTTTATTTTGATGAAAGTAAGCTAAGAAATATTCAGAGATTAGCATTAAGTAACTATTCTAGAAATTGATTTGCATAAAGATTTTCATTAGAGATACAATAAAGTTTTTAATAGATACTATCATCTTTTAGATCCAGTTTGAGAATTTTGCTGCTAAAAAATAAAGAAATGTTTACCTCAAAAGTTATTAACTGAATGTAAGTTCAAGGAATGCTATTCTTTATTTTAGATGTATGCCTAATTCGAAATAATACTTAAAATGACTATAGGAAATCATACTCCTAAAAAGCTAACTGTAAACAATGAATCAGAAATAGTTCATTTTGAGATATCATTATTCAACACTCAGACTAAAAATATTGATGATCGTTCATTTAGCTATAATATCAAAGATTATAAACAAATGAAAAGTGAATTATAAACTATGCTTGAGAAGAAACCTTACGCAGGAGGAATTTCGGTTTTTATGTTGGAATGAAAGTGAAAATAAATAAATGATTGCTTTAATATTTTAAGTAAAATAGATAAAAAAGCATATTAGTTATAAATAATATTTAGTTAAAAGCTACTAATATTTATTATTACAAAACTATCTCAAACTTTTAATCCTTTAAAGTAATTACTCTAATTTTAATCTTTCTACTTTTAATCTTTTCTTATCTATTTTAAATATATATAAAGATACTTTAATAAGTCATCAGACTTATAAATATTTTTTAAGTATTAGGTAGATTGGATTAGTAGAAGAATGAATATTAATTCTTAATCAAACAGTTAAAAATTATTATTTTTAAGTTATTAGATATTAAAATTAAGTAAAGATAGAAAGCCTTCTCATTTTCTTTTTCAATCCATCTTGTAACTAGATAGATTTTTGTTAGTTTTCCATCTTTCATAATGAGATGAAAAAGTCTTCTATATAATTTTCATTATTGTAATTTAATAATAATATCGTTCTTCATAATTTCTTACATTCTCCCTCTTCTATTTCAAGAGCTTCTTATATTTTTAACGTTAAACAGGTAGATATCAGTGATAATAATTCTTTAAAGGATTTTTTATATCTAAACATTTTTTTAATTAGCAATGTTTAATATATTAGTTTTATGCTGCTTATGACTTCATTGATATTTAATTATAATTTCATATTTTATTCTTACTTAGGAATGCTTTTTGTGATTATTAAGTTATCAATTAAGATAAAAGTATCTGCTTTTATTTGTTTCAGTTGGCTCTAATAATCATTTGGTTATTAGGCTTAAAGATTTCGTTTTTTACTTATCAGTCTTTTATTTAGAGATATTAATTAACAATTAATTATCTTCTTTTGTTAGCAAAATTATTTCTAGAAGTTTGCAAACAACAATCAGAGACAACTATCAAAAACATGCTTAAGAGAAGATTGGAAAAATTGTAGTATTGATAGATGCTTAAATATGTTTGAATCCATAAAAGTTTTTTAATAAAATTATGGGACTAAAGTTTCAACTTTGACTAATAAAAGCATAAGAGTCATTCTAAAGTCTAACTTTATAATTTATTATAGATGAAATGAATGCTAAATCATAATAATGCAATAATAGAGATATAAAGAAAGTTCTTAGGTCAAATTTAGCGTTGTTGTAATATGGTAGCGTAATTAAATATCTAGAAAGCAAAAGAACTTATTTGAGAATTAATCACCAAGATACAAGTATAAGTATCAATTGCAGAGAATTAGTAGATTATGTGATTGTTTTATTAAAATCTGTATACTAGATGTAGGAATTAATAAAAAAAGCTTCAAAGTTTTTGTATGAATTAACTTAAAACTAATATTACAAGATAAAAATTAATCTATTCTATAAATGAATGAATAAGAAAAATTAAATTAGATAAGTAACCAATTACACAAATAATCAAGTCACATAGTTTAGATTAATTCTACATCAAAATAAAATTTTTATTCCCTTTACAAAGAAGTTACTATCAAGTATATTTCTGCATTAAAAATGTTGATTTTTAATTGATAAGATATAATTCCTTGGATTTAAGTAGGTTATAACACTATCTCAAGCAAAATATGGAGTGTAAATAGTTCCATGAGATATTAAAAAAGATTAACTGTAATTTTGAGTAGGATAGATTATAAGAAAAAATTATAATAATTTAAAGAAAGCTTTTAAGCAGCTAGTTCTTCCTAAATTTCTTTTTAATTAATTAAAAATTGGAGCTTAATTTAATGAATATATAGATTTAATAATAGGCATTATTTCTTTAGTTTTATATAATTCTAATTATTTAATAAACATAGTTTTGCTAAAACTAATAGTTTAATGCTATCAAAATTCTTTAAGCTAGTTAAATTTAAAGAAGTTTAAATTTATAGATCTGAAAAGATAAAAGTTAATGGAAAAGTTAAAAAAATTCTAAAATAAATAAATAATAAATAAATGAGATTATAGAGCGCGTAGCACCTCAATGGTGCGCAACTCTTTAATAATGATTTTGAAAGTTAAAAATTTCTTGCTTAAGTCTTCCACAGTGCTAGCATTCCCTTGTGAATTTTGTCTTCTATAGAACCGTGATCGGAATGCTACCCTAAAAGACCTTAGTATCTAGCATCTTTCATCATTAATGCTACTTGATGCCTCTTCAATCTTTTCTTCTCTTATCTTATCTTCTTTTTATTGGTTCTTCACCTATGAGGAACTTTCCAGTACCAGAGTTTAAGTCAGTTTCAGTTGGAGGATTGTTTCTCCCTATTTATTTAATATATATATAATATTAAATATTTTTAACGAATTTTGCCTTCTTATTTGATTCCTTTTTCTACTTTTAATTTTTCATGCAGTAAGTCATATAACTTTAATTATATTATTTCTTTATTATAGATTTCAGCTATAAATATGATCAAACTATCTGGAACTACAATATCATTTAGTATTTTTCTAATATCTACTCTTTCATTAATCATTAATATAGTTCGCTCTTCGGCTTCAAAGTAAAAGTTGTTTTGCTTATATAATCAGTTCTTCTCATAACTTCTCCCGACCTTCCATTTAATCTTAAATCTTGCTTTTTTCTCCAGATTTTTAAGTTCATGAGGGATAAAATTCAGTAGCTTTTTCTTTCAATTCCTAGAAGTTTAAGTCAAATATGTTCGCCTTCCGGCTTTACAAGTTTATAAAATTTATAGCTTGACATTCCTAAATATTCTTGGTTCCTGTCTTAAGTCGAATTGCAGTCTTATTTGCTTAGGGTCTTACATGGTGCTTATTTCTTTTTTTCCTCCACAGCTTTCCGTCACTTGAGGGTATAAAAGTCTTCTTTTTCTTCCAAAATCGTTACAAAATTTTTTCTTTATTTGTTTTTATTTACGAAATTTTCTTCATAAGTGCCTTGTACTGCAGCAGATGTAGCACTTCTTTTTAATTTTCTTGGGTCTTGTTACTTTAATTTATTCTATATCCATTGGATCTTGTTGCTGAGACTAGTGATTTTTTTCTTCTCATTTTTTCGATTCTTTCTAGTCTTTCGTCTAGCTTGGCCCAGTTCTTTTCGTCTTGTTGTTGCAATGTTCGGATGTCATTTTCAAGCTCTTAGACTTATTCTAAGACGCCTGCCTTAGCTCTTCTGTCGACCATGTGTATCTCATCATCTTCTTTGTGAGCAATGAGATCTTGTCTTATTTTACGCGTTTCTTCTTCAAGCTCTGTTATAGTCTTTATTTGCCTGAAGATTAGTTTAAGGGTCTGATTTTAGTCCATGCTGCAGATTTTTCTTTAGTGAGGTCTCTCAAGTCGTCGTTTGTTGTAAATCTCCTTACTTATTATCCTTACTCGTTAGTTTTTAGTTTCGTAGATGGGATTTAAGTGGACTCCGAAGAATGTTAGTGCTTGCCTGCTTCTTAGGTGGAGTGGTTGCAAGCCTTTCTAACCCTCTTCTCCTCTTCTGGAATCATCCATCCTTTAGCAAGTTTTTCCATTTTTTTTAATTCCTAGAAGTTAATATTTCTTCAGATGTTGTTTCTTATTCTTTTTTTACTTTGGTATTTCCATCACAAGTTTCAAATAATGTTACAAATGAAGCATCTTTTTCTTGTTCTATGAAGTGTTCTTTCTTGTTTTTCTATTTCCATGGGAGTTCATTTTGAAGAATTCTGAAGATTTTCTTCAATTTATTGGATTCTTGAATCTAATTTCACTCAATTTTTCTCGTCTTACTCTCTCATTATTCAAATATAATTCTCTAACCCTATCATTTGTTCATATACTCCTGCTTTAGATCTTCGTTCTACCAAATAAACTTCATCAATATTTTTATGATTTATTAGTTCTTTACTTATTTCAAATATTTCTTCTTTCTTTGAATTTAATTACTCTTCGAGTTTTTTAAATAAATGTAAAAACTAACTGTTTTATCTATAAAGAGTCTATTTGTTCTATTTAAATATTATCTAAATTAAAGGTATCAGGGTCTATATTGAATTATTGTATTTTGCCTTCTTCTTTTAATTTTATTTCTTTATTACTACTTTTAATGATTCCGTTGAGTGGTCTCTTTTTCATTTTTCAATGGAAGTATTTAGAGTTTTGTTTTACATTTTTTCTTTAGATCTTCTTTACTTGCTATCTGTGAATCGAAGAAGGTTGGAATTGTTGAAATTAAGACGTGATAAGAGAAAGTGCATCTTGCTTTCTCTGCTACTATGAGGAATAATCTTCGATTGTGGCTGCTATTGGACCTTAAATCTGAAATGGGATGATATATGAGTACTGCTTTGGTAGTTTCATTTTTAAAGATATATCCTATTCACTCATAGCTAAACTAATAACGGTGAATCCACGCTAATTTAATTTGTGCTTTTATTTATAAAAATTTCAATTAAAGTGGAAGAGGTAGTGGAATGTGCTTCCTTGCTATAGATGAGCGTAGTTCTGGCTAAATCGAGTTAAATTTTGGAGAATAAGAGAATTGATTGATTATTATTAAAGCTAATACATTTTGCAGCATGCTATATGTAACGTATAAAAAACCCAATTCTCTTAAATCATATTAAAGATTAGATCTTATCCCGAGAGTAACAGAAGATAAAGGCTAATGGGAGATTTTAATGCTCTCTTACATTGCTATGGCAGTAAAAATGGGCTAAATTAATGAGATGCAGCTTTAAGAATGTAAGAGTTTATCCAAGAATAAGATTTATAAATAGTTAAAGACCCAATTTTGGATAATTTTAGAAGTAGTGCTTTTTATATAGCTTATTGCAGAGATTATATAACAACCAATTATCGTTTAACTTTAATCTCATCTTTAGCTTTATAATTTTAACCACCAATAAACTTGCTACAGATCATTTTCCAATTCTACTATAGTTACGTACTTAACAAATCAATAGAAATCTACCAATACTTGCTCCTAAAGCTAACTCAAGACCTAGAAATTTTAAAATATGATCGTAAGTAAAGAGAATTAAGCTAAGTTTAATGTATGCTTAGCTAATTTTGAATCGATTGAAGGAGAAAACTTAGAAGATTAATACAATTATATTCTTAAAATTCTATGCAAAAATACTGAAAATGCTATAGGATAAGTATGTTAAGATACTAATATAATAGACTTCCCCGAAGGATAATAATAGTTTTAATGATGCGAAATAAGCATCAATATGTTATTAGAATGTACTTATATAGCAAATGAGGGTAAATTAGGAAGTGATTTAACCAAAATAATAAAAATATTTTAATAGGTATGAATTATTTGCTTGTAATACAAATAAGCAAAAAATCAGAGAAGAAATAAATTTGTCGTTACATTTTTTAGCAAGGAAGAGATAAAAAATATGTTAAACTCAAATCAAGATTTTCCGCAGCTCCAAAAAAGCAGGAGTTAACCACAACTAAAGAAGCTAGGTAAAAAAAGGGCATCAAAAAGGCCACCCATAAAAGCAAGACTCCCATCTTTAAAGAGAAGCCTAGGAAATAGGTTAAAATAATAATGAACTCAAAGGTCTCGAATCTCTCCACAGAGCAGTAAATAAGTTATGATTATCCTATTAAAACGGCGCTTGAACTGTAAGAAGAGATCGAAAAGTTAAAGAAAGATAATAAAAAAATTAACGAAAAAACTTGAAATTGCGGAGGAAATAGAATTGAGATCATGACCTATAAAAAGAGACCTTTTAACATATTTTTAAATATTTCACAAAACTAGAACAGTTAATCATAAAATTAACAATAAAAAAGGATTGAGCAAAACGATAGAAAAATTTGAAGGGAATCAGCAAAAATTACAGCGTTAAATGAAACTAATAAAATAAGGAAATTATTCAATGATAGTTATAGAAGAAAAAAGTTCACGATTTTCGCCTAAAAGAGAAACAAAAAGATGCTACAATTGTAACTCTTGAACGCATTTATTGAAAAGATGCTAGAAAGTTCAAAACTTCAAATAAGAACATTGAAGCTATTAGAAGAAGTTGGAATAAAAAGTGAAAAAAACAACCAAAAATAGAAATATTATATTGCAACAATTTGGAAAAATATACAAAATAAAAGATGTCAATCATTATCTAAAGGATACTTCAAAGACATTATGTATCAAATGAAAAGTTGAAGGGACATTTAAACTTTTATATTTAGTCTCTAGAGTAATCTAGATATTGATAGGAAAGACATTTACAATTTTGTTACGTCCACTCCTACTTTAAAATGTAACGGACATTTTTAGTAGTTTATTCTAAGAAAGTTCTTTATTCCATTGGGATTATTAAAATACGATATTTTGATCTGCTTATTTGTTTAAACTTTACAAAAACTTAATCTTTCTAAGTTATTATTATTATGCCTTTTGGTAGAATTATAATTTCTATAATGTTATATAAAATTTCTAACTAAAATAGTTAAAAAAGAAAGCTCTTTTTAATTATTTAGATACTTTAGTCTTATCAGAGTCCTCTTTTTACATTTGTGCCTATATTTGACGGCTTTTTATTTCGTGAAAGTTCCAGTGAGTAATCTTGTCGTCAGTATTCTCGCTATGTGGAAGCTCTTGCTTTCCATTTATCAGTCCAATTCTTCCTGAGCAAATTCTTTTAAGTCAAAGAGACTCTCATCCTCCATCGACACAACTATTCCTCAGAGAGTTTCTTCTAAGTGTGGGCTGGTTTTGGAAAGGGATGAAATGGTGCAAAAAGACTGTTTGTCAGAATCAGCTTGTTTGAATGATTGAATCTACATTTTAAGGATATTATAAAAGAATATCACTGTACCAACATGAGTTCCATTGATTCTTCGTTATCTGATTGCTACCTAAGTTCCAAATTTTTATTTGAACCGTGGGTCTTTCCTCAAATGGACATTTCTTCTCTTTTTATCGAAGCCAAATCATCTCGGCAAGAATTTTCCTTTCTCTTCTGACTAAGTTGAAGTTTTCCCACTATGTCGGGCTTTCTAATTGTAGAGTTTCAGCATTTAATCCAGTGGGAATTTGCCCTTCCTCATACCCATGGATAATCCAAAGAGAGCCTTCCATGTCGTTTTGTAACTCAGCCTCTTAAGCTATGGACTAGGGTAAGGATTGAGCTTGTATGGAGCTGTAATAAAAAAGGAGGGAGTAACAATTTCATACTTTCCCCTAGGTTTTTCAGCTACTCTCTTGATGTTGATCCGAGGACACATGTGCTTCGAAAGGTTGAAAAATAGTTTTTCTGCTTTCTCTAAAATATTTCTTCTGTGAATTACAAAGAGAGCTTTTAATCTTAAGATTGATTAAATTACCTTAAATATTGGCTCTTTAGTCCTTTGAAATAATCATCCAAGTATCTTCTATCAATAGCGGCACAAGGAAGTTGAAGAGAGAATTTGAAGATGATAGAGATATTGTTTAAAGAAATTATTGATATATATAAATAAGGAGGAGTAATCCTAAAACTGACATTTACTTAAGATCTGGTACCAGGAAGTACCCATGGGCGACGAACCGAACAAGAATTTTGGTAGAAGCCAAGAGAGAAGCAAAGACTAAAGAGTCATAGAATAACGTTATTGATGAAAGATGCCAGATACTAAGGTCTCTTAAGGAGCATTTCGATCACGCCCTATAGAAGACAAGATTCACAAAAGATGCTAGCACTGTGGAAGACTTGAGAAAATAATTTTTTTGGCTTTAAAAATCTTTATTAAAGATCTGTGCCATTGAGGTGTGCTACGCACTCTTTTATCTAATTAATTTAATTATTTATTATTATTATGATAATAGACATATGCTGATTAATTTATCAAATTCAAGTAGATAAACTAATATATAGAATGATTGCTGATTTCTTATCTTATTAACACTAATTAAGTTAAACATTTATTTTTTCTTTCTCAAACATCAATTAAGTTCTTAAATAGAATCAGCCGAATAAAATTAGCTTCAAATAGGCTTTTACTTGTTATATAAAATTTTATGAGTATTTTAATATTTGGATGCAGTTTAATTTCTATGTTTCTTCTCTATACTACTTTTAAGTCTTTTCATAATTATGTTTTCCTTTGATCTAAATATAGAAATTTTTACATGTAAGATTAAAAAATTTATAAAGATCCAATCGCATCTTTAGATTTAATGTAGAATGAAAATCCTAAATATACGATACAATAATATGTATCTATATTGTCAGGTTAAAACCATTTAAAATATAAGATAAACTCATGCTATTTCTTATATAACAATAACTTTAGCTTCTCAGATTTTAGTTCTAGTTAGATTTTAAATTTCTTTTAATTTAGCAATGTCTGAAATATTAGGAATCATATATTTGAGTTTGCTTAGATATCATAACAACTTTTGCTTTTCTATATAAATCTATTATACTTTCTATGAATATTATGCTTAATCTATAACTAAGACTATTCTTTTAATTATTTAAAAGTAATATCTAAAAAGATTAGTGGAAATTAAGATAAAAACGAATAGAACTATCAGTTAATAAATAGATAGCTTAGCTCTAAAAGAAGTTTAGATATATTTATACTAAGTATAAGTGTTAAGTAGTTACTTGCTATCATTTGATTTTAGAATTTTTAATAAAATGTTAATATTTTTTAGTTTCTCTTCAAGCTGAAAATAACTGTCCATAACCTGGAGCGCAAGCTCTTGTATTTAGAGAGAAGTGTTCATAATTAGCGATTAAGTTAAACTTTCTTCCGTCAAAATGTTCAGCCATGAAATTTAGAGTATTCTATATTAAAGACTTACTTATATGGCTGTAAATGAAGATAAAACTATCATTATAAATTCTTTTAGCAAAGAGAACAATTAAAAACCTGTAGGGAAATTTCCTGCTTTAATTTCATTTCATAAATTGAGTGCAGGTGGGAAATCTTCAATTTCAGGAGGAACATCAACTGTATTCACCATTTATTTCAAAAGCTCTTTTAAGCTCTATATGAATCCTTCTATTTCCTATGGAGAATTTAATTGTAATTATGACTTTACACCATGAAGAAGTATAAGAGGGATAAATTAAGCAAAATCTCCTAAATCGGAATCTAAAAATTAAAAAGATACCTTGCTAATTCAAAAGTAACACGAAAAGATCAGCAAGACATTTATTCCACTTTACTTATAATCTAATCTTTAAAAAGTTGAAAAGATATTCAAAGATTGGATGTTCTTTATTCATGAAGATTTCTTCAAAACCATTAGCACTTTCGACATCTATCTTTACTACCTGTTTTATATTCTTAGAGAAGAAACAATTCGCCAAATTGTTTACTTCACAAAATTCATCATCTTATTCCAATGCAAGATTTATCCAGAAAGGATTCACTTTTAATATTATGTAGACCATATCATTATGCTATTTAATATCCATATCCAGAATTTTTGGTCCAATTTGAGAATCTTCAAATATTATTTTTGCTTTCTTCTTGAAGTTGCATATCAAGTTTTAAATTCCCTAATAGCTTTTTTAAACTCCTTCCTAAATTTAAGCGAAATCTTTTCCCTCAGCCATTTTAAAACCTAAACTAAAGAAGCATTTCTTTTATTCTTCAGATAAACCAAATAAATTGGCAATTGCGTCTCTTGTTTCATTTGGTCCTGAAGTTATAGAAATAGTTGAGAAAGCTTTGATAGGTTTTTCCTAACTACCAATGGTAAAATTATGTTCTACTTCGTGATATTTTTCAGAAACTTCAACTGGTTTTTATAAGAGTTCTCTTATTTCAGAATTAAATTCTTTAATTCCTTTCAGAAGAGCTGCTTTTCCTCTTATAGCATTTTTCATAAGCTTATTTCTTCCCTTTTTGCCACTTCTCCACCAATGAGATAGTTCGTTGAAATCAATAACTCCATCTTTGTTAATATCCAAATCAGCCATCATTCCTTATAATTATTCTGGAGCTAAATCTTATCCAAGTTCCTTTGAAACAGCACCTAATTCTTTAATATCAATGGATCCACTTCCATCTTTATCAAAAGAATTGAATACAGTACTCATTAGTTTAACAAACTCAATGTCCAAAAGATATACTCTTTCAAATAGACTTTTTGAAGAATAACTATCAAAAGTAATACCTTTTTGCTGCTGTGCTATTTATGCACATGCAAATTGTTCTTATTCTTTATCACTTAATGAAACAAATACTTTGTAGAGTGCATATCCAACTTTTTATTCAAACTAAGCCTTGTAATATTATAGATCTTAAGCGCCATCTTATCTAAGTAGCACAACAATGGCATCTAAAGGTGTAGGAAGAAAAGTTGCTTCTAATGAGTTAGAGGCACTTAAAATTGCAAACGTAGCCTCTTCTCCTTCCTGTGGAGTAAATTTGTAAAACCAATTACCACTATCATCCTTCTAAGAATTTAGTTGATACTCAATAAATGAATTTAACTAAGTTTTGTCTTCACAAAGAACAGCAACTTTGAAATTTGTTCTGGTAAATTTCCTTTCTACCATTTTATAAAATTAACTTTTATGAGTTTAAATAGCGGAATACACAAAATGGCTTAAAAATTAAAATAGGTTTATAAGATTGGAATAGTAAGTTTAAGCTATTTTCTTATAATTAAACGAATAAAACTTAAAATAAGCTTTATTCAGCAAAACTCTATAACAGCTTTAAACTAAAAACACTTTAAGTTTAAATTATTATGCTAATTGTATCTTTATAGTATAACTATATTATGAAATAGCTAACTTGATAGAGGATATTAAATGACATACTATGCAAGTTGTATTGCTTTATTATTTAAATCAATACTTAAATAGCTACAAAAGAATTTAACCAATATATTAATAATCCTTTCATTAGAAGCATTATAAACATACATTTCCTTACTAACTTTTATCAATCCAAATCTAATTTCCTAGACTTATTGTGGGAGTTCACATTTTCTAATAAAATTAGTTGAGATCATCTTAGAATGAACCAAATAAAATGTTTAGATTAATATATTTTTTAAATAAAAGAGTACTAATAGCAAGAAATAGATAAGCATATCTAGTTTATCTATACTAGCTATTACAAATTTTGCATGTAAATCCACTATACTGCTTGATTAAAACTAATAAATAGAAGCTATTATAAATAAAGTTTCCTTTAATAAAGATACAATTTCCTACCATTTAATTACTAATTAAGTTGTAGTTATTTATTCAAATACTTCTCTATATCAAAGTAGAATAAATAAGAGTAAGGCCATAATTTCTTTAATAAGAAAATAATGCCTAATGATATACTACTTAACAATTATAAAAAGCTCTATAAGTAAATATTTATTATTTAGATTCTTTTTAACTTTACTAAACTTTTATCTTCTAAGGTCTAAAAATGTCTACATAAACTGCTTTAGATTAGCTAGCTCAAAGATTTTGGATACTATTAAAATATAATCACTTATTTTTGCCTAAATAACTGTTTAAAGCTTTTCTTGCAATTACTAGAATGATTGACTATCTATCTTATTCAAAGTTACAGTTATTCCCTTTTAATACTTTAAAGAACTATTTTCATTCCATATTTTGCTTTAGATTGTGTAAAAAGTCTACTTATAATTTAAAAGGCCAAGGAATTATATCTTATCAATTAAAATAAGCATTTCTGAAATCAATTTATTTTCAAAGGGAATTAAAATTTTCCTCTATATAGAAATAACCCTAAATATGTGGCTTTAAGTTTTTTAATTATTTAGATTAAAATTTTATTTTTAATTAATATTCTAAATTAATTATAGTAGGTCTGCCATTTTTACGCTATCCACTTTTAAGTTTAAAGTTAGGTATACATTTCCACTTCAAACTGCTTGAGTTTTTTCTATCATAAGTCTTGGTAATTTTTAGATTGGTACTTCTAATATTTTCCGATAGGTCGAATCCCAGTCACTATTTATTGAATTCGTTAACTGCCTATTAGGTTTAAGGAGCTTCTTTAATAATATTAATTTATAGATTTAGATATTTAACATTAATTTTATTTATAATTCATACAAATCTTTGATTTTTTAATTTCTCTACCTAATTAGCAGATTTTGATTGAAGAATAAGATTATCTGCAATATCTACCGTCAATGATAACGCTTAAGTTTCGGCATTTGAATTTTAAATATATTTTAAGTAACTAACTTAAATAAAAATACAATAATGCTTATACTAATCTTAAATACTTTCATACATTATCTTCTATAAATAAATATAATTAAACAGCAAGTAGCACCTTGTTGATGTGCGCAGCTCTTTCAATATTAATATTAAAAAGTCTTCTCATACTTATTGTTGTCATTTTAGTCCTGCAATGAGTCATCACAGCTTCTCCAAATAGGAATCTACTTATTAAAAATATTCTTTAATTTTGAACCAAATGTTTAGTTTTCTAAAATAAGATACAAATAAGAATTGGTAACTAAGTCATTAGTATACCCGTCAGTCAAACATTCATACTTCTAGCTAGAACACATTAGAAAGTTAGGTTTGACTCTTTTGAATTTGTCTGTTCTTCTCCGTAGTTGCATCTAGTGCTTAATTATTCGCAATGCAATATACACTGCACCAGATTACCTACTAGTTCTCCTGACCGCAGTCAACATCCATATTTTATATATAATAAATTATAAAGTTAGTTTTTAGAATTACTCTAATGCTTTTATTAATCCAAGCAGAAGCTTTACTTTCATAAGTTTATTAAAGCAAAATTTTATTTATAAGGACTCAAACATATTCGAGCATCTTTCAATATTGCAATCTTCTCTTAAGCATGCTTTCGATAGTTATCACTGATTGGTGTATGTGAAATTCTAGAAATAGTATTTGCTAGCAAGAGAAGATAATTAATTGCTAATTAATAGTTTTTTATAAGAATAAAATATGTCAGGATTCAAACCAGGATTATTCGCGGCTCCTAAAAATTAGGAGTTAACGACATCCTAGAAAGCCTAGGATCAGGAAAAGGGTAACAAAAAGGTCATCCATCAGGATAAATCTCCCACCTCTGAAGAAAAGCCTAGGAAATAGGCTAAAATATTATGCGCTCGGAAGTCTCGAATATCATCACATAATAGTAAATAAGCTATGATTAGCAGATTAAAGTGGTGCTAGATCTCCAGGAAGAGGTCAAAAAGTTGAAGAAAGACAATAAGAAGTTAATGGAAAAACTTAAACTTGCAAAAGAAATAGAATCGAGAGTTATGACCTAAGAAAGAGACCTTAACGCATTTTAAAATATATCACAAGACTAGAGCAGTTAATCTCAAAACTAACAATAAAACAGAAAGAACAGATCAGTAAATTAGAAAAAATAGAAGAAAATCAGTACAAATTGCAGCTTCAAATGGAATTGAAAGAATAAAGGAATGATCCAATGATAATTGAAGGTGAGAATAACTCAAGATTTAAATCTAAACGACAAGCGAAAAGATGTTACTATTGTAACTCTCAAAAGCATCTGTGGAAAAGATGCTAGAAATTTCTCAATTTCAAGTAAGAATATTGAAACTATTAGAAGTAGTTGAAGAACAAAAGGAAGAAACAATAACAAATAAAGCTATCAAGGGAAAGAGAAAGATTATACTGTAAAAAATTTGGAGAAATTTACAAGAAAAAAGATATCTAACATCTAGGTGAAAGAAGAGTTAACGGATAACATGCTTGACAAGGAGAAGAGTTGTAGAGATTTTCAGACTTTTATATTAAACCTCTAAAGCAATTTAGAGGCTGGGGGAAAGAGGTTGAAATATCTCCAAGAACGCCAAACATTAATTTTGAATTTGTATTTGTATAGTTTTTTCATTAAAGACTGATTAGTAAAAACGAAATCTTTAAGCCTAATAACCAAATGATTATTAGAGCCAACTGAAACAAATAAAAGCAGATACTTTTATCTTAATTGATAACTTAATGATCACAAAAAGCATTCCTAAGTAAGAATAAAATATGAAATTATAATTAAATATCAATGAAGTCATAAGCAGCATAAAACTAATATATTAAACATTGCTAATTAAAAAAATGTTTAGATATAAAAAATCCTTTAAAGAATTATTATCACTGATATCTACCTGTTTAACGTTAAAAATATAAGAAGCTCTTGAAATAGAAGAGGGAGAATGTAAGAAATTATGAAGAACGATATTATTATTAAATTACAATAATGAAAATTATATAGAAGACTTTTTCATCTCGTTATGAAAGATGGAAAACTAACAAAAATCTATCTAGTTACAAGATGGATTGAAAAAGAAAATGAGAAGGCTTTCTATCTTTACTTAATTTTAATATCTAATAACTTAAAAATAATAATTTTTAACTGTTTGATTAAGAATTAATATTCATTCTTCTACTAATCCAATCTACCTAATACTTAAAAAATATTTATAAGTCTGATGACTTATTAAAGTATCTTTATATATATTTAAAATAGATAAGAAAAGATTAAAAGTAGAAAGATTAAAATTAGAGTAATTACTTTAAAGGATTAAAAGTTTGAGATAGTTTTGTAATAATAAATATTAGTAGCTTTTAACTAAATATTATTTATAACTAATATGCTTTTTTATCTATTTTACTTAAAATATTAAAGCAATCATTTATTTATTTTCACTTTCATTCCAACATAAAAACCGAAATTCCTCCTGCGTAAGGTTTCTTCTCAAGCATAGTTTATAATTCACTTTTCATTTGTTTATAATCTTTGATATTATAGCTAAATGAACGATCATCAATATTTTTAGTCTGAGTGTTGAATAATGATATCTCAAAATGAACTATTTCTGATTCATTGTTTACAGTTAGCTTTTTAGGAGTATGATTTCCTATAGTCATTTTAAGTATTATTTCGAATTAGGCATACATCTAAAATAAAGAATAGCATTCCTTGAACTTACATTCAGTTAATAACTTTTGAGGTAAACATTTCTTTATTTTTTAGCAGCAAAATTCTCAAACTGGATCTAAAAGATGATAGTATCTATTAAAAACTTTATTGTATCTCTAATGAAAATCTTTATGCAAATCAATTTCTAGAATAGTTACTTAATGCTAATCTCTGAATATTTCTTAGCTTACTTTCATCAAAATAAAAAAGTTGCTATAATTAGATATTTTTTTGCTACCTAAATGTATATTTTCTATAAATCTATAAGTAAAACATTATTCCATTTCATCTATCTCATAGTTCATTAATCTAAAGTCACTAATCTTAATTGGAAAACTTGCTTATTGAAAGTTCTTTTCCTCTATCTATGCGACAGAGTTTTCAGTTGATGACAATTACTATATTTAATCTTGGCTAGCTATTATTTATATTTGCTCTTCTATTCTTTATAAGAACTGCTGATTTATTTCATCGTTCTTCTTAGAATTTGAAAGAATTCAATTAGCTTAGTTTAGAATATTTAAGTCTTATTCATTTATATAGGGTAGAAGCTGGCTTTAAGTTTGGAAGTTAGTTGAAGTGCATTAAGTTTCTTATTGAATATTAGTTTGTTATTATGCTTAATTACTTTTCTGCTACAAGTTTATTTAATTAATAGTTTCCTCTAAACCTCTTAAAATTTACTTCTTTCTTGCTTTTTATTACTCAGACTTCTTATAAGGAATGAGCCAGGATTATATATCTCCTATTTAACTGAATTATTCCGTTTGATAAATTTGATTTAGGTTTTAGTTATTATGATATAATTATTAAGGTTATATGAAACTAATGGTGGTTTGCTTCTCATTTATCTTTTAATCTTAAGCATAATTTAATGATATATCTGAGTCTAATGCTATTTAGTTTTCCTTTATATGATTGGTTTTGTCTTCTATCTTTATTTAGCTAAAAGCAGGGGTAACACTACTTAAATTATAATTTAACTATTCTTTTCCAAAGCTAGACAAGTTATTTGGAAAAGGACTCTAAATCTAGCTCTTTTAGAGATCCTATGATTGTTTCTTGTCAAATACTCCAAAATTTTGGCTTTAATCTTTATCTATTTTTTGCTAAATAACTTATAGTTAACATTAAAGTGGAAAATAATATTTTTGTTGAGATATCTAACTGAAATTTAAATTTGGAGGTATATTTCCCTACTAGTTTACAATATTAAAATCTTAAGAATAGTTTGGCTTAAGTAAGTTTCAATCTTAGTTATAAAAGGCATTTGATTTAACTTATTTTATCTCTTATATATTTAAATTCTGCTTTTATTAAATGTCTTACAACTTATTAGTATCTTCATTTTCTATTTCCATATAAATAGGCTATTCACATACTTAAGCTTATCTTTGGTTGTTTGTCAAATCTACTTATTTTAGCTAAATTTACTACATATAGCTGTTTGAGCTCTAGTTAAGTAAGCTACTTTATTGCTGATACTATTGTTAGATAAAATCATTATTCAATTGCTGAATTTTACTGCCACATTAAGGTATTTCAATGTTTTGTTACTGTTAGTTATTTTATAAGTCTAAATGTTAAGATAGTTCTCAGTTAGATCTATAGCAGTTGGTAGTTTTGCTAGCATTCATTCACATATTTTACTTTTCCTCAGATTGAAACCCAGATTGTAATCCAGATTATAATGCAGTACCAAATTATTATTAAAAGAGAGATTATTTTGGAGAAATTTGATTTCCAATCTGCCAAGCTTAAAATGGAAATTAATTTTGTGATTATTGTATATTTTGTAAAAAATGATGACTTTAAGATATATTTTCTCTTTCTATCTCTTTATTATTTGAAAAAGGGTTTTTATCATAATTTTAATTTATTATGTTATCTCATTGCATTTAATTTTAGCTCTCTAGTTTTTATGCATTGGTACTATTCTCTTATACCTTACTTCCTATTATTAAGGCTTAATCCTAGAAAATGTTTCTTTAGTCTTTCTAGTTATTCTAAAAATCCTCATTAGTAACCGCAAAAGAAGGACTTTCTTCAACTTCACTTACTTTATTTTCTTAAAAAGTTGAAGGAAACAAATTTTTTGAATATAGGTTACATTGCATCTGCTAATTTTCTTTTGCTTGCTACTTTTATTATTTAATTTTTTGTGCTATACTTTGAGGTATTGGTGACTTGAGATTTCTGGCGTTAAATCTGGAATTTTTAATATCACTTAACACTTCACTTTCATTTTCTGATAATATGCAAGATAAATCATTTTAGTTTATATAATTGAATACATTCTTTGCTTACTCCTTCTCTTTTTACTCTTTGACACTTTAATATATTTGAGTGTTAGATTATATTTGGCTCTCTTTAAATTACTATATCTTTGATTAATTTTACAAGACTTCACTCTAAGACGAATCTGGCTTTGAGTCTAAATTTTAATCTCCTATTTATTTATTAGATTTTTATAGTTTATTGCTTTGGATTTGAATAGGAGATTGTACAAGTTTAGAAATTTTCTCTTTAACCTGAGCTTTAGATGGAGATTAGTAGTAATTGAAATCATCATTATAGGTTTAATCTTATTCCTATTTCTTATACTAGTTGTGAGCTTAATTTTCATTTTTATATTAATCTTTATCTGATGGTAAAGGAATAGCTTAGTAAACATATGGCTGATGTTTAGAATCCCCTTAATGATTAATGTTATATTGATACTCTTCTACTATTTCTTATTTCAATTAGCTATTCTAGCTGCTTGGATTTTTCTATTATTGATTTATATTTTCTTAGTAATTTCTTTATTTTAGTTATCATTTTGCAATGCATTCTAAAGGATTTTATTTAAATTCCTCAAAGATGTTCTCTACAGGCATACAGCCATCAGAACTAATTATAGTAAAAAAAGGAAATTTTTCTATTTTGAATTTGTTTACTAATTATGTGATTCGATTGTCTTTGAAAGGAATTTTAGGCCAAGAAACTCATTATGATTCTGCATTATATTTTTCGAGAGAATCACATACTGAAATATAAATAATTTAAAGTAAATTCTCCTTCTAATTTAATTTTAGTCTGCCTTACTCTATTTAATCAACATTCTCCATATCTTTTTTCACGTCATTTCCAGTGAAGTATAAGGCAATAACTTATCAATTTCTGATTGCTTGCTCATCAATCTCCTTTTTATTCTATATAAATTTATTCCCTAGAAAACTAAAATCCTAGCAACATGGATTGCTCAATCTGATTTAGGATATTAATGCTGGGCTTTTCGTTGATTGATCAAAAACAATAACATTTGCTTTACCAAAAGATACACTTTTAATAGGAGATTTTAAGTTAATGTGTGTTGGTGTTTGAGGTAAAAGATCCTCTATCATATTTATGAAATTTTTTCTTATTTTCTTTTTAAATTTTTTGAAATTGCCGCCATTAATTTTTAAATTTAGAAATTTAAACTAATAATGAATTAAATTTAAACTTGAATTATAGCTTTATTTTCATTAAAAGCTATTAATTAAACTATCCTATAACTCTTTAGCCCTTTTCCATTTAGATTAAATTTAAAATTTTGGTATAAAGTTAATAATTGATTATTCTTTTGTCTCTCATACTATAGAAAGCTTTTAAAATTTCTTTTCTCTTTAAATTATTAATTTTTACAAATCTAAACATTCTTGTGATAAAGAAATTATATCAGTATCAAATTTCTAAAACCATAATTATTTTTAGCATGAATACTTGTATTGTTTTATTTGATTTATAATGATTTTCTTATTTTTAAGATTTATTTCATATGAATAAACTTTTTCTATTAATTTTACTCTTTTCTAGCATCTTCATGCATTTCCTTAGAAAAATAAAGTTTTCTTCTTTTTCTATTAGTAGAATTGATTGATTGTATTAATATTTAAAGCTAAAGTGATAGATTCTTCAAGCTTAACTGAAAAATTGTACTATTTTTATAAGGTAAATCTTTTATGATTTAAATATTTAATTTTTCTAAAGAAAAGATGGTTTGATAATGAACTAAGATCTATAAATATAAGCTGACAATTGTATTAATTAAATATAGTTTCTCTATAAAATATAAAATGATATATTTATTTTTATATAATCAAAATATCCTATTTAAGTATATTACATTATATGTTTCTTTATCTTTCTTATAATTATTTTACATTCTTCTTGCTTTTAGAACTTTCAGATATCAACCTTTTGCTTTTAGACTTCTTTCTTTTATTATTATATTAGCTTTGATAAATAAGACTTTATAATAGTTAAGTCTAAATATAATTTTTAATTAAATTAAAATATTACTTTATAGTTTTAGTAATGATATGTTTAAAGTTCCTATTAACAGTATTAAGAATTTAATAAAGAGTAATAATAAAAAATATAAATAAAGTGGAATTATAGAGACTTTAGGAGTTTTCTTATAAAATATTAGAATGATTTTAAAGATAGATGGAAGTAAAATAAGTTACAATGTAATATTTAGAAAGATTATATTATTATATAAAATTTACAGTATCGTTGCTCATTCAGTTTTGCTCATTATTTCAAATTCTGTATTTAATTTTAAATTGATAGGCCTCCTAGGAAGCTGTTGGTATTCTCTCAAGTCGAGTTAATGATTTTGCCACATTTCATAATGAATTGAGCATAAAGTCTTTTATCCCCATGGTCCACGTTTGAAGTCGCCTACTCTTGCTCCACAATACTTGCATCAATCCTGTATTAAAAATTACCTAATGATATCTTACAAAAGAACAAACTTCTGGTAATTCAAGGTTATAATTTTCATAAATTTGTTTTCTTTTTTACTAGAATTCTTCTTCCGTTTTCTATTTTTTAAATGTTTCATCTTCTTGCTCTTCTTCCTCTTAGACTATTATAGTTTTCTTTTATGGTTTTTCACGAGTTCTTTTCTTGTAACTTTAGTCTTTAGTTTCGCTTTATTTTGTCTTTTTTTCTACTTTCTTCTCTATTTTTTTTTCTATTTTTTTTTCTACTTTTTTATCTATTTTTTTTTCTATCTTTTTTTCTACTTTTTTTTCTACTTTTTTTTCTGCTTTTTTTTCTACTTTTTTTTCTATCTTTTGCTCTACCTTTTTTTCAATTTTCCTTTGAGGTCTTTTCCTCGTTTAAATTTCTTCTTAATTATTATCAATTATATTTTCCTCAGTGTAAGAAGTAGACTCAGCTTTCTTTTTTTTAGCCTTACTGTTGTTTTTTTCGTTGGTTGCATTAATTTATTATGCTTATCGTGTATTTAGTTTCATTTTTTTTACAGGCTTAGATTCTATTTCCTCTACGTCTTCTTGTTCTTCTCTTTTTTTCTTTTCTGGTTTTATGGATTGAGATTTTTTATTTTACTATTTACTTCCATTTGTCACTCTGTATGTAAAAATTTACTTAGAAGATTCACTAGCCTCTTTCTTAGGTAAAGGCATTTCACATAATTGACTAAATTTATTCCCAATTTCTTTAAGCTTAGCCATTACTTTTTTAGCATTCATTATTAAGCCATTTTTATTAATAATTTCAGGATATTTATATTTTTCAATATGTCCCTCATGGAATCTGCAAACAATGTATTTCTTATTTATTCTGAAAAATCTTTCTCTTGGAAGACATCTGATATGATAAGACATTGGACACCTAAAGCACTAAACTAAGGATTTGGAATTTGCAGATTATCCACATCTATAACAAAAATGCCTTGAACACCTAAATTAAAAACTTACATAAACTTTGTTCCCTTTTAGTTAATTTAAGCTCTTTTTTGTTATTTTACACAATTGAAATGATAAAATTTACTGCAAGTCATTATTTAGCACTTATATATAAATTTAGATGTGCTATAAGATTTTTCAACAGTCTCACCATTATAATGAGCAATATTATCTTTTTTGCCACATTAATAACAGTGTCCTTAAGCAGATTTGCAATCAGGACAAGTTCATTCTTACTTAAGTATGTCCATTTCTTCAATATCTATATCAAATTCTGGAGGAAATTCTGTTATTTTTATCTTTTGCTTGAAAAATTTGTCAATGCATATTGAGTGAAATGCTCTTCTACAAGGTCCTTCACATAAAAATCCAACTCCCTCTCTTTCACAAAATGCACATACAAAACTAGTTCCCGGAATAGAACTAAATGTCAAAGCAGAATCTCCTCTTATATTTTCGTCAATTACATCATCTTAATCGTTCTCTTAATCTTCCAAGATACTTCCATCTGACAAATCATTTTCTTAATTTTAAGCTTATTTTTACTAATTTGTCTTTTTATTGTTTCTATAAGTTCTCGTTGATTTGGACATTTCTGTTATCCATTAGTTTGCTTAGTTTTTCTATTGCTTCGAAAATTATTTCATTTGACTAATTTAGGATAATATAGTAATAAGAACTTCTTGCTCATCTGATAATGCTATTAAGTTTTCTGGATTATTAACCTTTTAGTCAATTATTTCATATATTGCACTTTCGACGTCAGACAAGAATTTATCACGCTACTCTTCAACATTAAAATTAACAGATCCATCATTTAATTTTCCAAAAAGAGTATTTGCTTTACTAATTTTAGGAGGTAATACTTTCTACCAAAAATTAGGATCGTTCAAATCAATTTCCTTGTCTGCTTTATCACTAACGAATTCACTTTTAGAAAGAGAGTAAGTTCCTTTAATAACGGAATATTTCATTACTCTAGATTTCTTTTCTAGAATTTAATCTATATCATTCTCCATAAAAGTTTTTATTTCTTCTTAGTTGCTTTCTAAAAGCCCATAAGCTCCTTTTTTCAATAAATCTTCTATTTCTTATTTATTTTCAGTACTTTTTTCCTTCTTATTTTCTCCACCAAACACTCCTCCTGAAAAAACTGCTTGATCTATTCCTAGTTTTTAACTGGCTCTCTCAAACATATGAGCTTCGTAAGTTTTAGCAGTAATTAAACGATAGACTTATACTTCATTTTTTTATCCAATTCTATGTGCCCTTGCTATAGCTTAAATATCATTTTAAGGATTTCAGTCACTATCAAAAATAATTACTACTGAAGCTAAAGTCAAATTTATTCCAAGACCACCAGCTCTAGTTGAAAGCAAAAAGACATCTCTTTTTGTACTCTTATTATTGAATCTATCAATAGCTGACTATCTATCCTGCTATTTTACGCTTCCATCAAGTCTTTCTAGTTTATAATTTTTAAATAGTAAAAACTCTTCGAGGATGTTGAGCATCTACTTGAACTAGCTAAAAATAAGAATACGCTTCCCCTCAACCTTAAGCTTAGGCATTAATTTGTCTAAGAGTACTAACTTTCCAGAACATTCAACCATTCTCTAAATTCTCTATTCTTCTGTAACAACATCAGCTATGTCAAGTTCTTCAACACCTTTTATTAAATATGGATGATTGCAGCATTTTCTTAACTGAATTTCAATATTGTTAAGAGCATGAATATTACTACCTTTGAAAAGTACCGTCTAGTTTTTCTCATAAATTGCTCTATAATAGGCTTTTTATACATTGGTTAGCTCAACATCTATTATAGTTTCTTATAAAGGAGGAATAGAACCTTCTACCTCTTCTTTTAGTCTTCTTAGTAAATAAGGTCTAAGAACAGCTTATAGGTTTTTAACTTGTTCATGTGTTTCTAAATTGCCATATTCTTACAAAAAAAGTTCAAGTGACTAAAATTTATTTTTCTCTATGAAGTTTAAAAGAGTAAATAGTTCTTCAGTGTTGTTTTATAAAGGAGTTCCAGTCAGAAGGAGTACTCTTTTGCATGGCATATCCTTTAGTAGACCAAGCAATTTAGCTTGCTTATTTTTCAATCGATGAGCTTCATCAATTATAATGTATTACCAAGGAATTTAACTAATGACTTCATCAAAATCAATCATAAAGGTTTCGTAGCTTGAAACAAGAATATGGAATTTAATTAATTTAGATTTAGTGCTTACACTTCCTCTTGTCATTATATCAGTATAATACCATTCCCAATTTCTTAATATTTTTCTTCCTTCTCCTCCTGAACTGTCGTAGTAAATTACTCCATTTAAATGAGTCCAAGTTTCAATAACTCCTTTCCAATGCATTAATGTACTTAAGGGTGCTATAACTAAATATGGCCCTTATAGTTTGTAAACTGAAACCATATGATGTAAAAACGATATAGCTTATATAGTTTTACCCAAACCCATTTCATCAGCCAAAATTCCATTTCTTCTTTAGTGCCAATTTTCTAAGATTCAGTTTAATCCTTCAACCTGATAGTCCCTCAACACAAGTTCATTTTTATAGGTTGGAGATTATTTGTATAATTAGTAAGGTTGATTAAAATCAAATCCAAAACTATCCAGAGATTTTTGTAGCGCAGTAAAAAGTTGAGGAGTTAACATATTATACCTGTTTCTCTTGCCTTAAGACAATTTCATATTTTACTAATGATCCCAAATTTTTTAATAGTTTTAAATTAAATCCGTCATGCTCTTCCTTGTATGGCTATCTAAAGCTCGATTAAATCTAAAAAAATCTCCGATTTTTTGAGGAGCGTTTATTACGGATTCAAGCTCCCATGTAACATCCGTATAAGGAAGTCCTTTCCATTTCACAAGAAACAATCTATCAGTTTCACTTAGTAAATCAATCTGTTGAATTTCTTCTTCAGTTAAGTGCTCCTAATAAAGTTCATTATCTTTTTCTAGCAAGTCTTCTCAATCAAAATCCATCTCATCTAAGTTTTCTTCGTTGAACTCGACTGAAAGAGTATCATATCCTGGAATAGAGTTGACTAGCCATCCAAAATTGAACTTCATAGGCATAAGGCCTTCTGAATTAGGTTATTTAATTTCAACTTAAATAATATCATGCCATTATCTATATAAAGCTATGGCTACTTATCTTAAAGTATCGCTCAAAATTCTGACATCGCTTTCATAGTCTGTATTAAATTTCAGACAGTTCTTGAATACAAAGCCTAGGTCTTTCCAAAAATTTTAGACATGCTTGTAGAATCCATTATGTAACCTGTTGTGTATTTAGACAAAATCCATTGGATTCTTTATGATTTTCAAGTAATCTGGTACTCCGTCAAGTAATGGATCCACAGGTTCTAAAAATGGTTGAGCGTAGGCAATATAATTTTGGTAAAAGTTCATAAGTTTGGAAATTAGCATAGCACACTTTTCTTGCCATTTTCCCTGAATAAATTGTCCTTGTCTAGGATGTACAACCAAAAAAATTTCAGGAGTTTATATGATTCTGTCCACTTCGAGAAAGATTGGATCGAAGCTATTGGTTTTATGCAAGTTGTTTTCTTCGTCACTTTAATATTCTTCATATCTCACTTTCTTGGACTATTCCTTCTTGTATCTGGTAATCTTCATTTTTCCATACAACATATTGTTGATTTCCTCTTCTGTTAACCATTTTAAGTGTAAATACGAGACGTTTTTTAGCTTGCAGAGATATAATCTTTCGTCTTCCGTTACTTTTTCATTAACAATGACTTCTATTTAAGTTTTAAATAAACTTTCTTCTCTTTATTTTTCTTTTTCCTTTTCTTCTTCGACCGAAGAACTCTAGTTACTCTTTTCCTCACTACTAGACTCAGCGTATCTAAATTAATTCACTTACTTCATTTCAGCTCTTTTTCTCAACTAGTGTCTATGATTGTTTACTGAAGATTTATTTGTCTTTCTTTTATATGGTTTTTCTTCTTCAGAATACTGACTGAAAGAACTATCACTCATATTAAATTTAAATCAATATGAATAATTTAAATCAAACTTATTAAATTAAGTTGAACCTTTTAACGAACTTTCTTTTATTTCTATACTCTTCTCTCTTACTATTTATATATCACTTTTCCTCTTCTCCAAATTTACTAGCTACTCTTGATTCTTTATTTATCTTACACTTAGGATCGCCAACCCTTTTAGATCTGCAGAACTCTTACATTTAAGGTAGATGAAAAGATATAAAGAGAAAGATTAATTTGCAATTAGCTTAAGTTTGCTGGTAAGTTTTGCTAAGATCAAGCTATTTCAATTATATAAGCGAATAAAAAAGAAGGCTTCACTAGAACTACCAAAGAAACTAAAGTCTTTATATCCTACTAAGTATCTCTTTTCATACCTCTTTCAAAACTTTTGATTTAGCTACTACATATTAGTCATAATTACCCAGCTTAGCTTTTAAAATAAAGTTAATAGCTCAATAGAAATAAAGCTCAGCTTTTCTATATATAAGTAAGCAAAGATTCACAAAAGTAAAAGCAAGAAGCAATATATCTAATATTTGAAAATTTCGTTATAAAATTAAATAAATGTTCATAATCTTCATTCTATTTTGCTTCAACTATTTTTAAAGTTAAAATTATAAATTAATAAATATATTTAACCTTTGCATCACCATTTGTATCTCATTTATCGTACAACTATACACCAAAGTCTAATTAGTGTTTAATAACTATCTCTAATATATCATACATATTATTTTATTAATTTAAGTTAACAAGTTTTTTAATTGCTAGTTTTCAGTTTATAATAAAAGTTGGTTTTATATTAAAGTTATTTTTTATTTTGCAGTTAATTTAAGTTTGCAATGATTAACAAAAAGAAGATTATTTAAATAATAATATTATATTTTTCTAAAAGAAATTAGTAATAACTCGCTCCTATTTAAATTATTATTAATCACTTCGTTTTTTATCTTTAATATAACTTTTTTTAGGCGGAAAGAAAAGGTATATCATAATTAGAAATACTAAGAGACAAACTTAAAATTTTCTTATTTCTTCAATTAAATTTACTTTTCAAGTTCTAGCTTTAAGTTATTTATATTAGGTTATTTTATATGATGCTAATATGTCCAAATTCAAATTAATAAGTTGAGATTGGTTTTAAAATATTGGATTTCAGTAAATGCTTATGATAATCAGACTTATCATTTGAGGATTATTATATTTTTTTAATTTTGTAGATAAGATGGATTTCAATGGCTCTCATCTATTATAACATCAAATAACACAACTATTTCTGTCATTTTTTTGCTATAGAAAATCTCCATTTTATAAATTTATAAGCTCTAATTAAAATTTTATCTTAAAGCATTTCATTTCTAAATTACATTCAATGTTTAAATTAGTTGGCTTTTGCGAAAATTTTCAAATTTATACCTTAAAAAAGGAATAAATGTTCCCTTAATAGCTATAAACTATTGAAGACAATTAATCAAGATTAAATAAAAATGAGCTTCTAAAAGTTAGATATATCTATTTTAGAGCATGTAAATTATTAAACCTTAAGTTATAATCAAAATGACTATTATAACCTTTTGCTTTATTTAATAATACTATTCTAAACATTTTTTAATTTAAATGGCTATTTCTTAGTTTCCTTATCCTTTAAGTTTAATATTTTAAATAAATAGAAAGTATTAAGCTAAATCTCATTAGTTACTACTTAATATTAACTTAGTAGCTAATTAAAGCGTATCTATACTTTTAATTTCGCATTTAGCCAAATTAATAATAATAAATCAATACTTTGCTTTCTATTCTTAAATTAAACCTTTAATTTTCTTAGATGTTTAGCTATTTATTTTTTATATAGTTCTTGAATGAAAATTGAAACTATAAGGCTTTTATTAAAAGATGGTATCTATATAATAAAATCTGATTTTGATGTATAGAGTTATAACTATCTTATCAATACCAATAGCTTCAAATCGCTATTTTACTTTTTTGTCTTTAACTTGCCTAAATCTACTTTTAGCTATTAAAATAACTATTTAAACACACTTGATTGTTACTTTTTATATAAAAGCAAATATAAGAAATTACTAGCTTTGCTTCGTTTTATCTTAACAAGAAGATAAGCAAATAAAGGGAGAAGATTCTATTTTAAAGCATTTAAACTTGATATATAATAAAGATTAATAATATCTAGGACTAAGAATATCTTCACTACTTTAGTTATTTAAACTAAGAACGTCTACATTAATTAGACTTTTTCATTAAATTCCACTAAAAAGTCTTAAAATAATAACAAATTTCAAAGTTATACTAAAAATGATTGGAGATTCAAATGTATAAGATGTAATCAAGACTAATCTAATCATTTGATATATCATTATTCTAAATTTCTATTCCTTTAATGCTAATACTTCTTTACTTTCTTTAATAGAAGTCTTGTCATATCAAATAAAAGTAATTAAATGATTCATTTGGAAGCTTTTTATTAGTTTAGCTTAGAAATTAAATTAAGAATTTTATACTTTTTAATGCAAGCTATAGATATATCTATGACTAGTTACATTAAGTTCAATACTAGGAAGATCTCTCTAATTAAAAAGATTTTGCAAGTAAAGTTTCTCTGCTAATGCAGATTAATAATTTAAATTTTAGTAAAGGAGTAGAAGTAGATACGCTGAAATAAACGATAAAGCAAATATTTCATAGAATGATTAGAAAGATAGAAGACTAACTAATGCTAGGATTATTAGAGGCTTAAAATCTATTGGTGTAAATAAGATTATTTTAAGGTTTATCCTTTTAATACCATTTTAATTTATCTATTCTATGGAGGAAGTTGTTGGCAGAGTTTTACTTTTAGGAGATTCAGGAGTAGGAAAAACCTCTATCTTAATGAGATTTGCTGAAGACTAGTTTCAGGAGAGCTATACTAGTACTATTGGTGTAGATCTAAAAATAAAGCATATAGAGATTGAAGGAAAAAATGTTAAGTTAAGAATCTATGATACAGCTGGCCAAGAACGTTTCTAGGCAATAACAAGCAAATTTTATAAAGAAGCAGATGCAATAATTTTAGTTTATGATATTACTGATAGATCTACTTTCGATAGACTAAAGTTTTGAATAGATCAATTTGAGTAATAAGCTGAGTTTAATAAAGTAGCAAAAATTCTTGTAGGAAACAAATGCGATTTACATCATAAGAGATAAGTGGGTACCCATAGCGCAGAAGAAGTGGCTAATCACTTGGAAATTTGTTTTCTAGAAGTATCAGCATTAGAAGATAAGAATATACAATCAACATTTCAAATAATAGCAAAGCAATTATTTGATTAAAATAAAGAAATGTAGCGCAATCCATCCATGCATAAGCAAACGTAAAGAATTAGCCTGCTTGAACCACCTATTAAAAAGCAAAATGCCAAAAAAAACTGTAACTGTTGATTGTTTTATTAAATAAATTATCGCTTTTACTCTATGAATCTCTTCATTAATACACTTTTTAATTTAGCCTATACAAGTTTAAGGAATGCATACTTATGCTAAACTAATGGATTTCCTTTAGGCATTTAATTCATTTATACATTTATTTGATATATCTTTTATTTTTAAACTTATATCAATTCTTTTATTTTAAAACTTTGAAGATGTTTTAATTATAAACTTTGCCAGATTCAAACTGGTTTTGGGTAAAATTTGTATCTAAAGTTAATTAGAATTTACTCTAAATAATTTTAAAAAAGATAAGCTACGTATCATATAGTAAGCTGTTTAAATAAATAGTTAACTAGTAATTTAAATATATAACTAGACGTAATAATTAAGTACTAATCTATTATAAAATAGTTTCTTTATAAAAGCTTCAGTACAATCTTCTATTTAAGTCATAGTTTATCTAAATAAGTTTCTATATTTTAACAAGTTTGATGGCATTACTATAGAAACTAATATGCTATCCTATGCTTTAAAACTCTCTCATTTCTAAATTTTATGAAGTTCTTCATTTTATTGAATATAATGAAATTAAGCTATTTTCCTCATTTTTATGTGAATGCTTACTACCCTAAATGAATGCAAACTTTTATAATGAGTTTGTGCTTTGAAGTAAATAGAGTGTGTAATAATGTAAATAGCTAAATTGACTCTATCTCACATAATTAGAAACTCTTTCATTATAGAAATATTAACTTGATAATCTATAAAAGTAAACAAAAGGGAGAATAAGCAAAACTATAAGAAGCAAAGCTTATAATATTTTTGAAAATTCAAATATATTTTAATAAATTGCTTTCATAATTATAGAGCAAGGAATTCATCTTAATTTAGTAAGTAAGCTAAGTTTACTATCTTATGAGTATTATTGAAAGATATAAGAACTTCTTTAAATTATATTTCTTGCTATGCTATTAACGTATTAGATATGTTATCCATCTAGCTATTCTTTTTTAATTTAACTAGGGAACTTTATTTCTTGCTTTTAAGGATTAAACTATAGCAAAAGAGTCTAACTAAAGTAGATAATATCTTATTATTTTAAAAGAAGAGATAAAAGATTAAAAGATAAGAAATATTTGATAGTATGACAGAGTACTGGATAGGTTGATTACTAGCAAATTAACTAAATTTATTATATCATAATATCAATAAATAATCATATAAACATTTCAGCTTATATTAAATGAGTCATATTTTAAGAACCGATGCCTTCTTTTATGACTATGTTGCATCCCTTTGTTAAATTATTCATCCACTGTCCAGGAACACGTGATGCAAAATGGTTCACCATACTCGTAGGAATAAGCCCTTTCATATCAATTTAATTAATAATTGTCATACTTGTTTCATTTTCACTTATAGGTCTCATTATGTATCCACAAACAAATGTATGAGCTCTTATTGGTTTTTTTTTCTCTGGAGCCATAGGGTGCTCGACTGACTTGAAATGCATAATAGCTCCTTTTGGTACAGGAAAATCAAGTTATAAAATTCGCTTCTGCAAAAAATCCCTATTAGTGATTCCAAAGGGAGCTTTAACTTCATATTTAATAATATCATATTCTGGAGTATGTTCGATAGTTTCGAAATTTTTAAAATTTTAATCTCACTTCATTCTTACATTTTAATTTGTGATTGCCTCTATAATCACAGGAATCGAGAAATTTGCTTAAACGAAAGCCTTAATAATATTAAAGGGTTGATTCTTAAATTTCCTCATATGTACAACACAACCAGGTTTATCAGAAATTAATTGCCAAGTATTTTTTTCAAGAGGTTCATTTTCTATTCTTAACAACTCTTATCAATATTATTATCTTCAGTCCTCTTTATTTTCTTCAGGTAAAATTTAGATAGAAATGGCTTCCAAACTTGAATTCTCTTCCTCAATATCACTTTAATCAAATTCTAATTTAACATCCCTAACTGAGTTCATTGGGCGAGAAGATCTTTTAAACAGCTCTACACTAGGTCTCATCATACTTTGGGATTACTGTGCCTCAAAGTAAGAGCTTTCATCCTCAATTTAAAATGGAGGAATTTTCTAAATATTACTTTATCCATTTTCTTCATTATTATTTATAGGAATGATAATCTCTTCCATTTGATCACTTTAAGCACTATCACTTTTCTGTGATAAAGATTATATTTCTTTTAACGAAAGTTACTTAACTTAATCTTAGTTTGAGCTCATCTTAAAATTAATCATCTATAAAGTTAGTTCATCATCTCCTAGCATTTAGGATTCTTAATAAACACTTTCCTAAAGTAGAGTCGCATTGTTTAGTTATGTATCTCCATTTTCGTTTTTCTTAGAGTATTTATTTAATTGAGGAGAAATGTCTTATGCGTTTTATAACTTTTACATTACCTCTACTTGCTCACTAAACTTAAAAGTACACTTTCTCACTCCTATATTGTTCGAATCTTCGTGAGGTAGAGAATCGCATCTTCTTAAGAAGAGTTAACGCTATTTAAGTATAATCTCTCCTATATTTTAATCTTTTAGGGACTGCTGATAATCTTAAACCTTTTGCTAGCATTAATCAAAGAATTACATTTCAGTTTAAAGTTTTTCGAGTCTTTGAGCATTGTTTAGTTATGGCTCTTTATTGTTAGAAATACCTATAACTGTAACAGGCCTAACAGCTTAATAGGGATATTTAAGAACGATTTATTGTATTTAAGGACTACTCAGTAATTCGGTTAATTTTCTATATGATTCAAGCTATTTACGTTCAGGCTTTTTACTTTCATCTAGAGTTTAAAATATAGGCAAGAAAAACATCCACACTCTCTTAGCGATACTGTATATTAAAACTTACTGCTTGCAATGCAATTGAGACTTTGAGAAGGAATTAATTTAGATTTAGATATTTTAGATTAAATCTAGCAGTGATACTTAGCTTTTATCCTTCTTAAGAAGCTTTTTTAACTCTTTCACCATTTTTTTATATGGTTTACGCAAGCGATTCTCAATAGCAAAATTGAATTCCTTGACTACCCTTTCTAAAACAGTAGAGTAGAATTCAACGTTAACGTTTTTATTCTTTCTTAGTTAATGGCAATATATTAAGAGACAAGTTATCCTTAGTAAATATTACTATTAAGTATCCAATGGGTTCTTGTACCTCCTTTTATGATAAGTAATCTTCTTACCTATTTGCCATCCTATTCCTGCACCAAGTATCAAACCAGCAAAACCTCCATAAATGGTAGTGCTAAAAATTAAGAATCCTAGTAACCCAAAAATGACAGCTACTCCTATACTTCCAGTATTTTTGTAATTTCCTATCTTATATTTATCAATTAGCTCCTATACTTACTGCTGATACTTCTATTCATCAACATCAGAAGCTTAAACTGGAAAAACCTCCCTAACTGTTTTAGAAGACTAAGTTCTTCGTAAAGCTTTAGACATTTATATTTTTATAAATGTTTTTGATAAATAAAGTATAACGTATTCTAGCTTTTTATATTAATCTTTATTCTAATACAGCTAAATTTAACACTCCTATTATTTTAAAACAAACTAAGAAGCTTAAACTCAATTATGCTGCTAAGCCTTTTAAATTAAGAAATATTTATACTGTTCGTTATTAATAAATCAATCCAAAGAATTGTCTTTAGTTATTAGCATTTTAGCAACAATTTAAATTTATTATTACTAGTATTACTGAAGCAATTTACACCAAATACCTTTAGGATCATTTCTTACCTTCTATTGCTATGCAATTGTTTCTTTTATAACTCTATTATATTCTATTACCTATCTTATCTAGTTTTAGAGTTAGTTACGTTTTTTATTGATTAAAGATATTTTAAAGCATTTGGTTTTTGTACTTTATCAATTTAAGCTAGAGATTATCAAATGTCTCAGCAAATTTAATGGTGTAAGTATTTACTTATCAAACAAAGGTACTGCCTATTATAAAGGAAAACTAAAAATGAAAGGCTGAATATATTTGGCTATAGCAACTAATTGAATGTATTTTTACTTAAAAATATAGAAGTTATTAATATCCTAAACTAGTTATTCTATATCTATATTAGCACCTTAAATTATAGCTTTCATGTTTATTCTATATAAGTTTAAATTATATGAGTGAGGATGCGTTACTTAAATATAATAATAACATTAGAAAATGCTAACAAGGAGTTAAACACTTAATACAGATTTAATAGTTATGACTGTGGGATTTATTCTATGAAATGTTACTTTTTAGCTAAATTAGGTAGGGGAGCATTCTGAAAATAAGGGTATTATTTAAAATAATAAAGTAAAGGTATTAAAAGCTAAGTTTACAATTTAACAATCTTAAATAAATATTAAGTCTGAAAATTAGATTGTCCAGTCTACTTAGTTATATCATAATTTCTAAATAACTTTTGACAGCTATATTCGTCAATATTATTAGTCAAAACTCTTTGTCCTATGGTTTGGAGTTATCCTGTTTCTTTATTTTACAATCTCATTTAATTATATTTAGCAAAATCAAATGATTTTTTGCTCTTTTCGTTTTCTTCACTGTTTACTTAACCTATTTTAAAAGTCGTCTGTTAAAGTTTTCTTAGTCTCATTGGCCTACCTCTTCTAGAAGGAGGAATAGGTTGATAATATTCAGGATGTAGATTGCTGAATTAAAAGCTTACAAAATATCTTATGCTTCAAATTTCTTAAAATTAATTCTTCTTCCTGGCTTTTATGAGTTTATTTCAGTGGATTAAGATTTTTAATCTTCTTATTTCCCTTCTTTCTGGTTTTCAATTTATGTTTGTTTCTATTATATCTTTATATTATTATCGATGTAAGGTAAGTATCTTTAAACTTATGCATTTATTGAATTAGATTGAGGACTACTGCGATTAGTCATTTCATTGCTAGGACTAAACTAAATTTTTTGAGGTGGTATGCCGCGAACTGAGTGAGATTCATAATTGCCATAAGGAATAGAATATTAAGGATCTACTGGATTAACGCATCTTTTAGTTCTTATTTATTTTTTAGCAGGTCTTGCTCCTTCTATATCCTCTATTTTCAAAGGATCTCTTTAGATTTTTTAAAAACGTTCTTAATTAACAAAAGCTCCTTCAATATCCTGTATAATAATTTACAGTTACATCTAGTTTATTTCTAAATTAGTAATTTTATTACACTTTCTAAATGTTTTTCTATAAATATCTTAGATTCTCAGTTATATCTTACCCATTTACTCTATCTTAAGACTTTTAAGTTGGCTCAACACTGGTTGATCGATATGTGGAATTATTTTGAATCTGAGATATGTTAGGAAATTGGTCTTTTTTATTGTTTTCTTTTAAAATTAGTTAGTACATTTTGTTTAAATGATCTTTAGGACCAAGATTTCTATGATAAATAGACTAATCTATATCAAATCTTACATTGCTAAGGGATACCCATTACAGCGAATGGAGGTCTGCAATTCATTTTATTTAAAAGGGTTTAAGAATAAAAGGAAAATTATCTGCTAGTTTTAACTAAAGCTTTAAATAAATCTTAGACAAAATCATTATTTATTTAAAATTGGCAACATGCTTTGACTAGATCAGTTATTTTTATTTTATGTCTCATTTATTTAACAAAATCCTTCTTTTATTGGTTATACTTATTACTGTCAAACTTATCTCATTTTTTATTAAATTACATTGAAAATAGCCTACCTCTAAGAAACCATTAATCTTGTTAGAAGTGAGTTATGATTTCAACTAGTATAATTTAAATTTGCATTTACTATGCTTTTATTTATGGTTATTTCCAAATTATTTATTTACTGCAACTTAATCTTTTGTGTTAAATAAAGCAACTAACTTAGCTTTTATTTTATATCTTTTATGTTTAAGGAATGATTAATTGAATGTTTTATTTTTGCATTTAAATAGTATTTATCTAATAATAATTAAACATATTTCCCTTCTATAAAAAAGGGAATAATCATTATACAGTTTTTCCTTCTGCCTTTATAAATAATTCAAAATGAATACAATTTACATCATTTTAGATAGATATATTAAGTATTTTGTTTCATTTTAGTTTATGTTTAAGCAGCCTTTAAAGCCTTTATTTAAATAATTAATAATAAAGATAGGCATTTTAAATTACTAGCTTATTAAGAAATTATTTCCTAATTATATAAGAAAAACTGCTAAATAGCTAAAGTTTTCTTTTTATTTTATAGTAATTAGCATATTATCCTTAATAGTAATTTTCTATTAATTTATTATTTCATTCAATTTTCTTTTTTATAAATAGAGTTAACGATTAAGAAGAATTGCTGCTATAGGAACTTATCTCTATGGAAATTGTTCTAGCATTAGGTTTCCATAAAATCTAGTTGATCAACTATTTTCTTGGTATCCTTCTTACTTTCAGGTAAATATAGAATATTCTTTAATATTATAGAAAAGCATTTAATTGTTATGAAGCTATCTAAATTATAAGCTTCAGAACACTTAAAAGCACAATTCCTTGAAATCCACTAGCTTTAATAATGGTATCGTTTTATTAAAAAGTAAGAATGTTTAATCTATATTATATTATTAAACTATCCTAAAACAATCACTAATCATACCATTTATTTCTTACTTAATAGAAATGCATGCTATTTTGCTTTTTAATAAACTAATGAAATGGAATTCTTTTAGTTAATAAGATTAAAGCTCTATATTAATTTGTTTACTAAAGACCTGTAATATTGTGTATATGTATGCATAGAGTGAAGTAAATTTAAGGATTTAATAATAATTGAAACTATAAGCATTATGATACTAGGGCAATGCAGATGCTATCTATTAATTTAGCTATTTAGATGCAAGATATTATTTTAATTTGAACTTCTATCTTATATCTATCAATATCTAGCGGCTATTCTTTAGTATTTTAAAAGATTTTAAGATTTAGCAAGCAATAATGAAATAAGATAAAACACCTTTAGCAAAAGAAAGCTTCAAGTCGAAATCTCCAAGTAAGAATGTATCTTTTGGAAAAGCAAATGTAATTGTATTTGACTAATGTAAAAATAGTCCTTTAAGATAGCCTCTATTGAATATAAATGAACCTACATAGTAAAATTATGAATTTTTAGGTTCAATATTTGTAAAAAGTAAAAGGGAAATAAGAATTGAGGAAATAACAAAATGGTAGCTTATAGCTTTATATTTTACTGATAAAAACGTATATAAAGACATGGAAAATGTAGATTAAATAGAATAAAGTAGAATAAGCATTAATGGAAAAGACAATTTACTATAAATAATTTATGTTTCAGCAAGCAATTCCTTAGAAAAATATAATAGTGAGTCTTAATGAGTTTCTTGACCCAGAATACCTTTTCAAGATTAAAGAATAATGCATCTTATTAAGAAATTTCAAATCAGTTAGTATCCTTTTCTTACTTTAGTAAGTCCTGATGGAAAAATGAAGGAATAAAATTGCTTTGAAGAATTTAAAAGCGATGCCAATAAATGTATCTCTAAGTGACTTCAAAAACAAAAAAATTATACTGAAAACATTAATTAAGAAGAATAGCTAAGCAAATAAAGAAGTTTACTTCAATCTGAAATTGTAGAGGAGTATTAGTATAATGTTGTTAACTCAAATTATTCTAACATGCTAGAATACTTAAATAAGCCAGAAAATTATCAAAGTAACTTGAAAAAAAGCAAAATTAACAGTGATCTGAGCTTATATCAATCAAAAACTGCTTAAAATATTTAAAGAGTTGGAGATATTTTTGAGTTTTGCCAAACACCTATAAAAATGCAGTCTGAAAAGTAAAGGATTTTATTATCTATCTAGTAGAATGTAGATGAAAAATAGCAGATATAGTAGAATGATCAGGAAATGCAAATAAGTTCATAAAAGAATGTTATTGAAAGAAATTCAAAATAGCTACTATAAGAATAGCAAAAATTAGAACTTTATAAATCTCCACTAAATATTAATAATCATAACTAAAAGGAAAATTAATACTGAGATAATTACTTTGAAAGATAAGACAAAAATGCTTTATCATGCATCTAAGAAGTAAACGAAAGTGATTTACAAAGTATTAAAGGAAGGAAGAACTTAGAATCTAATTATAAATAATCATTATAGAACAACTAAGAATGTAATGAAGGAGATATAAATTAAATTTAGAACATTCTGAATAAAAGCTATAATTGCTAGTTAAGCAATATTTAGTTATCATTGTAGAAGGAAAATGCTTTTTATTAAAATTTGAGCTATTCTTTTGGAAATAATTCTCAATTGGATGATAAAGAAAATAACAGTGTAAATAAAATAAAGAATACAGCAGTTGTTTAGCTGATTCAAGATTAATAAAATATAGCTGATAATATGATTTACTCTAGTCCACATTTCTATCAAAATAAAAACGAAAGGATGACTAAAAATATACTGAATTATTAAATGAACAAATAAGAATGCTAAGAAGTACCAAAAAACCTTTATTAGATTTAAAATATTGCATTAGAACAACAGTAAGTAGTAAGCTTGCCAACTAAACTTTAAAATTAAAAATAAAGCTAAGAGGAAAACCTAAACAATTTATAAAATCCTAAAATAAATACAGAAAAAAAAGAAAACTTTTACTTAGGAACAAACTAATGGAATATATAAAAAATTCCATCTAAAAGTGCTGTAGATAATATAAAAATGCAGACATCAAGCATACAATCACCCATCCTTCACAATCCGGATAAAAGCCTTAATATTTAGCAAAATTAAAATCAGTTACTTTTCCAATAAAATTACAACGAAATAAATAAAAGTTCATAATAAGAAGAAAATAATCTTAATTAGCAGCAGCTTCATCATAATATAGATCATATCTTGAATAGTAAAATGGAGGAAGACGAAATAAAGCCTAAAGAATAAAACAATTAAAATTAATCTGTTGATTTTTAGCAAAATTTTAAAGAAAAGTAGTTAAAGTAGAGTTTTATTAATTAGTTTCATTCAATAGTTAAGCCTATTACTTCAATGTAGTAGAAAAACTAAGAACTTAATGGTTCTAATAAAATAAAGGATAAAATTCCTTTATCCTTCTCTCACTAAAATAAGATAATAATGCAACCAATCTCTTTTTAACATTAACTTGCAGATTAATCAAAAATATGTGACGCTAAATACAAAACTTAAATTAACAAGTAATAGGATATGAAATAATAATAAATGTTTAACGTAATTGATAAAAACAGTGACTTAAGATAGCAAAATCTATCTAATAACTTGCAATCGATCTGCATTACTCCAAATCCTCTTGCACCTTCTTATAAATCCGTCTATTTCAAATTAAATGAAAACTAAGACTTAATTTAAAAAGATAAAGAAGATAAATAAAAATAAAATAAATAGCTAGATAACTTAAGCTCTTTACAAAAGGAAATTACTTAAATAGACCTAAAATAAAATTATTTGACGTATAAAATGTTGCCATATACAACTTTATTATTTTAAACTTTTACTGATGTTACCTACTGAAATGTAGAATACATAAAAAATTAAGAACATAAATAAAAACAAAAATAAATTTTGCTTAGTATCAATAAAGCAATTGATGAAGTATTGCCATTAAATAAATCAAGTACCAGTGAAAATATATAAGAACAATTAATTATAGATGAATAATAAATACCTCACACAATTCATGAGGATTTAAGCTCGTTTTAAAATTATTAAAGCGAATAAAATATAATGAATTAAATTGACATACTAATTTAGGAATCTAAAGCATAAGAAGAAGTTAACTAGAATTTTATGAAGCAAATAGAAGAGCAAATTACTTGTTTACAAAAATAAATAGATAATTAATAAGATTAATTTTCAAAAGTCTAAATATAATCTGATAGAATAAAATCTTAATTTTAAATATTCTTTCCAATAAAAATTAAAGACTTTCATTTATAGAATTATGAAATCAATCAAGTGCAGCAAACTTTTATTTACAAATTTATTGAAAATAACTTTCCTTAAGGTAACAGAATTTCTAATTACACCAATTTCTTTATCTTCGTGGAAATTTAATTTCAATCTAATAAAGAAGGATAGTAAATGCTTTTAAGGGATATTAACTTTGATAGAGATTTTCATCAGAAATACAACAAAATTTTTAAGAAATACTACAACTTACTTAATCCTATTTGGTAATTTTGCAACTATAAAATTAAGAGAGATTTACCTTAAAAAATGAATAATGAGAATAAATTCAAGGAAGCAAAAATTATTTTTCAGACATATGCTGAATTTGAGCATTTACTTAAAATGACAATTGGCAATCATTGTCCTAAGGGATTTAAAATTAACTATTAGCAAGAAATAGTTGAATTTTATATCTGTTTATTCAATACTTTTACAAAATAATTAGAAGATAAAACTTTCAGTTTTAATTGGAATGACGTAAGAAAAATGAAATTAGATTTGATGAATCTATTTCAATCTTAAATTTATACTGGCGGAATTTCTAATGTTATTTGGATTTGAGCCAACTGAAGAACTTCTATTTTTGGATTTAATAATTGAAATATTTCACATTTTCCTCTTATTGTTATATTAGCCAAGAAGGTTTTAATAAAATAAAAAATAAATTTAGCAGTTTTATATAACTCTTCAAAAATACACAAAAGCAATATTAAATGCTTTTTTATTTTAATAGTCTAACAAGTAATAAAATAAGCTAAATAAGAATATTAATAAATTAATAACTTATTAGATTTTAATGCTTATATATTTACATTTTTTATTGCTTGTCATAAATATAAAATTAGGTTAATTTTATTAAATTATAATTAAGTCCTTTCTATGCTTATTTGCTTTTAAAATACCTGCTATTTTTATGATTACCATTCTAACAAGCTTGCATTTATAAATTTGAAAATTTAGGAAGTTAATTTCTAATGACATTTGATCAATAATAAAGTTTTAACTAGAATAAATTTTTAGGTTACTTTAGTTAAAGTTCATCAGTTTATTTTTTAAAGGATTTGCTTTTCAAAAAAGCTATCTTTGTGCTACTTTATTTTAGTTAATAATTTATTTTTTAAATATTAGGATTTTACTTTAGATAATAGTTTTAATTATTTGAAAATCCTTTTTAACATCAGTTTGACTTAATTTAAAGCAAATAGAAATTTATTTTGCTCTAAATGCAAAGCCTTCAGATTATAAAGCTAATTTAAAGTATTGCTAATTTAATTGCTTATTTATTGAAACTAGATAATCTACATTTAGTTAGTCTTGCATTTGATAAATAATCAATTTACTTAATAATAAATACCACAAATTTATTATTTCATTAATTATTATTCAAAATGAATATCATTGTTAGCAAATCTCTTCCTTGTTTAGATAATTAAAACTTAAAGTAAGATTTTCTAAAATAGGTAAAGTAAGCGTATTATCTAATTATATAAATGTTTATAATACTAGATATCTGTATTTTTCTATTTGATTTATCTTAATATAAGCAGCTAGATTTAATGATTGTTATATTTCTTGGTTGATTATTGTGTAACTAATTTCTATTTTATTCCATTAGTTTCTTATAACTCTACTATGAAATTGCTTTTCTTAAATAATATTCTCTGAACCATTTACTTTAGATGATATTATAGTTTGCTCCATTTAAGCTAATATAACATTATTAAACATAAAAGGAATAAGATTTCATTGGAAGATGACGAAAAGGGAAGATAATTAGAATGTAGTGACTTTATGAGAGAAAGATGAATAAAAGTGTTTTTAAAGTTAAGTTAATTGATTATTTTAAAATTTATCATAGTTCATATAAATGGCTGAAAATGTAGACTTTGAAGAAGAATCTGAATATAGTAACGGAGGGTGGATCTAATGATTTTGCAATTTAGATGGACATGAATTTTTTGCTGAAGTTGACGAAGAATATATAAGAGATAATTTCAATTTATATGGACTTAGATCTAGAGTTGGCAGATTTTAAGAAGCACTCGAAATGATTTTATCTCCAGATGCTCCTGAAGAGGAAGACTTGTAAGAAGATACATTTTTAGAAGTTTATTAAGAAGCAACTGATTTATATGGTTTAATACATTCAAGATTCATAATATCTTAAAGAGGCCTGTCAATTATGAGAGAAAAATTCCTTAGTGGAAGATTTGGAAATTGTCCAAGAGTTATGTGTGAGAGACAAAATGTATTGCCTATTGGTATGTCAGAAGAATTGAGAACTAGCAGAGTAAAAGTATTTTGTCCTAAATGCGAAGAAGTTTATATTCCAAAACAAAGACATGCAGATGTAGATGGCGCTTATTTTGGCCTTAGCTTTCCAAACATATTACTAATGTCTTATACAGATTTAAATCCTTAGTAGCCTCTACAGAAATATATTCCTAGAATTTATGGATATAAAATTTATGGAAAAAGAGGTAGTAAATATTACACAGAAAAGTAAGAAGAGCCTGAAAATAGACCTGTTGAATGATCATTAAAAGTTTAGTCCACTATAATACTTAAGTGATTTAAATCCATAATTTATTCATTAATTAATTAATTACTCTCTATCCTATTTAACCATCTGCCTTCTATCCAAAATTAAGGAATTCTTTAATTTTCTTAAATTTAAGATTTGTTTAATTATTTTTTCTAGTAAATGTAACTAGTTTTTGTGTGTTTTTACTTAACTAACTCATAAATTTTATTCTTTTGCTTCTATAAAAAGCAATCTAAAATTATCTCTTAGAAGCTTTTTAAAAGATTTAATGGTAGCTATTGAAGAGAGCTTAAAATCATTAGCTAATATATCTATAAATTTAAACTTTAGATAGTCTGATAAAAGAGTAAAGAGAATCATTAGTTAATCAGTATAATTATATCAATGAAATTAATTCTTTTTTAGCTACTTTCTTAACCATAGAACTATAATTCTTTACTTCATTTCAACCTTTACTTTTACTATTTACTTTATTTCCTCGTAAATCTGCTTTCCTTATCGAACTTTTATAGAGTCTATCTGCTAAAATGTGGGAAGCAAGTTATTGAGAATAATGTCAATGGCTTTTTTATTCTATCTCAAAATGGCAGTTTCTAGTAGTTCTTTTACAGTAACTTCATTATTTTAATTACTTAAAGGTATTTTAAACTTGAACAAGAGTTCAAGAACTTCTTCGTTTGAGTTTTGAATAGATAGTATATGCAAATTGAACTTTTTATTTCACTAATTCATTTAGTTAAAATCTAACTAACCACTCTACAAAAGTAGCTTTAGACACTAATTACTTTCACTTTTACCATTAATTACTGCTTAATGAAGGGCACTAATATTGCTGCTTTTCATAAGCAAGTTAATACTTGCTCCTCTTTTTATTAAAGCACTAAGCATTTGAGATTATTTAAATTAGCAGCATGTAAATACCAAGCTTACTCCATTATAATTTTAATGGTTTATGTCTGCGTTATTACCTAATAACTCTTCAAATATTTAATTATTTCCATTCTTTATAGCATAAAACATGGCATTTGCTCCTGTCTTCCTTTTCTCATAGTTTACATCAAATTTCAAATTGATCAAAGGTAAAACTGATTAAACTTTATTCTAGTTAACAACTTCATACATAATATCTGAATGCTTAAGTAGTAGGGATTAGTCTTCTAGGTCTTTCTTTTTAAATTCTAAAATTAAATTTTGAAATAAGTTGTAATTAGAATCATTGAGAATGGCTTCATATAAATCTTCTATATTTTATCTAGATGTCTACATTTATTAATATTATTATATTTATAATTATCTTCATTATAATCAATCACTTCAAACATTTCCATTCTACCTTTTTCTAACTACTACACTTTATCTCTATATTTTATACAAAGATACTTATTTATATCTCTAATAATTATTATAGAATATAGACTCTTCAAAGGTAGAAGTTTTCCAATAATATAGAGACAATAATAGCTTTCTATTTTCTTATTTTATCTTATTTAAATAGACTTTGATATCATGAAATCTAAGTTATAAAGCAATCCTTTGTTACTTTTTTACTTTAAGGCTTTAAGGTAATTCCAAAAAGATATTTACAGGATTTCCTTGCGATTATGATAAGCCTGAATAATAGAACTTAAATATTACTGATGATTTAATTTATTTTTATGCAAGTATTGGTCTAAAGTATAGTAAGAGAGTTATAAATATGTTAAGCACTAGCATTTTATTTATTACTCTATCTAATCTTCTAGAACATTACATATCTTAAATACTTAGATATTGTTTGATATCTTACTAACATTATAGTTAGATAAGCAAAAGTAAAATAATGACTTGTAAAATTAGACTTAAATAAAGGGATTATTGCTGTTGTAATGGAATATAGAAAAAATAAGATTGTTCTAGAGATTTTAAAGTTAAAGCTATTTAAACTTTAATTGTCTTTAAGGATTTAAATTCAGCTTTCCATACACGTAATTATAATATCCATGTCGTAAAGATTTAAAAAAGTCTTGCCTTTGTTGAACAGAGTTTTGGTTAAGAGATTGGACGCTCCTAAAACTACTCCTTCTGGTATCATTCTTCCTGAAAAAGTTGATTACGAACTTGCCACAGTTGTTGAAGTGGGCCCAGGAGTAGTTGAAGAAGGTAAGTTCAGAGAATGCTTTGTAAAAGCAGGACAAGTCGTAATGCTTCCTAATTATGGAGGAACTCAGTTTGAATTTAATGGAGATAAATTAAATATTTATAAAGATTCAGAGTTTCTTGCTGTATTTGAATGAGGAGTTTGATAGTTCTTATAAATACATTTAATTTAAAAAGATCCATTTGATTCTAAAGATTTTTAGCTGTTTATTTAACTAGCAGTTTGAATGCTTTTATTTACTTACAATAACTATATAAAAGTACATATGTTTAAATTAAACTTTCAACTATAACCATCAAATATCTTATTTTCAATCTTTTAGATATCTATCATTTAACATTCTAGTACAATTATATAACTCAAAATGAAGAAGTTAAAATAGCATCTTCCACTTATTATTATATTATTAATAGCTAAATAAGCATTTGATATTCTAAACTAAAAGACTATAACTAAGTTCATAGTTAGATATTTCCTCTTTATGCAAATAGAAATAAATAATTTTAAATAGTAACTAAATAGATATATCTTATAATATAAATTAATAATATAGCTATATTAATATAACCTAAGATTATATCACAATGCTGATATAAAAGTATGAATAAGATTTAAATTAATAGATAGTACTTGCTTAAATAAAATCATTTTATATCTATTAGCATTAATGTAATTTCTTATCTTATACCTTCTTATTTTATATTCTAAGTTAATTAAAATCTAATTTTTATCTTTATTTCTATCTAATTTTTAGAAAAAAGGATAGATTAAGAGCACTAAAATTAATTTTAAAATAGATATTATAAAAGTATGTAATTATGATTGGCTTACTAAATAGCAAATATTTGAATTATAAATGTGTAAAAAGAAAAACTAAGGTAAAATAAATAATTTCTCAAATAGTTTGTAAAGAAAACCAATTTATATTTATATGACTATGCTGTAATATCTTTAGTGATATAGAATTTAGGTAATTTAGTTTCTAAAGAAATGATATTTAAAATAAAGGTAGTATTCTATTTTCTGTAAATCTATTATATTTCATCTAATTAATTAAAATTATTTATATTCTTGCTTAGGCTTTCATAAAGAGAACTTTACTAGTAAAACTTAAATTAGTGTAGTTTACTTTAAGAATATATAGAGATTGGATGTAAAGCTTATTTATAAAATTTAGCAGCTAATTATTTCAAAGCTAATTAAAAATATGCTTATTAAATTGTGCTTTTGTTAAAGATAATCTTAAAGCCTTGAGATTAATTTATTGAAGAAAAAGTAGCTTTAGAGTATCATGTTAGTATGTTTTAGTGATAGATGGAAGATTTTTATAAAACTAGATGTGAAAAATAAAGAAAAGGGAAAGCAGAGAATTAAATAATAAAAGGATTATAAAAGATTGATTTTTTATTATAGACAGATTTAGATTACTTATATCTTTGCCTTTTCTTTAATAATTCAATTTTTCTAATTACAAGTCCTTATAAATGGCTAATAGATATGATCAAAGAACAACATAATTTTCGCCTGAAGGAAGATTACTATAAGTTGAATATGCTATGGAATCTATTAATAACGCAGGAACAGTAGTAGGAGTTCTTTCTCCATTGGAAGGAGTTGTTCTAGCAGCTGAGCGTAAAGTAGTTAGCAAATTATTAGAACCTAGCAAAGTAAGTGAAAAGATGTTCGTTCTTGATCAACATATTATTTGTTCAGTAGGAGGTCTGTTTGCTGATGCTAATTATTTGATTGAATTCGCTCGAAGAGTTTCGTAAAGTTATTCACTTACATATTAAGAACCTTAACCAGTCGAATCACTTATTTAAAGAATTTGCGACAGAAAGCAAGGTTAAACATAATTTGGAGGTTAGAGACCTTTTGGTGTTAGTTTCGTTTATGCAGGATATGATAAACATTTTGGTTACTAGTTGTATACCAGTGATCCAAGTGGAAATTATTCAGGATGGAAAGCAACTGCAATAGGAGCTAATAATTAAACAGCGACAAGTTTACTTAAGCAAGAATATATCGATAACTGTGATCTTAAGTAAGCATTAGCACTAGCTGCAAAGGTATTGTGCAAAACAATGGATACAACTACTATATCTCCTGAGAAATGTAAGCTTTCATGCAGTGGAATTTGTAGTACTTGTAAAGTCCGAAAACGAAGTTACTAGTCGCACATTGACAAATCAAGAAGTGGAAGTAATTTTAAAAGAAAACAATCTTTTAAGAGAACAATCTTGAAAATCCTAAACTTTTTAAAAATCTACATTTTTCAGCTACACAAAAACCAACTACCTAATGTATTTTATTACATCAATCTAAAATAATTCTTGTCTAAAATAAAGTTTCTTGTAGGCATTTAAATGTATTAGCTTTCATAAAATCTTAGGTCTTTTAATAAAAATATATTCAACTTTATTTAAAAAATATAATTAAAGCACTATAATTTCCTAATTTTAGGAAAGCAAATAAAATGATTCGATTAGAATACTATAAATCATAAATAAAATAATATCTATCACTAAGATAAGCATATTTCTATCTTTTACGTATAGCTTATTACAAATCTATTTTATTTAGTACTTAACTTTAATCTATCTAATATAAAAGTAACATTGCTATTATTCATTTTGAAGATTAATGGAAATTCTTTACAAGAAAACTTAAAATGATAGAATTATTTATTTAAAGTGTGTAAATTAGAAACTTAGAATAGCTGATTTGCTTTTTATCTATCTAGCATTTATATTAAAAGTATGATTAATTACAATAAATTATTAAGATATTATTAGCAATGCTAAATGTTATAAAGGAATTAATCTTTAAAGTTATTTGAAATTCTTATTTAGATCAAGATCAAGATCAAGAATAATCAACTCATAATTAGATATTCTATTTTTTTCAAATCTAAAAGCATTAACTAGAGTATGTTTAGAAAAGTAATCAATTCAAAACACAATTTAAGAAACTGCTTTAATGACTAAGTCATCATCCAGAGAAATTCTTTTTTAGAGGACAATTTCAAAGAAGAAAAATAAAATGCTAAAGCTTGAGTTAGGTTGAAGCATATAGATTTCTATTAAATAGAATAAAAGAAAGGAATTCATAAATTAGAAGATAAATTTGGAGCAGATTTATTTTAGCTTTTGACTGAAAAGTTTTAGAATTTATAAATTTATTAGTATTAATTTACTATTAATGAGTAAGGAATTTTTCTTTTGATTAAGCCTTTCATAATATTTGAGTTATAAAATAAATACACAATAGAAGTTTTAAGAAATTATTGAAATAAAGCAATTCTAATTAAATTTGCATAAGTTGTTAAAGAAACTTTAAAACAGTAAGAATTTAAATTTCTTTTGTAATAGTTATAGAGGTAATTCGGGTCTGTTAAGTTGTATGATAAAAGAATAGATGAAGATTATATATGTGATCTCATTAAAGATAGGAAAAACAATTTTAATTGAAAGATAAGAAAAAAGAAGATTCCTTAATTAAAATAGTTTTTAATAAATGAGAAAGAACTTTGCTTGATATAGAAATAAATTCTAAATTTAGAGACAATAAAATTTAATTTAGTCATAAAAATATTAAAATAATCTAAACTTAAACATTTTAAATTAAATAAGATATAATATGTATGAAATTTAATAACTCAAGCTCATAAAATTAATGAGATTCCTAAGATAAAAGATTTATAAAATTGACAGAGAAAAGTATAAGAAAACACAATTGCAAAAAATGAAAGATATGCTCCTGAGATTATTTTTTATAATTAAAAGATAATTCTACTTAAATATAATATACTAATACTGACTAAGATAGTTAAAATTTTATTTAGTTAGATATTTATAAGCCAGGATATAATAATTAGCTCTTTATTAAATACAAGTATCCATATTTTAAGAGTAGCAATTTGTAAGATATTAAAGGTTTCTTTAAAGATAATTAAATATAAGCAATTGAAAAAAAAAGTATATAATATGAATAACTTGCAACTAATTAAAGATAATTATAAACTTTGATTTGGAATTATAGTTTCATATTATAATAAAGATTAAGATTATAAATCATTAAATCAGTAAGAAAGTCAAAAATTTCAAATTCTGAAAGGTTTAATTTATTAATTACCTTTCTTTCTAAGTTTATTTTTCATATTTAGAGGTTGATGACTCTAAAGAAATAAAATAATAATACAACTTTAAATATTAATATCAGAGCAGTTATAAGTTGTAATAAATGGTATTCGAAGTGATTTTTAAAATTTCTTAAAATATACAGAACACTCAAAAAGAAGCTAAAGAAATTAAAAGATAAAATTTTTTAATAAAATATAAAGAGGATTATTATGTAAAAAAAATTAAGTAGCTTTACCTTAGTTTACTAAGTTTAAACTATTCGTACTATTTTTTATAAAGCCATTATATCATGCTTTTAATTTTCTATTGATGGGACAGAGTGCTTAATAATGCTTATAAAAGCTAGAAAATGTTTATAAATATAAATTTTAGAAAAGAGCTATTAAGTTAGTTTATTATTGCTTATCTTAAGAACTTAGATCAGTAAAGTTCATTTTATTTAGCAAAATATGAAAATATAAAAATAAATGGCAGAAAAGATTTATGACTGAACAGCTTAGCACTAGAAATAGACTATTTAGAACTTCAAAAAAAGATAAGCAAGTAAAATGAATTAGAGAAGAGTTTCAATTCTTACTTAGTCCATTGAAAATGTAGATAATTTCTAAGAAAACAAAGTTACTTTTCCAATTAACTAGAGTTTAAATAGCTACATTTATGATAATGATTTGCTTGAAAAAGCTGTGAGATTAGCCCGTCATAAGGGATTTCACAAAGAAACATTAAAGAATACTATATTACATATTAACTAGATAACTTAGAAAACAATCTAATATAATGAGAGAGGATCATCCTTTATCAAAGTAAAATCTAATACTACGAAAGTTATTAAGTGATCCGTTTTTCTAGGGTTTTGCTGATTATTATTCGCTACGCTTGGAATTTCTTTTGGAATAAGTAGCATCATAATTTCGCTTATATTCTTTAGTTTAAGCTTATTAGTTTTAATAATCATTATTTGCTTCTAAGGAATCATTGAAACTTAAAAAATGTATGAGTAATCAGTGAACTAGAAGGCTAGAAACTAAGTGATTAAAGGTATATATAATTATCTAGCATACTAAAACAAATTATTCTTAATGTACAGTTGTGAATTTACTTTAGACAGACAAGGAAGATGGCTTTAATTTTAAAGGGTTGAAGTCTAATGATACGGAAAGTAAAGAGAAAGAATGTTGAAAATGACTAGTTATGAAAGAATAAATCTTTTAAAAAACAACATTCTAAGTCTTGATTTCTCATCCCCCAAAAACATAACAATGGCTTCTATAGGAACCCCTAAAGAAAGTGATTTTTTGCTCAAAAATTATAAATTATGAAAAATATTTTTTTTATTGAATTTTTTATCACTGTAATAACAAAATTTATTATGATTTATAAATCCTAAAAATCAAAATACTTAAATTCATAAATTATATTTAGAAGATATAATATTTTAAGGCATAATATATAAAAGTTAACTGATCTTGTATTTTATAATTTTTTTTAATATTTATAAATCTTTTCTTTATTGTATTTACTTTCTAACTTTACTTAATTCTATTTTTTTTGTTTCATATAAATTTTAAAATTGTTATTCAGCAAAAAATTTAATTTTATCCTTAAAGAATCTCTAGTTGCTTAATATTAAGCTTCATATTAATATTTACTTCAATTATGCTTGATTGCATTACTTTAGCTTAAAATTAAAAAAACAACTAAATCTTTAGCCAAATTAATGCTAGATATTTTATAAATTTAGAAAATATCTAGTTAATTTATAACTAATTACTTTAATAATATCATCATGCAAACAGAAACTCAGCTTCTTCCTATAAGTTCTTATTTGCATTCCTTTTCTTTATTTATTAAATTTAAGCATTGTATTTTCTCTATTTTATAATTTAATTTTCTTAAATTAAGTACTATTTGAGATATAACTTAATCTATTATTTATTCATTAAATTAATTCAAAATTAAGATTAAAAAATCTCTATAGAATCCTTTTATCAAAAAGTATTTAAGTCTTGCTGCTCTTTGCTATTTTTTTAAATTAATAGCTAGTATTTAATGATAGTTCAAATATTAATTTTAGACTTAAAAATTAGATATTTATTTTATACTAAATACCTATTCTGTATTTCTTAATTTTCCTACCTTCGTTTTTTCTTTTCAGTAACTAATTTTTTCTTAATATTTCAAATAATTTAAAATTAAAATTTTATATAATCAAATATATTTATCCTTGTTATGCAACTTAGCAATTATAAATTAGTTTTGAAATAAAAGAAGTATATTAACTTAATTCTTTCTCAAATAATTACAGGAAGTGCCTTTAAAGATACTTAATAATAGTGATAAATGACTGAAGTTTGCTACTATTTGATAATATAATTCTAAAATGCTTAAATATATTTACTTTGCTATTATAAACTAGCCTCTTTAGCTATTGTCTATCTTTGCAATTTATTATTTCTAATCTTTATCTTTTATTTATTTTTCTTTTTGTGCCATATTGTTAAACTTGTAAGCTTTAACTCCTCTATAATTGAATTCATACTTAATATCTGTTCTAAATATTTCTTATAATTACTAAATGGTTTTTATCCTTAAGGAGTTTGATTAATTAATAAATAAGAAAATAAGGAATTAGCTGGAAGTTGTAAATGGTTGGATTAATATTTTGATAATAATATAAGTTCTAAATTAGTTATTCATAGTGAATTATTTATTTTTCCTTAGTCAAATTACAGCTATTCTTATTATTCGTTTAAATTGCTTCTATCTTCTTTTCATCCTTTCTAGGTTTTTTAAAGTTAATTATTATAAGTTTGCTAATATTTATTAATGATACATTTCAGATTAAAGCAAAAGTATCAAAATTAATAAAAAGGAAATAATCCTCTAAATATTTGATTTAAAGCTTTAGAACTTATATAATAAGCTAGAAATTATAGCTTTAAATTCAATAAATATAAAGTAAATAACTATACGCTAAATAAAAGGAAGGTAGGTATAATAAAGAGTAAGCTAAAACCAAATTTAAATCTATTTAGTTATACTTAAGGAAAATATAGAGATAAACTAGCTAGTCTACTATGATATCGTTGTATTATATACTAAAACTGAATATTGTAAATTAATATTCAATTAATTAAAAATAAAAGCTATAATAATTAGAATTAAATATGTTTAATATAGAATTCTTAGCTTCTGAAATATGCAGAAGAATTTTAATACAAACTAGTGCTTATGATTATTAGGTCTTCTAATTTCTTAGAATTTGCTTGCTTTAAATTTAGATACTTCTTATTTGCTTTTAGTATGCAAGTTAATTCTAATTTAACTTAAGGATTCTTTAAAAATAATAATTAAACCATAATATAGAAATTAACCAATTATTAGATTTGTAAGTAGCAATATTCTCATAAAATTCTATCTAGCTTTAGTATTTACTACAAGATAATTGGAGTAAATGATGAAGTAATTCCTATATAATAGTTTAGATTAAAGTATCGTAGAGTATGATCATGCTTAAAGTGTCTCAATGAAGTATTAGTTAATCTTAAGATAGAGAGTATAAGAATAAATTAATATCAAATATCTTTAATTTATTTTCTCTATATTTAAATATGGGTCGAATGCACACTCCAGGAAAGGGTATTAGTAAATCAGCATTGCCTTATAGACGTAGACCACCAACGTGGTTAACAGTAACTTCATCATAAGTAACGGATTAAATAGTAAAGCTTGCCAAAAAAGGATTATATCCAAGCTAAATTGGTGTAACTCTCAGAGACACTATGGGAGTACCATAGGTTTCCTCTATTACAAGCAATAAAATTTTGCGTGTTCTTAAAGCTTAAGGATTAGCTCCTGAAATTCCAGAAGATCTATATCATTTGATAAAGAAAGCAGTTAACGTTAGAAAACATTTAGAAAGAAATAGAAAAGATAAAGACAGCAAATATAGATTAATTATGATCGAATCTAGAATTCATAGACTAGCAAGATACTATAAAAGAACCAAGAAATTACCTGCTAATTGGAAATATGTAAGCTCAACAGCTAATGCATTAGTGTCCTGACTAAATACGTTAACTTTTAAATTAAATAATAAATTTCAAAAAGAACGAAATAAAACTATCATAGAATTAAGTATCTTTTATTCAAATCTTTATTTATTAGCACTAGAATTAATTTTCATTTAATGCTTTCAAATATCAAAAAATTAAAATTATTGCCCATCAAATTAATTAATTAAAATGTAGAAAAACTTCATTCAAATTTTTACTGCAAGAACGGTCCTTCCATATTCTTTCTTATACTAACTAATTGTAGAATTCATTCTCTAGAAGGCAATATTCAATGTTTTCTTCTTCTTTTACTTTTTTATGGAAAATAAGGGATTTTTTATTATCTTTTTATAAAGTGAGCTTTGTTAATGTAAATCCTTCAAGTTCGATATTTCATCCCAGCAAATACAAAATATCAGATCTTAAAATTTAGATTTTCGTCATTATTTCTTTAAGGTTTTATTTGAGCTTTTTGTTCTTTTTTAAAAGTTTGTAAGAGTTAATTTTTTCCTAAGTTTCTAGATTGCTTTAAGTTACTATCTGTAATAGTTCATTTATCTATTAGTTTGTTTATTACAGATTAATATAATCTTTTTATGCCTTTTCATAAAGCTTTTTAGGAATTCAGTTTTCACTCTAAAAATCACATGATTGTACCTCTATAGGATCCTTGTTTTGGAGCTAAATTATTTATTATTCTTTCTGGAATAAAGTTGATTTTAGTTAATTAATCTCTTTCAGATAATTTTAGCAACTTTCTTCAACTTGCTTTTTTTATTCCTAAATAGTTTTGATTTAATTCTACAATTATTTATTATCAAATTTCTACGATTCCGTTTACTAAAGTTAAGCTATTTAATATTTAAGTTCTAAATTTTCACTAGTTAAGCTGGCAATTTTTACTTAGAATTGATTCAAGTCACTTCTACTTATAAATCCATTTTAATCTTGTTCAGTATGCTTTTCTAAGCTATATTCGTTGGCTTTAATATCAAGCTATTTTTTTAAGCTTATGATTTCATTAGCTTATCTTAATATTTAATTTCTATTATTTTGAACTTCGTTTTCTAGTTTATCCTTCTAATTCTTAAACTACTTTATTTCTTAAGTTTTAAGTTTCTTTTTAGCTTTAAGTTCAGAAATCTAATATTCTAGTTTTCTAATAGTAGCTTCAAGCTTTTATATTTATTATTTATTCTCTTTGGGTGAAGCCTTTTTAAAACCTTAAGTTTCTACTAGTTCTTATTATTTCAGTAGATCATAATTCATTTTTTAAAGTTTGCTCAACTGCTTTTGTAGTTCTTTTTCTTTTGAAGGCTAGTAACTTTTTCCAAGCTCTGTAGAAATTCCATACGTTAGGCATTATAGTTAAGTCAAATCTGTCATTATTAAAAGAATATAAATAAATTAGAAAGTAACTAATAAATAGGTAAAGCTTCAAGTTTATAGAAGAATTCATTAAATTAAACCTTTATTTCTTATTCTAACTTATATCCTTAAATTCTTCATTTCCTCCTTTTAAATAATCAAAGCATAATCTATCTAGAACTAGTACTTCTTTATAACTTTCAATTGTAAAGAGAGTTATTAATCTATTTGAAAGTAAAAAGTCCAATACATTTATTTTAAATAATTTGCTTGCACTACGATCTAAATAAGATTTTAAATAAGGCTATCTCAAATAATTAATAATATGTAATATAACTAGACTCCAATGCTTTCTTTCTTATAATTCAATTAAATATGATTCATCTTTAATGAAAGCAAGATAGCTTTTTCAAAATATATCACCTATATCTTAAATAAGCTATTTAGTTTATTAGCTTTCTAATAATTAAAACTTAATTTAACTTCAACTACAATTTTAGATTCATAAATCCTTGAATAATATGCTTCAAGCAATTGAATATCCAATCTTCAGTATTTATAGAATTTATCGTTACTCCATACTTATTCTTGATAAATTGTTTAAATAGATTTAAAATATCCAGTATATTTTGCTATTTCTTAATCTAATATAAGAAAATAAGATATTAATAGAATGTTTAGTGATTTATCATTAGCTAGCTTAGCAAGATAGAATCTAAGTAATAAGCTGTAATTTATACTACTTAATTATGTTTTAGTAAAATTAATTCTTTATTTATTGCTTTTATGCTTCTAATATTTGCTAAATCAATAAAAAACTTAGTTATTTTTATGCAAATATTTATTATGTAGCTAAATTCTAAAATAGTAAATATTTTAAGACAGTAATTATAAAAGGTTTTTTATAATCTTCTTCATAGTATTCGAAAGTTATAATCATATAAATAGAATGAAAAGTAAATTAGATTTTTTTAAATAGACAAAAGAAAAATTTATTTATTAGTCTTAAGGTTTTAGTACTTTGGAGCACTGCTTCTTTTTTTTCCTTAATTAAACTTTCTAACTATTTAATTTTTTAAATCAAAACTTAATGTTTCAAAATTAACTTTGTTATACATCAATTCAGTTAAATTAATAAGCTTGCCACTTTTGAATTACTCCTTACTAAATAAACATAGTGAATGAGGTGAAGATTATATATATAATAAATTTCTAAATGAACCTAGGATAAAGGCATAATATTTAATTAATCTAATCATTTAACAATAAGTGCTACTATGTGCTTTTGTAAGCTATTGTTTTCCTTATAAATCTAATGTAATTTTTTAATTTATTACTATCATTAAGATTGATAGATATCAAATTACTTATTGTACCAGTTGCTAAATGAATAAGATATGGCTTTATTGAAAAACAAGCTGACAGTTATATAAAAAAGCAGGAGTAAATCAGTAAGGTTAAGCATAGTTTTATCATATTAGATCTTTGTATAGAGTTTATTAAACTTAATTAAGACTCAATAAAAATGAGAAAAATATATGATTTTATAATTATAGGGGGAGGAGTGACTGGCCTGAATATTTCAAAATAATTAGTAAAATAATATTCTCCTGTCAACGTTTTAGTAATAGATAAAGACAAATGTGGTGCCCATGCTTCAGGAAAATGCTCAGGAGTAATCCATGCTGGAATTTATTATTCTTAATAGACTTTAAAGGCTTAATTTTGCAGAGAAGGAAACAAAATGCTATCTGAATACTGCTAAGAATTTAACTTACCTTTTAAGAATCTAGGAAAATTAATTTGCATGAAAAGTGATAGCTAAATATCAATGCTAGAAAATCTATATTATAATGCAAAAAAATGTGGTTCTAGTGTTTAATTGATTGATTATGACTAAGCAAAAGAAATTGAGCCAAGAATTAAAAAATATTCTAAATATCTTTGGTCTCCTAATACTAGTATAGCTGATCCTCCTTCTATTATTAGGTAGCTTAAAAAAGAAACTTAGTAAAATGGAATTGAAATAAAAGAAAATACGCAATTTTTAGAAAAAGTTTACTAGAATGATTAAGAAATTAAAATAAAGACAAGTTAAGGAGAATTTATTGCGAAATACATTGTTAATTGTTCGGGACTTTATGCAGATAAAATAGCCCATTAGTTTTAAATGGGATTGGACTATGAACTATTACCTTTTAGAGGTATTTACATATTTTCTAAGCCAGAATTCTAAGGATATAAAACTTTAGTTTATCCTGCCGTTGATACAAGTAGACATTCACACTTAGGACTTCACACAACTTAATATACTGACGGTAGAACTAGTATTGGACCAACTGCTATTCCTTGTCTTTGGAGGTAGTAATATTAAGGCTTAGAACATTTTTCTTTGTCTGAGCTATTATAAATCTTAAAAAGATTTGTAATGTGTGGGATGAGCAAAAATGCAGATCTGTATCTTTAAACAATAGCAAAGTAATTTAAGAATTACAATATTAAATGGATGCTTTAGGATGTAATTCCAATGGTAAATGACGTTAGCTATGAAAATTTTAATATAAGAGGAAAATCTTGTGTTCATCCTTATCTAGTGAACAAAAAAACGCAAGAGCTTCTATAAGATTTTCTAATAGAAGGAGACAGATAGTCAATGCATGTACTTAATGTAATTTCTCCAGGATGGACTTGTTCCATTCCCTTTTCTAAATTCATTACTCAAGAAATCCATAAAAAACTACATAAATGAGTAAAACTTAGAATATTTAAAGAATAAGTTACTTTTTTAATAATATTTAAGTTATCTATTTACATGCTAAGTAAATCAGCTTTTACAAATTAAAGATTTAATAACTTTAATTCAATAAAAATAAAATAATATTGAGCTTTCCTTAAATCCAGCACTTATTAACTGTCTAAATTCTAATGTGGATAAGAAACCTTTATAAGATTATCGAATAGTATAGTTGAATTTATTTGCTTCTAATTGTATTAATATATGAAACTAAATATTTTATTCTTTAATTAGATTTTTAGCTATGATATATTTATTAATCAAAACTTAAGACTGAGTTTGTAAAGTTAGTTTTATAGAGATAAAAATTTGAATTTAATAAAATAGAGAGTGATTGAAGTATTTTGTAACTAGTTAGGTTTGAAATATAACAAAATTAAATTCGAGTTTGATATCAAGAAGAAAGCTGATAAATCTCAGCTCCAACACACAGAACCATAAATATAGAACCTGAAATAACTAAAATTAAAGGGATTATTTTATCTCTAAAAAATTAAAAATTACCTAGAAAGTACAGGTCCTTTCTATAGAGAAAGCATAAAAGCTCCTGGAGCGATTATTGCAACTCCATTTCCTCCAATAGCTCCAGTTAGTGTGAACATCTTTATAATAGGCTTACTGTTTGTATTTTAGGCCAGACAAAAACTATAAGGAAAATGACAAGATAAACAGTTGTTGTTCCAGCATAAAACTATAATTTATTTTATGGTTTTTTAATTAGTTTCTTTACTCTTTCATCAGTGGGACTTTAATAAGGTTCTGTAGGAGAGTTTTCAACACTTGCAATTCTCATTTATCTTCTTTTTCACCATTCTTTAGTTTCGTCTACAATAAGTAAAATATTATTTCTGCACTCAAAGTAAACTAAAGGTAAAGAGACAGTGATATTTGTTAGAACAGATAAGTTCAGTATAATATCTAAAGCTCCTGATTCTTTCTTAAAATTATCCAAAATATTAACTTTTGTATCATAGCCATATATCAAATATCCGAAATTAGCTGTTAAGGAATAAATTATAACTACTATAAGCAGTCCTAATGTAAATGTTATTCTAATTCGAGTTTTAGTAGGTCGAACTAACTCTTTATAGATTGGATATAAATTAAAGTGATACACAAAAGCCAAAATTATATATGGAAGTGAAGTAATCATGTCTACTTTACCTGTCATTTTTATTGGATTCACATCTATAGTTCCTTTTCGAGCATGATCAGCTAAGATAAAAATCATGCAAATAGTATATGACATCATGCCAAGAACTCCTACTATAGATACTTTACTTAGTCATTTTAGTTCTTTTAAAAATATGGTTGGAAAATAAATAAGACCTACCAATCCTGTAAAGAACCACTTGTTTGTTAAAAAAGTACTACCTATTGCTTTTTCTATCATATCAGGTCAGCCAGTAGATAGTATAACTAAATAAAAAATTACTAGCATAAATTAATGTTGCACCAAAATTAGTTACTATAATAGCAAGCTTTACTAAAAGACTTCCTCCTCTTCCAAAAGCTTTTTTAGCTATCGAGCTAAAGCTAACTAATCCTGTAAGTCTGGATGCTCGAATGCACAATTCACTTGTATAAACATTTATGAAAAAGAAAAAAATCATAAGAGAAGAACCAATAATAGGGCCCCATTAAGAAATAGTAAACGAAAGAGCTAAACATCCTGTGCCCATAATGGTATTTGCCACTGAAAACACAGACGAGGATAAATCCGTAGTTTATAGTAGTTAAGATTCAAGTTTTTTAGCTATTTTCTTCTAATACTCAATTTAAGCTTTTTCAGCTACATTTTCCACTTTATTCGCATTAATTTCTTCCAAAGGAAATTCTTTTTCTTCTCTATTATGCAGCAATGACTAATTAATAGTTTAATATTGCTAAGAGGTTATTGAATTATTTTTGCTAGTTTGTTAACTTGACATTTATAATATAAAATGGACTTTAATTTATAAGCTTAATAATTTTAGAATAAAGTTTATCTTTTCTAAGAAAACAATATTTTAGTATTACATTAATTGTAGAACTAACAAGAAAAAAGGGATAACCAAATTTAAAATTAAGCAAAAAATTACTTTATGATAGCAAAGAAAAATATAAAACTTGCTTTATTTACTTGGTAGTCTAGATATTATAGAATTCTTTAATTAAATATTTAGCTATTCTATTTAAATCTTTATTAAAAGCAAATCCCTTATATTTAGTTTGCCTCATATTAAAGATTTTTGACTTCATAAATTATATTATTCATTAATAAGTTTAAAGAAACATAGTGTTTATTACAAAAATTTGTAAAGTTCAGAAAAAAGTGCAAACGTAATTAAATTCTTTATCATATTTAAGTATAAATTCTTAATATTTTTAATTTCCTTTATTTTTAGAAAGATCACTAAATGAAATGTTTTGCATTAAAATCAAACTTAATTTTTAGTTTTTTTATATTTTAAAGAAAAAAATTTATCTTAAAAACTATTTCTCTATTTTAATAATTTAATTAGCTCTATGATTTATAATGATCAATAATTAAAAAATTGCAAATGAGTAAAGTCTAAATAAAAATGCTTCCTTAGCTTTGATTTATTTATATTCACATCTAATTGTAATTATTTTCGATATAGAGGAAAAAAATTATTAAAGCCCCTTACAAATTAGCATGATTTAACTTTAAGTACTATAAGCAAAACAAATAAACTTAGAAATAACAATTAATAAAAAATTTATTTTTATAGCAGCCATATTTTATTAAATCTAAATTTATTTAGGGATTAAATTTTTTTCAATTCTTTAATATTAAATATCTTCTATTTATAAATCACTGCAAACTTTAAAGCTACTATGAATAACTAAAATATCACAGAGCACAAAAAGATTTAACTTATTATTATGTGCTACTCTTGTTAAAGTTGCACAATTTCATCTCACTGTAAATAAAATAGATAATAAATGTACTTTTCATTTTATTTAATATCATAATACGATTTTACTCAATATCATACAATTGCCCGTTTTTCTTTATTCAAAGAAGATATTCAAAAATTTGATTTTAAGTATAAAGTAAATACTAAATTAAAGTCTCAAAAAATAAAAATTGTAAAAATTTGAAATATAGTGAGATAGTTGTAATTAATCTCTGAATTAAAATTAATTCATAAGAAGATAAAATAATATTTAAGATCTAGATTATGTGTCTTTAACAAATTGATTATAAGTCATCTCATATTCTGAAAAGTGTATATATTCCTATTTCAAAATTTGAATATAATTTCTAGACTCACAAAATAATCTTTAAATTACTAAGATTATTTTTTGCTATAAGCATGGTAAACTATAAATATATGAATCCACATTAAAAATAACTTTGACATTTATTATTTGCTTAGGATAAAAGAGAAATTAAATATAATAAGGACTATAAAAATAAATTTAAAGTAAATAATTTAAAAACGAGTAATTTATCAGATTTTAAAAATCATTATAATTAAAAATGAAAGCAACTGCTATACTCATTCTCGATTTTATTTTACTCGGTCTTATTCTCCTTCTAAATCTATTAAAAGCTAACCTTGGATCTGGATGTCCTGTTTTTTATTGGATTAATAACCTGTATGGAGCTAATTACTGGATTGGAGCGATAATCCTTTTATCTCAGCTTTTAGCCTGTGTGCATGCATATTATAGAGGATAAAAGTATTATAAATGCTATGGAATTCTCAAAATAATTTTGTTCTTTATTTTGATTCCTGCCGCTATTATTTCTTTTTCATAACAGGAACATTTAGAAATAAATAACAAAATTACTAACCTAAAATATCGTTAAAAGCAAGAACTGATGTCATTACAATCCTCTCAATATGACTAGAACTAAGAAATATAAAGGCAATATGCAGAATATATTGATAAGGTTGTAGAAAGCTTTTAAGAAGAAGATGAAATATTCGATAAAAAGTAATAAAATAAACCTTCCTAAAGGAAATCAAACATTTATAAAAAGAAAGTTTCAAATAAAAATAAAAAAAATAACCATTTTTATGAAACTTAGCATCAAAGAGATATCGATGATCAATTTTAGTAGAGCTAATAAATTTCTAAAAAATGGAATGATTTTGATGATAATAATGACAATGATTATGATGAAGATTACGATGAAGATTACGATGATGATTACGATGATGACTATGATGATGACTATGATGAAGATTACGATGAAGATTATGATGAAGATTACGATGAAGATGATGAAGATGATGAAGATGATGAAGATGATGAAGATGATGAAGATGATGAAGATGATGAAGATGATGAAGATGAAAGATGATGAAGATGATGAAGATGATGATATGATGAAGATGATGATGAATATGATGAAGATGATGAAGATGATGAGATGATGATTTAGATGAAGATGTAGACGATTATAACTATAGGGATCAAAAAAGAAAAGATTCTAGATAAAATCCGTCCTGTAATCATAAAAAGGAATCTTAAAATAATTGGGACTTACCCTATCCTCCTTTTGATGATCAAAACGGATATCCAGATAATTGGGATTATCCCTATCCTCCTTTTGATGATCAAAATGGATATCCAGATAATTGGGATTATCCCTATCCTCCTTTTGATGATTAAAGATGGGAGAACCAGATAATTGGAACTTTCCTCCATATCCTCCTTATGATGATGAAAATAATTCTCCAGACTAATGGGATTTTCCTCCATACCCTCCTTATGATGATGAAGATAGTGGAGAAAATAACTAAAAAAGCAAAAATGATCACAAAAGTAAAAGCAAGCATAAAGGATGTCATCATGGTGGAAAGGGAAAAGATAAGAGATCTGAAGATAAAGGACATAATAATCGTAAGAAACATCATAAAAATGAAAAGCACAATGAAGATAATGTATATCCCTTTTTTGCATTATGTGGATACTGCATATGGTACGTCTTTCAAATATTTATGGGAATATTGCTAATAAGAAGTAGTAAAAATAGAGAAGTAAATCCAAGTCCTCCTCGTCAGTAAAGCAACATAATCTATACAAGATAATAATAGTAAAGACAAGGTCAGCCCATTCTAATGATTCCTATGGGTTAATCAGTTCCTATGCAAAATCTTAATGCTAACTATACTTAAAACATCATACCTCAAATTAATCAAGCACAGTATAGACAAGTGCAATCTTAGGTTCAATAAGTTTCTTCTGGAAATAATTCTGTTTTTATTCCTGAAAGTACTCCATGCATTAATGGGTGATAATAGAGATTAGCAAAACGTTTTAGTTGAACTATTTAGCTAAAAAAATTAAATCAATCAAATCAAAATTCTATTTAATATGTACAAATAATCAAACTTAATTATTTATTTTAGATATTAAAAGCATAAAATGATTAAAACTACAAATTATCAAATTTTCTATTAGAAATTTAATTTAAAGGAAATTAATAAATTAAAGCTTTAAAAAAGATATTCTATTCGTAAAGAATAATTCAGTGAATTTAATTAAGAAATTTCTTCCTTTTTCTTTTTATTATTACTTCTTTATCATTCTTTAGATGTTTGTCAATTATGTAGTAAATACGACTGTAGATGCTTATCAATATGCAGGAGATAGGTAAGAAAAATCCCTTGTTGATTCAAAAAACGACAGATTCACTTGCTTTTAAGATAGTTTATAGTAAATTATTATTTTCTCCTGTTTCAAGAAAATTGTTAACACTTTTATAAACTAGTTTTGCTTTCTTGTAATGCTATGTTCTTCAAAGTTAATTTTTGGTCTAAAATAAAAAATTTACTCTATATAGCATTGTTTTTAAAATTAGCACTTCTTTTTTCAAAAAATCAACACTTTTTTCATCCATGTTTTAGACCTACATTCTTCAAATTAAAGTCTATAAAATTTCTTAATTATTTAATTTAAAAATCTTTGAATAACTTGCTTTAATTAAAATTTTATAGCAAATGCTAAATTTTTAGTCTAGTACTAATATTTTTCGTCTTTAAGAATTATTACCAAGAAAGAAACTTAGAGATTCATCATAAGAATTAAAAAGAAAAAGCAGTAAAAGAAGAAAGAACATTAGAACCAAATTCATATCAAGTTAGTATTATTGAGGATTAACTTAATTTTAATTTTTTCAAATAACTATTTAAAAATTATCTAAATTAAGTTTATTTTCTCTTTTATGAAAGCTATGAATAATTTATTCTTTAAAGAAATGTCTATTTTAAGTTTCTTTTATGATAAAACTTAAATTTGATAATATTAAAGTTTGAGAATATTCTTTATTAAAGGTTAGATACCTATTAACAAAACCATTAAAGAATAAACATTTTCAATAAGTAGAGCAATTAAATCAAATTTTATTTAACTCTTAAAAAATGAAACATAAAGGAGCTAATTGGGCAAATTTATAGCTTTGGCCTTAATAGATTTATTTTTTTATTTTACTATATTCATCATATAAGCTAGATAAAGAAGATGAAATTAAAATAAAAATCATATTTAATAATTTTTAGTGATTATAGAATTATTTATATAACTGAATCAAGATGAAATCGAAAAGTACTAAGTAGCTTAATTTTTGGGAAAGAGAAGAAACTGATTAAGAGAAAAGAAAGAAGTTTTTTGAAGAGTCTAAATTAAATGCAACACAGTAAGAAAATTTTATATTTTAGACCACGATTGGCTTTGTTTAGTTATGCACCACCTTTTTCATGTAGAGATACTACTTACAACAGAGTTCCACCACGTTAAAAAAACGAATATGGAAAGGTTAACATTGGTCCAGTATCTTTCCTAGTTTCCCCTTCTAAAAAAGGAAAAGGAGTAGACTCTTATTTTTCTCCTCCTATGTTTTTATAAGGCGAGCTTTATGTTGATTCTTCAAGAGGAAAACATTTAAATGAGCACATAAGAGCTTAAAAAGCAGTAAAGATACATGATACACCGTTTAAGCCTGGAGGTCCTGTGTCTTACAAACCATCTACCTTTGAATTTATGGCAACATAGCCGATTTAAAATAAAATAATCAAAAAAGATGAAAATGGATTTACTATTACAGGACCCAGAAATATAAGTGCTTTCGCTCCAAAAAAAGGAACGTCAATGTCGCCTGATATTACCATTGGAAAGCATCCTGAATATATTGCTAGTGATTATAACTATGCAAAAAAACTTAGAGCTTAAGAAAGAGCATTGCATCATAAAAAATTGTAAGATTAACCATTCAAACCAGCTTCTCTTCATGGAAGTGTATTTAATTCAAATTAATAGTAATTTGGAGGAGAAATCCCAGAGAAAGTAAGGATTTATTTTTAGAAGGAGTATAAATTAAAAACTCCAAAAAGAGCAGAACATGATAGACCTTTTTATCCATCAAATCCACCTAAAACAGGAGTTTACGATAAGACAATCAACAAATTTCCAGAGTTTATGCCAGATCCTATTCATAAAGCTACACGTCAAGAACGCAGTGGTGATGATCGAGTTTGGAAAAGATCTTATAGAGCATTAACATCACCAGCAACTCCTATTGTAATGAGTAACTTAAATCTCAGGAAGGAGTTTCCAGTTTTGAGAAAATTGATAGTATGAAAATAAGAATTAATGATTTGCTTAACTTTAAAATTATGCTTTTCTAATAATTTTATAAATAATACCCTTCTTACCAAGAAACTTAGTAATCAGCGAAGTCTCTAATCATTAAAGTTTATAATACTAAATTTATTCTAAGCATTAAAGTATTAAATAGCATTCCTTTCAGTAGAATAAGGAACTTGATTTAAACTCTACTTAGTTAAAAATACAATTATACTTATTCCAAAAGTGAATAAAATTATAACTAATTTGTAATTTATAAAGAACAAATCGAAATTAAAATAACAAATTAAAAACTATTCCTTTAGCATAATATCCAATATATATAAGCTTTTTTAAATAAAATAAAGGATTATTTCATATTAAATTTTATATGTTTAATTGAAACTTTGGAAATAGCAAGAGGAATAACAATTCAGCAAAAATGAAGATTTAGCTAACTATAAATGTTTATATCATTATAAGTATTACGATGCAACTTAATATCAAAATTAGGAATTTCATTAAATATGTTTCTTAAATGTATCTCATAGTATTTTATAAAGAATATTAATATATTAATTAGTCTGCTTTAACTTAATAGCCAAAATAACTCATAAAGGCATTATAATTAGTTATTTCTATGCTTCTTATAACTTTTACTTTATCTGATATTTTTGATTCAGGTCTTAAAATATTAAGGACATATTTGAAGAATTTTATTCATAGAAAAGCTAAATGCATGATTTGCTAAATTAGTTAGTTTAAAACATTAAACTTAGAGGATAAATGAAAGAGAAGAAATAGGAGCTTATTACTAATAAGTAAATAAAGGAAAGAATTAAATAACATTTACTAAATTTAAGCTTTTAATATTTCAGTCTAAATTGCAATATGTTTGAAGAAGACTCAATTAAATAATCAGAAACTTATGAACCTGCAGATTACTATTCCGATGAACTGGTTTTTCCAACCAGTTCACCCAGAAAAGTTTAAAAGCGAAAGGGGTTAATTCATAAAAATGCTGTCAGTCCTTAACGATCTTCAGATGAAGAGTAGAAAGAAGGTTAAAATGAGAGAACGCTTAAACTTATAAAATGTATCCAATGAATTGAATAAGAAACAGGAGTTGACCAATATAATTCATCTACTCCTGACAAAGTTTAAAAAACTAAAACAGAAACTCAAAGTGTATGCCCCTCTTTAATCTAAAAAAGATAAAGAGGTTAGACTCTGAAAAAACTTCCATTAAGAAAAACATGAAGTGAATTATCAAAAGTAGGAACAGCAAACAGTGACAGAGTTATTCACAGGAGTTTATAGTAAAACTAATTTGAACCTGAAAATGAGATAAAAGAAGATAATTCATTTATTTTAGAGCAAGAAAAACAGGAGGAATGTTAAAAAAATAAATGAAAATGTTGCTAATAGAATTAAGAATTTTTAAATTTATAAAGATCTTAAGACTCCTTTTCTTTTAAGTAATAAAAACCACACTAAGAAATCTTCTAAATAGAAGTTAAGTCTTATAACATAATTATTTTCCATTTTAAAAATAATTTATTAGGAAATTTTAAATTTTAATTCCTAAAAGCAGAAATTTAGCTTTATTATTAAGAAACCAATTTAGAAGCCACTAGTTAAAATAATTAAAATGAGATCTTAATTAAGAATCCCTGCTAATATTATATCTTCAATTTAGTGCAATGCTAAATACTTAATTAAATGAGAAATAATATTGAGACTATTCTTCTACCTAATCACACATTTATTATTATTTAAAGTATACTATTACTATATTCTTTAAAATTCACCAAACCAACATAAAACATCAAAGTAATCAAAATTTAAAAATAGCAAAATAGAATCTTAAAAGATGTCTAAAGTTACCTATAACTACCAGACTATTTGTTAATGGCAAGTTACTTCGATAATAAGATATGCAAATTGTAATTAATTCATACATATTCTAATTTATTGAAGTAGATCCTATATATAAAGCATTTAATGTTATTAATAAAATTAAACAATAAGCAAAAACTTTCTTTCTTACTAGATTTTTTAAGGATTAAGCTCTTTCTTTATATTAAGACTTAATTAATTCAATATTAAAACCAAAAGTAAAGCAATAAACTTTTCTTTCTATTCTGAAAAAATAATGACAATATTTATCCTATTTACAATTTCTAGAACTTTAATTACTTACTTCTTTGCTTTAAAAGGCTATTTAACATAATAAAGTCTTCTTGCATATCAACTTTTTGTATAATAAAGCCAATGCCGATAAAACTATTCTAAACAATTAAATTTTCAAATTAATGATTTAGCTAATTTAGTAAAAAGCTTGTAATGATTATTTAAATAATGCTATCTCTTAATAATTTAGTATCTTCTATCTTAGAATAATTTAAATTAATATAAGAAATAAAAAAACTCATGACTTTAAATATAAAATTGTCCTTAATATCATAATATATCAATATTACATCAAATTTATCACTTAAAATCACTTTAAATTTTAATTAACTATATAATAATTTTACTATTCATTGTTAATATTTCTCTCTATAAGTATGAAATAGAAATGTATTAATTGTTTTTATATTATGACTTTTTTATATAAAATCAATAGTATATTTTCAATTCTGGATATGCTTAGGAAATTTATAGTAAAATGATAAACAAATTAATATGAAATTAAGCTTAAGAGCTTTGACACTGAGTAGATCTAATTTGTGTGCTAAAAGTTTTAAATAGTTTTGAATTTTTTTTATTTATTAGTTTAAAAGTTTTCATGTTTACTTCAAACCAAATTATTGCAGGCAAATATATTATTAGGATCAAAATCTTGCTTTATCTGCTTTAATAAATCTATTCCAAGATTGCCAACTGCTCTATCCATCATATTCTTTCTGATCTTTCCAACACCATGATGGTGACTCAAACTACCTCCATTTTTAAGGACTTCATCTCTTGCCTATTCTTCGATTTCCGTGTATACGTGGACAGGATCTTTAATTCCCTTTGTTAAAAATCCGAAATAAATATAAACTGTGCAGCCATTATCATATACTTGAGAAATTCTTGTAGATACAAATGGCTTTCTAGTTACTCCATACTAAGCACAAGCATCGATTATTCTTTTTTAAGTAAGGGCAACTAAATTTTAGACTTTGTTCCAGGGGACACTTGTTTCCATAGATTCGGCAATAAAATTATAGGTTAAACCAAAGTCTCTTAAATAAGCAATCATAAAAGTAAGGAAGTATCCTCTGATTCCATTTTCAGCTCCAGCACTTATTCCTTTATACCTCTTTCTAATTTAGTTAATTATTGACTATTGCTACTAAACTTGTTTCTTTTACCCTTCGTAAACAATTGTTACTAAAGTAATTTTGTCGGGATCGAACTTTTTAATTTCGGTAATGTAAAATTTTACAAAATGAGATAAGTACTATTTGAAAGGGGATTTTTCTGGTGGTTTTAATGCCATTCCAAATTTAAATTAATTATTATCTACTAACCTTATACTTGCTGGAATTTATCCACTTCTACTTACATCTAGCAAGAAGTTACATCCAGATTCAAACGTTGGAAAAACTATAGAGCCAAATGCTTTTACTTCAGGTATTTTTTTTATCTTTAATAAGGCTTCAGTAATAATTCCAAAATTGCCTTCAGATCCCAAAATTAAGTTCTTCAAATCTGGACCTATACTAGATCTAGGAGCTTCTCCGATTTATGTAGTAAAAACTCCTTTTGCAGTAACAATCGTAATAGCTATTACTATATCTTCAATATTTCCATATCGATTTTTTTTCATTCCACTTGCTCTTGTGGCAATCCATCCTCCTAACGAACTCATTTCAACAGAATCAGGTTCATGTCCACAACATACTCCATATTTATTAAGCTCTTTTTCTAGTTCGATACCTATTATTCCAGCCTATACCAGAGCTGTCATATTAGTAGTATCAATATGTTTTATCCTATTCATCAATTGCATATCAACTGAAACTATCATTCTTTGCTCGTCACTAGAAAGCTTTAAAGCATGCGTAACATTGGTACCTCCTCCAAAAGGTATAAGTACAACATTATGCTTGCATGCTATTTGGACTATTTAGGAAAGCTATTTTGTTGATCTTGGATAAATTACAGCATCAACAACTCTTTAAAGCCCTCCCTAGAATCTTATTTAAAAGATTCCTTCTAAATCTTGTCCATGTGATCTGAAAAGTCTTTCTTAATCATCGAATACAAGCTATTCCGTTTATAAAATTTCTTTCAGATCATCTAAAAAACCCTAATTTATAACAGAAGGGTTTACGTTTATTTGTCCGTCTGCACTTTAAGAATTCAAATCAAGACCACAAGTAGCCTCAGCCCATTAACGCAAACCTGGTAAAACAAAACCAGAAAATAAATATCTTGAACCTGTCAGCGTGACTAAACCTTAAGGGTTTAATTAAAATTTAGAGTCTTTATAACCCCAGCCTTTGTTATGCAAATTTTGTAATTTAGAAGTGATTTTTTAAGGTTGAACTTAATTTTGTAAAGTTTTTAAGCGTCTTAGGCCTTAGGACATGTTTTAAATTAATTAAGGATTAAACTAGAAAAATAAAAGAGTTTAACAAATTGAATTAAACTACAATCACTTCTTTCTATAATTTGCAAGTAATCCAATACTCTTTACTTGCTGTAAATTTATTCTCTTTATCTACATTTTCAATTGCTAGTCTAATTACGTTTGCATTGCTTTAGTACTAGAAGTCTTAGAATATTCTACAATCTAATCACTTGAAGGTTCTTCTAAATGTCATTGCTTGACTATTATTTATTGATATTTTATATTAAGTTTATTAGAAGAATCTTTCAGATTCTATCATTTGAAAATATCCTTTTCTTGAAATTCTACTTTAAGTAAATTTGTATATTACAAGAATTAAACGACATAGTCAGCTGTTTTTAATTATTTCAATTCTTTTAAATAAGCAATATAAATCATAGTTGCTTAATCAATAAAGCAAAATCAATATTTTAGTCTGGAATACTTTTAATCAAAATACCGTATATCGTTCATCAACTTAAAAGACACTATCAAGTATATTGCATTGACGATATCTTTAATCAACTTTTCATTGTAATATCCAAATCTCTATTAATTTCGCTCATAATCTCTAAAGGACTAGATCTTCTCTGTAACTTTAGAGTAGTAAGTAAAAGCTTCTTCCATTCAAGAAGTATACATCCTAAAGAAAAAGAATACTGTGTAAGATCTATTAAATAGAAGATAATGATATTTTAGATTTTTCTATATAATTATTTATTTATTAATTAAGCTTTTAAAATATCATTAAGCAAAATATCTTATCAGATATTTTTACTAATTATGAGATGAAAACTCAACATAAGCTTCCAGACAATAATATGATAAACGACAAATTCACTTTTGCTATATATAATGACTTCAAATAATTTTTAAATAGCTTAAATGAAAAAAATGGATTTTTTAAGTTAGCTTACACTATAATAGATATATTCCTTCTTTACAAATCAAAACCTTAAGAATAAATAAAGTTAAAAATATACAAGATTAATCAATAAATTGAGAAACTTCTAGAAACTTTAAGTAATTAATTGATTACTCTACAATAAACAATTAATTAGCTAACTATTTTTTAAGAAATTTAACAAAGTTTAAAGCATTTAGTATACTTTTGTCGCTTTAATAAAATAATTAACTTACTATAAATTACCTACAAGAGTTTTCAAATTAAGTTCTTTGCTAGTTCCTTTAATGAAATTCAATTAATTAAAAAAAACGGAATTTGAAAAAAAGCCAATAAGAAAGTTTACCAGAAGCGCATTTTAAAAGGATTGAATCATCCCTATTAATTAGATTTTTTAATTAACTTAAGTTATCAAATAGTTGAATAATATTTTTACTTATATGGATATAATTAAATTTGCTTTAAAGATTTAGTGAAAAAGTTTAAAATAATAATGTTAAATATCGATTCTCTCATTTCAATTAGAAAACTAAAATAGCTTTTTATTTTATTATTCGATTTTCTACTCATTTAAACACAAGACAACTTGCTGAAAATCGCCTCCATAATTTTCTAGTAATTTAAGATTTTCTTTTGTATCTAAGTGTCCCATAGACACTAATTTCATAACTTTTTCTTTAACTTCTTTTCCATAAATATATATTTTGGAAGCTAGTTTATCGCCAAATTTTTAATTGTCTTCTGTTGCTAATTAAAATACTGTATGATGAAATCCTTCTTAGCTGGGAGCAACGATATTTAACACCAAAAGACTTGATCCACCTGGTTGTAATGAAGGAATGAAATTTTATACATCAAAGGCAGAATTTCCATTAATCTATACAATTTTACAATTATTTGGTCATTTTTAATTTCCTGTATTTGTCAAAATTAATTTTTCTTGTATGATTGTATTTGGAAGTACTTTTTGGAATATTTCTTAAGAAGAATTTTCCTTTTATACAGTAATGCTTGCCTGTAAATTGATTTTTTATCCTTTCATTTTATTTTTAATAGACTTAAGCATGCTTCCTGAATGACCTTTTTCTTACTGCATTTAATTATAATCATCATAATCTTAAATTTCTCATGATTCATTTACTAAATTTCTACCATTCTAATTTTTAGATTCGTTCATTTTATTTTGCAAAATGATTTCAGAAATTTAAGTAGGACTTCTTATTTTAAGAAAAGGATGCTAATGATCTAGGTTATATTCACAATTTGAGCATAAGTCAGCATTGCATTTTTAGCAATAATATCTTACTCCAATAATAGGACCTTACTCGCAATTGATGCATTTCACAAAATGAACCTGTGGCTCTCCATATAAATAGTTGTTTGTCGCATAGTCATCAAAATTTTCCAGTTTATCTTCTTCTAAGTTACTCAATATAGTTTACTATAGCTCATTTATTTAGTGAGTTACTTAGTCTTATAATAGCTAATTTATTTTCTATAACTATTAGCTGGCAATTAATTAGCTAGAATCTTGTTCCTCTTCTTAATAAAGACTTGAATTGTCTTAGAATCTAACGAAATATTTTCCAAGTAAGCTAATATTATTTCGTTTTAAAATATCTTCTATTAAGCTGACAAATTTTGATAGTATTTGATTCTAAGAGTTAACTATCTCTTGCTATATTTTAATTTCATCTTCATCCTTTTATTAATTTAACTCTTAGCAAATCTATTCCATTTTAACGCTAGTTTCCTGGCTCTGTTCGCTATTAAATTAACTTCAATCTATCTAAAAGGAATTTTACTAATTAGCTAATGAATTATCCAATTCAAAAATAAAAATATACTCCTCTTAGCGTAACTAACTTAAAAGATCGTTCAAAGTTTAATCATTCGATACTTCAAAATTAAATTCGTTCTAACTCTGAAGCATAACTTTAACACAGTCATGAACCTCTTCTTTCTTTTAATTAAACTACTAGTAAAACAGCTCTTTCAAGCTATCTAAACTGGTAAGGAGCGATTTAACTTGGGCAACCTAATTGTTTCAAATAAGAGTAATGGTAATTTCAGAATCCATTATATTAATAAATAATAGTTTCTTATAAAACTATTCCTTATTCAAATAACTATTCTTTACTTTTATAATTCTTCTTATTTCCATTCACTTCTATCATTACTCTTCTATATTTATTGCTTCCTTACTTTTAAAATTTAATTTTTAGTAATTTAAAGAATGAAGGATTGCTAATTATTTGCTTATAAAAAAGAAAGAAAATTAATGTAAAAATATAAAGAATTAAACTAAGGAGATTTACCATAAATTAAACAGTCTACAAAAACATAATGAAGCTTTATGCATTTATATCAATAAATAGCAAGTATATCTAATAAATTCTAATTACGAAGTTAGATAAAGCAATAATCTTAATAACTAAAATTAAACTAATTACCTTCTATAAAATCTATAAGAGCTTTTTCAATTTTGTAATATAATTTTATTTCATATCTAAAAATAAAGCATTTAAATATTATTTTTAAGCTAAAATATTAGAACTTAAAAAACAAATTAAAATATAGGAGTGATATAATTGGCTAATAATACAAATAATTATCTATAGAAGAATAAATAAATATAAGCATTTTCATATTTTACTTAATTTTTAACTCTAAGTTATGAAAAATTTGAAAATAGCTTTTTAGTATAATTTATTTTTCTATTTGGCTATATTTGAGATGTAAAAAATTGTTCTTAATTGATAAAAAATATTTGGAAGAAATCATCTTAACTCATTGTCTGCTCCACATGCCACCTGCAATATTTTCATCACTGCTAAGCAGATTTCATCTTTAAATGGTGACGCACAAACTTGAATTCCAACAGGTAATCCCTAACTATTTTGCATATTAGATTATGCTACTTATGTTGTAAATGTATTCTTATTACTTTGGTAATATTGCTCCTCTGGCTTTACATAAGTTATATTAACTGTCCCGCAACTTAACTGTAAAAGTGAAGGCATCCAAGAATAACTGAAGGCATGTACTAGATTTAAAGTATTTAGATGAATAGGAGCAACAACAGCTGCTAAAGGACAAATATAGGCGTCTAAATCAAGTTCTTTCAAGTAAGCGTAAAATTATTTTTTTACCTAATCAATTTTATTTTTAGTTGTTCGAATGTCTAATAATGTAGGAACTTCTTTTATTTAGCATATACTTTGAGCTGTTTCTTCATCTTTTAAAATTAATTTAGCTATCAATGATAAAATTAAAGAAAATCCAGGCACATTTCTGATATAATCTTCTAGAAGAAAATAGGGAGCAGGAGATTCACCTTTTAAAGCATCTTTTAGATGATTGGGGTCGCCAGTTGAAATTTTTACAAATAAATCAAAGCAATCTCCAGCAAGCTATATGTTCATCGGAATGAGGGTATGACCTTATTATTCCAGTATTTATTTTGCTTCTTAAACAGCTCTAATTATTGATGGACAAGGAGTCATAAAATTATCATCAGTGAAAAAACCTATTTTCAACTTTTTATTTCCATTAATAATGCTTTTATATAAATTCCAATCATAAGGCATATGTGGACTATTAGGATCAAATTAACTTTACTTTTAAAGCCAGGCGCTAATAACTTAAACAGCTTCATCTACATGTCTTGTTAATACTCCAGCGCTCGAAATTTTGTCATCACATATTTCGTTCTTAGTAATATCAGGTATTCCTTATAAGCTATGTCTCAAAGGAGATATTTTATATCCTACAAGTCCATTAAAGTTAGCTGGAATTCTAATGCTGCCACCATAATCAGTTCCTAAACTAAATTATGAAAGTTTTCTTCCAACCATGCCAGCACATCCACCTGAGCTTCCTCCTGAAGTTCTATTGTTGTCGTAAATATTAGAAATTCTTCCGTAAAAGCATTCACTTTCAACCCAATAAACGCATTAGCAGAGATTAGTTTTTACGAAGGGTATTGCACCTTATTCTCTAAGAATTTATACATGCAAACAATCTTTTTTATCTACTGTAAACGCTCTCCAAACACATCCTATAGATGTACAAGAACCTTTCATTTAATACTCATCTTTTACTGAAAACGGAACTCCTAAGAGTGGTAAATCAGGTTTGACTTCCATTTTATCAATTTGCTTTGCTGTTTCTAATGCTTCTTCATAAAATTACTCTGTAATTAAGAAATTTTTTCTTCCTTCTTAAATGGTTCGCTTAATATAGACAGTCATCACTTCTTCTGCTAATATTTTTTTTTTTTGATTGCTTCACTGATTTAACTAGCTGAAAGCGATAATACGAACTGTTCTAATTCTTAAGAAACATTCATCAATTTAGGGACTGGTTTTTTAACTTCCTACTTTATTTTCTTTTATCCTTAGAAATACCGATATGTCATTCAACTCCATCTGTGGGCAAGTTTGTAAGAAACATAAGCAGATACTAAAACTCCTAAATAAAAAGAAGCCTTTGAATTAGCATGAACCTCCATTTTAAATAATTCAATATTCTTTATTTTAATTAGACTAACAAGATAGTCAAGCTTCTCAAAAATTATATCTTTTGAAGCAAACTATAAGATATTCAGATTTATCCTCACTTTAAAAAAGCCTTAATTAAAATAAAATATTATTATAGTCAAATACTAGCGCTACAAGCCATAAATGCTCTATTTCTTTTAGAAAAAGGCTCATTTCGATAAGCTAAATGCTTTTTTCATAATAAACTTATCATTATCTGCATCCACTATTCTTTATTCATCTTGCTATAATTTAACTATTTATATATTCCAACAAAGTATTTCATATTAGAAATTAAATTTGAAATAGACAAGCAATCTTAGATGAAATAGCTAGTGATAAATATCTAAAATGTGCTTATTTAATTAATATATACTATTATTTAAAAGTTTGAAAGTAAGAGAAACTTAAATAAATAGAGTGATGATTATACTATAGAGTTAGTAAATACAATATACTAAAGTTATTTAATTTAAGTTTATTTAATACTTCAAAATTACTAAAATATTTGCTCGAAAGTACTTCAAATTATTCTAGATAAATTTGCTAATATATCATAAAGTAAAACCTTTTAAACTTATTACTTTACTTGTATTACTCTTTCTATTTATTATAGAAGCTAGGTAGACTTTTATGTTCCTTGTTGTGAATATTCAAACTATTAAGTTTACTAAATCAGTGATATCTTCACCTTATTTATAAGCTCTTAGACTCTTATACTGCGCTTTTAGGTGTTTTTTTATACTGGTTTTATTAGAAAGGCTTAATTAAAAATAGAATTTATCATAAATGAGTAAATAAAAGAAAGATCAATTAAGGTAAAAACTAAAAGGGTACTAATTATAATAATAAATATTAAAGTACAAGCTATTTAACTACCTCTTGTCATTAAGTTTTATAAAGGCAAGTAAATTAGAAAGAATATTTTAGTAAATTACTCTACAATGAAATAGACACAAGAATTGAATTTACTAATATAGTAGAATAAGATAATAAAATAGGAACATGAGCATAAATTGTGGATGATAGGTATTAAATAAATAGTGTTTTTATAAAATTATAATGAAATTATATTTATTGCTCTTTATTCCTTTCCTTACAGCTATTTGCTAATTTATAGAAAAAGATTCTATCTAAGATTTAAAAGGCAAATTATTTCATGACTGGCTCTTCAAATTTAAAACAGAGTTGCGAGTTATTTGGTTTTATGCTCCTTGGAGTAAAGACTGTAAAGTTTTAAGCCCTTAGTTTTCGAAATTAGCTGAAATTATGAAAGATTCAGGAGCAAAATTTGCAAGGCTTGATGCAACACTAAACGAAAATTAAGATATAGTAAAATAGCTAGAAGTAAAGATATATCCTGCAATAAAATTTTATCTTCCAGATGAAATTACTCCTAATTCATATAAAGGCTTTATTGTAACTGAAAGCATTTTATCTTATCTCTAAGGAAAACTAGATTAAAAAGAACCATTAGTAAATCTTTCTGATGTTCAGAAGTTTAGAGATAAATATCCAGATAGTCCTATTATAATAGGAGTATTCCCAAAATAGACTTAAACTTTTTAGTGGTTCCAAGAAATTCAATAATCAAAAATGGATTACTTTAGATTCATTTAAGTCAGGAATGAAAATCCCTAAGAAATTTTATAAGAATTCTAGCTAAAAGATGAAGGAGTAGTTACTATCTTCCCTTAATTCATTTCTAACAACTTTACAAGTAAAGAGATTTTTGAAAGCAAATAAGATTTTTAGAAATGAATTGAAACTAACATACTATAGAAGACTGTTATATTTTATCCTCATATCTAATAATATTTGAAATAACTCAAAAAACCCTTTGGTCTTTTAATTGTAGATGCCAGCTACGAAAAATCTTCAAAGCATGTTAAATATATATGAACAAGAATTGCAAGACTAGAAAGAAACATATCAGTTGGAATAGTCGACATAGCTATAATGAAAGATTATTTAGATTCTCTAGGAATTGATGAAAGTGTTTTTATAATAATAGAGAGTAAAGGAATTAAATATGTCATGGAAAATCCCATCGCTGATAAAAAAATTCAATTTGATTAGATTTAGAAATTTTTAAGATATCATCATATGAAATATTTAGATATTTATGTAAGATCTGAAAAGATGCCAGTGAACTAATACGAAAATAATGTACTTAAATTAGTTGGTAGAAATCATAGAAGTGTGCTTTCCAGGAAGGACAAAGATTTTTTTATTTACTTTTATTCTCCTTAAGATGAGCAAAATACAAAAATTATGCCTGTATGAGAGAAATTAGCCTAAAAATATAAAGATACTGACATTGTGATTGCTAAATATGATATAGTTAATAATGATATTCCTCCTAATTTTGAAATTGAAGGATATCCTTGTTTTTATTTTCTTCCATAAATTGTAAAGTAGCCTTGGCGCTGGCCTGGAGGAAAAACATTCGAAGAATTAGATGAATGGCTTTAGAAGAGATTAGTTCTTAGGAAGCTAGAACTATGATAAAGTTCAAAATCTTAACTTAATTATCTATTAATATGAAGAAAATTAGTTTCATTAATCCTTCAATTTAAGCATTTCTTTCAAACCTTTTAAGTAGATAAGAACTTGCTCTTACATAAAAATAACTATTTATAGAAAGATTAATTTTTTATTATAGTAATATCTTTTAATGTTCTAATTGGGTTCAATAATTTTAGGCGAATAAATTTATATAAATAAATAAGCCGAAAGAATGTCAAGCCTATGAAAACTAATCACTACCAATATTAGATTCAGATTCCTATATTCTACTTTTCAAAATTAAAACACTTTGTTCTAATCTCAATTTGTCTTAATTCAATTAAGCTATTTACTATTTTGAAAACTAATTTTCGCTTTTCTCCTCATTAACAATTTTTTTGAAGTCTTTGGAAAGTCTTTCAAGTTCATACAAAACTTTAGCAGTAAAGTTATTGCATTCTTCTTTGTTAACATGTTCTAATATTGTTGCTTCAGTTCTAATAACCTACTATAATTTTTAGTTTTTATGAAGCTCTTTGCTTATATCCTTTATTCTATTCTACAAATTAATAGTTACAAAAAGAGAGGACAGATGAGCTTTAATAGGCAACTGTCTTGAATTAGTTGATACAGGTATTATTGATGAAGCTATTACTTATTAATCATAATCCTCTAGTTTTTAATCCTCTTTCATCATCTTTTAAAGTTAAGCACTAAATTAATTAAATTATATCAGAAAGCTAGCAAGTTCCTGTTTCAAAAAATAAGCGATAAATTTTAAAGCTACTTACATATTTAAATTTAGACTAGATTATGTAGATAAATAACATTAGTGCTGTTAATTAAAAATATTATCAGACTATATTTTTATAAATACCCTTACACCCATATTATAATTCAACTTTTTGCTTAATTTAATCAAATGAAAGAAATACGAAGTTAAATAAATAAATATGTGTCAGGTAGTCAGTTTTTATAAGACTCAACATTTCGTCCTCTATAAATTTTAGCATTTTGGGAAAACAATTGTCTAAATTTTGCATCTCTCATTGACAAAAGTCAGTCAATAGGTTAGAAAATATTCTCTCCTAGAAGTGAAGATGCGTAAAAGATATTTCAAGGTCTGTTTTTCACATTTTCAAAATTAAATTTATTGATCATTTCTCTCTTGGTTTTAGTCTTGTCTACTAAATCAGTTTTATTTATCAAAAATACAAATGGCTTTTCATAAAGTTAGTCATCATTAAGTACATGCTATTGAAGAATTTCTTAAGTCTACTCAACATATTCTCGTTTATAACTAGCCTCGTAAGCATCAATGACAAAAATAACGGCATCACAGTCATTATATACATAACTTCAAATTTAGAGACAAAATTCGCTTCCTCCAATATCTTTAAGATGGACTAACACAGAGTTTCTCTTAAATTACTAATCAATAACGCCAATTGTCTGCAAAGAATTTGTTTTGCACTCTTCATGTACTAGATGATGCACGAAAGTTGTTTTTCCTGACTAGCTTGGACCTATAATAGCAATAGTAAATTCTTCTTTTAATTAATCAGAATTCTATGTAAAAAATTTCTACATTCCTTATATTTTTCCGCAGGCTTATTTGCATGTATTTCCCATATTAGGCTATATTTAAATTTAAGCTATTTTAAACTCTAAATACACTCCTTACTATTAAACAGCAAAACAACTATTTTCTTAATTTACCAATTAATAAGATAATCTAAACATATGAAGAAAGATAAATCTAAGTAGAAATGCTTTATCTTAAAACTCAATTAAATATAGGACTAAATAAGTGCAAATCGAATATTAAGATATTAATAACTCTATGCTATTTGTAAAAAGCTAACTTGTAGTAGTTTAAAAAAGAAAAGTGCATAATTGATAAACCATTGAATAAATAATCTAATAAGACAAATTAAAAATAAGATATTAATTAACTACTATGCTTGAGTAAAGCTTTTGATTATTATTGTAATCTCACAATGTTTTAATATTATGAAATATAAAAAATTAAACTACTTTATTTAAATTTCAGTCACATAAGTTATCTATTTTATTAATTAGAAAATTAGAACATTTACGAAGATAGTACCCACTGAGACTAATGAAATTAGAGGATTAAGATATAAAATTAGAGTTTTATTAAAAATTTAGCATTAGAAGTTAACTAATAAACCATTTAATTATAGTGTTAATAATATTATTTATCTTTTAGTAACTATTTACTCGAATTTCCTTGTAATAATTCACTATTTGTTTTTAGTTTAAATAGCCAAACAGTTACAAATAAATAACTTAATTTTGAATCTAGTATTAGAAATATCTTACAAACAGCTGAATAATTAAAAGAGGCTAACTGATATAGAAATTATTAAATAGAGAGATTAATAGTTTATTTATAAATGAATAAAGATTCTTGGCTTTAAGTACTTTAATTTATATATTCCTCATTTTTTATACTTATTTAATGGTATTTACTCATGTTACTATTATAGTAGTTATATGGCTTTAATACTTCAAATGTAATATTTATTAATTTAAAAGAAATCTAAGAATATAAGTTATTTAGTTAAGGCATTTTATTTTTGTTAAGAATCAAACTAAATTAAACTATCTAAATTAGTAAATGAGAGTATAATTATAGATCACTAAAATGATTCAGCAAAGAAGCAATAAATAGTAATGTAATTTAGCTTAGGAATCAGTTTATCAATATTTTACTAAGTATCGATACTAAGCATTTTTATATAATTTAGATTTTTAAGCAAGTAAAATAATTCTAAATAAATCAATTATACTATTTTGTTTCCAATTAAATCTTTACTTATAGTATATAGCACTGCACTCTAAGTTTCTTACTAGCAGAATATTGGTTTAATTCTTTAGAATAACTAATTTAAAATATCTATTTTATAACTATAATTACATTTATTAATAAGCTTTATTTAAAAATAATTAAGTATTGAACTATAAATAATAAGATAAGATAAAGAATCAATAGGCTGCATTTAGGAAAATTAGAAAATATGAGGGAATGCTGAACTAGTTATAACTAGATGCTTATAACTCTAAGATTTTATATTTACTAAGCTAATTTTTATATATTCCTGCTAAATAATAAGGTCTCATCAAGATAAATTAGTAGAAGCTAGTAATCTAAAAATATTTTAACTTTGATTAATTTAAAATAATAGCATTTAGTAGTAATTTTAATGTATCCATTTATTAAAATAAGAGTATTAATTTAAAGGTATTTATCTTGCTCCAATACTTGAAAATTCAAGATATTAGCAGAGACTAATTATTAGCTTACGTTATAAAAATGATTTAAAAAATAGTCTTTTATCATATAAAAAGGTGTGCTGAATGCTATTCTTAAAGCTTCCTCAATAAACTTGAAACAAAGAAGTGGAAACAATTAGTAGTTTAATGTAGAGAAGAAACTAAAATAGCAAGCTGCAATATTAATTTTAAAGTACTTAATTAAATATTGCCTTTAATATTAAAAGTAAAAGGAATTTGTTAATATAATATCTATATAATTGTTTAGATAGATATTAAGATGAAGCTGCTCTTTTTATTAGTTATTACATTTGCTTTTTGCTAAGCAGAAGATATTAAGGCTTTCTATTTAAACTGCTAAGATGGAGATACATGCACTGTCAATTTAGATAATCCAGGAGGTTATATCCCTAAAATATTTGCTGAAAGTATGTCAGTGAGATTAAATGGAATCGATACTCCTGAAATGAAGGGAGGTTGTGATCAATCAAGATGCTTAGCAAAAATGGCAAGAGACTATTTAATTAACTTGATATCCAAGAGTTAGTATTTAATACTTCACGATGTTAAGAAAGATAAATACTTCAGACTAAATTCAAGAATCTGATACATTTGTGGAAACAATTGGTGTGATGCTAGTTAAGCTTTAATTGACTAAGGTTTGGCAGTAAAATATGATGGAAATACAAAAATAGTTGACTGGTGTAGTGAAAGTTCATCTATGCCTTTCTATTAGAATGCTCAAAAGTGTAGTGACTAGCAAAACTTTGTGTATTATTTTATTTGAACTTTGCTTTCTGTTGTATTAATTGCGGCAATGATATGTTTTGCTTTCAAGAAATTTTGATAATTCGTTCTTTAATAATTAGAAATAAAAATAATCTAAATGTTTCCTAGTCTAAATTTATTAGAAAGAGTTTAAATCTTTTCATCTATTAATATGATGAAACTCATTTACTATTTATGTGAATTAATAACTAAAATGCTTATTTAGTTAAGAATCTTCTAAACATTTTAGTCTTTTCTGCGCTTTAAAATAACTTGCAGTTTTTTCAATAAATAAGGACTAGAATAATAGTTTATAAAATAGCATTAAGTTATGCAATTTTCTAAATTTTATAGTCAATTATATAAAATTAAATATCCAAAGTTTCTGGAAAGTAGAATCAGATTTTGACAAAAGGAAACTAATCATAATCTATCAGCTTAAACGGTTTCATTTTAGGGGCTCTTACTAGTGATCTATAATAACTATCTACTTTACTTTCGTTTGCTAAATATTCAATTTCAAGGTAATTAGGATAGGGATAGTTAATATTATATAAAATCATTTACTATGCATAGTCGTAAGATTTACTTTCAGGATGAACATTGTCTTAACTAAATCAGTCTATTACTTTTCCCCTTGAAATTTTTGGAGATATCATTATTTTGTTTAAATTCAGTTTTATTAATTTTCTGAAGGCTCCTAAATGGTCACATGTTACGAAATTGTTTTTTCACTCTTTTCAATAAATTTTATGCAATATTATTGCACGAAAATCAACTGCACGATTAGCATAAAAGTGGAAATATTAACTTTAATCAGTAACGTTAAGAGGAGTTTCCAGAAAGCTTACAACTCCTACCTACTAAAGAAAAGCAGGACTTTCATAAAACTGATCTCTTGCATACAAAGCAAATTAATAAAAATCCTCAGCTACAATAACATCTTCTTCCAAGTAAATACCTAACTCAACTTTTAGAACTTCAAACGCGAAATTTAGTAAGAAATAGGCATTTCTAGAACATTTTATTTCTTTTTATGCAGATAAGCTCTTCTTTTTAATATGTTATGGCAAATCACATTAAGTATGATTTAAATGTACGATTCATAATAACCTTTTATACTTTTAAATAATATCAGTGATTTCTTAATAGTTTCCATCCTAAGATATTATAATGACTGTTTATTTTATTCATCTAACTTTTATTAATTACTCAAAGAACTTGCTGACAGTATCTGCTCTTTTGTAAACCATTAGAATTATAGGAATCAATTATACTTTTTTATTATCCATTTCACTCTGAATTTACTTCAGAACCATTTTATATTAATCTTCTCCTTTAAGTATTTCGTTTTTATTTTATTAGCATTCATTCTTCATGAAATCGAATTGAATACAGTCTGCGTAAGGAAAATCCAGATGTAACTTAAAAGTATCTTAAGAAGGAAAGAAGACTAAATGTCAATCTCTCTTAAATCCGTTAAAATTATAAACTAGAAGCTCACATCGTTTTTTAGATGATTTATACATTTCATAATTGAGTAAACTCAATTTAATTTTAGTTAATTTTCCATCCTTGCTAAAATTGGTGAATCAATATGTACTATCGAGTTTAATTTAGTTTTTAGCATTGTAGAGATGTTGGATTTATTTGGAATTTAGTATATCATCAGTAATTAATAAATTAGTCATTTCTCCAGTATAAAAATGATTTAGAAGGTCTTCATTTTATTTCATATAGTTTCGCTTTTACTCTCATGAAGTGCCTACCAATAAATTTCTTCCAGTTTATATCATTCTTTTGGAAATATCATTTAACTTATTATCTAGCTTGCCGTTTATATACAAAGTACATGTTTTTCTTGAAATAACTACTGTAATCATAGTTCACTCATTTTTTACGTTATACTTAGAAGTTAAATGGTATGAAATAGTACTACCTCCCAATTATACGTGAATTCGATTCTAAGTATAATAAAGCAAATAGCCTCAACTATCACTTCTCTTATTACTATTGAAAAGTCTATTGCTTAATATTGTATTAATAGCTATTTAAGATTACAATTTTGGTGTTAATTAAGGCTTAATCCAGACCGAAATAGTAATGTTTTGAAAATCTAAGGAATAATAAGGAGAAGCTAGTACTAAAAATTCTCCGTTACTCAAAGTTAATTTTGCTTAGAAATCTATATAATTATTGCTTAAATCTAAATTAGATGACATATTATAATCCTCATTCCTTTGCTAATCCTACTTCTACCCAATACTTTGCTTTCTTTGCAACTTAGTAATATTATGAAACTTAGTTATAATCTAGTTCTCCAAATCATTTTCTAATCTTTATAAAATACTTGCATAAAAGCAGAGAAATACCAGAAAGACTAAAAAAGAAAATCCAGCAATCAGAGTGATAAAATTCCTTGATATAACAAATTTGACTTTTGATTTAGCCATAAAACTTTAAATTCATAAATATATTTAAATCCTTTAATTATTTCTATTACCTCTATATCTTCACTATTTGCTACTCTTATTCCATCTTAAAAATCTATACTTTTAGCATCATTAGTAAGTATCTATATAATCCCTATTTATCTTACTATCTTTTAATTTGTTTATCTTAGCAGTACAATTAAAATAAATCTAAATATTAGGTATTTAAGATCATAATTATCTAGTATAAGACAAATTTACTAAGATTTGAATGAAGTTTATACATATAGCATAATTTAAATAACAGCTAATTTATTACAAATATCTAACTAGGACTAGTTTAATAATTAACAAAAATAACTAAGAAAGATGAAACAGATAATAAAGCCTAGTTAGACTTATATTAAATACTTACTTTAAGAATTAAAGAAGCTTAAGAAGTTGATTACTAATAAGGGAAGAGAAAATAAATGTAAATAGTTAAATTAATAGAATGAGATTGAATATAAAGTATTAGCATTAATTTAAATTTCTATCTTTAAATAGAAAATCTACTTTCTTTAAATATAAAATTATTTGTATTTATCTGCTTTAAAATAAAAATTATTATTAATTAATCTAAATTTATTCTTTCTTTATCTAACAATTTAGTTCTTGAATGATAATTATGAGAGTATATAACTTCTATTAGCTATAATATGAAATGAAATATTGCCATTAGCATTTCATATTAAATTAAATGGAAACAATATTATTATTTATTACATTGAAGTATTAAATATTTGATAACTCTATTCTATATAATATTTATAAAGATTTATATCCTTGAATTTGCATTTTACGTATGAAAACACATATAGCCACGTAGAATATATGAATATGCTTAGAATCAATAATTCATAAAAAATGTCTGGATATTAAAGCTGAATAAATTCAGTTACAGGTAAAAACGTTGTAAACATAAATCGAACTCTTTTACTGCTTCAGTATAAATCTCATCCTTCTAAGCATTCTTTATACGATTTTGATAAAGTTGTTTAGCATTATGATGAAAAATTTGATGTTGAATGGAGACCATTTTTGGTAGAATACGTAGATACTCTTGCTTAAACAATATTTTTTGGATGCTTATTATACTTTGTTGTAAGTTGCTTTGATTATATATTATTCTATATCTTGTTTCCAAAAAAATTTTTACCTACGTTTAAAGATCAAGAAAAATTTGTAAACATTAAAGGAGAAATTTGGGCGTCTTTGGCTAATATTGGAATTGAAGCGTTTTTAATATCTTGACTTAGAATGATGCAACCTAGATATTCTATGATTTATTTTAATGTGTCTGATTATGGTTGGAGTTGGATTCCAATATCGTTACTTTTATAAATGTTATGAGATGAAACTCTGACTTATTGGGTTCACAGATGACTACATACTTACAAATTTTTGTATAGACATTTGCATTATATTCATCATTCATTTGTTTCAATCACTCCTTTTTGTGGATTCGCCTTTCATCCTTTAGATGCCTTTTTTTAAGCTATTCCAATGTTTACATCTTGCTTTATCTTTCCTCTTCACTATGATATAATGCTTGTATGGAGTGTATTTACTACTCTATGGGCTATAAGCATACATGATAATGTACCTACATTACCCTGCAAACTCTTTTTATACAGTACACATCATACAATACACCACAAAGGCTGGGGACTTGATTTAAATTATGGAAAATTCACAAGTATATGGGATAGAATTATGGGTACATATAAGGATCCTAAAGACATTTATTATGGATATCAACCGAAGATCAAATTTCAAGGCATAAACGATGCCTTGGAAAAATTCGTTCCAGAGATTGGTAAGAAAAATAAAAAGGATTGAAAAACTAAATTTGATTAATTTCATCTAATTTATTTATATCATTCATTCTTTATTTCTTCTCTCTAATACCATTCTTTTTCAAGCAGTTCTCCTTATTATAAGTTTTTCCAAATAGCTTTATGCCTCTATAACTATTCTGCTTAGCAATTTATAGTCTTCTCATTCTAAATAGTATACAGTCTTATTACTAATAGATTAAGTATAAATTTTGAGCTTAATATTAAAGGAGTTAATGAAGCAGTTAGCTACCTTCCTTCATAATTTAAAAGTAATAGTTTAAATAGTTTTATAACTATAATAACTAGATAAAGCTATTAAATCTTCTGGTACTCCTTTAAAATTAGATATATTAAATCATATATTTATAGTTTACACTTTAACTCTATTTACTCCTTATAATAATCTAGCTAGCTAACACATCTAATTTAATTTAGAAATTTATCATTAATTAATTATTAATTACCATATTTAAGCTTACTCATTTCAGTTTCAATTTTATAGTTTAAAATATTAAATAAAACTAATAATCAGTTTCTTTTTGCTTAAATAATTCTAGTGATACCTAAAAAGCAAGTATTCATAAAGAAGTTTAAGTTTCTCAAAAGATTCCAAAGAAGAGTGTAAGAAGATGGAGTTGGATATTAAAAGAAATATAATTGTTAGCTAGTCTTTTATTATTAAGTTGTCAGATTTAGAATGTCTTAATATAATAATAATAGCAGTTAGAAATATAAAGGATAAGTAGGATTAAATTTTTAAGACTTATTTAGTAAAAGCAAAGTAGTAGGAAGTAAGGCTAGTATTGCAGTGTTAAGGTTTTAAATGATATTTGAATAAAATAGAAAAATAATGGAAAAAGATTTTTTAATTCTTAGGAAAACCAAGCAAAAGCCATACTCTGTTAGACCTGATGCTAAAAGTGTTAAAAACTTCTCACAAACGGTGCTTTAGAAAGATATTAAAAAGAAAGAAGTTTAAAAACCTGAAACTTCCACAACTATGAAAGCTAAGAAAAGTAAGATAAACAACCAAACATAGCCTGATTTCAAGAAGTAAAACGAACTAGAGTAAAGTGGACTCGAGCATTATTATAGCCCCAAAAGGATTTAGAAAATAAAGAACTTACCTCCTACTTAAAAGTAGAAACTGTAAAGAGTATAAAAAGAAGTTTTAACTAAAACTTTAGCAGAGGAAAGCGTAAAATATTTGTCAAGTCTTGAAGAAATAAAGAAGAAGCAAGAAAAACCTCCTCCAAATATGACCTTTTTTAAAGAAGTTTTCGTCAAACCTAAGGAAGATAAATTAAGTGAAGTTAAATAATAAATTGATTAATAGCATTTTGAAGGACTAATACAGAATCCTAAAATATTAAAAGAAAAATTAAAGGAAAATACTTCTTAAATAGTAATAAAATAACAATCTAAAAGCAAACAGAAGAAAATAGACAAATCTTTCTTTAATTAACAGATTGAAGTTTAGCCACCAGAAGGCTTAAATGCCACTGTAGCTGCTCCTTTAACTCCTGGAGGTGGATGAGCTCCGTCTCTTCCAGCTGCTTTAAAAGGTAAATCAAGCTTAAAGGATATGACTTTACGCGCAAAAGCAGGAGTATAAGCAGGAGACATATAAAGAGAAGCTCATATGTCTTTTATGTTAGGAAAGCTTAATGAAGAGCATAAGAAGTTTAAAGCTTCCTTAAAATTTTATAAAAGATTTTTCTTTTGTGCTAGACTACTTGATGATCCAGTAGGAGCAGCTTTAGCTTTAAATAGACTTGGAGTTGTTTATCATAATATTGGAAAGTCTGATAAGTCATTTTAATTTCATAAAAAGCACAGCGAATTTTGTGATAAAGAATCCTTATTTGCTGCTCTTTACAATATGGGAATAAGCAACAGATTCTTAAAAGATTTTCAATAAGCTATTGAATGCTTCAAGTTAGCTGAAGACTGGGCCATCACCAGAAATGATTCTGAATCTTTATGTTTGAGTTCGGGTTAGTTAGGTTTAACTCACTTGGCTTTATAGGAAATGGATTAGGCGTTGGAGTATTTTTTGACATCTTTATAACATGCAGAAAAATTGATGAATCCTAAACTACAATTAGATATCTTAATGTCACTTGGATATATTGGAAACAAAATAGAAGATAACAAGTAAACTTCTGAATTTTTCAAAAAAGGCTGAATTGTTTCTAGAATGCTTAGAGACAGAGAATCAGCAGATTAATGTGCTATAAATTATGGAATTGCTGCAGGAAACCTTGAAATAGATACTTTTAAGGAAAAACTAAAAGGGTTAGATTGAAGAAAGGGATTACATATTGATAACTTAAGAATATAAAAAGAATAACTTACTAGCAAAGATATGGAAGCAAAATATGGAGCATATCAAGAATTCCATAATATGTAGAAAAATGAGGAAGAAGAAGATGAAGATGAATACGAATAGGAAGAAATACTAGATTCTGATATATTAAATGAAAAGTAGAAGCTGTGAAACTAATCACTTTTCTAATATATTATATATTTTCTCCATTATACATTAAAGTAATTTAACCTTCCCTTAACTAAGAAGTCTAACACTTAACTATTTTTAGTCATTATAAATATAATTTAGAATATAAGCTCAACTAAAGTCTTCTAATATTAGATAAACCAATTTTTAGATTTCCGCTAAATAAATTAAAATTATAAAGATCTCCAAGATAATTATAAATGTTTATTAAATATTGCTTTTCGTTCTTAATCATTAGTAAGAGTTTAAAACTATGAGCAATGAGTGTTATAGCATTGTGAAGTTTACACGATAATTATAAATTTCCCACATTGAGTTATGTGGTTTTGATTTAACTGATTTTTTAAATATAATTTAAAATGGAAAATACTAAATCTGAACTTTGGAAAAAGGAAGATTTCATAGAACCTTTAATTACCATTAATTTCACTAAGCCCCATTCCGGTGTTAAGGATTTTTTACTTTCAGATAAAGAAAATTGCTATTGAGAATAACTTATTAAATAGCCTGCTAACAGTGACATATAAGTGCTTAAATGGGACGGTGATTATAAAGCTAAAAATGATAAAATTTTGGTACGTACTGCTAAATATAAGCATCAACCTTTAGTAAAAAGACCTTTAGCTCCTGAAAGAGTTGATATTGAAGAAAAATAGTAATTATTTGTATTGGATGAAAAGAACTTTTAGATCTAAATCTCTATTTAATCTTTCGGAGTACCTTTTTGTGATTCGTTCGATTGCCGATGGCTACATATTGTAAATGATAAGACTTTGACTTCTTATTTTAGAGTCAATTTTAAAAAATTTTGCTTAGTAAAGGGCATCGTCTAACCTGATTCAGAAACTGAATCAAAAGAAACAGCTAAAGTTATATATGAGCTATTGAAACATTTGTATGATTAGAACGAAAATACAAAAGAAGAAGAGAATGAGACTAAATAAATTAAGCAAAACAATAAGAAATTTAACAAGATTATAATAGGTATTACATGTGTGGCAGTAGTGGTTATTTCAGTTTGGATGTACAAAAGTCAAGGATTTTACTTTTCAGGAGGACCAAGTTAGTCTTTAAATGGAGGATAATGATTTGACTTAAATATCTACTCTTTATATTAAAATAATATCTTAATCATAAAAGTAACTTCTTTGCTTTATATATATCTTTTAATCTTATAATCCTTTATTATTAAAATAAATTATTAGACTGTAAAATTCAAATATTCAATCCTATCATTCATTTTATTCCCTCTCTATGTAATATATTATTAGTAAAGTCTTCTTTAGCTTTCAAATTTCCTCAATTAAGGCTAGTCTAAATTAAAAGTCTTAGATTCTACTAAAGAATTTGTGATAATTGATATTAATCAAAAACGTCTTAGTTCTTTATTTTATAATAGTGGATTGAAAACGTCACTTTGAGAATTTAAAAGAACTTAAGAATTTTAAAGTTGATATAGAGATGATAGAAGGCAATATATAGGAATAGTTATAAAAAGGGAAATAATTTAACTAAATTAAATTATAAAATGTGAGTAAAGATATTACTATTATTCCATTTCTTTTTACATTTTATTTAACCAACTTAGAGCTTGTCTCAATACTTTTTTGGAGAGATCAATGGTGATTTAAAACTAGTAGGATAAATGAGTAATTGCAAAAATATGCTAGGAAAAATTTAGAATTTATAAGCTTAAACATATTAACTTGAATTAGAACTTTTCATTTAAGGATAATTGCAAAACGAAAATGGAATCAGTTTAGTACACTTGCAAGTAGAATTAGCAGATTAACAAAACTATGAAAATTATAGTGTTGGTTAGAAATAACTAATGTCATGCAGTAATGGTTCATGCGAAATAAGAAGCTTTATATAATTAGATAATAGACTTAACTATGTGGCTTAATCTCTTAATTTAACCTTTTAAGTTTTTAATGGATAAAATTAAACATTATTTTGTGGGTCATATAATCCGAAGTAAGATAAAGCCATAAGAAATGTTTAACTAATATAGTATTTTCAAGATTGTGGAGGATCTAGTGCAACTGTAGAATGTGTATAGCTAATTCCTTATCCTGTGAAAATAGGAGTTTATGAAACTGTATAAATTTATGGATTTGCAAAGAGCTCATTTTATTTTAACAAGCTACATTACACAGTTTTATTATCAGGTGCTCCTCTTCTTTAGGAAAGCATTTAATTTTATGGAGGATGTTTTAAATCTGGAAAATGTGTACAGTCAAACAGCTTTATAGTGCCTAACAAGTTACCTCCTGGAATTTACGATTTCTAATTGAATTTCTAGAATGATTCTGACTAAAATTTAGTCTGCGTATTTATTTCAGCTCATATTACTTGAGGATATGAAACACTTTGATATTATATTAATTATATTGCTAATTTTACCTTCTCTAGTATTCAATTTCAGTCACTTACAAAATTGACTTGTTTAAATTTTTTTTTAAAACTATTAATAAATCTATTTTTATTTAGTTGAAATCAACGTTTTATTCACTTGTGCTATAGGTCTTTAATCTTGCCATTTCTAATTAAATTAGTCTCTACTAGAAATATATGATTTGAATTTTATAGATATGATTAGCTATTTAGAAATTGTTTTAATATCTGTCTAAAATTAAATAGCATACTTAAGTGAATTCTTCTTTTGTTTTTATCAATTGACATTTTAGTTATACCATACAAATAAATATATTCTTGAGTAAGTAGATTTAGTACTCTATGAGGCTAAAAATTATACTGTAATTAACTAGACTCTTGAAATACAATAGGGTAGAGTAAGTTAATTATTAAATAGTTTATATTCATACGTTTGATGTTTAAGATATGAAGCTTTAAGCTAAAAATTTAAGCAATATAAGTAATGGATATCAGCAAATAATGACTATCTTAGTAGCATTAGTTAATTAAAATGCTCTTTTATTTTAACTTTTTTATATTTTATACCTCATGCTTAGTATTATCTCTAAGTTATCAATAATTGTAGCTTCATTGAAGCATAAAAAAAATTAAAAAATGAAATAAAAATTATTGAAATCTGAAGAAATAAGATATCTATTATACCTTTTGATATGGACAGGTTAAAATGGATAGATGTTATTGATTTTTAAGTGAAAGATAGGTTAAAGCATAATTAATTTAATAATTTAATGCAGATTAATAAATCCTTTCAATATCTACTATTGTAACCGGATCGCCTATATCTATTTTTTCTGAAATTTCTTCCATATTGCTGGTCTTAATCAAATGAAGATTTTCGCAGTTCATTTTGTTGAGTAAAATCATTTCTCACTCCAAATGCAGATGAAGGCCTATCTTATGAATTGAACTATTTTCCACTTTAGACATTTCATTATTGATTTTCTGCATATGGCGTCTTAGCCCTTTATTCTCCTTAATTTCAAATTTAGGGTTAATAAAATTCTTCTTGCTAAGTTATTTTAACAGGCTGATTTGGTGAACTAAACTCAGTGACATTTTATTTAAAAGAGTGAGTTTAAGTAGTTGCTTAATGTAGATTTGAATGATCAAATTATTCGAGTCTTCTAGCTCTTCTCAAATTAGACTGTAAATAAAAAATTACTCTTCTGCTTGAAACTAATTGCCTTTATTTTTCTTCACTGGGTCATTCTCCTTTTACATTTTCTTCTAGTTTTTAGGTATTATGCTTCTCATGCTATTTTTCACTAGAAATTAAAATGACTTAGTAAGGATTTGGAGTAGCATTTTGCTTCTTTAAATCTAACTCAATTTCTCTTTTTAAAGTATCCACTGGTCTAGCTCCTCCATAAGGATCTACTTTATTTTAGGTTTAAGCTTTTTGAGTTTGCTAAGCATTTTGTTCATTTGGAGAATCTTAACTCTGAATTTTTTTAATGTTTGTAAATTTAGACTGTTATTATAGAGGCTCTTGCTTTTTCACTTAATATTAACTTTAGCTTTGTTCTTTCTTTTCATTCTACTAGTAATTTTATCTGCTTTAGTAATTTTTTTAGTAAGGTTGATATTAGTACTGCCCCTAATTTTCCTCATTATAGTATCTCTATTCATAAGCAAGCTGTATATATAGATTTCTTCCTTAAAACTCATACTAATTTAGTTGCAATATTTGCTTTGCAGTATTTCTACTTTATGTTAAAACCTAACCTTTTCCTGTACTCTTTCCTGAGTTTTAATAATAAATGATTACTTAATCCTAGTTACTACAATTAAGAAACTGAGCAAGTTGTTGTTCGTTTGCTCAAAAATTAATGTTGGATAAATATAACTTAATAGGTAGCTACATCTAATCAATCCATTAAAGCATTTCATATTATTCAGCTTTCTAGTCATACTATTCCTATTCATAGTATCCTTAGTTTTAAACTTTCTCCTGCATTTAAGTGTTAGGATATTCCTCCTTTTGTGTAATATGATGCTTTACCATACTTAACTGGTAAATTTCTTATTTCTAGGGTTATTGCACATTTCTGCCTTATTACTAGCTCTAATCAGCATCGTTTTAGGAGTTAATAAGAGGCTACATTATTTCATTACTCTCATCATCCGACTATTCATCTGCCCAGTCTTTCTTTAACATTTTAATATAAATTTATTAGGTTAAACGCAAAAAAAAGGATCAATAGAATTAAATATAAATGAGCTACAGGAAGTTAAAGTAGGCTAATTAAAGAGGAAGCAGTTTAGAGTCATAAAGGCATTAGAAAGTAAAAATAACTAGAGAATCACTTTTGTGATGATAGATCGAAGCAAAGCATATGTTTAGCTTTTATCTGCAAGTTACTTATTAAAATTGTAAAGATTAAATTACTAATTATCGTTATATCTATTATTCTTAGTTCTAATGGAAGATATTTACGCCTCTCTCTAAAAGCTTGAAGATGATGTTAACTTATTCAAATAATCACTAGTAGAATGAAAGTAAAATATAAGATAGGCTGTCTATGAGAAACTATAGTAGTCAATGTATTTAATCAATAATGATATCAACAAATTAAAAAACAAACTATTCGAATCACAGGCTTTTAATGAAGAGACTAGCAATTAATTGCAAGAAATGGAGGAGGAATTGAATGAAACTTAGAAGCAAGTAAATGAAATTTAACCTACTCCTGTAACTAGAAGTTATTATGAGAAGGATTTAAATCCTCTATACCAGGATATTCAAAATGCCTATAATGATTTCTAACTGTTTAAAGAAGATTTTAACAGGAAAATTGTATATATATAAAAAGATTTAAGATAAGACAAAAAAGAAACACTTGATCTATCTAAGGAATTTTATCAGATACTCTAGTTTACAGAATAAGAATGAGTTTTAGAATTGTAGCAAAGTATTGAAGAATGCTAATAGAATTTTTAAAATCTTTAATATGAAATGAGTTCTCTATAAAGCACATATCCTTTCTAAAGCAAATAAAACTAAATTAAAATCAACCAATAAGTGAAATAAGGCTTAAATTAATTAGAAAATATGATTGAAGAAGCTTTTTAAGAACTAGAGCAGCATAAATAAAAGTAAAGTAATCTCTATATACAAAATAGTGAATCTGAAATAATGAAGTTTCAATAAAAATTAAATTAAAGCGACTTGAAATTATCCGAATTGCAATCAATAGTATTAGAGAGGCTAGAAAAAAGCTTAAACGATGAAAATAAAGGATATTGATAAATTTTATCTTAGTTAATTTTATTGCTTTGAAATAATGTAACTTAGCTCTCATTATAAATTACTCTTCAGAATGTGAAAACACAAATTAAAGTTCTATTTCATAAAATTTAAAGAAAACTAGGATTATCAAAGTTGTTAGCCTTTCTATTTCTATAATAAAGAAAAGCAGCAATAGAGATTGATAATTATTAAAGAAAAACTAAAAGTTAAAGTATATTAAAATCCATATGTCTTATTATATAGACAAAATACATATATTTAGGTCTTCTTTTAATTACTTAAAGTGATAGATAGCACAAAAGTTATTATAGTAAGTTTATTATAATAATAATTAATTAATTATGCCTACAATTTATCTTGAGCTCAATTATTAAAAGTTTTATTATTGGTACCTTAAAGATATTGCTTAATATCATATGAAAGTTATCTTTTACTTGACACCATAAATAATAATAAATCTGATAGAAACTTCATCCTTATTGCTTGTTCTTAATTTAGCTTCCTTTTATTATTTAATTCATCATTAACTGTAAACTTTTTGCTGTGTCCCAAATAGTTATCTGAATATTATTTTTTTATTAATCCAGCAAAGATATTTAAGCAAACTTTTAATTAAAATAAGATATTAGCAATTTAATAATTTTAGCAGTGCAACTGTTCAAATATTTCCAATTATATGCTTTGACTAGGTTTATGAAAAAATAATAAGTATGCTATTGAGGGTATATTATTAAGGAGCTACTTACTATTTTATTAAAGGATTACTATAATTCAAACGTTTATTTGAAATAACTTAATTATTAAAACTTATAGACATTCTTTATCAATCTTCATTTTAGACTTGCTATATAAAAGCTATTTAAATGCTGCTCTAATATAAAGAGTACAATGAAAACTACTTAGGCATAATTATACTTAACATATCTAATTCTTTGATGCTTTTAATCTTAAATTGTTAAAATTAAAAATATTCTGCTAAAGTTATATTAATAATTACATATAGCTAAGAAGATGTATGTATTGTATTAAATTGGAGAAAGCTTCTAATAAAGGATAAGAGTTTAGATTAATTCTAAATCAAAGAAGCAAGTAAAGTTTAGTTGTATTGGATGATCTATTCTAATAAATTGATCAGTGCTGCTTTATTTTAATTAATTAACTTATAAAATAAGAAGAACTTATTCATTTGATTTATATGGCTTTATCCTTATATTGTTTATCTTATTATGCTATCACCTTTATTTACAATGTTTTAGTTACTAATCTCAAAAATTAGCAATATTTGATAAATGAGACTTTAAAGAACCAAGGTTATCTAAATACAATAATTAACTTTGCTAATACCAATAAGACTTAAAATATAGTTGCTTAATATGAAGCTTATCTAACTTTAGCGTTAAATTTAAATAATAATAAAAGTATTAGTATAGAATATATTAATATCAATAATAATTGAAATGCTTTAGTACAAGTAAGAGAACTAAAACTTAAGATTTTAATTGTCATTTTTGTTTAGAAAATATTCATAAAATAGCACCTAGCATTGCTTAGACTTATTTTAGTCCTAATTATTTTTATTATTTCATACTTTTTTAAATTCTGCTTATTAAACCTTTCTATTCAAACTAGAGATTAAGTATTAGATGGATTGCTTTTAGTAATTTGTCTGACATTATAGAGTGTATTTGGGGAATAGATGCAAGCTAAGGATTAAAGACTAAAAGTAATTATTAAAAAATATTTACAATCATGAAGAACTTATTTCTTCTACCAAGTGCTTGAAAGATCTCTGAACTTTTCTTTCATTCTTTGTTGATTCTTATTCTAAGGTATTGACTCTTTCTCCAGGATCTTCGTTATCTTACATCTTAAGAGGTCTATCAGAACTAAGATCAAATCTTATTTCCTCAACATCATTTTAGGCTGAAGCGTTAAGATTAATACTAAAGTTGATGTTTTGAATAAATCCTATTGCAGAAGGCTCATCTTCAGCATGTCCAACTTATTCAATTTGAGATATTTGTGATAAATGCTGCATAAGAGTTCTATTAGAAGCTTATTGTACCTTGCTTTTGTTCTAAATCTAACTTTAGACTTATTAATTCTATTCCTAAACTATAATTGAAAGCTCTTAAGCCCTTTGAAGGTCAGATTTTTATTCATCTAAGAAGTCTTTCAATATTTCTTCTTATAGATCAGGAATTGCACATGATAATATACCACATAAGCCCATTGCTGCTGTATAATAAACTACTGGATCCTATTAGTGATCTACTATTATTTGGAAAAATCAATAGCTCCCAATACAAGATGCATGACCTAAGAAGAATATTTAGCCAAGGAGAATTATTCTTAGCACTGTGCAAATATTTTCACAACTTTAGATGAAAAGGCAAAACGTCGTAGAGGTTATTCCACATATAGAAATATTAATTAAAACAATCTTTACATAATGCTCGATACAGCAGTCTTAGCAGTTTGCTGGCTCATTTATGGCAATATAAGCAATAATACACAGGCAAGCTAATCCTTAGCCAAATGCAAGTGCTGCTTACTTATTAAGTTTTTGTATAATTATTTTGAGAATCAAAATAGCCAAGAAGTAATTAATGCTGTAGCAGATATTTAGTACTCTGTAATTCTTAATGAAGCTATTGTTTCTTAGTTGCATTCCTTCAATCACAAAAAATAGAAAAATAAATAGCAAACTAAATAAAATTGATTGCTTCTTTATACTCTTGTAAAAGCACAAATCTAGTAAAGTTCGCGTTTTCTGTAAATCTTTGGATTCTATTTCTGTCACTGCTATGCTACCAGTTGGCGTTAGCACAGTAGCGAATTATCTAGGCCCTTTTTAGAAATTCTGAAGGCGAATTTTAGATTTTTCTGCTGAGTCATTTGTTGAAGATTCTTAAAAGTCGTGCACTGAGTACATTTCAGTGTTTTCTGTATATCCAATAACTTTTTCACCTTCTAAAGTTTCGCAAAATACTTGTCTTTTATTAAATCTGGCAATCCATTCTAAAATCTTTCTAGCAATAAAGAATTTTCCTCTAGCCGAAGCTAAAAATCTCGGACTATCAGTTGTTCGAGCAAAGTTAAGAATGCAGCCTATTGTAAGTAAGGAAATTGAGAATATATGAAGGATTCTTCAACTTGTTATTCAGTATGATAATCCTCCAATTATTGCATATCCTAAACTGAAGCTCAAGAAGCTGTAAATTAAATAATTAATACGGCAATTTGCACTTATTGTTTCATACATCAGCAGCAATTAATTCAAAAACACACTTGGAATTCCAAAGCACAAGGCACATAAAGCAATTAAGTAAATTTGCACAAATGGAGAGAAAGCAATTATAATGTTTCACGAAATAGTTCAAATCATGCTTATCCTAAGTATTTTCAAATATGCAAAACGATGACTAAAGTGAGAAGACACAAGAAAAGATACGGAAGTAATAGTAAGCATTAACTAAACAATGAGTTCCACATACTTTTGGCTTTTGCAAAATAAAGACCTATAATAGTTAAAAGTTACCATTAAAATATTATTCCTTCGAATTCACTTTAAGCGTAGCAGTTTAAACTACTTTATTGACACATTTCAAAGTTATTGCACTCTATTGACTTTAGAATATCATCATTTCCTATGTTTTATTCTAAGTTTAAGTTTTCATTTTGTTCTTTATTTTAGCTATCTAAGTCAGCTGTCTAATCATTTATTAAGGTTAGCCTATGAAACTTAACAGGAAATAAGCTGATTTGCAAAGTAGCAAAAAGACAGGATAATCCTGTCAACGTAATTAAAGTTGTAAAAAATAGAATCTTTTGATATTTGCCTGCTTTCCCTATTTAAGTCAAAGCTTCGTCAAAACTTACAGAAGTTATCGAATTCCTCATTTTTAAAAGAAATTTCTGATTTATATTTAAACATCTAAATTAATATAGTAGGACTTCTATCTCTTAGCATCCCAGGATATTAAAATAAATCCTTATTTGCTGCTTTTATAGTAAATTACTAGTTTATGAATTATAAAATTCAAGAAATACTAAAATACTCTAATTTAGGCTTTAAGGATCTTCTAATTAAACAGTATTAGTAACTAAAGCGCTTAGCTAGTTTTATGCAATACTAAACTCTAATAATCTGAACTATTTAAGATTAAGCTTTGTAGTATAATATAAAATAAACAGCAAATAGAGCTGTCACTAGACTCTCTCTAATAGCAGTAGTGCATAGAAAGTAGCTAATTAGCCAATCAAAAAGCATAAAGAATGATTTTAGGTTTGATTGTAAAACTTGTATGAAGTTACTGTAGATAAGAGAGTTTAAATAGTATAAATTATCTTTTTCTTTAATTCTAGCTTAGCTATTATGCAAGATTATTCATTAATCCTAATGTTTATCTTATAGATATTTTAAGATTAATAAACTTCTTTTTTAATAAAGTAGATAAGGATGCAATTTTAAAAGATATTAAGATTTCCTTTAAAAAGGAATAAAGGAGTAAGTCATATTTACTTTGGAAAGCTATTGACTATTACTTTTTTACTTTATAGATGTCTCTATTGCTTTAAGGATAGCTATCTAAAGGATATTTCTATTGACTTAAAGAGCTAGAATTATAAATAAACGAATAATAGAATTTAGGACTTTGTTTCTTTATTTAGTAGTTAGCTTCTTACAAGTTATTATTTAGTTCAAAAAGAGTTAATCTACTATATATTTTATAGCTAATTAAAATGTTCATTTACATGTAACTTGAAAAATTTTTGGAATATAGATTAATTAAAATTAGCAAGACAAAAAGCGCTTATTAAATGATAATCAACCTCTAAATCTCTACTTAGTAAGGTGATGCTTGACTTAGTAGGAATAATTTGAAATGAAATGTATATTTAGCTCTGAGTTACAATAAAGCTTAATAATTTAGGAATATAATATTAATAAGCATTAAAGACCTTCAAATATTAGCCAATATAGTAAAACTTTAACATGATTAGATAAGCAGAACCTAATTTATCATTAACTAAGCATTAAGAAATTATTTAAATAACTATTTTAGTACTTAACAACATTTGCTTCGCATCATAATGGGCTCTTTATCTGTTACTTGCTCAACTAAAATGCAATAATTTAAAGATATGATGTAAAGAGATTTTAATAGATAAGCTCAAAAGAAATTGCTTGGAAATATTACAATTACACTTTCTTCCCTATTCCTTTTAAAGTTTATAGCCTTTATAACTGAAGATTTTGAATATAACATAGAAAGCTTTTTTGGAATGATTGATTACAGAAAGTTAGAAAAAAAAGATATATTAGATGATAACTGAATTATAAGCTAAATAAATAGAACTATTAAGCCTTCTTTAAATTTAAAGGAATTCATATAATTTAGTATTGTTCAAATGAGATTATTGTATTAAGGTAAATCGTTTAGGGGAAATGTAAAAATAGTCTAATATCTATGATGAATAAGAAGTGCAAAGTTTTAGGCTTTACTAAAAGAATGGAAAAATAGATTTGAAATTAAACTTATTACTTTATTGTGTTTTATTGAATCTATCAAATATAATTATTTTAATTTCTATCCAAATATAAAGCTTAATATTTATAAACTAACTTGAAGTTAATATCATTTAATAACCTGAAGAACTATTTTGATTTATGCTACCTTTCTTGTATCTAAGTTAATTTAAGAATATATTGAGTCTAGTTAGCAAATCGTTCTTATTATTGAATTGTCTATAGAAATTATACAGCAAGCTTTTATCATTTCTTTATTTTAAGCATTACTCTTTCATTTAAATAGTATTCATTTATTAATTACTCAAAGTCTTTAAATATCCAACGTGTAATTAAAATGCTTTGTTGTCCTTATAAGTTTATTAATTATATTTAAACTTGGCAGCAACGCTTAGCGAAATCTAAGTTAAAAATTGAAAATACATCATGATAGGTTAGACTACTTAAGTTGAAATATTATACAATGTTTAGAAGTATTCAGTCAAACTGATTAGTTATGGAATCAATACCTGAAGGAATTCTTGAGTCTACTCTCTTTTTTAATTACTTTTTTCTTTAAGAAACCCTAAGATTTCTTTGAAACCAATTTCTAAGTAAAGATTTGAAATTAAAAGTCTTAGTTTTATTAACAGATTAGAATATAGAAAATAAATTTTCAAGTTTAATACCATTAATAGAATAACTATTAATGCTACTTTCATACTTTTTGAATTTAAACATTTCTGCAGTTTTCTTAATTATAGATGCTTTTCTTTAGCTGTAAAAGTAGAGTTTATAGAAAAATAATCTTAAACTGCTATTTATTTCTAATGTACTTTAAGTATTAGCCCTTACCATTAGGCTTAGCCTTTTATTTAATTTAAGTTGCTGATCAACCTATTTATAAAGCTTTAGGTAATCTATCAAAGCTAGACTTTATAATTTACCTTGCTACTTTGCTATTCACTCTTGAATAATACTACAAATTTTAGAAAGAAAAAGCTCACAAACCCTTTTTCTATAAGAATATACAAATTTGAATGTGAGGAAGGCAGAATACAACTAGAAGGTTACTAATGGTATATTTACAAACTAGCAGAATAGCAGCTTTATTTATAGATTTGCATATATAACTTAGACTGATTGCTTCCTATAAGCTAAAGATATTGGCTATATAATAATAGGTGATTATTTATAAGGAACTCAATATAATAAAGATAGAGATAATAATTATTAGTCATTGCTATTAATCTATCATTACTATTACATTTTTAATTCATTTTACTAGAGTTCTAGATATTTATCTATTAGAATACTCTTTAATAAGAGAAGTCTTCGATCTTGCAATCATGATAGCTTATTTAATTTTTAAACTAGATAGCTTGAATGATGAAATTTACTTTCGATTAGACAATTTTGATAAAATATATTCCATTATTTCTTCCACACCTATTAGTTATTTCAGAAATTATTTACTGATTAATAAAGAAGAGTTTTAATCAAAATTACTTAATTCTTCAAGATCTTAATAGTTCAAAGCATTTCGTACAGATTTATTTAAAGGTAAAGCCTTAAAAAATTATACAAATGGTTATAAGAATCTAATACTCTAAAGGAAATTCTAAGTTAAACGTATTTAAGAAGAAATAAGTGAGACGCTTAATTATTTACAAGACTAGCAAAAGCTTTAATTAATAAACTCATTCTAGCTCAATCTAGTTGAGAGCCTTAACTTATAAAAGGAATTAAAAGTGCATTAGTTTTTTTGAGCATTCAGTATTTAAAATAATGAATAAGCATACCTATATCTACTGCACTAATTCAAAATTAAAATTATATTAACTAATCTGATTATATAAGAAGCTTGGTCTTTAATCAATTCTTATTCGATAACTAAGCTTTTCAATTGGTTATATTAAGATCTAAAAGGATCTACTTATACTTAGTCAAAGATTTATTATTAGTTTAGGTTTCTCCTCCTGCTCTAGTGTCTTAAAAGCATAATATACTAGTTTTATAAACTTCTTTATAATAACTCAGATCTCTCAAGTTTTGCTTGGATATAATGCAAATAATAAAATTTTAGTTCTTTGCCATAAAAGAGTGAATTTCTAGCCTACTAAATAGTAATAGTTAAACTTAGTATGAAATAGAAGCATAAGAAAGATTAAAGCTTTTCTTCCTTCAATAAGTTCTTATGCATACTATATAAGCTGCATTGTTTTGGTCAGAGAAAGCAGTTTGTAGATAATTTTAAAAGAATTAGATATAAGAAAATATAGTTTCAGTCAATAAGTTTAGACTAATAAATTCTAGAAAATTAGTTCTAGACTTTATAAAATTAACATATAGTGTATTATATCCTTTAATTAAGCAATTTGATTCATTGATTATCTTTAAAATGATCATAAGATATAAATTGAATATTTCCAGCTACTAATTTGTGTTTCTAAAGATGATATAATGCACTGAGCAAATATTTATTAACTAACTGGGAAAATTTACTAAGTCTAAACAAGAGAAAGTATTGTTGGCTATATAATAAATACTTCAAGGCAATTTTATCAGCTACCTTTAGTTAAAAATAAGTTTTATTGTTCATTCATAAAAAAGTAAGCTAGCAAGCAATTATTCTCTAATAACTTTTTCTTTCCCATTTTCTAAAATCCTTATACATTTTTAAAGAAACTACAGACTAAAAGTCTTAAAAATTACTTAATTTCTCAGTTACTTAATATTTACGTAAAACAAGAAAGATTATAAGATAAACTCTTTAAGTAAATAATGGTAGCGAAAAGATTTTGGATTAAATGAAAGCTTTAATGGAATTTAGCTAAACTTTAATTAAAAAATTCTAAGATAAAATTAAAAACAAAAATATATTTACTGCAGCCGTAATTAATTTTAATCATTTTCTATCTCTAGAATTAAATGATTAAGCTGCTTTATTTATTGCTTTAATTTCATTCATAACGATCCGTTAGCTTTTCATAAATTTTCTAGAAGTAAGAGCTTAATGGCAAGTAACCTTTTTACTAGATTAATAAGAAAATAATAAAGATATTAATGAATGCATTTAATAAAAGATTAAATAAAATTGTATCCTTTTTATAGCAGTCTTTGATAAGTAACTTTATGTTTAATCCATAGTTTAAAATTGTCTTATGGGATATTTCATTAAAATTAATTAAATTCACAGCTTACTGAGTGTTTTATAGTTATGATATAAAACGTCTACTTGTGCTTAAACTTAATTAAAAATTAAATATGAAAGCTACGTAAATGTATTTGCAGATTTGAATAACATTTCTCTTTTTGATTGAGGAATCTGTAGCATAAAGTCTCTATATAGGCAGACTTACTTATCCTGATACTTGGTCTCCTGATCCAATTAGTTTTAAACCAACAAATGGAAAAGAAACTGCAAGCTATCAATTTTGCTTTGTACCTGAATAAAACGCGCAATTCCTTTTCATATAATTTCCTTAAGAGTATAGTATCTCAAAACCCTTCGTTTTTGAAGTGAAATTAAAAGCTGGAGTAAAAACTTGCTAAACAGTTTAAAATATTATAAATCCAGAAGGTGGCTACGCTACTTCCTAATTTAAATTATGAAGCACTAATTACAATTCAGACTCTACAAATTTAGTAGATGCAAATTTTCATTTCGGCGTTGCGGGAATTAGCTAAAACTTGTAGAACACACTGACAATTAGTGAGATCACCCTAGTTGATAGTAATAAGTGATCTGTATAGGATGTTAATGACCTTTAGCTTACATTTAAAATATCTAAAGCCATTTAGAAATACGACTTTATTAAGATATTTTTAACTAGCTAATGGGATTTTTCCTTATTTTAGCAAAAATGTACAAGCAAATCGCCTGATTCATCCAAAGTATATTTGATTGGAGAGCCTGTTACTAATGGAGAAAGCAAGATTGCATGCTAACTGGATGGATATAGTGTTGTCTTATATGGAGTACAGCAAGTGCCAAATATCGCAGATACTGTTTAGTAAACTATTATTATAAAAATATACAACGTCAAGCTACCTAGTGCTGCGTATTAAAAACAAGCTTTAAAATTCAAAGTTCAAACTTGGAGATTTGATGGAGCAGATTAAGGACCTAAGTTTATAATTGAAACCTCAGATTGAATTTCTATAAAAAATGATATTAAGGCTGGGACTGTAAGTTAGATAGGCTGTTCAATAACTAATAATGATAGATATTCTGATTTGTTCAGTTCTGGAGTTCCTGCTGGTTTAAATATTTTTGTCACAGCAAGCTTTTAGTTCTAGCACATTTTGCCTTCAAGTAGCTACATTAAAGTGGTCTATTAATTCAACAAATAAGATGCTTCTTAGGCTGGTATTACCAATGATTGCTTAGTTTCTGGATTAGTTCCAACTTCGAGTGCTTATGACGCTAAAGTAGATTGCTCAATTGATAAAGCATCAAAAACTATAACAGTAAGAAATTACAAAAGTGCAAACTCATAAACAAAAATTAGCATTATATCTTAATATACTATAAATAATGAAGGCTGCTTGAGTTAAGTAACCTCATATGATGCAAATAATGTAGTAATTGATTAAATCACTTCAATTACATCCTAAAAAACAATCAAAGTAACTTCAAAAGTAGATCTTATGGGTAACTATAATTAGTTAGAACTAACTAATCCAGCAATGGCACTAACAGCTAGTTCCTTATATTTTGGATTTTCTTAAGCTAGTGTAACCTTAAATGCAAATTCTAATGGAAATTAAGACAATTTTGAAGTATATCTTGATACTTCAACTGACATGTGAAGATTCTTGGGAGGAAGTAGTTGTATAGTATATAACGAACTCAAAACTTCTACGGCATAGAACTGTTAAGCTAGGAGCAACTAAGTTAGTTACTAATCCTTTTATGGAGATTAATATAGTAATTACTTACATCAATTTAGTCTTCATCAGTACATGGACAATTCTAACCCATCAACTTCGAGTGTAAGTTTAAGGGCTCCTAAATATCCACCAACAACTAGTATAGATTATAAATATGAAATTTGCTGAATCCACAAAAAATAAAACTATGATCTAGATGAGTTAATCTGCTTCCATTTTAATAAAGTTGAGCCAATATCAGAAGCAAGTGATAGCAGTGGAATTTGCGATTATAGATGCCTTAACATTTCAAGTGTTGGTAAAGTTAGAGGTAAAGGAGGCTACGACGCAATTGCATTTGAATTTACACTTCCTGCTTTTAGCACAAGTAATAGAGTAGTCGACGAAGGAGAGCTATTAGAAAATTTTACTCCTCAAGGATTTTTAGTTTGGATTGAAATAGTATGTAATGCTAAAGATGGAGGATATGATGAAGACTTAGGCAGTGGACTCTAATTAGGCGATTAATATCCGTACGTAATTCCTGCCAGAGCTTCTGAAAAATTCATTAAAGACGGTTGACTTGATTAAAAAGTAAACTTTTATTTAAAATCTTATGGAGTACGAATAAATTCTACAGTTCAATATAAAAGTGGAACCATTTACTATTCACTTTACCCTTATAAAGTTAACACTGACGCAATAGTAGATTAGAACTGCACTCTTTCACTTTTATAGTATATATCAGGATATCCAACCACTTGAATGCAGTATAACCAAGACGGCCTTTCTTTACTTCGACCAAAATGTACATGGTGTTCTGAAATAAAACCAAAAAGAAAAACATATGCTCAAAATACTTATGTAGATTTCAAACTAAGACATGTATCTTATATGGGCTCTTTTAACGCTCCATATGCTTTAGCATATTTACCAGAAAAATGGAACTATGATCCTGAAAAAACAAAACTTGGATCTACCGAAGGAAATGTTACTCTAGAAGGAGTTTGAAGATTCGATGGTAAGGATGTGCTGGTAGGATTATGGGACTTTGATTTCTAATATCTTTATCCATTCTGAACAGTGAACATGGATGTTTAAAGTTTACTCAGTCCAGGCGGGGAAGGTGCAACAAATAATATTCAATTTGTTATAGGAACAGAATCTATTGAAGGTGAGTATGGTATAACTGATACAAAATTAAGTTTAGAACCAAAAACTACTTTTTAAAAAATTTCAGTTTTCCCTTCAGACGTAAATATGAGAACAGTCAACAATTTTAAATATACAATTTAATTAGCAGAATTTGGATTAAGAGAAGGGAGCAAAATAGTTATTAAATTAACTAGAGAATTAAATACAGGATCCAGCACTTATGTTCAAATTACATCTGATATTCCAGGAGGTTAATGTGCTGTTATATCATATTAACAGCATGAATGCACTAACTTAACATCAAAACTAGATTCAGAAAAAGAGTTTTCTATTACTATTTATAACATAGAATCGCCAACTGTTTCAGATTAAGTAGAACGAAAAGCTTTAATTTAAGAGATATCCGTTTATGGAAACTACAACTAAAAGGACTTAGTTTACAAATATGACTAAGCCTAAGATGACCCAACTTAAAGTGATTGAAAAATTTCTGTTTAAAAAAGTGTTAACAAAGCATAATTAATTGATTTTTAATTATTTCCTAATAATGCTAATTTTCGAGGTAGCGATATGAAAATTTAATTCTATTTAGAAAATGAGTTACTTGCAGGATCCCAAATATTTATATATTTGCCAGACATTACTAGTACAATCACAGTAAATAACTATAATTGTTTAAGTAATATTACAGCTAAATGTGAATTTTCATCCAATAGTTTAATTTTAACTCTCTAATAAAACACAAAAGAAAAGGAAATTTATGAACTTTACTCATTCAATACTATTAACACCCCCAATGCAAATCCATCAGCTCCTATTGATATTTACAGCAAATATTACAATAAAATTGATGTAGTGGCATAGCCATTATCATCTAATTATTATATATAAGTATCATCTACTAGTATCGACTCAAAATCTAATACCAATGCTTTTTAATCGAGAGCTAGCGTATATCCACTTACTGCTGGGTCATAAGCTTTATATACGTTTACCTTCTAACTGCAAAAAGGCTTAGATGAAAATGACTTAATCTACGTGTGCTTCTAATCTAGTGAGTTTGATTATTGGGTAGGGGATAGTGTCTAACAAGAAGGATCAACTTTTAACACATAAGATTAAAGAGGTTACACTAAGAAATATATTTAGTGCTAATTGGAATATAGTAATAATTAGTATCAAAATACTTATACAAGTATTACAACTTATTGCTATACAATGGATAATAAAGTTATAGTAGATTAAGGACATAAGCCATTGCCCGCAAATTCTTATGTTAAACTTTATATAGGAAAGATTTTTAATCCACCAGCTAATCAATAATTTGATATTTTAATTTATTCAATTACAAGCTAAACTAAGTCAGCAATAGAGTTTACTTAATTCACTTTATAAACGATTGGAAGTACTCCAAGAGTTTTAGATTTAGTAAATATGACAATAACAGGAGCTAACAAAGATTCTTTACTTAAATATGCTGATTATGCTTTCAACTTTAAGCTACCTAGCTTTTCTTTAACTTATACAGCAAGTAGTTCAAGAATTGATATCTTATTACCGAGACAATATAGAGCCTCAATTTATTAAAATCCAACATCTTGCAGAGTTCTCGAAATAACTTCACAATAATAAACATCTTTAAATGTCTAAAACTGCTCTTTCAATACAAAATGGGATTAATTCGGCAACTTACTTCAGCTGCAACTAAGTTAAGATAAAACTTTCCAAACTCAAGCATAGGGAACTTAATATAGAATTGAAATAGCTGGACTAATATAGCCTGTTGAAGCGTTAAAGCCAGAAAGTTCACTTGAATAAACATACCCCAATCTATACAACTATTTTTCAAAATATGCAGAAAAAATCTAAATAGGTATTTTCTCAACTACTAATAACGATTAGAGCAGTAATTAATTTAGTTCGTTGTCCTCAATAAATACTTACAAAGGCTATTTCGAATATCAATATAAACTCTATGTTAGGAATTCTGCTGGAAAAGAAATTTCAACAAGTAATCCAATCGTAGTTGTTTCAGGACAATAATCAGATGATTATTTCATACAGACTTTATCGGAGGCAAAAGCAATGCAATCTAAATCCGTTTATATAATACTTGACACTATTATGTAATTCAGAGAGACTGCTTATTAATGAATTTACTATGGGTAATGAACCACATCTTTTAGAATAAGCGTTTCCGATAAAGTATAATTTGAGTAAAGTTAATTCCTAGTTATAGAATTTATAGAAACTCCAAGAGAAACAAATAGTATTTTGTAGACTCCATTGTATGCTCCTTTAGATCCGATTTTAATTTTAGTTGAACCAGCTTCTGTATAAAATAAGGCGTAAGTCTCAGTCTAAGCTTAACCAACAGACGTATAAAGAGGCTCCTAATCAATGGTAACCATTATAAGCGTTGCTAGATCTCCTGCTGAAGATATCACCGTGTATCTATAATGGAACGCTACACATATGAATGTAAATTCACAAGTTGCTCAAAATGGTTTAAGCCTGACTACGACCTAATTAGATTTTAAATCATGGGAACGCAATAAAAACTTTACATTTTATGTATAAGGAAATTGGTCAAGTAGCGTTACTACTTTATGGCTGGCTCTTTCACTAGGTGGAACAGATGCAGATTCCTTTAAGTTGAATAAGACGGAAATTTAGTATAATGTTATTAGTTTAGCTAAAACTTTAAGAATATAGAGTTCTAGTCTGTATAGTAAGGGTAAATATAATGCAACAATAACAGTAGAATCAGATAGCTCTGGAACTGTTTACTATATTTATACGGTTTCAAACAATAAAACAATTCCGACAACAAAAGAAGAGGTTTATAATGTAGCTGTTGGCCAATCTGTTTCAGTATCTGTAAGAAACTCAAGTTAAGCTAATATTGATATTTTCAGAGCACTTCAAACCGGGGACTCTGGAAGTTCTTCGAACTCTTCTAGTTCCGGAAAATAAATAAAGGATTTTTAAGAATATTCAGCAAAGTGGTTTAGTGGATAATATCCCCACTAATAGTAAAAAATTAATTTGAAGTTAGATTAACTTTGGTCTGAAACTAAATACATTTTTATGTGTGTTATGAAAAATAAAGAAGATTATAGTAATTATGTATCCTTATAATTTGAGACAGCAAAAGAATCTAGTCCAACTGCGTTAGATGTTAAATTAACCACTAAAAAGAATCCAAAGGATGATCAAACCTTCTTAAATTCCTTAAAAAATTCAGTTGCAACTGCCTCTCAATATAATCCTAAGTATATAGATATTTTGGAAATAATTGTAACTCCAAAAAAGAAAACTTCAAGACTTCCGAGACAGTAGAATGATTAAGATAGTTTAAGACTTCTTTAAGTAGAAGAAGAGGAGGAAAATACTGATGAAATAGTTTATGATTGTGTCATAACTTTTATTTTTTATGCTGATCCTAGTGGATAAGTTGTTTTAAATCCTGAAGCATCTATTTCAAACTTTGTTACGTGTTCAGATTGCACATAATAGTATAATGAAATATTTGGAGATTAAGTAGAATTCCAGACAGCAGAAGAAAACAGATAAAAGACCGAAGAAATAAAAGAAGGAGGATCTTACTAAAATGTTTCATTTATATTTGAGCCAGATGATGATGATCGAACAAGTATTAATATACTTTTAAATGAAACTTTAACATAGGGCCTAGAGGTATATTTCATTGCAATTAAGGAAGGAAGTATGGGAGACACTCTTTACAAAAATTCTAACTAGAATAGTGCTATCTAGAGTATTTTACTAGGCTAATCAACTTAAGGTAGTGATCAAGTTGTAAATGTTACTATAACTGAAAATGATAAAGGAAAATATAATATAAGTGATTAAATTACCTAGTATAAGAATCTAATACCTCAAAGTACTTACATTATATACTATATATACAAGAAATCGTATTGCTACAACAGTATTTCTGGAATTTGCTATTCCTAAGTTTACAACACTACTGTAGAAACCGGAAGTTTCATTGATGATGAGTCCATAATAATTAGCGGAGGGGCGAATTTAAGTGTAAGCTTTTTGAAAGTTTGTTCTTCTTTACTATTTTAGCTACTTTGGGCCTTCTTTGCGTATAAACTGATTTGAATACCAACAAATTACTTTTAAACTTGAATTTTTCAATTAAAATTTTTGAGAAATTAATTTTCTTGTTAAATATCTTTCCTTGATAGTTTTTTCTTCATTCATTTAATCTTCGTGTACTCTTAATTTAAAATAAATAACATAAGCAAATTTTTCTTAAAAATACACTATGCTTTGCTTTAAGAGCATAATCAATTAAAGATAATAGCTATAATTTTTAAGCTTAGAGTATTGTAAGATTTTAAGTTAAAGCTTATGCCTAACTTTAATTAATGCTCATTATAATTAAAAATTATGCCCCAACCTAATTAAATTATTTGGTTTAGACTACATAACGTAAACGAAGCTCTTTCAAGACCAGATTTTAATTTTAGTAATAGTGAGCTTTAGAAAAAAATCAGTCTAATTATCTGTCATTTATTTAATCATATGAAGCATAGCTAAAAATTTCTTGCCTATTTATAAAGTTGTGAAAGAAAAAGAGTAATTTGAGCTTTTAGTAGTAAAGTATAAATAAAAGTGTTCGAAAGAATTCTTAGAATTATTTACATTCCTAGAAAACTTTAATCCTAGCGAAAAAACTTCCTTTGAGAAAAAGCTGTAATAAAAGTTAAAATAGGCAAATATTTCAGTCAAATTAGTGATAAATTATTAAAAAAGATTAGTACACAAATCAGCGAACTTTAAATTACTTTCGTAAGCTGCTCTATAAATTGATATCAAGAAAGCTACTAAAATTTAAATAATCTTTGTATTATCAAACTTAACTTAAATTTAAGATTTGGCGCTTAAAATAAGTTTTATTAATTTTTTGTTTAACTAACTCTCAAATACAGCTCCTCAATTAAAATTTTATTAGTTTTAAATTTCTTTATAGCAAGTTTAAATTTAAAAATCATTATGTCTTAATCAGAAGGCAAATATCTTATATAGCTTCTCTTTATTAAACTCGGTTTTGCTCTAAAATTGATAGATAGAATTTAAATTATTCTTAGCAAAATCTAGTTATCCCCCTATTCAGAATAGAATACCTACCTTTGAATTTTTATTTCTAAAGTTGCAATTAATAAAAACTAAAATTCAAATTGATACTTTCATTTAAAAATTAGATTTAAGCTTGCTTTTAATAAAATCAAGCTAGATTAAAAAGTCTGTTTATCTTATAGTTATCGCATAAAATTAATATAAAGCTTACTCATTCAAACTTACTTAGACTCTTATGAAATTTAAAATAATATCTCTTCAGATTAATTATATCCTACTTAAAAGAATAAATAATAATTTAGTAAAACAATTTTATGTTAGATATTTATAGAAATTCCTTTATTACTAGAAACTACAAGGAGTAGCACTTTAAACTTGATAAGTAGTTTGGTACTAAGTATATTTAATTGAAAGGCTAGCATCTAGTCTATCTTTTCTTAAAGTTGTTCTTTTTATTTATTTTTTATATTCTATCCCCTATTCTAACAGGATGTTAAATTCTTAAAGCTCAGCTTTACCTTAATTTCGTAAAATACTTATCATATAATGCTTAAAAAGAATTGTCTAAAGTTTAATTTATTTAGATAATAATACTAAACTAAACTTATAAAATTAAAGGTATTAACTAGCAAAAGAATATATCATTATTAACTTTATCAAGTATCTTTAAACAATATCTAGGTTAATAATGTTATTTTAACTTTAAATAAATCCTTTCTATCTTCTGTAGAAATCCTTTAGGAATTATTTTAAAGACTTAAATATTTATCAGTTTCTATTTGCTAAAGCTTAAAAAAATTCGCATATCTCAATAAGAAATGTCAACAAAAATCTTTTAAAACTAGAAAGTATAGTCGATAGTAGGTGAAAATAAAAGGAGAATGAGCTCGTTAATCCATATTAATTCATAAAAGTAAAATTATGGATTTTTAGCTTGCTAGCTGTTTGAAAATTATAATTTTGCAAATTAAATTGAATGAATCTAGACTAAAACCTTTTGACTATTTAATAGATTTCTTACTTATATATTAACTATCTACTAAATGTAAATCCTAGAAATAGAACGGAAATACTTTCATTACTTATCAATATATTTCTTTGAAAAGACTTTAAGGGATAATTTCTCTTTATTTCAGCAAAACTTTCAATTTCTTAATTTATAAAAGCAAAATGAATGGATTCTCTTATTTTCTAGTAATTTCTTAATCTTTTTGCTGCTTCGAATCTCATTCTACTAAGCTATAGTGAAGTTTAAGTTGAAATGAAATACATTAATTTTACTAACTAGCAAAATGCTCTAATCAAAGCTGTAAAATTAGATAATCTGAAGCAAGTAATCATAATAAATCCATAAAATAGCCTGCAGGATTAAAATATTAGTTCTAAAAAGCTGAAATATATTGCTTAGCGTAATCTACTTTTACTACGTAGGCTTATAAAGTTTCCTTGCCTTTTCTCTATAATTTTAATTTCTATTAAGCTACTAAATAATGAATGTAAGCAAATAGCTCAACTTAAATATAATTGGTAGACTTTGTTCTAATTAAATTAAATCTAAATTCAATACAAAAGATATCTAGCATTTAATAATCTACTTCTTAATTAGCAAAATAATTTAGATTGCATAAAATCTGTTAAGAAGACAGTTTGAACGCTTTTACTAAGATTTAAACTATAAAAATAAGTTATAAAATACATAAATAATTGAAAGCAAGTGCATATGAAAAGATATTAAGATCAAGATTCAAATAATTACTAGCTAAAAATAAAAAATTGATAAAACAGAAATTTTCAGAATTAAGAAGGAAGTATTAATTGATTGATATTAAGCATTTAGTGCTTAGTTTAGAAAGAGATTATATTTTACTCATAAAGTAATAGAAAAAATTATCTGAATTTACAATAGATTTAAGACGACTTGCTATCAATGATTAACAAGCTTTTATTTAAGCAGCAACGTAACTTGATTCGTTACTTTCTGTTTATACAGAATTTTAAAAGTTATAATATCATCTTTTTCATACCTTCTAATACTAAAATTGACGTGAAACTAGTATATTTGCAAAATTAATAATTAAAAGGTATTTTTAGAAAAAAAAGCTTATTCTTTACAGGCAATAAGTTTATTGAGAATGCTAGGAAATATTTACGTTTTTAACTTCTAGCCATCATGAAATACTTTTTAATTAGTTATATGAAATAAAAAATACATAAAAAAGAAAATTTTAGCCAAAATTAACTTCGAAAGGTATATTAGTTGCAAAATAAAATATCCTTAGCGTATACAATAATTAACATTTTAAGTATCTTACAGGCTAATTTCATCTATGCATTACTTAATTTTCTATGCAAGCTAATAAATGATATAAAGTTTAGAGTTCTGTATTTAATCAAGATTTATATCTTTTTATAAATAATCATGCTATCAAAATTATAATAATAGATCTAGCTTGTAAAATAGAGAAACTTAATTTAAAAAGAAGAAGATATTTAAAAGCTGCTGATTATATTTATTTAGGATTAAAAAAATCTACAACTTCTTTGGTAAATAGAATCCTGTTTAAAAATATTTTGATGATAAATAAAGAATTTAATCTTTATCTTAGAAGCGAAAGAGTAATTTAGAACTATTGCATTTAAGTCATTATATTAGTCTATTCAAAAATCTTATAATTTCTAGCAGATAATAATTTTTCTTTGCTTCTATAAAAACCATTTAAATAATTACCTTTTACTTTTTTAAATTAGCGGTAAAAGTATTTTAATCTTACTCCACTACATTTTTTATCTTTTAAATAATTATAGCAAGCTGTAAGATAAAACGAGCATAAATTTAAAAATTGTAAAGCAAAAGTTAAATTAAATTTTGAAGATACTTAAACTTCTATGAAATAAAAATGATTTTTAAAACTATGTTAGATCTTAGTAGTTAATTGAGTATTGTAACATTATTACTAGTTTGATAGCAAAAACTTTACTATTCAAATATTTAAAAATCCTTATTTTCCTCTTCTAACTATATTAAGTTTTTGAAGAAGGATAATTAAATTAAACAAATCAAAAATTTTAAATTTTAAATCACTAAAGCAAAATTACTAAGAGTAGAAATTGTTTTTCTTAAGTAGAAATTATTATAAAAAAGATTTAAACATAATAGGATGTTTTAATTATAAATCTTCATCTCATATTAAATCCATATATCAGTGGGCTAATTATAAGGACAATATCTTCGATTTCTTAGTTTAATTTAAGCTTTGCTACAGCAGTTAAATAAATAAAGGCAAAGACTTATGAAATGATAGTAGCCAAGTAAATAATATTCTACTATATATTATATCTTACTTTTAATAAATCTAAAGGCAAGTCTAATTTCTAAATATCTAAATCTATTATTCATAATTTTTTTCTCATACTTTAGCTCCTTCACATCAATACAGCTTAATTCTATTATGCAGATGTTCAACATAAAATATTAATTTTATAAAATAAAAGTTTGAAAACAATAGCATGCTTAGTCTAAAGAAATAGAACTTAAAAAGTAATTTATAAGATGTAAATAGCTTTAGTTATTACTTAGATATCAAATATTTATTACTAATAAGTTAAAGATGCTTCATACCTGCCCTGATGATCTTTAATATAGTTTTATTAAATTAAAAGAATAGAAACCAATTCATTCAAAATAATACTATGAGTACATATAAGTTATTTATATATAAAAAGAAGCTTATCATAATCATTATTTCATTAATAAGATTCAATATTTCTTTCTGATTTTTTGCATCAGCTTTTCTCTCATCTCTTTAGACATTTATCCCGCACTTTTCATGACAAAAGTAGAGATTGGACTATATGAACTCTTTATACTTTTCGATTTTGTTAAATAACATGAGTTTGCTTGTTCACTTTCTCCTCTTAAGCTTCTTTATCATCTTTATTAAGTACTGCTAAGTAAAGGACAACGCATTTCTTCAAGTCCAATTTTTTTAGGAGATTTGGATCTATTTTTTGGATAATCCCCTAAATAAGGTATAGGAACATTTTTTAAGACTAATGAAGGTTAAGCTTAATCAAAATCAGGTGAAGCCTTATAAAAATCTGATTTTTCATGACTACTTCCTAAATTCTGGGAATTCTATTTTAAATGCCTTGGTGATTCTAATTAGGACTTTTATTTTTTCCTAGATTTATTGCTACTGTAATCAGAAAAGTTTATATATTAAATTTTATTTTCCTTTCTTCCACTAGGTAGAGAGTTCTAATATTCCATTGAATTTTTGGAATCAAGTAACTCACTATTAAAAGGCCTCCAAGTTTGACTTTACCAGTCGCTTTCTTATGAAAATCTCATAGTAGACTAAGTTTTTTAATCCATAAACTGCTTTAATTATAGTTCTATATTTAAAATTCTTTCATCTTTTTGTTTTATTATTCTATCCTTTTCTTAGTTTACTGTTTATAAAGCTTTAATGCTTTCCAAGAGCTCCTTGTTTTCCTTCTTGATTTCTTACATTTCTCTCTAATTTTAAACTGATTCAGGTATTTGAATTCTTTAATCCTTAACACTTTCTATCAGCTCTTCAATTTTTTACTCTTTAGTGGTCAGCAAATTAATTAGTTCAGTATTCTTATTCATCAAATCCTTTAGTTAAAGATTTATTTCCTGCTGTCTTTTTTCTCATTTTTACTCTATTTGATTTTATTGGTCTTACATTTTAGAAATTTCTTATAGCAGTTTATCTCTGTCTCTTAATGATTCTTCATAACACTTAAGTAAATCCTAAATTTCCTCATTGTCTCTTTTATCTTGACTATGATTGTTAAATGACTGAGATATTTGCTTAGGCATTTGAGAATTAGTTTTTTGTATTTGATTAAAAGGCTGCATTTTCCTTTCATTTTAAACTTTCTTTGTCTTTTAATCTTAAGTTTCTTAATCTAACTAGTTGCTCTAGTTTTCAAGATAATTAGTCTATAAGCTGGAATAGTAACTATTTTAAATAACTTCTTTTCCTTTCAATGAACCAATTTACTAGTCTTCCTACATTTATTCTAATAATAACGATTAAAAAGAAATTCTTTACTTCCTAAGTCTTTTAACTTTATATAAATACTTTCAAATTAATTGTTATGAAGAGTTACTTAAACCCGCACTTCCTTTGTATAACTGAAAGAGTAGACTATGGAAATTATCTTAATATATCTTAAAATAAAGCAGCTGCTTGTACTTATAAGAAGTAGTCTAATTAATAGAACCTTTAAATATATTTAAATAAATCCTAGAGCTAAGTCAAGAAGCTAAATTTCTATCTTAAATGACTAAAGTTAATCCTAAGTATCACCCATTTCATTAATCCTAGTCGTTTTATTATATTTATTCTTAGTAACACTAATGATATCTTAAAGGCGAATCTTCAATTATCTAAACAAACATTATCTGATTATATACTTAGTCATTAAAAGAGATTCAAGTATGGTAAAAGCATAATCGTGTTAAATTAACTTTGTAGTATGAAAGAAGCCAATAAAATAAAGAGCAAGGATTAATTAAAGAAACTCAAACAAGAAGCATATAATAACAATAATCTAACTAATTTAAGTTATAGTTTACTTACCTAGCAATAATACGTTTGTTAATAACTTAGTCATATTTTATTTTAAAATTAATAGAATCCATCACTCATTAAGAGCTATATAGACTATTCTTGCTTAAAATAAAAACTGTTAAATTTAAAAAATATGATTTAACTTATATGGCGCACTTTATATTCTAGCAAATGATAGCCTTATAATTTATAAGTATTTAACTATTTGTATAAATCTTAATCTCTATTAGTAAAGCTTTTTATAAAGTAAGAATATTTATTTTTTAATAGTTTCTTACAGCTTTTAAACATAGCCAAGAAGAGTTAAAAGCTTATTTTATGTATTAAATAATTATTATTAGAGTTTGCTCTCATATCGAACGCCTATCAATGGATCTTAGAACACTAATTCTTTTATGGTATTTTTCAAATAGCCATTAAGTATGATCTTCAAAATAATTATACTCATCCTAAAACATATAAAAACCAGGAATCATGCATACTCCTAATATTGAAATCTGACAAAGACCTTGAATCAGCTTTAATTGTAAAGGTTGAAAATTCTTTTTTTAAACATGGTTTATCAAAGGTCTCCCTGCTGATGTTCAAGCTAACATATATAATACGCTAGTTGAAAATAAAAAAGAAAGAACTCCCGATTAAATGCTCTATTAACACTAATCTCATAAATCTGGTTCTAAAGAATTGAGCTCTACATACTTTCATAACCAATAGTATCTCTTAAAAGTTCTAAACTTTATACTTTTATTCTATTATCACTCACTTTACATTTTATTTCTCTTCTATTCTAAATTAATAGTTATATAAAGTAGAAAAACAAATAACTACATATATAGAAGTATGCATTTAATCATGAGAGATAAGGAGTAAAAAGGATTAAAATATTAAAAGTAAATGGTTTACTAGCTTGAGATCAAATTCCTTTTTTAGCGTCTTTTGTTATTTCTTCTTCCTTCTTATTTTCATCCAATGAAATGTTATAAGTGTCTTTGTCTAGAAAACTATTGAGAAAGGCGGCACAAGCTGTAAATATCGCAAAAAGTAAGTAAGGAAAGTGAATTCAAACAGTTTCCCCAAGAATTGTATTAAGCATAGGAGAAATTATTCCTGCTAATCTAGCAAATCCTGCTAAAAAGCCTAAGCCCGTATTTCGTATGCTTGTGGGATAAAATTCTACTGTATATGTATAAAGGACATGACTTTACATTATCATCATACTTTTTGCAGCAGCTACTAAATATACGAATTATCTATCTGGATACTTGAAAACCAAACCAATTAAAAAGATAGTAGCTAGCGAAAATGAAATGAAAGAGGTGTTTTTCCTTCCAAAACTAGGAATATCAATTAAGTAGATACAAACAACAGAAGCAGGAATTGTTAAAACAATAGACAAAAGAATGTCCATTAAAACATTGTTTTCACCTACTAAGTCATCAGAGTTCATTGTTTAGGGCAATACGTACAAAATTCCATAGCCTACGAATCCTTTAGCGAATCATAAGAAAGCTAAAATAAAAGTAGTTTTTCTGTAGTCTGAACTAAATAATAGTTTCCAGTCATACTTAACGGTAGGAGGAGTATTAATTATAATCTATTTCTCTTCTTCTGTCAATAGTTCTTAATTATTTTTCTTAAATATCCCGTTGAAAACTTCTATAGCTTCTTCCTTTCTACCTACATTTGATAAAAAATAAGGACTTTCAGGTAAAAAATATAGTCCAATTAATTAAAAGAGGGTAGGAAGGGCAGCAAATAGCAGTAACTCTCTTCATGGAGAATCAGAATTTAAATATGGAACGAGCCAAAACGAAAGTAAAACCAAGTAAATTTGCCCAAAGCCATAGAAGAAAGATTAAACTTGGATTCATCTTCCTCTGTTCTTTTTGGGTAAACATTCTATTTGATAGGTATTCTAAGCTGCAGCAATAAAGCCTATATTAAATCCAACAAGTGATCTCATTATAACAAGAGAAGAAAAATTAGGCATGATTGTAGAAAGCAGGCCAGATATCATTAATCCTATAGTTGAAATAACTAAGGAAACTTTTCTTCCAAAATTATCTGCAATTGGTCCAATGGAAAAGCTTCCAATTGTATATCCGATATATAAAGAAGTCCCTAAAAACCCCTTTTAAGCATAATTTAGCTATCACTCTTAGGTTAAAACTTCTGCCAAAATTGCAATTACTAATAGCTCAGTACCATCTGAGAAAGCAAGCATTCCGGAAGTAAAAATTACTTGCCCTTAAAAGGCGCCGAAAGGTCTTGAATCAATAATATCTGAAAATTCTCGTTTTGAATGCTGCTATTTTTGATTGATTAGATTTGAAGTTTCTTCTTAATCTGCTTACATTTAATTTTCTATTAGCTATATTATTTTATTAAGCCCTATATTAATTAAATACTATCACTGTCTCGTAAGTTAATTTATCTTACCCTATCTAATCAAATTTATTCCCTTTTATTATAAATTCGTGAAATATAGTACAACTTTAAAAAGTTCAACTGATAACCTTTATAGTAAACTTAAAGTTAGGGAAAAAATCAGCAAGTTGCAAAAAGAAGTAGGTAGAAGTAAATAACTAAATAAAAAGCTTAAAAAAAACGAATAACTAAAATAAGCTTATTTACAGCATACCTATTTACTTAAATTAAAAATAATATAGTTTGCTTAATAGCTTTGAATACCTATTTACTTATTTTGTAATTTTCCATAATTAAGCAACCTCTTAATTTAACTTTAAATGCTGTTGCGAAATTCTTATAAAGATATTTGATAAAAAAGCTATAAAATGAAACTGAAGATAAATTTTGCTATAATTACTAAATTTAAGAAAGAGTGACTTTTAATATTATTTGCATAGCTACTCTCATAAATACTTATTGCATAGCAATTTTTAAAGTAGTTTAGTTTATGTAAATTTAGAGTACTTAGTTCATAATTAATTTTGTCTAAACTTTCTTTAACTAGAGCTATTGGAATTTTAAAATCTTTATCTTAACATAAGGAGAATATTAAATCTGGATTTTTAAATACTTAATTATCATATTATCTAACTACTTTCTGTACTTAAATGTTTTATTGGACTTATTTATTCTTAACTACAGCATAATTAAAGTTTACTATTTCAAATAATATCGAATATAATATCTTTCTATCTTAAAAATAGTGTAAAAGTGATTTAGCAGATGAGATAAAGCAAATAATTAGCCTAAGGATTAATTAAGTACTATATTAAAATAATTAATAGAATAGACAATCTCAATTATTAAAAATAAGTAACTAAAAATAAAAGAAGCTTATAATCAAGCAAGCATACTATTGTGTTATATTTATGACAACTTTTATCATTTTTCATTCATTTCCATTATATTAAGCACAATCAATTAAGCTTGTAATCACTAGGTAATAAAGGCTAAAATGTTAAATAATTACTAGTTTTTTATAAATAATGCAGTACATTAATGATAGATTTCGTTGAAGCCTTTTAATGATCTTAAAATTAAATAAGCATTATAAAACTAAAATTTCTTTTATATAGTTTTGATATTTTTAATGTTGTAAAATTAGATTAATAAAGAATATTTAAAAGAGAGGCAAATAGCTTTTATTATTTATAATTATTTAAGTATAAAACTTTAAAAAACAAATTAGATCAATAGAAGCTTTAAAGCAACCTTTCTAATTAATTCTTTTTTCTTAATATACTGAGAGATAATTTTTAAATGGTATATTAGTAAGCAACCAATAAAAGCTTTCTTGAATTAAATACTTCTTTTTTATTGATCAGAAATAAATAAAGTTATTAACATCACAAAGGAATAAATTCTTATCATGCTATTTATCTAGAGAGTTTCACTTTAATAAATGTAAAAGTTAAACTGATTTATTCAATTTAAACTACTTAAAAATGAGTAAAAAAGTTTTAATGAACCTGAAAGAAATAAATCTCTTTTAAGCATAAAGAAAAAATTAATAATTAATTTACTATTTATCTATTTCTTCAAATTCGTCCCAATCCTCTTTTATATTATGGAGTATTTGACTTAAATTTTTATTTTTTCTCTAAATTTTTTGTGGTGCTACAGTTATACTTGATGGCTTTTATCTTATTTATTTTTATAATTGCTATTATTCTGATTTATCTGATGATTGTACAGTGAGTTAATTTGAAACATTAATTTTTGGTATAACTTCTTTTACAGTCAGTTTTTTAGTTCCTCAGTAAACGCTTTCATTGTCTGAATTTAGTTCATGCTATGCTTAGCTAAATCCTTAAATTTTTTCTGGTTAAAAATCCCTCTAAACAGTGCTTCCAACTTTTCTGCTTCTTATAATTATGTTTTTCATTGTACTTTTCTTTGTAGTATTCCTTATAATATCTTTTACACCACCTCTAAGACTTTCTTATCGGCTAAACTTAGATCCTATTTTGAATTTGGAAAGAAGTTAATCAACATTTTTTTATTGTCACTTACTAGTTTCTTTTTTCTTATTTTCCTTAAGAATTCAAAGTATGTTTTTAATTGTATCATCACTTGGCAATTTAAATTACTGCATAAAAGGAAAGCTTGTGGTTTTTAATTCTTTAATCCACTTTATATGTTCATCAAGTGATAGTAATTTGCAAACATTGTTTAACTGAGCAGTAGTGTTAATATATTTATTTTCAGCTTGCAAAAATTTTTTGACTAGTTTTTTAATTTTGTATTGCTTTATTATTTTAACACTTGATCTGCAACCTGTTAGTCATGATTTGTTAAAATGCAAAGTAGAGTTAGACATTAATGCTATTGCTGTTTTTCAGTTTTTGATCGTTTTATTTTAATTAAGAGCTTTCACAATATTTAGATTCTTAACTGAGTTTTATGTAATTTTTAATGTCTGAAACATTTGCTTTTCTTGAATTTGTCTAAATATTATTATTAAAAGGAAAATATACTCAAATTCACTGCACTCCTCTTTAAAATTTCTTAGCTCCTCTATTGTAGGTTTAAGAGCTAGAATAATAGTTTCTAACTTATATCCGAATTTCTTAAGTACTGATAGAGATTACTTAAACTTAAGTTAAGATTTCTTAAACTTAAGTTTCATTCCATATTGCTTGGACTTTTTATCTCTAATTCAGTATGCAAAAAAAATTCCTGAATTTTTGTTTTTGACGCATTTATAGAACTACTGAATAAATTAAGCAGCATAATTTCTACACTGAATTAGCTTTGTTTAAAGAGTTCTGGATTCGATGAAATTGAGTTTATTTATTTCAATAGTGGTAGTTTGATTAATTATAGTGAGCATGAGCAAAGAAGAAACTATCTATCCTAGATAAACAATTATCACTATGAATAATTTTGATCATCCTACTGTAACTGCCATATCTCCATACCCTACTGTAGCAATCGTGTACCATTCTACTCAAAAGATATTAGACAAATTTTTTGCAAACTATGTGTCATTAGCACTGTATAAAATAATACCTTTCTAAAATTTGAAGACATGGAGCAGAAACAATTATAACAGTTCCAAGGATTGATATGAGGAAAGGAAAAGGATGCTTGCTTAAGTTGCTTTTAGAGAAAAAGTTAATATTTGCGATTTAAGCATTATAGTTCAGTACTCTATGAGTTCTTACACTGTACCTATCAAGAAATTAAAGTCTGAAAACTGTGTAAAATCTAAAAAATATTAAAACAGTCAGAACTTCATCGATTGAGTATTGATAATTTATTCCTAAAAAATTGAGATCTAAAGTTGCATAATAAAATGGAATCTTGGAAATGCTTAAAATACAAATTTCGATAAACATTGGAACATAAATTTGAGGACTTTACCAAATAATAGTTCTGTAGTCAATTACTTCTATCAATTTTAAGAATTTAAGGTAAATATTGTACCTTTTAATTAAAAAGATAACATTAAGCAACGATAAAACCACCGCAGCTCATCTTAAGGTGGAAAGAAGAGGATCAGCATAATTATTTTTATTGCTATACTAATTCTACTATAGAAAAATTACCTCTATTCATGATATAACAATTGTTAGCGTGGCTATAAAAGCAATTAACTTTTCTATTTTAATTATTTTTTTTCTTAAGCTATTTGCTCATTATTTATTAGGATTGAAATTACATGAAGATGATAATGCTATCTAACTTATTATATCAAATTAACCTATTGTCAGAATGCGAATAATTTTAAAAGGTCCAATTGCAAATTTTTGTTTTTCTAAAGGTTTTTCTCCATCAGTCTAATTTTCTTTGGTTTTAGTTTTTTAAATATTTGGATTTTATTTTCTTCAAACTACATTTTCTTTTATTTTTTTTCTAAACCATCCCTTTCTTTATGTGTTGAGAAACTGTTTAATTTAATATCTTTCTTCTTTTGAAAATTCCATCTTCTGATGGTTCTCTGTATTTTCAGGATGATGAATAGTAGTACTAGTCGAAGACAATTTATTAGAATATAAATCTTTTACCTGAAAATATCTATTTTAATTTCTAAAAAGCTCTAAAGTTGACTCTCTCTATTAGGAACTTCTTCTATCTGTAACTGAACCATTAATTTCACTAATCAAACTCCTTCTTTCACTTATAGAGCCTTTTTTTTGATTAACTGAGGCTCTTCTAGATACGATAGAACTTCTATTATCACTATTTCTTTAATCTTAATCTTTTATACCATTTAAATCCATTAAATGTATTTATATTTATCATTGGAAAATCCTATTTCATTTAGTCTCTTTCAAATCTTCCTCTCTTATTTAAACAGCTTACAACTTTTACTTGCTCAATATCACTAGGATTTCCTTTAATGATCACTCAGTTGCTGTAGTTAATCTATTGAATGCAATAATAAATCCTTTTCCTTAGTTATTTGATTAAGAAATCAATCTAGATATTATAATTAAAAAAATCTATTAATTTACATGGTACTTTCCTACTAGTAAGCATTTAACAAATAAAAATATTGTCTCTCATACCTTACTAGCAGAAATTTCAGTAATGTGGAGGGAATAGAAGAGTTAAGTAAAGATAATAACTGAATAAGCTGTAAATAGTAAGTATTTTAAATAAATGATGATGGATGCCTCTAAATCTTTTCTATTTTAGTTATATGTTTTGGAAGTAAGAAAAGAACTACTCTAATATATCTAAAAGAGGCTATTATTTGTTATGGTTTAACTTCTATAAGAATCAATTTTTTATATCTAAGTTATTAGCTTAAAATTAGTTATTTAGTATTAAATTATGAAAAGCTAAAGCTAAAATTAGATAATAATATTTAATTTTTATCTAGATTTTTAATTATTACGTCTGGAGGATTACCTTAATTAAAATTGGAGAGCATTATTAAAACTTATAAAATAAGAGAGTTTAAATATTAATTATTTGCTATTAGAAGATATTAGAATAACTAAGTGATACCAAAATAGAGCTGTAGCATCATGTTCAATAAATTGCATTAATTATAATAAACCTAACAAATTATATAGCTTTAATTCATGAAACTTATTATTGAACATTGATAGATTATCCTTAATAATTTTAATTTTAGTAATTTAATAAAAAATTTAAGCTATTTTTACAAATGCAAATCATCCAAGAAGGAAAATAAGTTTTCATAATTTTCTTAGTTAAAATGCATAAATGCTAATAGAGGGATTTGAAAGATTTATAGCTTTAGAATTATAATAGTCTAAAATATCATCAATTGGTTTAAAATTTTCTTTTTAATTTGACAGTTTCTTTAGATCATTAATGTAAAGTATTTATTTATTGTGAATTATAATTTTATTAACTATTTGAATAGCTGATTTTAGATATAAATTTTAGAAGATATTAAAATATGAAATTTAAACTAAAAATTTAGACAAGATTCTTTGATAACTACTTAAATTAAAAAGGTAGCTTTTAAGCTGCTGCAAATGAATACCTTATGATGATATCATAATAATAAATTACTATATGCAATATTTCCAAGATATTCCCAAATAGAAACCATATAAATTCTTAGATTTTTCTATTCTTTTATCTGATTTGGGGTTTATAAGCTTATTAAGATTAGAAGATAATCAAAAGATTAAATCTCTGATTAAAGAAACTGGAAACTTATTTAGTTTAATTAATATAATGGAGATTACTTTTACAGTCAATTGATATTTGCTTTTTGTTTAAGATTTGCAAGTTTCTTCACTTTTTACTTTAGATAATTTGTACATCATTCATTAAAAGATATAATCAGCATTTTTATTAAGCTATCGATTTGCAAATCTAAAAAAAAATGCTAAAAGAACTTTCACTAATTAAGAAGTAATTTAGAGAAATATCAGCAATTTATTATATTCCATTCCTTTCTATTTAAAGGTAATCTTAAACTAAAAAAATGAAATATTACTTTATTAATTATAATTAGAGTGCTACATCCAACTAAATTATTAAATTAATTTCCACTATTAAAAGCATTTAAGCTTTTATATCTATTATTTTTATTAGAAATAGAATCTTCAAATAGAAGCAAAGAAATAAGCAATTATAATTTATTAATTATTTAAAGTATTTAAATAAAAGATATCATTTCTTGCTAGTTTTTAATTCTTATTATTAAAGAATATAGAGAATCAAGCTCACTATAAAGATATTGTGATAATTAAGCACTTTAGTATTTATTTAATTAAATTAGGAAGATTTTACTTAATAGATGTAATTTATTCAAATTACAATAATTATTCTTTATTATATAGTTAAAATTTTATTTTCTTAGAGTTAAAAATTAAATGAAAATATATAAAGCATTATAGTGATTTAACTATTTTATTATTTATTTAGTTTTATATATTTAAAATTATAAACTTACCTGAGGGATTAATTAGTGTAACTATAATATGATAGATTGTATATTACTAGGTAATCGCTTAGAGATATTTTAGTGGAAAAAGAGTTAATTTATTTAAAATTAGCTTTATAATAGTTTTAGATAATAAATGCTTAACTACTTAATTTATTATCTAAGTTATTCTTATTTTAACTAATTATACTATGCTTTGCATTCATTTCAATTATAAACTTTTAATTTATATTTAGACTTCTATTAATAGACAGCTTGACTTTGAATGCAGTGTGATCTTAGATTGTATATATAATTAAGTATAATTGAATTATTATCCTTTAGCTAGACTTTTAAATATTTAATTTATGCATTATACCTAATAATTAAGCTCCCCATTTCCAGTCTAATTATAAAGATAACTCTTTAAGCAGCTCTTACATGGATATTCTACTATTGAAGAAGCATTTCAAATTAGATTAAGTTTATTATGAGACTTATTATTAACACGTGATAGTTACTCTATAGTCAGTGATATTTATAAAGCCTATCAATTATCATTTAATCCATAATAAAATAATTTAGATGCTTAAATTTATAAAGATTTAATACCTTTCTTGAAATAATGATTTAAGAGCAGAATGAAATAAATAAAATAATAATTAGCTAAAAGATATAGAATTAGATAATAAATGATTATAAGGATATTAAGAGACTTAAACTATATGCTATTGCTTTTCCTAGAAGATATAAATAGTATGAAAATAAAGATTTATTATAACAAGATATTCATTTATAATCAAACTTTGTCTCATTTACTCTTAATATAGCTTTTGCTTATATAAGGTATTTAGTTTCTTCTAATTCTAAAATAATTAAATATTTCTATGTAAGCTAAAAATTATTGTCTGAAAGAACAAAAATGAGATCTGTTGGATTAAATAAAGCAAGGTAATTAAAAAAGATGCTATCTATTTAATTAAAGATAGGAATAAATAAAGAAAAGGAATTGAATTATATTATTAGATGCTTATATGCTAATAAACTAATTTAATAGTCAGAGCAAAGTTTCAATTAAAATTATTTAATTTAGTTCCTAACTTTGATTAGTTACTACAAGTGTTGCCTATAAGAATTAAATAATTTGTTATTTTTAATTTATTATCATTTTATTTATTTTAAACTAAGACTTTTCGCTTATAGCTTTTATTTTATTTAATACCCAATTAATACTTTCAAATGGTAAAAGCTTAGAAGATAGTAAAATCATTTAAATTAATTACCTTACTATGCATTTTTTCTTGGATTAAGGAAATTTACTAAATTAAAGGATTTTCTTTTGTAAATAACTATATTGCTTATGTTTATTCCCATCTATTTTTTAAATAGCACATTATGCTTATTTTAATTCTATACAATTACTAAATTTCATTTTCATGTGGAAATAGTATAAAATTTATAAGATAAGCATTCTAAAGATTAAGTAAAATAAAAGCTAGAAAGCTTACTTAGAGGAATTAAAATTAAACTGATGAGCAAAAGGAAGAATATAAAGATAGGGTAATTGAATAATAAGTATCCTTTAATTAAAATAATTCATTTAAATAGAACTAAGCAAGACTACTATATTGATATGATATCCTGTTGTAGATCTACTTTATTAATTTGAATAAGCTTATTAAGAATAGCAACAGTTTAAGTAGAAGATATTTTGATTTGATAAAGCTATACAATAAGTTAATTAAAAAATTTAATTTAATATAATCAATAAAATAACATTAGGATAGCTGCTAGAAGTAAAAGGTGTAAGTATTCAATAATAATAAAATTGGTTAAAGCAAAGCTAGTAAGGTTACCAATGTTGTCTACTATTAAATAGCTTTATCTTATGTTAAAGTCTTTAAATAGATATTAAATATGATATACTTAGAATAATTTATTAATAATGACGTTTTTTCTTTGATTCTTCATAATGATTAAACTAGCTCTTAATAATGCAACTTAAGAGATCTTATTGAGCAAGATACAAGAATAAATAAGCCATAGGAATTAAGTTATAACATTTTCTGACTATGATCCTTCTTAATGTGTAGCAATACATTAAAAAACAGCCCTTTTAAATGTTGATAATCTTATGTAACCTTAGCAAAGCTTGCTTATAATGTACCTCTGTGAAGACTACAATAAAGAACTTAATGTTATGAAGTATCAAATTTATGATATACATACATTTGAGCCTTATTTCTAGTAAGAACTAACTTATGATGTATAATTAATATACCCTAGCTTAAGATTTAACTATTAAATAGTTCCTATTTAGTTTTGAGAAAACTCTTTTGCTTTAGTTTGGTTTTAATAATTCATGTAGCATTAAGGTGCTATGAGTATCTTGTATTGATAATTGTTTAAAGATGGAATGCCTTATGGTAGCATATAAGAATTAATGAACTCAACAGTATATAGGTTTTCATTCAGTATTGAATGATATAATGAGTCCTCTTTATTCCTAGTTTATGATAAAAAGACTTCAGGGTTTGGCTATAACAACTTCATGTATATGCAATTAATTTAATGCAATTCCTATAATTGCTTTGGAAATCTCTCTCTTATAGGGGAAACCATTATTACTCAAGGATTCATATTTGGGCAACAGTCAGGATTAAGTCCTGTAGCTAAATAACTAAATGTAAATGAAATAGTTCTAGTGTTTAAGCTTTCTAATATTCAGAAAATTGGAATATGAATGCTTCTATTCAAGAATGGAGAATTTGAAAATTAGATAAGCTAGATAAGTTCTCCTTATTCTCTAGATGAAATTTTAATAAAAATAATACTTTTATAGAACAATTACATAGTAGTTAGTTACTATTACAGCATCTAAATAAACGAAACTCTAAGCTACGGTTATCTTTAGTACGTTATGTTTAACTAAAAAAAATCCCAATCCTAATCACCAAAAGTTTACGACATTTGCACTAAATAGCAGCTAATTAATACCTTTAGTATTCAAAGTCTACAGGATAATTATTTCGTTGTAGCTTACTAGAATTCTACTGATCAAAGTCATATAATATTCTATGTGAGTAGCTTTAAATAAGATTACTGGTATTTAGATATGATATAACAAAATAATAGTCTAATTATAGATATCTGAGCATAAAGGCTACTTGATTACGATTTCCTTATCTCTTGAATAGATGTAAACTAGCACTCAATTGTAGGAAATATATCTAGTGTTATTAAGCAACCTAAAGGAGATAAATACAATTACTTCCTAATCATTTCTATTCCTATTTCGTTCATTTTCTTTGTCGGTGTTATTGCCTTTTTGATTAAAAAGCTCTTATAAAGGAAAAAAGAACTAAAAAGTGCAGATTTAGTAGAAGATTATATAAAATTTGAGAGTAGCTAGCCTGCTTAGCTAAACACTTAGATAGTTAACGAAATAAGTTTAAAAGGTATTAAAATCGTAAGCTTTCAAGATATTCAAAAATCAATAAAGAAGTTGATTGGATAAGGATCTTATGGAAAGGTTTATCAAGGGTTGTTTGAAGGATAGAAAGTTGCTATTAAAATTCTTAACTAAGGAGTAGGCTAGTAAGAAGACTTAAATATATTTCTGAAAGAGTTGAAAGTAATATTGGAAATGAAGTCAAACTTAATACTCAAATTATTTGCTATTTGCATAGAAGAAGGACATCAGTTTTGCTTAGTTATGGAACTAATGAAATATTCTTTGCAAACATTTCTTTATTATAAATACTAAGGAATTCACTTGACAGTTAGCTAAAGATTCTAAATTGCGATTTAAATTGCTTAAGCAATTGAATATTTACATAATCATCCTAATAGAATAATCCATAGGGATTTAAAACCAGAAAATATCCTTCTAGATAAATAAAGAAACATAAAACTATGTGACTTTGGAATGGCTAGGTTCATTGGATAATAATAGTAAAACGCTATCCTTTCAAGTTAAATGACGGGAACGACAAATTATATGTCTCCTGAGCAATTTCTGTCAAAAGGAATTGGAACAGCTGTAGATATTTGATCTTTTGGTTGCATTTTAAATGAAATTTTTCATCTTAAGAGGCCTTGGGAATTCTAAAGTCCTTATCAAATAATCTGATAGCTATCTTAGCAAAATCATCCCGAAATATGTGAAGCATTAAAAGGCTAGCTAAGAGAATTAATTATATCTTGCTTTAACTTTAATCCATAAGAAAGACCAGATATTAGTTTTATCGTAGAAACTTTAAGAAAGCTACAAAAGCTAGATAACTAAGATGAAATTATTGATATTAAAGTACTTTTAAATTAATATTAGCAACTGATACAGAAATCGACAGCTATGCCTTCTATCGAAAATTTAGAAGTAACTGATCTTTTTTAAAACTAAACCAACCAAAAAACGCATATTTTACAATCTAGTGCTATGACATTTGTTACTGACTAAAATGATAGTGAAAAATAAGGATGAAATTCAGAAAAGAAAAGATGTGAAATAGCAATAATGAGTAATGAGTTTTCTGAAGTTATACATGGAAAAAGCTTTAGCTGAAAAAAACTGAATTAAATAAAATGGAATATTTATTTTTCTATCATTATTCATATATATAATCTACTTCTAAATGGATAAAGTTAAATTTGTCTAAAATAATCCTTTTAATTTAAGGATTATAGAAAATAAAAATCCTTTATAAGAGACTTTTATCTTTCTTTAAGGATTTATTTATTTTAATTAACAAACATTTACTAATGATATTCAAATCCAATTAGCACTTAATTTTCTTAAAGTTAGTAATATAAATTAATTTCTTACTTAATTAAACAAAAATAAGCATCCTAAATTATTATTTTGAGCATAAATTAGGCAAATAAAACTAAATTTTAATTTTATATCTAAGCAGCTCTATTTGCTTAAAGTAGAAAGGCAAGATGAACAAAAACCAATAAAAAGTAACAAAAATTTAATTTTAAGAATTTTAAATGCATTAGGGTATAAATTTAGAATGTAAATACCTTTAATTTATTAGCAGAATAGATTAACTTCAAATATCAAAATATCAATTTATTTAGTTTCATAAATGATTAAATTAAGAATTTATAGCCCTTATTATAAAATGAAATTACAATTACAAGCATAAATCTAAGGAAACCTATAACAATTTTTAATCAAATTAAATGAAACATTTCAATAGATTTGCATTTAATTAAGATAAAATACGTTATAACTAAAAGAATAACTTACATATTAAATAAGAAAGGATTTAAAAATAAATACAAGAACTTTAATACAAGTTACCTTTTATTGAAATAATGTACTGAATTGTTGATTTTAGCTTAAGAGAAGAAAGCTAAATTATTTTAACAATATTAAAAATTTAATGTCTAATTGACACAAAAAACTAAAATATTATAAAAATATTCTCATTCTCATTCAAATTTAAAGCAGCTACTATATCTTTCATATTAAATGCAGACACAAATCGTAAAGCTTATAATAAATTAAATTTTAAGTTTATTGTTTATTAAATTTAATAAGAAGAAGATAAACTTAAAAATTAAATTAAGAGCCTCTAAATATTAAAAAAAAGAAAGTTACCTAAAAGACAATGAAACGTTTAGCAAAAATAAATAAACTTTCATGAAAAAACTTAATTAGATATAAAGAAAAACTCAAATATTATATTTTATTCATTGGCTTAAATAAAATTTCCTTATCCAGAATAAACTTAGTGCTATATACATTTTTAAAAATTTTAATTTAATCCCTAATAATGCAATTTTAATTATTAACAGTTAAGTTATCTGAGATTAGAATAATATTTCATCCATATCGTTTGAATTAAAGAGTAAAAGTAAATTAAATAGATGATATAGATATATTTAAAGCTAAGATAATTTAGCTAGAATAAAGTTATAATAAAAGATTTATTAATTTAGATATAAATTTTAATTATTAATGCTGCTTTTATTATTTAGATTCTTAATTTAAAAATGCTTTAAAGGATATTAATTAAATCATTTTAAAACGAAAATTAACATAAAATATACAATATATAAGGCTAATAAAGATTTTAATTCAGATTATTCAAATTTAAAATAATTATATTTTGCATTCAATCTGCCAACACATACTCCAAATAAAGAAATTAATAATTAAAGATAATATAGAAAAGAATACTTTATCAATTGCCTTCCCACTCTAAAGAATAGTTAATATCTTAAAAAAATTAACTTTTTACTTTGAAATCTCATTTTTAGCGAATAAAATAAAAAATTATGATTGTCCTGCTATATTTCTATTTGATTATATTAGATAAATATTGGCAGAGCAAATGTTAATTTAGTTAAATGATAAAATTTATCTAATGCTATCAATTAGAATAAAATTAACTAGCTTTTATTTTCTAAATATATATTCTTTAGATTTGAAATGCTTAGTTTAGCCTTTTTTGAAATCGTTTAAAGAAAAAAGGATTCGATATTTAAGCTTATCTAAGTTTAATTTTTTAAGATTTAAAAAAAATGGAAAAGAGAAAAGAAAAAAATGATATTAGACTTATTTACTTGGATTAACTTAATATTTCTTAAGGAACAACTTTAATGTATATAATTGACTCAAATATAAATTATTCATTTTAAATATTAAATAAAAAATTAACAAAATTCTTTTAAATCTATCGATAAGTATTTACATAAGATGATAAATGTTATTAATTGAGGTTAATCTAAAATCATTATTCAAATTGTAATCATTTTTTATTTATATTTAATTCCTTTTTTCTATTAATAATATCTCTCTTTATTCCTTTTTTCTTTCTTTATCTCTTTAGACAATTAAAAAACAAGTTAAACATCTACAAAATATATATCTATTAAATTTGTTACTTTGAAGAAATAGAATGATCCTAAATGATTTTTCATGGTGTATAAACTACTTAGACTATTTTAATATTAAAATAATAAGAAAAATTTAAAGCTGGCTGAGTTACCTTGTGAGAAAATAAATAAATTAAAGTATAAATCATTGAAAAATAAGTTGTCTAAATTTGTCAACTGTAATTTCATTATTTGTATCGAATTTAATTTCTGACAACAGTTCTTCTAGATCAAATATTTCATTTTACTCTTAAAATAACTATAATATGCTAATTCTGCTTATTTTACCGTCTCCATTTACATCTAATTTTTAAATTACTTAATCAACTTTGTCTTCTCCAAGAAGTTCATTCTTATTTAAACAAGCTGTCAAAAATTCATTTCATTCTATATATTTTGATTCATCTGTATCAACAGCATTGAATATGTCACTATTACTTTTTCCGTTTAAGGATTTTTATAATTCTACTCTTTAAAATGATTTCATGAATTCTTTCTTAGATATTCTACCGTCATTATCAAGATCCATAGCTATGAATTAGTCTTTAATTTGCTATGTTGTCTATGCAGGAATTAATTAAGATGCTATGTATTAATATATTGCAATCTAAATCTTTTTTTCTGCTTTGTATTATTTCATGTTTTATAAGTATTTTACATCTAAAGCTACCTTTTCTTTCTTTAATTCATTGAATCAGGAATATTTTAAGCATTGCTTAGCTGAAGGTCTTTTTTGCTGATTAAACATAAACATATCCAAAAGTAGATTGATAGCTTCTTAAGAAATTTTATATCATTTTTCTTATTTAAATTTCACCTTAAAAACCTTTTAGTCAATGTTTTAGCCTTGCTAGTAATCTTTTATGCATTGCTGGATGTTTTTAGGCTTAAATGGATATTATCCACAAAGTAACAAATAAAGTATAACCCCACAACTCCAAACATCACTTTTTTCGCTATAATTTTTCTTGCATACCTCAGGGGACATATAAGGTAAAGTTCCTAAAAGTTTTTCTTAAGTATTAATATTCTTTTTTTCAATAGCAATGCCAAAGTCAATTAACTTGATAGACAGATTTTGCTCATCATACAATAGAATATTATCTAATTTTAAATCCATGTGTCATATTTTTTTAGAATGACAATAAGAAACAGCCCTTAATATTTACTGCATTATTATTTTTATACTTTTTTCATCTGTAACTTTGTTTTTGTTGATGAACTAAATCAAATCGCAGCCTTGTATATATTCTGTTACGTAAGAAATGGTTTATGTATCCTAAAAGACTTCATAAAGTTACATAATATTAGGATGAGACTGTATAAAAAATTACTATTTTTTTCAAAATATTAAGTTCATGAAATAAAGCTTATTCATTTTCTTTGTTTCTTTAGATAACTTTAATTGCTCTTAGATTATTATTTTTTATATTTCTGGCTAAGTATACTTTGCCAAAAGCACCTTTGCCTAATTCTTTTTAGATTTAGTAGTGATTTCAAATATCTTAGTTAAAAATTTTGATAAATATTCCAGGAGACAGGAGCAATTTGGCTGTAGAAGATTTTTCAGCTTTAATTTAAACTTTTTCATCTATTTAACTTTCTTTCTTCATAAAAATAGGAGACACAGTTTCTGAGAAATTAATCTGTACATTCAAAGAATCTTATTCTTATTGCTTATTAAACTCTTATTTATTTTCTTCTTATTATTTCTGTTTTCAATTAAATTTTTTAATTAATCCAGTGGAGTTCATTTTTGGCTTTATTTTACTAAGCTAGCTATTTTCTTACACTTTCAATTTTGCTTATTGTTACATTTTTTAATTTAAATCTCTTGAAGTGTTTCGGTTGTCTTCATAAGAATCCATTTAGCCATTACAACACTTGGAAATGTATTACCCTACGCTTTCTTTTAGTTATAAGTTTCCCATTTTCACAAAGAACTTAATTTGATTCTTAGTTTATAAAATAAAAATGTTTTAATGGTACAAGTTTTCTGAATATTGAGGTATTAATATTATCATTTATACATTAGATATGCAAAAGAATCTGATTATTTTATATCTAAATGTGAGAAAGAAAAACTAATTTCCTAATAAAAATGATGCTAAATGTAAAAACGTACTTATGTTATCCTTTGGACATGCAGATTAATTACTTTTGCAATTAGGTCTAATAACTCTGATATTAGTTGTTAAGTAATAAATTAATCCATTGAATTCCATAGGATTTTTGAATAAAAGCTCTATTTATTATATGTGTTTTTATGTAATTTGTTAATAAAATATTAAAATCTAGTTTTCATCAAACAGTTCTTGCCCTTTTTCAGTTATCTTTCTTTATAGTTGCTTGTTTAATATTTAATTTATTAATTAACATAATTTAATGATTAATGCTCTACTTAAATAGCATCACTACTGAAGATATTACTTATCTGTTTTATTTATAGAATACCTTTATGATTTATAGTTTAAACATTGATACAGCTAAAGTGATAATATGCTATGATTAAAATGGTAAGATAGACTAAAGGCTACTAATAAATTTATTTAAATAATATTCATCTACACTGGAAGTTTTCAATTAAAAACAAGCTGCTTAAAAATCTCCATCAAAATTTCTTCATTGTCATCAAATTCGATTTCTTTAAGCAAGTGCTTCATTTCTTTTTTGTCAAGCTAGTGTCTAAAAATATTCTGAAATATTTTTTTGCTGATTTTCCCTGTTTTATCTACATCTAATTTATCAATTACTGCCTACACATATTTCTCATCCAACAGAATATTCTTATCAATACAAGCTATCAAAAATTCGCTTCACTCTACATATTTGGATTTATTTAGATCTATTTGATTAAAAATTAATTCAACTTCTTTTTTAAGATTTTCATGCTCGTAAAAAGTCTTATAGCTTTTTAAAAAATCCTTAAAGGATAATTTTCCATCGTTATCAAAATCCATAGCATTGAACTAATCTTTTATTAATTTAGTTTATTCTACATCTATTAATTATGAGGCTATATAGGAGTAAACTGCTACTTTTATCTTTTTATCTATAGAAAATTCCTTTAGTTTTTCTAAATAAAATATTAAAGGAGCCTCTTACACTCTAAAAATCTTAAAACACTCATACTTAAGACATTTTTTTGCACTAGGCCTAAGTTAAGGAAATTTGTTGAGCATGTCTCTTATAAGTTAAATAGTATTTTCTGAAATTTTCTAAAAAAGAGATTTTTTAAATTTTAGATCGTAGATTCTGTCCATTTATTCTTGACCTAAAAGTTAACTTTCATTTTAAGATTTATTTTCGAGCACAGAAATGTCAAATGGAAATTACCCACTAAGCATAAGATAAAGCATTACACCGCAGCTTCATATATCACTTTTATCGGAATATCTCTTCATAATAAGTTCTGGAGCCATATATGGCAGTGTGCCTATGATTTCTTACTTTTATTCTCCATACTAATTTATTGCCGCTCCAAAGTCTATTAATTTAATATTAAGTGTCTATGGATCTTCACATATTATGTTATCAAACTTCAAATCCATGTGTCAGATTCTTCTAGAATGACAATAGGATACTGCTTATAGTATCTATTTCATTACATGTAGTGCCTATTACTCACTTAGTACTCCTGAGCTGTTAAGTAAATCCACAAAGTCCGTTCCTTTTATATACTCTGTTACATAACTTATGTTTTCAGAATCTTCATAAACTTCATAGAGTTTTACTATATTAGGATGATCCTAAAATAAAGATTTACTAGTTTTTTAAGTATTTAGAGCTCGTTAAGTAAATCAATACTTTTGTTTCTTTTCTGCAAAATCTTGATTGCTCTTAAATTCTGAGTCTGTATGTTTTTAGCTAAAACTACTTTTGCAAACCCTCCTTCCCCTAATACTGAGATAAACTCATATTAATCAAAAATATTTTGCTTCACTTTTTTAATGAATATTTCAGGAGTAATTTTTAGTGTAGCTGATTAGAAAGAAACTGATGCTTAGACTTTTTCAAATTTTTATTTAGGAATGTCAATCCTTAAATTTTATCCTTTTGCTGAAATCTGTAATTTTTCAGTTTGCATAAGTCTTTTCTTTAACTCAAATGAGTTCGTTGATAATTTTCCTTATCTGTTTAACATTGAGGTTTATTTAACTTTTAAAACAGTAAGCTTTTTTCGTTTCCTTAAATCACTTTCTGCTGTATCTCCATTCTTTATTAAACATCTTTAGTTAAATTTCACAGAATTTTCTTTATTTATAAAGTTACTGTCTTCACTTTTTGGCTTATTTTTATCTTAATTACATTACTCTTAAGAAGGATTTTCGATTTCTCTTATGGGATTGAAGCATTTTAAACAACTGTGCTTTATGCGTTGTATTGATTTAAGATTACCCATTAAATTAATTTTAAATTACTTATAATAATACAATCATAACTACTTTAATTTATTTCCTTACCCTTTATTTATACTTATTAAACGCGACTAAAAGTATACACCTTTATTTCTATTATTTCTCCTTTAATGCTAATATTTGTCTATTTTATGCAACCAAACCTGTGAGCAGATGAAGAAAATTAAAATCTTATAATCTATAAGATTAATAAATTGAAAGATTGCTACATATTTTCTTACTTGTTCTCCTTTTCATAAAGATTTTAACGCTTATTCTAAAGTCAGCGATATCTCCATTTTTAGGTTCAACATATGTTCTATAAGCTAATATTTTGAAATTAAAATAATAATTAAGGGAGAAAAAAGTTGAAGTTAGTAATGAATGCTATTGATGCAATAAAAAGTGTAAATTTAACCTTTATGTTTAAGGTTATTCATTTAGGATCTAAACTAATTTTATTATTTTTACATATTCCCTCACTAATTTATTTACACTCTCTAAAACTTTATAGCTAATCTTTTGTGTAAAGTATCCATACTTCTTCTGTTTTAATTTAAATACTATTGGTAAATATAATATTGGCTATTAAGAGTTATTATTGATATATTTGAAAGTTTAAAAGTATAAGAATAGAAAAGATTAAAGCAAAGGAATAAAATAATATGTATATTTAAATAAAATTAGCTTCTTTCCATATCAGTCTAATATAATTTCTTCGAAAGTGCTGATATTAATCATATCTTAATCATCAAACTTTAGCTCTATAAGCAATTCTTCAATTTCTTCCTTACTTAATTATTTTTAAAAAAAGTCTATCACTAGCTATTTCTTTATTTTTCCATCATTATTTACATTTAACTTTTACAATACTCTAGAGATGTTCTCTCTACTGGCTAATTTCTTCTTATTCATGCAAGATACCAAAAATTCATTTCATTCAATAAATCCACTGTTGTTTGTATCATTTTGATTAAATACACTTTTAATTTACTCAACTGTTATGAATTTTTTGTAGTGTTGAGCAAATGTTTTTCTCAAATCTTCTAAAGATATCTTTCCATCATTATCATAATCCATAGCTACAAAAATTTCTCTAATTTTTTCAATTTTTATTTGATCTAGAAATAAGAAAGCAATATACTAATAGACTGCTACTTTTATCTTTTTATTAAGAGAAAATAATATAATTCTCTAAAGATATTTAGTACTAATACTATTTTTGCTTTTATTTTTGAATCATTTATGTTTTAAGCAACTTTTGGCATTATATCTCTCATTTTAATTTTGGTTAAGCATCTTTTTTATTAGTGACTTGCATTCATGAGATACTTATTCTCAAATATCTTATTCAAATCTAACTTAAAAAATACTGAAGTCAATTTTTTGTCTGTTAATTCAGGATTTCAACTAAATAGACTCATTATCTACTGAGAATGGAAAGTCTCCACTTAAAAGTGCATATAAAATAACACCACAACTTCATATATCGCACTTTTCGCTATAAGTTCCTAAAAATATTTCTGGAGCCATATATTTTAGAGTTCCAATCAAACCGTCAAGTTACTACTTTTTTCTCTTCAAAATAGCTTCTCCAAAATCAATAATTTTGATATTAAAATTAATTTTATCATAGCAAATTATGTTATCTAGCTTCAAATCCATGTGTCAAATTCCATTTACATGACAATAAGCAACTGATTATAGTAGCTATCTCATTATTTTTTTAGCTTGATCTTCGTTTATATAATTAAGATCTTCGAGCAGGTCTACTAAATCACATCCTTAGATATACTCCGTTACATAATTAATAGTTTCAGTATCCTCGTAAACTTCAAATAATTTAACAATATTAGGATGATCCTGTATATAAAATGATGTTACCATATGCTTAAGAATTTTAAATTCTTTTAAAAAATCACTTTCAATATCTTTCTTTTTAATTATCTTTATTGCTCTTAATTATGAATCTCTTTTATTTTGAGCCAAAATAACTGTACCATAAGTACCTTATCCAAGTTGACCAATGAACGAATAATCTAAATCTATAAAAGATTTTTTTTTCATTATAAAAAGGCCTGGACTTATATTTAATTTTGAAGGTGAAGAATATTAGTTTAAAGACGTATTTATTTATTCATTTATTTCATTGCTATTTCCATTTCCATTTTCATTACTTGACTATCAATTTTTAAAATTATTATTTTTTATAATTTTTATACTTGGTGGCTTTGTTTTAACTTTTTTCTTCGTTTTTTTATCTTTTTTTTTCTTTAATTTTGCAGATTAATCTCAAGAACAGTGAGTGGATTTGTAATTTTAGAAATTAGTTCTTTATGAAGTTTCGTCTTGAGCAGCTTCTTCATATATTTTTATTTATTTCTACCTCATAACAATGGATGGTACTTTTGGAAATTATAATAAATTTCCGTTTTAACTAGTTAAAGGTTAGTTAGTTTATTCGTTGTTCTTTTCTTATGACTGTTTCATCTACTATTATCCGTTATTATTTTCACTTGGCTTGCCGAAGCAATCTAAACACTATGATTTAACTCTTGAAACATTAATTACACTTCCCATTAAATATTTTATAAAAATGCTTAAATGTTTAGTAGCTTTCAGTAAAATATGAATATATAAAAGGTATTATCTAATCTTATTAGTAAATAAGTGATAAGATCATTTATCTATTTAGTATATTTAAATAAATCATTTATTTATTTTCATTCTATTCTCTATTTTAATATCTTTTATTTAGGCAGAAAATGACATTTAACTGTTTTTTCTTTTGTATTATATATAAAAAATGACTCTGAATAAACAATTTCTCCTACAGAGTCTACTAGCATCTAATAAGATATTGTCAACTTTCTTTTCCTACTTTAAAAGAAAAATTAAAGCTAACAAACGTTGCTAATGATCTCTATCAAAGATTACAAAATTTGATGAACGCGATAGATCTACTAAAATCAGAAAATTTTAATCTTAGATAAGAGCTAGTTCAAATCCCATTTTTGCAAAAAATCAAAGGAAGAATTTCACTGCCTGAATTAATCTTATAGGAGAATTAAAACTCCAGAAATTGAATTCTTGAATAGTCATAGCTAAGTTATTATGATCTAAGAATAAAAGTCTCAAAAATAAATTAGTCTCTATCAAAGGAAAATAACATGTTGATATTGAAAAAAGCCATAAAATATACAAAAAGAATTTTGAGAAAAAACAGAATATAAAGAAAATATATGCTCAAAATCTATTGATTCAAAGAGGTATTATATACAAGAAGAAAATACTCTTAAAAGCAAAAGAAGCTCCCTTTATTCAAGAGGTTGTTAATGAGTTCAGCAAGAAATGATTGAGGATTAGTATATTATAAAAATAAAGAAAAAAATCTAAAAATCAGCAAGGTTCATAATAGAGAAGATAAAATAAGCTTAATGAATATTTATTTTTGCATTAAACTTTCTAATATGCGGCCAGCCTAGTAAAGGTGACACCAAAATAATAAATTATTTATATCAGTTAATTAGTTCGTATAACTTTCAATCATGATTTTTATGCTATTGTTTCTTTTTCTTTTTTTCTGCATTTAAAATGAAAAATACTAAATAGATTGAAGTTATTCCTTATCTGTTAACATACTCAATTCTAACTCATGCAGGCTTTTACCAGAAAATTAACTATCTTAGCATATAATGAAAATTTTTGTTTCTTGAAACTTATGCTCACATATAGCAATATTGATTTTATTACATTTAAAACATTAAGAAAGAACTTCTTGATATAAAATTTAGATATAAGATGAAACAAGTAGTTATCCTTTATAGTTATTTAAAGGAATTGCTAAACTTTTATTTTTTCTTATTATTTTATTCGTTTTTTTCTTTATTTTCAGCAGATTCTATGAGTTTAGAATATTACTTTTTATTAAGTCTGTAGCTAAAAATCTCCATCAAATAAATTTTACACAAGAGGTTTCACCATTTAAGTAAAAACGCTAAAAATATTTTTCTACTGAAAAAAAATTAAAAAGTAATGTTTTATTTAATATTTATAAGTTCTTTGATTCTAAGTAGTGATGAGAGTGCTTCATCATTTCTGTATATTTATTTGAACATTTTTAAAATAATTAATTAATGGCTTCTCTATTTTATTTTCTACCTGGCCTAATATTCTTGAAAGAGTATATTTGAATGATTAATTAACGATTTAAAAGTATAATAAAGCTAAAATTTAAGTTTAATTAAGTATTAAGTGCAGATCTAGTTAAAAACTATTGCAACTGTTTGCAAAAGCAATTATATGTTTAATGTTTATTAGACTCTTACTTTCTTATATCTCTTAGAAGTTCTAAGAGATATGCTAATCAAAAGGAATTTAACCTCATTTATTTAGTTTGTTATCCTATTATGTAGAGTTACAATTTTTAGAATCAAAATTGAAATAGCATAAGTGCCTAGTTCTTAACTAAGTAAATACGTATTTGTAGGAAATAAAATAATAATTGTGCTTTATAAGTAATTTACAACAGAGAGATTATTTCTATTTGAATTATAATACTTTTAAATATAATTTCCTAACTATATAAGCAGATATTCAATTTATTTCAAGAAAAATAACTATCCAATTATCTTTAACCTAATTATTAGAAATTTTAGAGAAAATTTATTTTTGTTATTTAAGAAGGCTAAGAAAGTTAATCTAATTTACTTTAATTCAAATTTTTTCCTCTGTGAAGTATATTTAAAAGAAGAGTTATAAAGTAGACTACATTTAGAGTGGCTTTATCATATATTAAGTTTATTTTATAGACAAATAAGTTACTAACTAATAATTTAGTATTCCTTCTATTTTACAAAATATCTCTTTAGTACTTTAATTATAAATAATATCTTAATTTGTATTTATTTCTTTATTAATTGAAAATTTAGTAGCTTAAGATGCTTTTGGTTTAACATATACCAAACCTAATGAGCAAATATTATTTTACTTTTTAATTTTAATTATTAAATTCAAACTATTTATCTATAAAGCATCATGATGCTTCAACTATAGCTTAAGAAAAATCCTATTATCAATAAAGCTTAACCTTAAAGTTGATTTCAATAAATACTATAAGCTTTAATTTATTTAATATCTCTTAAAATAGTAATATCTAAACTAATACTAAAAGATTTAGTGTTTCCTATTTGATTTAAAAAAGTAAAAGAAAGATTAATATTTAAAAGTATTATCTGCTAAAAGCTGCTAAAATTAATTATTCTATTATAAAATATTTTGTTAGGGTTCTATTAATTCTAGTGTAAACATTGCTTTTTATGATTTTAGCTATATCTTAATAAAGATTCTATATTAAATAAAGGTATTAACTCTTTTCTCATTGTTATAATCTTCTAAGTCGTTATATAAGGATATTATAATATCAAAGGTCTTTTATTTATTTACCCCTTATTTTTCTATGATATCTTAAATATAACCAAAACATCTATTCCTACTTAAAATTTTTAATCTCGATTAATATTTGCTTTGATTAAACTTAAAGAGCTAAGTAAATAATAGGGATAATGAACTTTTGCATGAAGTATATGGTAATATAATATGCAAGTTAGTCTTTAAAGCAGTTTCTCTAAATAAGAACATAAAGATTTGAGTAAGTAATAAAGATAATTAGATGACTTGTTTTATAGGCTATTATAATTAGTGAAGCTAATATAAACCTTATTCAATTTAATAACTTCCTCTCTATTTAATCAATAAATTAAGACTAAACTTTAAATGCTTCAATAGGTATCTCTTAATACTATTTCTGCTTTTTAAGGATTTAAAACTAATCACTAAACTAAAAGTAAGCTATTGTTAAGAGTTAACTAGCAAAATTGCATATCCTGTTATTAATACAAACTGAAGCTGATTTAGTCTTAGTTTTTCTTTTCAAAAATATTTAATTATTAAATTAACCTGAAAAGCAATGCTGAGATAGAGTTAAAAAGAATAAAGTTTGAAATATATAAATTATAAAAATATAACACTTTATTCAAATAAGATAACTATACTTACTCTAATACTTTCAAGCCTTTAAGCAAGTTATAAAAAGAAATATATTAAACATTAAAGAAGCTTTAATGTACTTTATGCTTTAAATTTCAGTAATACAAACAACAGAACTATAAATAAAATAAAAAGAAAAACCAAAATATCAAAATAATTGATAAAGTAAATATTTATCTCACTTGATCGATATCTTCATTTATGACGAATTCCAAAAAATAAAGTTAGAGCAATATTATGCTTAATATCATAAATAATCCCACTTTCATTTAAATTTTATGCAAGAAAGATAATATCATGAAAATTTTATCTTTGAGCCAATTAAAATGATATAAGCAAGACAGAGAACATTAAAACAAAAGTGAAAAAGGCTAGTAACAAGTTTAAAATGATTTCAACAAAAAATGAGAATAAAGCTCCATTTAGGAAAATAATTAAATTATAAAAGAATATTATGAAAATATCAAACTATCTGCTTTTAACTAAATTTAAGGAAATAAAAATTTATTTAAAAAAGCAAAAGAATTTAAATTGATAATCTTAAATGATAAATTCAAATTACTTTTTAAATATACTCGTTTTTTAATTTTTTTATGACTAAGGAAGTAATAAAATATTTTAAAGGGAGGAGTAATAAAATAAAGAGTAAAAATTTGAAAGTATTGATTTTACAGTAAACTTGATATGAAATACCTAATATATTTAGCCATTTATAGTTTGCTAATTTTGTAAAGATTATTTTTTCTAATTAAAAATAAATATGGAAAAGAATTATGAAATAAGCTAATTGAGGCAATATGTTCTAATTTGTTGGTTTGAGATACTAGGTACTGCAATTTGAATTACTGGATATAACTTTTCTAAAGGAGACTCTTTAGGAGTTGCATTTGCTGTCTTTTTAGCTCTATAAATAGGAGAAAAAATTACAGGAGCACATTATAATCCTGCAGTATCTTCTGCAGTTTTTATTTGCTTAAATAAAAAGTAAAGAACATATTTTGGACTATTTTTAATGATTATATTAAGTCAATTTTTAGGAGGTCTTTTGGGAGGTTTAATTGTTTATCTAACTAATAGTAAAAAATTATACGCCTTACATCCAACTGTTTCAGATTGACATGCATGATGGATAGAATTTATTCTATCATGCTGATTCGTTTATACTGTTTTAATAGTCAAAAATAAAAATGCAAGAATGACTGAAATAGGAACCTTAGGCATATTAACAATAACTTTGGCATTAATGGCTTGCGACCACGTTGCTGATTAATATACAGGAGCTTGCTTTAACCCAGCTTTGGGATTTTCTTTATATATGTGAAAATTTTGAAATTCTGGTAACTTTAATGTATTGAGTAACTTGTGAATTTATATAACCGCTCCACTTACAGGAGGCCTATTAGCTGGAATATTAATGAAGTTTATCCATGAAAAAGCCGTGCAAATAGAAAAGATCGAATTAAAAGTAGAGAAGTATTTGTTGTCAGAGACAATGGATTCAGAGATGGAATCAAACAATTAATGATTTAGTTAATTTTAATATTATTTATGCTAAACAATCACTTTATAATTAAGACTTTCCTCTATCAGCTTATAGCATTCTTTACATTGTATTTACTCTATTTTAAATATATTCTAGGAGTTAATCTTTTTAAAAATTAACAGTATAATACAAAGCAGGAAATTTTTACTATTTTTCATTTATTAAAATGATTAAGCAGATAATAAAGCAAGCTAATTGGTTTGAAACTATAGCTGAAGTTTAAACTAAAATATTAGCTTTCCAAAACAGTCCAGAATGCAAATAATTTAAACTTGCAAGCTTTAATTATAAAATTAATCTTATTAACTATCATCTTCTACTTTTAGGAACTCAGATTGTATGCTATTAGACTTTAAAAACTACTATATAAAGTTTGATTTGAAACATATAAACACATCTAATTTTGTAAGCGTATTAGTAGTTAGATACATCTATTAATGAGTCAAAATAAAGAAGGGTTAAGAATTATAGGACATGCAAAAGAGTTAGTATTAAAGTGGATAAATAGACTATTTTATTAAGATTTATTTTCTTTTTAAAGAAAATGTAATAACCAAGATAGAAATCTAAACTCAGCTAAAAGTAAAAACTGCATTCCTATCGAAGTACTAAGCCACCCTCAATTCCATCTACTACGAGAGTTCAGCAAGTTACAAAGATTTCCCCTACTCCTTACTCTTAACTTTAAATAACTCCTAAAGGATAAAATGTTAATAAATGTTTTAACTCTAATTAACAAAGATTACGCTAGCATTCACCTATAGAATTCCTTGATGAAGAAAATTTTTAAAGTTTTACTCCTTAAGTAGGAATAAGTTAAGTCTCTAGTACTGTAGGATCAGTAACTCCTAAAAAAAAGAAATCTAAACGCAACACTTAAACTTTCGTTAATTCATAGACTCCTTAAAGTATAAATGCAAGATAAGGTAGTCCTTAAATTATTCCCACTACTTTGGAATAAATTTATCTAGGAAAGTAAGCAAAAGGTAACTGCATTAGCAAAAACACTTCTAATAATCCTTTTCTAAGTCTAAAAAAACTACAAGTTTAAAAAAAGCAGCGAGAAGTTTTTAAATTCACTGAAGATTAAAGCGTAAGCAAAAGCAGTGAGATTTAGTAATTACAACTATAGAAGAAACAGTTGTAGAAAGATTTGGTAGCAGTACAAAAAATCTAGTAAATGTATTAAAAAGATAAAACTACTTTAGAGCAAAAAAGCCAGATAATTTTAAACTTAAAAGAAGAATTATAACATGAATATAACAGCGTCAAAAAATTAAAGCTTTAAATATAAGATACTTAGAACTAATAAAACTCTTTAGATTTGAGTCAGAAAAAAAGGATAGCTGATCAGTAAAATTAGTCAAATATTTCATAACCTTTAACAATTTTGGAAGGAGGAAGCTAGAATGTTGCTGATGGTTTAAATTAAATTGGCGAAAGAATTGTTGAGTTGTTTAATAATTTAGAGCAAACAAGCAAGCGACTTTTGAAAGAAAATAATAAAATGAGTGCAATGAAATAAGAAAAGAAAGAAATAATTTAATCCGCTTATTAAATTACTCTTGCTATTCAAAATATTTTAATGTTTTTCATCAAATTAGCTTTATAAGGTTTTTCAAACTAATTATAATCCAATTGATGGCTTTGATTATTGCTCTTACATGTTTAATAAAGAGATTTAATTTAGTAAAAAACAAAGTAATAATTAATTAATAGCATGGGAATTTATAGTATATACTTCAATTAAAGTATTTAGATTTAATAAAAGTAATTTAAATATATTATTTTTTTATTTTAAGCATTAATATACAATAATTATCACTTTTAAATTACCTATTATCATTCTTAGTCTATCTATTATATGCTTATTACCTTTAACTGTTTAACAGCTTGCAAAGATAGTGAATTAGTAAAAACTATTATTGTACTTTCTAAAGTTTCATGTTTGCTTAAATAAATATCAATTAAATTAGTATCCCTTTCATTAAAAATTAACTACTTTAAATTAATTAAAACTTTAAACTCATTGATTGAATATAATAAATAACTCATCAAATTATAAAGGCAGAAATAAGCATTATTAGCATAAGCAATTTAAGAGTTCTCTATATAAAATTACTTAAAATTTCACTTAAAAATAATAATTTTTCATAGATGCAAATAAATATATACTCTCTGCATACTATAATTAAACAAATGCTAGATTAATAGTGACTCTGCTAGCTATGGTAATAAATTTTAACTTATCTTTAAAATAGTTAAGATAAACTTAATGAGTTGCTAGTAATGCTTTTATAGTTTAACATAGAAAGCATTAATAAGTCAGACATACATAAATTTAGAAAGCATATTGGTTCTTAACTCTAGACTTATAGCTTAATCATTCAATTTATTAATTATCTATAGAATTTTAAAGCTTTAATCTTTTATGACTAATCTAAAATTAAAACTTCAAAGGTACAATAAATTTTTATTATACATTGATGTATAAAATTCTTAATAGTTATTAATTTAAAATAATAACAGACTATTATACTTAGAAGTATAGCTTTTATTTAATTATTAATATTGTAATCAAACATTAGAATTGAGCGAGGTTAAATTAGTTGTATATGGTTTAATATAAATCACTTTGATGTTTTTAGTTTATTTATTAAAAATAAAGAAAATGCAAATAATTAAAAGCTTAGAAATTGTTTCATTAAGATAATGTTTCAACCTTAGTACTTGCTATTTAAATTGTTGGCTTTGAATGAATTTCCTGTTTATATGTAAATTAAACTTACTTTTATTATTTTCATAAGTACTTTCTTAATGGGAGATTCTTTCTTCTGCACTCTCTTTTTCAGCCATTCTTCATAGTAGATTGTTTAATTGCTTAATTTTTTCATTATTTTTTTTGCTTTTAATAATAGGAAATTAATTTTATTTAAGAAATCTCTCTGTTGCTTAAGGTGACCTTAATCTTTAAGGTGTTGAATGATTGCTTTTACTTTTAAGTCCTGCATTTCAGGTAATTTTATTAGAAATACTGTTCATTAGATTTTCTAGACATTTATTTTCTTAATTTTGCTTTTATATCATTCCTTGCTCATAAAGATGATTTCAAACTAAAGGACTTCTTCTTTTTTCGTTAAGTAAATTATTTTTGCTATTAGTCGCTGAATTTTTTTAAGATTACCTCTCTTCAACTTGCAAAGGATAGAAAGTAGCATATAAAATTGAAGCTTTTAGATAGTTGTATAAAATTTAGATTGTATTGCTGAAACGTTACTGCTTGTTATTAGGGTTAACTTTTATCTAGCACTCTGCTAGTCTTAATTAACTGCAAGCCAATCGAATCTACTATTGATTTACGTGTCCGTTTTTAATAAAAGATTGAATGTTTTTAAATACGTATCAAAATGTACCATTGCTGAAGTTCTAAAGAACATCATCTCAATTTTTATTCCTGCTTATTTTTATATTCTTATCACTACTTAAAATACTTAAAATTCCAACACATATATTTACCTAAAATGAATTCGGATCTTGGGTTTTTAGGAATTTATCAACCATTTGCTTAGTAAGCGCTTTAGTATAGTAACTTAAAGCTTGTTGAATGGCTATAAAATCTTAGCTTTCACATTTTGACAATTTTACTTGATGATCAAGATTGAATTTATTAAGCACTTCAAAAAACATTTTTTTGTCTTTTATTACATAATGTTATAAGATACACTCATTGTTTTGCTTTTATATTGGAGCAACATTTTCTTTTTTTATTTATTTCTTAGTAGCTGTTTTTGTTTTCTTTTATTTAACTAATTTTTCTTATGCCTAAATTTATGGCTATTCCTAACTCAAAGTTTTCCTATGTGTTATCTTTGTAAAATTTAATTTATATTTTATTATCTATTTAGGCGACTAGGGATTAGCCTGTTGACTTTTTTATTTTGGCTTTTACGATTTTAAATTGCATTTATAATTTATTTTAATTGGAGTATTATCCTAAAATATTTCATTAATAGCAAGTGCCTCCTATTTGAATTTTTCTTCATAATCTACTATACTTATGTCTTATAAGCCGGATTCATTATGGAAATTTTCGTTTTCTTAAGATTACTTATCTAAATTTAAGCCATTGCTCTCAATTTCTTTCTAGAAAATCTCATAAGATTGATCTTCGTCTATAGTATTCTATCTAAATGTTAATAAATTTTATTCTGTTATACTAACTGATTCTGATTATGATTCTTCTATTTTTTATTCTGTTATACTAACTGATTCTGATTATGATTATTCTATTTTTTATTCTTCTTTTTGTAAATCTGATGATTCTTCTATTTTTTATTCTTCTTTTTGTAAATCTGATGATTCTTCTATTTTTTATTCTTCTTTTTGTAAATCTGATTATTCTTTTATTTTTTGATCTTCTAAAAATACCTATAGCTATTCTTCTAATTTTTATTTTTACTCATTTTCTTCTTTCTAGATTTTTAATCTTATTTGCTCTTGTTTTTAAATTTATTTTAGTAACTCCACTTTTTGCTTTTCTTATTCTGCTTTTTCTTTTTAAATTTCTTCTTGTCTTCTTTTTTCTTCTTCTTTTTAAATTCTTAATAATTCTTGATTCTGAATTCATTCTTAGGCATTAAAATTTGCTTGCTTCTACACATTTTCAAGCATATTTTCTGACATCTTTCATTACTTATCCTTACCAATGAGGTTAATCTAAAATCATATCTATTATATTATGCTACTAAATATTTAGAAGTCCTACTAGCATTGAATTTCACATATCTTTTATTTTTCATTAGCAAGGGTCTCAAATACCGAGAACTTTTTCTGATGGGCTTTATTTTATCTCTATAATGTTTTAGACTTCAACAGATTTTTCTTTTCCTCTTTTGTTTGCTCTTAGTTTTAATCAGATACAACATATCTTTATTGAATAATCTTTTGCTTAAACTTGAACATTTCATTAAGCTTAAGATGCTTTATAATATTCTTATAGTGTTAAATGATAGCCTGTTAATAAGTCTAGTTCTAGAACTCCTTTACTTTTTGTTCCTATTCTTTCAAGAAATTTTCTCTAAACTTTACTAGATTTTACTATTTTTGAGATTCATCTAAAGGATCAGGGTCAGACATAAGGGTTTGATGTTCTTAAGATATAGATTTTTAAATTTGAAACATTTCAGAATAAATCTGTTTATTCTTATTCTCGATTTTACTCTCAAGAAGCTATAGAAATTCTTCTTATTTATTTCCTTTTTGCTAGATATCTTTATAAGTCATTCTTCGTGTTATAGGAGGAGCTTTTTCCATAATGATTAAATTAAAGAGAATATATAAAGTTAATTTTACTCTTCTATGTTTAATGAAAATACCTATGAAAAACATTTTTTTCACACTCTTGTCTTTACTCTTTACTTACCTAAAGCTACATTGCTCTTCTCTATTTTTTCTAAGCTAGTTTTAAACTTTTAGTTTAGTTAGAAAATAGTACAAATCTTGCAAAAAAAGTTATTAAACATAAAGATATTTATGCTTGTAAAAATTATAATTCTTTCAAGTCTACTCTAGCTAAAATATGCACAATAAGCTTTAGTAACCTTTTTATTAAATCCAAAAGAGTAAAATCCTAAAATTAGCAATAAAGACATTAATTAAATAGTATATACTCCGTAATGAAATGGTTACTAGCTAATAATAGTTAACTACATTACTCAATTAAGAGTAGATAAGTTTAAAGATAGCTATAAATGTAATAAGCTATTCTATTACCCTAATTCATGTTAATGAGAGCTTAATCTTAAGCTATCTTTAATTTAATTTATAAAAGAATTTTAAACTTTTTGCTGTTTGTAGTAATCATTTATAGTAATATTGCTTTCAATGATGACTATTTTTATAATAAATAGTTTAGAGGAATAAAGTAAGATAAGAAATTAAAAGTTATAGATCTTATATTCATCATAGACTGTCTTTAGGCTCTTTTAGAGATGCTTCAAAAAAAATGATTTCTTCATCGTACTTGTAACTATTCTTCGAAGGTGAGGTAGTTTGATAGGATTATTCATTTTGCGTAGTATTTTATTTCTGTTATAGCTGAATGGTCTATTTATGTTGTTTGCTAAATATAGATTTTTCCTTTGGCTAGTATGAATAAATATCTTTTATTTACTACATTTATTATTCTTTATTCTATGATTGACTAGATCTTGGAACGAAAGATCTGACAGGATTAACACAAGCAGTTTTACTCTTTGCTGAAGCTGAATTTATACTAGGAGATCACTGCTTTCTTTCTTCTTTATTCTGATAATTATGTATTTACTATTTGCTCTATTTTATTATTTTTAAAGGAGCAAGTTAACGGCTTTTCTAAATCTTAATCTATGATAATTCGCTCGATGGCTATTAAAATAGACTTTAAGCTGCTTAGTTAGTTGGCTAATTTTGAGTTTATTTTATTTCATCTTTATTTATAAAAGGCTAGTTCTAATAAGCTGATGATTTTTCGGTCTTAGATGAAAAATATTAATTACTTGATTATCGAGGCGAAGCATTCAATTATGCTTATTATGCTTAGCTTGAGGTAAACTGCAATCCTTATTTAAACTTATTTTTTTAAGGGGTATAATTATTATTTTGATTATATCTACTTAAGTCTATTTACAAGTCTTCTTTAGTTTAACTTTATGACCCTGCACTTGTTCTTTAGCTAGCAGATTATATAGAAGTATTTAGGTTTCAGGTTTGGATTTTTTAAACTTAAATAAGATTAGGAATATACTATTATTGTGATTCTTGTGGCTATTTTGAATTTTCTTTTATATCATTTTATGTATTTTAGTCTTTCTTTGCTTTTTTGAAGTTAAATTTTGTCTTTAATTAAGATATTTCTTTATCATCAGCCTCTATCAATGAATCAAAATTTTTTAATTGTTCGTCAAAATGATGTCTTTAAAGCCTTGATTGCTTTTCTTCAATTTCTTAGTAATTAGAGTCATGTGTTGTTCTTTGATGAGATTAAATTTCTAAATTATCTACACTTTCTTAGGTATTTTTATAAGCTTAGACTTCATTTTCAAGATCTAATTTTTATTTTTCTAGGTCATCTTGAGGAATGTCATTTTATATAGGCTTGACTTTTAACTTGTTAAGTTTATTATTTTAAGCAATTATTTGCTAAAAGGAAAACATTTCGAACATCTTATTCATTATTTCCTTTTAATTTTATACTTCGTTTATAGAAGAAGCTTGCTTTTCCTCCTCAAACACTTTCTGCTTCTACTTATTCCTGATTGCAAGATATTTTTACTTAAGGATGATGAGGAAAATTTTCCAAAAGAGGATATAGTTAATAAGAATTAAAATAGTAGAACATATTATTATTATGTAGCTTAGCTTTACTTACCTATCATCACTTAGCTAACGGTTTTGTTCTTCATTTTTACTAAAGTAAAATTCTAATGAAAAAACAACATTCATCCATAATTCGTTTACAAGCTACATCACAAAGTCTGTCTTTCTTTTAAATGGCCTAAATTTTATTAAAAAGGTAAGTGTTAAAACCCCAGTTACCAAAAAGGAGGTTATCTATATTATAGGATAAGGTCTAAAAAAAATGACGATAAATACGATCAAGGTTCTTCTTATAATAAAAAGGGGATACCATAAAAATATGTAAAACTTGCCTTCTGGTTTAAACTCTCCAAACAGACTTGCATATCTTCTATAGATATTTGCTGCGTTACTATTTTCCAATTAACTTGAATCTTAGTTCTCCTAAAAATTTTATAGAACTAGATCTCTGAATTTAGTATACTGGATAACCTTGTGGGTTAGATTAAGCACGAATCCAACATAGAATGCAATTAAGAAACCTGCAAAGATTGAATTGAAAGCTATTCAAGCATCTTGAGTTCCAGATTTTTAGATTTAAAGAAAAGCAGCTATTAATAAGTCTAGGGAAGAAAACATTAAAATCCTTATTAAAAGAGAGTATTTAAAATATTCTTCTGCTGCCTTAAAGAATCCTCTTACCTTGGGAACTAATTGGGCTAAATTTATTACAATGAAGATAGCAGTTGTTACCATTATTATCAAAAGATGTGTGAAGGCATTTGCGAAAAACGTATGACTTTCATAATGAAACTGCACTAAATAAGTATCTTTTACTTTCTAGCTATCATTGTCTGAAGTCAACGATTATTTGTTTAGCTTTAGATTTGACATAAAGGGAGTTGTATTGTCGTCATACATAAGTATGTATCAATTTTAAATAATATCAGGTCTATCCACGTTTATAAGAGCTGAAAACCTAATTAATTGCACAAGAGTAACAATTCCCCACATTAGCTCTAATCCTTAAACATTTCCTGTTATTACAAGAGCATTAGCAGCTACAGCTAAAAAAGAAACTCAAGCTGAAGTCTGCATAGCAATTTGGATTTTATCTAGATAAGGATTTTCTTTATATTCATCTTGTAAGGATTAGTTTTAAGCTGAGCTAACACACATTTTTTATTCTTAATCGAGCATAAAGTTTTCCAGGCAAGAAAGGCAATAAGTACTAGAAATTATGCACGTTAAGCAATTTGAACTGCAGGAAATATTACAATCATAACCTGAGTAGTCTCATAAAAATCCAACAGGACACTCTAGCATTACACAAGTTGAATTTTCATAAATTGTAAAATTCTAAGAACAACTTGTACATTAATCATAATTACTGCCATAGCAATTTTTACATGCATAGTGACATTATTCACATTATTATGTTGTATTTGAAAAGAAGCTTCCTTAATCACATTCTGTATATTAAATAATTACTTAAGCATTCACCATTCCTATAAAATGGTTTATCATCAGGGCATTAATCGCAAGTTCCATTTATGTTTAAATAGCTTTCTTTGCATTACATGCAAACATAAGGACTTGAGCAAGTTTTGCATGTTTCAGGACAATCAAAGCACTCATTTTCCTTAGTATATGTTCCAGTTGGACATCTATTATAGCATATTTTATTGTATTCAAATGCTTAGGAACTGCAATTATAACATTAAGAGTTGTCTTAACCATAGCATGAATCGCAGAGAAAGTTACACTAATTACATTTTCCCTAAGCTGCATAAAATCCTTTAGGACATATTTCAATGCACTCTCCTTCGAAAGCGAATTAATTCTAACAACCAAGACAATAATCTTTTTAATTTTAACATGTAACGCATTTTTGAGTGTCGCATTCAACACACTTCATAAGTTGAGAATCTCCATAAAATCCGTCAGGACATAACTAGTAGCATTGGTCTTCAAATTAATAATAATCTTTTTTACAGATTTTGCATTAGTTTTCGCTTGCACAGATATCGCAGCCACTTGAGCAATCGATACAATTATTTGAAGCATCTGATAAAGTACCATTAGGACAAATCCCTAAGCATTATCCTTGATAAAGATAGTCATTAATTCAGCATTTTGTACATAAATTTCATCCATATTATGTACACTTTTAGCAACTGCTATGGCATGAGGAACAGTTTAGTATGCTTTCATCAAAATAATACCCATCATCACATTCACTTAAACAAACTCCCTGTTTATTAAAATAATGAAGGTTACATGCTTTACAGTCTCATTCTGTCTTTCCTACACAAGTTAAACATGCTTTATTACATTAGTGGCAAATATTATTTCTTGGATAATATCCGTCTGAGCAAGTTTCTTAACACGTTGAATTTTAAAGGTTATAGTTTCAACTGCATTTTGAACACTAATTTGAGTTTGGACCGATACAATTGAAACATTTATCATTGCACTTTAAACACTATCATGAATCTAAATCGTTATAGTAATTTCCTGCTTAAGAGCAATCTTTTAAACATCTTCCTAACTCGTCTAAAAAATATTAGTCAGAACAGGATGTGCAATGATATTTGTTTCCTGTACAGGTTTTACAAGGAAAAACACAATCTGAGCAAAAATTTTCGTCGTAAAGTATTGTGTTACTAGGACATTCATTTAAGCAGGAATGTTGCCAATATTTATATGAGATATTACATGAGTAGCATTATTAAGAAGAAGGACCAAAACACTAATTACATTTTATATCGCATTCTATAAGTTAAAAACTTACTTTCACATTTATAGCTTTAGTTATTTTTTCAATATCCAGCAGGACATTAGCTTGAGCAAGTATTTTGCAAAAACCAGAAATTAAGATTATAATACTACTTGCATTATTAGCATTATTAATTTGTTGGACCGTAACATGTAGAGCATTCATAAGAGCAGTTCTTACATGTTACTGTTGATAAGTCAAGGTACTAATTAGATGCACAGATTGGAAGGCATTTTTATATTGTAGCATTTCATTAATAGTTAGATTGGCAGAGCAAACATCTATTATTACTAATACATTCAACGCAATTAGAAATTGCATTGCTACATAACGAACAAACTTAGTTAACCTAGTCAGGATAATATTTAGAAGGACAGGCTCCTGTACATGTCGATATTAGATTATCTAAGTAAGTTTCAGCTGGACATTTTTTGACGCATTGCTTTGAATTAGTATCATAAAAGTAATTTTCATCGCACTCAATACAATTTTTTCCATCAATGCTGCAAAAAAGACAGAATGAAATTGCATTAGAACATTCTACACATACTTACTAATTTTTGTAAAAGCCAGATGTACAAGATAATTAGCACTATCCCTCTTGTAACACATAGTTTATGCCACATTACGAACAAACTAATTAGCTTGCACAGTTTAAGCAGTTTGATCCACATTCTAAATTAAAATTTTACCTTAACATTCATTTCCTAAAATAAAAGTTTTAGAAGGACATTATTAATAGCAATCTTCATTATATAAGTAATATGACTATTTGCATTAGGTACATTAAAAGTTGTTCAAGCATTTATCACAATTTTTTTCACAAGCTAAATATTAAAAATTACGTAGACAAGTTTATTGATACATGAAAGTTCCTTAAGGACAAGAATCATAGCACCAGTATTGGTAAAGCAAGAATCCACTTTTACATTAGTTGCAAGTTCCAGGATATCCACAGTCTAAACAGTTTTAATCTAGACAATTTTGGCATGTTCCTAAGTCTTCAAAAGTTCCCTAAGGACAGCTTGTTGTGCAAGTTCCACTTATTTATTCTAATGTAAAACCTTCTTAGCAAATTTTACAGGTTGTTGCTGATTAGCATTCATAGCAATTACTTGTACAGCTTTTGCAAATCTAATTCGAATCAGGCCATAGATTTAAGGCACATTACGAGACACAAATCTAGTTTTACAAAAAGGAATTTTAGTTGCATATTTGACATGTATGAAAATCGGTACAGCTATTGCAATTACTGATGCAAGGTTAACATAAACTATTATAAGAAAAATATCCAGTTGGACAAGCTTAAACGCATGAATTTAAGTAGAGAGAATATCCAGAACTACATAACACACACTATAAGTTCATAAGAGAATCGAGTTAGCATTGCTAACAGTTTTAGATTGTACACATTTCACATTTATTTGTTTAAGTATTCTCGAAAAAACCTGCTTAAGTACACTTAGAAACACATGTGCTAAATTCAAGATACAATCCAGAATTACAGGAAGTGCATTAATTTGGATTGGATACACAAGTTTTGCACGTTCCACTGCATAAGCTACAGGTTAAGATAAAATTCCCATCTTAATAAGTTCCCAAAGGACACTAAGTAAGGCATTGATCCCTGTAAAGTCATAAATTTTATTGGCATTTAGAACACTAACTAGCTGCTATACAAATTTCGCAGTTTTGAATGTCACAGTTTAAGCAAATATCTAAATTGCTTTGAATAGATTTTGTAGGATATGTTCCACTAGGACAAGCTTGATAGCAAGAATCCATATATAAATAGAGGCTATTTTAGCATTATTTGCATATCTGGCTGCCTACACAGTCATAGCAATTTGTGTTACAAATTTCGCAAACCTAAGTATAATAATCAAAATAATATCCCTTAAGGCATATTTATTAGCATTTTTTATAGTCAGTTAGTTAATAAGAATTCTGACAAGTGATACAACCAGATGAATCTTAACACTACTAACAATTCGCAATGCAATTATCGCATGTCTAAGTTAAAGTATTTGTAAAAGTTCCGGCTGGACAAGACTAAGTACAGTATCCTAAGCTCATTAGATAAAATGAAGCTAAGCAAACTGTGCAATTGTATTAATTAGTACATTATTAGCAGTTACTTATACAGTTATCGCATTTTTGGCTTGTATTATTCTTGAAAGTTTAACGAGGACAGACATTGAAGCAATAGTTATTATATAAATAATAAGATGCATTGCAAGTTAGGCAAACGCTCGCATTATTACACATAAGGCAGTTTTAAGAGCAACTGTAGCATTTATAATCTGTTTAATTTTGATAAGTTCCACTTGGACAACTAAGTATGCAAGTATTGCCATATAAGTAATAGTTATTGGTGCATGAAAAGCAATTATTATTATTAGTACAGTTTGCACAATTAGTCTAACATTTTGTGCATCGATAAGTTGAAGTATCTCCATAAAATCCAGCTGGACACTAATTTATGCAAGCTTGAATTTCTTAATTTGATGCGTTTTTATAATTTCATAGAAAGTATCCAGAATTACAACTTGTACAATAAGTAGTACTTGCACACTTGGCACAATTACTACTACAATCAATACAAAACGCTCCATATTTATAAACTCCGGTTGGACAATTTTCAACACATCGTCCTTTATAGTATAGCCTTTTAGTATCGCATCCTCAGCAATCTTTTTAGTTACAATCAGGATAAATGCAAGCTCATTTACATGGAATGCAATCTCTATTTTAATCTGATACCGTTCCTCATGGACATTTACTAATGCAAGTATTGTTGTAACGAAATCTATCGGACTTACATTAACTGCAAATTTCAGAACCAATAGAAAAATTTTAAGTTCCTTGAAATACTTAAATTTATACAGCTTATGTTGATAAATAGCATGTATTGCAATCTTACATGCATTGATAGCACGTTCAGTCACTTTAATTTGTGTAAGTATTATCTGGGCAAGTTTTTAAGCAATAAGAAGGAGTTTTTTCTACTTATAAATAAGTTCCTGGCCAGCAATTAGTACATTTTCCAGGGTTTCCTGCTTCTGTGCAATATTAGCAAGAAGAGTCGCATGTTCCACATTTGACGTAATTGTAATTCATGTAATTATTTAAGGGGCAAGCGCACATATTTTAAACTAAACTTGCAGTAATGTCACATTCGTAGCACTGATATGGATTTGTACTAACACATTACTTACATCTTGTATCACAAAGAACACACTAATTCTAGTATATTTACTAAGAGGATCCACAAATGCATTTTCTGGCATCTGGACTAGGAGTAAAAGTATTCCAACAAGTACAATTACCAAATTAAACTGACCCATTATCATAAATAATATTGAGGCCTTTAAAATAAAATATCTTACTTGCATAACTATTGCACGAAGTGCAAAGGTTATCTGAAGAATAAATGCCACTAAAAGAACTTTCTTTACATGTTAAGCATGATTCATGACATGATGACACCATAGTAAAAAGAATCATAATTAATAAAATTCTCTCCATTTTATGCAATTTTTATTTTCGAATTTTTTTAATTGCTTAAAATTTTAGCTGGCAAATAAGTATTTTTAGAAGTTTTAAGCAAGATACTTCATTTCAGCATAAAGATTTTACTTACTAATAGCTTACTAAAGATAATCAAATTAAATTTTATTCGAAAACCTAACTTATCTATCAGAAATTTGTATGATTTTATTCCTTATGCATCAGTTTGTACTAGACTCAGATTAAGCCAGTAAAGTAAATTATAGATGAAAGAGCTTGAAAACTATCAAAAGAAATTTCATGAATTTTGTAAGAATATACTTAAAAGCTATATGCTTACATTTTTATTTTTATATTTCTTTAAATTATTTTAATTCTTTATGACTGTTTCATAAGTAATTCAAAACCTTCACTATGCATCATTAAATCATTTAACTATAAATGTCATTCAATTCATTTTATTTTTAATTTTAGCTTTAACCTTGTTTAAGCAATGCATTATAGCGATAGACATTCCTGTAAACTTGGTAAATTCTGCTAAAATTAATCTAATATCGCTGTGAATATCCAGAGCTTTTTAGAAATTGGAGAAAACTATGTTTATCCAAAGACAGTGATATCTAAACAAGGAGTATTAAGTACAACTTATATAAGAGTAAGTGCTTATTAAGCAAGTCAATGAGAGAAATTAAAAAATGCTTATTTTGATTGCTGGCTTTTAATGACTGGCTTATTTTATAAAGAATTTATATTTTAATATCTTTCTCTAAGGCTTCTAATCTTAAAATGTTAAATAGACATTTAAGTATTCACATAAAGTTAAGATTATAAATAGATTATCTGAGATAACTATTTATGATTGAAATTCTTCTTAGAGCATAATAAGTAAATTTAGTAATTATATTGATAAAGGGAAGACAATTTAGGAATAATTTCAACCTTATAAATCTTTCTTAAATTTTGGGCTTCTGCTGGTATTGGAATTATATGGGATAATATCTTATTAATAATTGATTCTTAAGATTTAAGAATAAAAGTTAAATAAACACAATTTTCATGATTGCCATTTATAAGAATTAGTTAATAAATTATTTTAGCATAATTGATAGTTACCAACAGATCTAATTTAGAAACTAGCTTTTTTAGTGTAGGCTTTATTGAAATTTTAGATATAAAAGGGTTAAAAATCCTTTCACCAATTTACTTGAATGACTTTCTGATAATTTAGCACTTGAATCTTTCCTTATTTCGACAATCCTCATAAAATATAAAAGCTAAAATCTCTAAAAAAGAATAAAATATGAGTATAGTATAGAAGTTAACATAAATCCTTTCAAAATAGTCAAGTAATTTTTAATCTGATATTTGCTTGCTCTAATAAAAATAAGGTGAAGGTTATAAGACTGCTATTATCCTTAGCTAATAATAACAGATAGAGATTATTGTTTTTATAAAGCTTATGGCTTAGAAGATAATTAGAAAATTCAATCAACTAACTTAATTAAATGTATTTGATTCAAATAAGTTTAAAAGTTAAAGATATTTAAGGTATAATTAACTACCCAAAGTCTTAAAATTTAATAATTTAATACATTATTTCATAGGATTATTAAATTTATTTAAAAAGATATCTTTATTTCATAAATCGGTTAAAAAGTCTATTTCTAAAGTATAATGGAAAGTATTTATTAAGGTTAAAAATAATTTTAGTTAATCACTTTAATCTAAATATAATCGCTAACTTTAAAGAAATGTTCCTCTTTTATTATACTTAATTTTTAGAAGAATCAAAATATCTTCCTTATTAATAATGAGGTTAGGTTTATTCAAAGTATTTCTAAATAATTTTAAAAAAGTCTCTTTTAATTATTTTCAAGAAAGTAATATAAAATTAACATTATATACTATTAAAATTAACCAAGAAGAGATTTTGCTTTTTAATTAAAGCTTTTTTGCCTAAAAATCAAAAATAAAACCTGATCTTCATTGGTGATAGACATTATTTTTATAAGCCTGCATTACCTACATTAAAGTTGAAAGGTAAATAGAAAAGAAAACTTCTAAAATCTTTTTAGTTTTAATTATAGATTTATCTCTCTGCTATCAAATTAATAACTAAATGAAGCAGCATTATAATATTAATAAATGATAAAGGAAAACTTAAACTTCCTTAATTAAAATTTTAATAGATTTACAAAATATCTTAATTCTATTTAGATAGAAATATCTATCTTATTTACTATTCCTTTTCATTTATTTTTTTATTCAAAATTAAGAAAGAAGTTGTAAAAAGGGTTGCTATTCAAGATTTGAAGATGTTTACATGCTTCCAGAAAATGATTTTTAAGCTTTATTGTGCTAAGTAAATAGATTGAATGGATTTAGAGTTTAAGAGGGATAAGTTATTCAATAATATTTTAGATGAAGTTTATCAATTAAAGATGCTAATATTATAAATGTGACTAGCTTGTCTTTCATTGCTATCATTATAGAAATATCTAAATATTTGAACTCTTTAATGCAATTCTTAAGAGTAGTAAAGCTTTAATTTTACTAATAAATCATTATAATATTAATCTAGAATAACTCTTTCTTAATTAATTATAAACTTTGCTATCGAAGTTGCTGAGACCATTTTTAGAAGCAAATAAACAATAGAAATAAAAGAATAAATTCCTAATTTATGCTTTTTAGAAAGTGAAAGCAAGCGATTTAAGAGATACAAATAGAATTGTAGATTAAGAATAAAATACATCTTATCCTAGCAAACTAAAAGCTAGCTAAATGTATAGTATAAATAGATAAAGACTATATACTTTTATTTAAGGATGCTTACTAAAGTTAAATAAATGATCTCTATATATTATAGTTTAAAAAATGATCCTAAGTTAAACTAAATATAAAGGATGACAATTATGAAACTTAGTATATTGATAGTTTTAGTATTTGCTAAGGTTATTAAAAAGGATTATTTAGCAATAATGGGAAGTTTGGATTGCTTTTTGAATATAATTAATAAATTTACTTTATCATTTATTCGTTTTAGATTTTACTGAAATATGGCAGATCCACAAACGTATATTAAGCGATCAATTTCAAGAGACTAAAACTCTTTTATTGAATATAACAAGTATGTAAACAGTTAAGGAACTGCTTCTTAGGAAGATAGAAGATCAAGAATGTAATTTTAATCTTCTGACACTTAATTATTTGAGTAAGATAATAAAGAAAATTTTAGAATTTAATCCAGAATTAATTCGAGGAATGATTAGAGTCATTTTAGGTAAGGAGCATAATTGGCACTTAAATCACAATCTAAAGAATTATAATCTTAGTAGAAAGCAGCTTTTCAAAACAACTTAAATAACTTTCATGGCATTTCTAATGATAGAAATTCATCAATGCCATAAATAAAAAATGTAAGCAATGAGCTAAAATTTTAACGAGATTAAAATAATGATTACATACAAAAAAATTATAGTAATATACAAACTGAAAGAGTAGAAATTCCATAATCCATATGAAAATAGTAGTAATCAAGACATATTTAGAATTAGAGCTACTCTGATTTATATTAATAGTAACATTAAATCTAATAACCAAATTGATAAGTTAGTTCTTCATAAATAGTTGATACAAGTCCTGATAGGAAAAATGAGGCAAACTACGGAATAAAATCTCAGCCTCATTAAAATTAATTGAATTAAGCTAAAATGATATAGTAAAACTTTCAAAACAACTCCACTTAAACCATGACAAATTCTCCTTTAGTTAACTATTATAGATATGCAAGCAGAGGAATTGGCATTAAGGAATTGCATGCGAGCATTCCGAAAACTTTAGACAACAGATGAAGTTATATGGTAAAGGATTAATGATCTAAAAGTAGAGAAATTAGATTTAGGGAAGGAAATATGAGTAAAGATCATCCTGCGGTTAGAAAAGATATGGTTAGTAAGCCTAATAGTGTAAGAAGTCATCTTTCTTCTTTGAAAAGTGATAAATGAAAGGTGATTTTTGCTATTTTCTGTCTTTTTAATTTGATTGTTTATATTCTTTAGTTTTTATCTATTTTCATTAAATTAAGTGAATAAAATAAAATATCTATCTAAAAGAAGGAGTATATATTAATAAAAATAAAAAGTAGTAAATATAAAGCTGACTTCAAAATAGCTAGCTAGTTAATTAATTAAATTATTAGATTCTTAAAACTCTAGATCTATACATTATAGTAGTAAAAATGCTAAATATTTATGAATATTAAATATTAATTTATCGAATATAAGCAAAATAATTAAAATAAAAACAAATATAAAAAGAAACTGTGTAAGCTAATTCAAATCAACTCATAAGTATTTACACTGAACTAGTAAATTAAGAAGGTTAATTATATAAAAATTATAAAAAAGAAAGTTTCTTAATTATTAATGATTGAGATAACTACAATAGCTTAAAGATAAATTTGAATATTAATTTGCTTAAATTTTAATGAAGTTCATGATTTAAAAAATAAAATATCACTATTTAAAATATTTCAGTTGATCTCCTTATTAAGAATCTGTGATCAATAAAAATCTAGACCCATGAAATTAATTACTAATAAGAATAAATAAGGGATAATGATAATTATTTAGGCTCTTAAATAAATGTGAATATAAAAAATCTATAAAATTAAATATTTTTAGAGAACACTTATATTTATATCATTCTCTTTCAAAAATCTACTAAGGTACTTGCTAAGATTGCTTTCTTGAATGAACAGGAGTATAATTATCAGGATCATATTCTTCTAATTCGTCAATAATGCTTGTTCGACACTTAACTATTCTATTTATCAAAGCTTTTTCAATTTCTGAAAAATCGTTATCAATTATTTCAGTAGACCTAGATTCAAGTTCTGAATAACAACTTAGTCTTAAAGAAAATGAAAGCAGACTAGTTCTAGTTTTCAATATCATGGATAACCTCTACTATGTTTCTGTTAGTTAGTTAAAGTCTACATCTGGAAATTATACTACAGTTGGTCTCATTGAGTTATTAGACAAATTTGATTACTAACGATTTATTTCTTACTAAGGTTAATCAGACTCACTTTCAAAAGGCTATTTAAAATTTGGAGAGCTACATTCTATAGCAGGTATGTAGCTTTACAAAGTAGTCGGAGAATATTCTAAGTTTATATCTTTTTCATGATCTTCAAAACTTAGAGTTCTTTATATTTATGATTAGCGAGGGATGCCTGTTTATTAATAAAGCTTTTCAGGAGAATCTAAATATTTATCTTTTTAGGTGTTTCTAGGCTTTTTATTGGACTTTTATTATCAACATAAGCTATTTCTTTCCTATTCCAATGGTTCATCCTCTTTAAAATTATAATTATAATCAATTGATTTCAAAGTAGAACGTTATGTAATTTCCGAATCGATTGCTTGAAGTTCTTCTATCAATTCCTTTTCATCAATATTGCTGAATAGCCTATTATGTCCTGCCATTTTAATAACTTGGAAAAGATAAAATAAACAAAAGACAATTAGTGATAGAAGTAAGTCATCTAATTTACCAAGCTAGGTAATCTATAGCTAATAAAATAGATGTTTCATTATAGTCTTATGTCCCTTTATGACTACTATATGCTAATTTCAAGTTACTCTATTAATTAGACTTTACATTTAAGAAAGGGCATTTTAATACCCTTTTATCTTAATATCTTCCTATAGAGTATTTAAAATTTAATGATTGTATTTATGACTACAGGCTCTAAACCACAAATATCTTAGTTTAAATTAGAATTCAGAAAAAAGAAGTAAGAAATAATATTAGAATATAGTTATTGCCTGAATTTCTAAAGTCTACTACTTTAGATAAAGATATATAGGAGTTTTAAAACTGCCTATCTAGCATAAAACGAAAATACTCGTTGTTTTATATTTCAATGTCAGATCCTTTAGAGCAAGAACATCTGATCTAAAGAAACAACTAAGAATAAGATATAGGAAATGCTTAAAACACTCTAACTTAGGCATTTATTCGTAATTTAGAAACTTCAGTTGTTTGCAATTGCTGCTTATTTATTTGACTAGTTCTTAAAGTTTTGGGAATTGCAATTACTTTAATTATAGCTGAAGATACGGAATGTGACGATAAGCCTTTACTTTCTTGATGTATTGTATATGCGTCAGTAGAAGTAATTCCTATAATATTAACTTTATATAGTATAAAGCTTAGATTATAATTAAGAATCGATATTCCACCATGTGCCCAATGCTTTAAGTGTCTTTATGGATTTTTCTTTTTAGCTTGGTTTATTGTAGGTAATGTATGATACTTTTCAGACGACAATAACTGTGACAACGATGCTCCAGTTGTAAATGATCTTACTTTAGCACTTTTAATACTTGGATATATCTTTATCGCTCTCCCTTGCTGTTTATGTCTTATTTGCTGCTTTTGTGTTTCAGGAATAGTTTTATTAAGACTTTTTGGAGTTGAGATGTTTAGTACTTAAGCAGATGAATAAACTGTTGAAAGTGCTCTAAAGTTTGTGGAGGATAGTAAAAGATAATGGAATAGTAGTAGAGACAATTCAGATATCTGCCCTATATGTTAAAATAACTTCGAGTAGGATGAATGAATAGTTAATCTAAGATGCAAGTAAGTCTCTTATTTTAATAGTCATATTTATCATGTAGACTGCATTAATTAGTGGATCAGAGCTAATCCCATTTGTCCAAGCTGCAGACAAGATATTGTTGCTGCTGATTAGTAACCTGAAAGATAATAGCCAGCGGCAGGATAGGAATCATAAGATCATCAAGCTTAACACTAAGAAAATTAAGCATCTGAATAAATAGAACTAACAACTGATAATCTTTTGGAAGAAGAAGGTAAGAGAGTTCAAGATTAGAGCAAAGAAGAATGAGGATATCTTATTTTTATTTCTTTGGATTAAATTATCATATATCAAATATTTGCTTACTTATAATATCTCCTTTGTTTACTATCAAAGTAGCTTCAAAGCAGAACTTCTTAAAAGATAAACTATATACTAACAAGTTTTACTCTTAACCGATAAAAATGAAACTATGATTAATAAGATGCATAAAATAAAAATTTGCTCTTATAAATGAAGCTAAGCAATATCTAAGTATGATGATTGATTGAAACACTTTAGAAAATATGTTATTTAAATCTAAAGGAAATTTAATTAATAACACTTCAAATATTAGTAAAATAAAGATTATATTAATGAAGAAACTAAAGTTATTAATGCATTAATTAGCAATAATTTGCTATTTTAGAAATAAATCAATAATAATAAAATTAAGCAGCTTAGAATAATAATTAGCTATCCTTTAAGAAAAAATACATAAAATTAACAATTCTAGTTATACAAAACACTGTAAATAGATAAATAGATTAAGAAAAATAATTTTTTAAGACCTTACTAATTGTTTCTAATCAGTTCTTAGTAGCTTTTGCTTTAATTGTAAAATAATAACTTAATCAATATTTTTTTAACTTATGTCATGTAATTAATGTAACAAATTTTTAATTAAACCATTTCTTTCTGTAAAGAAAACAACAAAATTTGAGTTTTAACTAAGTAAATTAAAATATTTTATTTAATAGGAGGAAGAGTTTTAGAAATTAAGCAATCAAATTTCATAATATGATTGAAAGTTACCTTATGAATATGAGAAAACTAATGTTTAAAATTTTTAGGATCTTAAACCACATTCCCACTGACTTTCAATTTTTTGGAGAAAATTGTAAAAATTTTAATTTATTATTCCATTATTTTTAGATCTTGGCCGGTTATATTAACGATTAATTCCCTTTGCTATTTTATTTTCCTTTTTCCAAGAAACTTGAGTAAGATCATTGAAGTTAAGGCTTTCTTAAATTTCCTAATATTTTCAAGTATTATCTTTTTAATTATATTGATTTTTCACAAAAGATCTTACAATATTATTTTTTGATTGATAAAGACTTAAATCATTTTAAAATAAAAAATTTAATAAAATACCATTCCAAGAATATCTCTTTCTCTTTTTAATTTAGAATATGAACATAGATTGATTTTATTAATTCAAATATTTAACATTCTATTTTAATCTAGAGCTAAGTTTTTTTTATAGCTTATTTTCTATTTTATCTATACGTTTGCTATTATATTTTCTAAGACTAGTGTATTTGGCTATTCTGATTTTCTTACAAGTTTCAGAAATTATTAAATTCTTATTTATGATATAATATATGAGTTAATTTCTTCCTATTTGTTAGAGTATTCCATAAATTTTTTATTATCCTTCTTTAATTACTTTATCTTTTCATGTAGGTTAAATAAAACTTATATAATCCTTTCTAAACTCGATTTTTCAGTTATATATCTAAGATACTTCAAAATAAAAAACTAATTTTATCTAATTAGCTTATTTACTTCAAATTAGAATGAAATCATGAAAGCTTTTATAGTAGAAACTTGCTATTACATTTATTTTAGTTTATGGATTTATAAATAATAGTTTTGGTATAATGACCTTTTTAATTAAGTTTGATTAAATGATTTTAAATAACAAAATGCTACTATTATTTCCAATATCTTGTAAGTTAAATTCTCTTTTCTAATTAAATAATGCATAAATATTAAATCTTTTCTTTAAGAAAATTCTAAAATTCTAGCTATCATGCTTGTCAAAAGAATAAATATAACTTACAAATAATAAATGAAGGTTTTGTAAAAATTAGCTTAAATAAATAATAACTAAATCAAACAAAAATAAGTAAGTTAGGCATTTATATTTAATAAAGTGATATGAAATTTAAAATAAGTTTAAGAAATATAAACTTTAATTTTTTTTGCTTATTTCAATTTATTAATAATTATAATTATCACTTTTGGTTAGTTTTTTATTTCATTAGTCTTTTCTTTTATAACTCTTTCAAAAATAATAATAATTAACTAAAGTTATAATATCTTGCTTTCTCTAGAATCTCAACTAATTTTCTGAACGTAGATGGATACTACGATACGAGTCTTTTACAAAGGAAGTAAATACTGAAATTTTCCGAGTTCCCTACAAATATTTTTCTCTTGCAAATTCCGGCTTCATAATTTGGGCTACTATTAAGAATCTTTCATGTTCATAATTGCTCTTTTATTAAAATTTATTTCCAATCAGCACAATATCTTAATAAATGCTGTTTAGTCTTGCAAATCAACATTGTTGGTTTATCTTTTATGATATTTTTCTAAAGTTTTTTTTTCAATCTAATCTATGATTTTCATTAAATTTGAGTCAATCTTTTCATCATTCTGTTTTTCTTGGACATTTGTTTAAGTAAAATCTTTTTCAATAATAATATCTTGGTTTTATTTAAGATTCAATTAAAGCTGTTGCTATAGTTGCTATTTCATGAATAAATTATTCTAGATTACTGACGTCTAATTATTAAAAATTCATTATTTTAATCTTCTATGAAATTCATTAATTTTCTTATTTCTCTTCCTGATTTTAAATTGTTTCTTGATACTTTTAGATTGTAATTTTTATTTAGTCGAGCTATAAAAAGAGTTCTGATTTCTTTTCAATCTTACCTGGATTCTTCTCAACTTTACCTATCATAATTTTATCTTATGAAGATAGTAGAAACTTATGAAGAAAAATGTTGATGGAATTAGTTCGAATAGAGATACGAATACAAAGACAATAATATTTAAAATGTAAAATAAAAATAGAAAAATACTAAATATTATGTCTCACTATCTTTGATAAATTAGTTAAATTATTACTTAATTATAATATAAATAGGCTATAATCTTACTATTTATACCCTTTTAATTAAGAAATTATATAATTTATAAATGCAAAATTAGTGGAGATATGGACTTTGTTAATGTATAGAAACTCCAAGTGACACTGTCAAGTTTATATGCTTACCTTGTTGCTACAGTATTCATTTAACATATAAGAACTTCAAAAAAATTTAAGATTAAGAAGCAAAATCGAGAGCTTTCTTAGCATGCATTCTACCTTGCATTTACTTCTCTTGTAACAGACTTTATATAAGAGAAAAATATGAAATTGAAGGAATTTTTATAGAAGATTTTTGCTTGCATTGTTTATGTCATTGCTGTGCGTTAGTTTAAGAAAAAAATGAAATTTTTCTGCCTGAACTCTTAAAGAAGTCACGAGTATAAAATGATAATGGCAAGAATGAAAATGCACTGAAGGATTAAATTTCATCACAAAGTAAAAGATGAAAATACTTTAATTCAAATTAAACCAAATAAAAATATCTTTCTTTGTCAAGAAACATCTAAAATATCAATGATAGAAAATTATTAAATCTAAAATTCTTTAATTTTAATTACTTTTCTTTTGTTTAATTCTTTAATTAGCGAATCTGGATATAATTTAAATAAACTTTCAAATCTGAAAATAATTTGCTTTAATAATACTTTATTCTTTTATCTTTTGCTTTTCGCTTATTTTTCTTTCTCAACTCTTTTGCTAATTATTTTATTAATATTAGTTTAAACATGAGAGGAATTCCTAGTGACAGCAAAGAAAGATTCATAAATAAATTAGATTAGAAAAGGAAAGAATATTATAATTTAAAATGAAATAGTGAAATGAACTTAATAAAATTCTAAGATTACTAATTTAGTCTAGCAATGCAATAAATAATTAGTAAACCTATTTATCTTAAGTTTTTATTACAGAATTTAGATATTTATTTACTTTATTCCTTTCATATTAGTCTATATTGTTAGAGTATATGCTTTACCAAAGATTATTTTAAGTTTACTTTTTATTTTTATTTCGAGTAAAAGATAATTTATATTGAAGAAATATGGAATTTAGCTTACTTTATCAATATATAATTTTAAATAGTTCTTATTCAATAAAGCAGTACATTGGATTTTCTTTAATAAAAGTTTGCAAGTAATTCTGATTTATAAGTATAGAATCAAGCTATTTAAAGTTTCAATCAATAATATAACCTTTTCAGAATCTCATATGCTTTTATATGTAATAAAATATAATTATCGTTATTTTTTATAAACATTTTAAGTAATAGCCTAGTAAAGGGGATATAAAATTAAAGGTAAAGTAAAGATAAATTTGATTAAAGGAGAATAAATCAGATATAGTTATATTATACTTATATTATACATAATTGACTTCTAATTATGAATTATTCTTAAAGCTTGTTTATTTTTACACTATTTAGAAAACTCTTAAGTTTTATTACTAAATCTTTAAGAAATAAGTGAAAAAATAATGTAAAAAATGTATATTATAGTATTTACTTTAAGTAAAAATAATGGAATATTTAATAAATAGCACTTAAATAACTAGAAGCATAAGGATTATAAAAATCCTTTATTAAGAAGTAGATTAAAAATAATTGAAGAATAAGCAAATTTTAATTTTTAAATATAAAAGTATGATATCTTTCTTTTTTATTAATAAGTGATTTATAGAAAGGCTATTTAGAATTTATTTTAAACTTTAAATTTAAAAATTAATGATGTGAGTTGAAGTATCACCAGAGCAAGTAAGAATTGTATCTTCAAACCATGTTAAGCCTTCAATAGATCCCTAATGTATTCTCTATACAAATCTTAAACTTTCTTTTCCTCCTTACTTCTGTTCCAATATATCTTTTATATCCCATATTAGTAAAAAACCATTTTAAGCTGCACAAGCTAATAAATTTCCTTTGATTTAGATATACGTTAGTGTATGCCATTCAAATAAAAAATAAGAATTAAGAACAGCAAGCAATTCTCAATTTTTTGAGTTATATATTCTGATTGTTTAATCATCAGAACAACTAACTAATACTTCAATAATATTTTCGTTATCTTTTACTTATCTTCAATCTACTGCTGTAACTGCTCTTTCATGTCCTTTTAAAATATATACATTTTATTATAATTTTAGCTCCCAAATTTTTACAGTTGTATCTTCACTGGCTGTTGCTGCAAATTATCCATCTGGACTTATACAAACAGATCATATTTCACAAAATTTTGTAAGAGATCCAAAGTATTATTTTTACTATTCAAGTTCTTTTATATTTGTAGGATGATGTGCAGTAAAGCAACTAACAATTCTTGGAAAGAATTCTCCTTAATTTTATTACAGTATAGACATCTAGCCACTTGTAGTTGTCAGTAAAAATTAACTTGAATTGATTCACTTTATCGCTGTAATTGTGTTTGTGAATGCTGTTTAAAGAGTTTTTGTTTTTGTTTCCAAATCATAAGAATATAGAACTCCAGCCATATCCCCTATGTATAATATTGGCTTTAATGGATACCATGCTAAGCATCTTACTGAAGAATCAACTTGGAACATAGCTACTGACTTATCTTTCTAGAATTATAACTAATCCTTTATAATTTAATTCTATTAACTTCCTTTCAATTCCTTTAAATTATAAATCATTACCAGACCGGAAAGGTCTCCTACTGCAAAATAATCTTAGTTTACAGCTGTTCCACAGCAAGACAATTAAAAAAGAGTTTTTGTTGAAATTTTGCTTTCACAAGGTCCCTGAGTAAAAGGATTCCTAGTAAAATTAATAATGGAGTAATCTGATTCTCTGAAAACTACTAATTCTTTCTCACTTATTCATGAAAAATACTCAACATTGTCTAATTCCTAAACTTTTACTGACTTAACATAGCTTTCCTCTTAGTAATCAATGTTAGAACATTTTATTAGAGATCTTGCAGTTTTATCTCTGCTAAGATATTGTTCTATATAACAAATTATATTTATTAGTCCTTGAAGTTTAAGTAGTTAATAAGACCATGTCCTGGTACATTTAGTTAATATAGAGTATCTAAATTCTATGCGTTTACTACTGTTAATAATCTGTTGTAGTAATTAATTACTATCAAGTCATTCTTATTATTGAATACATTTGCAATTTCTTCATAGTAGTCTAAATGCTTTCATTCAGTGACCCCGCTAAACACATTGAATTTGCAAAGGTAATACGAAAGTTTTATTTTTCCTTTTTCTAAGCTGTGTGTATAATTGCTGTTTGGCTCCATATCCATGCAAGGATTTTAAGTATCAGGAATGAGTAGTTAGTTATCTTTTTCACTTTAAACTACAGGGTTTTCTCTCAAAACTATCATATCTTTACTTGTATTGAATTCGCAAAATCGATAATTACCTTAGATAGTAAAGATATTTTCAAATCCAGTTTTTAAATCAACTCTTAAAACTTATACTACTCCGTTAAGAGGACCAAACTCTCCACATACAGCTAGCAAATCACTAATAATGCTTGCATGTCTAACATATCCATATTCAATTTTAGTAGTCCAAAGACAAGAGAGAGTTTATAAATCCCACACTTTTATTTCTCCTAAATAAGTAATGGAAATGAAGAAGCTTTATCCATAATCTAATAACACTTAAATGCTATCTTAGTGAGCTTAAAATCTTTTCTCACTCTATTTATCTCAAATAACTAAGTGAGGTCCAAGAGTATATATAATAATTTCCTTTTTTAAAAGAACATTAATATACCTGGTAGTACAGATTCCTAAACTAGTTATATTAAAGTTTAAAGGATCAATGATCTCTTATTGCATATTATTTATTCTTTCAAATCCTTTAAAATACAAGCTTATAATACTTTCTATTCCAAACTATTATAAATTTATATCATTACATTAAACTATCCTTATTATATAAGAAGTGCTTATCTAACTGTTCCTTTTTATACAATTGAGAAATGCTTATTGCTTTAAATTTACAATGATTAGATTAAGCAAGCTTTATTTAAAGTACTTTAGTTTAAATAAATTATTTCTTTATGCAATACTATATCTTTTAAATTAGCATGACTTAGGAAATTTTCTATTTTTCTTTTAGTTTCATAATGTTTTCTCTCTTTACTATCTACTTTAAATACTTAATATTTTACTGTCTTATTAGATTTTTAATTTATAGTTACATTAGCTTATTGCAAATAATATGACTTAGTAGCTAAAATACTTAAGAACTAATTATTAAATTAATTTTCCTGTTTCCAAATTAGGTAAATGCTTCAGTTAGGTATTTATAATAACCTGTTTTGCTTATTCTTAAATTAAAGCTACTTAAAGATATGAACTTCTATCTTATGCAGTAGCTAAAATGTTAATTTGATATAGATTAAAAAGCTTCAAATCAGTTACTAGGAACTCAAACTTTACAATTCCTTTAATTGTCCTTTCTACACTTAAACTTTAGTTCATGCTTTATCTAACAAACTTTATTTCAAAGTAGTCTAATGCCTTTATAATGTTTAGTAAGAACTAAGCATAGTTCATTAATGAAATGGTTTAATAATAGGATTAAAACTAATATAAGGAGGAGCTTGATAAGGTATAGAGTGTAAGCAGGGGATAGAGTAGAAATAATAAAAATCCATGTTATTAAATATATAATTTTAAGAAGAAAGGTCTATGCACTCTCTTCAATAAATTAATGAAAAGCTCAAAAGGCATCAATAAACTAATTCTTTAGTAACTTAACAATTGAAATTAGAAATTGATAACTTGAAAAGTGATATTCAACGATAGCTAGCTAATTATGACTTTCGCATCTAGTAGCTTAAAGATCATATTAATAGAGAAACTACAAGAGTCTAATAAACAAAGAAGACGTAAATTGTTAGACTCTAAAATTGTATATAAGATATATAGCAGTAAATAGATTAAGAAATAAGTATCTAGTAATTCTTTTGTTAGGAAGAATCAAGATTATGTCTTTATCGAGAATCTCAAAATAAAGAAAACTTAAGTCAAGAGTAAGAAACTTTTAGCTTTGGTATATCTTGTGGGCTACAATTTGATAATTTATAGTCTTAAGAATAAGAGCTAACTTTCAAGTTGCAATATTAGATTAAAATTAACAAAGATACTTATAAGCAAGCTATCTAAAATCTGAAGAAGCAAATGACTTAAGAAGAGACTTAACTTCTTGCAAAAATAGCTCTTGATGAAGAAGTTATTTACAAACTTTAGAAAGAAATATAAGATAAAGCTTAAGATTACATCAAAATAGAACAATTCTAAGATCAATCAGAATAATTATAATCACAAATTATTTCTAATTATAGCAATCAAAGTGGAGAGCAATCTTAAAATACTAGTTAGATTAACGAAGAGCATTTTGATGAAGTTTTGATTGAATAGCAAAGCTTAGTTGCGAAGCTAAAAAAGTAGAATGAAAATCTTAAAACTTATGTGAAAAAACTAGCTCTAGAAGCCTCACAATTGTAATAAGATACTATATAAGTGTATATTTAATTTTACATTAAGCTTATTATCTCTTTTATTTTTAGTTAGCCTAATTTCTCTAAGTCTATCATTTTTTTAATATTTTAGAGAAGTAAAAATTGATTCATTAACTGGTACTTAGTTTATAAAATAAAATAGTTAACATTTGAATAGCTTGTGAGTAATAAGACCTTAAAAAATTTAATTTTTAGTTTTAGGTTTAAAATTTAGAAATTAAGCTATAATTTCATCAAGTGTTTTTAGCAAATCTTGTAGCCTGATGAGAGGTTTGAGCTCTTTTTCCAAGACTCATATTTCGAGTAGTAGTATTTCTGGTTTTAAACCATGTAGTTCTAATTCCAGTTGCAGCTGTGCCTGCTCTTTTAGGACTAAGACTTCTGAAGTCTCCAGTTGCAAGCAACTATGTTTGCTTTATATTTTCACGAATATAGTTTCTTCTTGCAGATCCTACTCTGGCTTTGCTTGAGCTTAAACCCGCTTCAATTTCATTACTAAGTTTATTTTCTATTCTTCCTCCTACTACTGCAGGTGGCTTATAATGTGGATGAGTTCCTCTAATCTCATAACTTCAATACATTTCATCTGTTTGAATAACAAGAATGGCTTTTTTTGGTTTTCCGTATTCAATTGGAGAGAATGAAACTATAAAAGCAGTACCTTATCTTCCAAGGGGTTCTAATGTTCCTTATTCTGGAGATACTTAAAAGCAAGTGTCCGAATCTGATGTAAATGAAGCTTTAAATTAAGCTGGTTATTTTATATGATTTGTTAGCCTGAAAGAGATGGAAGTAGTTTTGTTAAGTGGACTTTCTACAATAATAACATCATCTGGATCAGGTTCTTTAGCCTCAAGAGAAACATTATATTTTCATCTTCCTCCATTAGGTTTTATTATGAAAAGATTAATAATACTTTTGAAAGGCTTTAAAGGCTCAAATTGAACATGATATATTAAAGAATCATCAGGTCTAGATAAAGTATTCTTTATAGGTTCTATTCTAAAGCAACTTTAGATAAGTTCGTTTTTATTTACCTCTGGAATTTCAATTTCATGCTGGATATTTTCTTCAAAAGTTTGATTAGAACTAGCTAGTTCGCTAAGAGTAATTTATAATTCAGTATCTAATTTTTATCTTGCTTTTACTTTATATGAGAAATCAACTCCAATCTTGGATTTTTCAGAAATTCCTACAAGATTGTATTTCCAAGCAATTTCCTCACTTAAAGTTACCACTATCGTAGCATTATGCTCTTTCATTGATTAAGGAGAATAGCCATATGGAATCTATAAAATTTTAAGAGATCCTATGTGGTATCTTGGCTTTTTTAAAAGAAGTTTAAAAGTGTCACTCTCATTTTCTTCGTTTTCTTAAAGAGAAACTGAAACTTCAACAGGTTCTTTAAAAGGATTTTTAAAGGCTATTTATCCTGAAGCCTAATCTCCTATCGAGCAAACTATTTTAATAGGCTCCGCTTCAGCTGGTGGAATACCTCTTCCACATAGCTTAAAAATTCACTAGCCGAGCTTTGAATGTGAAAGTTTTATCTCAGCAAATTCAGTAATATTTAAACTGCTTGGTGTGTATTTAATATAAACATCTACAGCTTCGTATGGAGGTAATTGAACTTTTTCAGGTATGATATCAAAATTGAGTCTGTTTGTATTTTCGTAATCTAAAACTACTTCTTCTCCTGTAGGATTTTCTATAATTACATGATGACTAGCATTTTTCCCAAGCTCACACTATAGCATTTCTAAATCTTAAGGAGGCTATTCAATGGCTTATAGGATTAATTTATACCATAATTCTCCTACTTTGTCATTTAAAAAGAATATTGCACCTTCTGATACTTCGGGAATTAAAGGACTATACATTAGTTAATATGTTCCTTTTTCTTTAGGGTTTAAAACAAAAGTAGGCTAGCCAATAAGCCCATTTCCTTAGATTACTACATCAAAAGTTAACTATTCATCTGTAGGATTATCAAGCATAAGTTCTACTGAAACAGCCTTTCTTACATATGAATCAAGAGTAAGTGGACCTCTCGGCTCAGAGGATTCTGCTTATACTTCAACAGTATACCATATAAACATTTTATTTTCATCATCATGGAATGTTACTTATCCAGTATAACTTCCTCCTTAAATAGGTCTAATAGTTCAATTATACAAGGCTGATTATTTAGGCATTATTTTTAATGTTGTAGGACCAGCAATATTAACCAGATCTGATTCAATTCTATAGACTATTTCTCTATCTCATGGATTAGGAACTTTTATTTATTAGTTGGTTGCTTAGCCTGCTTTACATTTAATAATTAGATGCTCTTCAGCTAGTGGTAATTCTGCGTTTCCTTTTAGTTAATATTCCCATTTTTACTAAGTCTACATATTCTGCATAAACAATTATGCTTCATATATTCCTTTTCATGGAGGATTGAAATAAAGAGTAGCACTATTAGTCATCTTTTTTGCAATTTTAAAATGATTTCCAGTTTTAGTTGTACTAACATCAAAGGCTCCTTTTTCGTCAATGAGTTGAACTTTAATTAGAAATTCACGGTCACTATTGTTTGATATAGGAATTTACTATTCTACCATCTATCGAAATGTAGTATAGAACTCCATTTCTCCAAAAGTTACTTTGGGAGATACATTCACAAGTACTTTGTAGACACGAATATCAAGTCCATTTTGTGATTTAAGGAAAAAAGTACCCTAATGATCTCCGGCATTTTTTGTATGGAAAGAAACAATTAACTTATTTTTTTTATCATCCTCTTCTATACTTCTTAAAGTCTAACTCTTATCTTTTTAAGAAAGCATATCTTTAGATTTTAAGCTTTGCTCTTGATCTGCACCAGTTGGAGTTGGCAGATTTTTATTCGATCCTCCTGGTGGTTTTAAAGTAGTAGCAGTTTTAGACTATGAACTAACAATAATTACTTATCCAGGACATTAAAATAAATGAGGTCCATCAGTTTGTACTTCAAATGTTTATGTATCAGGAGTTTCAGCAGTTTTATTTATATTTTTAATGACTTCTCTCTGTTATTGCTTTTTAGGAGGAATTCTTTCCACACACTAGTTTCTTGCTTTTACCATTTACTAATTTTTAGGAGCGAGATTTATTTTGAGTTATAATGTATCTCCAGCTGAGCATGATTCAACTTGCTATCTTTCTAGTGGATTAGGACTGTCAACTTAACCTCTAATTTCATATTAGAATTCTCCAACTTATTCATTAGTAAATATCAAGAAGCATTTATGTATTTCCATTTCAAAAGGTAAGAATTGAACTTATAAAGTTTTTGGTTATTTTTTATTGAGTGTTATGTTTTCTGTTTTCACGTAAAAAGCAGGAGGAAACAGAATTTTTTGGGTTTCTACAGTTTTTTCTTCTTCTTTTTTTTGTTTTTGCTTAAATCTTTTGTTTACTTTTTTTGGTGGTTCTTTTTTCTAACGTTCAGGTATAACGAGCTATATACTAAAGTTAAAATTTCCTTCTGCATTAAAAGGCATTTTTATTTCTAGTTCGTAATTAAGATTTTCATATAAAGGAGTTGAAATTTATACCTCTTCAATGCTTTTTCTCTAGTATACATTGGAAAATAAATCAAATACTAGAGCAGCTGCTTGAACTGCATTTTCGCCACTTTTGCTTGAAAAAGTGATTCTTGCTTTCTATTCTGCAGAGATTCTTGCAGTGAAATATATAGGGAAGTTAACAACTGATTTAGCAGGAATGGATACTTCATGAACATCATCTATTTCAAAGTCTGTGCTTCCTTCCTTCTTAATTCAGTAGTTTATAACTTTAGGAAAAGGATTGTTTAGTTCTAAAGTTTTACATACTTTTTCACCTAAAATGGCAGGAAATTCAATATTAGCTTTTGGAATAAAATGAGGTAAACTTTAGAACAAATGAAGAACTAGCAAAGAAAGGAATCTTGCATTGGGAGGATCAGCAGCAATGTCTCTTGCAGTAATAAATGTTGGCAAGCCTATTTCATTCAAAAGAAGTACTAACTTTTCTGCATTCTAAATGCGATGATCTTCAGATGTACATACAGGTCTAAAGCCTTACAAATTGGTTAGCTTCTACCCACAATGAGATTTAATAACAGTAGCAAGTACAATAGAATCCTATAAATCAAAATCGAAATTTATAATGGTTTTATTTTCAAGAGGATGTATTTTCCTCCAGTGTGCTGTAAGTCATTTCAGCAAAATAGTTTCACTAACGCTATAAATATTAGATTAAGTCATTATTGGCTCAATGTTTGTTGTAATTTTAGTTTCTTCAGGTCATCCAGAAACTTTTTTGAATGTTTTTGCATTAACTCTGTTAAGAGCATATAATTTGACTACTTAGTATATAAGAGTGATTCAACTAATGTTTGATATATAAGGATGTCTTCTTTCTATTTACTTTTGTTTCCATTAAAACTCGAAAGGTTATGATTTAAGATAGCGAGTATAGTCTGATAAACTAAGAAGATATTCTGGCCTTACAGTACATAAAAGAGCTCCTTAAGATTTTAAGAAGAAGAAGAGTTGCTCATACTAATCAGTGAGATCTTAAAAAAAATTAGCCTTCTTATTGAAGTCTTTTATTAAGCCAGGAGCTTTCTTGCCACTTAGATTATAAATTACTTCATATATCAATTCTCCATTACTGGTGACAAAATCTTCTGGGAATTTAGTAATAGGATTTGAAAGTACACAATGATTTATCCAATTTAGAATGTTTATAAGTTCTTGATCAATCATCCAGCTAGGAACTGGCGTATATCCAACTATAGCTGTCACTGCTCTTGAGGTAACAGAGCTTCCAGCCATAGAAGTTTTGTGCTTATGCTTTTCAAAGCTACCACTTTCGACATCAGATGATGCATCAACTGTACATTTGATAGGTTTTCCTTCTTCCCATTCAATTTAAAATTCTTCTATATGACGTTAAATGAAAGAATAAGTAGTCATAAGACAATTATCAATAGTGCCGCATACTCTGATAGGATATATTTTATCTTCGTCATCTAAAAATTCTATATTAGCTGTGAAACTAATTGGCTTGCTTGAAACAGCTATTGCTTCTAATTTAATTTTAGGTTTAGCAACTCCTAATTAATTTCCATCTAGAAAATTAATTTAAAGCTAGATATTACCAATCTCTTAAGGAAGCCTTACTCTTAATTCAAGATTTTCATATCCTTTATTAATTATCTCAAATGTAGCTCTTGCTTAAATATCTACAGGAACTATTGGCAAAATCACTTCCCTTCTATCAAAAGTTATTCTTGGGACTGTTCCTTCGCCTCTCAATTTAATTTCAGCGTAAGGTTTATTAAAATCTTCATCAATGTAAATAGGAATTTTGCATTCATAGTTTTCAGGTTCAGCAGGATTAAAACCAGTTCGAATATTCATTTAAACTCCTCCCTCCAAAATTCCATTAGTTGGTCTTAAAGAAAATATGTTCTTGTCCATTAATGAATCATCTATAGTTCACTTATGAGGAACTGATTCAGGATTTGTTATTGTTATTTCTTTAAAAGTGGGAAAAGCTTTTTCAGTTGAAGAAACAACTTTCGAACCAAAATTATTCTCAATTGGTTCAATAATAAACTTGGGTTTTAATCCTCTTCCCATAATTGTACGACGTAAACCCTCTACAATACCTGTTATTCCATCTAACACAATAGGAAGTTCAAAAACATATTATTCAGGTTCAGAAGGAGTAAATTTGATAACTAAGGGTAATTCTTTATTAGGTCCAATTGTAATTTTGAAAATCTATGCTTGTTCATCTTCTGATTCATCCTCACTTTCTTCCTCCATTTCTGGAGCCATCTTAGGATCCATAGGATCTTCCTCTAATTATAGAGGATGATTTTTATTTTCGTTATAAGGAACAATAGCGCTAGCAAGTTCTTCATTAGCTTGAAGTTCAGGAGCGAGAGATACTTCAAACTCAGGATGCTCTTTCAAGTTTAAGATGCAAGTAGCAGGAATTTCACTTTCATTAAAAAGAGTCATCCTTTATGTTGTACTATTTCCATATGTTATTCCTCCAAAATCTATTTCTGGTTCAAGAATTTTAACTTTTGGTATAATAGCTTAACCTTTTACTGGCAAATTTAGGGCTTTTCCTCCTCTTATTTATACTGTAAGGACATCATCTAGTTCTTACTCAACACTGGAAAAAAAAGTAACTTTTATATTTACTTTGGCATTTGGTTAAATTTTGTCTCTGACTTTATCAATTTGAAGTCCTAAGGGAATGTCAGAAATATGGAATACCGCATTAGTGTTATGAACATTTTTGATGGTTACTGCTTTCTCATGTTTTAAACCGACAGAGACTTAACCAAAATCAAGTAGACTACTTTAGAATGCACATTTAGCCTCAGTGACTTAACCTTTTACTTTTAGTTATTTACTTTCACCATCTTCTACCTTCATCATAAGAATTTCTTCTACTGATTTATTTAATCCTCTAGGAGCAAACATAACGAGTACAGGGAGTGTTTAGAATGGTTCAATTTAACCAGTTAAAGGTTCTACTTCGAAATTTTCAGTTAAAACCCATTCGAACTTTGCAATGGAATTACCTTTATTTGCTATATTTAATCTTTCAGTAACTTTGTCGTCCATACTGTCATCTTAAAATTGAAATTTTAAGGTTTCTTTAGCCAATTCAAGAACTACTGGCTCAACGTAAGCAATAACTTAAAATTGGAAAATTAGATTTCCATTAATTTAATATTAAATACTCTTCTTAAAGCTTCCCAAGCTCAAACTTTAAAACACTATATCAAAGCCAGCAGTTTCTCCTGCATCTATTACTTGAGAAAGAGGATAGCTTTCTTTTAACTCTTCAGTATCAAGCAATAGTCTAATAAAAATTTTATTTTTATGATGATTCTCAACTGTAAAGCTTCTAACTTCTTTTGATTTTATAACAACTTTCTCAAAATCTACTTTTTTAGGACCACAGAATATTTTTTAAAGTTCATTAGGTTCTAGTTTCTACTAGCACTCCCTCTTTTCAGCCTGAGATTCTGGTTCTTATTTCAATTTCTTTTTAATAATTTTTTTAGCGTCAAACTCTACTTTTTACTATTTATTCTATTATTTTTCATTATCTTCAGCTCCTCTCTCTAACCAAAGAGGATCAACTTATTTCGGTAGATATACTTTAGGACATTTCAAAGGTTTAGACATACCTAAATCAGGGTCTTTTTGTATTTCTTCAATGGTTTTAGGTTAAGAGGCCATATTTTTCATTTTTAATGTTCTTTCCATTTACCTAGAGGCTTGCTAAGATCTCATTCAGTGAACGTATTTACTTTTGTTTTCCTTAATTTGCAAATATTGATCCATCTTGTCAGAAAAATCTGTTCTAAGCTATTATGTCTCTACTTATGATGTCATGCTTTCTTAAAACCATTATTTTGGCTTATCTAAAGTATTTTAGAAATCTTCTTCGTCAACAAATTTCTCCTGTCATACATAATCTTCAGGAAGAGCTTCTGGGCCTCTTTTCGTTTTTCTTTTTTATCCTTGAGAAATACTCATTCCAGACAATTTCAAAGGTAACTCGTAAAGTCCATTTAAGAGCTAGATAAACATAGTTTTTGAAAATACTCCAAAATTATGCGCTTAAAAACTTACAGTTACTGTTTGCTCTTGTCTGGGAAGTAATTTACCTTTGCTGGGTATAGCTTTGAATTGAGCAACATTTGGAAGTATAAAAGTAATTGGTAACTCCTAATTAGTATTTTCGATCTTTAAAACAGCATCTCTCCTTTCTTAAACTGGACATTCTCCAAAAGCAATATATCCACGAGATAATTTTACTTAAGGAGGCACTGCCCTTGCATTTAAATTAAGAGCTAAATTCATATCTTTGAGTTCATTGAAAAGAATCAAGCATGTATACTAATAATCTCCTAACTGTTCAACTTATTCATTAACGTGAGACTCCTTTTCGCTTTATAAAAATTTGCTAGCCCATCCATGTTCTGATTACAACTTCTTAGAATTACAAATAAATGAAATTTTAGACTGAGACATAGGATTAACCGTACCCCGCATAGGATCTGCAGTCATAACTCTCGACATTTCTTGTTTTCCAAGTTCAAATGGAGTTAAGAAGTTTAAATCTTTATCTGGCTCATCTTCTTCATTAACAGGCTAAAATTATACTTTATAATTTAAAACTTTAGGACCTCCATTTACAATATAAGCTTCTACTTTTTTACTTTCTCCGAAATACATGCTACCAAAAGTGATTGAGTTAGTATTTGCATATAAGGCATCTCCTTATTGCAAATATTTCATCTGTTCTTCTTTAGGTCTTTGAATTTTTGCTGTAGGTGCTATTAGATGTACTTGGTAATCCACAGGAGTAGCATTAACATCAATGTGCTTTACATCTACTTATCCTTCTACAATTACATTAATTAGTACTCTGAATAAACCTGCTTCTTTTGGTCTATAAGTAAGAATGACATCTGTTATTTCTTTTGGAGCCAGTTTGAAGTTTATTTTATTGAGAGAAAGAGTTTCTTTAGCAGAATCGAATTATAATGAAACATCTCCTTCTTCACTACCCTCATTTTTAAAGTTGATAACGTAAGTTGTTTCTCTTTCTTTCTAAATGAATCCGAGGTCTATAAAAGGCTCAAATGTTATATCAGGGCCTGGCTTGTAAGCATGCAACTTTACAATTTACTTATAAGTATTAGAAATTTCTCTTTTAGTATGATCTTTAAGCTTTATATAATCATCACATTCTATTACAAGCTCATCATGAAAATCCCCAAGTTCGTCTGTTTCAAAAGCTACCAAAATTTTTATAGGTAAGCCAGGAGCAACGCATTCCTTAGTTTCAGGATCAATTAAAAATTTTCCAGTTTTTGGAGGAGAAACTCTGATTCTTTTAACTTTTGAACTTATATTCCTAACTATTATACTAGTTTCATACGATTATTCTATTTCAATCTCTTTGAAGAAAACTTCAGGTGGAAGTATTTCTAAAGGAGAAACACCTCCTAAATTTTAAGTCTTTTGGATAGTGTTATTTGTTTTCTACAAAGTATCCTGCTATTGAGTAGTTTACTCCACTTCATGAAGCGTTATATGCTGTGCATTCATTTTTATATTTTAAAAAGAAATTCCTATTTTATCTTTAATATAACCTCATGCTTACACTCGCTACTTGCCCGCTAATCATTCTACTTATATACCCATCAAGTTTAAAGGAATCTCCTATGTCCTTATTGCTTAAATGTAGCTTAATAGAAGGTAAACTTCTAGTTTTTTCAATGAAACTTGTATAAGAATTTAATTAAAATGTTATAGATTTATAACTGAAATTTAATACAATTTAGTATCTATTTAATTCATATCTTCCTCTTATGCTTATTATGCTCTATATTCTATCACTAGGAGCTTTAACCATTATATGCATATAAAGCACTAAGAACACTTCAACTAGTTTAATAGCCTTTTAATAATTTCTTCAATCAACCCTATTAACTTATTGGACTATTTATGTGACTTTCATTTTAAAGCTGTGCTATTTATATAAATTTAATATATTTATGCATATATTTAGAAAGCATAAATGAATTAAGATTAGGGATAATAGAGATATTAAATTAGCTGATAACTTAAAGTGCTTAGCTATATAATTAGTCTACAGTTACATTCTTTACACTTATTAGTTCTTGCTACTGCTTATAATATTCCCTTAATGTTCAATTAATTTATTAGGGAGTTTAATTTAAATCTTAGCAAATCATATTCATAATGTTTAGAAATAGATATCAATTTGCTTATTTTTATAGATATTATTTTGGAGAAATTAGTATTAATATTTGAGTTTCTATTCATTCAATAATAATCCTATTAAGAAAATAATAAAAATAAAGGAGAGTGAAGTTTAAATATTAAATAGCTAGTAATTAATATAATCTAAAAAGGTATAACTTAAATTATCTAAACTAAATCATTTAATTAATATTAAAGCTTTAGCACCAAAATTTAATTACTTTAAATAAAATAATAGATAAGATTTAGCTTATATTTAATTAGTTCTTTACTATTTAGAATTATTTAACAAAAATAGATAAGATTTAAATAAACATTGGCATCTTACTAAAAGATAGTTCATTAAGATACTCTAGCACTTTCTTTATAGAAGAAAATTTATTTGGTCAAATATACAATTATGCAAATTAGCATTTTATTGATTGAGTCAAAGAAACTAGATTCTTTATTTACAAGAAGATAGAACTTAAAATATTATTGATTAATAAGAGTATAAATCTATTTCACTTTTTATTGTAAAAATGCATAGCTTAACTTGATATAGAAACAATATATTTAAATAAAAGAAATTAAATATTTAATTTTGTCAAGTCTTTGAAAGTGACTGGAGGAACAGACCACCAAGAGTTCAAGTACCTATCAGTTGGATAGGGAGTAGGAAACTATTAAGAAAACAATCCCTACTCTGAATAACTTAAATTTAATTTAATTTAAATTTTGTAAAGTCTTATTAATTTTAATTAATAAGTTATAAGCTAATATAATCTCTTAGTTTAAATTATTAGCTTTTAAAGTTTTATTCTTTTTATTTAATCATTTATAAAAATTAAGCTAACTTATGTGGGTACATTTTATTTAAATTAGATTTCTATTATTTTCGCTTTTTTCTATGCCTTAAATTAAAGGTTGATATATTTTTATTTTACTTAAAGAGAGAAATAAATATCAATAATAATAATGTATACTAATTGCCAATATAAGTGTTTATCTTCTTCAAGAATTTCAACCTGATTGAGACGGCCCATCGAATTTTACGACCTTTTAAGTTAGGAAGGTTAACCAACCTGCTATCTCTCTAAAATATTTCATTTAAATTTTTTCTTTTTGTAAATTTCTTCTCTTGTTATTCAAAGTCTTGAGATCTATCTTAACTTCTTTTTTCTTCTCTAACTTGTAGGTTTTTAAACTCTTTACAGTTTCTAATTAAGTGTTATGTTAATTACAATATCAGCATCTTTTTCTAGCTAGTTATTTTTGTCTCTTGAAACGGATTCTTACTAATTTTTCTAATCTTTCAGAAAATCCTTTATTTTTGCCCTCTTATGTTGAGGCAATATATTTTAATTAGACTTGAGGAAATGGCTGCTAGTATTCAGAGTTTTCTATCTACATTGATACTACTTAAATAGATAGTTGTTAGGACTTTAATTATATTTATTCTCCTGTGACGTGCTTATTTGTGACAAGTAAAATATTTAGTTGATCGAACTCTTCGTTAAATACTTTGTACTAAGTTAAATGGACCTTAATTGCTCTGAAAGGTTAAAGGTTAAAGATTATCTCTTCTTACTTAGCTATTTTGAGTAATAGATTTCCAACTTAATGAGTTTCGTTTATTTCTTTTTTTCCTTTTAGGAGTTTACCTTCGTATGAGGAGGACGAGTCTTTCTTTTAATGGATTTTTCTTAATTAAAAATTTATTGGTAAGTAAATCTCTTGGCTTTCATTTACTCCTTTTTCGTAAGTTTAGTTCCTGCACTTTGCTGAATTATATTTTTTTCCCTAGTTATAACATTTTATTTATTAGATAGAAACAATTTCTATGCATTATCTTACGATTAAGAAATATATTTAAATATTTGGTTTTAAATTCTTTAAAATAAGACTTTAATTTAAAATGTCTGTTTATGATTACCCAAAGACTAAAAGAAAATGAATATAATTGCTTAAGAAAGTAAAATTATAGCTTAAATTTCAAGTATATTTATTTCTGCCAATTTCTGCCATTTGAAATCTCTCAAACATGTTTGATTAATACAAATAAAAGAGTTCAATATTTTCACTCATTGCATTTTTAATATCTTCATGAGTTATTAGTTGCTTACAACCTTTAAAAGAACAATTTATATTAAATTCTTTCTCTCCCTCATAGCAAACCACTTTTCCATTTGTATCAAGTTGTACTTTATTAATAAGGCAATTTTTACAAAAGGAATGGTTACATTATAAAGTTAATTTATTATTTTTATTTTCTCTGCAATGACAAATTAAGCATTCTTCTACTTATTAATGGATTTAATCTATTTCAGGTTTAGAAGTTTCTTATAAGCTAAATTAGTTACTGTTTTATAACTATTATTAGTCATTTTATATTCTTTTTTCTAACTCTTAATGAAACATCATAAAAGCACCTTCGTCTAACGATTATATTATTTCTATTTATTATATTTAATAATTACAATTTGCTTTAGGACACTCTGTTATATATTCTTTTTCTTAAGGGTAGCATAAAACTTTTCCATTTGTTTCTTAGTACAAGTAGCTTAATAAGCATTACCTGCATAATAAATGTTAACAACCTAAGGAAATCTGATTATTTTCGTTTAGCATTAAATTACAAAATTTGCATGCGATTCCTTGAATAATCTTAAACTGATAATAGTAGTTTTCTTTACTTATTTTTACCTCATTTTGATCACTCCTTATTTCTTTAAGCTTGCATAGAATTTAGTTTACTCATTCTTTCTTATCTTCTTGTTAGCTTATTTATCACTGTATATCTTAAAATGCTATTACGATTCAATTTGAAAATCCGTTTCATTCATCAGTGCAAATCCCTAGCATTGAATCAACTATTCTTTCTAATTCAAAGCTTTTATTACTAAACCGATAGATAGTTCTTGCCAAAGTCTTACAATTTTTTTATAAGAAGTCATATTTTTAGTTTCCTATATTTTATAATATGAAAGCTTCTAGAAGTATTAGCATGAAAATATTAGTAACTGAAAACACACCAAAGTTTATAATTTGTTCATACTCTACTTTCTATACTATTTTGAACTAAGGCCTTCCTTAATTAAGAATTGATAAGACTTATTTTCTATTTGTTTCATTTTCATATTTATATATGCAAATATGAACTACCACGTTTTTTAATTAATTCTTTAGAAATTCTTTCATCCTTTTAAATTTGGTTTCCGTGCCTTATTTAGTAAGTGTCATTTCTACTAATATAAGATATTCACATGTTTAAATTATGGAGTAATCGTGGGTTAAATTGTATCCAAGTAAATTTCACGAAAATGAATTTAATTTACTGGAATGAGTGAATAGTTCTTAACTTTTCCATTCTACACTTATTACTTTCTAATCTAGAATCTCACTGCTTAGTAGATCTTTTATATTTCTAAGTTAACCATTTATTCATATCTCTGGCCTAAAAGATTTGCTCAAGTCTATATTCTTAATGAACGAATTTAATCATCCTTTGTTGTGAATTTCGAATTATACTTTCAAAAGCTAAGCAAGAAGCTACAGAGAAGCTAATATTTTATTTACTTTGAACAAGTTCCCCAAAATTGAAATTAATTAAATTCCCATATTTTAAAATAATAATACTTTTGCATTTAACCTATTTAGCAATCTAATAAACACTCTAAACTCTCATTTATTTATTAAAAATACTTCCATAATTTAAGGCTTACACTATATATAATTCTATGAATATAGATAATTAATGAAATGGTATAGCTTTTAAATGCTATATTACCTTTCTAATAATAACTAAAATAGCTTTCTTAATAATAAGATTTAAGCAAGTATTTATCTTCTATCAGCTTCAAGCTATATTAGGTACAACTATTAATTAAAGGCTTCTATAATTAATTAGTTTAGTTTAATGGTGATTTTATATTCTTGTATATACAATATTTAATTACTTTTTCTATTAAATTAATGTAAAATAGATATTTTAATCCTATTCTAATGCAATATTATAATAGAATGCTTTTTAATTTTAAATATTTGAGTGCTGTGAGGAATAAATAGTTATAAATCTGCTAATTACTTTTATAATAAGCAGCTTTATTTAAACTAAATTATTTAAAAGTATACTAAAACTTTAAAAGCTATATGTATTTATGGCTTAAATCTGTTTTAAAGAATCTAATTCTGGATATTTTTGAAGTAATTTTATGGAGTTACTGCTGACTTTATGATAAGGTAAAATATGCTTTTGATTTGAAATATGAAGATCTAAAATAAAAAATAAAGTAAGGTATAAATAAAAGAATAGAGGTATAATAATTAAAGCTATTACTTTAAATCTTATTTCCTTATTTATAACTTCAATACTTCCTGCTTTTAACTAAGTAGCTTATTATAAACTTTCTTTATATTTTTAAACTTAATTATTATTCTTATTATATATGAAAAATTAGAAGGAAAATGTATTAGCAAATATTTATAGATAAGTATTCTCAAACTACTAACTAGTTTAATAGAATATAGATGAAAGATATAGAACCAAAAGATTAAATTACCATACTCAATGATCTGAAGAGTGCTTGAATAAATAATGCTTAATATTTTACTGTTAAGCTTATTAAAGATATTGCTTAAGTAAACTATTAGAGAATTTTAATTAATAATATGCTCTTACAGCTTCATAAAGTATTAAGGCATATATATTAAACTTAGTTTAATAGTTTTAGATAAAATTATTTTATTTTATATGATTAAAATGGTGAAAAGTATCATAGCGCCTTCTATGTTAAGTTGCGATTTCTCTTAGCTTGGAGCAGAAACAGCTAAAATGCTTGCATGCGGAGCTGACTGGTTGCATCTTGATATTATGGATGGACACTTTGCTCCTAATTTGACTATTGGACCTACTGTTGTCTAAAGTCTTAGAAAGGTAACTTAAGGATTCTTAGATTGTCATTGTATGGTAACTAACATAGAAAAATGGATATAGCCACTTGCAGTAGCAGATTAAATAACTTTTCATTATGAATCAGTATAAGCTGAAGATGTTGCAGGAAGAATAAAAGAACTTAGTTTATAAATTAAGAAAGCAGGACCTAAAGTTGGTATTGCGATAAGTCCCAAAACTGTTGTAACAGAATCAATGATTTAATTGTTCTAAACTCCAGGACTTTTTGATTTGATTTTGGTAATGACTGTAGAACCAGGTTTTGGTGGTTAATCTTTCATGCCTGATATGATGGATAAAGTCAGAACCATTAGAGCTGCATGTCCTGAAATAAATATTCAAGTTGATGGAGGAATAACAATAGAAAACGTAGAAATAGCCGCTCAGGCTGGAGCTAATGTAATTGTAGCAGGAACAGGAATTTTCAAGCATAAAGATCCAACTGAAGCTATCAATATTATGAGAAAGGCAGTTGATATGAAATTTTCATCATAATGATCAAGCGCCAAAATTTCAAATTTTCTTTCAAAATAATATGCTTAAATAAATGTATTTGATATAAACATTTTAAAATTGAAATAAAGGAACAAATCTTAAATTTATGCTGCTCTTTAAAAATAACTTTTTTATCCTAGTAAATAAGATAAAGTTATTTAAGTACTTTATTTAAGAATTCAAATTTTTTTATTTTAGTTCAATTTAATTTTAAATAAATGTTAAATAGGCTAAATATTTAATATCAAGAAAGCAAACTACTACAAGCTGCTTCAGCAATCATTTGATCGTTTTCGACTGTACTACCAGATACGCCGATAGCTCCGATTACTTTTCCATTTTTGTCTTTCAATGGCATTCCGCCTGGAAAAGTTACTAATCCTTCATTAGTGAGTTCAACGGCATAAAAAGGTCCGCCTGGCTATGTAAGCTAACCAAATCCACCTGTAGGCATTTCAAAATATCTAGCTGTCTTTGCTTTTTTCTAAGAAATATCAATACTACCTAACAAAGTTCCATCCATTCTTGTGAAGGCTTTTAAATTACCTCCATAGTCTACTACTGTGATGGAAACTTGAGTATTAAGTTCCTTCGCTTTAGCAATAGCAGTCTATATTGCTTTTTATGCTTACTCACAAGTAATATCAAATACTTGCATTTTTATAATAGTAAAAATAAATAAATAAACTAAGAAACTTCGCTTAATAAAGAAATGATTATAAAAACTACTAGAATAAAGAATATTTATTTCTTAAAAGTAAAGTAAAGTAGATTATTCATAACTCACTTCTTAAGCCTTTAAAGAGATTGTAAATTTTTTCTTCTCCATAATAGTAAAAAACAAACTTAATCACTACGATTCTAGCACATATTATTCTAGCTATTGTAATAATCCATCTAAATATTTTGAGTCTGTTTTGTTCATTCTATATGAATTTAAATGTTGCAAGCTAAATCATCATATCATCTTTTCCACTTAGCACGACAGCCTTACAATTTCCTTTTTTAATGATTGAACTCTAAAGAAGTAAGTTGCTTGAATTCAAAATTTCATCATTTTCCTTAGTTTAGTTTAGTTCCTTGTATAGATTTTTTATAAAAGAATCATCAATTTCTAAATCTTTTTTTTCAAGTATAGTAACATCTACTGGAACTACATCACCATTTGTAAGTTTAATGATATCTCCATTTTTAAGATCTTCTACAGGTACTTCCTCTGTTTTTTTATTTTCTCTTACTACAGTAACTTTTGTAGGGATTTTGCTTTTCAATTCTTAAATATATGACACAATTATATCCTCTTAATAAGATTTGAAGGCTACTTATACGACCAAAATAACGATAATGCCAAAAGCGAATGCTATTTATAAAATATCGCTAATGTTTTTAGAAAAGAGAAACAGACAAAAGAGAATTCCAATAATATTTATGTAGGCAACAAATCCTTTCAGCTCAAGTTTGGCTATCTCTTTCAAGCTTTTCTTTTCATATCTAAAAATATTACTCTAAAACTATGGAAATTATTCTAAAGTCTTTTTATTTAGAAAACTACTGATATCTTTTTTCTTATAACTCAAAGACTCTTGCATTTAATCTGTACTATTCTTTTTGTTTGCTTCCATGTTTCAACTTTTATAAAAATGGAATAAGATAAGTCTAAACTTAACAATTTGATTATTTCATTATAATAAATCAACCGTTTCTAATTGGTAGCACTTTAATTCTTTATAATCATCCTACTTTTAATCCTTTAAAGCTAAAGAAATCCCAATTATCTCATACAGAAAATTTAGAACTTAATAATAAAAAGAGATAAGTATTATAATATCTTAGCACAAACTCTGATTTTAATTTTCAAAGGAGATTAAAATATTGTAAGTGATAAATTAGTATTCCTTGTAAATTGCTTAAAGCACAGTCTTATTTTATTTACTAACTAACAGAGATATAATATAAACTAAATTCTCTTCTATAAGAAACTTTTAATTATTCAAATTTAATTAGGTAACTAAGTTAAAGATTAATTTAATGCTTTTAAATTAGAAAGATACAAATGTATAGCATAAATAAATAATAAATTTCACTTAGCTAGAATGCTTTCACTCTTTGATATAGTAGCCGCAAATTAATAATTTTGCTGACTTTCTGATGCTTTTAATTAATTGATATATCTTTTATGCTTAGCTTTAAACATTACTTATACTTCATAATTATATTTATTTATCTCAATCAATAGAAAATTATGCGGAATGCTGTAAAAGCTTTACAAACATTTCAAAATATCTAATTTATAAGTTATATAAGTTATATAAGTTCAAGATACATAGTTTAACTTTAAATTTAAGATTTATAGAATTTAAAGATATTTAATATCTTTATAACTGAATCTCATTATTACATCAATTATAATATACATTATGCTACTTGCATTTCAAACTAATTAAGGTTCTATAGGTAAATAATTAAAGCTTAGTATTAACTATTATAATTTATTTATTTTAACTTAAACCTTTAATAGTTGCTAGTCAAATATCTTATCTTTTACTATTTTTATTTATCTAGAAAGATTAATTTTGGAATAATAAAAGTATTTAAGTCTAGTTGCTAGAACTAGATAGTTATGTTTAATGATTTAATAGGAAATTAATAATATTTGATATTATTTGAAGCATATAAATTAATTGCGTTTTTAATATCTCTTATTATCTATATTGAGTAATTAAATTTACTTGATTTTGGATTTAGTTCTGCTAACATCTCGTTTACATAATTTAGTTTGCTTTCAAGTTCGTTTTTGGTTTGATACAACCCTTCTTGGAGCATTTTTGCTTGCTTTTATATTTCTAAAGTTATAACTTACCAGATCCAATTGTATTAATTTAATTAGCTGCATTTTCTATTTTATCAAAAGCATCTTCTTAAAAATTATGGATTTCGTTTTATTTTTCTTGATATTAAGGATCAAAATGCCTTTACCTTACGTTTTTTTGGTTTTAAGCCTATTAATAACTCTTGACTTACTATTTAGGTTTAAAACCATGAGGAACTACTTATTTATATGAATAGGAATCTTTGTATTGAGGCGATTCAATATTTTCATATCTTTGATGTGAGTAATTTTAGTTTTAATGCTATTTATAATTATAATCTTAATCAATATGGCTAGATCGACTGTTAAATTCATTTTAATCCAAATCTCTCTTTTCTTAAGGTATCACATCAAGCTCTCGTGCTGATTAAATTAATTCTCTAGCTTCTTACATTTTTAATTCAATTTGCTAAAGTTTTTACTAATAAAGAGAGCTAACACTTTCTCCTTCATCTCTTCTAATACTCTTTTGATTTAGATTCTAATTAGGATTTCTAATTTTATGCAGGGATTGTTCTGAAGTTATTTATTCTTGTTAGTTATAGTTTTAGTTTAATGCTTAAGTGGATTAGGGTTATCTATCTTTTATGTACTATTCACTTGTATTTCTATGATTATTATAATCTTGTTATTCATAACTATACTACTTTTAATCGTTAGTTCCAGTTTAAATTGCTTTATTGATTGGTAATTTCTCTCTTCTGTTGGTGTAATTGGGGAAAGTTTTAACATCATACCATTCAAGCTTTTTTTACTGCGGTCTAGGAGGAGAATACTCTTATTTTCTTTTTTCAAGCTTATCAAGTTGGTGTTTTTTAAAAGATACTCTTTACATTAATTAGTGATTTATATAAGAGCATTAAGAGTTGTTAAATGATCTGCTTTGTAATTATTTTGAAGGAGTTTGATGCTATGAATGAGAATGATAGCCTTACTATCTACACTAATCATGATTTTATGATCTCATATTTTATTTACTAAGAGCTCGATTATCTAACGGAGTACTTGACCTTGAGATATTTTATTTCTCTTATTATTTGAATGAACTTTATTAGTTAGAGGTATTAATTTCTTGAAATTATTGGTTCTATTTAGGGGCTGAATTTTAAAAATACGACTAAGATCTGGTATAGTTTTTAGGAGAAAGATTTTAAGAGTCATTATTCAGGGGTACAAATACAATGTTATTTTTAGTATATATTCTCTAATTAGGATTCTATTAACCTCAATTCGCTTTAGAACGATAGAAACTTTACCCTTTACTGTTGTGAAGAGACATTTTCGCTTTTTATTTTTAGAAATAAAAATAGTTAATAATTTAATTATTAACTTCCTTTTCATAGTTAAACTAATGTAATAGAAAATGCTTACTTTTTATTAAGTCCTTTATTTTGAATTCTGAATACTTATTAATAATCTTTTTCCTAAAAACTATTAACTTTAAGATTCTTTTTGTTATTGCCTTGAAAGACTTATATTTATATTATTCTTATTTGTATAACACTATAAGCTTTCTCAAAGTAGCATGCCAATTAAGCTTTTGCTTAGTTAAATATTTTCTCTTTAATAAAGTTCTATTGCTAGGTTCTAATACTCATCTAAATAAATATTTTGCTTATGTTTATTGCTAGCGTGTATATGATTAAACTTCTAAGTATAAAGTTATTATTACAGTATGCTTATTAGAAGATAAATTTAAGTCTAGCACAAATATTTAATACTGAGTTAAATAATCCTATTTATTTCATTATTCATACTTACTTTAAAGAAATACTAGCACTCAATTTATTTGGATGTTATAGTTAAATGAAAGGCAGTTTATTAAGATAATTAGTAGATAAGCACTAATTAATAAGAATGAAATAGTAAAGATTAACTATACTAAGTATCTATAATAGAATAGCTAACTCAGAATTTAGTTCTTTATCACTTTCTATTATCCTTACTTCAAGCTGACTATTTCTTTAGATAAAAGTATTAATTTATTTAGTATTTATAGAGGAAAATAAATTTGAATTCAAACTAGCTTTTGATTAGGTTTTTATATAACTCTATTAAAATGGGTTATGATTTAGAAAGATTTGAAAATAATATAGCATAAGAATTGATTTGTAGCATTTGTGAGTAAGTTTTAGAATAGCCTGTTGAATGCAATAAATGCTAACATTCTTTCTGTAAAGGTTGCATTACAGAATGGATGAGTAGAGGAGGTAAATGTCCTAATTAGTGTGAAAATTCTTAAATTTAAGATGCACATAGACTTATTAAAAATCTCATAGGGAATTTAAAAATGAAGTGCAAGTACTTAAAATGTAATTAATAAGTTCCACTTACTAAAATATTTTAGCATGAGCAGGAATGTGAATATTAATTAGTTGAATGCCTTTTCTAGCCATGTAAATACATTACTATTAAAAAGGAAATTTAAGATCATTAATTACAATGTGAACATAGGAAAATACCTTGCAAGGATTGCGAATTTTAAATTTCAGCTTCAGAAATAAAAGATCACAATTGCATTAGATTTCTAAAATAGAGAATTGAAAAACTTGAAAAAGCTCTTGAGGATAATAATATATAAGTCTTCAAAGATTATACCAAAATGTTTAGTTTTGAATCTAAATTTCCTGGTAATTTTGAAGTTCATTCAAATATAAGATGTGATGGATGTAAAATGTTTCCAATCAAAAGTATCAGATATAAATGTACGAAATGCGCTGATTTTGATTTTTGCTTAGAATGTTGAACTAATTAGTCTCACGAACATCCAAGAGAAGCTTTTCTAGTAATGGATCCATTTGATACTGCAGTAATTAGAAGCTTAAAGAGATTAAAAATATTTTGAACATTTTATTCATTTTATATGCTAAATAATCCCTATGCTTTATTATAATCTGCATAAGTTATTATACTAGAAAAGCTCTAGAAATAATAAATCACTTATAAAGACATATAAAGGCTTACTTTTTAATATCTACATTTATAAATAATAATAAAGGGATTCTAATTTTGATAATCTTAATATATAGCAATAATACAAAACTTATTCATTCATAAATTCTATTTTGAATGCAATTTCTAATATATAAATTTAATAATCTGTATAAAGAGACATAAAAAATTAAAAGGTTAGAATTTCTATAAATATTATTAAATCTTTAGACTAGTTACAAAAAATATTCTTAGTAGGCTTTATTAATCCTGGCTTTTCACTCAATTTAAAGATTATATCCATCCTTAAGAATAAGATTGCTACTAATACCTGTTTAAGTAAAATTGATATTATTTTTATTTCTATAATGACGCAGTTTATATGAAAAAGAAATTTAAACTAAGCTTCTTCTGTTTCAAAATAGTTTATTTTACTTATAGATCATTTTTTACGTTATCCAATTAAAGTTTCCAATTAAACTAATTAGCTTAGGTAAAATGTTTTTAAATTAATATAAGGTAAATTAAGTTAATCCTTAAAATAGATATTATTATTCACCTTTTGTAAAACATAAATAGCTAAGAGAAATTTAGTTATGCTTGCAAATTAAAGATTCTAAAAGAGTAATTAATAAATGTATTTATAGGTGCTTATAGCTTATTATTGCTTCATTTATACAGCTTAAGATTAATAAAACTATTGTTTAAGTTAAACTAACAAATAATTAATATTGCTATTTTCATCTATTTATGCTTCTAGCTTATTAAACTTTAAACTTTTTAGTACATTAAATTAAACTTTTTTATTAAGAACAAAGTATAGCAATTTACATATTTATCGTTACAGCTTTATACGAAATACTTTAGAAGAATAGAATGCTTAAACGAAAAAAACTAAAATTATATAGTAAGGGATTATTAATTAAAGCTTATGCCATTATACTCCTAATCAACTTCAATTTATTTTCTCTTTTTATTTGCTAAACATTTAGCTAACTCCTAGATTATATGTAGTCATTTATAAAACTCTAAGTCTAATCTTTATAATAAATATTCCTAGTATCCCTGCTTGAATAAGCTAAGAATGAAGTAAGTAAAATAAAGAAGAGATAGCAATAAAGAATTAAGAAGCCTTATTATAGATAGAATTTTTCAGATTACGGAAATATTAATTAATCAAGCAACTAAATCCTCATTGCTTTAATTACACCCCTTTTTATATAACTTTAACTAGTTTTTTATTATAACTTCACTTTACAGAATTTCATCTTATACCATGAAAATACTTTTAAATAATAGCAAGATTATCAAATATTATAAGCCTGGCTCATTGGAATAGTATATAATTAATTGAAAGAAAGGAATTCTTCTAATAGTTTAAAGATATTGTTTAGCCTTTTAAAGGGATAGTATTACTAAATAAGCTAAATGGTAATAGAGTGATAAGGTAGGATCTTGTATTTAATTTAGTAAATATCATATTTTAATAATATATAAATGAAAATATAAAAAGAGACTGATCATTAGTAGCGTCAATTGGACTTCTTATATCTATTGAACTAAGTTCCTTACAACATCCCTTTAAAAATTCCTGAAAGTATAATTTAAGGTTTTGGATTTTAAGAACCTTCTTATATTTATACAAGTAGAAAGGGATTACTTAAGATTCGTTAATTTAGCCTTACTTTTACTGAGATTTTCATCGACAAATGATTACACCTAAAGCCTTAATAGTTTGAAAATCTACCTCTTGCTATTGCTAAAAAAGAAGGATAATAAAGCATGCTAATTTTTACTAAAGAAGAAGCTGTTTAACTAATAAAATAGAATATGACTTAGACTAGTTTAAATAACTTCTTTATGCAAAGATATATTTGCTAGAACAAAAGATCAAGCTTACTATAAATTACATGGAGAAAAAAATTCTAGCCACAATACTAACTAATATCCAATGTTTATGACTACATTGGAAAAGGTTATAAGTATGAGAGACCATAATTTACTAGAGAGGTAAAATCTATGGTGAGCTAAATGTCTAATGATTAAGAAAATTTGTCATAGCTTTTAGAGAAAAAATAGCTGAGATTTTAATATTCTATGAATCCACTCTATACTCTCAAATAAAGCATAGCGGAGTAGTAAAAATAGAATGAGATGAATCTAATTTTGAATTAAAGCAATCTTAAAGCAATCCATACTAATAATGAAAGATTAAAGTTTTTGACTTATTTAGGGAAATCTAGTGAATAAATTCCTTTTATTTCTGACAAGTTGGACAATATTAATTAAATGATGAAAATAATAATATTCCTACTTTAAAACGAATGCTTACTAAACTTAGACTCAGTTTTACTTTAATTTAAGTAAGACTGCAATAAATAATGATTCTTTCTAAGGATTAAAAAATGTGATGAAGCATTGTATCAAGAAAATGTAAAGATGTCAGATAAGTAAAAGCAATAGTGCTCTAAATGAAGGAAGCATCTTCTAAAAGAATAAAAATTAGGTACTAAGAAAAGCTCATAATCTTAGAGATCATTAATAACCGACTTCCAAATACCTAGAAATAGAAATAGTTACTAAACTACAAGATAAAATACAAAAAATAAGCTTTTCCTTTATGATATTAGCAAAATTCTTGAAAATTCTTCAAGCAAAACACTTGAAAATTCTTAAAGCAGAATTCAAACATTACATACTGATAATTCTAACTATGACTTAAAGCAAAGTAAAGAGCGTAATATTTTTATTACTAAAAGCTTCTCTAAAAGAAATTTAGTAACTGAAAGTAGATCAACACGATCAGAAACAACCACAAATTCTAATAAAAGAAAAATAATAAAAAGAATGTAAAGCGAATATATCTTGTAAAGTAATACTTCCAAAAAAATTATACCTGAAATACCTATTTTTAACAAATCCAGAAAAATTTACTAAGAAATAGAGAAACAGTTAATGGATTAAATTGGAGTAAAATCTTAATTCTTAAGTATATAAAAGCTGATGCAAAAGAATAAAGAGATGGGAACTCTCACTGATATAGAGTAAAAGATAACAAATCACATATCAAAAAACTTTAATAAAATGAATAAGAATCTCATAAATACACATGACAAAGTAAGCAACTTAAAGAGATAGTTAAATTAAAGCAATGAAACTCCATCAGAAAAAAGCATAAAATCCAATTAATTTTTTTTATTGTTTGAAAATTCTAACTAAAACTAGCTTAAGAAAGATTACAAATTAAGTAGATCATAAAATAAAATGAAAACTATAACAAAATTTTATCATAATAAGATGTCTAAAGAAAGTATTTCTAAATATTTGGATGGAATAGGATCTAAACTTGATGAAATTAGAGAAAATTCTAAAAATCTTAGATTATAACTCAATGAAGGGTAAGAAATAGAATAATAATCCTTAAGGAAATCTCTTTTAATGTCATAATCTTCTGCATGTTTCCAAGGATCTATCCAAGAATGATAATTGAAAAAATATTGATAATTAACTTTAAAGTTATTAATATTATAATTCCTTTTATGCGCTTATTCATTATTCAAATAAAAAATAATTATATTATGCTTACAAAGTATAAATGGAAGTATTTAATAAACCTATTAGGTATATCTTTTGTAATAAGGCTATTTCTTATATAAACTTATTTAAATTTCTTAAATCCTTAAATTATAGGTTAATTATATGTCTTTAATTAGAATTATATAAATCATCATAGATTTTACTAAGCTTTTTGATAGTAATCCTTCTTATTATACATAATTTTTAATTCTTTCAGTCCAAAATATTAAAAGAATTGGAAAGCTGCTTATTTATATAACTACAATAATTAGCCATCTAACTATTTTTTTTTCCTTATTAAACTATTTTTATTAAATATATTTTTAATTCATTAGATATAAAAGCACCAAAATTAAAGAAATTGAGGATATTTTTGATTTAAGCCTATTTAAGGATAATTAAATTATTATAAAATAATACCTTAAACTAAATTAAGCGATAATCACATTATTAATATGATTTTCACTTTAAAATTAACTAGAAATATTATTAAATTAAGGCTATCTCTCTTATTATTAAAATGCTTATAAAGCAAAATACTTAGTATCTATTCAAAAGTACATACTCAAATAATAATTTGCTGAGATTTATAATAAATTGATTATATAGGAAATAGATTAGTTCAAATTTAATAGAACTATTTTAATATTGATTGTATAACTTCAGTATATAAGTTGCTTTAATTACATTGTTAAATAAAAATATTCTAAATTTGATAGAGTTTAAGATAAACAATAATTATCATTATTTCTTTAATACTTACTTAGTTTATTTTTGGGGTTATTTTACTCATTTACCTAATACTTTCAATATTAAGAATCTCATTTTAATAATTATTAAATAAGCATTCTATTATTTGATTTCATGCTATAAAAAAGATTAGTTAGCTTAATAAAATTTGATAATATTTTCTAGTTGTATTTTAAGTTTCTTTGTAAAGAAGCTAATGTTTAATATCTAAAAGGTATATATAATGATGATAAACCTCATTATAAAATTACATGCAAATGATTAAATTAAACTTTCTTCACTCCTAATCCAAAAACTCTATTATGCTTTTAATTAATTTTAATAGTTAAATTTCTTTGATTTAGTTAAAGTTTAGATATTAATAATAAATAAAAATCACAGGCTATTTCAAAAGTAATTTAGGAAGTATAAAGTTGCTATTACAAGTAATTTATTTTTAATATGCTTATATCTTATAATTTAGAGTCTTTTAGTATTTTATTTTAGTTAAATAATTGCTCAATAAAGTGGTAGACTTACTTTTAATCATATTAAGATAAATTAATAAAAAGCAATAAATTAAAATTTAAATCACTTGTGTTCAATTATCAATACTTCCTCACCTAGCCTTTTTTCTAAAGAAAGCGAATTTATCAAAGCTTGTATTTCCTGATAAATTTCCTTTGAATAGATGCTATTTGTAAAATTTTGTTCTAACTTGAGCGAAAGTATTTTACTTTATTTGGATTCTTAAGCTTTTACTTTAACTCCTGTTTTGCAATGTAAAATAGTTACTTAGAAGATTCTGTTTTAAATAGATATAGGCTTTTTAAAGACAACAGTATCTTCTTAAGCTATAGATTACTAAGATATATTCTGAATAGTCAATTAGTTATTAGAAATTTTAAGTCTACCCACTAGATTGCTAATATAAGCATCAAAAATATATGGATCTTCATCTATTTGTATTTTTTTGATTTTCATTTATAGAAGTTTTCCTTCTAAGTCTTCTGCTTATATTTTTAAACTAATAAATTTCTATTCCTATTCATAGTATAAGGATTTGTAAATTTTTATTGTATAGGTAGTCTAATTAAGTTCTTATTCTTGGTTAAATATAAGTTCTTTTGAAGCCAGCTATGAATTTTATTGAGAGCTACTCATTTAACTTATATTCATTTGGCTTGCATTCTATTTAATTTCAAAACTTGTATTTTAACTGCTTTACTATGATGATTTATCTTATATCTTAAGAAAGTTATTTAGTTCAGTTGTTTTTGGTTATACTTATGAAATTATAGTATTATTTTTTTCTTAATCAATGTTTAGTGGAAGAGAAATATCATTTTGTTAAATTTTAGGAATTAAAACGTCTTATGTGCTTTCACCTTATAATTATTAATTATGCTAACTATTAATAAGACTCTCCTAATTTTAATTTTTGGTTAATTTTTCGTTCATATATATTTTATATTTCAAAATTTGATTAGCATTATCTTTTTGGTCATTTAAAGACTATTGCTCTTTAGTTATATCATTTTCTTCTAGATTTTAATGATTTTAATCTTATTAGGTTTTGCTTACTTCTTTTTCCTTTTATTAACTTATTATTTTACTTTCATACAAATTATATATATCTTTATTTTATTCTATTGGCTAATAATATTTTACCTTTTGCTCTTTACTTTCAGGAAGAGGAATAATTTATTAGATAGAATTTTAATACGAAGAATCTTATTCGTTACTAGATAGATTAAATTTTTCTTCTTAGGAATCTTATTGAGATTTCAAAAACTGATTTTATGATTATTCTGTCAAGTTTTATTCACTAGTTAAAATCTAGTTTTGAAATAAGTCATTGGTCTGATGTTAAACAGTTTCTTCTATTTAAATAACAACATTCTACTATATGCTTTATTATTCACTACTCTCATTTTAATACTGCAGTTAATTATTTTCAATTGATTATGAAATATTATTTTGTGCTAAAAACTAAATTTCCTTACTTTCCTCATGATTGTTCTAATAAGAAAGCTTGCTCTTTGTTTATATATTTACATTATTAGATTCCTACTATGATTCATTTTATTTTTAAGAAGTATTTGATGTTGATTTAGCAGAAGAAATCTCATTAAACTTTACAGCTTTTAGTACTTATTAAATAACTTTTTCTAATGGTACCTACTATACTTAAAATAAAATTCTATTTGCAACATCAGATGTCTTTGTTTAATTTTTAACTATATAATGCTCTTAAACAAAACTTTTTACCTATTTGTAGGCTTAAATGTTCACTACCATTTTTTTTTAATTTTATTAATCTTCGCAAATACTAAGATTAGGTAAGATGATTTATTTTAAAAATTAGCTCTGTACTTATTTTGAAAAATGTTGAATAAGTTATTTTTCGAAATGTGAAATGAATATGGTTTTACCCAGTATTTACCAAGCTTCAATCCTGATATATGCTAATTTACTAGATTTTAAAGTCTTAAATGCGAATGCTATATAATTTTAGTGATCTAGTAAAATCTTTCTTGTAGCAATCAAATTGCTTTTTATTTCAATTAGTCTTAATTTTATTTAATTTCATCATTTTCGAATTTTTCAACCTCTATAATAAGTTTGGATGATTAAAGCTTGCTTTAGCATGTCAATTGGATTCGAATACTAAATGTTTGCAGTTCCATCACTTTTAATTATAATGTTATCAATCAAGTAATTTATAATAGGAACCAAATGTTGCTTTGGTATACCTGCCTTTTCACTGCCTTCTTTAAGAGTAATAGTAATTTTCTTAGCAAACTTTTATATTTTTCCGAAATAGTATTCTATTTCAATTAAATCATCATCACTAAATAACTCTTAGTCCTATTTCATCTATATAACTCTTCCTGATATGTTATATTAATAACCTTAGACTGTTTTTTACTTTCTTGTAAGAGTACTACTAGCGTATAGCTGCTATGCTCTATATATATCACTTTTAACCTATTAGTCTAGAAATTACTCAAGCTATGCCTTGGTGAAACTTTAAAGAATAGGAGATTAAAATTAATAATTCTTTTTAGAGGTAGATTTATCCTTTTTTTCTTCTTACTTGACTTCTTCTTTAAATATTATTGCTTATTTTACTTATAGCACAAGCTAATTAGTAGAATTTATTTCTAATATTTATGCTAATAACTAAGCCATTCTATTAATATTTACTCCTTTAGTTCAAGGAACTATTTCAACTAATTCATTAACTGTAAAGATATTTTCTAAAATGTTACAGTAAGAGAGAGGTTAAGCAGTAACATACAAATTATAATCTTGCTAAAAAATACTAATAATGTAATATTAATTATTAAATTACCTTACATTTCTTATTAATAGCTTATTTTACGATTTATTTTTTAGCATCTCTAACTTTTTCTTTGCTTAGAAAACTCTAAAACTTCTTTAAATTTTTTCAGCTTAGTATCTTCTATTAGCTTATTGTATATTAGGAATTCCTTCTACTTATTCCAGCCCCATGTAAATTTTATCTTGAGTTAATAGTATGCTATTGCAAAGCTATTCTATTTAAAATATATTTTTAGGATTAAAATTTTTAATAAATCTCTTAATTTATTCGATGCTTATAATTCTAAAATATCTAATTGAATTAGAAGTACTAGTTTCTTATATTTTTACAAGTATTGATTTAGTAGGCAGTAATTAACTTATTTTCATTATTAAAAATTGATCATTCTTAAAGATTGATTGAAAGAGAATATTTTGATTATTCTAAGTTTTAAAGTAATGTTAAATAGACTACTTCTTTCTTTATATGTATCCTCTAAATATTTTTTAAATTTTAGTGGCTGCTTTTTGTTTTTACTTGTATTTTTCTCAGTCTTATTGCGTTACTTAGGATATTTTTATATTTTTACTTAATTTTTTTAATGAAATTCCTTCAAAATCAAGTTAATTTTGATATTAACTTTCTAATGAACTTGTTTCTAACTTTTGTATTTCATTCTCTTAGGCAGATTTATCTGAAATTCTGTCTGTTTAATTTTCATGATTTTAGGTTATAGGAATGAATTATTCATTCGTTGGTTGTATTTCATTTTAATATAATTCTAACTTTAGTTTTGTAATAATGTTTTATGATTCATCTAAACTGGAATTAGTTAATGAGTTTATTTCATTTTAATTATCAGGTATTTAAGAAGTAAAATGTTCTTATTATGTTTTTTCATTTTTTTAAGATATAAATTAATTCTAATCTCGTTCAAATGCATTTGTCATTTCTACTTCCTATTATTATTCATATTCTTGTATTTTTTAATTAGCTGCCATTTCTGATTTCTCAATTAAAGGCTATTATTTTATAATTAAATTATTGCTATAATTAGAATTTTCATTTATTATTTAAGCTTCATTTATATTTTATTAGTAATTAGCCTTTTATGCTTGCTGATTTTCATTAGAGTCAGGAAAAAAAATCTAAATTTAAGGTAGATTATCCTATTTATATGAATTTGAAGGATTTTCCTTATCTTCAAGTATTTGAGGTATTCTTTTGGTAAGTATGAATTTTTCGTGTCCAACACAGTAAATATGATCTAAAATAATTTACTTTTTATCTATTATTTATTGCTTGTCATTTACTTAGAAGATGCATTAAAACTCTTCACTACATATAAAAAGTGGCTTTATCAACTTGAATGAAGTTTCAGTAAGATGTGCTTCTATAAATATACACAAAGAAGTATTAATTCATAAATTTATTCAGTATTAATGCTCATAAAACTCCTTAGGTTCCTTATAAAGTACTAAACTCAGTTTTTTATCGCTTTTAAATAGTTCGTTTATTTTATAAGTTTGTTCGTCAATTTAAGATAACTCATGATTTGCTACTATTGTTGAGAATTCTTCCTCTCTAAACATTTCAAAGTTACCATAATGAGTGCTTAATAATTGATTGCATTTTCTAAGCGAAAGCTACATTGAAGTTATTTCTGCTTTAGATTGAAAATCTTAATAACTAAGTTTCAAGTAAGGCAAACGTTTGGTTTTTATACTAGATACTTTTTACAAAAGAACAATGTACCATCTATCATAAAACATAATTTTCTCAAAAATAGTCTTTATCACTAAATCACTTTCTGCTTTTAATTCCTATGAGTTTATCTTATTTTAAGACTCATCTCTACTTTAAATAAAGGATAAATCAGGAGAATTTATTAAGCTATTTTAAATACTTTGCTCTTAATTTTAAATTTTTTAGCTATCTTTGAAAACTAAAAAATTTGTCTGGCTTTATTCATTTGATACTGATTATGCTATCTTTTTTTAACTAAAGTCTTCCTAGTAATCTATTTTTTATTATATTATAGGTAAATTTTCTGTTTAGATAAATCTATTATTAAATGAAGAATTGATTGATTATTGTTGCTCTAGATTATTAATTTCCATTTAATTTTGATCATTTGCTAATCATTCATTCTATTGTTGAATATTCTGATCTATATTTAATTGTTCTAAATCGTGTAGTTCATTTATTTATATTTTTTGCTCAGAAATTACAATCATAGATATTAATTTTTAGTAATATAGTTCCTTTTAAATTTAGCTTTTATTTTGCAAGGGAATTTTTTATTTAGTTTTTATAAATTTAGTTTTTAAAGAGCCAACCTATGTTGCTTGAATGCATATTAAATCTTCTTGATTCTGAAGAAGAATAATAGTTCATATTTTCTATTAAAATTACTTTGAGCAAGTATAAAGTATATTTTTTATTTATTCGCTGTTTTAATCTAATTAAGTTTAATTTTCTAATGTATCATCTTCTTTTTTATTATCTGCTTCCTTTTATGAAGGAAAAGGGAAAATTTATTCAATACTTGACTAGTTAGCAGTATTTTAGATACCTTAAGTTGTTTAAATATTTGTTTATTAGTTCTAGCTTTCTATGCTTTATTAATTAATACAAGCGGTTTGCGAAATATTTTAGATTCCAGTTTTTGAAATGTTACTTAAGATATTTTCTTAATTTCTTCTATTTTATCCTTTTTATTTTGCTTCATCTAACTTTAAATTTATCGATATTTCAGAACTATCTGATGATATCTGTTAAAACTCCTTATAGTCAGTATCCTCTGAATCTTCTTTATTTTGATTGAGTAAAAATAAATTGTTCTTTTCTTTAGAATTATTAACTTGATAATGATTTTAATCTTCTAATGACTGATTTAAATTAAGCAACTAAGAGAATTTATTTGTCTGATGTGATTAATCCATTTAACTTTAGTTATTTTCTTAATTGTTAAGCTTTTTATACGTATATAATTATTACCTTATGCTTATTTATTTTCTTTGCTTATTATGTAATGGCTAATGAGGATTAAATTTTGTAGATTCAGTTTGAGTACTTGTTCTTGAAGGTAAATTAAAATTTTATGGGTTTAATTCTTTTTGCTGATCCTTTAATTGGTTGCTATTGTCTGGTATTGAGTTCTTCTTTTTATCTCAATGTTGAAGCTATCCTGTTGGTGTGTTTCTTGTAGTTTAAAACTATCTCCCTCCTCTAACTCTTTTTAAGCTCTGCCTTTTTTCTAAAAAAGAAGGTGAAAGAATGGTAAAACTAGTATCTCAGGAATCTTTATTGGTAACTTCATGGTTTTCTCTTAATTTTTAAGTTTAAGGACTTTTTGGTATTTAAAACTTATATTTTGTAGATTGCATTTAAAATGATTAATCAGTTTCAAAGCTCTTGCAGCTAACATTTCAATCCAAAATTCCTAGATCTTGTAGATATTTAAGCTCATCTTCAGTGTTAGTTATTTGAGAAGGAGTTTTTACAAATGAAGTATTAAAAGACTAATTTTAAATAGAGCTTTGCTAATTATAAGAATTTTCATTATCACTGTATTTCATTTTTTATAAGTTACTGCTTTTGAGTTTAGTTCTTTAATTCTGGAAAGATTAAGTAAATCTATTCTAAACTTCAAATTGAGTTTTAGAATACATAAATTAATCTCTAGGAAATCTTTGCTGATGTTGGGCACTTTAAGGTCTTGATCTTGAACTTTATTATTTTTTAAGTTTCTTTCTTGACTTAATAGCTACTTAAGCAGTTTTAAGAGCATGTAATATTTTGGAGGCAACAGGTAGATTTGGAACTTTTTTATTTATGGTGTTGACAGCTTTTTTGTAGTAAATAAGACTTAATTCATGATTCTGAAGGTTTTCAAATTCAACTCCAATATTATGATAAGCAATTGCCAAAATCGAATTCAAATTTTCATGTTCACTTTAATAAGTTGCTTCTGATTTTTTTACTGAATTGAAACTTCTTTCGATATCTTCCTGCATAAGCAAATCTTAGATAATGTGCATAGATTAAAATCCACTTTCAAGAGCTTTTTAATGTTAGTTCATCTAAGATTATATTGAGCTTAAATTAATATATGTTTAAGCCATGCCTATTTATTGATTAGAATTGGCAAGTGCCTTCTTTAAATACTTTTAAGCTTCTTTAAATTTTCCTAGTTTTTGATAGCAGCATGCTAAGTGATTGAAAAGATCTACTCTTATATGATTTAGCTTTGTATTGTCTTATGCAAATTTTTCGTGAATTATTTGCTCTATTTTATTGAAAATAGAGATGGTTTTGTAAGGCTAAGTTTCTTAGAATTAAAGAATAGTTTTTCTAAAAATTTTACTAAAGAAGAAGCGAGCATAGCATAATACTTCTTAAGCAAATTCGCCAAATTAATTAATTCTAACTGTAATACTCTATGCAATATACTTTAAAGACTCTTAAAGTTTACCCTTTTCAATGAGACTATTTAAAACTACATCTAGGACTAAATTTTACTATTCTTCCTTATAATCTGAAAATTCTTAGAATTCAGTCATTATATTTTATTTATTTAACATACTAAGCAATCCTTACAATTTAAAATGCATTAAGCTATGTTACTTTATAATATGATAAAGAATACACTATACTCTAATTTTATTGAATAATCAAATGATTCGGCATTCTAAGTATAGCAGTAAGAGAATAGAAAGGAATAGGGTAACAATTGCTATTAATGATTTTATATAAATCAATGTAAAGCTAATTTCTTATATTTCAGAAATCTATTTATTTTAGAGTAAAAGTTAAGCATTAGTTTCTTTAAAGGCTTTATTACAACCTTATTTTCATAATTTTAGATAGAAAGTAATCTGAATCTTGTTGTAGTAAATATGTAAAAGCTAAAAGAATAAATACAAATGAGTCTAAATAAAAATAGTAATATACTGATAATTTAAGTAGTTTATTAAATATATCCTTAACTTTATATTTCTTTAAAGTAATCAAAAAATAATAATTTTAAATATACTTCTTCTAGTGAAAGTTACTCTCTATATAATCTTAAAGGCAATTATTTATTAATAGGATACTATTACATTTAACAAATTCCTTTCTTTTATAGTTAAACTATTATTCAACATAAGCATATTTATTTAACTTTTTATTATTTATAACTTTGCAAGTAAATATAGGATATTATTCTATAAAGTTTTTATAGTAATTTAGTAGATTATATAAAGTAAACCTATACAAGTTTTAAAATAAAATTCATAAATCTTCCAATTCATATGCAATACATTAATATAATACCTTATAAATTAACCACCTTTTATTATTTTTAATTACCTACTTAAATAAATTTTCTCAGTAATAATGTATGCAAATTTATTATAAATTTATAGAATTTGACTTAATATAGAATATATAGTAAATAATAAGGTTATTTAGAATCTAATATGAATTAATATCAATCTATAAGAATAGAAAGCTAAATATCTACTAATAGAATATTTCGTAGGCAGAAGAAACATTTTATTTACACCTTTTAATTAATTAAAGCATTATTATTATTTTATCCTAATTGTCTTTAACTATTATCTTAACATAATGCTTAAACTTCTTATATTATTATGAAATCTCTCATTTAATAGTATTATACTCTCACTATAATAGCTTTGCTAATTGCATTATATTTAATTGTTTAGCATTAAATTATATTTAGATAATTAGAATAAGAAATATAAGTTCATATTATAGCTAGCACTTATTATTGCGCTAGGCTTAATATTTTCTCTAAACTGTTTCTTTTTAGAAATCTTTATATTAATAGCAAGCATCTAAATCAATAGCCTACTAACTTTTAATATTTCTTAATTAGATTTTGTAAAGCTTTATGGAATTGATTAAGAACATATTTTGAGTCACATTTTTAATTATAAAGAAATATTGAATCTAATATTGATTTTATTAATAGAGCTATAGATAACTAATAATTAAGCTGTAAAATATATGGATATTAATTATAGATATTATAATAAATAAAGTATCTCATTAAAATAGAATATTTCTCCTATCAATTCCACTGTCTTTTAAGATATTTAATTATTATTAATTAGGACTTCCTTAATAGCTGGACTTATTATATCCTGTATATTTAGATTCAGAATCAATGATCAGGTCTTTTTACTTTATATTAATTTTAGGTAATGTAATTTTATTCTTCTCATATTTTAAAGTTTCGCCTGTTATGGGATTTATATTTTTATCTTTAGTTTCTCCTTTTATAAATTTTTAGTCTTCAATAAGTCTTTTATTTATCTAATTTATATCTTGAAGTATTTGACTTTATTTGTTCGATTTTAACCCAATACTTTACTAACTATTTCTTTATAGCAATAAATCTTAATTTTTTGCAGAGCTGATTGCATTACTATCTGTGCTGTAAGTTTTTACTAAGCTTTAGCTTTTTTAATTTTTTTTCTGGCTGTCTGCATAGTTTTCACAAAATATTTAAGACTATAAATTTTATTCCTTGATTTGATTATATAATTTCATTTATCTAGTAGATTTATTATCTGAAGCTGTCTTTTTCGGTTCATCTTATATAGGTTCACTGTGTTTTAAATCTTCACCAAAATTATGCGCTTCTTTATTTGATTAATTTTCTTCTTAATGTCCCTAAAAAATGCTCTATTAACTTTGATGAACTTTTCCATAATCTAGCACTTCACCAGTGATTAAATTCTAGAAAATTTACTATTTAGGAAGCTTTCTATGATATCTTATTTAATTTATATCTTCTTATCTCTGGTAAATTGGCCATTGATATTAAAGCTGAGTTGTATATTCTCTTCTTTCAGTTTAAGGAGTTTTTATAGCTGAAAATACTTGATTTTAGTCAACAAAAAGTTTGAGTCCTTTCCCTCTTCTATGTAGCAAAAGCTCAGGACTATTTTATAGATTTTCAGTGCAAAGTTATTTGAATTATTGGTCGTTATTCTTTTCTCTAAAAGTCTAAAGACTATATTTCTAAAGTATTTTATCTCTAGTTTCTTTGAATCTTCCTCCTTTGTAATAATAATCTTTGAAGCAAGGCTGGTTTTTTTAATATAGCATTTTTAAAATAATTAATTTAATTTAATTCCTTTATTTATTGCTTCTATCTTTACTCTTAACATCTACTATATAGCCACTTTATTTAATTAATTCTAGCTTAAGCCTTTGACTTTCTTTTTGATACTATAAAGCTTATTAGTCTAATTCTTGCTATTAAAGATGAAATGCAGACTCTAATTTCTTAGCTCTTACTTCTTAATCTAATGATTAAGTTAAAGCTAATTTTATTCTAGTAAAGCAAATCTTATATTAAGCTACTGCTCTTAAAAGAAATGCCTCTGATTATACCTTGCTATGTCTGATTAAGCTTAGAAACGTTTGATTTATTAAATTATATTTATATGATTACTGCTTCAGCTATAGAAACGAAGATTTAATATGCTAGATATATTTTAATGGCAAGAAATCCTTTAAAAGGTAATGTTTATATAATTAAACATATATTTAGATAAGCTTTACCATAAGCAGCTAGTTAAAATAAATAGATGCAAAGCGTTGAGAATTAAAGAGGAAAGACAGTTTCTTTAAAGTTAATTAATGGGAGATCTTACTTTAAAATTATTAGTTTAGCTTCATTAATAATATATGGCAAAACCTTTATCAGAAGAAGAAGTTGATAAATTTCAAAACTTTTGTATGAAGTTTGAGCAATCCATGGATAAGGCTTTTTTAAGAGAAGCTTTTAAAATTATGGATAGAGATGGTAATGGAACTGTAAACGCAGCAGAATTGAAGGCACTTATGACAGCAGTTGAGAAAAAACCTGTGTCAGACAAATAAGTGAATGATGCAATAAAGAAAGTAGATAAAAATGGTGATGGATTAATTGATCTAAATGAATTTATAGAATCAATTCTTGATTAGATGGCTTGAAACTATTACATTTATCTATTTATTCTTGTTTTTATCTACTCTTATTTAATAATATAATATAAACCATTCAGGGACTATTTGCTGTAATGAATTCATCTACACTAGTAAGTTCATCACATTGCAAATATAAGCTATTTATATTATAAGAATTAAGTCATTTACTTTTTTTATAAAATGAATGAAGATAAAAGAATTAGTATAACTATTAAAAATTATGGCGAATATGGACTTAAGCCTTATACTATTACATCATATTTAATAAGCTTTCTTTTAAAAAATAAATCCTATTACTTCTAAATAACTAAAGATTTTCTCTTTGCTTTATTTTTAAATGATATTTTACTTAAATTAGATATATATAAATATAAAAAAGTAATGGTATTATGATAAATATCAAGTTATAAAGCAACTGCTTTAAAAAGGCTTTTATAAGATAATAAAATTAAGAAAAGAGCAAGTTATCAATTTTCGTTACTTTTTTCCTAGAACTTATTTTACCAATATTTTCATTGTATTCTGTTTATGCTAAATTGAGTAAAGTTTGCAATTCTTAGGCTGATCCTAAACTATCTTCTTACTAAACTTAGTTAATCTCACCAAAAACAGAAGAAATTTCCTCAAAAGGATCAAGGAAACTTGCATTTAATTATGGTCTTTATTGAAGCTCTTTCAGTTTAGTCTTTGCAATAGCGATTTTCTGTTGTTAGACTTTTGAGTCAATTATATTCTATTTTTTTGAAAAAGCTCCTTTAGCAAGATCTTTTCAATTTTTTTAATTTTATAATTGTTTTACTGGCTAATTTTGTTTCGTTTGCACATTATTTGAACTAGTCTCTATTGTTCTTTTTTTATTGCTTGGTTAAGTTGTTTTCTTGCTAGAACTTTTGGATTATAAAGAAGCTCTTGGTGATGAAAAATTCTATACATTTTATTTGGTAGGAGTATTTATGGCTTTTCTTTAATCATTGATTGGACTTGCAGAAAGAGGACTATTAGTATTTGCTGGACTTTTCTCACGAGATTATGTTCCAGAAGGCAAAGAAGCAGAAGTTTAACTATTTTTTTTTCCCTTATTTATCTTTATTTTTTTAGTTGGAGTACTAATTAACTTTTCTGTTTTGATACTTTTAGGACTAGCTTCTTTTTATTATTTATTCTTTAAGGGAGAATTTTTTAATGGACTAATTTAAGGAGATCGTTATCTAGAATTATTAGCTGAAGAAGGAGATGAATTAGTTTGTGAAGACACAATTTTAGAGCTTTTTATTGAACTAATAATTTCTTACCATTAATTAGTTTGTTAACTTTTACTAGTGTAATGCTAATTTTAATTTAGATAGGATTAAGAACTTGGTGTTTAAACTGATAAATGTTAATCTTTCTATGGTTTTTGAGTTGTTATTTTAATATGAACCTTTTATTTATCTTCTTTAGTTACTTGGGTTTTAATAGGGTTTTTGCTTTTTTCTGAAGCTTTATTTTTTGTCTAGATAATATTTGCTTTTTAACGCTCTTATTATGAAGCTTCTATCTCTTCTAGTTTCTTTTCTTGATGCTATGAAGATTAATTAGAATTATCATTGAATCCAGTCAGAGTTGAAATAAAGCCTTAATATAATGAATTTGAATTATTCTCTTAAGTCTATGAATGTAAGCTAACGATTTATTTTGAGTTAAGCTTATATAAATCTTCTATTATCTTGGGATAGTTCTTTTCTTTTGCTTCATTATATTACTAGCTAAAACTATACTCAAGCAGGTTTTCAGCTGTTTATTAGAATCTATCAGACATTACATAATCTTAGAATTTTTATACTTTGAGTTAATTCAATTCCTATTAATTTTCTTCAATGTTTTCCAATATACTTTGCTATTTCTATAAAAGAATCTGCACTGTTTGCGAAAATGAAGGAACTAAATTTTAATCATTTCCTTTAGTATTTTCAGCTCGAAAATCTATGCCTTAAGATGTTTTAAGATTGTTTCCAAAATCTTAAGATTTAGTAACTGAACCAAGTTTGACATTAACTTGTTTTGGTTTAGGCGAATTACTTTATCTAGCGGATTTTTGAGGACTTTTATTTCTGGGAGACTATTATGCGATATTTTACTAAGCTTTACTTGCAATTTATTATTTCTAATTTTAGCTCTATTGAGCTATTGGTTTAAAAGTCTAAATGTATGGAGTGTTTTTAGGTTAAGAGTTTTATCTACTACTGGGCAAACTTTTTGGATACTTGCTAAAAGTTTAAGCACGTTTGTTTATTTCTACTTGAGGTTTTTTATGCATCTTTATCTCCTTTATTAAATGAAAAAAATACTGTCATAGTTACGGAACTAAAATATTAAATAAAGTCTATAAACTTAATTTTATTCAGTCTTCATTAGTTTATAGAGACTTTTTCTTTTAAAATTGAGAAGTTTTATTAATTATCAAATTATCTATTACAAACCTTTATTTATTATTTTTTCAAGCTTTCTTCTTTTTATATACATAACAGTTTACTTTTATAAATAGACGCATAACCTGTTTGATATTTTAAAATAATATTCTTTTATATTAGCCTATTTATCTAATTTGAGACTCCTTATTAGCAAATTATATTATCTTTTTATTTATTATAAACCTAATAAGAATCTTTCTTTATTACTCTCTCCAAGGAGTTAATTGCTTATATTAGGCAATAATTAGTATAAGCTATTTACTAAAAATTAGTTTATAGCTATAATAAGTATTACTACTACAAGCTGCTATTTCCAATTCTTAACTAATATCTACTTCTTTCCATTTTATAAGCTTGCTAATTTCTTATTACTAGCATATTCTTCTTTTAGTTTATCTTTTCTTGATTTATAGTTACTTGGTAAATCTACTCAAAATATTACTTAGATTTATGCAAAATGTAATAATAATTAAATTCTTGGTAGAAGAGTATTAAAGTGATAATGAAAGAGATAATATAAGATAATATAAAGGAATATATAAAATATTGATATTTTAGTGTATAATAATAGCTAAAGGGCGATATTTAATGTTACCTATAAATATACCAATGCTATTGCATAATTAATACTATATGACTTCCTTTTTACTATCTTGTTTAATTTAATAAACTATCATGTATCTTTGATTAGATAATTGCTAATCAATACTTTTGATAAAATAGCAAGTGTCTAAATCTATTTATAAATAGCTTAATTAATTATATAATTATATGCTTTGCTATTGTATGCTTAGAACGTTCCCTTAATTAAGCAAATTAAATTAGATTAGTTTTTGATTACTTTAATTATAGAACTCTGTTGATATTTTAAATAGTAAAATTAATAAAAATAATTTAGTATATAGGATTAAATAAAATAAAGTGAATCTTTAGTTACTATCTAAAGAAGTCAAATGTATAAAAATACTATTTAGTTTCATTATTTTTAACCTTAATCTTAATCTTATACTTCTCTATCTTTAAAATTTAATTATTAGTAAACTCTACAATTAAGCTTCTTTTACTTGTAAGCAATGATATTACTCCCAAACTAGAAGCATATAATAAATATGCAATAGTTTACTGACAGTGTTAAAGAAGAACAGATAAATAATAAATAGATTAAAGCTTAAAAGTTGTATTAGTTCTACAAATATTTAATTAAGCATTCTATACTTTTTTAATAGTAATATCTAAAGCTTAATCATTAAGCTGCTTTGTCTATTTTCTTTTATATTTTTCAGATAGTTATGCTTATCACTTTTGTATGTGAGGCTAAAGTTTTATTGTTGAGTTTTTGTCTTAGATTTTGATAAGGTTAGTTGATACTAGAGAACTTACATATAGAAGTATCTTATGATGACTGTGATTAGGAAGTTTTTAGTAATAAAATAAAGAATTAAAGTATTAGCTAGTTTATTAAGCAATTGGTACTTTTATTTTATTTTATCTTTTATTAGTTTCTATTTAATGGGGAAAGGCAAAAAGGGTAAAAATATCAGTCTAAAGGATTAAGGAAACCAAGCCTTTGAAAGGGGAGATGTTGAGAAAGCAATATAATTATACTCAAAGGGTATTGAATAAGAACCTTAAAATGCCATCTTGTATTAAAATAGAGCAGCTGCATACATCTAACAAGCTCAATATGCTGAGGCTTTGTAAGATTGCATTAAAGCTCTTGATTTGGACTAATCTCTTGTTAAATCTTAATATAGAAAAGCTTTTTCACTATATGAGTTAGGAGATTATGAGTAAGCTTTATAATAACTTGAAAGCATGTAATAAGATTTACCTGAAGTTATAAGCCTAAAATAGTAAATATAAAATGACATTAATCTCGATAAGAAACTCCCTGAAAATCATCCCTAAATGGTTATTTTTTAAAAACTAATAGACTGACTCTAGTAAGGAGGCTCTAAATTTGACAAATTAAAGCTTAGATGGTATAGTGAAAACTATAGAGGTGTTCATGCTAAAACTAAGTTTAAGAGAAATCAATAAATCTTATTTGTGCCTAAGTCTCATCTTATAACTCTTGAAATGGCTAAAGAAGCACCAGTTGGCAAAAAAATGACCTTAGCTGGCTTAAATTTGATCTCCCCCAAGCATGGATATTTATCAAGCTATCTACTTTAAGAGAGACATAATGAAAATAGTTTTTTTAAGCCTTACATAGATATTTTACCACAATCTTGCAATACTTTTCCAATATTTTACACAGAGGAAGAACTAGAATGACTTGCTGGCTCTCCTTTCTTAAGTAATTATTTAATTTTATAGAGCAAATAAAAGAAAAAAAGTCTGACATTAAAGAAGACTACGATGCCATTGTTTAAGTAGCTCCTGAATTTGCTAAATATTCTCTAGATGAATTTTCGTGGGCAAGAATGACAGTTGCGAGTAGGATTTTTGGAATAAGCATAAATGGATTGAAAACAGATGCCTTTGTTCCCTTAGCTGATATGTTAAATCACTAACATCCTAGAACTACTTCTTGAAATTATGATGATAATTAAAATGGCTTTGTTATTGAAGCAATTGAGGATATCCCAAGAGAAGCTGAAGTAATGGATAGTTATGGAAAAAAGTGCAATAGTAGATTTTTGCTTAATTATGGCTTTTACTTGATGAATAATGATGGAAATGAATTTCCTTTAACAGTAGAGTTTGATCTAAATGACTAACATTTACAAACTAAGCAATCCTTATTAAACGATACAAGCAATTATAGAACTTTCAGAGTAATGGCTGATTTCATTGAAAAGAACAATAATGAATATCTAGGTTTTGTGAGATGGGTAAAGCTCGATGATATGCAAGCTATTCCGTCTTTAATGTAGTAAATTGGAGAAGAGAATGAACGCTTCATCAAACCTGCAAAAATAGGTCCAATTTCTATTTAAAATGAGAGAAATGTTCTTTTGCACACAAAAGAACTTGTTGAGGAAGCTTTGAGTCAATATCCAAATACGCTAAAAGAAGACATCGAGATTTTAGATTCATAGAATCTTAGTCAAAACTAAAGAAACAGCGCATTATTTAGATAAGGAGAAAAAGAAATTTTACTATATTGGTTTGGTTTATGCGATATAAGTTTACAATTGTTGGATTGTTCTGTTAAGGATATTAAAAAAATGAAAATCCCGGAGTAGTATTCATATTACATAACAAACGTTATTATCAATTTGATAAGAAAAGAAAAATAGTGAAAATGATCTTTTATACATTTAAATAAACTTATTTTATAATCTATATTATCTTTCCTTTAGTTCCACTCGTTTCTTTTCAATAGCACTTCACTTTTGGTTGATTAGTTTCATTTTAAATCTTTTAATTACTTATATTTTTCTATATCATATGCCAAAATACTCAATAAAAACTTCTAAAGATAGAAAATATGATAAATAGTGTTTGGTAAGATAAATATAAAGCATCATAAATTTAAACCATTTTATTATATTAAAAAATTAAAAATAAAGGAATAGCAATCACAAAATCAAATCTAACAAACTAAAATAATCATTAACTTACTAAAATCATCTATAGCCATATGAAATACTTTAGTGCTTTAAATGCATTCTTAAATTGGAAAAAGACAACTATTTAAATTACTAAAATTCCTTTAATAAAGGATTAATAATAAATATTAGCTTGCATTATTGTTTTTAATGCTTATATTAAGAAATTATTACTAATGGTTCTTCTAATCCTATTACTTATTTATACTTATCTATTTAATTTTTAGAATTCTAATCTTAGTTATCAAAGAAACTTTATTTTTATAAAGATTACACCTTAAAAATCAGTTTTTGAGGAAAAAGATCCTTAATAAAATGAGTTGTATGATTGACTGTGATACCTGCTTTAGTTATAAATTTAATGTAATTATTTTATTTTTGATAATCCACTTAAAATTAAATTATATGGCTCTAAGAATGGAAAGTAATTATTTGATACATTTTCCATAATCAGAAAAAGGAAGACATATAAATAAGATTTGAATTTGACAATTCATTAAATGATGAAATAAATAAAGTAAAAAGGAGAAGTCCCTATTTTTAACGTAGCTAGTTTTACTAATTTATAAATTAGTTAGCTTATATTTAAGTTTATTCTTATCCATTATTTTAACATTGCTTATATTATTAGGATTTATTGTAGCTTTTAATAATTATTGGATTGGACCTCAGGGAGATAAGACTATCTTCCTAACTTGAAAAGATTTCTAGCTGTAAGTAGAAATAAAAGGATAATTAGTTGAAGGATAGAATACTAATGAAGGTAGACTTAGAAGCAATTAATAAGAAGTTTGTATTTTAAATATTATTATTTTGATTCATTTAAATTAAAAGCAACCAACCACGTATTTAAATCGCGTGGTAATAATCTTTGCAGAAAGAAATGTAGGAAGACTTTGCTCCAATTGTCCTTTATGGAAATGATAACTGTGAAAGAATTCTGAGAATATGTAAGGGTCTCAAAGATCGTTTAGGAGAAAATTTACAACCTATTGATGTTTCTTCAAGATATTTAGATGTTTTTCATTGGTCTTGGGACCTTCATGAACTAGATGATTTTGCACAATTTTAGAAAAAACACCAAACTTAATAAGAAGGAAAAAATCCTCTAATTCTTGAAGTAGGCAGTGGGATTGGAGGATGTGCAAGATACTTAGTATCAAAACATAATTTTCACTTGGAGGCAATTGAAATAATGAAGGATTCTGTGGAGTTTAACAAACAATTAAATGGAATTTTTACGAATTATAACTGCTTTTAAGATTCAATCAACTTTATAGTTAACGACTTTATGAAAATGGATCTTACTGAATACTTAAATAAATATGATGGAGCTATTACACAATAAGTCTAGTAGCATATTGTCGATAAGAAAACTTTCCTATAAAAAATCTATCAAACTCTCAAACCAGGAGCACCCTTCTTCTTTGATGAATGGGCAAAATATGGTGAGCTTACAAGTGAAGAAATGTAGCTTGCTGTAGATACTTGGGAAGTAAGAGGAATTCCAACACTAGAAGAATGACTCGAATTCTTTAGAGAAAGTGGTCTCTAATTAATAGAAGTGAGAGATGTTACCGAAGATATTTCTAAATTTTTATGGGAGAGATATTAGAGGTATTCAACATGGTATGAAGATCCTAATGCTGAAGATTGGCAAAAGGCAATTAAAGAGATAAAGGATGGATATGCAACTGGTCCAAAACTTTATCGAAAAATTTCAAATCCCCAGGATTATCCAAGAACTTATGAAGTAGCTAAAGATTTTTTCAATAAGTCTAAAGGAATGTCGGAATATTATTTCTTTGGAATAAAGCCACTTTGAGACTTATAAAGCGGGACAAATTTAAATTTTTAACTTTAATTATTTTTATAAATTAACTTAAAAGGCTTATGGAAGTATTAGAAAAGAAATATAAAACTTAACTTTAAAAGCATCTCAAAGTTGTTAATGAACTCAGTAGAGCAAATCATCTAACTATGTCCAATTATAAAAAGGGACGGTTTACCAAGATATAGTATGATGATCACAAAGACATAGAAAATCTTTGACAGAGCACTAAATTTATACGCAAAAATTTTAAGTTTTCAGACAACAAATTTAATAAGCCAGCAAAACCAGCTCGGAAATCAATTGTTAGCTCAAATATCTAAAAAAAACACTAAGGAAGAAATTGCTATGAGCTAATTAAGAACCTTAAAAATGAAATTAATTTTGATCAATTTTAAAATGAAATTTCAAAAAGCGTTCATAATATCACTTAAGATTCTATTGTTCCTTTAAAGAAACAAACCTAAAGTAATAAGTAAAAATCGAAGAAGATCGAAAAGAAAATGAAAATACTAGAATCTTAAGAAATTGAAAAAGAAATTGATTAAATAAAGAAAACTTATGAAATATATAGCTCCATTGCAAGCTCCGAATCTAATTTTACTAACATTGCAATGAAAAAGAAAGTTGAATATTTAAAAAAATAATAATAATAAAATAAAAAGGATTTAGTTAAGAAAAAATGATTAGTAAACGTGACTACTCAACCTAATGATGAAATATCTTAATAGAAATCAAATTTAAGTTATTGTGAATCTCCTTTTAATGAATCATAAAACAACTTCTAATCTAATAAAAAATTAAGTATATAAAAATTATAAAAGCAAAACTTGAGTATAAGCAAAGGAGATTTAGATTAAAAAATAAAAGACTAGGATATTATATAGTCTCCATATATGTTAGCCTTGCCTATCAAAGAAATTAGCAAAACTTACATATAAGATATTTCTCTTTACTCTCTAAGATCATCAAAAAACAAAGAAAGACTAAAATCTTAAAAGTTTGCTTAAACATATCTCGCTAAGTAATAAATGTAAAGAATCAAATTTCTTTCACAAACTTAATAATTCAAGCTACCAAAGAATAAAAGTGAATTATAATCTTAAAAACTAGATTTAATAGTGAAAAAGAGTGAAGATTTTTTGAGATAATCAGATAAACTTAATAATAGCTTTAAATATTATTTATAAATAGTAAAAGGAAAATTCGATAAAGTAAAATAAAATATTAAGACTTTGGAAGCTGCTGAAGAAATCAATCCTAAATACGACATATACATTACTAAAAATATTTTCCAAGCGAAATAAGTAAGTTTTTATATTTAGTAACTGTTGTAGAAAGGATTCAAGGTTCCAAAAAATGCAAGTCAATAGGATGAAAAACTGCTATTGCTCTTAAGTTAAAAAAGTCAAATCAATCTATTAAAATGTTATATATAAAATTATAAATGTTAAGATATTAACTTCAATATAAAGATGAAGTATATTGCTTTTACTATTAGTTAATAAATCAAATATAATATTTTCAATTGGCTTATTACATTAAGATTTTTATTTTTAATCATCCAATTCTTTAGGAATTTGAAAAAAGATAATTTTGTATAAATTTTAGTAGAAAAAAATAATAGAATTTTTAAAGTTAAAACTAGTAGCAATCAGGTAAAATAAATAGTTTAATCATTTTTCTTAACAATAAATTAGTTAAAAAGGATTTTTTTGAAATTAACCATAAAATTTAGTTTTATCTACAACACTCAATATTTTGATATTAGCATTAAATTTAAATAGTTAAATAAAATATTTTATATGAAAATCTTAATTTAGAATTTAGTTTTATTAAGTTTACTTATTTTATTTAAAGCAAAAAAGCTCTCTGCTAATAGTGGAATAATAAAGTTCTTTGATTTTGTTGAATAGATTACGAGATCTATCCTGAATAGAATATATAATAATTGAAAAAATAATAATGTTAGATGCTTGTGGATAAAGTAATGAAGATGTAATCTTTTCAACAAAAAAGACTTAAAAAAGCAATTAAGTTTTCTAGTCAAGTTTTATCTAGAATTCTGTCAGTTTCTTTCATTTTGATTTCATATTTTTACATCAAAACATCCATAGGATTCTCTAATGGCTGTGGATAAGTCAATTCTGAAAGAATCTAGCCCATTTAATCTGGATTCTTAAAATAATCTTAAACTTCTAGCTATAATACATTTTCTTATATTGTGAGAAGATCGTTTCGCACATTATAATTCTTATTAGTTAAAAAGTTAAGCTTTTCCATATCTTTATCTAAATTCAGCTTTCATTAAGGATCTTGAGAAAAAAATCTCTACTTCTCTGACTCTTGTTTCAGTTGTTTATGATAGTTTTTTCTTTCTTCAATGTAAAGATTATTCGAAATTAATGACATTTCTTCAGTTAATTTTTAGTCTTATTCCAAAACATTTTTCTAGCGCTTATTCTTGTTTAGAACAAAGTTTTTATTTTAGAATTCTGGTTTTTTAATTTTAATGTTTTATCTTAGAGGTGTTTTACCTTATTAATTCCTTATCTACTATGGAGACTTCGAGCGTGCCTTATCTTTTCTTTTCTATTTATTCTTTCCATTAGATTTGTATATAGCCATTATTTATTCCATCCTGCTCTAGGCCATTTTAATTATTATCAAAATAATTGTAAATAAATACAAGTAGTAGTAAAATAAATAAAAAGACTAGGTCTCACTTACAGCTCTAATTAAAGTTGCTAATAATTAATTAAAAAAGCTTAATATTATTAATTAAGGCAGAAGTAATTAAGAATAAGATCGTAGCTAATATAGTTTGATCCTATTCTAATGTATATTGCCTTTTCTTATATTTAATTCAGAATTTAATCATTCCCAAATCCTATTTTTTAAATAGATGGACTAAAAATTACTCTAACATTATTACTTAGAAGATATTAGGCATTTAAATTGGTACTTTATTAATGACTCTTTATCAACTTATTCAGAATGCTTGATAAGACTTGTTTAATTGAGAGATTATTTAAGTGATTTATAAATATTTGAAGAAGAATCAATATTTTGATGGAAACAGCTTTTACGGGATGAAAGCTAATTTGCTGAAATCATTGAATCGTTTAATCTAATATTTGTCTACATAAACACATTTTAAACTTATAATTATTATATTCAAACGGTAATTTTTAAAGAAATTGTTTAATATAATAAAATATGGAGACAGAGCAAGTTAATTTCGATCAAGATTATACGGAAACAATGAAAGATTTGGGAATTTCTCATCCATTCTGGGGGGCAGTAACTGTTTCCTGTATAATTATTTTCATCTCGGAACTATTTGATAAAGTGAGCTTTTATTCAGACATTTTTCATGACTGCTCTACTAAGTATGAAAGCTCATAAGTGAATAGTATATGTAGCTAGCACTCTAGCTTTGTCACTTATGACTCTAATTGGAGTTGCTTTTGGAGTAGCAGCTTCATAATTTATCCCTTAATGGATCTTTAATCTTTTCGCTTCTTTATTATTTGTGATTTTTGCGATTTTATATTTTAAAGAAGCCTGCGAAAAAGTAAATTATCATACAGCATGAAGATTTCGATGAAGGATTTGACGAAGCCAAAGAAGCTCTTGAAAAAAAGCATTTAATTGATGAAGATGATACTAAAAAAGTTCCTTTACTTGGCAGTAGTTGTCATAAACATAGTCACGGTGAAAAAAAGGATAGTCATAAAGAAGAAAAGCATTGTGACAATCTCGAGGAACAACATGGTGAGAAAACAGAAGAATAAACTCACTTTTTCGTTACAGCTAAATAAAGATAAGATCAAAAGTCTCAACTATACATGTTTGGATAAACTCTTACACTTGTATTTTGTGCAGAATGGGGAGATAAAACATAACTATCAACAATTGCTCTTTCAGCTTAATTTGATCCATATGGAATTTTTATTGGTTGCACCCTTGGATTTGCTTTAGTTAACATAGTGGCTATTGCAATGGGCTTTGTTCTAGCTAAAAAACTTAGTCCTGTAACCGTAAATACAATTGCAGGATTAATGTTTCTTGGATTCGGAATTTATCTTTTTATAACAGAAGTAGAGCATCTATGGGGAAAAGGAGACTGATTTTTAAACTTAAAAAATTTAATTTTATAAATTTAAATTATTATCTTATTATAATTACTAAATGCTTACTAATTATTGCTTAATAAGCACAACTATATTATATTAAGCTATAATAACTTAATAGCCTAAATAGCATTACAGTCCTAAGAATAATTTATTCTTTTTACATTCCTACCTTAATAACTTAGAAATAAAAGTAAAATATACTTTTACTTTAATTATTTATCTCTCCTTATAGATTAAAAATCTATATTCTTCTAAGATAAAAAGCATAATATATCACTAATATAGTCAATTTCTTATATATTCATAACTTTTTCAGTTTTAAAGAAATAAACTTTACATATGCTTTGCTATTTATTCAAATTAAGCTATAAACGACTGAAAAATAGTACAATTAAATGATTATTTAAGAATTAAAACATTTTAATTAATCAATTACTTTAGAACTATGCTAGTAATAAATTCCTAGAGATAACTAAAGCTTAATCCAGGCTTTCTCTTTCCTTTTATATTTTAATTTATAAATTTTAGTGCTAAAAGTTTGTTCTCCAATATAATTTAAAGAATTTATTATATTTAAAGCTCTTTATTAATCTATTTTCTATATTCTATTTTTATTTTCTTGAACTCTTATTAGCTTGAAAACAAAATTTACATAAGTAAACGAAGATAGAAAAAATGTTTCGAAGTTGTGAAAGGTAAAATTAAATATAGCTTAAAATATAAAAAGCAAGTTGAAGGATGTATTATTAAGAAAAACTTATCCTGAAATTAAAAGATTATGCCTATAGATTTATAATAATAGAGGCTAATATAAATTATATTGATAATTACTACTTAATGTATTTGTTAATAATTATATTATGTAGCTAATTATTTACTATAGTTTTGCTAAATAAGCTATATACCCCTTAAAATATGGAAAATTTATTGTTTCACAAAATATTTATTTATTAAGCATCTTTTAAATAATTACTTATAGATTACAAATAAGCAAAATCCTTATTTCTCTAATTAGATTTAATTTATATAAAAGTTTTCTTATGATTAATTATTCAATTTGTTTTAATTGGAAGGTAGAAGAGATTAAGCATATTTTTTCATATGATTAACTTTATCTTTATTAAGCTAAGGTAGATTAAAGTAAGATTTATAAATAAATGGTAATTTTGATATTTTTTAGCATTTATAGAGTATCTACTTTCTATTGCTATTAATATCTTCTCATCTTCTGATATTAATTATAGTTTTAAATGTCTTTATTTTAAAGCATCATTTCCTAATTATAAAGCTACTACTTCTAATTAATTGGTTAAATTATCTAAATTATTAGACTTTATATCCTTTTTTAAATTATATTTGAAATGATATTAGCTATGTTTTTAATATATCTAACAGGGATAATTGTAAGAGGAGACAAAATTAATGGTAATGGCATAATAGATTGATAGGCAATAACTATTTTATAGTTCCTATTCACTGTAATTAACTGCTAGTATATTAAATAAATTATAATAAAATTATATATCTTAGGTAGAATTTTGCCTGGTTATTAAGAATATAATCTCTTAATTATACTCATAATATAGATATTATAAATTTACATTACTTAAATTATACTAACTCTCTCTTTAGTAATAATCTTATACTTAGTTTTTAGTTAGTCTTTCCACTATTGGTATATTAAAGAGAAGGGTTACTAGATTATTTATTAAGCTAACTATTATCTTAGCAAATTTAACTTAGCACATAAAATAGAATAGCTTTGATTAATGGACTGATTATTTATTTAAAGCTATTAATAAATTCATTATTTACAATCCAGAGCTATTATAATAGCCTTAGATATCAATGCTTTTGCTGTTACTTTGTACCTGCTAAGCTATTCCTAATTAAAAATTTATTTAAATCTCATTTTTCTTGATAATTTTAAAAAGACAAGCAAACTTTATTCTATAAGATATAAATATTTTCCCTTTCTAGTTGCAAAGATCTATAAATATTAGCAAGATAAATTCTTCGTTGCACAAGGATTAGTTGCTAATAGAAAAATAATTGTTTGCTTTGCTAAAATTATTTGCTGCTGCTAGTATTTAAAATACATAGAGCATAAATGAAGGTTAGATAAGAGTTTATAATAGACATTTATACTAGCTAGCATAATACATTTATTTATGCTTGCCTCTTTTAAACTTTTAATTAAATTGTTCACTTAAGCATAGCAATCTCTATATCATTTTAAGAATATCATTAAATAAATTGCATACCCCTTAGCACTCTCCTTAAGGCTATTATACTATAGAAGACTCATAAATTTAAGCAGCCCAAAGTAAATAATTAAATCTACAATAGATTAATTCTTGAGAATTGAGAAAGGTGAAAAGAAGAAGATTACAATAAAGAAATTAATTAAGAGGTAATTAATTGAAGATAGATTTGCATGAAGAAAGGAGTAATTAAAGATTATAATATGTTAGGCTGAATTTTATTAAAATGTAGTAGCTGCTGATTAGTACAAGCATTTAACTAAAATTTAAATGTATTATATTTAATTTCATTCAAATAAAACATTTTTAAACTAAAAATATTTGAACGCCATTTTACATTACTTCGAACTATTTAAGGCAGGAATGAATTAAGGATAATAATAATGTCGAAAGAGTACAAGTTCCCGACGATTGAAATCAAAGACACTCCAACTCCTTGTCTTTATCATGAAGCAAAGTCAAATCCCAGCATTAAAGATCCTCACAATCACGTTCCATTACCTCAAACGCGTAAGAAAATATGTGATAATGTGTTGGATCTAATTGGTAATACTCCTCTTGTGAGACTAAACAAAGTACCATAATCATATGGAGTTAAAGCAGAAATTCTGGTAAAATTGGAAATGCAAAATCCTGGAGGTTCTGTTAAAGATAGAATCGCTTTAAGAATGATTAATGACTTCATACAAAAAGGTAAAATTTCTGGAGATTTTTCAAAACACACAGTTCTTGAGCCAACATCAGGAAATACAGGAATTGGTGTAGCAATGGTTGCTGCAGTTAAAGGATTAAATTGCATAACAGCTATGCCTTAAAAATTTTCAATTGAAAAAGAAAAAACACTTACCATTTTGGGTGCAACTTGCCTTAGAACACCTGATGGAGTGCCTCTTTATGATTAAAGAAGTCAATTTGGTGCAGTATTTAAATATTAATGTGATTAACCAGAAACTCACCATGTATGTGGATAATACATTAATCCTAGCAATCCACTTGCTCATTATGATTGGACTGCCGAAGAAATTCTTAGAGATACAGATGGGTAATTTGACTATTTCTTTGCTGGTGCAGGTACGGGTGGTACATTAACAGGGTGTTCAAGAAAATTCAAAGATATCGGACATCCCGTAAAAGTTGTAGCTGTAGATCCAGCAGGAAGTTATTTGATGCCAGGAAATGAAAATAATTTAGGTCCTTTCATGGTTGAAGGTATTGGATAAGTTAACTTTAGACCTAGATCCCTTGATGTTAAATCATACGATGATTGGGTAAAAATTCCTGATAAAGAGTCATTCATTATAGCAAGAAGGGTCATTAAAGAAGAAGGTATTATGATTGGAGGTAGTGCAGGTGGTGCTATTTGGGGAGCAATTTCTTATTGCTTAAAAAACGACATACCTGCTGGAAAAAGATGTATAGTACTATGCCCAGATAGCATTAGAAGCTACATTTCGACATTTATAACTGATTCTTGGATGGTTGACTTCAAATACATGGATCCTGAGCCAAACTTAATAACGGGACACACTCTCAATTAAGCTATTGAAAGATTGCCACATATTAAAAGTAGAGTCTCTATTCCAGTTGGAACAACAATCAAATAAGTAGTTGAAATCTTAAACTAAAATAATCATGATGCAGCTACTATAGTAGACAACTAAAATAACGTTAAGGGAGGAACATATCTAAAAGATATTGCTTTTCGCTTAGGTACAAATAGGTGCAAACTTACTGATCCTATTGAAAGTATAATGCTTCTAAGAGTAAGAAAAGTTAGCCTGAACGATGGAATGGACTATATAATGCATGCAGTTGAAACTAATTCTTTTGTCATCGTTCAAGAAGATCCTAAGATTACGATTAGCCCAAGAGATGTAGCTAATTTCATGGTTCTTGCGAATTGATCAACAAACTATATACTTTTTTACCAATTTTAACTATTTTTAACCATAAAAAAAAAGTAATATTTAAATATAGCCTCAATAAATTAATTGATTCATCATCTAAGCATTCAAAAATCAATAAATCCTAAATTATATTATCTCATAAATATCAAGCAATTATTTAAAAAGCTCTAAAAAATTAAACATTTTACAAAAATTTATTTTACTATTTTTATAAATATTATAATAAAGATTAACTACTTCCATATGTAATTCTTTCTTTTTAATTATAATATCATTATTATTTTTGTCTACAAAAGTGCCTTTTTATTTTTATTCTAAGCTTAATTTAGCAAAATTAGAAAATAGTAGCTTGGAAGCAAAATTATGTTTCTAAAATATTTGAATAAAAGTATTTAAGGATAATCTTCAAAGTTTATCTTAAATTGATGAATTTGATGTAGATTGTTATTATTTATCAATGATAATATCTTCAAATTTAATTTAAATAATCGATATACTTGCTATATAGTATCTTTTGCTCAAAATTCTTATCCTCAACATTCTTTCTTTTTGGTTATTGCATTTAAAAATAAAATAGTTTGGCCTTTTTTACCATCCAAGCAAAAATGTATAGCTTTTAAATTGATAACTTAATTTATTTCCACTAATTGTTATATCTTAGGATTTTCCTCTAACTAAGCAAATGAAAATGATTTATAAATTTAGCTAATTGTAAACTTAGCCTTTATCTTCAAAGCAAACTATCAAAGTTGACTTTTAAAGAATTGGTTCTAAAAATAAGTAGCATTATTGTATGGTGTAAATAAAAGTATAAAGTACTCATTATATTTCTATAAGCTTCATTAAAAATATTTAGTTCCTGTGCAAGGGAATACATAGTGAAAGTAGAACTTTACAAAAATATAAGTTATTCTAATATTGCTATCAAGCAAAAGTTATATTATTGATTAGAAGCTTTTCTCTAAGATTCTAAATATACTCTTATGCATCTCTATAGATTGTATAGATTTTCTAGGATTTATTTAAAAGCATTGCTTTACTATATTTAAGGAACAAGCTTCAGTTTATTATACAAAATTAATTTAAAAGTTAAGATAATCTGATATTTTACAACCATTGTCTTTAATTAGATAGTCAAACGTATAATAATAATAATAATTAGAATTTATAAGCCACTTAAACTTAAATTTTTAAGAACTCTTATTTTTTGAATTTCTCTATTTAAAAAACTACAAAGTAAATACTCCTTTCCTATTTGTTATCTTTTATTAGTTTTTGTATAAAAAGACAGACTAAAGTCTAGCTTTTGCTTTAATTACATTTTGATTAAATAATGTTTAAAGGATTTTCTAACTATGAAAATAGAAAGTAAATACGCTTTAAATAAATGATAATTAATAATTGAAGTATTATAGATGTGAAAATGAAGGATAATACTAAAAGCTTTGAAAATTGTTAATTAAGCAAATTGAATAAAATCAAATAAATAGCAGACTTATTACTATCTTATCTCATTTTAATTAAATTAAGTTAATCACTTACCATTATTTGATTCATACAGTTATTCAAATTATTTATCTTTTCATATAAAATAGCCTTTATATTATTAGTGGAATATTTGCATAATTCATATAATATTTGACATCTTAATTGTATATATGTAGATATAATTCATTTAAGTTTTAGAAGCTAGAAATAAATAAAGTTAGTAATGCTTTAAGATATAATCGAAGATAAGAATCAAACTATTAAAAGTTGTATTCTATTTTCTTTTAGATGCAACTTTTTAATCCTATAAATATATTAAATTCATATTCTACCAATTTTTATTATCTTGCTTGTTCAATTCTTTATTTTAACTATAAGCATTTTTAGTACTTAATATTTATATAAGTAGATATCTAGGAAAGTTGATGAAATGATGCTCATTTAGAATAGATCCATATTAAATATCGCAAACATAATTAGTTAAGCACAAATAAAGCTTCTTCCCAATTTAATTAGTTTTACTTAGAAATTTAACATTAATATTTTTAAGTTGTTCAAGCTATTCGATATTAGTTTAAAAAAGTTAATTATTTCTTATATTTTAGATTTTAATTGAAGATTAAGATATTATTTTCCTAAATGGAGCCTTTTGCTATTCTTATTTAGAATAACTAAGTATTTTCTATTTATAGTTTTCCTTTTAAACTATTATAAACTTTTTCTTAGGAATCTTTAGACTTTTCTGTATACAAATAAGATAAAATAGTAATTAGTGAAATGAACGCAAATTTGCATCTAAATAATCAGAATTTAAGCAAAAAAATTAAAATTTAAGAAAGCTGTTAGCGACAAGGAATTAGCAATTTTAAAGAAAAGATGAAGTTTGGTATTTATGATTGCTTATGTAAGGTTGAGCAAAGGCTAACGTTAAAACAAAAAATCTAAAGATTAGAATTTTAATTTCTTCATAGTAAATAAATGTAATATATTAATATCATTCCATTACTTTGAAGCATTATAAAATTCGAAATTGAAAGTTAAATTAATTGGATTTTAAATTTTTAAATGATAAATTTAAGTAGGAAATTATAAAAAATATGGATAAGAAACTCAATGCTATGAAAGCTCAGAGAAGTAAAGTTACAGGCTTAAAAACTGAAAGAGATCCTGAACCTTCCAACTTCAAGGATGCTATTTTAAGTCCTTTGTCACCACTACATGTTGTCCGTTCTCCTTTAGAACCACCTGTAGACCTTCCTAAACAAAGCTCTTTGTAAACTATTACAGGAATCTGGAATAGCATGATGGGAGCTATTATGCTTGCAATTCCATGGGGATTTGAGATGGCAGGAGGAATTTATGTCTCCTCATTCATCATGATTGGAATTTTGTGTCTTTCCATGCTTACAAATGACTTTATCATGAGATAATGCTTCTATCTTAAAAAGGACATGCTTTGCGAAGCTATGAGAGTAATCCTAGGTGATGCCGGATATAATATTACTTAGTGTCTTTGTATGGTTGGGATGTTTGGATCTTTGATGGCATTATTCATTTATATGAGCAACTGCTTACTTGGAGTTTATGGAGCAATTTTGATATGGAATGGTGAAGAACCCATTAAAATGATAGGAACTCCTCTTGAATATCTACTTATTGCAGGATCCATCATTTTTGTCGTTCTTTGGCTTTTAACTATCCCAAAAGAAAAAGAATTCTACCTGAAGCTTATTTCAGGTGGTGTTCTTTTTAGTATTTTTTTAATGGGACTTGTATGCTATATGAGTGCTGTTGCTTTAAATGAAAAAGAAGAAAAGAGAGCTCAACTTACTTTACAAAATAATGAAACGAAAATTGAAGCAATTACAAGGCTGTCAGCCGAAGGAGGAGGAGGACGCTATGCAGAAGGTGTTGATCCAACTGATCCTACATGGCTCAATTTGTGTGCACTTTCTGCGGGGGCATTTGGAATTTAGCCTTTTGTAGTATAACTTGTTGCAAACAATAGAGTACCGGAAAACAATACGAGAGACATGGTTTTAGGCAATTTTTTTGTTGGAATATGCTATTTGCTCGCAGGAGTAATGGGATATTTAGGATATTCAAGTCTTAACGAAGGAGAGTTTGTAATAGCTGAAAATATGACAGCAATGTTTCCAGTAGCAAGCGTTGAATCCTTTTTAGTAAGAATATTACTTCTTGCTCAAATCTGCTGTGTATTTCCTTTGCAGCTATTTATTTTAAAGATATGGACTTTCCATCTGTTTGGAGTAGAAGACGAAACTAATTTAAAGCTTGGATTAAATCGTTTATTCTGTATTGGATTCCCCTTTTTTATAAGTATTGTATATCCATCTGTTGGAAGAATTATGGCATTTAAAGGAGCAATTGCTAGCTTATGGCTAACATATATTTCACCTTATTTGTTGCAGACTCTATTAACTAAACCCTACAACAAATATCTCATTAAAATCCAATAAAATGAAAAAGAAAACATTGAAGAACCATTAATAGAAAAAGAAGAAGATTAAAGAAGAGGACCAAGTCATCATTTAAAAGATTAGTCTTAAATTTACAAGAGTCAAGGTGAATGGCTTGTTTGGTCTATTATTTACGGAATCATTCCCACAATAGGAATAACTGTTTTCTTGTATCAAATTATTGGTCCTTTCATTTGGTGATCAAACCTTTATTTCAACTTTTAGTTTAAAGCAATCTTTCTAATATTTGCTTAAGCTACCCTAAAATTAATTTCTTTAAGTTATAAGCACTGCTGACTTATACTTGCTAAATTAATTTAAAAACTACTTTATTCTTTTAAAGAAATTCTCATGCTCATTATTATAACAATTTGCAGGAAAATATAAGCAAGAAAATTCTACTTTTAGAGATTATAGGATTCTTTTAGTGTAATTCTATCTTACAAGCTTTCTCCTAATAAAGACTCATTGCAATATTTTAGCAATTAATAATATGTAAAGTAGCTTATTATTAAAAAGAATCAGTAACAATGCTTAATTTCTATTAGAGTTCTAACTTAATAATTAGATTATTATGCTTATTTGCAATCCTTTATCTCATATTCAAGTCTTAATTATTATTAATTTTGATCATATCCGCTTATAAATATTTATATATCTAAGATATTTAGAAAGTACTCATATAACTTATATCCAGAGAGGATATTTAAAAATAAAAAGGGATCTGAAATTAGGAGAATAATAGAGAAATAATTTTTAGCTTTACAAGCTACTTTAGAGTAGCCTAATTATAACTAATTAACTTTATAATTTTAAGCATTGCTTACAATACCTTATTCAGAAATTAATAGTTCTATATAATTAATTTAGCTAATATCTCCTGCTTCCTTTTTTATGTTTTACATAAGCTTAGTTAGTTAATATCTGAATAGTCTAAAGGGCTTCTGATAACTTTAGTAGAATGTATTAGTAAAGTTATTTATAAGAAAGTTAGATGTAAAGATAAATTATCTTAATTTTAGTTCACTAAGTTATCTTAAATATTCCTGCTTTCCAAGATTTTACACCTTTCACACATAATTTATTGCAAGCTTATCCTAAAAGAACTCTCATTTCTTTGGACATTATTTTGCACATAGTTTGATACAGATATAATAGATAGTGACTATCGTTTCTTGCATAATTTAGCATAGGTGTAGGAACAGGACGAACTGTTCAATCTGCTCTTTAGTATGACTTATCTAGCTTTATGTTGCAATATTCTTCAATAAGAGAAGCAAGACCAGGATGCTATTTAGCTTTCTGTATTATCTTCTAAGCTCTAGCTGTATCAAATAAATTTCTAATAATAATGTTAAAGTCTAACTAAAGTCACTAGAGATCAGCATCACTTCCATGAAAAACTTTAACATATTAAGTTTCTTAAAATATATTCTTTAAAGCTTCATTATTTTGTATCTATTCTCGCAAAATTAGCGCATCAATCACATAATCAATATAACCTAAAGAAATTTATATAACGCATGTCAAGCCTAGAGCACTTGATAAAGTATGATGCTCTAAATCAACCCCTATTGCTTTTAATTCCAACTTTTGTATACTTTCAATCATTTGTACAAGTTACTAATTAGTGTCAACTCTATATAATAGCATACCATATCATTGGAGTACTGTCAATTTTGTAATAATTTTGTGGAGGCGGATTTTCGATATAAGTCACTTCCATATTAGTATTAGGATGCTTAACTAATGAAGACAAGTCTTCGGTTTCTTAACAAGTTATTTAAAGAACTTTAAACTTGGAAGCAAGATTTTCACTATTAAATAAAAGCAGTATATCATAACGTCCCTAAAATGCTGCATAGTCAGTTGGTAGCATTTATTGATTATCTTTTTACTTTAGCATTTCTTCTTTTTATTAAGTTGTTAGCTTCTACAAAATAATTTGAAGTATTTCCATTTTTCCTTACCATTTACATATAAAATGCATAATATTTTTGCTATCTTAAGCTACATGCAATAGTTAACTTAAACAATCTTCTCTTTGAAGCAAAACTTTTAGCACTTTTTTTCTTCTATTGTCTAAAGCAGTCTAAAATAAATTCATTCCATTAACTTTGCTATTTTATCAGTCTCCCATATATTTTTCATTTTACAGGAAAAATTTAAATTCATCGTGATTATGAATAACGCATTCAAACAAAGGTTCAGAGGGAAATTTATCATTCTTTTCTTCGTATTTTTTATAAAGCCATTAATTATCAGGAAATTTATGTCTCTAAGCTAGCACAAGGTGTCTTTACTCTATTTAAATTAATGAAAGTATTTATTTTACTATTTCTGGCTCATTTTAAAAGCCAAAAACAATTATTTCTTATGCTAAATTTATATTTTAAGTCACTGTTTAGCTTCTGTGCTTAATTAAAAGAAGTATTTTTTGTGTACTGCTATTTCTTGAATTTAGACAGCACTTTATATCTTCTTCAGTGACGGTCGCATTTTATTTAAGTAAATATTCAAGAGTTGCTGCATTAGACTTATTACATGCAGTAGTTATAGCAGTGAGTTTTTCAGAATTAGTATTAGTTGTTATATAATTAACGTCAAATCCATTTTCTATTAAAACTTATAAGCACTCAATGTTATTAGATTCAACGGCTTTTTGAAGTGCTGTTAAATGATGATAATTTTCAGCATATTTGTTTGCTTTATTTTCTAATAATGTTTTGATACTTTAGGCTCCTCCTGTACTAGCAGCAAGAATTAATGGTGTATTTCCATCTTTATCCCTAAATTCAATATCAGCACCACTATCAATTAATAGCTTAGCAGTAATAGGGCAATCTCTTCCTATTATTGATCCTTATTTAGATCCTGTTCTTCCTCCAGTTGGGCCTCATACAGCATTGTGAAGAGGTGTTCTTCTCTTCTTATCCCTGAGATCTACATTAATTCCAGGTACCTTTAGCAATCTTTTGACAACTTCTTATTAGCCATTCCAGGCAGCTTTACTTAAAGGCGTTCTTCCTAATTCACTTTAAATATTAACATTATATAAGTTTAGACCTATTAAATAATCTAATACATCCAGTTAACCAGCACCTGAAGCTCAGTATAAAAGTGTTCTATTTGAAATGTCATTGTGCAGCATGTTTGCTCCTTACTCTTTTAAATAATTAATTATGCTTATTTGTCCACCATAAGCAGCATAAAATATTGGAGTTAATTTTTCTTTGTCTTCAGCTTCTAATGGAGCACCACTTTTAACCAAAGCTTAAACAATCTAAAAGTTTCCTTTTTTTGCTGCAACATGCAAAGGAGATTCTCCCTATGTTAATTCCCCTTTAAATAGACAAAAATCAGGAGATTAAAGGATAGAAATGAGTTGGCTTAAGTCTTCATTTTCTATAGCTATTAGTAACTTTTCATTTTAAACTTCTTAAATTTTTAATTAGATTTTCTAATCCTTCTACACAGTAATAGAAGAACTTTAACTAAATGAATTCATTCATAAATATCATCTTACTAAATGATCAGGCTTCTTCTTATGCTTCATTATAGAATTTCATTACTATAAGGTTTATAACTTTTATGCTACCTCTCAGTCAAAATTAGTAAGAGAATCTCCTGTAATACAGGTATTGAAAGCTAAATGCTCATTTAAAGCCTATATCATATTCTCAATACCTTAAGTTTCGATAGCATTTTACCAAATTAGTTCGTAGTTCATCATTATTTCAATTAATTTTATATTTGAAACTTTATTCAGATAGCTAGTAATTTATTTCTTGATAGATACTTTTAAGATTTTACATCAGTTTTAGTTATATTCCTATAATTAAACATCGCTATCTTGAGTTCTAGTTAATAAAATAAAGATGTAAGCTTTTAAAGCTCTTACACTTTGCTTTAATATCTCAATTTATAAAATACAACTATAAGCTACTAATCAGTTTACTAATTATAGTTCTTCATTATTCTTTAACTATCAAGTTCAATGCTTATGCTACTTTCTGCTTTAAATAAGAGAGATATGGATTTAAATTAATTACTTAGCAGAGCTTTGCAAATTGGAGCTTATATTGGCAGTTCTATTGAATGTGGTTTTGATATAAGTTATTTCTGCTAATTTTGATTAATAGCTTCTTTTACTTTGTTGCTTGTATTGTTTTCAAATAATTAACTTTTATTAATTTGCTATATTTTAATGAGCCTTTGCTTATCAATTATAAGGAATTGCTAATTAGTGAATGATAAATAAATGCTAATGATATCTATGATATTAGTGGCAAGAAAAGAGAGGAAGAATCACAGGATGAGTTACATAAAGTAAAAGAAACTAAAGGATGAAATGTAAGGTAAAGGAGTAGAAGCAATTAATAAATAAAGGAGATTAAATAGCTTTAAACTTAGATTTTCTTAGTTATAAGATGGAGTAAATTAATTTTAATGAACTAATAGACTAAGTTATAATAACACTCTCCTCACATCCTAGCTGAGAATAAATAAAAGAAGCAGTTTGTAACGAACTTAATAAACTTGTAAGATATTTCAAGAAGGTTTAATAATAGCAAATAAACTAAATCATATTGAAATACAATTATACTATCCAGTAATTTGAAGAAAGAGAAATTGGTTATAAATAGAGAAGCAGGGATAATCAGAATGAAATTTAGCATTTGAAAATTCTTATTGAAACTTAGAAGCAGAATTATATGGAAACTAATAAATCACTGGAAGAAGATTTAAAGAATGCTCTATTAATAATCGATGACATGAAAAAGAATTAAAATTGTACTCAATATTAATTAAAGGATAAGAGTAAAGTCTAGAGAGTAAAGTCACTATGCTAGGAAGATATTGTTCGAATGTGAACTTAAGCAGAAAATACTGCTCAATCTCTTAAAACCATTTATGAGCAAGAAAACTATAAACTATAAATGAAAAATGCTTAGCTTAGATTAAAAATAATTAATTTATAAGGGAAGAGTGGCTAAGATCTTGATTAAGATTCCAGTGGAAACTAAATTGAAATAGAAAACGAAATTAATAGATTAACCATGCTTATTAAGGAAAAACAGGTTAGTGAAAGATAAGAAAAGCAAAACTTTTAGCAAAAACTTAAAAAAGTTTGTTCTGTTTTAAATTAAGCCGATTAAGCTAAATAAAAATAGCAGCATCAATAGAAACAGATTAAAGCTTATAAAAATCATTGTGAAAAATTAAGAGTTTAATTAAATACTAAAGCAAAGGAAATCGAACTTTTTAAAAAAGAATATGAATCTCAAATTTCTATCTAGAACTAGCTGATATAAGATTTGCAAACTATCTTATAAAGCGAAAACAAAAAATTTTGCTAAAAAGAGTCTAAGCTTATTAAACTCAATGAATACAAGGACAAAACAATAAAATCGTTAAGATCATAATTAAAAAATAATGGCCTAGTAAACAAAAGTTTTGAAGCGCTTTCAACTAATAGATCATCCTGCTCGACTACAGAGCCAAATTAAAATTAGCAGATTTAGCAAATTACTTATATAAATTCGAAGCTGTAACTTGAAATGAAAAACCTACTAGAGTATTTAAAAAATTCTAAGTTATAATGAGCATAATCTGAAGTTGATTATGATTCGAAAATAGCAGTTTACAAGCAATAAATTAATTAACTCAAGCAAAAATTGCAATAATATCAGAATAAAGAAACAATGGACCAAAACTCAAAGCATATATAATCAAGATCTTCATTTTTTAGCGAAACTCATCAACGAACTAGCAGCGTTAACACTTCAAATCTTGCAAGTCCAATTTGCAGAAGTCGTAGTGTTTTTCTAGATTATGAAGATGATTAATATGTTGATTTAATTTAATTAATCCTATTTTAAATTTGTTTGCAGTCACTAGAATAGCTTTAGCAAAAATTAGTGATTTATTCTTATATTAGTCATTTAATTATTAGTAGTTGTCTTCTGTTTAAAAGCACTACAAAATATTAGAGAATTTCAACTTATATCAATTTTTAATTCTCTAACGTACCATTAATAAGTAGATTAGCATTTTATGATTTTATTATAATACAAAAAACCTCAGTAATTTGCTAAATGTTTAACAATATAGTAGTTTCATAATGTTATAAGCAGATATAATATCTATAATTAAATTGATTAGCTTATTTTATCAACTATCTAAATATAAGGTATGCTAGTAAGAATCTTTAGTTAAAAGCTTTTATTTATAGCTTTAAAATTAAATTATTGTAGCTTTATTATGCTTATTTAAATACAACTCCTTTATATATATAACAAGCTAAATGCTAAGTACATCTACATTTTTAAAATAACCATTTCACTTTTTACTTTAGGTCTTAGTCAAATGCCTATTATTAATATAGCTAGAGCAATAAACAAATAATAGATGAGAATAAGTTTATAAGATATTGGTAATTTTAGTAAATAGCATAACTCTATACATGATCATTATGATGGTACTATAAGAATAAAAGTTTCTATTAGTTTAATTATAATAAATCTTAAACTAGCTATAAGTTAGTAATCTAATTAAATCTCATATTCATATTTATGTAAAAAGTACTATCTACTCTAGTTTTTCTTATTCACCATGCTTTAAGTTTAAACTAAAGAAAACATTTAGCAAGCTAACTTTACTTTAATTCAGAAAGAAACTTTCAGTTAGCATTAATTGCTAATTATAATAACTAGGCTTCTTATTAAATTTAATTATTAGATATTTACATAAAGTCTAAACAAGCTTTGCTTATTACTTACACTAAGCTAAAGATATAGCACTAAATAAATAAATCTAAAATAAGATATTTAAGATATAATACTGCTAGCTATTAGTTTATTAATGGAGTACTAGTTTAATATATTCTAATTATAGATTTATAACTATACTTAAATGCTACTTGCTAAGCATTATTTCATTACTTAATTGTTTTACTATCCATTTAGTCTTATAAAGAACCTTCTATATTAAGATAGGCTTATTGCTTTTAATTTAATTTTAGTTATAAAAGATGTAGATGGATATATGCTATAAGTATAATAGTAATATGCTTAGCTAAGTATTATTCAGTCCAAATAATAAGTCACTTATTCTTATTTCTATCTTTAGCTAATTTATAAGGAAAAGATACTCTTTATCAATTAATATTGCTCTAATATTCTAAGATATAAAAGCAGCTCATTCCTTTATAGTCTTCTAATTAAATATCTTTAAAGTCTAATAATAGAGAAAGGATTGCATTAAGGATCTTGAAGGTAAGTAAAGGATAAAGGGAATATGATTTAATTAGAATAAAGTTAAACAATTGAATAATAAGAAAAATCTTAATTTATATCAAATGGATTAGGAACTTTAAACTATTCTAAAAGAAGCTTCTGATGCTTTACTTCAATCTATCCGTCATGCCTCTCCTTCTCCTTAAAAAAGCTTTTCTTTCTAGGCTACTTAAGGAACAAAAGAAACTCTGCTAATTCGATGCAGAGATGCGATTTTTTCATTGTAACAGGAACTAAAGGAAGAACGCGAAATTAAACAAGAAATGTAAAATAACTTCAAAAAAGCTAGTGATCAAATCTAGCTTCTACAAGCATCACTCTAAGATTCATAGTAAAAGACCACTAAAGTTAGTGATATAAACTTGGACTTAGAGTCTTAAATATTTAATTTGAAATAGCAGATGGCGCATTAAACTGTTGAAATAGAGAAATTAAATGATAATAAAAAATCTTTGTAGCAGTAAATCGAGGAAAAAGATAACTTTATTTAAAAACTAGAGGCAAAAAATCAAAACCTCGAATAGGAAATAATTGAATAAATTGAAGTTAATAAATAGCTAAACGAATAATTAACTTAAATAGACTCAAGTTTATAGCAATCTAAAATAGATTTTGAGGAGGTTTAAAGAAACAATTAAAGCTAAGAAAAATAAATATAACAAATCCTTGCTGATAAATTAGAACTTGAAAAGCAAATAGATGATTTGCATATGAAGTTCCAGCATAAATTACTTGATGAAAAGTATTACACTGAATCAAGAGAAAATATACTTCTTGCCACTTTTAAAAAGGAGAAAGAACAAAACAACTTTATGGTTCTAAAATAACTAGAAGAAGCCTATAAGAAAATAGATACTCTAAAAATATAAAATTCCAAGTTTAAAAAAGAAATAATGCAATACCAGGAATTAAATAAAGAACTTAAATAAAAATAGGAACTTTTAGAAATAGCTATTAGTTAAAAATAAAGAGATTTGAAAAATATGAAGCAGGAGTTTAAAAATAAAGAATAAAGCACATTCGAAGAATAAAGTTTAGAAAAAGAAAAGCTTTTACTTCAGCTCTAGCAATATGAATAAGAAACTTTAAATTGAAACTAATAAATTGAAACTTTAAAGAAAAATCTAGAAGCCACAGAAAATAAAAAACTTATTGCTCAAAAATAAGTACTGAAACTTGAAGAAATAAGGAAAACCGATCAAGAGTATATTTAAAAGTTACTTGCACAAATTGAACAGCTGAGAGAATAGCATTAGCAATTTTAATCTGTTATAAGGTAAGAAAAAGAAGCATTTATAAAAATAGAGGAATAGCTTAAGCAAAAACTAAACGATGAAGGTGTTTTAAAAGATGAAGTATAATAGTTAAAGCTTATTATTTAAAACGGATAGTAAAGAGAAAATTTTGAAGTCGTAAATCTGAAGTAAAAGATATTAGAACAAGAAAATCAGTTAAAAGTAGTTATTTCTTAAGTAGAAATAGAACGTTAAAATAGACAAAGTGAAATTAAAAAAAATAATGAAAAACTTGAAGCTGTTAATATTGAACTTACAAGAGAAAAAGAAAGCAAACTTAACGCAGAAAAGTAAGTGATTGCCCTTAAAGGATAACTTTTTGAACTTGAAGGAAGATTATAAATAAATTCCAATACAATGAAACAGGAAAGCATAAAATAAGAAGATAGAATCAAATAAATTTAAAAGGAATATAAGGTAAAGATGCAATAGAATTAATAATTCTATGAACTCAAACTTTAGCAATAACTTTCAGAATTTAACGAAGATATTTACTAACTAAAAATTTGAAGTGAGAAGTTTGGAAGAGGATAAGAAAAATACATGAAATCTTAAGAATTTTCGCACTTTAACGAAGGTTTTTATGAATATTTAAAAAGTGTAAGATTATCATACAGACTATTTTCAAACTTGAAAGCAAATTTAGCAATCTCAGAAAATTAAAAACGACTAGAGATATAAATCAAGTAAAACTATGATCTATTAATTATCTTTTTCTTTTAACTTAAACGACAATAAATCTAATCCCTGCGTAAATTCTTTTATTCATAAAAAGCTTATAATATAAGTTAAACATTTAAGCATAAAATAAGATGAGAAATCGGTTAATAAATTATTGAAATAAAAGAGTTAAATGTGATTAACTGTAATTAAATAGATTTAAAATGAATGAATTAGAATCAAAGACTAAAGCAAGTATAATTAATATATAAGCATTTTCATTTCTCTTCTTTACTTTTTCTACGCTAGGGAATATCTTTCACACTAATTTCAATCCATTTAGCTTATTATTAAATTTCCCAGCTTATCCCAAATTATACAAATTCTCTATTAATTATCGCGAAGTGATTTGTTAAACTACTTACAAGGATAGATGTAGCAGCTTCTCTAAATACTTGCAACTAAAGCTTGGTTTCTCCTGTAATGTTGCCATCTTTGCTGATAATATAAGTTATGTTAGTAATAAACAATACAAAAAATGAAGTAGAAACTATTGCCATATAAATCCCAAAGGAAAATATTAGAACAGAACAAATAATTCACAATATTGCAAAAAAGAAACCCAACTTTTGATATTTCTAAGTTTTGTATTCAACCTTGAGTCTAGCTAAAGCACTTGAGTCATGCATCATTTCCTCCACTATTGAATTTATTTTAGAAAGAGTATTTAAAATTAAGCTTTTTTCTATTTGTCTCGTTTAGCATAAGTTATTTATTTTGCTTTCATCTTATATTTTGAAAGATTTTCCCATAAAATCAGGTAAAATGTAAATGTTCTCTTATTTCTTTACACTAAAAGGAACTGAAGTACAGTTGGGGAGTCTAAGTTATCCTTCCAAAACAGATTTATAAGAAGAAGTTCATGATCCAAGGGATTTTGTTCCTCTCATTTGCTTCTCAAAGTTTTTTAGTTAGCATTGAAACGTATCAATCTAAAAACTATTAATTAGAGCTTCCATTTAATTATAATTAGCAAGCAATTAAAGATATTTTAGCACTATATCATTCTTATTTAACTAATTATCCAATCGACTTGCCAAGAGATACTGAAGAGCTTACAATTTCTAGATTTAAATTTTGAAATAGGGTATAATAAGAAAGCTTCTATATAATTATTTGAAATATCATAACTAGAATTATCAAACTCTCATTTAAAATCTATCTTTTATAATTGTTTCTCTTTAGTGTATCTTAGTAGATATTCTTAATTAAGATTGTCTTGTGTGCCTTTCAAGTCATTTATAGGAAGATTGCCTATCTCATTATGTTTAGATAAACATTAGAATATTCCTGCTTTCATATTGAAACTAGTTATATCTCTATAGCTGCTGTAATTTGTCTCCTATAGCTTGCATCTATTTATAGAAAAGCTTTTAAAGTTGGTATGAGTAAATGATGAAGTAAGAGAATGGAGTATAAATTTCCTTATAATGGTGTATTGAGTGTAAATAGTAAATGGGATGGAATACAGATATGGTGAAGGAAAGATTAGTAAATGATAAGCACAAGATTATAGTTAAAATTATAGGGAAGAAAATACAATAAGTTGAAGATATGGAAAGATAATTAAAAGCTTAATTTAATAATATATTATAATGGCTGAAAAATCCGAAAAAAGTGTTTAGGTTGTACTTAGAGTACGTCCTATGATAGGAAACGAATTGATTGAAAAATAAATGAGTTGCATTTAGGTTTATTCAGAATAAAATACTGTAATAGTTGGAAAAGATAGACGCTTTACTTTTGATAGAGTATTTGGACCTGAATCAAAATAAGAAGAAGTTTTTGAATACTGTAATAAATTATGCATGACATGCTTTGACGGTTATAATGCTACTATTTTAGCTTATGGACAGACAGGAAGTGGAAAGACCCATACAATGGGAACTGGAGATCTCAAGAATGCATGCTACGATAATGGTCTCGTTCCTAGAGCTATAAATTTAATCTTCAGTGAAGTTGAAAAGAAGAAAGGAAAATCAGATTTTACTATAAAAGCTTAATTTTGTGAAATTCATAACGAAGAGATTCATGATCTACTAGATCCATAAGGGTAGCATGGACCTAATAAATAGTAAATATAGATTCGTGAAGATAAAATGGGATAAATTAGTTTATTAGGATTATACGAGTAAATTGTTGAAACTGAAGAAGAAACTATTAGATGTCTCGAAAGAGGATCACTTTACAGAACAACTGCTAGCACTTTAATGAACGCAGTAAGTAGTAGATCACATGGTATTTTTATTATTCATCTTGAACATACTAAAACTTCTGAAGAAGGAGATAGCGAGTTTTATACTTCAAAATTCCATTTTGTTGATTTAGCAGGAAGTGAAAGACTTAAAAGAACAGGTGCTAGGGGAGACACGATGAAGGAAGGTATTAGTATAAACAAGGGATTATTAAGTCTTGGAAATGTTATAAGTGCTTTAACTGATGAAAAAAAGCCACATATTCCTTATAGAGATTCTAAGCTAACAAGAATATTACAAGACAGCTTAGGAGGCAATGCAATGACTATGATGATAGCTTGCATATCTCCCGCTGATTCAAATTTTGAGGAAAGTTTAAACACATTAAAATACGCTACTAGAGCAAAGAACATCAAAAACAAGCCTGTAATTAACACTGATCCAGCTTAAGTTTTGATTTAATAATTAAGATAATAAGTTTTTGACCTATCTAATGAGCTAAAAATTTATAAGAGAGTAATATCAGGAGGAGGAGAAAATCTTGCTGAACAAATAGAGTAGCTGAAGACCTAGGGAGAAGATTCGGCAAGTTAAGAAATAAAAATAAAGAACCAGCAACTTGAAAACTAAATAACTAACTTATAGAAAGAAAACTTCTCACTTCAATCTAATTTTAACGAAATTTAAATTCGTTTGCTAACTTGTGAGAAGGAACGAGATTAATTTAGGTATAAATATGAAAAATGCTTAGAGAAATTTAAATAAAATAATATAACTTGACAAGAATCAGAAGAATGTGATATTGACAAATCTACCATCTTCTAGGAGCAGCAGGAAAAAATAGAAAAACTCTCAAAATAGTTAGAAGAAGAATCTAATATTAAAAATGATTTGAAAAATGAGTACGAAAAGATGCTTAAAGAAAGTAATAACGACTAAACTTTGCTGAGGAAGAAAAATGAAGAAATTGAATCTCTTCATAGAGAAATTGCAAGATTAAAGCTAAATTAAAAATAAGTTCGACCGAAGAATATGAAATAAAGGAATTTAAAAGAGGAATTTAAACAAGAAATAAAAAACTCTATTTAGATGCTGCAGGAATAATTAGAGGAATAAATCAACAAAACTCCTCAACAAGAATAGGATCAAGGTTAGTAGTTTGAAAATGAAATTAAGAAAACTGAAAAAGAAATTACTATAGTTGACACAACTTTGCAAGAAAAAGAAGAATTAATGAAGAATGTATAAGAGTCAATTAAATTCATGTAAAAGAATCTTATAGAAGATTTGGAAAACTAGTACCATTAAAAAATTGAGCAGCTTTAGTAAGAAATTAACTTACTAGAGAACAAATCTGAAAGTAATGAGCCTAGCTCAAGAGCTAAAGTAGCAGAACTTGAGCAAACAATAAAAGACTTTAAGAAAAAGATTTAAAACTAGTAGCAGTTAGTTAAATTAAATGAAAAATAGAAACAAAAACTATCTTCTCTAGATCAAGAAATATTAAAAATTAAGACATAGAAAAATGATCTCTTGAAGAAGCTTAAAGAGAATAGCAAAAGTTTCGAAGAATGAAAAAGAACAAACTAAAAATAAATGATATAAGTTAAAAAAGATAACATAGCAAAAGAAAAACAAATTTTAAAACTTTAATCAGATGCTAAGCGTAAGGATTTATAGATTGCTTATCAAAAGGAATAAACTCGTAGGTTAACTATGCAAAATAAAGAATAAAAGTTTTCTATAATAGAAAGCAAAGTTAGAAAAGATTCGAGCTTTAAAAATTTCCCATCTGCTCTTGAAACACCTAAATCAGCATTAGAATCATAAAAAAGTATTGGGGAAATCCCAAAAACATTTAATGAAGCATCCAAGATTGTTATTGAAACTAACAGAGATATTTTAAATTAGAATAACTTACATTCAGGAGGAAGAACTTAAATAAACTCTTCGTTTAATGTCTTTTAGCATTCTATCAATAATCACAAGGATCCTAAAGATTGGTTCAATACTTAAATTGAAGAACTTTCCATTCTGCGTGAGAGTAAAGCTTTACTGAAGAGTCAAGTATAAAAAAGGAAAAGTTTAGAAGATTAAGCCGAATCTATGAGAAAACAATAAGCAGATTCCAAGTTTAATAAAGAAAAGCTTGAAATATCTAGAGTTTACTAGAAAGTAGAAGATGATGCTCAAATAGTTGACTAAATTAAAAACTACGAATAGGAAATTATAGCACTTGGAGAAAACCTTGAAAATCTTGAGGAGCAATTATAATATTATGACTTGAAGATATAAGAACTTTAAGAGTGTACAGGATAAAATGCATTAGAAGAATTTTAAGTTAAAATTTATGAAGCCTCTTAGAACTCAGATTTCTCTATTCAAATAATTAAATTATCTCTTCAATTAATCGTGAGTGAGAGAAGTAAAGCAAAACAATTAACTATAAATTCGCAAAAAAAAGAGCTAAAAATAAAGGAATTAGAAGAAAATGTATAAAGACTACTTGAAAACGCTAGAAAAGAAGAATAATAGCACGAGCTACAGTTGGCTAAGATAGAAAAAGAATATGAAGAGCTCAATCTTATGCTTCTTAATTAATTGGATGAAACTAATGCTTGCACTGATATGGATATGCTAAAATAAGTTTAAAAATAGAGAAAAGAACTTGAGAAGGTACAAAAGAATTATAATTTCCTTAACGAAAAATTAAAATCTATATCCAACCGAAATACTATTCAAAGATCTTCTTAATCATTTGCCCCATTTACAATTACTAACTTATAATAAGCAAGAGAAAAAAATAAAATAATCAGAAAATAGTATACTATTACTGAAAGGCCTTAAGGAGATGTTTTCGAACGTCTCAATAGAGAACAAACATAATCTCAAAAGGGAAAGTAAAGAGAAAAACCCAACTAAATTGAAATCTTTTAGCCTGTTTTTAATGATAGCTACAAGCTTTTATCAAACGTAAAAGCTCATAATGGTTAAATTTTATCAATTTCCAGTCATTAGAATATGTTGTATAGTTCTGGCTCAAAGCACATTAAAATATGAAGTATTGATTAAATGCGTGATGTTTCTTCAATTGAAACTTCTGCTAACTTTATTGGAAAGATACTTGTGCTTCCTGAATAAAAATTACTTGCTGCTGCATGTGATAAAGTAGTAAACTTTTGGGATTTAACCAATTTACAGCATGTAGGAACTCTTAAAGGCCATAAAGATGGAATAAGAAGTTTACTTTATGTTCCAGAATATAAGTATTTTATATCAGCAGGTAAAGGAAGCTCAGTTAATTTTAGTATGCTATTCTGAGATCTAAGAAAAGACCTTACTTAAATAAAGTCTTCAAGTTCACTTGATGAAAAAGAAAAGAATCTTGACATATTTTGCATGCAAGATATAAGTGATATTTTATATTATGGAGGAAGAGATCATAAAATTCATCGTCTTAAGCTTAATACTCTTGAAATCCTTCCTAATTATGATTCTCCACATTTCGATACTGTTACTTCTATGGCAGTTCTTAGTGAAGATCTAATTACAGCTTCGAGAGACAAGTCTTTAAGATTATGGACTTAAGCAGGTGATGAATAAACATTTAGCAATGCTCATAATGATTGAATAAATTGCTTAGATACTAACGAAGATAAGAGCAAATTCTATTCAGCAGGAAAAGATGGACATGTAAAGGTTTGAAAAATGAGTAAATAAGAAAAAGGAAACACTCTTCTAGTTGTTGACGATATTTTTGCACATCCAGTAATTCATTAATGCAGAGTATTAATACAGTTTCAAGCATATCAAATTAGTTTGGTTGTATGTTTTCAGCGGGTAGTACAGATGGAAGTTTGTCAATCTGAAAAGCAAGAGAAGATAGAATTAGGTCAGAAGAAAATAGTATAATGGAAGAAAAATCTGAAGCAACCGAAAGGAAGTTAACAGGCAATTTGACAATGCATATGTAGAGTGCAGAATCATCACCTGCAAGGATGCTCTAAAAAAAGTTTACTCTAAAAGAAAAGTGGCAAATACCTTTTTAAAATGAAAAGTAAAATTCTAAAGAGGATTATAATGCTTTATAAATTGAATAGATAGATGAAGTAATTTCGCCAATATCTTAACAGAATTAAGGTTTTGATCTTAACTCAGAAAAGTAGCAACAGATTTAGAGATAAATTTTTGACTAAAATACTTATATCACTAATTTAGATCTCTCTAAAGATTTAGATGAAGACTAAAATATGGTATAATCGTTTACTCCGATGTCATAAAATAAAATAATCTCATAAGAACTATAGCCTACATTTTCTTCTTTCGAAGTTGAAAAGACTCTATAAATCTTTTAAGATTAAGAATAATCTTAAGAGGTTTATCAAAGGTAAATAGATTAGATAACTCAGAATGGCAATATGTAAAGCACAGAAAAAGGCTTAAAAGAAATAAAAGAAGAATCATAATAATTAGACAACATATAGTAAAATATGGAGATCATTGAAGTTGTAACAGAAGACATAACTGATGCAGTTTCAACTATAGAAGAAAATAAGGAAGGAAATTTTGCTTATGATTGATGTTTTTATTTTATTATATTAATAAACTTTTATTAAACTCGATGCCATTTATCTTTCTTGTCTTTTATAGCTTTATACTTCTCAATGATCATATCTCTATAATACAGGTAAATTGCCGTGATCACTGTCAACACTGCACATATGAAAGTAGTTTAAATATGAAAGTCGAAAAAAATCATGGAAAGCATCGTAGTTATGATCATACTGATAGTCAATGAGAAAACATAGGCAATATTATCTAAAAACTAAATAGCCACTTACCTTAAATACAAATGAAAGACTTATCCCCATGGCAGCCATGCATAATAAAGGTTAGGATGTTTTTAAGCTAAAACCTTTGAAAATACTTGCTTAACCGAAATCTTCGGTTACTATCATAACAAATACGTTTACAGCCATTCCATAAATGTAAATAATGGCATTCTAGTAGAAAATGCTCATTTCAGGGTAAGATTTATATGCCTTTTCTAAAACTACACTTGCAAGTGTTGAAGAAACAGACTAAGCAATAACGCATGTCAAACCAAAGAAGGAAGCTGAACGGAATAAATCTGATGAATTTATATCAGGAGTTGCCATTACTGCTCCTATCGTTAAAAGTATAAGAGAGCACCATTGTACATCATTAAGAGTCCTTCCAAGGATTATTCTATACAATATGCCCGTAATTAGAATTCGAAGATTTCCAAAAACATGATATAATGCAGGATTGATATATTACATACTAGTGAACACTATGATATTAGAAAAAGCGTATAAAATAGAAGAAAATAAAAAGAAGCCATGATGAATCCATCTCATTTATACTCGCTTCTTTGCTTAAGTATTTTTCTATGTCTTTCAGATATCGCTTTTTTATAAATAGAAGCAAATAATACTGAAGACAAACTTTGAGAACTCAACTAAAATAACCATCATATATTTGCTGAATTCATATTCTCCCTTTTCATTTTTAGCTGAAGCAACTGCTAGAGGTTGTCATGATTTTAGAGCAATAGTTAAAAGCATCTGAATAATAAAATACCATGAATAATCAATCGAATCCCATTTTAATATTTCTTTAAATTCAAATCATTTCCTTATCTTTAACACTCTCAATTAATTAGCTCTTTACCTTAATATATTTCCTCACTTTTCTAATTTAAATGCTTAATTCTCTATCAAATTTACTTAAAAGTATTTATTTCTTGCTATGAACGAGAAGGGAAATAAGCTCTATAGATAAAATTAGAATTAATGTGATTTTACATTTATTTTCCTATAATTTTTAGCTATAAAATCTAGTGCTTTATAGCATTTTATATCTATACAAACTATAAGCTTCTAACTAATATTTTTTAGATGCTAGAAATGTATCAATGAAGTTAGGTAAATCTTGATAGAAAAGAGCAACTTAAAGGATTAATAGTGTTTTAGCTAATTATTTATCAATCTTTTGCTTTAAGCTTTTTATTTCGCTTTTACTAATTTTATGCTTTTTGTCATTTAAGTTTTGCACTATAGAATGAGAAATTAAAGCAAATAAATAATAAATAATCACTTTAAATTTGATAATTTCTAAGGAATCAAGTTATGCTAATTTAAGAAGTTTAGATACATTTAAGAGATTTTCTTAGATAGATAAAACTCTTAGAATATTTATAAAGATTAGGAACATTTTGCTTTTATTAGTTTCTAAAGCTTTAAAATAAAAAATAGATGAATAAAGATTGAAAGAAATGGAATTAGCCGGGATTTAGTTGTGTCTCTAGTAATTAAAAGTAAATATCCTTATAAGTATACTTTCTTTACTATAAGAAGCTTTTTATTTTAATTTGATTGAGTTATGCAATAGTATTGGTTAGTTTACTTCTAATTATAGAAGCTTAAAGCAATTAAATTAGCATAACCAATTTCTTAATGCTATTATATTTATAAGTTATATAGGATATATAGTTACTATATTAAATGTAATCTATTAGTATAAGTATCAATTAACTCTATAGTAACTTTATAGCTTATAGCTTTTATTTAAGTTGCTTCAAGCAACTGATTTAGCTTATTAAAATTTAAAAAGAGTAAAAGAAAACTAAGAGGATTAAAGTTCCAAAGTAGTAATAAACTAAAGTAGCTTATGTTCATTCTACTTATATTAGTTTTGAAGAAGTAGCTTCAAACATTAATACCTTTTGGAAATATTTGTCCTTTATAATTTAAATTAAATTCTTAAATGCAAATGCTAAATTACATCCCTAAAGTATTAATTTAGTGTTATTTCTGTTTGATGTATTTAGTATTTAAAATTATCTAAATTGGAATAGTATATATCTAAAATATAATAGTTAAATAAGAGTCAATCAACTCTTAATAGAAATTTTTAAATAAATAATAGGTTTCAAAGGATTCTAATTTTACAGTATGCATTATAAATTAAAGAGATTATATAGTTTAGAGAAAGAATCTAAACAGATTTGAATAAAATACTAATAGATACTAATAAAAACTGCTAAATAGTGCTAATTAATTAAACTACTGCTTTATTCTATTTTTACGGAGAAAACTATTATAAATCGCTAATTAAAATACCATTGAAGCTTTAATTAATTTTATAACTGTATGGGAGTTACATGGTTAGAGATAATTGCTTCTAATAAAAGAAATTATGATATTATACATTTTTAATTATAAAGCTAATCTAAAAACCAACAAATATTGAGATACTCAAAATGCATTAATTACCTAATGAATAGTAAATAAGAAATGATAATACAGGCATAGTAATAGAAAAGCTAGAGTTTATATTAATAATTTAAATAACTCTAATCTGATTAAAATTTTATCTTTCCTTATATTATATTTTCTATCTTAAGCAAGGTTTTAATGCAAGCCTTCAATACTTCAATAAATATTTAGGTTTTTTAATGTAGCATTTAAAGTAAATCATAATTTCTAGAAGAATAGTAAGTATATCATGCTATTATAAATGCTTAGTTTGAAATAATTAGCATAATGAATGGTAATTTATAATAGCCTTAAATTACTTAAAGCTAGCGAGTAAGTTCGTTTTTCTATTAAGCATAGAAGGTTTAGTTACCTATACATATCCTTTTGATTCTAATTATATTCACTTTCACTTTGTATTTTAATAGCCTTTATAATTTTTAGCATCTTGCAAGTTCTCACATAATATCACCTCTAGAAAAAACAATCAATAAAAATGAGATTTATAAATTTCTAATAATTTTATTGATAGTACATAAAAGCATAGTGAAATGAATAATTTTAGAGAAGATAAAGCAAATTAAAGAGAAATAATATCTTTGAATAGCTTAAGTTAAACTGTAACAACTAATATTTATACTACAACTAATATTCATCTATTATATCATTTCCATACATCTAAATCATTATACTTTAATAACCATTTATTACATTTTAATAGTCTTCACACTTAAATTTTAAAGCAAATTTAAATTATAAATTAAAAATAATCTATAAAAGGCCAAGAAATTTAAACTAGATTATTAAGCAAGGATTTAACTTTGAATGATTTAATAATTAAGATAAATTGAGTATAAATATGAAGTAAAAGGCTAATTAAAATAAAAAGCAATAGAATAGAGTTAAAATAATTAGAATATTGAATGATAAAGTATTAAACAATATTAATGAAATTCACAAAACACTTAGTATTTACTATCTAGTTATTACAAATTGCATGATAGTTGCTATAAATTTTTAATTTTCCTCCACTTTTATTAGATTATAACTTAATAGTAAAGGATGATTTTTTCTTCTTTTATTTACAAATGTAATTTTTTAAAAATCGAAGATGGTTAATAAAAAGGAATAGATTTGTTAATAAAATAGCATTTAAATAGCGAGTTGTTTGTTATTTCAATTTATCATTTTTCAGTTAAAACTCTATAGCCTTTCCAATCGTTTGGTGCTTCATCTTAAAATTCTTAGATCACTTCTATTAGAGTTTTACTTGGACCATCTTCACCCTTATATCTCATTTTCAAAGTTTCTTCAAAAAATAATTTAGCAGTTTTCCAATTTCCTTTTAAATATTATTCAAATCCAGCAGCAAATTTTCTAAGAAACAGCTTTCTAATAAACTTTCTCATATTTAGAATATCCTAATCATTAGAAATAATTTAAGAAACAGGAGTCTACAAATTTTAGTCAAAGGAAGCTTTTCTCAACTCTTCTCTTGATATCTTTTATACAATTTTTTTCTTTTTCCTCATTTCTTTACTATCTTATTCATTAGTTTGAAGAGTTTGAATTTCAAGATGATCAAAATCAATATCAAATGTAAACAAATCAAGAGGTTGATTGCTCCCTTTAACTGTAACTCTATCAATTTACCTCATTTCTTGTTTAGTTTCTTAACTAATTATGGAAACAAGTTGTCCGGAAACTAAAATAGGAACACCAAATTACTTAGTCGCTGCTTCAAGTCTTGCAGCCATATTAACATTAGGAGAAAGATACGATGCATCAATTTTAAATTCACTACCAATTGCTCCCTAAATAAAATCTTACTTCTATAGATCAGCCACAGTGAAGACCAAATCCCATTCTAACTTTATAATCACCTCCTAATCTTTCTTTTAGCTTTTCATTTTCCCGATACTTTATTACGAGACTTACTTTTGAGAGTTTTTAGCTTGTATTGATTTTAGCTATTATTTTAAGAAAGCTTATTAAAGCCATATCTCCTATTTACTAGACTTAGTAGCAGCTTTTTATTTTCACTTCTTCTTAGTCTTACTAATCTTTAATTATTTCCATAAACTCTGCAGGAAACTTTCATACTAATAAAAAAGCGTCTCCTATGTTTTTGTTAGCACTTCCTGAAAATAAATCTACCAGAGAATGAACAATTTCAGCAATTTCATTTACGAAAACCATTACTCCTTCTTGTAAAACTTCGGTAGCGTCTGTAAAATTCCTTATATCGCAGAAGCCAAAAATAGCCTAAGTTCTTTTACCAGGAATCATAGGATTGACTTCTCCGTTACCAGATGACATATTTTAAGCAATTACTTCACTACCTGCTTCTCCAAATCCTAAAGCAAGTAAGGCTCCAATTTAAATAATAGTTTTTTCTAAAAATTCAGTTTCCATAGGTTATCCGCTATTCTATTTTTGTTTCTTAATCTGCTAGTCTTTTTAGAAAATTAGTTGCTTATTATACTCTTATTCTTCCTCTTCTTAAGCTGCCTTTAGAGGATTTTTTGCTATTTTTGTGACTTTTTATATCATATTTTCAATAGGCCCTAAAATAATGTCATTAGTATCTTTTGAAAACAGAATGCTACCAGCTGCTAAAACAATGCAGATGAAGATAGTTCTTGCTATAGAAAGGATAGCTTGGAGTTAAGTATCAGATCTTAAGTCAAATACAGCTATAGAGTTATATTTATAGTCTTTATCATTAGATAGAATTATATACTCTATTTCATTATTTCTCAAATCCTCATAGTTAGTACTTGCTTCATAAGGATTTTTTATTCCTGCGTAAATGTTTTCTATTTCTAAGTAGATAAGCGGGTTTCTAGTATCTTTATTGATTTAAATATAAGAATTGTAAGCAAAAATTATACCTGTTACATCTTATTTCTATACGAAGTAATCCAGCACTTTTAGGCCATACTTATAGCTATGATTTTCTTATATATAAGTTCCACTTTCGAACAAAGATAACCCAAACATCATGGCAAGCACCAATACTATTACTCTCTTTGTAGTTAATTCCGATAATTTTTTTCCTACTTTAGATTCATCGGGAATTTCAAAATCTTCTTTCTCCTCATTTTATTAAAAATGATTCTTAAGCAAGCCGGCCTAAATAGTAGTAATAGGTTCTGGCTAAAATACCTGATTAATAATAATATTTCCTTCATTATCAACTTCATGCGATGTACCTTTAAAAATTTAATGCAAGGTAATTTTATTAGAATTCTTGGAGGATAAAGAATTATCTCTAATTAGTTTCTATTTTTATTCTTTTATTTGTTGGTTTTCTTCTTCTTTCTACTTGAATTCTTCTAATTAATACTCTGTGCCTAAGTCCATCATCTAAATGTAAAAGCTTACCTTTTAGTTATTAGTTTAATTTTCTTTTTCTTGATCTTATTGGTTTTCATCATAAGTTGGACTTGCTGCTTAAGAAGCTAGCTATTAACGTTTTTCATTTAAAGCAAATGCTTACTTGGATACAGTTACTCTCTTAGTAGTTCTTCTAGAGGCGAGAATTACTTTTTAGTTTTCATTATTCTCTTAAGATGAAAAGCTTTATTTCCTTTTGCTAGGCTATAAGATAGCAGCAGGATTAATAGTATTTTCGTCTTGGATAATTTAATCTTTCATAGCTTGCTAGGAGAGCTTGTAAAGCTTGACTATTCGAATAAGTCTTATGAGCCTAATTATTCTAATTACTCTTCCTGCTCTGGTTCCTGCTCTACTAGCTCTACCAGCTCTTGCAATTTATGTGGATTAAGCTGCACTATTAGATGCTCCTGAATTATCAATAATGGAGTTTCATATTCAACCTATGTCTGGAATAAGCGAAAAAGTTGACATTAAGTCAAGTCAAAAAAAAAATCCTAATCAATAATGATCCTTAAAGAAGCAGGAAACTATAATTTCAAAAGAAAAGAACCATAAGCACACAGAACTAATAGTGTAAAATACAGGATCAGCAGACTAAAGTTAAATATTACCTTATCTGTGCTTGCTAAGCGTATATCATCACCAAACAAGGCATAAACAGTAAGTAACGTCATTCAAGTTGTAAACAATCAATGATCAATCACTGTCTTTATATATTTTTTACATAGTGATTCTTTTTTCACTTCTATCGATCCTGAACTAGAACTTTCCGAAAAAGAGTTACTTTAGGAACGAATATCTTCAATTTTTTCATTTTTTGAATGGCGTGATGAGTGGTTACTTTTTTTTTCTTAATCTAAAATAGAATTCTTTTCCTCATTTATTGGGACTACTTTGTTTTGAGGAATTTGAATAGTTTTGAAATTAAAATCTTCTTTAAACATTTCATTATGTTCTGCTTAAGGAGAACCTCTGCTTTCAAGAGTAATTTATCTCTTAATTTCTTAATCTTTGTGAAAAGGTTAATATTTATCTATATCTTCCTCATTTGTCTTTTACAAAATAGATTCTGACTAAAATTTAAATCCATCCTTATCTATTGTTTCGGCTGATTATACAGGAAATTGCATTTTATTTACTAAAGTTATTTTAGTTAAATAGCTCTACTTAATTTTCGTACCTTTAAATGTTTCCTTAAGTACTTATTATTTAACTGTTAAGAGCCTTACATACTCTATCACTGGACTAATTATTATTTAATCACCTTGCTCTTTAAATATCATCTTTAATAATCTATCAAAGCCTTCTTTTAACTATGTTGGCATAAAGCAAGCTTAACAATAAAATCAACTATCGACTATTTAGAAAACTACTTTATTTTACCTTATGCAATTAATAGATCAGCTATCAATAGATATGCTATCTTTTCTGCTTAAAGAGAGTAGTTTAAGAATAGCAGTAGACTATTAGATTTATATAATGCTACTAAACTTTAAATGCAAAGCAAACAAAATTATTCTTACAAACTTTAGGAATTAATCTTAGTAGTTTAATTTGGCAAGATTTACCAAGTAAAATATTTGATCTAGCTAAGCATTGATTTAATCATTCTAACTATTATATTGCTTCTATTAAAAAGCTTTTATATAATGTCATTCAATCTATCTATTATCTGCTTATATAATCAGATTTCTTAGTTACTCATATTATAGTTTAGTGCTTTATCATCTTAATACTTCTAGATTTCTTAAGTGAGAAACTAGTTAACTTGGAATGCTAGTTTGATAAATATAAATAAACCCCTTAAATTTAAATTATCAGTATTTTGCTTTACTTATAATTGCCCCTTTTAACTTAATAGCAGAAATTATTTGCAAGAACTAAAAACTAAGAAATTAAAAGGTATAGTAAAGAGTAAGCAATAGAGATTAATTATATGCATCATATATAAAAAGCTAAGGCACATAGATATAAAAATAAGCAATTGCTTTATTTTGTTAATAACTTAACTAAGTAGTATAGCAACTATATATAATATAAGCTTTTGCTTCCATTAAATCCTTTAACAGTACCTATTTTGTTTATAAAGAATAGACTAATTAGTATTAAAACTCTATTTTCTATTAAATAGTTATTAATGGCTAGTTCATTAAATGCCTATTTTTATTTCCATTAATTAGTTAAAAATTAAAATTACAAAGTGTTTGTTTCTTCTTACTCCAAACTAAGTTTTTTTGAATGACTAATATAACTACTTAATTTAGTATGAATGGCATAGCATTTAAATAGAAATATTATAATAGATGTGCTTTAATAAATAAAGTAAATCAGTTAAAATTCAACTCTTTGTTCAATATTATAACTTAAAAGCATTCATTAAGTCAACTTAAAGGATAAAATGAAAAGCAAATACTTTAGAAAGTTATTAAATAATATTAATAAATGAGGTTACTATCATATCAACACTATTTTCTTTTAATTATTTTTCTGCTTCCTAGCTTCTTAGATACGTCCATCTATGCTGATTTTTCCCTTAAATATGAAGTTTATATGTAATTACCCATTTTCAATAGAAAGAGTAGGGTCTAATTCTTTTATCTATTTCAAAATGAAACAAAAAATCTCTTAAGTGAGTTTTATTCATTGAAAAAGGAAGATAAATTTACTTATAATCCAATTTCTACAAACTCCTTTTTACTTTTTTTATCTTTAAAGTTGTTGCTTGAAATAGTATTAGTTTGTTATTGATTAATGCTCCTACTACTTTTGTTATTTCATCTTTATGTATTTTAACTTTTGGCAATTTAGATTTTTTTATTACTTTTATTAAGTGAATTCATCAAGGAAGTTAGTTAACTATTTGAAGCTTGCTTCTTTTATGGAATGCTTTATATGGTTTAGTTTATTTCTTGTTAGGCTAAAAATTCCTTTTAACAAGCTAGCAGATTTTAGTTTTTTAGTTAATCTCTTTATGTTACTTAGAAAGGCGTTACTGCTCTAGAATTTGAGCAAGAAAATGGTTAATTAGATTGTCGTTAGGGAGAATGAAATACTTATCTTTGTGTCAAAGGAATCTTATAATCTTCATTAGGTATATGTGATTTATTCTTCATATGTAATTCGCTTATTCTTCCTTAAGCATGATTTAAGCTGCTTTGACTAGTTTGCTCATCTTCCTGTTCATTTTTATCATTACACTCAATAATTTCTGAAATTTAAGAGATGAATGCATCTTTAGATTAGTGATTAGCTAAAATTTCTTGGAATTTGTTAACAACCAAGTCAATTTAAGAAATTCGCTTTGCTATTTTGATGCTGTTTTATATTTGATTTTCCATATTTATATACTCTTTTAAGTTATTTTACTTTCCATTTGTAGCTCTCTAATCTTTTATCAATTCTTTAGAGCTTTGTCTGCTTGCTGTTGTTTTTTATTACTATTTAGCTTGGTTACCGTGAGATTCAACACACTAAGCTTTAGCATCTTCTTTTGATATAGCATTGCTAATTTTAGATAAGGAGCTATGAAGTTTTTAGCTTGAACTTAAAGTTTGGCTTAACCTATTTTACTTTCTTTATTACAATTTGATTTGATTGTAAGTCTTACTAGCGCTTCTTAGATCCAAGGCTTAGAAAATTAACATATTTCGTTCTTTTTTCATTTTATTAGATATCTTGAAAGGTAAATTTAAGTATTGAGTATTGAATTATGAGTTAAGAGTTATAACTTTAAGATGATAAGAAATTTATAATTAACATAACTTTTCACTTAAAGCACTCTTCCCAAGCTTTCTCTGCTTTGTCGTTTATTTCCTTCCAAATACCCTCCTTGTTAACTTGAGCTATTCGATCCAGTTAATCTTTTACTTTAGAAGCATCTTGGTTGTTTTTTCTTAGAGCAGTGTATAAGTTTAAAAGTGTTACTTCTTGTAGATGTTCATCCTCTACTGCTTTCTAAAGTAGAAACAGAGCTTCTTAGCTTCTGTTTTCATCCATTAAGTAGCATATTCCTAATGCGTTTAAAAGAATAGGAGTTTCACCAAAGCGCTCCATTAGTTCATTGAATGTGGCCATTGCTTCTTCATGTTCTCCTTTTAATAGCTAATCGCAAGCTACAGAAAATTAAGCAAGAGGATCATCTTCATTAGCAATTCTCACAGCTAACTAATGAGAAATATCAAACATATTAGACTTTAAAAGTACATTAAGTAATAAAGCTTGGGCTTCAATAGACTCATGAGTTTGAATAGTAAGCAGCTTTATAGCAGTATTAACATCATTTGCATTCTATAGAAACAGCGCTAAATTGTTGAAGAAGGAAGGCTAGTTCTTAGGTTACTTCTACAATAGTTCCTAAACACTCTAATTTAGAATTTCACTATTTTTTGGATCTTCAATTTGTTTAATCAAGCTTTTAAGAGCCATTGCGCTTAATTCATTACTTTCCGATAAGGCATGCGTTAGTTAATATGCCTAATTATAATTCTTAAGATGTGCATATGATAGAGCTAAAAATGGAAGTTTACTTGGTCCCTATAAAATTTTTTCTTCTTTTAAAGCAGCCAAATAGTTTCCAAGATAATAGTTGACTCTCAAATTAAAAAGAGGATCTTCCATTTTTATTGATGTAATTTAATTAAATGTAATCATCATTTATTTAGAATCATCTTAACTACTAGCTTAGTTCTTATTAATTAATACCACAAACTCTTCTCTGCTTCTCCTTATTTAATTCGTACCTATAAGATTAAACTTTGACTGAACTTAATTGCTAAACCTTATTCAGCAAATCTATTTCCCTTTATAATCTAAAAGCAATTTTTTAGATAAATAGAACTATTAAATAGGAAGCTAAAAAGTATATATCATTAAATCTTATCTAGTTATAATAAAGTTCTTAGACAATCAATAGCTAAAAGATTGCTAGAGTATAATATGTAAAGCTTCCATTTTATTTTTAACTAAAGATGGTAATTAATTATTGATAGATCTCAATTAGTGAAGATAAATTAGCATCCTTTAATTTACTAGTTTATTATTGTTACTTCCTTCATTTCTTCATTCTCAACTAATTATTACTTAAATGCCTCTAGCTTAATAAATTTGATGTCTATTTAGAGTTAAAGCATTTTATTATAATCATGTAATAGACTTAATTATAGTGAGTAGCTAAAGGCATGAAACTAGGTTCTTATTAGACTATAAGCAGCTAAGATTGGTGTGATGCTGAAATGAGATTTTTTACAATTTTTATAGAAATGCTTTCTTACATAATAGCATTATCTTATGATTTAAGTATTCTATAGTTACAAATTCTTATTTAATAGCGCTATTAGAGTATTTGGAGTAAACATAAAGTAAATTGGTTTTAGGGATATATAAAAGTGTATAGTGCTAAGATGAAATATTGGCTGATGAAAGGGTTAGAATTAAATTGATAAACTTAGTTTATTTAATTAGTTTCATGTCTGAAAATCATTTCTCATTAAATCTATTTAATTCATTTATTATATGGCGAGACGTTTCTTCATAAACAACATAGACACATTTTTAGGAAAGGCCTTAGTTGAGCAATTTAAAACTCCAGAAGATACAGAAGGATAGGAAGAAGGAGAAAAGAACATTATATTAGGAACTCTTAAAAATTCAAAGCAAAAAATAAAGCCCAAAGATGTAACTAAAATCTTATTAAGAGAAAAGCCAAGACTTTTCAAAAAATACATTTTAGAGTGCGATGTTCTCGTTTATGATCTTACTGATAGTGATCTAGAAGAAATTGAGAATGTCATTAGAAACATCAAATCTTCGAAGCTTGAAAGAGAAATTATTTTCATAGCTATAAGTTCTGTACTTGTTTGGAGTGGAACTTAGCCAAAGTTTCGTGAAAAATTACCTGAGGAGCCTGATAGTGATGGAGATAATAAAGTGACAATGAAGGGTTCGTCTGATGAGGAAGAAGAAGATGAAGACGAAGAAGAAGATGAAGATGAAGAAGGAGAAGAAGGCGAGGAAGATGAAGAGAATGAGGAAGGTAAAGCAAATAAAGAAAAGAAATAAAAGAAAAATAAAAACCTTTAAGAGGAAAGCAAAAATCTTGATCAAAGCAGGCATAGTGACCACTCTTCATAGCGTAAAGATAAAAGTGAAAATGAAGCTGAAGGTGAAGAGGGTGAAGAAGGAGAAGAAGGTGAAAAATAGAAGAACAAAAAGCATCAAGAAGTAAAAAAAGAAGTAAAAAGACTAAAAAGAATTCCACACACTGAAGAAGATTTACCAGCAAGATAAACTATTCCTAAGTATTAGGCAATTAAAAACATAGAGTAATTACTCATGTCAATAAATAATAAAGAAAATTTCTTCCCTTACGTTGTTGCAGCTGGTTTCCTTTATGGAAAAGGAGAAAATGTCTTAACATATCACTTCAAAAGTGCTTGGCTAGAAAATCCAAGATAACTACCTTATATAGATTTAGGATTAAACATAGTTCCCACCATTCATATTAAAGATCTTACTTAACTTCTAGACAAAATAATAAACACAAAGCCTGAAGTGAAATATATAATAGGAATAGATGCTGCCAAAAAATAAACTTAGAAACAAATTATTGAAGCAATATCAAAAGGAATTGGAACTGGAGAAGTTGTATAAATTACAAAAGAAGAAGCTTCTCCTGAATGGGCTGAAGTTCTAACCACTGATTTATGGTTTAAGCCTAGTACTTTACTTGTTGCACCAGGCGAAGAGGAAGCCGAAGAAGAGGCTGCAACTGATTTTGAGTGGCGATGTAAAAGAGGTCTTGTTCAAAATATTTCTATTCTTGAAAAAGAGTTCAACGAATATCGTGGTTTAAAGCCAATAAAAATATTTATAACTGGCCCACCTAATTCAGGAAAGTCTTATTACTCTGCTAAATTAGCTGTTCATTACAACATTCCACATATTACAATTGAAGATATTTATAATCTGATTAAGAATGATTAAGGAGAACTTGGGAAAAAAGCTAAAAAAATGAAAGAGCCTTATCCTGATGAATTAATAATTCAAGCTTTCTAGTAGCGATTGAATGCAAATCATTGTCGTAATCGTGGGTATGTTTTGGATGGATTTCCAACAAATTACCAGAATGCTACAGCATTATTTACGAAACTTGTACCTAATGAGGAAGAAGCTTAGGAAGAAGATCAGTAAAATCTTGTACCTGTCTTATATGAAGAAATTTACCCTGCTTCTGTCATAAGTTTAGCTGCCACAGATACATTCCTTCTAAAAAGAGAAAACGGAAATTTGAAGGAATTCCAAGAAAGATTATAAACATACAGGCAATCTTATTTAGAATCTTAAGTTGAGGATTTCTTTAAAGAAAAGCACTTAGAAGCATATCAAATGGAAGCTAACCAGGATGAGTATGATGCCTTTTTTAATATTAGAATATATGTCGAGAGAAATGGAAGGCCTTTTAACTATCTTGCTACCGAAGAATAACTCCAAAAAGAAAGAAATCTTTACGTAGAGGAAATTAAGGAAGAATAACTTTAAGAAATTATGTTCTAAAAAAACCGACTAGTTTCTATTGAAAACGAACAAAGAAATCAGATTGAAATACAAGCTAAATTGCGCCTTGAGCAGATAAAAGTAAGAGAAAGAGAACTTCTTGAAAGTAGAAGCATGCCTCTAAGACATTATCTAATGGAAAATATCATTCCTGTACTTACCGAAGGGCTTATAGAAGTATGCAAGGTCCTCCCAGAAGATCCTGTAGACTATTTAGTAAGTTAAATTATTTTTAGAGTGAATTTCTATTCAAAAACAGTGTCAGGTCAGTGGATTAGGATTTATAGTAGTATTACACTCCTTGAAATAATTATTTATTTGACTTTATAAGCATTTATATTCCCTTAATTATATTCATACTATACTATTTTCTTCTACTAACGTTTGTTCCTAATATTAAACTCTTAAGTATGAATCATTCATGAAAATACTTTTGCAAATAAAAGGAAGCAAAAGAGACTAAGGTAATATAAAAAGTAAGGAGATTTGTAGAAATAAAAAGACTTTAAATTAAATTTTCTTATCAAGTTGGTTTTATAGCAGTTTAGGTATATTAAATGTAGTAGAATTTCAAAAAAAGAGTTAATCAGTTAAGTCCTTTAAGAAATATCTCTATAGAGGATTTTGATATATATGAAGAGAAATATACTGTAAATACACCTCGATCTTTAGATGCTTGTTATAGTGATGGTATTGATCCACATGAATTGCTTTATAAACCAATTTCGAAGTTCTGACATGTGAGCGATGACTCTGAAGTTCAGAAAATGCATTTTGAGTTTTTTGAAGGAAAAAGACTCAGTAAGTTTCTATGCAGAATTGATAGAAAGAGTTAAAGCAATAAAGGAAAAGAAGTCAAAAGAACTATCTAAGTCTGCTATGGATTTTGACAAAAGATCTTTTTCTGTTTCTCCATCTCAATTGAGTCACTTACCAACTTCCTTTTAAACTTAAAATTCTCCTTTTGCTCTCTCTAATGCTTAAACTAAACATATGCGACTCATTGAAAATATTATAAAAAACGAGGAAATTATGAATAAAAAATACGAAGATTACCAGAAAATTTTCATTTAGCGTGAATCAAAACTATAGGAGGATTAAAAACGCTTTAAAGAGCTTGATAAATTAAAAAAGTAAAAGCAAAAGTAGAAAGAAAATAAAAAATTCCATGTACTTGGACGAGCTGAGTAGTAAATGCAAAAAACATCATAAGAACTTATTTTAAAAGCTTTTGAAACAGAGTAAAGGGTTTAGGAAAGATAAAAATTTAAGAAATAGCAGCTAGAACAGAAAAAGTAGGAAAACGAAACAAAATTGAATGCAAAAATATCTAGAGCCTAGAAAAATATCTTAGATTTAGAAAAATTAAAGCAGTATAAATTTTAAGAAAAGTAGCAAAAAGAAAAAGTTATTATGTCTAGAATAGATATTATTAAAAATGAAAAATTACAGTAAAGCTAGTAAAAGAGAACATTAAGTTAATAAAAAAAATTTTAGGTATTAAACTAGAATACGAAATAGAAAGAAGAGAAAAGAGATGTATATATTTAGCACTAAATTGATTTAGAGGAAAAATATAATTATATTATGTAATAAAAAATGAAGTAAACATATGTATTGAGATCATTATCTTAATCTAGAGATTAAAAAATTGCATTAACTCGTGAAAAGGAAAAAGCCTAGCTGGAAATTAGGAAAAAAATCCTTCTGGAGAAGCAAAATAAAGCCTTGGAAAAAATATAAAAATAAAGAGAATTGAGTGAAAGAAGCTTATTTTTGTAATAAGAGCAGAGAAAACTCTTATCTATCAACAAGCAAATTAACAGATAACGACAAGCGAAGAGAGAAGAATACTTAGTTTAAAAAAAGTTAATGAAAGCTAAGGAAGTAAATTAAAAAATATCATTTTATTAGTCTGCAAAAAATAGATTAATGTCAGAAAGACTAAGACTTAGCACTGAAAATACGTTATAAAGAATCTAAATAAAAGAGACCCTAAGAAATATGGCAATTACTAATAAATTTGATATCAAGAAAGTGTAAGTTTTTATGCAGGAGAAATCTTTTTACTTCAGGTGCAAGATCCCCCAGCAATACTACTACTTATTATCGAAGTGTAAATTCAACCCCTGTTGGAAAAAATCATAAGAAAGGATATAGTTTTATGGAAGAATCTCAAAAAAACTTATGATTATTTAATTAAAATTTATATAGGCAATTTAAAACATTTTACCAATTATCTATACAACTTGATACTCAACCATATTCTATCTAGAGGACTACCTATTTTTATCTCTATTATAACCAAAACATAGATATATTATAAGAACTTTAAATTAATTTCAATGTACAAATTAAATGGTACTTTATCTGCTTTCTCTTTGTTTTATACTAAATCAAACATTTCTAATTATTTAACATTAAACAAAAATGACATGCTAATGAAATAATTGCTTATTTTTCGATAAATTTAGAATTTAAAATGAAATAAAGGTATATATAATTACATATAAATTATAGCAAACTATATCCATCCAAGTATTTGTTATAGCTATTATAATATAAAATGATTTGAAAATAGCTAATATATAATATAAAAGTAATGAACTTTTCAAATAAAATAAGCATATATATAATTAAATAATTATTTTCCTAGATAATATTTACATCATTTATTTAAGTTTTTTTATATTATAAAGCTTCTATGGTACATTTGCAGCTTATTTTGGCAACATTAAACTAATAACAAAGAAATCTTATAATTTTTGTAAATAAAATGATTTTGAATAAAAGCTAGTTTTAAATAATATTTACATTATATTATTTAATATCAGAATCTAATCATTTAACTTTTTTTAAAACTTTAAGATCAAAAGTTTTATTAAAGAACATAAAACATTTTTATCCCTTTATTTAAGCAGCTATTATTAATATAGCTAATTTTCATATCCTCTTTAAAATGAATGATAACTTATTAGTTACATATATGCTATTAGCAAAACTGGGACAGAAACCCTTTGAAAGCACTAAAATTTAATATAAGATTGTTAATAAATTTAGTATCTCCAATTATGTTTATTATAATTGATGCTGTTTTATTATAATTTAATATGCTCTTCAATCTTCTATAAATATAAAGCTCTTTATTAAATAAAAAAAGCAAGGAAAATTGTTAACTAGATAAGAGCTAAATGATTTTATTACGATGCAGCATATGAACATATTTGATAGTATTTTAAATAGAATCTGAAGCATTTGATAATAGAATATGTATGATTTTAACATAAGACCATATACATTTATAAGTATATTAATCAGCATCAGCTATTATTCCATAAATCTATTTTATTAAAATAATTATTTTAAAAGAAAAAGTATTTAATATTTAAGGATACCTAACGCTTATTATAGCATATTCATTTATTTCTTGTAAAGAAATAAAAAATTAGAAAGTTACAAATAAATCAATATTCAATTAATAAATTTATAAATCCATATCAATAAATTTACCTTATTTTAGCTATTATTTTACTTTGCTTATTTTCCTTTCTATTTAATATCTTAAAATAATCAATAAATTTCAAAAATGTATTTAAACCTCTTTAAATAATTTCATCTGATTTCCTGCTTAGCTTTTGCATAAACTTTAGAGTTCATCATAATTTATGATAAATTAAGATATTCATTAAGCAAGTGCTTTTAGCTAACATTTTTATATTATATTTATACAATATAATTATACTTTCTAGAACATGCTCTTAAAAGTTTATTAAGCTTACAGAGCTATTTTTAGTTTATGAAGTAATATTAACCAATAGTTTATTAAGCTGCTGTGAACTTAAATTAGAGAATTAATCTATATTTATATTTTTATTATATACTTAATCTCTTTATAGCAACTGTCATTATTTAAATATATCTATATTAAAAGTTTCCAATTTTCTACCTTATTTTTTAAAGATTTTAATATCTATAAATATCTTTTAAACCTTTAAATCCTTAGATAAATAAGTAAAAGAGATAATTATAACTATGAGAAGAAAGTGAAAGAGAGATAATAAAAGATAAAAGAAAGAAATCTGATTATGTTTATAACTAGGATTTTATTTAAGATTTATAAGTTAAGATTGCTTTAAAATGCTAAAGGTGAAATAAAAGTTAATAATAGCATTTTACTAAAAAATTAATCTTAATTTAAGAAAAATGTATATATCAAACTTTTGTCTGCTATTATATATCTGTCTAAATTATATTAGTTCTTTTAATAAATCTAATAAACTTTAATAAATATAGCTTTTCATACATAATCTTATGTTTAGTAGCTCATTTTTATAGAATTTAGATTATATTTTAATTATTTGGTTTAGATTAAAAAGTCTTAATTTTATTTGTATGAACAAGAGGAAAATTTCATACTTTGTGATAAGGAAAAAAATTAGAATAATTGTTTGGCTTTATTTCTTAATAGTTTTAACTCAACAAACAAAATAATAAAATGTTAGTTTTAGTTTTAGAGATAAAAATCTCTTTCAATGACTGAACGCTAAAATGGTGAAGCTTAATTATAGGGAGTATTAATTTTAGAACTTTGAACTGAACTTAAGACTTTGGGTTGACTTTTTGATCTCTAATGAGAGTAACTTGTAGCAATACTTTTGTTATAATTACACATTTGAGGAAATTATACAAATCTAGAAGTTAAAGTTCATGCTGAAATAATTTTTTGTCTTTATTTCTCATTATTAAAATTTAAATCAAATTTATCCCTGAATTTTAATCTATTCATTGTAAGCTTAATATTTTAGTTAAAAGTTTCAGGCTTTATTACTAATGTCCCATGAACTATTGGAGTCTAATGTATTTTTTTAAAAACCACTACTTTTTTAGCCATTTAGTCAATTGTATTTAGCTTTTATATTTTCCTATATTTCTGCATGAAATTTGCTTTCTTAGATAAAAGATTATATACAAGCTCAGGTAACTTCAGTATACTGTTTTTCTTAATTGCCATTAGTTCACAAATATTCGATTGAACAATCACAGAATATTCGCATTTCTTTCCAAAAAATATACTCGATTCACCAAAGCAAGACCCTTCACCCAAAATAATGACATTGCTACTTAATTTTTCTTATCAATCATTTTGTAAAATGCATTCTCCATTTATAACAAAGTATAGACAGTCACATATAGTTCCTTGTTTAATAATAACCTCATCAAATCTACACTTAATTAAGAAAAAATGATAACTCATTCTTTCTTTCTGCACTTTAGCAAGAATTTTAGTTCCTGGAATGTATTTTTCAATATAGTTTTCAAGTAAACGCTTTTATTTTATTAATAAGGAACTCAAGCTATTAACATATTATAACCCATCTATTTGCAAGCACTTTGATTCTACTAGTGATTTAGCTCCAAAAGTTCTAAATTTTTCTGCATTTTCAAAGGCTTTTTCTCCAAATGAATTTACAGGTCCTAAGATAGTAATAATTTTAACTACTTTCTAAGAATTTTATTCAAAAATAGCAATTTCACCAGTCAAAATAATGTAAAAATTATCAGCTACCTAGCCCTTGCGAAAGATAACATAATCAGGTTGAAAAGTGCTAAGCTACATAGTTTGAAGCAAAGAGAGGTATTAATTGTAATTACCTTAGGAAAATATGTACTTTTAATTAGAATACTTCTTTAGAAAATTTAGTAAGATGTTGCAATCATAATCATTACGAATCTTCTTCTTAAGTACTTTCGATATTTTCTCTATCTAATTCTCAAAATTTTCTTAAGGATGTACTTGAGATTTAGACCTAAATTTGTTCTATAGCATAAATCTCATATTTCTCAAATATAATAAAAGCATATTTAATTTTACCTTAATCTTCATTACAGTAAGCAGTTTATTTAAGAAGACTACCAAAGTATTAAGTTAAAGTACTAAAAAACAATATATTATTCAACTTTTTCCTTCTTTTCAAGTGGATAAATAAAGCTACATCATTTTCCTATTTACTAGCAAATAATTAGAAGCCTACATATGCTTAATTTTATTATGCAAATGCAACTAATTTTATTTGCTTCTCATATCTTTCGCTTTTTATTTATTCCCTTATAAAAAGCAAAATTACTTTGGTTATAAGTAAATCATATATAATAGCTATACTTTCGTCACTGCATTTGTCTTAGAGAGATATTAGATAGTTGTATTACCTTAATTATAAAGTTAAATACTTATTAAGACATTAATGGAAATAGTAATTAAGTAATTAAGCTACTTCATTGCAGTTATGTCTTTAACTCTTTTTATTTTTTACTTCTATTTATTCTTCATTTACCTTAAAAGCATATTGACTCAATTAGCTTCAAAACATTTAGTCAAGTTTAGAAATATTTAGTTAGGACTTATAATTGAATTATTTATAGTTAAGGGCCTAAAGGTTTATCAAATAACCTTTAAAAGTAGAACTTAAATAATAATATAAAGTAAAAGATTTAAATGTATTTAATCGTAGTAATCATAAGGTAGCTTTATAATAAGAGTATGACTAAGTATTTAGCTTAGTTGATAGTATCAATAGACTTGCTATTAAAAATTGAAATAAGTAACTATCATTAATTGAAATAAAGCTTAAATCATTTTAATTATTAGTGCTTTATTATAATTCCACATAAAGGATGCTAGCATTACCAGCTTTAAATAGTTGTAGGGAAGTGTGCTGGATTAGGGTGCAAAGATAAAAGGGTGAAGGAGATTAAAGTAGAGATAAAGGATTAAAAGTTAACTAATATATTTTAAAAGTTTTTTAAAATCAGTTTAATTTCTTTGGGTCACTTCTTAAAGATTCTCTAGTACGCATTCTTCCAATTACTTTTAGTACTTCGTCTATAAGCAATATAGGTGCTGCCCATGCTAACACAAGACCCCATTCTTTTAAAGACAAAGGAGTAACACCAAATATGTTAGAAAGGAATGGAATATATAGAATCAAGCAATGCTAGGCAATAGATCCAAAAATAGCTAATAAGAGCCAAGGATTTACCCAAGGAGGCATTTAAAGTAGACTTCCATCTTCACTGATTGCGTTGCATGCGTTAAACATTTCAATAACAACCAATACACTTAAACTAAGAGTCATAGCTTTTGCCTTTCCAACTGTAAAGTAAGAACAAGGGTTCTTTGAAAAATCGTAGCCAGCAAAGTTTTAAACTGCAAAACCTTCCCATGTATGACATTTTGAAAAATGAGTTAATTAGTCAAAAGTTACTAGTGAGTGACCATCAGGACTTATGTAGAATATGTACCAATATATAAACACACCAACTGTTGCAATTCCAACATAAAGTCCAATAATTAAGTATCTGAAAAAGATCCAGCCAGAAATAATGGGATCATTACTATTTCTAGGTTTTTTTAACATTATATCTAAATCTGGTGGATTAAAGCCAAGAGCTGTAGCAGGTAGTCCATCTGTAACTAAATTAACCCATAAAAGCTATACACTTGTTAATCCTTCTGGAATACCTATCATGGCCGTAAGGAAAATCGAGGCAACTTCTCCAATGTTTGAAGAAATGAGATATCTAATAAATGCTTTGGTATTTGAATAAATAGATCTTCCTTCTTCAACAGCAGATACTATTGTTGCAAAATTATCATCAGCTAAAACCATATCACTTGCTTCTTAAGCTACTTTTGTTCCAGTGATTCCCATAGCTACTCCAATAGACGCCTGCTTAAGAGCTGGAGCATCATTTACACCATCACCAGTCATAGCCACAATTTCATTCATTGAAAGCAGAACTTGAACTAGTCTTCTTTTGTGTTTAGGTTCTGTTCTTGAAAAGACTCTTCCACCTTATCCTGCTAACACCTGCCTTGCTTTTTCATCAGACATAGCTTCAAGTTCTTATCCCGTGAAAGATGCATTACTTTGATTTGCTTCTAAAATTCCAACCTGCTTGGCAATTGCCTCTGCAGTGTCTTTATTATCGCCTGTAATCATAATAACTCTTATTCCTGCTCTTTTGCAGATTTCAATGGAATGAGGAACTTCAGGACGTGGAGGATCACGCATTGCTGCTAATCCAACAAAAATGGCATCTTTCTCATAATCACCGAATTTTGTTGAATCTTCTAGCTATTTATGTGCTGGATGTTCAGGCCCGTTGTAATTTGCAAGTTATTAGTTGTCAGTTTTATAAGCAAGAGCAAGTGTTCTCAATGCACTTTAAGCCATTCTTTTAATGTGTTACTATATTTGCTCTCTAAATTATTAATTCAAGGGTTCTATTTAACCATTAGACAATAGAACTTTGTTGCAATTCTAAACAACAAACTCTGGAGCTCCTTTAATTAATAATTCATTTTCTTGCTTGCCATTTTTACGAACGAGTACAGACATTGCTTTTCTATCACGTGTGAATTCTAAAGTGGCATATTTCTAAAACTATGAAGCAATATGTAAGTTGAATACCAATGGATCATTAGTTTATTTAAGAGATTTATCATATTTACCTATTTTTTCCACTAAAACTTTTAAGGCTGCTTCAGTAGGAGCTCCTGTTGCTTTGTATTAGTCTTTTACTATTGCTATTGTTGAATCATTGCATATTGAGGCAATTTCAGCAAACTTTTAGATTGATTGATTTTTAAATTGCTCTGCTCCAAAGTTACTAATTTCACCTTTGGGTTCAAAAGAAGTTCCTTCAATTTAGTGGTGCACTAAATCAGTCTGAGATTGTCCAGGATAAACCATTTCAATTACTGTCATTTCGTTGGTAGTAAGTGTACCTGTTTTATCAGAGCATATAATGGTTGTGCAGCCAAGAGTCTCTACAGATGGCAATTTTCTAACTATTGCATTTTTCTTTGCCATTTTTCTTGTTCCGAGTGCTAAGCAAGTTGTAATAACTGCAGGAAGTCCCTCTGGAATAGCTGCGACTGCTAATGAAACTGCTATCTTGAAATAGTAAATGCAACCTTTAACAACTCCTCCATGGCTTTCGTCGAAGAAATGGTTGAAATTCATTCCCCATACGAGTAAGCAAATAACTCCTATAACTATACTTAAGTAATTTCCAAACTGGTCTAATTTTTTCTTAAGTGGAGTGTCTTCTTATTCTTGCTCAGCTTCTTTTACTTCTTTATTAATAGTTCCAATCTGCGTATTTGTTCCAATTCCAATTACAACAGTTTTGCCTGAACCAGCTGAAACAGTTGTTCCTGAGAAAAGAAGATTTTTCTGATCTTAAACAACTGCTTTTTCAATTTGAATACCTTTAGTGATTTTATTGACATCTTCATTTTCTCCAGTAAGTGCTGATTGATTAACTCTCAAAGTGGTTGTATTCATTTAAACTAATCTGCAGTCTGCTCCTATTTTGTCTCCCTATGATACGATTACAATATCACCTGGAACTAGTTCTCTGGCATTGAGGGCAAATACTTTTCCGTTTCTCAAGACATTAACTTCATCAGGCTATAATTCCTTTAGAGCCTCGAGTGCAGCTTCTGCATTAGTTTCCTACCAAACACCAATTGTTGCATTAGCAATTAGAATAAGTAGGATGACAAAAGGTTCTACATAGGCAGTAATTCCTTCTTCTTCAGCTCCTCCCGTTAATGCCAGAATAAAGGAAATTATAGCTGCAGCTAAAAGAATTCTAACAAGAAGATCTTCAAATTGTCCAATTATTTTAGAGAGTAAACTTTCTCCTACTTCTTTTGGAAGTTCGTTTGGCCCATATTTCTCCTATAGCTACTTAACTTTAGCATCATCCAAACCAACTTCAAGAGAAGTTTCCAGTTTTTTGATGACTTCTTGTTCAGAGTCCTAATACCACTGACTCATTTTTATAAATGTTTAGAAATAGAAAAAATTTAATAAATAGGGTATTAATATTCTAGAACCTTCTTTCCCTCTTTATTGTTTCTAACTTTTAATATTTCTTTCTTTTTAAATTTCATTCCTTTGATAATTTACTAGCAATGCTCATTATTAGTTTCCTAGGTAGACCAACTTCACACTAGAAAGCTTATTCTCAAAAATATTAACTAGATACTTCTAAGTTGGACTCTAATAGGTTTCTAACTATCACTTCTTTGCTTCATAAAGCAGATAGATAAATTTAAGGACTAGAAGGAAAAATAAAAAAGAACAAGTTTACTATACTTAATCTTTATTTGTTCTCTACTATATCTTCATTTAGCCTTACAACTAACTAGTTATTAAGCAAATACTAATCAACTTTAAAACATACTAAGGATAAGTAGAGCAGATAGCAAAAGAAGTATAAAATGCCTATGATAATAGTTATCAATAAGTATAAGATTATAGCGTATCTATAAAAAGCTCTCTTAACTTAATTAGTTTAATAAAGTTTAATTTAGTGAAATATTATTAACCCAGTCTGTCAACACAAATAAATTAATAAGTACAATATCGCTTATTTGTAGTTCATAAATAAACTACCAAGTATTTCTGAGGCATTATATCAAATTTAGGCTAAAATGTTTCCTTAAATTTTAAGATGAAAATTAGTAAATATGTTAGCAAGTAATAGCTAATTGATTTAAAGTTAGAGCATTATAGTAATAAGGAGATTATTAACAAACTGGTACAATATTAAGCTATTCATTAAGTTTCTTAATTGATATTCATAGTAAAATGAAATGCTTCTACTTTATATGAATAAGTATAACTAAAGTTAAGTTTACCATCAATGCTAATTAGCTTATTAGAAGCTTTTAAGATTAGTGGTATTGTAGAGTGAAGATAGAAAAATGCTAATTACATTATTAATCCTTTAAAGCAAAAGGACATTGTTATTATCTCATTTATTAAAATCAAAATATTTCAAATAGCACTATCAGATTAACTTTATTTAGAGCCTTTAAAAGAGAAAGTTGAATAAAATTATTAAGCTATCTAGCTTCTACTTAAAATTACTAAATTTATAAAATTATAATTGAAAAAGGATTGAAAGAATGACTTAATTACAATAGCAAATAATGACTAAGTTTAGCTAAACATTATAAATTAGATAATTACAAGTTTTGCCAGAAATAAATAAAACTACATATTTGTGATATTTTAAATATTACCCAATTCTATTAGAATTAGTAAGTTGAACAAATAATATACTAATTTTTAGTTAAGAGAGCTAGTTTTAGATATAATTAGCTAAGATCAATCTAATAATTAAAAAAGAAAGAATATTTTATAAAATATGAAATAGCAATAGCAATAGCAATAGCAATCATTACCTTATTCTTCAAACTTTATTTAGACTGTCTTATTATTTAGAATTTACATAGTCAGCCCATCATGAAATATACTTTATCTATGCAAGTTCTAGTGAGAAGCATTTTTAATAAAGCTGAAAATCATTTTATTTAGTACTTAGCCTAAATAAATCTAATAAAGAAATGACGCTATGCAAAGATATGCATTACATAATGAAGAAAAAGAATAATTAGTAATAAAGTAGCTTTAATCTACATTATTCACTGGAGATTCTTTAGAGCACAGTTGCTTAAGTATAAAAGAGTATCTTAAATAAATAATAGGCTAATTAATTAAAATTATAAATATTGACACTAAAGCATAAAATGTATTAACTATATGAAAACTTATTACTCAATAATTCAGCATAAGAGTCTGTCTTGGAATAATCAACAAATAATGAATTAGATGAGAATTAATCTGAAGGTGATTCAAAGTAAGCAAATAAATTTAGTTAAAATGATAGTGAATCTATAGAAGTCTCAAGTGCAAGTACTCCTGATATAATGCAAGAATACAGAACACTTGTTAGATAATCATAAAATAAGTAAAGGGAATTATCTTTGACTTTTCCATAAAAAAGTTATGATAAACAGCTTTCTCTTAGAAACATTGAGTCCTAGTAGTCTCAAATTAGTAATATGTCTTTTGATAGTTTAATAAGAAGAAATAATTAAAGATAGATGCTCGATACTTTATAATTTCAAGTTTAATAGAAAAGCAAAATTCTTGAAAAAGAGCGACGCGTATTGCAAAATATTGAAAGAGAAAGAAAAGCTTGAACTTAGTAGACTGTAAGCTAGGAAGAAATATAGAAGATAAAATTAAAGCATAGAATATTAAAGAAGAAAATGTAAGTATTCATATAGGGAAAAAATTAACTTCTAAAATAAGCAATATGAATATTTACTAAAGCGAACTGATGACAATAAAATAATCTCTTAAACTTAAGCAGAAAATATACAAAAAATCTTATAATCTCTGTCAAAGAGAATCTAAGATACAGAGGATTCAAACAGAACAATTTCGATGATTTTAGATGAGCTTAATTTTAAAAAGATGTTACTAATTCAGAGTAATGGAAAATAAAAGCTTATCATTAAATAAAAGATAAACGAAAAAAATGAAGAGCATGATTAAAATCTTGAGTATATAGAGAACTCTAAAATTGAAGTAGAAGAAAGACTAAAAGAATACAAGACTACTCAAAAAAAAATTAAAGAATATAGAAATAAACTTGAATAATAGTAGATTGAAGCCCTTGAATAATCAAAAGTAAAGAATGAATGAGATCAGTTAGAAGCTTGAAAAAAAGTATCAATTTCAGAAAAATTAGAATTTCTATATTAGCATTTTTAAGCTGAAGACTAAAATTAATTGTTAGATAAGCATTTCTATAATTTATCTTAGATTAAATTATACGAAGAGGAAAGATAAAACTTAATACTAGGTGTCGACAGAAAAAATAAATAATTATTAAGTTTAGAACGATAAAAAGACTAAATTAAATTGAATCTTACTCAGTAATCAAGTCTAGCATAGAAAATAATTATATCTAAACTGGAACCTATGAAATCAATACCTTAATGAAATACTATCAGATAAAAACTGATACTAGCTAAGCATTAAGCAAATACTTCAAAACAGATTCTTAGCAAGTTTATAACAGGATTGCATAACTTATTAATAGGATTCAAAAAATTTGATTCTATATCCTTTTTAGGAATTAATTATGATAAAAAATCAGATTATATTGATTATAAGGATATGTTACATCTTGAAAATCAGGCGTTTCAAATTATCTAAATCATACAAAAAAAGATTGAAAGTGCTATTTTATATGTGGCTTAAAATTAGAAATTTGCTTAGGATTAAAATAGGCAAAGCTATTAATTATTTATAAGCAAAACTCGCATTTCTGATTTGGTGTAAACATTCAATCAAAATAAAATATTAAATAAATCGAATTCAAGAAGATAAACCTAATCATAAAAAGGAAATTAAGATAATTAGTTGAAATAAAGTCTCTAGATGCCCTTTGTAATGTAATAAAAAAGATAAAGTGCCTTTATTTTATCCAAAACACTAAGTAAACTTAAGTCAATTAGATTAGTAAAAGAAATAAGTCCCACAAATCTTAACTCTGACATAAACTGCAAGATTACTCCAACAAATTTGATAAATTAAAGCAAAAATCCAAAAGTGGATGAAGAGGTGATAAAGTTGTCTATTTTAAAGAAGTAAGTTAAAATTAATCATTTCATTAATGAAAATAAATTTAAGAATAAAGCATTTAAAGAAGGTAAATAAAAGCCCTTCTATTTACAAAATTAAAAATAACAATCTCCAAGAAAAAGTCTTCTACCAGATCAATTTTTCAAATATACTCAGATTTAAGAAAATGAAATTAAAACTGAATTAAGTGAAAAAATAAATCCTTCTATGTTTCAAGAATTCCAAATTTTAAAGAAGTAATTATTTATATACAGTCCTAGCTAATTTGTAAAATGCAAAACAATCAAAAGTAATCATTTGCTTTAGTCAGAATTAAATAAACTGGATCGACAAATACAAGCCTTAAACAGCAATGCATAAAACATATTTAAGAATGAAAAAATGGCTCCTAATTATTCGACTTTGCGGGATTTTACATTTTAGCTTCACAACGAAAAAAAACTTAGTAGATTTAGAACGAAAAGCGATTTATTTTCCAATTATAAATCAAGAAATAACACATAAAGTGAAAGTAATTTTACAGAAGATGTTAATTTGCCTTCTATTAATGTTAGGCTTTCAAATGGAAACTAGAAATAATATTAATTTAACTAAGATACTAGCAATATCTAGATTTCTTCTATTTTTAGAGCAGACACATTTAATACTGAGAGTTCAGATAATATCAGTTTAAAGTAGACTTTAAATTAAAGTTATAATATAAATAAAAAATCATAGAAAAAGTTTGCAAGTGCGAGGAACTAACTAAATTCTACTTTTGACCATAATGCTTATTCATCTGAAGGAAAGCACAAAAGTCAAATTAAAATTAAGAGAGATTCTAGTGCAATAGATTTTTTAGGTGCAAAAGCACAAACAGATTTTGTCTACGAACGCTTTTTAAATAGTGGAATTAATGAATACTCCTAGAGAATTAAGAATTTAGTTTCTGACAATTAATAATTTATCTTATTCTTCAATGAAGCTTTAATAATTATCTCTTAAAGAATACTTAATCTAAATACCTTCTACTATTTTAATTTAATTCTTTTGCTGCAAAATATAATTAATCATTTTAATTTGAAGACTTCTATATTAATAATATAATTCTAAGTTAATAGTTAATATCCAAGATTAGAAAATAATAATTTAAGAGTTTCTTTAGTATTAAGCAAAAAAGATTGATTATAAATGCTTAAAAGGAAATTTAAAAGCAGTATTATATTATTATTTAAATTTAAAACTTTCCTTCAAAATTTTATTATTGTACAATCACCTTAAAAATAAATATTTCCTTATAAATTAAATAAATAGTAGTTATAATCATCTTAATAGCAGTTTTACAAAACTAAATAAATAGAAAGCAAGTCTTTAAAGATATAACTAAGATATATATTTAAATTACTATCAAATATGATAATAATTAATATTAAAACTCTATTTCTATTTTCTACTATTAGCATTTTAATAAAAAAAACTATATGCTCTAGTTTTAGAAATATTTATGCTAAATATGCAATTATAATAATAAAATTTTAAACCTAAAGAAAAAAGAAAATCTTTAGAGTTTAAGGGAATATTTAATATAAGATCTTTGAGTATGAATTTTTAAGTAAATTATAATATTGCCAAAAAGGAAAAAAAATCTACGAAAAATGTCTAAATAGCTATAGAAATAGAGATTATGACATCTTAATAATCCTAAAAAATGAAAAAATAAGCTTCAAGATCTTTTATTAAATGCAAAAAATCAAACTTTTTAAGAAAAATTTAGAAAATAATCAAATTCTGTATAACTTTTAGAAATATTTACATTTTCCAGAACTGAAAAAAATTTTAGTTGCAAGTAAATATATATTGAACTAAAAGAAGAGATAAGAGATTCTGAAATATAATGAAAAAGTAAGGAAAATAAAAAAAGCATTTAGAATTTGATTTAATACTCATATCAAAAAGTAGATCTAAAAGCTTTTGAACTGTTTAATTGGTTTAAAACAGTTATACTTCAATTATTTTCCTAGAAACAGAAAGAAAAAGATGAAAAAGTAGAGCAAATATTAAAAAGTATTCCGATCTTAAAAAAATAGGATTATAGTCATTATAGATTAAAGGTTACAAATAAAAGAAATGAAGAATGAAAAAATATACTCAAGAGAGAAAAAGAATATATTAATTAAATTCTTATATCTATCTGTAAATAAGAAATCAAAAATTTCAAGCATTAAAATATAATTTATCAAAAAAGACTAGGAAGAATATATAAAAAAGAAATAATAATGGAAATTCATAGAAATTCAAGAGAAGCTATACTGTAATCAATTAGGATAAGCCTGTATGATAACGAACATATTAAAAGATACATTTACCAAAAGAATTAAACATGAATTGAAAAAAAAGATAAAAGGCAACTAAAGTTTTATTAAATCTACGAAATTATGAAGGTAAGTTGTAAAATGTTGAAATACTTTTAAGAAAGCCCAATTTAAGATTATTTTATAAATATTTATATAAAATTTACCTTTTAATATTTTTGCTATATTTAAATATATGTTTAAGAATTTTAATTTTAAATGCTAGTCAAATAATACTTTTAATTAGTAAATTAAGTCTTTCACTCTTCCTTCTTCCACTTTTCCAAGTTACAATTTATATACTTGACAATTTCAGTCAATTCGTTGTGCAAATCTACGTTTTCTTGTAACTGAACTTGCTTATAAAGTGAAACTTCAGTACCTTCCTCGCAAGGGTTAATGATAAATAAGCGAATAGGACATTCATATACAAACCAGCTTTACTAATCTCTTTCAAAATGAACTTAGTATTTTCCAAATTATGTTTTTATAGAAATTTCATCAAAACTTTCATCCGTTAAAATATTGTTTCTAATGCTCTAATCTCATTCGCTTCAATTTTGAGGAATAAAAACATTCTTGATTACTGAGAGTGGATACTAAATTGTACATTTTCATTTGATTCTTACTGAAGTTTCTTTGCTTCGATTCTTTTTAGGCTGTGCAATATAAAGGATCATAAGGCAGTAAACCTATATGGATAAATAAAACTCACATAAAAGTAAATATAGAATATCTCATTATACTATTGCAAGTATACACTTCCAAAAAGAATTAAGGCAAATAAAATAAATCCCATTAAACGTAATATACTTCATAAATCTCTTGTCTTCTGCAAGCTTTTTTAAAATAACTCATAGCTTTTAAAATCTTGCTCGGCTATCCACATGCTATTTAAGTGTATGTAGTTCTGTTGAAACCAATTTAAAGCGCTTTTTAAATTATTTGAAAGTTTCTGAATTGGAATAGGGCTATCTTAGTCAGAATCATCACCGAAGTTACTTTATACTTCATTATTTACTATGTTCGTTTTATCAGTCGAAGTACCATAGAAAGATGAACAAGGAGTATGAGATTTATTGGCTGTTGCTTATGATTTAGAAGCTTCGTTTTCGTTGATTGATTTTTGTAGCTATTCAAGTCAGTCCTAAAATGAAAGTTATCTTCTAAACTGTAAAGCTAGCAATACTTGTTTGTTCTTTCAAATTTCTACAATAAATTTTCCGTTTTTCTTATGAAAGTGATTAAGACTTGCTCCTGAAATATCGAATTGATCCTTTGGTTTTTTATCACTTTTTTCGTCGTAATAGCTAAGTTTTGATCCTTCAAGTTTGACGAATCTTTAAACCCAGAATCATTTCTTTTTGATAAAAAGATAAGCGGAATAAGTAATAGGCTTTAATTTTTAATCCATTTTTTTAACATATATATATAAGCATTCAGTTATCTCCTCCAACTCCATAAGTCACTGAAGAAACTAAAACAGTTGTGTCATCCAATTTTCCTCCTGAGAATCTTTGTCCATTCTTTTTAGCACCAACACTAAAAGGAGTTCTTGCAACATTATCAAGGCCAACCTTTATGCTCTTCTCGACTAAGTTTTCAGCAGCTTTTTATTCAAAGTCTAAAGTATTGTATTTTTAAGTTTGCTTTAAAATATTTGCTATTTCATACTCGAACAAGTTATCAAAAAGCCCATCAGAGCCTGCAACTATAATGTCTCCTGCTTTAACAGATTTGCACTAATACTAAGCATCCTTAGGATGATCTAGTTAATGATTTTAATATCTTTAACTAGCTTGAATAAGTCTATGAAGTCCTGCCTCTTCAAGTTATTCATAGTTGCTTGGATCAGGAAGTCTTGTTAATTGATAAGGGCAGTTGAAATAATGTTAAAGCTCAGGCGTTTTATAGTGAACTATATATTCGTTCTTTTGTTATCTAAATATCAGAAGTTGTGAATCTCCCATTCACAGAATGTGCAAATTTTCTTCTCATAAGAAATAGAGCAGAATAGTCGAACTTCCAAAACATTCTACTTAATCAAAAGCTTATAAAAGAATTTCTCTAAGTCCTTATTCAATATCATTAAACTTACCGCATTCTACATAATTTTTAAGTAAAACTTCACAGTTATCAATTAGATCTTACGAAAAATCTTTAGGGTCTACGTTGTATTTTTCCCATTCTCCTACTCCATCAGCAATTCCACAGCAATCAATATTTATGAAAAAAGAGTCCGCACCTTAAGTTTTCCTCGTTGGTTTTGGAATCATAAACCCAGATGATCTTAAAGAAAGTTACATTTCACGAGGTTGAGAATCAAAACTTTCATCCATAAAACTGATTAAGCAAGGAGATAAATTATCTGCGCTTTTAATCCTTTTTTTCAAGAGTACATCTTGGACTTATTTGTTCGGCATAAGTTCTTCTTTAAGATTAAAATCCCATAATTGTTCATTTACAATTCTACTAAGTTTCATCAAATCGTTATATCCCTTAACATATGCAACATTATTCATATTTCCATAATGATCTTAAACTAATGGAAGTCTAGAATCACAAAGCCAGTTTCCATCAATAATGAACTTTATTTAGTAGATACCGCTCTGAATAGGATATTTAAGAAAATAGTCAGATACAAAAATTTATCTATATTTGCAATAAGCCAGTGGAATCTTAACTTTCCAAATAGGAGAAGTAAAATCTCCCGATACAGCAACTGTTTTTCCGCTATATTTCCATTTTAAAATTGGATTTCCACTCTCTTAAGCAATTCTTTCTTACCTTCTAACCTTTCTAGGTCCTATTCCACGGCAAACTTTTTGGATTATAATAGCAGCTCTATTTCTGATATTTTGTATCTTTTTTACTAATCTAATATTGCTGATATATCTAGGAATAGAAACTTTTCAATATCATCTTTTAATTTTGGTAATAGCATCAATAAAAGGCTTCATTTTTGCATCATATTCTTTAAAGTCTTATCATCCAAGGTTTCATTACTTTATTAAAATGGGTTTAAGACTAGAATTCAAGTATTACAACTTTCGCTTATATTTCAAAGAATTCAGAATTTTAAGAGACATTCTTTTTTAGAAAGTTAATATCGTAGAATTGAGATTCTCAAAAACTGCATTTAGCTCATTGGATTATTTTTAGACGAAAGATTAAAAGACTAGATTTGAACCATTATTATTTTCTAAGTTGTTATTTTCCATTTTGATCTGAGCTTAATGCTGCTTTTATATATAAATATTTTCACCTTTTATTTATTTAACTTAAATAAGCTATTATATCATATAAGATAGTTTTCCTAGTATTCTTCAATCAATATAACTATAATTTATCCTCTTTATTTAAACTTCACATTCCTAGCAATGCTTAACATTGTGTTTTACAACTTTAATCATTCATTGCTTATATTTTCTCTTATCAATTATTGATATTTAGTTCTTCTTAAAACATTTTAATATAGCATAGATACATAATATTTATTTTTATTTAAATGTATCATTTAATATTTAAATGCAAGCATTAATTTAGCATACATTTTGCTTATTTATTTACACCTAGCTATCTAAGTAAGGAATTTAATGTAATTATAGTAATGGTTATCTAGTTATTCAGTTTTGAAAAAATCATCTTTAAAAAGTTGAAATTTTTGGCATTTAGGAAAAATATAAAGGTTTTAATAAAAAATTTAATCATTTTTGTTCATTTTTGACACTCAAATCATTTCTAAAGTTGTAGAAACTCGGGAGCTTGTCTCTTGTTAATAAAGCTACGCTTCTAAATAAATTCCGACTTTTCATCTTAATCATCAATGTCTTCTTCTTTATCATCTACATCTTCTATTTAATCTTCAGAATTATCGTCTATATCTTCTTCAGATTCTTCTTATTAGTCTGCAACATCATCTATTTAATCTTCAATTGCATCTTGCTAAAGTAATAACTCTTCAGTCAAATCTTCTTTACTTTCCTCTATATCTTCTGATTTACTAGTCACATCATCATCTTAATCTTCTTAGTTTTCTTCAATAGTATCTTCGTAATCTTCTTAGTACTATTCAGCATCCTCCATATTATCTTCAGCAGCATCTCCTCTTTTTAGATTTTTCCTAATTTTCTTTTAGATTAGCAATTCTTCAGTCAAATCTTCTTTACTTTCTTCTATATCTTCTAGTTTACTAGCTATATCATCGTCTTGATCTTCTTGGTTTTCTTCAATAGTATCTTCATAATCTTCTTAATACTATTCAGCGTCTTCCATATTATCTTCAGCAGCATCTCCCTTTTCTAGTTTTTTTATTACTTTCTTTTAGATTAGCAATTCTTCCGTCAAATCTTCTTTACTTTCCTCTATATCTTCTGATTTACTAGTCACATCATCATCTTAATCTTCTTAGTTTTCTTCAATAGTATCTTCGTAATCTTCTTAATACTATTCAGCATCCTCCATATTATCTTCAGCAGCATCTCCACGTTTAGTTATACGTTCAGATTTTTGTAGTAAATCAGAGCTAAATCCTATTTCATCTAACTCATCTTCCTTATCTTCTTGTTCATCTTCAACATCATTTTGATACTCCTCTAAATCCTCATCGTTATCTTCTAGAGCGTCATCAACATCATCTTCATGGTCGTCCTTTTGAACCAAAACTTAATCTTAACTATTCTAAATATCATTAATTTTAGTTCGCTACATTTGAATCTGGTTTAATTAGTTTGCATCAAAAGCATGTGAAAACATTAAACTAAATAGCAGCAACCAACAAAGAGTCAATCTATTCATTATACTATTGGATCAATCTTGAGATTTAAATATGCTTATCTAGTTGTTTCAAAAACGCTTGTTAAGTTTTTAGCAACTATAAATTAAAGTCCAATTATAAACTTAAATTAGCTTTTATAAATCCTTTAAATATTCCTATTTAATTAACTTCTTCTTTATTTCTATCCAAATTCATCCTATTCATTCTAACAAATCCTTTACATACCTTTATCTTTCTAATTTTATCTTTCTAGCTAAAATAATAGAGAATGATTTACTAAATCATTCAATAATTAGATTTTAAATGATAAAGCAATTAATTTTAGTTGCGTAGCCAAACAAATAATAGAGAATAAGAATGTAAAGGCAGTTTAGACTCATTTAATTAATTTTAAATTGAATATAATTGAATATTATAAAATACTTATTATTAACTAATTCTTCATCTGCTTTAAAGCTTTCTTTTAATTCATAGCAATATCTACTAGCAGTAGTTTATAACTTACTAGGACTATTTATAATTTTTATTAATAGATTAAATATATAGAAATCGTCTTAAAGGTTTAATTATACAAATTTTGTTATTTTAATACAGATTAAATACTTAAAAGGTCTCATAAATTACTAGAAGTAAGTTTATATTTAGCAATAAGAGTAAATTAAATTAAACATAGCAAGACTATTTAAATTGATTATAGCATCTATTATCTTTTAAATTCAATTAATTTAATCATTTCTCTAAGAAACTATTATTAGATATTTTGCTTTTAAAAACTTTTCCTGTCTAATTAAAAGATTAATTGTTTTAAATGAGTTTGTAATTTAAGTTTAGAAACTATTAAATGTAAAACTAAGAAAATTAATATAATAATTAAAAAGACACTAAACACTATTTTCTGAAGATAGACATGCTAATTATTTAATTACTTAAAGAAAAGTTTCTAGAAAGCTATTTAAACATTCTGATTAAATTATTATATTTTAGTCTATATAGTATTTACTATTAAAAAGTAATGAAATTTTAAAATTTTTTTAATCTTAGTAAGTATATTTTTGCTTATATCAAATCTACTTTTTATTATTATCAAAGAAATTAAATTTATCTAATTTATTGAAGAAGCAGAGCCTCTATAGTTATTGAGAAAAGTTTAATAAAAATGAAGCGAAGAATTCTCCTCAAAGATCTTTTCATATTATCTAGTTTTAATGAAAAGTTAAAAGTAAAGCATATAATTCGATAATCATACATAGTTCTTTCATTCTTTAGTAATAAAGTCATAATAAATAAACATTTTATTCATTTATTGCAAATTTTAATTTTAAGCATTTTCAATTAATAGAAGGGGTAAGTGATAAGCACTTATTATATATAATCCTAACTTTTTTTTATGCATAATCAAATAGAAGGGCTACTTAAATAGTTTCTAGTATTCAAATTGAACTTAGTGTAACTTGACTGAGATATATGTTTACTGTTATTTATGAATTAATTTAATCATATAAAATAATTGATTATGAACATACGAAAGGAGATTTAAGTAAAATTAGATACATAAGATAAATTCTATTAACTTTAACTAGACTGCTTTTGGTTCTTATATTTAGCACTAACACTATTTTTCTTGATTAACGATCCTTACTTCTACTTAATTTAATAAAGCATAATCTTAATATTTACACTAGGTTTTCTAATTAATTAAATCAAAAAGATATAGTATAAAGCTTTTAATAAAATAGTGAAAATAGATATAATCTTAAATAAACTAATTACTTAAGAAATATTAAACTAATTTTAATTAGAAAGCAGCACAAAATTATTATTATTATTATTTTTCAGTTTTTTGCAGCTTCATTTAGCTTTTGTAAATTTAATTGCAAAAAAGAAGTACCAATAATGAGTAACTATTCTACTAAATTTAAAGTCATATAAAGGATTTGGAATACTAGAATGCTAAAAACGCGGAATTATATTAGTTAAATAGCCTAATTCCTTGCTTTTGTAAATAATCTTATTCTAATAGCTACTAATTTGGAGATAATTCTTCTTTAGCTTTTCTTTATATCTTTAATTATAAAATAATTTTAAATTAATGCTTCAAATTATTCCGCGACTTTTTATTAAGCAAGTTAAAGAGCAAGTCCAATATGATTTTTAGCTGAAAGCAAATAGATGACATCATATCACTTTTCAGAAGGTATAAATATAAGGAGTAGTAATATCTATTAATTTAACATAAGAGACTGTACATTTAGTGTGTAAGTGTTTTTAACTATACAGTGGATGACAGAACTGCATTTATTAGTTGTGTTATTAAAAACGCAATTCAGTAACTAGTAAGTATTTATTTAGAAATAAGGAGATGTCTTAATTATCAGAGGAAAACTTTGAAAATAGAATCAAAGTGCTTAGTACGAATTATAAGCTTGGAATTATTAAAAAATAGACTTAAAAATAGAGATATAAAATATTAGAACTATGAAAGGGATTCAAGAAGAGTTAATGAAAACTGAAATTAGAAAAATAGAACCTATGGAAGTAACCAGATAATTTCCTCTTTACTAAGATATAAAAAACAAATAAAACTTAATATTAGAACTTATTGAAATACTCAGCTTTTCTGATACTTTGGAAGAAAATTTATTAATAAGAGAAGCAAGAAAATTTTATGAGCAAGAGTAAAATTTAATTCCAAAGTTTATTATGTTCACTATAGAAGATTTGATAAAATTTTAGTATATCAATAAGGAAAAACCATATATCTGAAATAGATAAAAAATGAAACCTTCATAAATTCTTGCCTAAAAGCTCACTTGTAATATATTTAATATGTATAGAAATGAAATAAATTACTTAAAATGAGATCAAACTTATTTTGGAAACTGAAATTCCATATCAACTAAGCCAAGAAATTTTGAGAAATATAATAAGTAAAACTGAACAATATTGTAGCTTTTGGGAAAACGGAAGCGAATTGACTTTAATAGATTGAGTTGTAAAATTAAATAATTGCTTTAAACTTTATTAGATGACTTAATAAATCACTATCTTTATAACAAATGAGTACCTTTATCCAAAATAGTTATTCTATTATCATTTTATCTAAGAACTAGCATATCTGCAAAAATAAAAAACATAAAATTAAAACAAAATTTGATTTAAATAGCCAAATAAAAGATCTATTTCAACTACTAACTATTCATGTTTGCTCATATTATCTTTTTATTTATATTATGTAAATTATTACGTTTATGCAGTTTAACCTAATAACGCTAGCAAATAAGTAGATAATTTGATACTATAATAAAGAAATAAAATAGAAATATGAAATAAATTATAAAATGAATAGATAAAAATATGGAGTATAAAGAACTTTTAATAGTCTAATAGTTAATATTTCTGTTTAAGCTAAACTCATATTGAAGTTATTGAATTTATTTAGTTTACTTAAATCATTTATAAGCATTATTGCTAAGAAATTTATTAAATTACTTTCATTAAATTAGCCTACCAAATATTCTTAAAATTAAATCCAACTAATTCCAATCTTCTGCTTTATTAGGATCCTTAAATAGAGCAATAGCATCAATTAGGAAAATTTAAATTATAATTAATCTATTTTGCTCCTTCTAAAAGATAAAGAAGCTTTGAAAGAATTATTTATTTAACGATAGCCATTAGTGAAGATTATTAATAAAAAGAATTATAAATTGTAAGCTAAACAACTAATAAACTTTTTAATTATAAAATAATTTAAGTTAGTTATTTGACATCTTAAGATTCAGGGCTTTTTTGTTTAATATCTCATGTAGTAACTCTAAAATTCCTTAAGTTGTTTATTGTTCTCTATTAACTACATAAGTAGCATTAAGATTTAAAGATATTTTTAGTCCCGAGCAAGTTTTAGAAATAAGAGTAGAAAGGAGTAATTATAACTAACTTATACTAGAAAATATTTATAAATTGAAAATTACATTCTATTTATAATGTAATTCTTAGTAAAAAGCCTAAATGTTTTTGATAATAATAATGTAGATATTTGTTAAGAACATTCAAGGATAAATAATCACTATAGATGCGCAAAATGAGAAGTGTACAATTTCAAGATTAAAAGAATTAATAGGAGAGAAAGAAGGAATTTAAATTAAACTTTTTTACCTAGCTTGGAATCACAAATACTTGAAAGACAACTTAAATCTTGAATAATATAATATTTAAAAAAATAATACTCTTGCTGTACACATTAATTCATAATTAAAAAAAAATGAGAATTAAGAATAAAAACCATCCGTTAAACAATAAAATAAGTAAACATTAAATTTAATTGACAATAAAACTCAGATATAATAACATTAAATGATAACGAATAAAACTGGAAATTAATTCAGAATTGAAGTGAAAGGGAGTCGGACTTTTTAAAATATAAGTCCATAAGAATAAAATTTATGGTTTTTAAGCTCAAAAAGCTAATTTAATCGTAATTTAATTGAAGATAATTCTAAAGAAGATTATTTATGTCCTATTTGCTTAGACGTAGCATAAAATGCAAAATTTTGCAATAAATGTGATAGAGTATACTGCTATTAATGTTTCAGTGACTATAGAATGAAGTTAAATAAAAAAACATGCTTAATTTGCTATTAAGAATGTGATTTATATGTTAATAGAAATAAATTACAAAAAATTTTTAATTTAAATGTTAAATGCTAGCTTTGCAATAGGAAAGATCTAAAATATCCTAATTTACTTAAGCATCTTCAAAATGTTTGTGAAAATAGGAAAGTTAAATGCACTGATTGTAACTAATTATTCTGGCTTTATTTGCAAAAAAATCACTAAAAGGAATGTCCTAAAAATGTTTACATATGCACAATTTGCTAAAACGAAGTTAGCTTTAAATCTTTAGAGAATCATTAATGTGCTAGAAAATAGTAGGAACTAAAATAATAGCAATAGATTTTTAATATTTTAAATGAAGCTCCTTAATTAAAGAAGCTTACAAATAAACAATAATAATTATTGTTTAAAGTAGCAAATATTATAAGATTAAACATTAATTTTGGATTGCTGTTTGATCTTGCTAAATCTTATGATGATGTTAATGAGATTTTGGATAGATACTATGATTCGGAAACTAATTAACATTCAAATAAAATATTTCTATATATTATACTTCAAAATAACTTAGAAATAGTACCATATAATTTAAGCTAGCTTTCAATTAGCAAAACCTTCGATTTCTAAATAAAAATGTTATTTAAAAGTATTCATATTTGCATTAAAGTATTTAAAAATTTAAAGCTATATTAGTAAATAGCACACTAAAATTAAATCTCTTTTAAAAGCTTAATTGTGATGTTTAAAAATATTTAATAAATCTAGCTTTATAATCCTACTTTACCATATTAATATTATTTAAGCACTACAGAATGGATTCTCTTCTTTATTATCTTATTTAATTAAAAAGTAAACAATTATCTTTTCATTTATTACCTTCTAAAACCGTTTTTATTATTATGAAAAATGAAAATTAAATAATAATTATTACTTTTACACTGAAAAATCTATAGAACTATAATTAGAACGGCTATTAATTAAGTTTAAATAAGATTAGCATTTTAATTAATTAATTAAATAGAAATATTAATAAGGTAGCTTACTCACATAAATTCATAGTATTTAAGCAAATAATTAATAATATTAATATAGTTTAATATACAAAAATTAACTTCGATTGCATCATTTAATGTAATTAAATAAATAAGTTAGCTATTTATCTAATTATAAAAGTATTACTATTAAAGAGGTTTACTAGATTTTAGGATAATTCTTTACTAAATTTTAAATAAAAATAATTTTATATTGTAAACTAAAATTAAATTAAACAACTTTGATTTAATTTATATTTGAAAGGAATTATTGAAGAGAAGATTAGAAATGTTAAAATTGAAAAGTGGTTTATCAATAAATCAATCATAAAGAAAAGAATAGTTTCAAAATTTTTTTCAGTTATCTTTATATGAAGAATTAGAATAAGTAGCATATTGAGGGTTTGAAGAAAATAAGAACTGTATTTAAACATAATTTGCATATTACATTCACTATAACTAGGCAATTTCGTTCGAATATTAAAAACATTAAAGCCTTTATATTTTTTATTACTACTATCATCATTTTATTTGTTTATTCATTCAATATACAAATCTTATAGCTAGTAGATTTTTTTAGATTGGTTATTTTTCATTAAGACAATAATTTTATAAATAAATAGTGTAAAAATTAGATAAAATAAGATGCCTAAGTTAGTAACCTGTGTTAGTTATAAAATAAAAATAGTTTGATTTAAATTTGGATTATATAATAAGTATTAATTCTATTATACTCTTTATAATCTATTTATTATGCTAATTTATATTGTAAATTTTAACAAAAGGCTTAATTATTTTTATTTATTATAATGTAGCTATTTGTTAAAAGCATTCAAGGAAAAACTTTCACTATCGATGTGTAAAATGAGTAAAGCACAGTTTCAGACATAAAGGAATTAATATATGAAAAAGAAAGAGTTAAAAAATAAGATTATTACTTAACTTACAATGCCAAAATCTTGAATGATGAATAAACTATTAGGTAATTGAATATTTAGAAAAACTGCACTCTTTTTATGCACATGAGACTTCTCTCTTTTAATATCGAAAATAAAAAACCAAATTAAGAAGCTTCCGTTTAACAAAAATAAAATCTCATAGTAAATAAGAATATCAATAGAAATCCAATAAAATAAAATTAGATATCTAATAACTTTATCAATGAATTCTATAATGTAATGAATTTAAACCTAATATATGAAAATTTAAGTCCCTTAGAATAAAATCTATGGTTTTTAAGTACAAATAGTGGATTCAATTTTTAGATGTTTGAAGATAAATTTGAAGATGAATATCTATGCTCAATTTGCTTAGAAGTAGCATAAAATGCAAAATGTTGCGATAAATGCAATAGACTATATTGCAATTATTGTTTCAAAGAATATCAAAAGAAAAGTAATAAAAATACTTGTTTAAATTGCTTTTAAGAATGCAATCTATATGATAACAGCATTTAATAGCAACTCATTATGAATCTAAACGTTAAATGCTTACTGTGCAATGAGCAGCATTTAACTCTAGCAAAATTGTTAAAGCATCTAAACGTTTGTAAAAATAGACGAGTTAAATGCTCCGATTGCTAATAATTAATCTGATTTAATTAAAAAGATTAACATTAATATTTATGTTCTGGGAGTATATATAAATGTAAGCTTTGCTAAGAGGTAGTTATATTTGAATTTTTAGGAAATCATAGGTGTGTAATTAAAAAATAGCAACTATAACAATAAATACAGTTTTCCAGTATTATAAAAGAAGCTCCTTAATATTAGTAACTTACACTTTAATAAAAATAATTAATACTTGAAGTAGTAAGCATTATAGGATACGAAGTAAATATTTAAATCATATTTGATCTTATTTAATCCTATGAAGATGTGAATTTGATTTTAGACAGATATTTGGATCTTGCAAAATGACTAATTTACTTATTTAAGATTTTATATTAAAATTACATTAAAATTATTAAAAACTTATAAAGCTAAACTAGTTATTAAATATAATTTTCTCTTTTTACGATTATTTAAACTCATTTAAAAATTCAATTTTCCCTTCATGATACGGACCACCCTACTCTCCACTCCACTCTTTTATGTTGTTCAAGTTCGGCTCTCTTATTTTTTCTTATTTTACATCTTTTTTTGAGAGTTAAAATAATTATTATGTTTCTTTCTTTTCCGCATCCTCTTGCACATATGCTTTATATCTTTTAAATCGATAAAGGTGTTTTTCACTTTTACAACAGTAGCTTTTTCTTCACAGTTGACTTATCTAGTTTCTCTAAGATAATAGGAGTAGTAACTTGCTCCAACTCAGTTTTTCTCTATTTATTCTAAGTCGATTTTTTCACATTGTTCTACTTAAGATTTAATATTTGCTACTTTTCTTCTATTTTTTCGATATTGCTTCTTAGTTATGTATCTTCTACTGTATGTTTTAGGATTAATTACTTTGAATTTGTGATAAAATAACAGAAGATATTTAAGTCTCTTTCCATGGACATGAGATTATGATTTATTTTTACAGCTATTTTTGAGTTTATAAATTAGCTTCTTGTTATCCTTTTTCAGTCTTTTATTTTCTCCTTAGATATTCAGCACCAATTTAATCTTAGTTTATTTGCTGTTCTGTGATAAATCAGATATTATTTCTGAGTGAATAATAGTTTTAACTAATCTCTAAACTTTTCTTAGGAGGTAGAATTCTCGATTTAATAGATGACCTTCTTAAATATTTTTCCTTTTTCTAGAGCTTCAAGAAAACCCTTATTCCTACTTTTTGAGAGGAAGAAAACCTTAGTGTATTCCTTCCTAATTTTTATACTAATATTAAAAATAATAAATAGGTTAATACAATGCTTATATACAATTGACTCTATCCATTTCTAAATAAACTTTAATTAAATATAAAATTAATACTTTAAATGAAGCTATTGTTAGCTGGTGCTTGGTTTAAGGTACTTAGACAATAGATTTATCGTAGAATTTATTTAAATATTATAATTGCAGCAATAGTAATAATGAACAATTTATATATACTATCTTAAAGAGACAATTAATTTATAATAATTTGCTCAAACACAAAAATAAAAAATAGCTAAGATTTTTCTTTTAGATTGAGTAAACTTTTAATTAAGCAAGAAATATAATAAAAATAGTAAAAGCTTAATTAAAAATAATTTTGGTAAGCTTTGATAATTAAGCTTAGATAATATTATCAATAAAATTATTTATTTACATCAAATCTTATATCATTTAAGCAAGCTCCAAACATCTAATTATAATTAAGAAGATTAAATAACTATTAAAGTAAATTACTAAAAATACAGGATGAGCAATACATATAAACATTTAAATTTCTTACTTTAGAAAATATCTATAAAATCTCATTTCATATAAAAGAGAAAGTTATAATCTTTCATTTGGTAATAGTCTAATAGTCTAGTTTAAAAAGATTAGTTGAGACTAATATTAAAAATATATAATTACTGTAGAGTTATCATTTTTAGAAATTCTAAACATTTGAATCTCTCTAATTATGATTGCTTCGTAATTTTTTAAGTTAGATAAATATATTTGATAAAATAAGTATAGCAATTGATTATATTTTGCTTAATTTAGTTTTTAGATTATTATACAAATGGATGAAATTATTTATGAAAGTATATTAAACCTTGAAGACACCCAAACGCAGCTAGGTCTTAACAACATTTCAATAAAGCATACTACAGTAGAAAAGAGATGCAAGTAGTGCTTTGATTTTATTAATGAAAACGAAACATATATAACTGTGCATAATTATTTAGCTGTTCCTAGCTTACACATAAAATGCTTCCAACCTGTTTTTAAAACTTACATTAGACCCGCTGGTATAAAAATAGATAGAGAAGCTGATATTGTAGAAGTACAAAAGTTTTTAAATTGAATTTCTGATTATAATAGACCCTTTAAAATTAAATTAGATATGCCTTTACCTGTTTAATCTAAGTGGTTTTAAGGTCTTTATAACATAAATGAAGGTGAAGCTTCTGGACTTCTTTGTAATTAATTAATGAGTAACTCTTATGTTTTAAATAACCAACTCAAAAGTGTTTTCCTTGAAGTCCTTAAATTTTTAGACCATTAAGAGGTTTGCTTAAATGTGGCCTTTACTTGCAAAGCTTTTTATTTATGATCTTAAGCCTCTGTAATATGGGAACATTATACTAGAACTCTTATGCCAGCTAAAATAGTGAAAAGAGCTCTCTAAGAAGTGAAAAATTACAAAATAGAAAAGGAATTAAAATGAAAGGCTGTTTTTATTAAGCTGTTCCATTGCTAAACTTGTATTGGATGCAAAAAATTTTAGGAAAAAGTGGAAATCTGCCCAGTTCTTCAAAGACCTTTATGCTCTAAATGTAGAAATCCGCCATCAAAATTTTGCTTATGGAAGCAGAATGATTTAGAATACTTGCACTGTCTAAAAGAATAGTGAATTGAAAAAAACTTATAATACATGAAGTTTTCAAAAGTATAAAAGTACTGCTTCATATATGATTTTTCATTTTAGAGAGCACTTCTACCAAAAAGACAAAAAAGAAAGGAAAAAGTAATTAAGCTATTACCAAAAGCAAAAAAACTAACAGACAACGAGAAGGAAGAAATAACGAAGCTTGAAATATAAAATATGTCTTTCAAGTCAGTGGAAGATGAAAGAGTTTATATAAACTGATATGTTGATGAAAGCACAAAAACAAATGCATTTCTAGCTCTATACTTTTATATTGGTATGTATAAGCATTTTAAAGATTTCGAAGTTGTGAAGTACATGGCTGGAATTGAAAATTTACTAAATAAGAGAAAATTAATAGTACGGAAAGAAGATTGCTTAAAGAAATTTAGAAAACTAAAGTGATTTTAATAATATTACTTTCTATTTCTAATTCCTAGTTTCTTTAGATACTTCTTTATTAATACTAAAACCTTATTTAACTAAATTATTTCATATTAATATCTGTAGAAATTTCAGAGGACAACTTAACATTTTCAGAATGAAAGACTGGATAACAGAGAAAATTCAAAGAAATTGATAAAGACAAAAATTAAATTCTTTAGTGTAAAATTAAATAATTTATAGAGTAAATTATATTTAGTCAAGCCAAGCATAATACCCAATTCATTATTAATTATGGATATAGTTTTATATAAGTTTTAACTATTCATAACAATACCAAGTAATTCTTATATTTAATTTGATTATTTATAGAATTACTTGAAAAGAAGAAAGGTTTATTTGAAAAGCTTCTGGAATATATTTGATTTATAACACCCTAAATTCTATTTTTCATTGTTTTTTCTCTAACTTTTTTATCTAACCTACCTTTCTTTTTATTATTTATGATATTAAGACTCAAGTAAAAAAGAAAGTAAAGCTATAAAGAGGATTTTTATATATTTATAGATATAAGTATAATAATCTATAATGAAGAGTTTGTATTTAATTAAATGAAAATAGTATAATTTAAAAAGTCTTATTTATTTTCCTTTTTATACTGTTATTTTCTATTATTTACTCCTAATTTAAGCAAGTTTAGCTTCTCCTATAAATTATTAACTCTTACTTTCACTAATTTGTTTGATATTTATTAAAAAAGCATTTTTACAATAATTTCTTAATATAACTATCATTGTTTAAGCAATCCTAACTTGATTATTAATATCTTCTTAATTATTTCCCTTTTATTTCTATTAGTTTTTCCTTGCTGAAATAAATTTCGCTAAACTAAATTAAAAGGTTCTACTTAATAATAATAAATCTGATTTGATTGTTAGCTAAAAACTTAATATTTTAGCAGTTGATGAGATGAAATACTAAGTATTTTATGATTAAATAGATGTTAATTAGATTAAATAAATATATCTAATTATATTAGTTTTTGCTTTAATCTTGCAGTCAAATTTCATCGATAAAGTTTTCATAAAAAGATCTTCTCCTCTGTCTATCACTTTAGCGAAAGCTGCACTTCTTAAAAATACTTTTAAGAACTGAAAATACACCTTAATTTTAAAATTTCCACTTAGCGCTTTTCAACTTTCTTATTTTTACTTCTTAATAAGAATTTATTTAGCTGTGCATATTAGTTAAAGGCTTATCTAAGCATACTCTATTACTCTAGTTTGTCTAAATTTGTTTTCTAATGAATGATTTTTGCTAATTAATAGCTTATTGATAATTTTCAGCATTTTAAAAGTTTCATAATAGAAAGCAAAGGAGATATTGATATAAATAAAAAGCAGCTGTCAAAATCTAAATAATATGCTATTTTCTATCGATATCCTAGCTGCTTTCCTATTAATAGCCCAATAGAAAAATAACACTTTGGATAGTATTTAATAAGCCTGCATAGATAGCTTCTATCCTTATTACTTTTTAACTATTTTACTAGATTTACTTCATAGCATAAAGTGATAAAATAGCTAGTAAAATATATAATAGCTTTACGAAACTATTTTCAGCTAAGCTCAACAGCTCAAAATCAAAAATTGTCGTTAAGTGATAAATTCCTTACGCTACTAGTCAGATCAAAATTCCAAATGTAGTAGTTTTTAAATCCTATCCCAGACAAAGAAAATTAGCTAATAGGCTGTAGGACTTCATTATAATTTATTATATAAACTCTTTATTTAACGAAATAGTTAAAATCATCTACACTATTAACTTAATCAAAACTAACTTAAATCTAATTTAATTTATATTTAATAGACTACTTTCAACTTTATTTATTTACGTTTACTAAATTAAGCTCCTAAAATAGAACTAATATAAGCGAAATATAAGAAAGAGCTTTAATTATTGCTATTTTACTATTAATTAAGCTGATTATTTTTATTTTGATGCTTCAAAATTCTTTTAAATCTAATGAGAAAAATTTTAATTAGACTGGAAGGTAAATGATGTTTAAAATTAAGTTGCAAATATGATACTTTTTATTGACTAGTTATTAAGAGTGTATTTAGAACATTGAATTAGATAAAGCTTTTTTTATTTATTTTATTTTACATTATTCATGCATTAAAAATTTATTTGGTAAGCTACTTTATAAAATTAAACAAATCCTGTTTTTAATTTTGACACTTCACTTTTCTATTTTAGAACTAGGAAAACTTTAGTAAAATAAAAAATTTTAATATAATGAGGCAAACCCAAAAAGAACAGAGAAATAAAAATTAATTATTTATACTAAAAAAGTAATTGGAAGGATCCTAAAGTTTAACTATTATACAAGAAACTAAATCCTAAGCAAACTGAATAATTTATTTAAATATTGAAGTATTAAATAAAATGAACTCTTATTATTGTAAATAGACTAGCATGATTTGCTACAGTCTTAAAGTATTACTTAGACTAATTAATTTATATTAAGCTTTGTGAAATATTTATAAATATTTGAAATTTGCTACATTTTGCTATAGACTTTTAAATTACTTGGATATCTTAAAAGATAAATAGAGCTTAGATTAGATATAATAATAAATAAATAATTGTATTAAAATCTTTGAAAAGCGTTATCTCACTTCTTATGACGCTAACATTTTGCAGTAGAAAATCCTTTACTTAGTAGAAAAGCACATAATGAGCAAGGCCTATATAATGAAACAACTTACTTTTATTTTCTAGGAGTTAATGTTGGAGTTAAGCATTTTATTACATCTTCAATATTATCAGCTTAAGAAAAAGAGTTTACACTAAAGAAGCTATGAGTATTTATCTCCCTCTTATTAAAAGGTGATTTAGTTTTTTTTCTCTTTTTATTAACCTTTAAAGAATCTTCATCAGAGTCACTGTCACTTTATCAAGGCATTTTTGTCTTGCTTTTACTGAGAAGGTTTGATATCTAAGATTAGCTTTAAAAAGATGAAGTCTAAAAATCTTATGTATGCTAAAGCTTATTCCAGAGTTGCTTATTTTCCTATCTTAGACAATTTATCTCATATAGCAAGTTTTCTTCAAAAGTATTTGAACTCTATAATGAGATATGTTCTTATTTTTGACGATCTTCTTAATGCTAATTTTAATCTTTCTACTATTATGTTAAGAATGAAGGAGAATTCTCAAGTCAATTCATTTAAGTAGATTTTTAAGGATTTTTAATGTTAAAATATTAATCCGTTTGAGCTGAAATATTTTAAACTTTTATTTGACTTTTTTCTTAGAGTGAATAGCGACTTATTGGTTTCTCTATTTTTGATAATTTTTATTATAAAGTGTTTTTTGCTGGATTAGGATTCTACCTTTGATACTTTTATTAGACTTATTAATGATAACTACTTTGCAAAGTATTTTAAGAATCTTTTGTGTTTTAATCAAATGATCGCTAATAATCAAATACTTTCACGTTTTCGTTCTAGGTATTACCGAATGTACTTCCATAACTTTCTAAATCTGTAGCATTAAAAGTTTGCGACTATGCTTACTCTCGCAAATCTGAATAAACATCATTTTATTTTTATTGATGCAATAAGTTATTTTTCTAGGATATATTAAATGTATCTTATTTGCTCTATAAGAGATCTATATTTTTATAAAGTTATTCTATTTCCTTGCTAATATTCCTTTCTTTTCTTTTATCAGTTGAATTATTCATTTCAGATTTTGATTTTATGCTTTGATTTTGAGTATTTTTTTTAGTATATAGATTTTTCTTTTCTGATTATCTAACTCTTTCTGATAAATGGTTTTAATTAGTTTTAGCGCCTTATCTGTAACTTTTCATCAATTAAATGTCTTGAATCTTTATTTCTAAATGCTTCTTAAGTTTCTATAATTGCTTAATGATGTCTTTTGGTTAATCACTTAGTGAGAGCTTTTTACTTAAGTCTCCTTAATTTTAATTCAAAATTTTTTTTCTGGTTTGAGTACTTTAAAGATTTAACTGAGTTGGAATTTATTTTTATACTGATTTTGAGTGCTGAATTTCAACTCTGTTTTGAGAACTTGGACGATAAAACTCTTTTCTATTAGACTTGAGTTTTTTACTACGAGATCTCTGAGTTTTACCTTAAGAACCAAATTTTCCGTTATTCTTCTTTTGATTTATCAGTTATTTCATCAATTGTTGTTACTATTGAAGATAAGATTCTTCTGTATTAATGACAGATTTCAATTACTGCTTGAGCTAGTTTATTTCCTATTTAAGTTTGCTATTTCCTTATATTCTGGTGTTTTTCATTAAAAACAATTAAATTACTAAAATATAAGAATTTATATCTATGCTGATATTAAAAGCATTAGCTAAAGTTAAAAGAGATTTAATATTAATGAGTAGCTTTGAATAAGCTGCTTAAATGTGTGCATCAATGCAATTAGAATTAAAGTTAATTACAAGGATTTAAATTATCAACTATAAAAGTAAGTTTCTTTCATTTTCTTACTAAATATTTTTCTGTCATTTTAGTTATGATTGTGTGATAAATTCCTTAGGGAACAAATGAGTATAAAAATTGACTCAAAATATGTTTAGTACTTCCTGGTGTGTATACTTAGTTTCCTCTTAATAAAGTTGATTTTACATAATCATCGCATAGTACGTATATAGAAGCTTTTTTATTTCCTTCAATGGAATTAATGAGTTCTTTATTTTCTCTAAAAAGATCGGTTTTAACAAGTCCAGGTCTTGAAGAAAGTATCTAAATTCCTTCTTCCTTGCATTCTTGATATAGAGCTCTGCTTAAAAAATCATTGAAAATTTTAGATGGAGAATATAAATTGCAATGAATAAGTATTCGTAAAGCTGCTTATGAGCTTAAGTTCAAAATTAGGGGTTAGATTCCTTTTAAATCTTAAAGTTGAGGAATCAACAATCTTGAAAAATAAACTTATGGATTGATATTGACTGAAATATAGTCCTTAATATCTTCTTCAGTGGCATTGTGAAACTTTGAAAGTGCTTTGAGTATTCCAACGTTATTTATTAAAATTGATGAATTTTCTTATTTACTTAAACTGACTAAATTCTTATAATAATTCGATAGATTTTTAGTTTATTCAGAGAAATTAGCTTAAGCTATTCTAACGATGTCTTCCTTTATTTTATTACTCTCGTTATAGTTTTTTAATAATTCCTGTTTAGTTTCTTAAAGTTTACTTTAACTACGAGATATTATTGTTAATGGATGCTAGTTTTTAGAAAAGTAGTCCGCATAACCTAATCCAATTCCACTTGTTGCCCCTGTTATAATAACATGTTAGTTTGCTTTTAGTTTTAGTGGTCTCTTTCTATAGGTATCTAAAAACGTGAATCCCTTGTAAAGCAAAACTGCAGATCCTACGTATCAGCAAATTACAAAATACATAGAAGTTTTATAATTAATCAGATTAGATATATTGAAATCAAATAAATCAAAACTTGTTTCTAGATATTTAATCAAATTTACATTTAATTTTCAGATTAAATCTTCCCTATGCGATTGGTTCTTTGTATTCAAATTACCATTTATAACTACCTATTTCTTGTAGGAAATTAAATGGTCCAAAGAAATGCTAGATTATGCTATGGGATTCTCAAAGGAATAATTAAATTTTCTTAAGGATAAATTTCTATAATAAAGCATCATAAGTATTTTATAGAAAAGGGGAAAAAGTAAAATCATTTTTTATTGTAAAATGTAAAATCATTAACTATAACAATTTTATAATTTTTGCTTCTCATAATTTTAAATGACTAAATATAATTATATTTCAATAAAATATATAGCTAGAGCATGTTGAAATTTTATTAATAAGTGTAATAAATTTTATAAATTTATGCTTATTAAAGCTGATTATTTTGCTTTACAGTATTATTATTTACTTGCATAAAAAGAAAATTAAGCTTTTGAAAATAGTGCTTATTATAATAGTTTATTTAATTAAATTAAATATTTGGAGTTTTTACATTCAATTCATGGAACGATGTAGTATTTGCAATTTATTTTGAGTTTGTTTTACTAATTCATGCTAATTTCCTAACTCTTTAAAAAGATTCATGAGTAATTTATGGCCTTATCCTTTAAAACTTTTTTCTAATTTTATAATTTCTAAGCATTTTTCAAGAGCAAGAGTGTATTATCCTTATTTTGCATGCAATTGTGCTATTTAGAAATGTACTTAAGGATCATTTGGATTTTACTAAAGTTGTAGATTAAATTGATTAAGCTAATCTTAGTAATTTTGAGATAATTATCCTTGCTAATCTTTGACTATTTCTTAAATAGAATCAATAACTTCAATAGACTCTTAAGTTTATTAAGGTGCAGCACATTGTTTTAATTATTCTCCATACTTTACTGCTTCTTTTATTTTTTACTGTTTTAAAAGTGCTTAAATGATCTTTGTCAAGCACTTTACTCGATATTTCTCTTATCACTGAGGAAAACTTAATACTTCTTAAAAACCTTTTATAGCTTCTTTATAATGACCTGAGGACAAATCATGTTCAGATACTTAAAATAAAGCTTCAACTTTTTCTTAATCAGAAGCAAGACCTGATAATAGCTTTGCATCTTAAATAATTTCTTATATTTTCTATTAATCTATTTCTCCTTCCAGTTCTAAAATTAAATTAATTACTGTACAAGCTATTACTTTTGCTTATTAAGTGAATTGTAGGAACCTATTAAGTCTCAAGAGCATCAGAAAGACTTGGTAATTCATCAATATCAAGAACTGCATATGCTCAACTTCCATCACTTTCTGTACAACTTTTTGTTAAAATTTAACGAATTTTTCTACTTTATTCTGATCATCTATATTAATAAATACTCTGCATAGCATTACAATATCACAGGAATTTGTGATTTGATCACTTTTTACTTTCAGTCTTCGAAATTCTAAATATTAAATATCTATTTAGAGTATTCGTGCATCAGTTGTTTCGCTTCTTTCATTACCTGCTACTCTCTGCTACTTCAACTTTTAGTACTTAAAAATCTATTTTGTCTTTAGAAAATTTAAAAAGCTCTATTAAGCATTATAGTGACCTAAATATATTAAACTCTATATTAACTAAATATCTTCTTTTCTATCCTTAAAACTTTCAATTAAATTTGTGAATTTAAGACGATTAAGATTATATATGCAATGTAGCAGTGATAGCTTTATTGAATTCTTTAAATTTAAACTACTAAAAATAATAATTCTAGCTTTCTTGTATTAACTAGATACTAAAGTTGAATAATTACTCTTCAGTTGTAATAACTAGTTCCTATATATCTAAACTAAGTTGTTAAAATACACCATTTAATATTTGGCATTATACAGTTAATTAAGCAAATCATATGATTGATAAGATATTGCTTATTTATATATTTAGTTAGGATATATTTCAAAGTCTACGTATAGCAATTTTAGTTATGATTTATAGCTATCTAGTTTAATATGAGGAGCAATAGTATCCTTAGCTTTTAAATACTCAGACAAAATATGATAAATAACTCTATTTGCATTACTATTTTTAATAGATAAGTATAACTATTATTAAGAATCAAGAATTCCTAGTTAGCTTCTAGTTTTATTTAGGATAGTAATTCTAAGTCTTAACTATAATTTATTGCAGAGTCTAAAGCTTATAAGATATTTAATAGCACTATTACAAATTATTTCTGATCAAGCTAAATAAAAAATCTCTTAGCTAAAGCGAACATAAAGCATTTATTAATTATTAAATTTATCTAAAAATTAGCATATTAAAGTATTACTATAGCAAAAATACAAATCTAAGATATACAACAGCACACAGCGTATAGGTCAATAACTTACTTAGAAATACAAATTTATAATAATATTAATTAAACTAAAAATGCTATATCTATTTAAACATTATTTATCTATTTTAACTACTATCAATTATAATACACATCTACTTTAAAGCTACATTTGTTTAATTTAATTCACTCAGCAATATTAAAATTTAACCAAAATTAGTCTTAGAAAATGCTTTATATAGACAACTTAAAAAAATTCCTTATTTAGCCTTAAAAGAAATTTAAAGTAGAAGATAGTAATTAAAGCGATTGAATAAAGATTAAATAGGCAACTAACTAAAGCTAAATTACAATTATGATTGCTATTATTTACCTTTATCCAATTAAAAATATTTGCTATATCAATTTTAATCAGAATTTAGGCTTTTGCTATTATCAACTTGAAATAATAAACGTCTGCATGTTTAATTTAATTATTTAGCTATTATGATATATTTGAATGGTAATATAATTAGTTATATTCAATTATGTAAGATAAATTTATTTTAAATTAAGTAAAAGAAGCAAAGTTCCTTTATTTGTAGGGTAAGTCTTAATATTTTTAATCTATTTCTTTGCTTCTGAAATATTTTTCTTTATTTTGAGACTTTTTATTACCTTTATACTTTAATCCACTTTTAAAAGTAAATGGATCATTAAAAATTAAATTCATTCGTTTTATTTTGATGAGCTGATAAATTATAGTAAAGAGAGAAATAGTATATTAAATGAAATAATCATAGTTGACTATTTAAAGTTAACTAGCTTAATAAATATAAAATAAATCCAGAAATGGCGTTTGGTCAAATAAAACTACTGCTGAAAATAACAGTGCTAGTTGTAGAATATGTCATTTCTACCTTTTTCACTTTCAGAGAACTCACTAAAAAGCGATAAGATTTTGATGATTAATGAACTTCTTATTGGCTAATAATAGGAATCTGGACATTTATTGAATGCTATTTGGCATCTCTTATCTTACAGGTCTAATTTGTTTACAATTGTATAAAGCTACCTATTGTGATATGACTCATGTTACCATCCTTTAGAGTAAGTTTTAATTTTATAGGGTGCTGATTTCATCACTGATAATATTGGAAGAAGAACTTATCAAATCCTTCATATAGTTTGGGGTAGAATTATAAAATAGGAATAATTCCAAGAGGTTAAACAGACTAAAGAAGTAACTCAAGAGACTAAAGTAAAGCCTGTACAATAATCTGAAGTCAAGCCCATAGTATAAACTGAAATAAGAGAAGTTAAATAAACAGAAACTAAGGTAGTTCATTAGGAAAATGTCGAGCAATATACTTTTGAAACAGCAGGGTAAATCGAGAAAATTACACATCAAGAAAAAGTATTATAATCAGAAGTAGTAATTGAGAGGGAATTTACAACTGCTTCAGTAAAATTTGAAGAATCATATATCGAGGAAGTGGAAATTTCATCTAACTTAATAGAAGAAATTCAGTAGTAAAAAGAAAAGTTTTTATCAGAAAACATTTTACTGAATAAAAAGTATAGTGTTATGGTTCAAGTTGAACCTTTAGAAAGAATTTTAGTCTGGCAACTATTTGAGAACTTCATGGAAAAGAAGCACGCAAGTGATAATCAGCAAATGAAAGCAAAAAAAAGACTTATAAGCATGCCAGATTTTATGTGGAATTTAATATAAGAAAAATATAAAGGACCTGGAGAAGCAGAGACCTTCTGTGCTAGATTATGCCTAGCCCTTGAAAAACTATATTTAGAAAAACACGAATATGGAACAATTTTTTGCAGATTACTTCAAGTTTATCACCCTGATCCTATGGATATAGGAGTTGCAACTTTTGATGTGCAAACAAGATATAATTTTGAAAAAATATTAAAAGTTTTCATCAAAAAATAACAGCTCCTAGCAGAATAAAATAAAGTATCTCTCACATCTGTGCTTGACTATTCTTCTGAGGAATTCGCAGAACAAGGAGGTTATATGCCTCTAATTGATGTCAGTGACTTAGTCTATAGTTAGTTTGAAAAAGACAGAGAGTGTGGATATCGAGTTATGGAGAGATTGCTTCCTAATAATGAAACAAAAGTAGAATTTACACTTTTCATAGTATGCTGGAATATGGCAAAGAAGAAGAAATAACCAAAAGATCTTTTCAAAGAAATGGACAAAAATAAAAGTGGAGTAATCGAGACAAATGAATTCGCTAATGGAATTAAAGAATTGTTGGGTGTTTGGTTAAGTACTTAGGAAGTAAAAAATATTCATATTTTTATGGATGCTGATAATACTGGCGATATTGAATACGATGAATTCATGGAAAGAATCAATTATTTAACCAAAAAATATAAAGACAAAAACGCATGGCTTTGCTCTAAAGCTAAACTTCTTACTGCGATTGCTGATGAATATGATTAAAAAAGATATCGTGACTTTGAATAGTTATAAAAAATTTTCACGGAATCTGATTCTGATGGAAACGGAACTTTAGAACTTTTTGAATTTGAAGATCTATGCAAAAAGGTAGATAGAAATTTAGACCAAGCTAAAGTATAAAAAATGTTTAATGAAGCATTAAAAATTTCTAAAACTAAAGATCCAAATGCAATGACTCCTCAAGCTTTTGCAGTTATTACTATGAAGCATAATATTGGAGGGTTTGGAACCGGAATTTTCAATGCATAGAATTTAATGGGCCTCGAGTTATAGGAAGAAAATCAAGATTATGATGTTATTGAGCAAAAAACTTCGATGTGATCAAAAGAATGATTACTAACTCTTAAACAAATTTAGAAATTAATTACAAGTTTAACTAAAATTAATTACCATCAATGTATTACTTACTATTAGTATCTTCACAAAAAATTGTATATTAGTTAAATCAATTTAAGTTTTCAATAGTATTGCTTTTACAAGCAATTCGTTTATTTAACATTATCTACCTTTAAATAAACCCTTAGTTAGATGAATCCCTTATTTTATCATAATTCTATTTTTTCTAGGATTAATATAGCAGCTTTAATTTACATATCTTTAATGTTATTTAGAACTTAACTTAGTATTAGCAATAGAAGGAATAAAAATAAAGCTGATTATAATAAAACTATTAATAGATAAAGTGCTAGTTTCTTCTCTAATATGTTAGAATACACGAAAGCAGAAGTTGGTAAGTTAAATTGAAATAAAATATATTAAAAATAAAATCTAAATGTAAAAGATTGCTGCTTAATAGGAAAGCACAATAGTAGTAAACTCAGAGTTGAGTAATTCCTACCTTGCTAACAAATATAAAATATTAAAAACTATTGCTTGAAGCTAATATTGCAGAGTAAAGTTAGCAGAAGATTAGGAGAGACAGAAGGTGATAGTGAAGATATTTTATCTTAAGAATACCAGCATTAAAAGATTAAGATATATTTAGAATTTAGACTTGCATCCTAACATTGTCAAATTATATGAATGTAATATAGAAGGATCTTACCTTTCCAAAACTAAAAAAAGTGAAGAGGCTGTTTCTTATTTAGTATATGAATACATGGAAAATGGTTGCTTACTTGACTTAATCTGGAAATATGGATCTCCTCCGCTTCCAATTATAAAGTTTTACTTTAAAGCTATAGTTGAGGCCCTTTAATCAATTTATAATAATGGATGCAAACATCGAGATCTAAAGCCTGAAAGCATATTATTAGATAAAAATTTTAAGGTGAAAATTAGCGATTACTGTATATCTAGTGTTTTAGGGAATCAAAACTAACTTTTTAGATACAAGAAACCTAGAAATTATATGGCTTTTGAGCTATAGAATTTATAGGAATATGAAGGGGAAAAAGCTGATACCTTTACTTTAGGAATTATTTTATTTTTAATGCTTTGCAGAAAAGCTCCATTTTAGAAAGCGTCTAGTGTTGATAATCTTGCATCAAATATAATGTAAGGTAACTTTACAAGCTTCTGGAAAAACCATGAGTAGAAATAGTTGGATCGCGATGTTAAAGATTTAGTATAGAAGTTACTTAATTCCTAGCATTGAAAAAGATTAAGTTTCACAGAAATCCTTAGCCATCAAGCTTTATAAGTCCCTTTACCAACCTAGAAGGATATTAGAGGATATTGAAATTGTATAATTCTACAATAGAATGAACTCTTTAAAATAAAAGTTCAGACATAAGATATTTTATTTGGACTCCCATACGAAGATATAAAAAACAAAAACGAAATAGACGTTCAGTGCAGTATTTAACATCTTCTAGATATTCTTTCTACAAATTTATCTAAAAGAGGAATTTCCTGCTAAATTTTCTAGGAAAATAAAGTGATGATTGTAGTTAAACAAGGAGATCTTCTTAAATTCAGAATTTATTTGCTTAATAAAACCACCTCAACACAAGTCATTAGAATACTTAAAGTATAAGGAGAAACTTGGGATTTACACGAATTTATTGGAGTAATTAACAAAATCCTTGCCCAATATTGGTATTGATTGCTAGAAGCAAATAAAACAAATAATTGATTCATTAAATCTATTAAGTCAACTAATATCATAATATCTTATATTCTACAATGTTTTATTCACTAAAAATATATAAATGCAAGTCTATTTATAAGTGACAGTACAATTAATATAAATATATGAAAGTTGATATATTAAATATCTAAAATATGGTATTTTAGTAAGTTAGCATCTTCATAAAATTTACACTATAATGCAATTATTACTAAGTACTTTATTTGATAGCTAATATTTTGAAATCGATATAAACTTTATCTCTATTAAATTAAAATCTAAATAGATAAATCCAAGTATCTTTTAATAATATACTAAAGCTAATCTTCATTTATATTCATGGCTAATTGTTTTAAAGCTTGAAAACCATTTTAAGAATTGAGAGCTTAGAGAAAGTGGAGAGAAATAATAGATCTAAATAAAATAGACAAATCTACATTAATTGCAGCAAACAATATCTTTAGCTTTATATGTAAATAAATCAAAGCTACTTAGAAAAGCATTCTTATGATATTTATTCTTAATCCCTATTCCTTTTTAATTCTTTATTCATTTATTTATCCCTAAAAAAGGATAAAAAGAGTAGAATATAACTAATGCTAGATAACTGCTTTCATACATAAAGAATGAAGTATTTAAATTTAACTATATAGTGATAGCTAATACTATACCTGTGCAATTAAACTCTTGCTTTAGAATATTTTATTTATAAGCTAATAAGAAAGACAGAGAGGAATAAGATTTAGTAAACTTTATACTAATATATCACTTAATCTACATAATAGAGATAAGATATTTATGAAGTAACTTGGTTTTAATTAAGAGTAACTATGCTATTATAGGTTGCATATAGAATATAATAAAGAAAGGAGATGAATATTGATTATTAATAACTAAGCTTATTCTAATTTAAATCATTTCTTTACTTATTTATATTAACTAATAAATTAATTTAGTTATAAGCATTATAACTATTAGACATTTAGATTATATCAAAACTTTAAATCATATAAATTGTGGAAAGTAAAAGAGAATAAATATAAGATGCTGAATGTTTAAAATGAAAATGGCTATGAATAATAGCTAATTTATTTATAAAGGTATAAAAGCTCTATTATTTGCTTAGCATTAAACTCTTCCATTATATAAAGAAAGGACATTTTATAAAATAAAAGTATCACTATTATTATGAGCATAGTTAATCGATAGTGTTTATTATCTGGTAATCATAAAATGTATTGAATTTACTAAGCTTGAAATATGTAATCATACTAACTAATTATATTTAAATAAGTTAAGAATAAATACTCTTAATAGATAGTAGAGATTTCGTTAAATTAAATGATTATAGTTTATAGAAATTGAATAAAGCTAATTTTCTTTTAATTTCTAAAAATGAGCTTTCCAAAATAAGTATTTGTAGAAAACTGGAAAGCGAAGAAAAATAGAATCCTTAGTCAAATTAAAATAAGTAGATTACATCCAGAAAAAATATAGAACGATTCAGTATTCTAGTAGAAATTTCACAGCAAAGTCTAGCAAATTAAAGCCAAAGCTTAAATACCTCAATAACTGAAACTCAACTTAGACTATTTTTAGAGTAAAGAATACTTATCTCTTAATCCAGCTGATATCAATTTAGACTAAATGAACTTAGAAAGCGATAAATAGTTTGAATTCAAAGAATAGTCAATTTATTAAAAAAATTTCAAAAGAAAACTAGAAAATATTAATTAATCAGACTAAGATCTGATTTCTCAGTTATAAATAAGGCCAAATACTACTCAAAACAAGAGTAAAAAAGATTATGTTAAGCTTAAAAATTCCTAGCCTTAATTCACTTTAGCTCCTATAAATAATTCTGAAATTCTGTAAATTGATAATGTTTAGAATTAAAGCAAACAGAAAGTAATTAAAAATCTAATGCAATAGCAAAATAAGAATAAAAGTATAAATGAAAGCAGTGAAAAACTAGCAATAAGTCTTGATATCGGAAATCAATGAAAGCAAAAAATGATTCAACATTAAAGAGTTAGTAGTTTATAAAATCCTATCGAAGAAGGAAATAAATGCTCTTTGAAATCTCCTAGTGTAATTTTAAAGAAAAGTATAAAATATTAAGATTAATCTCCTCCCTAGTAGTCAAGCAACCAAAGTTAGATTCTACTTTTGAAGAAAAATGAAACAATTACTAATGAGTCAAGTATACTTCAATCACTTAAAGAAATAAAAGTTACTAATCAGAGAAATGAGAGTTAATAAGTTTAAACTTAAAGTGCCAGAAATTTTCAATTTGAATTTCCTTAATAAAGCTTATAGAAAGTTTATAAGCAGGAAAATTTCCTTTCTTAAAAAAATTTAATAAGAAATGATTAATAACCATCTAGAAACTTATCTTAAGGGTAACTTACTTCCAAATTTTAAAGCTAAGATAGCTCAAAAATTATATAAAGCATGTCCAATAACAATATAAACAATTTTAACTCTAAATATTTACTTTCTAGAAGTATTCCAGCATCAAGAAACTCCCAACGAGATTCCTTATGCTAAACTCTTAAATTGCAATAATAGCTCAAATAAAAAGATAACAAAAAATTTTCATGCTAATTTGTTCTCTAAACAAATGTTATTAACAAACTTAAATTTAGAGAGGGAATTTAGGATTTAGAGATTAAGTAAATAAATTAAAACAAGGAATATCTGTAAAAAAGGAAAATTTAAAGTGAACAAGGATTGAGAATTAGAAAATAGTTATAAAGTGAAGAAAAAGAAGCCAAGCAAAATACTAGCTCGAGGCAAATTTAATAAAGATTCAGCAATTATAAACTGGAATTAAAAGATAGCATTGCACCTAATTTTTATGCAACACTCAAACCTTCATAAAATCATTAAGATAGCTTATAAACTGAAAACTATATGAATATTCGAACTGGAGATTATTTGCTAAATAATACAAAAGTTTAGACAAAGAGAAGAGCTTCTAATAACTAAGATGGAAATACTTCACAACTATAAAATGCATAAAAGCAAAAAATATATGTAGGCCAATTTAATTCTAGTTTAATTCCTTAATGCAGAAAAAAAGGTTAGTTAAGTGAGACAGAAATGAAATATTTCTTCTCTAACATTGATAATAAAGTCAAGCCTTTTAGATTTAGATGATTATATTTAGAATCAATACTGTTTAGATTTATTTATCTTAAATTAAGCATAAAATATCTCAGGAAATTCATATTATATTCAATTTTTAGCTTTAAACAGTAAATAGCTAATTTAATAAAATCTATTTGTTTTTAATATTTAAGTACGAATTCATTCACCTAAAATTATCAGGATTAATATCTCAACCACGATTCCTTTCTTCAAAACTAATTAGATGAACTAAATCCTATAATTAGTCTTAATATAATGTGCATCAAATCTGCATAGTAATCAAAGTCCATACATTAATATTGCTAATGCAATGCCTAAGATTCAATAGTCTTCTATTTCATTTTCTACATTAAGCAGATGCAAGTAGTCAGTAAAATTCTGTAAACAAGTTAAATTAGAATCTTAATAGTTTTTAATGAGTAAATAAAATGATCTTCTTCAATTAAAATGTAATAAGCGCAGGCATCTAAATCATATTCAATATTTTTTTTCTATTAGCACACAAAATTAAAAAAATCTTTATACAGCTTACTTTTATTCCAAATGCTAGTTTTACATCTTCCTTTTCCATTATTTTTTGGAACACAAGTACATTAATTTGATGCACATTGCTCATTTAAATCACATTCATTTTAATCCGTTATTCCACTTGGATTTTCATTTTAAGAATCCTAAAAATAATCAAAATTGCAAACTTTTTTATTGTTTTTACAATCTTCATACCAATAGCATTTTATCAATTTACAATATTTAGTACATTTAAGAAATTCCTTCCAATTTTTTCCTTAGCAAAATTACGCCTTCAGATTTTATTTAACTTTTCCTCCCAAAGAAAGAGTTTTGTTGAGTTTTAATCAACTAAACTTGCTTTTTGTAATAAGAAATCATTCTTTTCACAAGTTTAATCTTCCTATCCATTATAAAATTGAAGTAAATTGCAGTAGTATTCTGAATTCGCACAATTAGAACCTATAAAAATTTGATTATATATTTTTTAATAGCAATAATTCTACTAAATATTAGTTAAGCAGTTTCATTTAGGACAAAGAGTAGCTGTAGCATAAATAATGAAAAGTTGGATTAAATAAAAAGAAATGTTCATTAATCTTAATATTGAAGAATCTACTAATAACTTTATAAACAAACTATTTACTTTTTTTATTTTTAAACTCTTTAATTATTTGCAAACTTAGCTTTCAAAGTATCTAAGAGCTTCCTTATATTACATATATGAAATAAAATAAACGATTTAGAAGAAAAATTATTAATATATGAAAAATTAGGATGCAATCTTGAGGCTTTCGGAAAGATTTAAAGGATCGTCACCACTCTGCTGAGTTCCTTTTGTATTCGTGCAAAATTTTATATCTATGAAAATATTGTAAATTGCAATTTAACTATAGATATTGATATATGAAAGGACTAAATCAAAAATTGGATATTATGATTTAAGGCATCGCTTACTATTTGATCAAATTTATATTAATTAGTTTGCAAGTAACTAATCAGAAATTTTACATTTGCAAGTAAATTTTTCTATAAAAAGTTAATTGATAGAAGACAATAATAAGTATATTAGAAAAAGCTGAATAAGAAGATGATGATAAGAGTAGTTGAGGAAGAAAGGATATTGTGATGAATATTTCAAAATTAGTGCTTTTAACTTGAAGAAATCATTCTAACAATTAAATGATTATAATCTTTTTAGTTTAAGTTCAAGATTATAAAAAATAAAGTCAAATTATCTAAGCCTTTTACTTCTATCCGTTGATTTATTAAAAAATTAATCTAATGATTTCATTGATTGATTTGATTTAATTTTTATTTGCCTAAATTTTTTATTTTGTTAGTTATAAAACTTAAATTATTTACATTTTACGTTTAATTAAAAAATTTAGCTATTAAATTCATATGGGGCTAAAATTAGGGTACTTTAAAGATTAACTACGAGAACATAGTTAGCAATATGAAATTATGCATGTATTTAGTTTTTATTAATTTAAATATTTATTAGACACTTTAAAAGCTTTTCCTTTTATTATGAAAATAATGTGCTTAATATCTTATAAATTTTTATATAATTCTGTTCACTTTATGAAAATTTTCGTATTATTGATTCTTCATCATAGTTAATGAATTAGCATCCTCATTAATTCACTTGTTAATTTGTCATAGTTAATAATTCTTTATCTGTCTTATTTTTTCAAAAATAAATATAAAATATTACTTATAAATCGAAAAAATCAACCTCCAGCATTATCTGTAAAATACAAATTAATTTTACTTTATAATAATAATATATTAAATTATAGTGATTCCACCTTTAATAGATTCATCACTATGTTAAAGTTTAATTGTTTTGCTAAATCTTAAATTTCCAGTTTCGTTTAGATTATTTTTCTAAAAAATTTGAATTGTCCTGATTTAATCCTTTTTTATAATTGGAATCTTGGCTCAGTTAAGTTCACTTCCTAGCGTTTGCTCCTTTCTTCACTCTTTCTATACTTTTTCTTTCTGTATAATTTCCCATTCGAAATATAATATAAATTACTGAACGATTGCTATAATTTTAACTTTTTTATTTTTACTTTCATTAAAAATATCAGAATTATCTTACCGTATGACTTTTCTCCTGCAATATCAATATCAACATTACTTTATTCTCCTATAAAAAGAAAATTTTTTTCTGGTTAGTCTTTAGGTTCTACAACCATAGTGTTGTTATCGATAAATTTTAAAGAATAAAACTTTCCGTCAAATCTACAAATTAAATAATCTTTGTTTCTAATTACTCGATTCTTACATTAGCTGATTATCTATTGTCAATTTTTATCCTATGGTATTATAAATTTAATTTTCAATTTTTCCTTCGAGCTCTTATACGTTTCTTAAATGTTTATTATTTTTTCCTTTCACATTTTGAGTTTTTTAAGTATAGTTTGCTAATTTAGTCTGGCTAAGATGAATTCCTATAAAAAGAGACTTTTTACAACAAATTTTCCATTTTTTATATAAAAAAAGTTAAAAGTTAAAAAGCTTTGTTAAAGCCTTAGTAGTCAGCCATCTGACCTATTCTATCATCTTGTCTCTATTAGTTTGTCTTGAATTCCTACTAGGCTTAGTTAGGCGGTGTAGCACTTCATTAGTGCACCATCCTTTAATATTCGGAATAGTTTTGGTCTTGCACTTAGCGTTCCTAATTATTTATCCAAGGATTAAGATTTGAATTAAAGAATTTTTTTCTATAAATTTTTCCGCTTTATGTTGGATATATCCTAAATACTTTTCTAAAAATATCTTATTTATTCTTTCTTTAAATTTCGCTTAGTTAGTAGCAATATTTTCATTGGTGTTATTTATTGCACACGTAGCATTTTATTCTTCTTTTAAACTATTATTCCTGTAACACTTATTTAATTTAAATTTACTACTTATTTTAAATAAACCTTTACTGTTTATTTTAATTTGAGGCTTCATTTTCTATTTCCATAGGATCTGATTAATTCTGTTAAAACGAAAATGGTGTTACCTGAATTTATTATTAAATTTAAAGAATTCTTTGTTCCAGTTTGTTTTCTATTTCTTATGATGATTAATATTGTTTCTCAAGTAAAGACGTTATTAATTTTTCTACTTTATCAGTGAGGTATCTATTTTTAAACATAAACTCTTTAATGACTTAGATAATATTTCTATTTGAGTTTGTGTCGGAAGTTTTTTTAATTCTGGATTTCCAAGTGTCTAATGTTCGTCATATCAATCATATTTCTAACTTTCACTCATTGTAATTATTTCGCTTTTTTATTTTTAGAGAATTTTCCTGTTTAAATGTTTTGTTCAAAGTTCTGTTATTTCTTAGAAGCCATTTTATATATAATAATATAGCAAAATTATATAAAAAACTTATTAGATTTTCTCAAGATGCATGTACCTTTTAAATGCTTAATTAATAGATTTATTTTGCATAAAATTAAATAAAGAAGTTTAAAAAGTAAGAAAGTGTGATAATATTTGTAGAAATAGTAAAATGAATAAGAAAAATAGTTGAAGTTTATTTTAGATATAATTATAATAGCTTATTTTAAGTCTGTAGTAACTAATATGAAATTAGATATAATTGTTTATTAATAATTTTTGTAGTTTTTTGCAACTTCTACAAGCATATTTGTTTCTTTCAAAATTTTTATTATCGAAAATTTGTAATTTAAAGATAAATCCTTACCATTAATTAAAAGCTTTTTCGTTATTTTAAAACTAAAGTAATAAGAAAATATTTAATTTATGAGTAAAAATCTTTATCATTTAGATTAATATTTAAGTTTTAATTACTTTTCTTAAAAAATAAATTAAGATATTCTACAGCATTTGGAGTTTAGCATTTTGTATCCAAAGTTATACCTTTTAATAGCGTTTTCACTAATGAATCTATTTATATTATATATTTATAATCATAAATTTATCGGAGGATACTTGTAAAATAAGGGACTAAATTTATTGTTTATTTTTAAAATAAACGAATATCTAGTATTAAATGACTTCCTAATGATATTAATTTTTAGTTTAATTACTTTCTAAGTTAAATAAGTTTTTACATAATAACTTGTTTTATTTAAACTGTAGGATTAATTATAAATAAGTTTATTCTATTTATACTCTTGTTAAATTGAAAAGAAGCCTAGATATGTTAAAGTTTTGATACTAATGATGCACTTTTATTTCTTATGATTTAAGAATTTAATTGTGGGAGTAATTTAATAAATCTAGAGATTCCTTTTAATCCATGCAATTCCTTACAAAAGGGAACTTCTTTATTTATTGGCTTATAAAAATTCTAACTCTTCTCTTTGCTAATAATTGTTCAAGTCATCAAGAGAAATTAAAAAAGTTAAATTTTACTGATAAACTTGCTGAAAATGGTCAAATTATAATAAACTTATTATTTCTCCTACAAAGTACTTTAAACATTTCTTCTGATAGAATTGAATTTAGAAAGAGAAATAATTAGGTAAGCTAAGAATTAAAAAGAAGCATAATGTCTCAACTTTAAATTTAAATTCTTAGATTATAACAATAGAATAAAGAAGTTTAGCTTATTGTGATAAGTATATTTGCTATAATAGAATGCAAGCTTTTTAGCAATCTAATTTCCAAATATATTTATAAAAGAGCCATAACTTTTACTTTTATTTAATAAAAAACAACTATTTTATAAAAATAAACAAACTAGCTATTAGATACAAAATTAATAATAATCTTCGTATTTAAAATAAAAAATGCATCGATAAAACAAAAATTAATTTTAACTTTATATAAAAATTAAAAATTTAAGGAAGATAAAACTAGATAAGTGTAAATAACTGCTAATAATTTATAATATTCTTAATATATAGTTACTAAATATATATCGATTTATAATTTTCTATCACCTTATCATGTTTTATTTAATGAGTTTCTAAACATTTGGATATTTTATTTAATATTTTATAAATATAAGCTTCATTTGTTTCCATTAACACAAAAGATAAATCTAAATTTTTTAAAGGAATTAGCGTGAAATAAAATTGAAGGTTATTTTTTAATTTATCTAAGTAATATTTACTTTTCTCAAACTCCTTCAATGCTTTCATTTTAAAAAATATTGAAGTTTCACCAAAGAATTTGATAAATTTAAATTTAAAGAAAGGCAATTTATAAATAATTATTTTTAAGCAAATACTTAAAGATTATTATATCTCTTTTGATGATATATATATTTTGGAAAAGTCAATCATAAATATAATAAACTATTTGGAGCATTGTAGTTATATCTTTTACCTTGATTAAGTTGGAAAATGTTAAATGTTCTTTGCAAAAGATAAATTAATTTTTTTCTGAAACAATAACTGTAAAACTCTTGACTCAGACAAATGATATAATGTTTGACAATAAAATTTAAAGTTATATTCTATGGAATATCTGATATTCATTTATTTATAAACATTTACATTCCATTTGAATTAAAAAATCTAATTTGGTTTCTTTTATTTTCGATTTATCTTTCAACTCACACTTAAGTTTAATGATTTAAAGTTTTACTAAATTAGACTTAAATTTAATAAATTTTTATTCTCTTTTTTGTAGAAATATATATTTGTACGTTTTCATACTTATAAAAAGTTTTGTTTATTTAAGAATTAGTATAAGATTATACAAACCTTTAAACTATTATTTTGATGTCTGTTTTTAGTAATTATAAAAGTAAACCATCTAAAGAGCAGACATATCTGATGATATTATATCTTTATTTATTATAGTGAGACTATATATTGACAAAATCTTGGTTGCTTAAATAAAATTAAAGTATCTTCATTAATATTTATAGTGGAGTTTGGAAATTTCTAGTTATAAATTTTAAGAGTTAAAAGCTTTTATTAAGAATTGCTTGCTTCTTTCTTTAATTAAAAATATAGCAAGAAAACTTTAAAGCTAATAGTATTATTTCATTAGTTATGCTTGAAATGAAGTATTTCATTATGCTAATTAATAGGATTGAAGATTATTAGGCTTATTTATAAACAGTACTTGCAAAGCTTTATGAATTTCGAGATTGTTCTAAATAAATATTTTAATTGAAAGGATATTTTTATTTTATTTTTTGAAGAGTAAACATAAACTAGTTCTTATATAGATTTTTAAAACTATGCTTCAAGTAAAACTTGGTCAAAAATTATCAATTTCAAAACATAGCCTTTATTAACTTTGAAATCAAAGAGATTATTAGAAAAAAGTAACAGATCTGTAATAAATTAAACATCACATTAGCGTTTTTATTCTAAAAATGAAAATATTAGATGCTAGTAATTTTGCAATAATTAGGACATATTTAAGTAAGATTGCTGATATTAAATGAGTATAAATCTTTATTGTCTAATAAAATATAAAGTGAATATATAGAAAAATAGTGTATTGAATACTGAAATTATAGTAATACTAATATATTAATATTCTAAATATTTTTAACTTATCTTCAATCATCAAAATGCAAGTATTAAATTTCAAACTTTATGAATTTAGAATGTTCATACAATCACAAAGATTTAATTAAGGTTTAAAATTTATAAAGTAGTTTACTAATAGATAAATAGTTAAATTTAGGTTATTCGTATTTTATAAAATATTCTTCATTGCTAATGTACAGAAAAAAATTCTGGTTTAATTAATTATCAAATGAAAAAGAATAATAAAAATATGAAAGGGGATTTTGGTTTAATGAAAAAGAAGTTGAAGAAAAGAAGTAAAAGTCAATAAAAAAATATTATCTAAACCTTTAAAATTAGAGATGATTTCCAGTGAACAAAGTAATAAGCATTATAGAAAATTTAAGAATAGACTAAGTTAGGGAATCACTTTTATTTTATATTAAATTGAAGAGACACTTATGTCAATTAAATAAGTGAATCAAAAGCTAGAATAGATCTGTTAATAACTCGAAAAAAGACTAATGAGTTAGAAAATATTTCAAACTTAATTGTTAATCAGATTGAATGTTAGTTTCAACTGAATTTAGTTAAAAATTTAATCTCAGAAACTAAAGCTAATAGAATAACCACATAAATCCATTTATAATACAGGAAAAAATAGAAAATCATTATTAAAATGGATATAGAAAAAAGAAAGATAATAGTAAAAAGAATTGAATAATTTGATGGAATAAAAGAAAATTAAATGATTTTAGATAATAAATACTCATCAAAAATAATACTATCACTGTTGTTCAAGCTATCATAAGGTCAAGATATAAATGGAGTTGCGGAGAAATGGAATGAGGAAAATTATTAATAATTAAGAAGAGTAATATCAACTTTATATTGGAATAATAGATAATGATATAGAAGACGTTTTCATCTTATTATATTTCCTATTAAATACTCAACAGAATATTAGTTAAAACCTGTTTAGGAGCTAGACAGATATAAAAATATGAAAGCAGAGGCTTTGAAACATTTCTTGATTTTGATATTTATAAAATATTACTTAATGTATAAACTATTTAAACAAATTCAATAAATATAGAAAAAAGTTTATTTTTCAATTATTAAAATTAAATTTATTTGTCAAAGTTCATTTCAATAATTTATTAAGTAACCCTCATGAAAAAAATAGAATGTTTATCTTTGCATCTATAGTTAATAAATTCTTTTGTGAATTCATGAAGTTAATAAAAATAAAATTCTAAAACATAAAAAACTACTTGAAAGTTAAATTCTAGTTAGTTATGCCTATTATTTTTAATTTAAGCTACTATCTTCGTTATATTATATAAATCTTTTAAGCTGTAACAATTTATCCTTCAAAGTTAGTCGTTGGTTAGAAGTTTCTTTTATTTGGTTTTATCTAAAAAATTAGAAAATATATTAATAAAAATGAAGTCACTCATATATTTGATGTCTCTTTAATTAATTTTCTAAATTAATTTTTATTTTGAGGAAATGTTTCAGTCATATTTTAAACTAACTTTTGAGTAAATTTATGAGATAAAAATAATTATTTTAGCTTTAATTTTAAATAAGATTAAATTATTAAAAAGCTTATTATTTAAGATTTATGAGCTACTAAGTCTTTCTTACCTTTTACTAATAATTTAATTACTTAGAATAAAATAAATTTAATTGATTGCAAACTTATAAAACTATAAACATTAATTCAACCAAATTAATATAGAAAATTGCTCTAATAACAGAGGCATGCTTATATCTTCAAAATTTTAGAATAGGAATCTCTTTTGAAGATATTTCTTGAATGTAAAGTAACTTTTCTTTAGAAGTTTATGATAAACTGAAAAAATTGCAGAATTTGATAATAAATTATTATAAAGAGGTGATATTGAATTAAGGTCATATAGTATAAATAGGTAAGCGACTTTTAATATTTTACATTTTATATGTTTATAAATCAAATAAAACTATAAATAGTATCTCTTTTAGATAATTATCTTAGTCTACTTTCTTTTGCTGCCTTGATATAATTTAGTGGAAATCTAATAAATATTATTTATAGATTAAAGCATTTCAAGAAATAAATAAATCTTAAGATTTATTATTAATTTAATATCTAAACTTAAGATAAACCAATATAATAGCTTATAATGGAACTATTTAACAAATGATCGATAACTATCGGAAATGTGCTAAAGGATAGACTAAATTGATAGCAACACTGATAGATGTTGAAAAAATGTTTAACTCAATAGAAAGAAGACTTTTGTTTGATTAACTTAAGAGAGTTAAATTACCACTTGGAATAATAATAGCCTTAGAATCTTTTTATAAAAACCTAAATTCTTCATTTATCATAGATGGAAAGAGCACTAGAACTTTATAATACAACAATGGAGTTATGTAAGGAAGTTCGCACGGACCAGTTTTAGCATTGTTGTATTATGACATAGTAATTAGATATTTGGAAAGTAAAAGTACCTAATTGGGATTTAAATGCCAGGATTCAAGTATTAGCTTCGCTTGTAGAGGATGGGCAGATGATCTTATTCTTCTTTCCAAATCTGCAAAGTAGATGTAGAATTTAATAAATGAAACAGATAAAGTTTTTGCATTAACACATTTAAAGATCAATGTTACCAAATCTGAATGCATCTAATTTCTAAAGAAGAATCAGAAGTAATAAATTTTAAATTTATAATTAGGAAATTAACCAATTGCTTAAAAGAACAAGTAACATATTTAGGAGTTATTCTACATCAGAAGAAGAACTTGAATCCCCCATTGCAAAGAAGTTGCATTCAAATATATAGCTGCAATGAAGAAAGCTGTTTTTTAACTGATGAGATATAAGAATGTAACTCCTTGACATTTTAAAACTTTATGTAGACTTTTTACATTACCTAAAGCAGAATATGGAGGAGACTTAGTACCATGAAGTATTCAAAAAGGAGTAGCTGGAGTTCTGAATAGAATAGAATTAAGCATGAGATTAATTTCAAGAAAAGCTTTTTAAGTAGCAACTTCAACATTTAATGAATCATGTTATATAGACCTGAATTGATTACCCTTTAAGTTCATTATGGCTATAAAATTCCTCAGATTCTATCATAGAATTAAATAAGAAATTATTGATTTTCCAAGATCAACAATAGGCTCTCTTTTCATTAATATATGGAAAAAAAGGATTTCAATACTACGATTAAGTGTAGCAATTATCAGACCTTTATAATATCGATCTGCAGAATTAATAGAATAATACCAATCTTAAAACTTTTACTAAACATTTAAGAGAAAAAATACAACAATATTTCTACAAAGTAGCTACTAAAAAATTTATGAGAATGAAAAGAGCTAAAGTATATACTGAATAATTTGGTAATCTTTAACAATTTCTAAAAATTACTTATACTAAATTAAACAAATAATATAGACGAGAAATTATCAGTATATATAAACTTAGAACCTAAACTTATAATTTCCGTAAGGATCTTTAAGAACGTCATTACCCCATTGATAATCCCTATTGTATGTGTGGAGAGTATTAAAATTTCTAGCATATTTTTAAATGTGTGTACTATTCTAATATAATGAATTGATTATCGGAAAATATCGGAAATTTTGACTTAAGGCGCCTTATACTATACGATCAAGAATATCTAAACTAATTTTCAAGGTCTAAATTGGAGTATTTAGACTTATAGATCAAAATATTTCATAAAAAGCTAATGACAAGGAGACTTGAGATTCTAGAAATGGAGAAAGCAAAAAAGGAAGAAGCTAAAGATGAATAGAAAGAAGAACTAATTAAAGAAAAATAATGAGATGTAAACAAGATTAAAAAACAATTTAAAAACATTTACTAACATCTATAATTGAAAGAAGCAATTCTTGCAATTAAAGACGTCAAAAAACTCTTTTAGTTTAAATTTATTCATTTATTATGGAACTATTCCTAGAATGTAACCAAATGAGAAATGAATTTGATCAAATAATTTATATGCTGCTATTTAAAGGATTAAAGCCTTGGAAATGCAATTATAGGTAATTTCTATGAATTAATATTATTTATTTAGGTGTTTGACTTGTTTAATAACTTTTATACTGCTAGTAAGATGTTTATATTATAATTTATGCATAGAGTATTTTATTACTACTATAAATTTGAGTAGTTATAAATAAATGTTCTATGAATGTATGTTTCATATCAACTATTATTGTCTAAGCTTTAATATTTGTTCCATTTTTTTCTTTTTAATATCTATAGGGGTAATTATCTCTAAAGAGCTTTTTAACTAAAATATTTAATAAGCCAACTATAAAATAAATATAAGCAAGGAAAGTGATTTCAGAGACAAACTCGAATACTATATTAATATATAGGGAAAATTATTAAACTTAAATGAAAGTTAATGATTAAATATTAAAAAGCAATCATATAAAGAGAATAGATCTCCTAAAGCTATAATGCAAAGACATCAACAAGCAAAGAATATTAAAATCCTTAATAAGTATTCTAATGGTAAATTAAATATTTGTATAAACTAAAGATCAAAGTCTATCTAATCTTTAATCTCTGAATTTTACATAGTTATAGCAAGTATCTTTAGCTCTAATCTTATTTTCAGACATTAAAATTTCATTAAGAAGCTTGAATATTTGAATTAAAGCAAATATTTAAGGTTATTAACAATAACTGAGAGCAAATGTTCATATATAAATATTTATTATAGCCTATATCTATTTATACTTTCAAATGTAAAGAATATTTTATTCTTAAACTATAATTCAAAGAAAAGCTGAATATTAATAAAAGTAATTGAAATCATATAATAGATTGACTAGGAACTTTCACTCTTTCTTTATAAGCTAATGATTGCTTTTATCTATGAAGTAATAATAACTAATATTATTGTTCAATTTTCACTTTTTTCATCTCATTTAATTAAATTTAAAACTTCTTTGATTCAGATTAGATTACACAAAACAGATAGAAGCTATTAGGTTTAAATTACCCATAAGCATTATGAGATACAGAGAGACATAATTAATATTAATAAGTTTTGCTAAAGTTTAATTTTCTAATAACTGAAGCTATAACAACTAGATAAAAGATTTTATCCAAACTATTTCATATTTAAATTAAAAGATAAAATGGAAGAAGACTTTGAAAGAATTTATTTGCCCTAAAAATAGAAAAAGCAGTAGAAGAAAGGAAGTTTCATTTATATAAAAATATAAAAGCTTTCACTAAATGATTCAAAATTATTCTCTTTGAAAATCAGCAAACAGAAGAATCATATATTAAATCTGAAAATCTTACAAATTAGCCAAAAAAAGGGCTAAATTTATTTTAGAGTGAGTATAAAGACCTAAAAATAAAATAAGATTTAGGCAATCAGGTAAAATAGGTAAATCAGAATACTTAAAAAAAATGTAGACAAAATTAAAAAATCTATCAACAAAGTGTGTGTATCAATAAATTTGATAAATTAAGGATATTAAGAAATTATATTGAAAAACTAGATAGATTTCCAAAAATAAAAATAACGTAGTGGCCTTTTGAGGAAATCATTTTAATTAAGAATAATATAGGTGCAGCATAATTTATGAAAACAATTTTCTTAATAAGCATGGACATAATTTAATAATATAAAGTCATAAAATTATTATCTGATGTTCAGAAGAGAATCTGACTGAAAATAAAGAAGACATTGAAATGTCTCAAATTCCACATACTCAATTTTTCAATATATCATTAAAAAATTTTAGCATGAAGAGTTTTATTTTAAAAAATCCGCAGTAAATAACCTTTAACAAAAGATATGAAAGAGAAATAGACTAAAGAGAGTTAAGATTCTATAATAATAATAAATTAAATAAATATATAAACTCTTTAAAGATGAAACTTCATTTTATTTTATTAATTATTCATATTTATACCTAATTTGTTTAAACTTATAAAATATGTTGATAACTACAACGAAACATCTCCTTATAACTCTTTTTCTTAGCCTTTTTTCCTTTATACAGTCATCTGAAATAGAAATTTACGTGACAGTAATTTAAGTGAAAACTGCATTAAACATTTAATCTGAGGATGGTTCAATATAGTTTCCATTTACTTCATTATTAAACGCATTTAACCAAATTCATGATAATGCTCAATTTAAACTTTTGCTTTTCCTCAAGTTCATGAGTTGAACTGCAATTCCCAATATTTTTAGTAATGCTAGATATTAAGAAAAAACAACTCATGAAATGGACCCATTTATTTGCGTCTAGAAACGTTTGACTGTTCCTAAAATTCAGAAGTGACAACAATGTACCTTTAAAAAAATGAAAAGGCAGAAATATAATAATGAATAAGGATTTATTTATATCCCTTTATTAAGATACTCTCATTATCTAAAGCATTTAATTTAACTGCAATTTTACTTTATGCTAGACAGATCTTTGTAATTATACTGATAGCTATTTTATAAAAGCTGTTTAGTCAAACTTATAAATATGAAACTCAAGCATTTTCTATTAAAAGTAAGGTTTCTAGAGAGTAATAGAACTATAGAGTACAAGAGCTATCCTAAATAGCGTCTAAATATACCATAATTAAGTTTAATCATAAGGATTTTTCTTTTAGGTGCTTTAATCTAGCTTAGATTTAGAAAGTTGCTAATTGTATCAAAATGATGGAGCTCTAATTTAAAGCTTAAATAGTAATATAACTATTAGTAACTCAAGCTTCATAAATAGCAAAGCTTAAATTGATTTATTATTAATAAAAGATTCTAACCTGATTGTTTAAAGCTCTAAACTTTAATTTAACTAAATAACTGGAGGTTCTGCTATATCGTTAAATAGTTCATCTTCAAAAATAATACTTAGTTCATTCAAATAAAATACCCTAAAAAATAAAAATGGAGTCATCTCATCTAATAAAAGCATTATAAGTATAATAGAAAGAATATTTTCCAAAAATTAAGCTGACAATGGAGGAGCTCTATATTTAGATGAAACTAATATTTAAAAAATAGAAGAAAGCAGTTTTATAGGAAATGTTGCTTAAAAAACGGTGGAAGCATTTATTTATTATAAGTCAAGTTAGTCAAATACTTAAAAGCTAGTTTATAAAGAATTAAGCAAATGAATAAGGTGGAACTTTATATATAGAGTAATCAAACATATCAATTATCACTAATATCACTGCTAAAGAAAACAAAGCTTCCCAAAATGGAGGGTTTTAATTTTTCATTTAATCTAAATTTGATTACATCTAAAATTGCTAAATTTCCAATAATTCAGCATAGTAGAACGGTGGCGCAATATATTTAGAACACACTGATATATAGCTTCTTTTTGATATATATGCCAATGGAAATAAAGAAACTTAGAGTGGAGGATTTTTGTCATCCTTGAAGTCCAGTTTAGACTAGATCTCAAATAGTATATTATGTAATAATTAAGCATAATGAGATGGTGGAGCTTTATTCATATACTTTATGAATATAAAGATTATTTCAAATTTAAACGCTTGCTCAAATAAGGCTTCCTGAAATGGAGGATTTTTATCATCCTTTTATTCTAATCTAGATAGTATCTAAAACAGCTAATTTATTTTAAATTCAGCACTTTAGAATGGAGGAACTTTATATTTTGTAAGTACTAACATATTACTTGTTTCTAATATATAAGGTAACGATAACAAAGCTACTGAAAACAGAGGGTTTTTATTCTCCTTTTAATCTAAATTGGATTACATCTAAAATAGCAACTTTTATAGTAATTAAGCTGATTGAAATGGTGTAGCTTTATATTTAGAGTAAACAAGCATAGAATCAATTTAAGATGTAACAACAAATAAAAATATAGCTTAAAAATTAACTGGAAGTTTCTTGTATTTATAACAATCTAACTTAACTTATTTATAGAGCAACTATTTTAATGAAAATAAGCACTAAAAAATGGAAGTGCAACCTCTTTTGAAAATAGTTAAGTGAAATTTATTTCTCATAATATTTGATAGCAAAATAAAGCTAAAAATTAAGGAAGGAGTTTTTATTTGAAATAAGCCGCTGTTATTTCAATTTAATACAACTAATTTCAATAAAATGAAGCTTAAAAAGGAGGAGCTATTTATGCAAAATAGATAGAAATCACTTTAATCAATAACAACTTATATTAAGAAAACTAAGCTACATCTCAATCTGGGGGAGCATTGCATATTTAAAATTCTACGGCTGAGCAACTTATAAATATAACAGCTACTAGAAATAGAGCTAAGTAAAATTGTGGATTTCTTAACTTATATTTATGTAAAATAGAATTGATAGGAAATAATGAAATTTTAAGCAATGAAGTAGTTTAATGGAGGAGCTATCGCTTTATAATAAAATAAAATAAGTACTATAGAATTTATCTTATTTTAAAGTAATAAAGTCTAAGATAAAGGTGGGTGCATTTATTTTGAAAGCACTTAAATAACTCTAATTTAAAACGTGCAATTTAGTAATAATTCAGCTCAATAATATGGTGGGTTCTTCTTCCAGCATTTAAACATTATAATATAACTAATTTGTAGTAAATAGAGTTACTTTCTTTGGTGGTTAAGCTATGTTTTTACATGAATCATTTATAAAGAAAGTTCCTAATATAAAATCCTTTTATAATACAGCAGAATAAGACAGTGGAGGTTTCGCTTGTTTATAGCAATCTAGTTTTAAAAGATTAGAAAATAGTAATTTTACTAGCAATTTTGTTTTTTTAAAAGGAGGAGTCTTTTTAATAGAGTCAGAAGATTCTCATATCTATATAGTTGATTGTGTGTTTATGCTTAATAAAGCAAATTTAGGAAGTACTGCTTACTTTTCCTTAATTAAGATATTAATGGAAAACTTAGAAATAAAAAAAATTAAACCTCATAAGATGGAATCATTTTCCTTAATTACTGAGTACCTTACTATATAACATATAGACTTAGAGTAACTTTGCTTCAAAAGGAGCTGTTATTTACATTTTCAAATCGAATATTCAAATGATTAATGTTAAAATTCTTAACAACTATGCTTCAATTAAAGGAGGAACTATTTATTCTGATTAAAGTAATCTGATTATCTAGGAGTTAATAGCTTAGAAGAAAAAGTCATAATATGGGGCGTGCTTTTATCTAGATTAATCAAGTGTATTGATTTAGAGTAGTCAATTTACTGAGAACAATGCAAAAATATAGGGAGGATTTATATTTGGTTAAAATAGGAATATTTCAATAGCTAAAAACTAAATAAGCAACAATATTGCTTATGATGCTGCTGTTATGTATTTGAAACAATCCTATCTTATTTTATCAGATACCTTAATTTTCTAAAATCTAGTACTTTAAGGTTCAATTATTTTTCTTCTATAGTCAGATGCAACCCTTAAGCAAAATTCATTTCTAAATAATACTTCTAAAATCAGAAATTCATTAGAATCAAGCGTTTCAAAACTACTTTACCTGGAAGATTGTAAATTTTAGAGCAATGAAGTATATTCAATTTTGCAAACTATTTCATCAAGTAACTTGGTAGTCAAAGGAAGCTAATTCATCTAAAATAATGCAAGCTAAGGAATCATTGAAACTAAAAATTACCAAGTGATAATATAGTAAACAATCTTTAAGCTAAACGATATTTAAATTGGAGCCTTAATAGAAGTCCTAAACTAGAATTTAACTTTAATGAACAGTTCTCTTATATAAAAAAGCATCTAGTGGATGTATTGTTTCTTAAAAGTTTTCTTAATCCTATTTTTAGCAAATCAGATTTGAAGAAAACAAAGGATTTAAAGGAGTAGCTATAAATTCTGAATTTCAACTTATTCAATAATTGACTGTACTTTTAAGAGGAATATTATCTAAATGTCTGGAAGTTTGATAGAGGCAAACAAAGATTCTATCTGAATTAAGAATTGTGACATAGTTAATAATTCTGCTGAGCAAGCTACTTTGTTGTCTCTTGAGAAAGTTAAAGCTTAAATGTTTTACATTTAGTCAAATGAAAATAAAGCTCAAGTCGGAGGTAGTTTAAAAGCTTTTGATTCAAACATTTCGATTTAAAACTTGACATTTTGTAATAATAAAGCAGAATATGGAGCAGTTTTCTATATTCAGTCTACTAACTTATACTTCTACTATGTATTCTGTAGCAAAAATGTTGCATATAATAGTGGAGGAATTGGCTACCTATAGCTGGAAAGTAATTTCAAGTCTTAAAATTCTGAGTTTATAAATAATTTTGGTAACGAAGGAGCATTTATGTATTTATAAAGCTCTTAACTACTCTTAGATAATACGACTATTATAAATAATACAGCTTAATCAATGAGTATTATAAGCATATGGGGCTTATAGAAGGATAAACAAAACTAGATTAAAAATAGTAAGATATATAGAAATTTAGGATAAAACTCGATTACCTTCATTTACAAAAGCTAAATGAACCTTTAAAATATAACATTTGATTAGAATTAAGTTACAGACTTAACTTCAGGGCTTATGATATAGAATTCTTAAGTATTAATTAGCAACTCATCTTTCCAGAATCAAAAAGCTTACAAAGGAGTTTTCATTATGAGTGATTGTGAAGCTTATATATTTATAAATAGTTCATATTTTTACAATGTTAATGGAACTTTAGGAAACGCTTTTTACTTAACTAAATCATAACTCATTTTAACTGAATCTAAATTTAATAAAATCAATGGAAAATAGGGACTAATCTATGCCTTTTAATCAAGTTTAAGCATATTTAAAACTTCTTTCGTTGATGTCAGTTCTACTGACTACGGATCAATTATTTACATGAAGGAATCTAAAATGACGATGGAGGGCAGCATACTTAAAGTTTACACAAATACAGCAATATTTAATGAGCACAACACTGTTAATTTGAATAGTACTTAATTTTTAAATGGTACAAGTAAACTAAACTATGGAAGTTCTATTTATTCTTTGAATTCGGATCTTAACATGTAGAGATGTGGTTGCTATTATTAATAAGCAAGAATAGGTTCTTGCTTTGTAATCTTAAATGGTAATATATAATAAAACTATTAAATTGAAAGGAATTATTTTTAATAATGCAAATCATCTTCGCATGGAGGAGTAGGATATGTTCAAAATGCTAACATTACATTCTTAAACAACGAAGTTGAAGGAAAATAATTCAATTCTAAAGATGGCGCCCTAAGGTTGATTTGTGAAAAAGATTAAATTTGCAATTATACTCTAAATAACAATCGTTCATCGGTAACAAAATAAGCAACTGATTTGGAGAAGGAGGAGCTATTTCTCTGTAGGGAGCCATTCCTAATTTGATTTCTAAGTTAGAAAATAATAAATCTTGCTTGCTATTCTAAAATAACTCTGTCTTCTATGGTAATAACTTAGCTTCTTTCGGCTTTTAGCTTTCGAGCAGTTGAGCATCAGATATTTTATCTTATTGTAGTGAAGACTAAGCTTAAAGATAATGAATTGATTAAATGCCAGGGTTTTAATTTCCTGACAGTTAAGTATTTATTACAGACGCTTTTGGATAAATAGTGAAAACTGATAATGATTCAATTGTTACTGTTTATACTGATAATGATGCTGAATTATCAGGTAAAGCAAGAATTTAAGCTTCTTCTGCAGTTTTCAGTATTAAAGATATTATAGTTAAAGCTTAACCAGGAATTTCAGTTAGTTTGAAATTGGAAACTGATGCAATTGATAAGGAAAGGGTATTTTCAAATAAAATCTCTTAAAATACGATGAAAATAATGCTCAACATTAAAGACTGCCTACGGGGTTAAATCTTAGTGGAAGGAAGATGATGTTAAAAATTTTTTTTGGATAAAATTCCTTAAATACAAGTGAAAAATCTTGTAAAGAATGTATGGAGGAAGCTAAATGTTATGGAAGTGATATAATAGTTACTCTTAAAGGATATTGGAGATAAAATAATAATATAGAAACAGTTCTTAAATGACCTAATAAATTCTCTTGTTTGGGAGCTTACGTAAGTAATACCAATGCATAAGAATATATATAATCTATAAATTAAATACAAAGAGAACTCTTTAGCAAATACTTTAATTTAATGGGTAGATGCGCTTAAGGGTATTAGGGAATTTTATGTGATGTTTGTGCATAAAACTGATCGAAAAATGAACTTAATAAATGCTAGAAATGTATGAATAATTAATAAAGCGTGATAATTGCAGCCTTCTTATTCATTATATTTATATTATTTATTATTTATCTAGTTAGATAAACTCTAAAATCAGCTAAGCAGTAACAATCTTATCTTAGTGTTTATTTCAAAATTTTAACTAATTACATGCAATTTTCAGTACTTATTCAGAATTTTAAATTCAACTGACTAGATGTAATAAAAGAAATATTTAAAGTAAATTAATAATATTTAGTTACAACTTCAACTATTTTTAAATATGACTGCCTCTATTATGAAGGAGAGGGAAGATTTTATGATAACGTAATCAATAAATTATATTTTACTTTTTTAATTTTACTATTTTTCATTCTGATTTTGCTGATATACTCGCTTTTTACTAGAAAATTATTAAGTAAATCAATATTCATTACTATAGCAAGTGTTATATTCTTCCAAACTAACACAAATTTAGAACTAACTGTTTTTAGCGCATTTAGTTGCTAGGAAATTTCTAAAGGTTTTCATGCTTTGAATGCATATACAGACATTGAATGCTGAAAGGAAAAGCATTATTAATTTATTTTAAGTTTTGCACTACCAGGATTTTTACTGTATGGACTTTTAATTCCGCTAATAGTAGTTTTGTATCTACACAAAAATAGACACATTATTAAATCCATCATGATAAAATCTTAGTTTGGATTCTTAACTGTAGGATATTAAGAATAATATTATTACTGAGAGTTTGTAAAAATGTACGAGAAATTTACCATTTCATTGGTATTCATTTTCTTATAATATGGCACTATCGTTTTCTAATTTTGGTGTATAATTCTAGTTTTAATAGTATGCATTTTGCTTCAATTGAGGTTTAAACCTTTTATAAGGGATAGATTGAATAAACTGGAGATTTATTATCTACTTATTTCAATTTTCATCCTGTACTGTGGGATTTACTTTGATTCAGGCTAAAATTATCCAGTCATTGATTTATTAATATTCTTGCTCCTAGTTTTCTTTAATGGGTATTTCATCTTAATATGGCTAAGCTAGATTTTAATGGAATTTGGAACAGAATTTTAGTTTATGTCTCTTAAATGATAATTATACTTAGCTTGCTTTAAAAACAGAGCTGAGTTAAATGAGATAGTGGACAATTGATAAAAGTAAGAAAAGAAGAAATATGAGAAAAGCTAAAGGAGAGCCTGTAGCTAAAAGGATAAATTGAAAGAATTAAATTACTACTATGACTTAGAACAATAAAGCAAGCTTAGCAAAAAGAATTTTTAAGTCTTTTAATAGAAGGAAACTGTAAATTATTTGAAGCAAATGGAATGATTACTTTTACTTGACAGTAGCTTGATAGATCTTTATAAATAGTCTAATTTTAATTTTGTACAAACTTAGTAAAAATACTGGCAGCAAAGGTTAAAGTAATTTATCCAAAAGTATACAAATTATAAGGATATATCTAAATTTAACTAAACTAGCACTGCCATTTAAAAGTAGTAGAAGCTTTGCAAAATCTAAAGCTAAATCATAGATTTTTAAAAGAAAAATATGAATTTTAATTAGTCCAATAAACCTGAAAACTTAATAAGAATAAGTGAATAAAATAAAGAATTTAATCAAAGCATTCAAGAAAAAAATTAGAAGGAAAAGTAAATATTTAGTAAGGAAGAAGATAATTTTCAGTATTATCTCCATAAAAAAATATCTAAAGTAAATAAACTCAATTTTTTTAATAGTCTTAAAAAATACTTGAATCTAATAAATCTAATAAAGAACTTTAATAAAATTAAAACTTTGAAAACAGTGTTCCAGAGTTCTTGTATAATGATTTGGGTGACTTAAGTGAATGAACTTAAGAAATCTGCCAATAAGAAGAAGAGAAATTTGATAGAGGTAGGGTATAATGAATTTGAAATGAAGAATAAAAATTAAGTATTTAATTATGCAATTGAATATGGTCTTTATTCTTATAAAATAGCAACTACGTTATTAATATATTTAATTCACTTTTATTATATATTTGTATATTATATATGAAGCATATCATGGGTATATATATTCAAGCAAAATGTAGGCCATGCAGCAAGACAAATACGATATCAAAATATTATAGGAAAATTTAAACATTTCTTTTCTTAAAGCTGAAAAGAAAAAAATTAAATAATCACAAATTTTTAGTACGAAAGTACAAGTAAAAAGAAAGAGATTAACATACTGTTCAGATAAATTAAATGTACTATATAAAATAAATTATAGATAAACTGAAAAATATCTTTAAAATATTTATAAAAAAAGTAATATCCAGAATTTTTGTCGGAAGTGACTACTATACAAAACATCCCTATCAATAGTAAATCCTATACAACCAATAATGGTTCATTATTATCAGCATATATTGTCTATACAACCAAGAACCAACTTATAGAGCAACTATATCATAGTTACTATACATTTACTGCAAAAGATTAATAACTCAAATACTATAAGACAGTTAATATTTCCAGAAAAAACAGAAGGTGAAAAGTAGAGACATTTTTAAATAAAGCATTATTTAGTTTATTACAAATAATTAACAAATCAGTCTTTCAACTAAACTCTCCCTATTGGAGTTCCTGACAGAACTTCTCTTTCCTAAGAAGAAGCAAATGTGATTGTAAGATCTACGTAATCTTCATCTGTTTCGCATACATCCATTACCTTCTAATTTAACTGTTTCTCGTTTTTAAGTGCCTTCAAAAGAATTGGCTTAGCTCCATAAAGAACATCTCTTGAAAATAGCTTGTAAGTCTATTCTAGATGATCCAATAATTGCTTCAATGTAATATCTTTTCCTAAACTTACTTCCCACCGACCCCAAACTGTTACTACAATTTCTTCATTCAGCTTTATTTTTTCAGCTGCTCCTGGCTCACTACATTACAAGCTAGGAACTGAAACATTCAAGAAAGAGTTTCTCAATTTTCCTACATCACAACCTTTTACAATTTTGACTAACTCTGAAGTTTGTAAACCTGCAATAGCTGCTGTTGTAGTAGCCAATGCTGGAATAATTCTACCAGCTTTTAGTTTTACTTATATTCATTCCATTGGCTACAAAGCATAATTCAAAGCTCTACAGTTAGCAGCAGCATGATAAAGTATATATGGAAATTTGAATCCTTTTCAAATTCCAGGTATCATTTGTGAAGCTTATTGCTTAAGAAGAGTTTCAAGTTCATTCATAAGTTAGCAAGCCTCTTGCTCAGACATATTTTCCTATTACTTTTCTCCTCCATTTGGTATAAATTCTGGCTATACATAGTGTAGAGCAGCTTATCCTATACTAAGTTTCTCTTAAGCATTTCTGATTTGTTCAGGCAATCCGTATACTTTAGCATATAGTGAAGCGTAAGCCCAGATGAAGCTGCGGCAATATTCATTTTCAGGTGTAAAAGCAAGTTCCTTTGGAGGACGCTTTGGAAGAGACCAAAATGGAGCTCCTTCTTTAGTTTTAGCGACTAAAGGATAGACAGTGATTAATTATCTGATGTCATTTACAAAGAGCTTCTAGTACTTTTTCCTTGCCTACTGAGCTTAGTCATTGAAGTCTAGTGGGCGCTTTTTTAATTTTTTGATTGCTATTCTAAGATTTTGTAAATTTTATTGATTTGGAATTTTCTCTTCTACAACTTTGTTGAAAACTTTAGGATGAGTAGTGAGCCATTTACCGAATAAATCACGAGCCCATTCTACACAGTGCAAAGTTTCTTCAGGGAACATTTTTAGAGTGCAAACAGGAATTTCATTTTCTTCTACAGGATCTTATTAAGAACCATAAGATTCTGTTTTATTTGGGATAATTACCTAGATATATCCTTTGGTCCTAAAGTTCCAGAATCAATCAAGGCTATTTTAGCTGAAACATATCTTGAGTCGATGTATCTTCTTGTCTAGACGTTATCTAGAGCATTTGTTATAATTGACAACTCTTGGAAGAACTTCTCTGTGAATATTTCTTTAGTACCTTCATGGATTTTATCAATTCTAGCTATGATATGATTTTTGAGACTTCCATTCATAGCAATTGCTGCTGTAGAAGATTTTGGCTTTCTCAGATGCTTTTCTCTGAACAGGAATTATCTATTTAGATTCGATACCTCAATAACATCAGGATCTGTTATTACTATTTAACCTTCAGTTCCTATATTAAGCATTGCATAGTTCTTCAATAACTCGCAACCTATAGCACCACATCCTACCATCAACAGTTTCACTTTTCTAAGATTTTCACATGTAGTTTAGCCTAAGCAAACCTACAACCCATAGTCTCTATTTTTTTGGCACTTTTGTAAGTGAGTCCTTATTCCTTCTTCATAACCTTCTCCAGATAGAACCTCCACAAAATCTAAATAGAACAGTTGACATATTGGGATATACTTCTAATTGATAGACTTTACTATTTCCTAAGCAGCTATTCCACCAAGAGTTGCACATAAAGGATTATAAGACCCATCTCTGCATGTAAAGGCGAAATATTTCCAAAACTTCTCATGCTGTTTCTCAACCTAAATTGACTATTGCTGAGCAACCTCTTTGCAAATCTCAACAAACTCATTTGCTTTTTTTAAATTCCAAGGTTCAGGCATCATCTTTTCTAAAGCCTAGAAAGTTACATGTGACATATCCTAATTTTGCATTTTTTTAAAGTCAGAAGTGTATAGATTTCCATCATACATTTTTTTGCGACATTGCCACTTTAAATGGACTGAATTTTTTATTTATTTTCTGTTTAACTCATTTCATTATTACATTTCCTTAATACTCTCCTAACACTCGACTATCGAATTCGATTCTGAAGGTATGAGTATTTAATTAATAAATTAATTAATTAATTTCAACTAAAAAAGTTTTTGGACCGGAAACTCCTTTCCGAATGTACGACCCGACACTCTTTTTATGGAATAACGGGGATATCCTGTTGTGCTCCAGGCACAGCTGCTAGGGAGCTCCATCGCTATGAGCAGCCAGGATTCAAGCCCCTACCAAGAGCGGATAATCTTAAAGACAGTGTTCCCTTCAGAAAATGACTCTGACCAGGGACTTTCTCAGCGACAGGAAAGGAACTTGTTCCTAGCCATAAAACGAGAAAGTTTAGTCATGAAGGTCATTCTCAGCTCCCACCATCTTTTCAATTATGTGAGTATTTATTATTTCTACACATTTTTGCAATGAATCATTTAATTGTCCCATACCTTATAATTATGCTAGAGGGCACATATCTCCCTCCTATAGATTGTGCTTAGATCCTTTAAATAGAGTAATTACGCAGTTTTCTTCTCTTGATATGCTTTCTATCACAAATTCCTATAGTTCCTCTCCATCAAATCCAGTACTTCAAACTTCTAACCAAAGTTAGTATATATTCTACCAAATACTCCATAACCATCTACAACAATCAAAGGTATGTTATTCTTATAACACAAGCCATCCAAATTTTCAATATTTTTACTATCTGTCAAAATTATGCACTAGAACTACTCAAATCCCATTTATTCAAGACCTTCTGTAGTAGCTTCTACTTTCACATAATAATTCAATAACTAAATTCTTTATAAACTTGCCTAAACTCTGTTCTATCCTATTTAGTCATCTCTTAAGAAAAGCTATGAACTAACATCTTTCATCCTTACTAGTTTTGTGTCATGTAAAACTAATCTTTTGCACCCTGCAAACACTATATTCTTAGCTATTTCAATACCAACTCCTCCTAAACCTGATATCAAAATATTTGCTTTGCTTTATTTTGCTACTGCTTCTACTCCCATTGCTCCTATATATCTTGACCATCTGTCTTTTACTTCTTCATTTTCTGCTTCTTTACTTTTTTTAATATCTTATGATATCTTTTCCAGAAGGAGCTTCTAACTTTCCAAACTCTCCTTCTAACTGCTCTATAGCTTCTTTAAGAAATTTTACGTAAATTTATTTTCCTGCTTTGAACTTACTAGCCCAATTATAGTTATGACAACTTACTAGTCCTTCATAACTTGCCTTCCTTGCTTGCTCTATTTCTAACCATTCATTCACTTCTTTCAAAATTTCAAACTACTTTAAGTAAAAATGACGTTTTACTACAGTCTCAAATCCTTTGCTTGGATTTCTCATTTAGTCTATCATAGAGAATCTTATATTTGAGTACCTAACTATATTACTGTATCCTTCGTTTCTCGCTTCTCCTCCTTCTGTTCCTGCTTCACCTTCAAACCCTGGCTCATTAAAGTAAATTTCCTCAAACATAATAATTGAATATATAGACATCAAAACTTAGAGTAATGTGGAAAATTTAGGATCCAAATTTTCACTGTCATTTCCTCTCCAAGTTCCGAGTAAGCTCAAGCAAACTTTACCACAGCTATATAAGTTAGGGTTAAATCTAGTTTATCCACCTCCAGTAGTCTCCAAATTTACTTTTGGAGGTCAACTAGGATAGTTATCTTCGAAGAAAATGTCATATTCAAATGCACCATGGGGATATGGAGTTCCTGAGCTTCCCATTACTACTGCTTTCATAAAATCTACCTTTTCTTTATCAACTCTAATAAAAATAGAATTCTTATGTTCACATGGCAGAGCTCCTGATAAATCAGCTAGTTCTTAAGCTAATCTAATCATTTTAGCCTAAGGAGGAGTTCTATTTCTTTAAGCCATATAGAAGTAATGATGCTTATATCCTTACATATAATCAAATCTAAGATCTTATAGTAAAAACCTATACTTTTCACTAAGAGGAAGCTTCAAAATTTCTTGAATATCAGCTAACTATTCTTAGGAATCTTCTAGCAAGCCCTTTTAAACTTGTTTGAAAGTTTATTAGATTTCTTTAGCTAACTATTCAAGTTATTACTGTTCCCAGTTCTATAAGCACTTTATAAATATATTAGCTAAGTCATTTGCATTAAACAGTAATTTTGAAACTGAAGCCTTTTATTTAAGTTCGTAATGGCTATCTAAGTCTTCCAATATTACAAACAGCGAAGCTTTACTCGCTACTGCCTTTATAAACCCTAAAATGGACATAATTAATTTCTACTCTTTACCCATATCTAAAAGACTTCCAGAGCCAAGATTTATTTCTAAGACTGGTAATAAAGCACTACAACAGAATTAGTTAATTATTTCCTCATCTGCTTTCCATTGAGGAGAACTTATGAAATTAGTGAGTATCCTTATTAAAGTAGAAAACTATTCATTCTTCTGCTTTTTACTCTTTAAATAAATATCTACATCCCATCTTTAGTTCAACCCTCAAATATCTCTACCATACCCTACTCCCTTTCTAGGCTTACTTTTGTCTACTTCTATTTTGGAAGCTTGATTTCCTTTATTTCCCTATTCTTCTTCTTCCTAAATATCTTCTACATACTTTCAAGGCTTTTCTTTAGCTAAAGATCCTAATCTCTCTAGAATTCTAGTTACCAATCCAAGTTTGCAGGCCAGATGTTTAAGTTCAGGGTCATGCTAGACTTTAAATATATCTGAAATAGTCTAATAAATGGGCTCTTCAGCTTCTTATAAGTTCCACTATTCATCTGTAGGCTTTAATAGACAGCTAATTAGCTATTTGTTCTTTTTGAAAAACATCCTTTAGAATCCAGGAATCTTGCTAAAAGTAGAAAACTGCTCCATTCAGAGTTACCATTTCTAAGCTAAGTGGGTGATCTTATTGAAAGACATAAATTACCTACTAGATGACTTCTGATTCTGGAAAGGAGTTGAGCATAGGTAACTTAAGAGTTTAAGGTTGGGTAGCAAGAGAAAGTGATAGGTTATGACGTTATAGAGATAACATGTTTATTATCTAAACTGCTTGCTTATATATTCTATGTTTGATATTTAATGAAACTAGCCATAATAAAATTAACTCTTATAGCTATAATAAGCTTATCAAAAACTATATAACTGACGTCATACCTAATTATTACTTATAGATTAAGTAGCATGTAAACAAGTTATTTTCTATCTAACTATGTCTGCCTAAATATCATAACTACCTTATATCACTCTTACAAACTATTTCATACAATGTAATTTCTTATTATATAAAGTTATTGATTTTTTACTTCTTCATTCTTTTCTTTTTTTCTAATTTTATTATTGCATTTTTTCATAAGCAAAACAAACGTAGCATCATGATTATTTAGGTTTCTTAATTTTTTGAAGTTTTAGCATAGTAAAAAAATTTTTTTTTTGATAATTCTAATAAAAGTAAAATGATTGAATAGAGGATATATTAAATTTTTTTTCAAAGATATCTAAATTAAATTAAATCTAGAAAAAGAAAATAATTATAGAAGTAACTTAAAAAGAATACTTCTTTTTAGTATCTTCACAGTTTCGATCTTTTAATTAAACTCTAATAAAGCCCTGTCTTACGTTTTAGTTTACATTCCTGAATTTCTTTAATAATTTTTCTAAATATTTAGATTTTAAATTTAGATAAATTTATCTTAATAAATTACTTTTAATGATTTGGTTATTTATTAATTAATTTATTGAGTTTTTATTTATCTTTTTTAATATAGTCAGCTTATCTTCTTTTACATATCTTATATTTTAGATTGTAAAATATAACTAAAAGTTTAGCCAGAATATATAAAAATGTATTAAGAAATGAGCAAGTTATTTTAACTTTCACCAATTATAAAAATGTAAATTTATATAATTAAAAACTTCCTAACTAATCATGAAATGCTTCAATACCTTATAAAATATAAAAACTTAAAATTTAATTAAATTATATCAATCTAATGATTGAAGAAATATCTGCAAAAGCTATAAATTAGGAAATATATTTCTATTAGTATTATACCCTAACACATAATAATAGTTATAATCCTTGCATTTTCATAAATAAAAGATTTAAATAATTATTAAATTACTAGTTGCCTTTTTCAATTGGTAAATAATTAAATACCTTATAAACAATTTGAATGATGCTTAGATTTGCTTAGGGAATTAAAATTTTAAAATGTTTATAATTTAAGGAATTTTAAAATAATAATATCTTTTTGTTTGGCTTTGTGACAGATTTTGTAAATCTATGTATATTAAACTTATTAAGAATTAATTAAATATTTATATCAATCTACAATCATCACCACCACCTAATAAATCAATTCCTTTTTCTAAGTACTCAACTGGTTATTCTTCTTTCTTTGTTTAAGTGGATATTTAGCCTATTACTGCTACCATAGGTACTTAAGAAGTAGGAACAGCATCATTTAAGAAATTTCCATAATGAGATTCTAGAGCTTTTGAAAAAGAGCTGTAAAATAAGCACTAACTTAATTATTAGATATATTTAGAAGCTTACTAAGTTTATCTGAAGAAATAGCAATTCATTTATCATTAAGAAGAAAATTTGCAAAAGTGGAAGTTAATTTTGCTTAAACTTCTTTCTGAATGTTGCTGTTGCTGTCACTTTAATTTTTTAAGATCAAGCTAATATGCTAATTATAATACTTACTTTTAAATTTAAGCTTAGCTAAGTTAATATCAGTCTTAAATTAATAAATAAGCTAAAATTTTAGTAAAGATACTAAATATTTATCAAATTAAAGTATGCAAAGCATTACTTTGCTTTAATATCAAAAGAAAATTTACCAAGTAGAGCAATATATAGGTTTAATTCGACAAATCTAAGAACTAGCGATAATTATTTTTTAATAGATAGTAAATTTCTTCGTGATTTGCGTAAAAATTAAAATATTTTTATGAAGATTGAAATGCTTTTTTAGAGTGTAAGTATATTCTATGGATTCTGTTTATTTAATTATATTAGTCTTGGAAAAAGTGTTAACATTTAAATCAAAACAGTTTCCAAATCACTTACAACAATTGCTTGAATCAATATTTTCACTTTTAAAACCACCCAAAGTCAACTTCATTGAAGGTCCTTTTTTTGGTACTGGATTGGATTACATATCTGCGTCTCGAATTTTCATTAACTCTTATGCCATTGTCATAAAAGCTAGATCTACTTAATGTGATGTTTTTGCACTAGCCTCCATATAAGGTATTTCAAGTTTTTGAGATAATTTCTAAAGATAAAAAATTACAATTGCATCTTCATTGCTTACTTAACTTTCCTCTCCCACATCACTTTTATTACCTATTAGAAGTTTAGCTGCATTGGATCCAGCATATTTATTGACCTCGTTAACCCAGTCCTACACATGATCAAAACTTTCTCTATTAGTTTTATCAAAAACTACTATAATTCCGTCAGCGCCTCTGTAATAAGCTGAGGTAATTGTTCTAAATCGCTCTTATCCAGCCGTATCCCACTAAATAATAAACTAGCTTACAATTTATAATTTTACAGTCTTCTTATCAATTGGAAGAGTTCTAAATCTAAAATCAACTCCAATAGTCGAAATATAGCTTTCTGTGAATGTATCATCTGCAAATCTTAGCAAAAGGCAGCTTTTGCCAACTCCAGAATCTCCGATAAGTACAAGCTTGAATAAATAATCATAATCTCTTCTAGAGGCCATTTTACAAAATTTCTTTTTATATTTTTATTTAGAAAAATTGCAGTCATTACTAAAGTTAAGCCTACTTTTATCTAACTTCCTTTTTAAATAAAAACATTTAGATACATTATAATTCTTAATTATCCTAAATCAATATTCAAGCAATCATACTTATATTCAAATTGTCACTTCATCAATTAGTTTGAGGACCATTTTCCTTATAAATGCAGTGGGCTTCATTAAATATAGACATATAAGAATAAAAGAGAAGTGACTTTAATAGTAAGTACTTTGCTTTATTTAGTTATTTAACCTAATACTTCTAAAAATTTCAATGAAAGTATGCATTCATCTAAGTCATTCAAATTATAGACATAAGTAATTAACTATTGATTGTATGTATGTACTTAGCTAGTCTGACACTGAGAATAGTTATATAGCATAAGTAGCATAATAAGTAGAATTTCAATTTTTATAGTTTTTTACTAATTTTAGGGAAAATCATTTCAATAATAATGAACTAAATAGTAAAATACTTAGCAGTTCCCTTAATTCTTTGCGCGTCAATCACGACCTACTTTTGCGCCTACCAAAAGAAACAAAGGTAAGAAGAAAGTTCAAAAAGTAAAAGAAGTTTATAGTAGCTTACTTAAAGATAACTGTTTAAAAGGCAGAAAAACTTCGTTTTATAAAAGGTGTTAAGTTTTGAGAATGTATTAACAGAAGGCAAGAAAGAAAGAATTTCATATTTCTAAAAAGACAATGTTCAGTATTTCACTACCATTGGAAATACTCTAGCAAAATATTATGTTATAAATTAAGACTTGGCCAAGCAAATGATAATCGAAGAGTAAGAAATTGCTATTTCTAGCCTTCTATACATTCATACTCCGGATTTCAGCTGGTTACGAAAGGCTCATCCTAGTTTCCTTACTGCTTAGAATATTAATATTCCTAATTTAACAATTCCACTTACTTAGGAGATACTAACAAAGCGAAATATACTATGAACGAGTCTCATTGATTAATTAGATGACCTTAATAATCCTTAAGACAAGGAATTCGTTTTGTCAATGTGAGCCTAGGATCATTTAGAGGAAAAATATCCTTATTCATACCAGCAAATTAACTCTGTCATTATCAAGCATATCACTGATTAACCTAATTTATTTAGAGTATACGTTCAGCAAATGTAACAACTTGAAACTAAAATATATGCTTGCAGTCCAACGTAATTGGACACTTTCGTCGAAATTCTCTTAAAGGTAAAATAAGAACTACATTAATTTCAAAAAAGTCATTTCTAAGAGTTTAAAAAGCAGAGAATGATTAATATGAAGGATAAAAGTTAATATAATGAAATAATTAAGAAGTTCACTGCTGAAAACAATGCTAAAGTGGAGGAGAAACTGTTTGAAGTCGGATAAAGATATAACTTTTCATTACATGATTTAGAAAAATTTTCCCTATAGTGAATAAATAATGAATAAGTAAGAAATCTCCTAATCGAAATTTATTAAGGACCTTTGAAACCATCCTCGCGAAATTTATCGTCTGAAGAGCTAGAAAAAATACTAAAAGCTTAAATCAAACTCTTAGAAAATGGAGCTTCCAGCTTTCTGGTGTCTGATTAAATCGAGATTCAATTCTAGGTAGATTCAGCTACATTAACTGCAGCTGTTAATAAGTACATGAAGATAGATCCAAAAAGGTTCTCAAGCTACATTAATAAAATTAAGTAGCTAGAAGAAAGTTAAACAGACATCGAAGCTAAACAATTTTATTAAGGAAAAATATGTATCCAAATTAACCTTCTACTTCTTAATCTGATTTCTTATCACTTTTCACCTATCAATTCTAATCCCCAGAAAGTAATAGATCTTATGTGGTAAATTTCTTCTTAATACTTAATCACTAAAATTACAATGATTGGCTAAAAATAGCTTATAAACTATAATTGCTTTCAATAATAAAGTCCCTCTTTAAATAATTTTTCTTCTAAATTATACTATCATTATGCAGATGCCTAACATAAACAATTATCCTTATAAAATATTATATCCACTAAATAAGAAGTTAGCTTTTAAAGATATTAGATAAAGAACTCAAACCAAAGCAAATAAATTAGGATGGCAATTAATTAATCAAAATATCTAAATTTATAAGTTCAAGTGAAGGAATATCCATAAGCATAACTGTGACAAAGATTATATTAACTAATTTAAGCTAACAAATATAAAATTTCTTTATGATAATGACTTAATTAATGAACAGTAGTAATAGAAGAATTAAAGAGTTTATTATTTGATTTATAAATGATGTTCCTTAATTTAAGGATTGGATTTATTTTAGGCTATAATTTATTTAAAATGGAACAATAAAAGTCAGATATATAAGCACTTTTGAGAAAAGCTTAAGATATTTCATTTGAAATTGAAAATCAATTTGATGGGGAGAAAGTGTAATAAATGAATTTTGATTCTATTGATACAATGATCCAATAATTCGCTCTTCTTATTGAGACGCTAAAAGAATGCTAGAATACGAATGGATCTTAAATAAAAGAGTAATATTTAATTATATAGAAAGGTTAATCATTTGAATATTAAGTATTAGAAATTCAAATCTGAAAGAAATGATTTGTTTGTCAAATAGAAAGTAGCTGCTTAGCAGGCATAACTTTTCGAATTCGGCAAGGTTCATGAACGGAAAAATGTTTTAGATCAATTAATTGCAGATAGCAAATCCCTTGACGAGTCTCACAAATAAGTCGATACTTTTATAGAAATCTCAAATCAATCATTAGAGTCTCTAAGGCGATAAAAAAATACAATGATGGGTACAGACGATAAAGTATCTTACGGAATTAATTTAATAGTAGTGAGTAATAATTTGCTAAAAGCAATTGGCAAGTAGCAGTTCTATATGAAAGTAATGATGGCAGGGTTTGTTTTAGTAATGCTCATTACATACTTTTCCTGGAAAATATATTTTTGAAGAAACTTAAAAACAAAAATGTATAAATTAATTAAATCTAACTTATCTCTTGGAATATTCGTATATGCAAAATTCTAATTAGATATTATTCAATTTCATGCTAATGTAGCAATAATTTCTATTTGTTTTTTAATGTTTAAATTCATTAAAGTGATATTCTTTATAAAATTAATTTGAGTAAAATAGCATAGCTATAAATAAATCTATAGCCATAAAACTATATGGGAAATTGGATTTTATTAACTAATAATATGACTTCTACGTAAGTAATTTTAGTCAAAGATATTTAAAAACTGGATTTATTGGTTCGAATTCTAGATAATTCTGGATATTCAATAGAAATTAAATGTTTAAAAAGTAAGAATTTAGTTTATTTATTTAAAGCTGATTAAAATAATTTTTGACTCTATCTTATCTTTTAACAGTTCATCTTTTTAATTTTTAATCCTTTATATCATTTGTATCGTCGTTAGAGTTTTAACCTTCTCATATAAGATAATTAAGAAATACAATATCTAAATATTAGAAAATTTATTAATTCTCTTTCAAGCTTTGACTAATTATTTTTAACAATTAAAATAAGCAATTGCTTTATTCTTTCTGAAATTGATTTTCTAAATATTAAGAACTATATATAAGAATAATAAGAAAGATGTTTTTATTTGATAAAGGTTTAACTAGGATGTAAAACCAACTTTCTTCAATTAAAATTTCTTTAAAGCGCTTTCTTTGGTGATTTTAAAAGTATGCTTACTAGTATTCATTTATTTTTGTTTGATTAAGAATATTAATGGATAAATAGTTAAGTTCTGTAAATTAAGCTTATAATTCAATTAAATATAATAAGCACTTCTTTAGAACAATAAAGTGTTTACTAGGCGCTTTTTCAGAAAATTAAATATCATTCCAAATAAAATAGGGTATTTTGCAAAAGCTTTATTAACTAGAATTCTTTATTTATTCAGTCAAATATAATAATTGCCTTAAATAAGCGATTTATTATTACTCTATATATTCGCATTATAATGTTATAGCAGTTTTATCTAAAGTTAAAATACCCTTAAAAATAAGTATAACGAAGAATTAGGAAATTAAAGTAGGTAATTATTTAACTAAAATAAAATACCAAATTATATTTATTGCTAATTACTTTAATTTTAAGCTTATATTTCCCTCTACAGTTACATTATAAGAAGAGTTAGTTTCTATAGAATTTAAATTGTTAATAATTCTATTTTAGAGATTTTAGAAGTTAGACTTTAAAGCTTTGTTTGATTTGCTTATTGTCTTAATAATATTTTCTTATTTTATCCTCTTTCAAAGAACTTATTTTTTATAATTATAATTTAACTTAATAAGGTATATTCTAACTGATCTTATCAGATTCCTGTAATTACTAAAAATCAATAAATAGTATTTTTTAATTTATTACAAAATAAATATAATTTTCAAATTTCTAATTAATTTGCTCAAGCATAGATTAAGCATAAATTAAGAAATTAGATTTATTTATAATAAACTAACTGTTTCAAGCTTATCTTAGCTCAAATACTATTCAAACTCTTTAGTATAACTTTATTACTATAAAGCTCTAAGATTTTATACCTTAATGCTAGGAATTGAATCCAATGACCCTTAAAAAGTAGCAAATTAATCCTCTAATTGATTAACTTTCTATTTTATTACTTAATTTAAATCTGTTTGATCTATATATAATTAAAAAATATACCTATCATATAAGCAAAGCATATAATTATGATTACAAAGGAGAAAGCTTTATTAAATTTAGATTATTATCAATTTAATGAGTAAGTAAAATGAAGAATATAAGCAAAAGAATTGAATGTTATTAATAGTTGCTAGTACTTCTAGCTTTACTAGTTTATTATCTACTATAATTCATTATTAACTTAGCTTTATTGTACTCTTCCCTCAGTCTTCTTATATTTATCTAACCTATTTTATTTTTAAAAATTTAAGTCAAAGATTAATATCCATCTTCTGGTATTAAAGTCCCAATTGTAAAGCAATAGCAGAATACTTACAGAAAAAACAAAGAAATTCTTAAATTTCTAGATTTCTAAGTATCAATTAGTCTGGATGTTTGAATTATAGAGTATTGGATAAGTAAAATTAATCTAATAATTAATTAAGCTAAATAAAGCCTCACTAGTGCTTAATCATAACTGCCTTGCTTTAATGCAACTGATGCTCTTTAATTTCCCTTTCCTTCTTAAAAAATAATATAGTTATCCTTTTTAGTTACTAAAAGCCCCTAAACTTAAATTGCATATAAACGTAAAGGCTAGCAGTAAATCAAAGGTTGTAATTTATAAATGGTACCTTTAACATTTTAATTTTATAATATAAATTAATTTTACTATGATTTTATAGTTAAAAAGAAAGGAACATATAACTTAGAGTGCATACTCAAAAGAAGTTTTCGAATAGGATTTAAAATACAGAAATAAATATAGGTATGCTTGACTTTACTTTAAGTAAGCGTAAAATGAATATTTTTAAAGTAGCCAGTTTAATGAATTTAAACATAAGTAATAAGAATATTGAAATTAAAGTCTTAACTGAATAAACTTATTAAAATTATAAATGAGTAGGATGTGATTAAATAGGAATCTTTTTAAAGGTATGTGAATCATGCTTTTTATAAAATTTGCCAAAAGTATAAAATGCAGTGAAGTATGTAACTTAGAGCTACTCTCAAACACTGTTTGTGATAACGAATGTAACATCAGAGAATGCTGATATGATTTCTATTATTGCTATAACTGGGATTTAACTAATTAATGAGAGTGTAGCGAGAATTGCCCTTGATCCATTATAGGTGATGGCAAATGTGACTAATGATGTTATGTATTAGATTGCTTATTTGACTACAACGATTGTGGATTTTGAGAAACTTTGTATTATGAAACTTACAATGATTTAAGCTTGTAGAATTATTATTGCTCCTTCAGTTGTAGTTATTAACAAATAGGAAATGGAAAATGCGAAGAATATTGCTATAATTAAGAATGTAGTTGAGATTATGGTGATTGCGCTGACTTATGTAGTTTAGGATGTAACGATGAATGACTTGGTGATCAGTGGTGTGATGAATAGTGTAACAATTAGGATTGCAATTGGGATGATGAAGATTGCAATTAATGCGCTAATTATTGCCCAAATTATTATCTTGGAGACAAATTTTGCAACTATCAATGTAATTATGAATGATGTGATTATGATAATGGAGATTGCGAACTTTCGACAGACAAATGTAATGACTAATGTCAAAATACTTAGTTAGGCAATGGATTATGTGACTAGGACTGTAACACTGAGGAATGCAAATATGATTAAGGTGATTGTGAAGGAATAGTTTAATGATGCAATGACTAATGTAGACAAAATCAAATTAATAATGGAGTATGTGAAAGTAGTTGCTATACAGAAACATGCTACTATGATGGATAAGATTGTAAGGATTAGTTCGATAAATAAGACAATAGTTATTGGAATTTCTTTAATCAAAGTAATTCATACAACGAAAAAACTAATGATCACAAAAAAGAAAAGTCTTCAAAACTGTTATACATTGCCATTCCTGGATGGATATTTTTCTTTATTCCTTGCTTCTACTTGTTTTTTACAATATTCTATACAAAAAATAAAAAATTCGAAGCTTTTTAAGCCATTCCAGTTCCAAATTTGCATAATGTTTTAAAATAAAATAGATCTTCGTCAAATTAAACCGAAGTTTTAGCGATTGGAATACTTCAGGGTTAAAGATTAGATAAAGAACTCAGTAATTTCTAGATGCAAAATATGACAATAGCAATTCCTATATCATTTTAGAAGGAGTAAAATTAAATTTAAGCTTTGCCACAAACTGTCCCATTACAATAAGTAATTACAATCTAAACTTTAGAAAATCAAAGTTAAAATAAAGAAGATAACAGGATATAAAGTATGAATCAAGGAGACAATGGGCAAGAAACTTAAATTGAAAAAGTTGATTTGAGTCCTGAATAGCAATATAGAAAATAAAAGAATCAAATATAAGAAAACATTCATAATTTAACAATAGACTAGATTTAATCTTAAGTTTCTACCTATTCTTTTATCTTCATTAATTATTCAATTTCTCTCCGTATTTATAATCTTAAGAAAATCAATCTGTAAGATTGAATTCTCAGTTAAAATGTTTAGTTTAATAATTTATACAAAAGCAAAAAGTCGCTATACAAAAATGTTGGTGAAAGATAAACTAATATAAAAGCATCTAACATTTTTATTAGCGGCAAAAAAATAAAACACTAAAGCGATTTGTTTCATTTAACAAAATATGGATAGATATTTAATTTAATATATCTATTTAATGCTTATCTTCTATTAATCCTAAATCATTTCAAATCTTAAGAAAATAACAAGAAGTAACTCTTTTCTAACTTTAAGCATTTACCTTAAAGAACTTTTCAAGTAAAGTAACAAAATAAGATATATCTTTAGCAGATAACCTTAATTATTGAAAGGTTTAGATAAAGAAAAATAAAATTTATTTTTATCTCTCTAATTTTTAGATTTTCAATCTGAAAAAAATTTAAAGTTTACTAGCAAAGCTAATGAAGTTAAGTCATTAGAAAGATTTGGTTTAATAATATTGTAAAGACTATGGAATTGAATTGTATCTGTAAATGTATGCTTTATTCTTTCTTTTATTATCTAAGAAGTTTCTATAAAATTACTAACGAAATTTTAATGCTTCATATATAAAGTAGCTAATATCTTCAATTATTATGTGATAAAATGCAGTTAATTATAAGCAAAATGCCTTTAAACAATCACTTATTTGATAGTAATTCATATAATATAGAGATAGATATTATAGTGTAGAGTAGATGCAAAATATCCAAGAAGGATAATTTTGAAAGTCTTAAATTTTGGAGTTAAAATCTCGTTTTATAACTGAATAAATAAAAGGTTTAATTGAATTTTAAGCTTATAAATGCAGACCTTTTTTTAGAATAAGAAAGTACTAGTTACAGGCGTAACAGGTTTTGTTGGGAAAGCTTTACTCGAAAAACTTTTATACTCAATATCTGAAATTGGTACAATTTACGTGATTGTACGACCTACATCGCATGTGACTGCTGAAGAAAGATTCCAAAAAGAAGTTTTGCAATCGCAAATTTTTAAAAGATTGAAAGAAAAAATTTCAGGAAAAAAAGGTGCTGGCTCCCCAAATCAATTATAGAATGAAGTTCAATTATTCTATAGTTACATAAAATAAAAAGTCAAAGTAATCAGCGGGGATCTTTTACTTGAAGACTTAGGTTTAAAGCCTGAACATCGAGAAGAAATTATTCAAAGCGTAAACATCATTTACCATGTAGCAGCTAGTGTCGACTTTAACTAGAGACTCGATTAAGCCATATAAATCAATACACTCGGACCTTTACGAATACTTGAATTAGGGAAATAGTGTAGGCAACTACAATGTTTTGTTGATGTAAGCACAGCTTATGTAAATGTCGATAAGCAAGGTTGGGTTGAAGAGAAAATATATAGCTTTCCATTTGAACCAAGAAATTTAATCAAAAACGTAATGCAAATGAAAGACAAAGAATTGGAAAATAATACTGCAAAAATTATAGGTAATTTTCCTAATACCTATACTTTTACCAAAGCTATGGGAGAAATTTTAATCACTTAAAATAAAGGATAACTCAATTTAGTTATAGTTAGACCCAGTATTATAGGAGCAGCATGGAAATACCCAATGCCTGGATGGATTGATAGTATTTCAGCGAGCGGAGCTTGCTATTTAATGGGAGGAGTTGGATTATTGAAATCAACACCTGGAAATTTAGATTATGTTGGAGATTAAATTCCAGTTGATTTCGTGGTAGATTATATCATTTTTAGCTCTCTTGCCAAAAAGCCTTCAAGCAATAATGATATACAAATTTACCATTGTAGCTCTAGCGCTGTTAATCCATGTACTTGGAGAGTGGCAAGGGATTGAATTGTTGCATACTGGGCTGCTTATCCCCCAGAATAAAGAGTCTCTAAAGTGAGTTTTAAGATGTATAAGAATTAATTTTATCATGATATGATGACTTATCTAAAAAATACAATACCTTCCTAAACTTACTATTTAATAGCAAAAACATTTCTGGATAGTTAAAAACAGAAAAATGCCAAAAAGTGACTTGTAGGAGTTAAAAAAGCTGAGATAGTAAGTGATACTTTTAAGCCATTTACTACACATGAATGGATTTTCGATTCAAAAAATTCTGTTAACGATTTATATCCAATTGCTGCCAGCTTACCCGATTTTGATTAGTGGTGTATCGATGTATCAGTTATAGATTGAAGAATCTATTTTTCAAACTTTGCATATGGAATTAAAAAGTTTGTTTTAAAAGAGAATGCAGAGGGACCCATCGAATAAACTAACTATAATTTGATTTTCAAGCCTAAAAAGCATACTTATTTTTCGGATATAAGATGGATTTTTGAGCATGGATTGATTGAACAACATAGAAATGAAAATGAGCTCAGATTTTTGGTTGTTAATTCGACTAGAGTTTAGAATGTAATTCAACAACTAGTCAAATAAAAACTGGCAGAAGAAGCGAAAGTGAATCCATTTAATTAAAACTAAAATGAAGAATAATACATTACTTAATTCAACAAAGAAGCAACATTAATTCTTGACTAAATGATGACTAAAATAAGCTCTGCAAAATTCAGATTCTTGGGATGGTTTTTGCATAAAGCCTGGAGAACTATTTACGATAAAATATTAATAGATGAAAAAGCTCTAGAATAAATAAGGTAACTTGATGGAAATGTAATTTTCATACCTACTCATAGATCTTACATAGATTTTTTACTTATTAGTTATATTTTATATGCTTACAATATGAAATTACCTTATATTGTTTCTGCAGATGATTTCTTATAAGTAAAACTTATTAATAGGTTATTGAGAGGAGGAGGTGCTTTCTTTATCAAGAGAAGAACAGAAGGCCTTCACCTTTACAACGCTATTCTTGCAGAATATTTAAAAAGAATTTTGTAAGACGGACATAACCTGGAATTCTTTATTGAAGGGAGTAGATCGAGAAGTGGAAAAACTCTTCATCCTAAATTTGGAATTTTAAAGACAATTTCAGAAACCGTTTTTGAAGGATCTATTAACGATATTTATTTTGTTCCCTGCACTATAAACTACGAAAAGGTTTATGAAGGAAATACTTTTCCATTAGAGTTGTTAGGAGAAGAAAAAGTAAAAGAATCCTTGACAAGAGTATTTAGAGCTATGACAATCTTTAACCAAAATTTTGGAAGAATTCATGTGGAATTTGCTCCTCCAATTTCTCTAAGAAATTTCTGCATTTAACAATTTAAAAAGACACCTGAAGAATTCAACTAAGTAGATTAAAAAATGAAATAGAAAATGATGAAAACTTTAGCGTATAATATTATCTATCAAATGAACAAGTTTACTGTTCAACTACCTACACATCTAGTTGCTTCCATTTTACTTATGCAAAGACGAGGTATTAATGAAGATGAACTCATTGAAAAAGTAGAATGGCTACGCGACGAAGTTGTTTCGATTGGAGCTAAAGTAGGAGGAATGAATGGTGGTACAGCCCAACTAACCGTAAGGAACGCTATTAATCTTTTAAAAGAGATAGTAAAACATTAAAAGGATATTTTATAGCCTTCAGTTAACATGAGATCTGAATATAAGAATATTCTAATGTTAGGATACTATAGAAACAATATTATTACTTTATTCATTCCACAATCTTATATGGCAGTTAGTTTATATGCTTATGGAGAATAATTAATTACTACAGAAGGAGTTTCGCTTCAAAAAATGTATGAAGAGTTTAGAGTACTTCATTCTTTATTTAAACTGGAGTTTGTATATAGCCAAAACTATAAACACTTCCATGTTTTTGAAGAGACTGTATAATTGATGACAAAAAGAGGACATATCTAATTGGAAGGAGAAATGATTAAAAAGGTACAATAAAATGAGTTTCAACATCTATTTTTCTGTTCTTTATTATGGCCTTTTATTGATACTTACTGGGTGACTTGCATTTATTTATTTTCAGTCTAATAGTGAAAGTCCTTTGATTAACTTATAAGACAAGTAATTCCTTACTTTAGATTTAATTATTTGCAGACAGTTTCTACGATGACAAGATTATAAGTTTTTATGAATCCTGCTCATTGGAAACTATCAAAAATGCTTTGCAAGCTTTGGAAGTAATTTTTTATGTAGAATTTGGGACTTTTGGAAAAGTAAAGACTCGGAGGATAAACAACTGTTAGATTGAATCAAGAAAAAGTGACTGCTCTTTAGTTATTAACTGATAGGATTGGCCGATTCAGAAAGAAATCTTTAGTCAAAATAATAGATCCTCAGGGAGGAATCAGAAGAGCCATGATGCAAGATTTTCCATTTATGGCCAAAATTTGAGCACATAGGAATAGTAGATAATTATACTTACAATTAATTAAAACATATTTAAAGTTCTAATACTAACTACTCTTGTCTAGTGTCTTTCTAACTTTCTATTTATCTTTATATTTCTTCTTCATTCATCAAATAATTAAGAAATAACACTAAATTTGTAGCTTATTAAACATCAAGTAGCAATAACAACTTTAAAGCTTCATTCATAAATTAGATATTGTACTTAAACTTCTTTTATAATCCATTAGATTTCATTATTTACATTTATAGATTTAAGAATATGACTATATCATGTAAGAGATAGAGTTTAAACTGATAAAATCATATTATTATTTATATTTTAACCAAGTTATATTAAGTTAGTATTTTGAAATATCTTCAAAGTAAATATCTTTTAAACTTGATTCAATCATCTTATATTAGCAGTTTTAATTCTATTATTCTAACTTATATTAATAAGATCAAATCAGGTATTATCTAGTTAATAAATAGTTACTTCTATTCTTAAAAAATGATTACTTTATTAGTTAGGTTTAATAATGGATAGAGTAATAATATTATTCAATTTAGTATATTTTAGTTTCTCATTCCTTTTTGTTTATATTTCAATTTTATTAGCAACTAAGACAAATCAAAATCATTAATCGCTAAGTTAATGTCTATGTAAATTCTTGCTTTTCAGTTTTATTTTTTGATACTTTTAATTATTTTTAATTAGATTTTTTAAGTTAGATCTAAAATTAAAATTAGGAAATGCAAAAATATTAAATTTAGGTAAGAAATGTAATTGAAGACTGTAATATTTGCAAATATACTTATAACTAATATTTAAAAATTTTAATTAAACTTGGTACTGTTTATTATGTTTTTATTAGCCTCAATACTTTATTTCCCCACTTCTATTCCTCTAGTAATATAATAGTAGCTTTATGCTATTCTGCTTAAACTATGGGAATTAATTTAAATAAGCAGAATTGCATATCTTTTAAATTAAATAGTTAATACTAAATATTTCATTGATCATGGTATTTAAGCACTTGATAAAATAATCTATATTCTGATAATTGTACTTAGCTATATTCAATTCCTTTATCCATTTTCAAATATTTATAAAAATTACTTATTATATACAACTTTGATATCAAAGATAAGCTTTTAGATGTGCTTCTTGGTTATAAAGCTCTAGGAAAAATTAAGTTTAGTTAATAAATTTAAAAAAGACAAAAGGCTAATTTAGTAAATAAAATTAGCAATAGTTTATGATATTCGAAATGAAAGTTAAAACTACAATATAGATAATAGGAATGCTCATCTTAATTTAATGAGCTAAGTTAAAAATAGCAAATTCCTTGATAGAGTATTAAGCATTATTATATTTAGTTTAATTATTTAATTTATATTGAACCACTTTTCTCTTTATAACATATGCCTTTATATCATTACTTATATCCAATACTTTTAAATTCTTATAAGTATCTTTATCTTAACCTGATCCTATCCAAAGTGCATGCAAAAGTTGTATTATTAAAACCTTATTAAAAGTACTAGCTTATACTAAAGATATTTCAAGTTGATTGACAATAACCCTATAGTGAAGTAATAAACTTGAGGATATGCATAGCTAGAAATTATTAGTTTGCAACATAAAATAAGTCACTAAAATTAAAAGAAGCTAATTAAGTTATTTAATTATCTAGATTTTACCTTTACTTTATGCCTTTTAAATTTTTCTAAAATCTACATTATTTGCTTAGTTTTTGGTAGTTATTTGGGATCAAATATTCTAGATAAAAGATTTAGATTTGCAGAGACAAAAGGATAAAATAAACGATTTAATTTTTAGATTCAAACGGCTGATGATAGACTGCTAATAGCTAAATAAGAGTGATTGTGTAGAAGATAGCAGAAGATGAAGTAATAAAGTGTATAGGAATAGATCCTTATTGTAAGTGGAGATGCAAATAGAATAAAATTACAATAGCTTTTTATAATATATTTAAATATTTTTTACATTTCATTGGTAAAATGTCTGAAGGCGAAGGCAATAAAGTTAAATCAGATAAATAATAAAATGTGAGAATGACCAACATTCTGGCAGCAAAAGCAGTTGCAGATGTAGTGAGAACTTCATTAGGACCTCGAGGAATGGATAAGATGATAAAAAATCCTTCTGGAGAAGTAACTATAACAAATGATGGCGCAACAATATTGAGTACTCTTGATGTGATTCATCCTGCTGCAAGAATGCTTGTAGAACTTAGTAAAGCTTAAGATATCGAAGCTGGAGATGGAACAACAACAGTAGTTATTTTAGCCGGCGCTCTTTTGACATAAGCTTAATTTTTGCTTAAAAAAGGTATACATCCAAGTGTTATAGTTGAAAATTACTAATTGGCTGCAGATAAAGCTTAAGAAATTTTAGAATAGATGAGCATTAAACTTGATCTTTCAGATTAAGAATCATTAATCCGAGCTGCGGCCACTAGTCTATCAAGTAAAGTTGTATGTTAGCATAGTTAGCAATTAGCTCCATTAGCAGTTAAAGCAGTTTTGCAAATAGCAGACTTGAATAACCCAAATTATATTGATCTTAAAAATATCAAAATTAGTAAAAAGATTGGCGGAACTCTCGAAGATTCAGAAATGATTGATGGACTTGTTTTCACAGATCATAAAGTATCTCATTAAGCTGGAGGTCCAACTAGAGTAGTCAATCCAAAAATAGGTGTAATATAATTTTGGTTATCTTAGCCAAAAACTGATATCGATGATTAAGTTATTGTTAACGATTATACAGCAATGGATAGATTGCTTCGTGAAGAAAGGAAGTTTACACTAGGAATGTGCTAAAAAATTGTGAAAACTGGCTGTAATTTGTTGCTAGTTTAGAAGTCAATCGTAAGAGATGCTACAAATGAAATGTCTTTAAACTATTTAGCCAGAGCAAATGTAATGGTAATTAAAGATATTGATAGAGAGTTTCTTTTATTCTATGCAAAAGCAGTGGGAGCCTAGCCAGTTTCTCATATAAATCATTTTACAGCTGAAAAATTAGGAAAAGCAGGTCTAGTCGAAGAAGTTCATGATGGTGGAGAAAAAAAGATAGTTAAGATAACAGGAGCTTAAAACCCTGAATCGAAAACTGTCTCAATTTTACTAAAAGCCAGTAACAAACTTATACTTGATGAAGCAGAGCGTTCATTCCATGATGCTCTATGTGTTGTTAAATCCTTAATAAGAAAACGTGCTTTACTTCCAGGAGGGGGAGCACCCGAGATAGAAGTGAGCTAAAAGTTAGAATAATTAGCTCATACAGAATGTACAGGATTATAGGCGATAATTTGGAAAGCATTTGCTGAAGCTCTTGAAGTAATTCCGCATACTTTAGCAGAAAATGCAGGATTAGATCCTATTTAAATTGTTACAGAATTAAGAAATAGACATACATAAGGAGAAAAGCATACAGGAATAAATGTTAGACAGGTAATTTCATTATTTTAGGGAATAATTTCAGATATAATTTAGGAAAACGTACTACAGCCTCTGTTAGTTACCTAGAGTGCTATAAATTTAGCTGCTGAATGCGTTAGAATGATTCTTAAGATTGATGATGTAATACAAGTTACCTAGACTATTGATTGAGAACATTCTAAAGTTTTACTTTTATCCTTAAAATATTTTAATTTTAATCAAATTAATAATATTAATAAGCAGCATCCTACATATGATAAGTTCTTAAAGGAAGATAGATAAGTAAATGTAAAGAATCTTTAATACAAAGGCTAAGTAATTGTTGAATTAATATATTCATAGATAATAATAAGCAATGAGCAAGTACTTTTATATTATTCTTTTAATATGAAAGACATCTAAACTAAAATTAAATTTGCAGATTAAAAAGGAATTAAAATTTATTTATGCTTTGATATTACTTGATAAATAAGCTTTAATACTTAGATAGAGATTGTCTATTGTATAAAATAAAAAAATAATATAATTTTTATGAAGAACAACTAAATAATTTAATTTAAAAACTGCTAAATTTAAACATATTTATCAAATAATTGATAAAGAAATAATAATTGTTTTATATCAAACTATAATAAAAATATAAATCATAATATTAAAGATAATTTAAATTAATTAAAAAATTATCAAAATTGCTATAGCATTTTATAAATATTTCTACTATAAAATGTATTAAAAATTTTATAGGTTATTTATAAAATTAATCATAATTAATTAGATTAGATCTAAAAAATATAAAATAAATAAGCATTTCTATTATCAACAAGTTTAAATTAATGCATTTATTATATTTGCAAAATCATAATATCTAATGCTTTCTTATTATGGAATTTACTCTTTTCTTTAATCTTCTACATTTTCTCGCATATACTAACTATTTCAAAATTGATAAATCATTTTATTAATTTTTAAAACCTTAATCAAATATAATATTTGCACATATATTTATGCTTTTCTAATTTACTTTGCTTAACGATAACTAAATTAGAATAAACTTTAATTAATTAAAACTTATTTAGATGCTTAAATAGTTAATTTTTAATTATTTTTATGTTTAATGCTTAAATTCATAATTATTTTACTTAAAGCTTTTATTAATTTCATTACTCATTCTATTTTTAATTTATCATTTTAGTCTAAGCTTCAAATTTTCTTATTATTAAGAGTAGAGTAACTTTCCTTTTGACTGTTTTTGATTATTTTAAAATTTTAATTTGATCCTAAATTTAAAAACTTTAACATTAAATATCTTCCACTTTTAATTTAATTTTTAAACTTCTGTCTTTTAATAATATCTAGGCATATTTTTATATTTTATAATTCTTTTTATAGTCATAATATCAAATAAATACATGCTTTTGATTCTTTTATTAGCATTCTTTAGTTTATAGCTTTTATTTTTACTTAAATAATAATTTAGTTTCTTTAAATTATGTATTTAGTTAAATTTTAATAAAAGATTTATCTTTTCGAAAATAAATCATAATTTTATCATTTTTATTTAGTTATTCTATTCAACAAAAATTTTAGTTAATTAATTTTTTATCTAGTAATGCTTTGATTATTTTTTATTTATTCTTCTAGATATAGATATGAGATCTTTTGATAAAGTAGCAAAATGATTAGATATTTACAAAAATTATAAAAGGATTAGATATATCATAATAAATAAATTAAGCTTCAAATATTAATTTTACATCTATCTTCTTTTCAGTTAGCCTAATTGGTTTGCTTATTTTATAAATTAATAAGATAATATTTTAATTAAATTATCTAAAGCTATTAAATCACTATTTTAATTAATTAATTAATTTTAACTTAAAGAGTTTTGGATTGTAACTTCTTGCAGTTTAACGACCCCAACACTCCCTTCATGGGATAAAGGGGATATCCTGTTGCTTTCGAAAAGCAGCTGCCAGGGAGCTCCATCGCTGTGGGCAGCCAGGCTTCAAGCCCCTACCAGGAGTGGATAATCAAAAGGAAGGCGTTCCCTTGCAAAGGTTGACTTTGACCAGGGACTTTCTCAGCGACAGGAAAGGAACTTGTTCCTAGCCATAAAACCAGAAAGTATGATTCAGAAGGTCAATCTCAGCTCCCACCATCTTTTTAATTATCTAAATCACTATTTTATTAAAACTATTTGATATTGTTAAAAATCTACATATATTAAATTTATTTATTTCCTTAATTTTGCATGATTAATATATTAAACTATTTACTTGTTTTCTATTTATTTGAGATTATTTTATCTAGCTCTAACTCAAATTAAAACATATTGTCAATTATTTTAAAGCTATTATTTTACAATTTTAGTCTTACTAAGCATAAAAAATGTATGAATAAGCTTTCACTGTCATTGTATTTATTCTAATTCTAAAACGTTATTAGCATTTTGTGTTCCTTATAATATTAGCTAAACTACTTTTGCTATAACATAAATAATTTTAATAAAAACTAAAGCTTTAGAATATTTATAAATATTTAAGCTTTGACACTAAATTTAAAATCCTTTTGTGAGTTTTGTTTAATAGATTCATCTCATATTAAGTTTATCTTTCAATGTATTCAATTACTAGTATCGTTATGAAACTAAACTAATAACTTTCTATTTTACCTATTTCTTTTATACTAAATTACTTATATGCTATTTTATAACACTATTCACTTATTAAGTTAAGGTAAGATTTAAAGAAAAGATAGATATTTTAGTATTTTAATAAAGTTCTTTTAAGAAATTGTAACTTTAGCACATAGAAAAGAGGCATAATAATTAGCTAGAAACTCTATGAAACTGTTTATTTTAGAATAAGGAAAATAAGCAATTTAAAGTAAAATAAATTAGCTAAATTTTATACTCTTAATATATCCCACCATAAAAAGAAGTTTCTTAGTAATCTATATCTAAATAAAGTAATTAAATAGATAAACATAATTAAATCCAACAAACACTCATATCTTACAATCTAACTGTAGTTCAAAGTATAAACATGTATATATGATAAGCTTATTATTAAACAGATTGAAAATAAATCAAAATACTTTTAAATTTTAGCAGATTATTTTAAAAATTAATGAAGGTTTATTAAAAGAAATCTTAACTATTGAAGATAGTTAGAAGAGAGCTTATGGAATATAAGTTAAATTATAAAAGCAAAGATAAAATTTTATCTTAATATGTTCATTAAAGAAAATATAAAGTAAAAGTTTATAGATATTTATATAGTACTTTTGTATTAATAAATTAATTTATTGTTTTAGTCAATCATTAAATATTTTAATAAATTAAATAAAGAACTTTCATCCAAACTCGTTAGGATTAATATCTCCTAATTCATTTTCGTGATTTTCATTCTGTCTGTCTGCTCTAAACTAACCCATACAATTTTAAATAGATCCTTCATACCATTCACACCAAATTCTGCATAAAAGGCAAAATCCACACATTAATAGTGTTAATGCAACTGCTAAAATTCATTCATCTTCTATTTCATTTTCTACATTTAGCAAATGCAAGTAGTCAGTAAAGTTCTGTAGACAAGTTAAATTAGATGCTTAATAGTTTTTTACTGAGTATATAAAATGACCTATTTCAATTAAAATATAGTATGCACAGGCATCTAAATCAAATTCAAAACTTTTACTCTATCCACATACAAAGTTAAAAAAGTTTTCATACATCTTACCTTGATCTCACACACTAGACTTGCATCTTCCTCTTCCAGTATTTTATGGGACACAACTGCATTAACCTGATGCACATTATTCATTAAAATCACATTCATTCCAGTCCGTTATTCCCCTTGGATTTTCATTTTATGAATCTTAAAAATAATCAAAGTTGCAAACAATTTTATCTTCATCACACTCTTCATACCATTTGCATTTTACTTTTTTACAGAATTTTTTACAATTAAGAAATTATTTCCACTTTTTTCCTTAGCAAAACTGCTGCTTCAAATTAACTTTTATTTTTCCACCCCACAGAAAGCGCTTAGTTTAGTTTTGCTAAACTAAGCTAGATTCTTGCTATAGGAAATCATCTTTTTCACAGGTTTATTCTTCTTAGCCATTATAGAATTACAACAAGTTGCAATAAAACTCTGAATTCACACAATGAGGACCAACAACTATTTGATTGTTAATTTTCTAATAGCAGTAATTCTGCTGAATATTAGTCGAACAGGTTCATTTAGGACAAAGAGAAGCAGCTACAAAAGAGATGATAGTTTAGATGAAGTATAACTAAATTTTCATTAAATAATAATATAACTTATAATCTAATTATTTCATTATTTATCTATTCTTTATTTAAACTTATTGCTTATAGCTATTATTTTAGACTCACTAACTCTATCTTATTTCAATTATCCAGTTTCTTTTTAAAGTATTCTCAGTATCTTCATGTATTTCAAAATTTCTACTGTTTAATCTTAATCACAGGCATTTATAAGAATTAGAAGCTAAGTCTTTTATATTAACTTTTTTATTTTAATAATTCTTATTTAGTTAAGATAAATTATTAAATCTACATTATAGAGTTCACTTATAATATGAATTCTAACAAATTTTTAAGAATTCTTAATTATAAAAGCAATTCTAAAACTCCGTTATTTCAATTAGGGATTTAAAATTAATTAAAATATAAAATTTTAGTTCAAGAAAGGGTATAATGTCACAGACTACCTAGTACAGCTGCTATAATTTGCCCTGCTGAACTAAAACCTGTACTATAGTTTTTATTTCTTACCATTCTTACTAACTAAATATTATCAGGATCAGCTTGTTTATATATGTTTAACTTTTGTCGATCTTCTTCCTTTAAGAACTAAATTTCTATTGAAATAATTAAGTTATAGCTAAATTTATTCCCAATATTTTCCATAAATTCAGGACTTTTTATTTCTTATCTCCATTCTTATAGTTTTTAGTTGAAATTTTGCATTATTTATTCTTCAAAAGTATTAAAAGATTCTTCAATGTCTTATTAATAATTCTCTTTATTTATCTTCAAAACTTTACTTTTTGTTTCTTTTAACTAATTGAAAAAGTTATCTTTAATATTTAAAATTTATTAATCAATCTCTGGGGGAACTATTATTTCACTATTTATCTATTAGAAATTCTTTTACATCTGAATTTATAGCTACTCAACGTAACCTTTTTTCATTCCTTTGTTGAATTCCAATAAGAAAGTTATTACTCAATCCCATGGTTTTCCAGAGCAATGCTTGTTAACTTGGAGTTTTCATTCTTTTTTAAAGCTAGCAGGGAATGTTTTTAAATAAACGTCTATCCAAAATTCTTTGTATAATGTCAAAAGTCAATTTCTTAGATTCTAATTTTCTGATTCAATAAAATTAGAATAATCTAAATAAGCCTATTCTATGGGACCATTTTAAGAAGTCATTCCATCGAAAGCGTAAGATTATTATTGATGACAGCAACCCATATTTTTATATATTAACTTAATTTTATTTAATATGACGGTATTTACTTATTAAAAGTTGATAATTTGAAATTAATTGTGATAAACATCTGAAGAAATTTTAACTTAAATTAATCATAATTAATTAGATTAGATCTAAAATATAAAACAAATAAGCATTTCTATTATCAACAAGTTTAAATTAATGCATTTATTATATTTGCAAAATCATCATATCTAATGCTTTCTTATTATGGAATTTACTCTTTTCTTTAATCTTCTACATTTTCTCGCATATACTAACTATTTCAAAATTGATAAATCATTTTATTAATTTTTAAAACCTTAAATTAAATATAATATTTGCACATATATTTATGCTTTTCTAATTTACTTTGCTTAACGATAACTAAATTAGAATAAACTTTAATTAATTAAAACTTATTTAGATGCTTAAATAGTTAATTCTTATTATTTTTATGTTTAATGCTTAAATTCATAATTATTTTACTTAAAGCTTTTATTAATTTCATTACTCATTCTATTTTTAATTTATCATTTTAGTCTAAGCTTCAAATTTTCTTATTATTAAGTAATTTAATTTAATTTAAATAAGGTGGAAAGCTCTCTCCTTCGGATGCTGCTTGGAGGCCCAGCAAAGCAACAAAAAATGAGGCGGAAGAAGAGAAACCAATAACAAGAGAAGGAAGATGTGACAAGCTGGATTACTCTGAATATCAGGAGGAAACTTTCTTCATCATAGGTCGGGGAAATGTTCCCGTAATCGCATATTGTATCCTATGCTTTGAAAAAAAAATTACAGAGACATACCGCAGGAAGAGGAAACAAGGAAAGAGAGACCTATAAAAAAAATTTTCGACATTAAATAAAATTAATTTAAAGAGTTGTGTACCAGCGAGAGTGCTACGCGCACTATAATCGAATTTATTTAAGAGTATCTCCAAAGATACTTAATAAGTATCCTAAAGATATTTATAAAAATATGAATTATCTAAGATAGTGAGAATATTAAAGATATGAACTAAGTAAAAATATCATTATATGATAATCAAAAAGGGCATAAACTTAAGATTTCTTTTTGAATAATACCAATCAGTAATTAGATTAAAATTTGATGCAATTAAATTAATTAAAGTAAAACAGTATTATTATTCTGATATTTCACATAATCACTATTTATCTGATCTCTAAAATAAAAGCATACAACTTTAAAATTAAATTACTTACTTTATAAGTATAATGAGGAATCAAGTAAAAAAAATAAATCTAATGAAAATTTGTTTATTTAAGAAATAAAATAACTTAAAAATACTGCATTAATACTAATAGACAAGAGCAAGTTTTTTAAGGAAAATTTAATCAGTACAAAAGCAAAATATGATCTAGATATACAAACCCTGATAAGTAACTAAGAAATATCCAGAAATATATTATTAAACTTACATAAATATAATTTATTAGGAATTTAAAGGAATATAAAATAAAAGGTAGTAATAATTTTAGAAAAAGCTACACTAAAAACGATCGATAATATAGCAGACAAAAATATAACCTGTTGATTTATCTACTTAAACCAATTTTTCCTGTAATTTCTAAAACTAAATCATTTAGATTTATTAAATTTTTATTCTAGATAAAGAAATTAAGACACAATGCGCAATGAAGTAAATTAAGTTAATTATATGAGTGAATTTTAATCTAGTATAGAGATAAAAGTTGAATTAAATGCTAATTAAAACTGATTTAAACTTAAATGCTAGGTGCAGATATCTCATAAAGAGATAATCTGAAAATAATTACAAATTTTGATTAAATTTGGTGGGTAACTTACTAAATAAAACTAAGCTGGATTAATTTAAACTAAAAGAGTTTTTTGACGTCTTTAATTGCAAGAATTGCTTCTTTCAATTATAGATGTTAGTAAATGATTTTAAATTGTTTTTTAATCTTGTTTACATCTCATTATTTTTCTTTAATTAGTTCTTCTTTCTATTCATCTTTAGCTTCTTCCTTTTTTGCTTTCTCCATTTCTAGAATCTCAAGTCTCCTTGTCATTAGCTTTTTATAAAATATTTTGATCTATAAGTCTAAATACTCCAATTTAGACTTGAAAATGAGTTTAGATATTCTTGATCGTATAGTATAAGGCGCCTTAAGTCATAATTTCCGATATTTTCCGATAATCAATTCATTATATTAGAATAGTACACACATTTAAAAATATGCTAGAAATTTTAAGACTCTCCTCACATACAATAGGGATTATCAATGGGGTAATGACGTTCTTAAAGATCCTTACGGAAATTATAAGTTTAGGTTCTAAGTTTATATATACTGATAATTTCTCGTCTATATTATTTGTTTAATTTCGTATAAGTAATTTTTAGAAATTGTTAAAGATTACCAAATTATTCAGTATATACTTTAGCTCTTTTCATTCTCATAAATTTTGTAGTAGCTACTTTGTAGAAATATTGTTGTATTTTTTCTCTTAAATGTTTAGTAAAAGTTTTAAGATTGGTATTATTCTATTAATTCTGCAGATCGATGCTATAAAGGTCTGATAATTGCTACACTTAATCGTAGTATTGGAATTCTTTTTTCCATATATTAATGAAAAGAGAGCATATTGTTGATCTTGGAAAATCAATAATTTATTATTTAATTTTATGATAAAATCTGAAGAATTTTATAGACATAATGTGCTTAAAGGGTAATCAATTCAGGTCTATATAACATGATTCATTATATGTTGAAGTTACTATTTAAAAAGCTTTTCTTGAAATTAATCTCACGCTTGATTCTAGTCTATTCAGAACTCCAGTTACTCCTTTTTGAATACTTCATGGTACTAAGTCTCCTCCATATTCTGCTTTAGGTAATGTAAAAAGTCTACATAAAATTTTAAAATGTCAAGGAGTTACATTCTTATATCTCATCAGTTAAAAAACAGCTTTCTTCATTGCAGCTATATATTTGAATGCAACTTCTTTGCAATGGGGATTCAAGTTCTTCTTCTGATGTAGAATAACTCCTAAATATGTTACTTGTTCTTTTAAGCAATTGGTTAATTTCCTAATCATAAATTTAAAATTTATTACTTCTGATTCTTCTTTAGAAATTAGATGCATTCAGATTTGGTAACATTGATCTTTAAATGTGTTAATGCAAAAACTTTATTTGTTTCATTTATTAAATTCTACATCTACTTTGCAGATTTGGAAAGAAGAATAAGATCATCTGCCCATCCTCTACAAGCGAAGCTAATACTTGAATTCTGGCATTCAAATCCCAATTAGGTACTTTTACTTTCCAAATATCTAATTACTATGTCATAATACAACAATGCTAAAACTGGTCCATGCGAACTTCCTTACATAACTCCATTGTTGTATTATAAAGTTCTAGTGCTCTTTCCATCTATGATAAATGAAGAATTTAGGTTTTTATAAAACGATTCTAAGGCTATTATTATTCCAAGTGGTAGTTTAACTCTCTTAAGTTAATCAAACAAAAGTCTTCTTTCTATTGAGTCAAGCATTTTTTCAACATCTATCAGTGTTGCTATCAATTTAGTCTTACCTTTAGCACATTTCCGATAGTTATCGATTATTTCTTATATTATTCAAATTTATTAAGTTGTTTATCTGTTTTTCATAAATCCCATTTATGAAGGGTGAATCAAATTTCTCTAATAAATCAGATTGTATAGTCTTTTTGTTAAAGCTTTATCATATAGTTTTAGAACAGTATTAATAAGAGAAATAGGTCGTCAGTTTTTCCAATAATCTTTATTTCCTTTTTTAAATATTGGAATTATCACCGATGTATTTAATTCTTAAGGGATTCTTCCAAGTCTTAGCATATTATTCAGAAAAGAATGAGGAATTATTAATAAATATTATCCACCATATTTCAGAAGTTCACCTTTTATTCCATCTGGACCAGCTGCTTTTCCATTCGGAATTTCTTTATGATTTCTTATATTTCTTGTATGGTAAAAAGATAAAATTCTTATAAATATGAGAGTGGATAATCTTTAATTTCTTAAATATTATTTTATATTTTATCTATTTCTTAATTACTAAGATTTATCTATTATTGAATTACATTATAAAGTTTGCCAAGAACGTAACTCACTATGAATCAATTAATTTATTTTTGATTTCTTAATTAAAATTCATTGAATTTCTTTTCTTACGATTTAGAATTTCCTTAGCATCTCCACTAAGAAATAGAAATTTCTTTTAGCTTTATTTTTTTAATTAACTCAGATTATGCTTGAAGTCTTTCCAAAGTCGTTTTGCAGTCTCATGAAGATTAGTTACTTGTTAGTTTATTCTTCCAAATTTTATGTGAGCTTCCTTATATTCTGAGTTAGCTCTTTTTGCCTCTATATATTTCTTTGTGAGAGCTCGAGGAAGTTTGTTATAATTTGAGTCTGGAATAAACGAACCTAATGTTTAATCAGCATTGTCTTAAATGTTACTTTTGATGCATTCATATTAATCTTTAAGATTATCTTAATCTATTTAAAGTAATTCTAGATAAGTTTGTAGGAAAGATTCTTAATATTTTTGCCTATCTATTGCATCTTATAACTTATTTATTTTATATTTTCTATGAGTTATATTTTCCCAATATACTATAGAATTATTGATAAAGTCGACAGTGATTGGAATATTATCAGAAAATAAACTATTACTATGAGCAGTGAAATTTGCAAACTAATTAACGTTCAAATGGTTGTTTATAATGATATAATCATTACAATACGTTTTTCCTGTTCCTTTGTGAATACATGTATTAATGTTGCTATCATTCACTATCTCAATATCGCTTTATAGTAAGAATTCTTATAGTCTAATGTTATTATCATAAGAATTTTCAGGATTATCACCGAAACCTTATAAAAGAGCATTGAAATCTCCCATTAGTATATGTGGATTATCATTATATAAATTCAGCAATGTATTTAGTTGTTCATAAGCTAAATCTTTAACATCTTAACTTTTTCCTCTATCAGACATGTAATAAGACGTGATTAAAATATTATCCAGTTTAATTGTTATGAATCTATTTATTTCTTTTCAACTTATATATGTATTTCTGTACTATTAAATTCTTCTCCTACAATTAAGCATACACCTCCTCCTTTTCCTGAGTTCTTAAAATATGTTTTAAATTCATTTATCAATATTGGAGGAAAGTCATCTTTTTATCAGGTTTCGTTTATTGATAAAATATCTATACTGTTATTTCTGATAAATTCTTCAATATTCAAGTACTTGCTCGCTATTCCATTAATATTTATATGTCCCATCTTTATTTTTTAAATTTATTAGTCCTTTCTAATTTTTTCCGATCCCTCAGGTAGATTATTTTCGTAAATGCAAATGCTTTTCTATCCCTATTGGTTAATCTAAATATGTACTAATCTTTTTCCATATTCAGGATGTTAATGAAAATATTGTATCAAAATATATATTACTTACGTCGTATATTTTTTAAGTAGCTTTCTATCTATATCAATTTTACTTTTCACACTATCACATGTACCTTATTCTAAATCTTAAGTAACTGTGACATATCTCCCCTATATATTTTACATTTCGTACTATGGATGTCTTCAAGTTTCGGATTTAATAAACTTTTAAAGTTATAGACTAGTCAGATTGAAATAACATATTATTTAATCGCACTCTTTTTTATTATTATGTTTACTCATACGTTTTGCTGGCGGAATTGTTTTATCTTCTTCTTCATGTTTCCTTTTAAGAATATTAAGATTAATATTGGAAGATAAGGTTTAATTCTGATAAATAGCATCGATCGAATCTGTTTAGTTTTATTAATATTTTTTTAATCTTTTAGTAGAATAATTAAATATATCTGTTTTCAAATTTTAATTAAGTTTTTAAAACTCTTCTATTTTTATCTAAGTGTCTACATATTTTGGGTACTTTAAATGAATTTTAAGTTGAGTTAGTGATATTAATGCTATAGTAAAACAAAATCTTCATCTGGCAATTTAACTTGACAGTATTAGTTATTATGTTATAATAGTATTAGTTGATGCTTCCCATTAATTATTTTAAGTTTACATTAACTTATCTTGTTGATTATATTTGTTTGAGTAAATTTTTGACACAAAAAAGCTGTTTATCATTTATTTATATTATCTGTTTAGATAATACTATCTTTTGTTTAAATATTTCCATACATTATCTAAGTTTATGTATCTACAAATTACTTCTTCTAAAATTACTATTAATTACTAAATTCTTTTGTATGTTAGATTTAATTCTAAAATAGTTCTTTATACATTTTAATTTCCTTATTTATTAATAGAACTTAATTTTGAAAACTATATTTATTTCATATTTTTATTATCTTTACTTATCTAATTCGATTTTAAAAGTTAAAATTTCCATTTAAGCTTTCTATTCTTAATCTATAAATTACTTATTTTAGTTTTATAATTTTTAATATTAAGAATATAACTCTTGGAGTTAAATTTCGGTTATTATTTTTTATTAGGTAATTTGTTGAAGTAAATATTAGTTCTATTCTAATATAGTCTATTGATATCCTTGCTAAGTTTTATTTAGAAAGTTATTTATTTCAATTTAAGTAAAATTTCTAATTTTATTAAAGTTTTGACATAGTGAATTATTTACTCCTATCATTTAAGCTTAAGTAAAGCTTTAATTAGCATTGGCTTCAATTTGAATCTCTTAATTAGATTATATTTCATCTATTGAATTGACTTAATTCTCATAGTTTTTCTATTATATCTAAATTTCTTGAACTATACTAATTATTTCATCTGTTTAAACTATTTAGTTACTGTAATAAGTGGAGAAGTTTGTTTAAGTAATTTTATGAACTAGTTATTTTGATAGCATTTTTTAGTGATATTGCTATATATCAGATTTGATTGACTAAAAATTGCTCTATAATAGTTTATATTTCTAATAAATTTTATTTATATAAGTTTTATAATATATTTTGGATATTTCTTAGTTGCTTATCAATGTTTCAATATCTCATTCATATTTTGCTTTTATATTAATTAGCATTTCATTTAATTATTGGTTCTTATCTATTAGTCTTTATATATTATGTTTAAGTTCTTTTATTTCTAAAGTAAATAAGTTCTCATTAGACTAATTAATTATTTGATTTTATATTACATTTCTTAAATCAGCAGTTTAATTTTAAGGTTGTTTGCTCCGAAGATCAGGTAAATAATGATTATTTGAATTATCAGGATTAGTAATATTGTTTTATTTCTGACTAATTTCGCTATTTGAAATCTAATAGAATTGTTAATTAGTATTATTCAAAAATGAATCTTAAGCTTATGTTATTTTTGACTACCATAAAAAGATATCTTTATTTGAATTTTAATTAGGATTTTAAGGTATATCTTTAGAATTCTAACTATCTAAGATAATATCTTATTTTTGGAAAGATTTCTTAGATAATCGTTTCGTATCTTTCGCTGTATTATTTTAGGCGGTTAATCTGTTCATCTATTTATAGGTTGATTTCACTTTCATAATACGCTACAATTAATATCCACGTTGAAGAGAGTTCCTAAGTAGTTTTAATGGGACGCGTATGAATTTGTTTTCCGGTTTTTGACTACAATTTTTAAGTAGCTACCTTAATAAATTCATTATTAGGTTTACTTATTTAATTTGTAGTTACTCCAAATCTTTCGTTTGGAGATTTTAATGCACCTGCCTATGCTTTTCCTATGAATTTGCAGTTCTTTGAAATTAATTAAAGAAGAGTCACTATTAAAATCTAGTGAATTCTTATTTCTTCCATTTTTTCTATTAAAACTAAGCTGGATTAATAATAGATTATAGTTATACTAGAATAAACTTAATATTTAATTCAACTATTTTCCTAATAAAAGATGATAGAAATTTAATTCTAATAGTTAAATGCATAGTATTAAAATTAAAAATAGAATGTGTAGATAGTAGACAAGGAATAAGAAGCTAAAATGGAAAATTTAACTTTGAATATTGATTTAGATAAGTAAAGATAATACAATTATTAAGTAAATATTGCTTTCCAAGAATAGATTATATAAAAAGATTAAGAAATTTAAAGAACTTAGCTATGATTTTAAAATTAAATCTAAAATTTAAAAGAAATTAGTAATTAATAATAGTAATCTTAAAAGAAATATGTAGACGTTTAAGTATAAGTATGGAATTTAAAAAATTTAAACATTAATTGTCTTTTCTATTTAGATAATTTAAATTAAAAAAAGAGATCTTATCTGCCAAAAATTTACATAGACAGATATATTGAAACAGGATAAGTAAATTCAGACTTAGCATCATAATAAGGAAATATCAACTAACACTATCAGAATGTAATGTAATAACTAATGATGCTAAGAAGATCTAATTAATCAAAATTTTATTAAACTTTAGAATTAATATCACCAACTTAACTACATTTCATTTTAGGTACCTAAAATATTTAGGCACAAGAGATAAAAGTGTATGAGTTTTAGCAAAAGAATTAAAATTTGAAAAAAAAATATTTAATTTTTCTACTAAAGCTGATAAAAAGATTAACAGGATTAAACAGATTTAATTGCTATTGTTTATCAGAATCAAAATTTATCTCCCAATAGTAATCTTAATATTTTTAAAAGAAAACATCAAGAAGATTATATAATAATTCCATCAGCAAAACGTATAAGTAAACATAATATTAAAAAAGAATGTGATTAAACCATATGTTACTTCAATCTAACTAGATTATAACTTTAAAAATTTATTAAGTCAGAATTTAAAGATGTCCCTAGTATGAAGCGTAAAATATATAAAATAGATATATTATAATTAATTAAGACTTAGAATAAGGAACGGTAGATAGTATTAAAATCAAAATTGATATAGATCGAAAGCTCCTTAAAAGATATACTACATAAGTAATATATATTTTGATACAATATTTTCGTTAGCATCCTGAATATAGAAAAAGATTAGTACATTTTTAAGTGAATCAATAACGATAAAAGTATCTACATTTATGAAAGTGGACTACCGGTAGGATTTTAGAAGTTTTAAAATACTAATAAATTAGAAAAATAAAGATGGTATATATAAGCATAAATGGAATTTCTAGTAAATATATGAATGCAGAAGATTTTATAAGAGATAACAATATAAATGTTTTATTAATAAATAAAATTTGGTAAAAAGACGAATTTTCTCCAATAATGATAAATGGATATAGAACATATTTAAAAAGCTCAGGAAATGTACGTCTAGTAGTATGTGAAGAATTAATTAAATAAAAGTGTAAATAGAATATGAAAAATAATTAAATCGATTAGTTACAATTTAACCAGATAATATTTTAATCACGTCTTGTTAAATGCCTTATGATATGAAAGATTAAAGTATCAAAAATTAAGCAAATGAACTTTTAGCACATTCCTAATAAATTTAATGAGAATCCACATTAATTGATAGGAGATTTCAATGACCTCTTATAAGGATTCGGAAACTATCCTGAAAATATTTATGATAATACATATATATTATAAGAATTTCCATTAAAATATAAATTAAATAGTGAATGATAGTAACATTAATACATTTATGCACAAAGGAACAGGATAAATGTATTACTATCATTATATAATTATATCATTATAAACTATCATCTAAATATTAATTAATTTGCAAACTTCACTGCTCATAATAATAGTTCATTTTCTGATCTTATTCCAATTAATGTCGATTTTATTTATAATACTATAATCTATTGAGAAAAGATAATTAAAAGGAAATATAAAATAAATATGTTATAAGATACAATAGAAAGACAAAAATATTAAAATTCTTTTATTTAAACTTATCTAGAATTACTTTAAATAGATTAAGATAGTCTTCAAGATTAATATTAATGTACCAAAAGTAACATTTAAGACAAGGATGACTAAAATTTGAGTCGTTTATTCCAGATTCGAATTACCAAAAACTTAATCGATATCTTACTAAGAAATATATAGAGGGTAAAAGGGCTGATTATGCATTTAAGGAAGCTCATATTAAATTTGGAAGAATAAATTTATAAGATACTAATCTTCATGAAACAACAAAACGACTTTGGAAAGACTTCAAGCATAATCTGAGTTAATTAAAAAAATAAAGCTAAAAAAAATTTCTATTTCTTAGTGGAGATGCTAAGGAAATATTTTCACATGCTAAGAAAATTCTAAATTGCAAGAAAAGAAATTCAATGAATTTTAATTAAGAAATCAAAAATAAATTAATTGATTCATAGTGAGTTACGTTCTTGGCAAAATTTATAATGTAATTCAATAATCTTAGTAATTAAGAAATAGATAAAATATACGATAATATTTAAGAAATTAAAGATTATCCACTCTCATATTTATAAGAATTTTATCTTTTTACCATACAAGAAATATAAGAAATTATAAAGAAATTCCAATATTTAAAAAGGAAATAAAGATGATTGGAAAAAATGACGACCTATTTTTATTATTAATACTATTCTTAAGTTATATGATAAAGCTTTAACAAAAAAACTATACGATTTGATTTTTTAGAGAAATTTTATTCACGCTTCATATGTCAAAAAAATCTTTTAGTTTAAATAAAAATTTACTTTTGATTCTTTCATTAACACTCTTTAGTTTTAAAACTTTTATTTTTACTTAAATAATTATTTTAGTATCTTTAAAATTATGTATTTAATTAATTTTTTAAAAGATTTAATTTTAAGATAATAAATAATAATTTATCCTTTTTATTTAGTTATTCTATTCAACAAAAATTTAAGTTCATTAAATTTTTATCTAGTAATGCTTTGATTATTTTTCATTCATTTTTATTTTATGCTTTTCTAATTATTTATATGAAGATCTTTTGATCAAATGGCAAATTTAATTGATTTTACTAATATTATAAAATAATTAGATATAACATAAATAAATATGATTATAGAGCGCGTATCACCTCGTTGGCGCGCAGCTCTTTCAATATTAATATTTTTTATTAAAAAAAATTGTTCTCATACTTCTTTTTGTCATTCTATTCGTCTAATGAGTCATGTCAGCTTCTCCAAATGGAGAATCTTTTTATTAAAAATTTTTCTTGAGGTTTGAACCAAATGCTCCAGTTTTTTTTGAATAAGATCCAAATAAGAATTAATAATTAGTCATTAATTAGAAGGCCCATCAGGCAAATTTTCATACTGCTAGAGAGAACCCTCGGGGTAAGTTAGGCATGTCTCAACTGAGCTTATCCACCCTTCCCCTTGGTGGCATCTAGTGCGAGATTACTCTCAATACAGTATACACTGCAAAAAATTACCAACTAGTTTTTCTAACTCGGCCGACATCCATTTTATATTATATATAATAAATTAATTAACTTCTAATAATAATTATTAATTGAAGCTTTCAAGTATTAAATTTGTGCTCTTTATTTTGCTTTTCAGTTAGCCTTATTGTTTTGCTTTTTTTATAATTAACTCAATAATTTTTTAATTATTGCTATTAAAATTGTCTGTGATGTTCGTCAGATCACCACTAAGTAAATGTTTTAAAGTTTGGATTGCCTAGCTTTTTACGAGATCTAGTACTCGTGAGTCTTATCCTTCTATCTTATCTTCTACCACCGTAACTTATTCCAGCTTTAATCCCAAGTTCTTATGGCCTAAGGTTGTTTTTCAATCTGAAGACTTCCCTATTCTCAATACACCAAATTTAGTTCTCATTAATTCTTATTTGCTATTTAATTTGCCTCTTCTACGATTATTCTTTCACCTTTTAAAATTTCCCACAATTCTTTCACAGGTTTAGTTAACTCTTGCTATAGTAACAAAATTTCCTTATTATATTTCTTTTTTCTGTTTTCATAATTCTAGTGTAGTTTTTTCAATCTCCATCTTATCGGAGTTTTCGTTTTAGTCTATTGGAATTAATTGCCTTTGGAAGCTTTTCTAGCTTTAAAATAAATCTTAAATCTACTAACTTTAATCTTGAATCCTCGGTACCTAGAAGTTCATCTGGTTTAACTGTTCTAGATAATATTTCCATAAAGCATCATTTCCCTCTCTTGGTTTGTCATCCAAAGGTCTAAAGTATATTGTAATCCACGCTAGATCTACTCAACTAATTTCGAATTCTCCTTTCTGAGCTTCTTAACCTCTTCTTAAAGGTTTTGTACTACCTTAATGAGTTATTCATTCTCATCTAGTCAGAAGAATCAAACTCTAAACCTCTTGATGTAAGATGGACTCCTAAAATCCTTTTGTCCTTCTGGTTTCTTCTCCAACTATCATTCTATTCGTTGATTTTTTACTTATAGAATTTTTCTTCATATTTATCCTGTTCTTGCTGATCAATGCAGAAAAAATCTTCAAATATTTATTTCTTGTTATTTCTTTCAATTTCTGTTTTCTTTCGACATTTTTTCAGTAGTGATTGTACTAATATATGTAATGTCAGATCTTTCTACGATAGAAATTTATCTTTCTTGTATCTTATTATTGACATACAGATTCAACTTCCATATAACTACATGATTACTAATTTAATACTTTTAAATTACTAATTATTATTATTCTTATTTTTCTTACAGTATTTTTATTTGCTATTAAAATTTAGAATATTGGAATTAAAACATTTGATGAACTTCATTGAATTATTTGTCAATCTCTTCCATTTTAATTACTATTTATGATTAAATCTTATTAGAAGCTTCTTCAATGGATGGAAATTTTAGACCTAGTTATTCAAGCAGATTTCTAGCATTTTTTTCAATTTTTTCTATCGTTTATCTTTGCTATTTTAATTCGCATTAAATATTAGTTATTCTTTGAATAAAAAAAATGGATTAATCTCTTCGACTCTCAAAAAATTAACTTAGAAACATAAAGAGAAAAGCAGCAAAAGAAATTTAGAAAAAATAATAACAATAGGAGGAGTCAAGCTCTTCTTCAGAAGGTAAAGTTATGGTAGGATAAATAGAGATAAGTTAACCTAAAAACGAAACTAATCAAAAACTTTAAATTTAATTAGACCAAATGTAAAAAGTAATCTCAAATTATGAAGAAACAACTTACAACTTAGGCGAAAAAATACGGGAACTAATGAGTAACATAGAAGATTATAACAACGAATTACTAATACTTAGAAGATAACTTATTTGTAGCAAATTAATAACGGAAGAATAACTCTGAACTTAATCATAATAAAATTTTAAATACGACACAAAAATGGAAATAGAAAAAATACCAATAGAATTAAAAACAGAATTGAATCCAGAAAAAGAAATGATTGCTACAAGTTTCATTAAAAGATTAGAAAATATAGAAAATAAATTATCATAAAAAAGAACGAAATAAAGACAATAGTACAAACTTTGTTGATGTTGCAAATCAAATCGACATATTTTAAAAAACTGTTGATAATGAAAGAAAATAAACGAATAAGAGCAGAAAAGAACATGGAGACAACTCAATAAACTATGAATAACTCCAACAGGGATCTACAAATAAAAACTTTTTGCAAGACCACTTGAACGGTTACAGTGGTAACCTTCCACTTAATAAAAAGGTCGTGGATCACACCCACGTTAAAAAAACTGTCCGCAGGAACTGGTTGCAATTCCAGAGAATGCAAAACTCTACTAACTTTAAGTATATTATTATTATTATTATTAGTTATTCTTTGTTGCCATGATTATGCTTGTGCTTCTTTATATTATAGTTCTAAAATTTATTGAGGGTCTTATTCAGTTAGATTAAATAAATATTTTTTAACAAATGAACCAAAAGAGAATCTATTTCTTAGGTTCCATTTTATTTATCTACGATAAAAAATTTTATATTCATACAAGTCTTCATCTAAATCAATTTCAAACTGAGATATTTCTTCTTTCTCTTCAATAAGATTATAAAACTTTTCTTCCATCTTCCTGTAATTTTTCTCGTGCTTCTCTAAATAAATTCTATAGGCATAATTGTCCTTTTTAAGCTATTTATTTTGTTACTTTTATTTAATATTAAATAAAATGGCACCTAAGAAATAATAGACCTCTATTAACGAATACTTGAAAAAATAAGAATAACCTAATTTAATTGAAGAATAGCCTTAATAAGAAAAAGATTAATAATCTAAGGAATCCTTTGCATAATCAGTTCACCAAAGGGTATCAAATATCCAATATAACTTGAAAAAGCAAAGATAAAAAATAGAAAATTTAGAAAACTTACTAGAAAAATTAATGGAATAATTAAACCTATAATTCCCATCCATAGATGAATCATTAAATAAAATCTAATCGTAAATAGTAATTAAATTGGAATAAATTGATAAATAATTTAACGAAGCTCCTCAAATGTTCCAATTTCATTTTTCTTAAATTGAATATCAAATAAAGCAACTTTAAGAAAAACAAGAATAATAACAAGTAATAATTTAAAAATTATAAGATTAATAAGATTAATAATCAAATATCCCAATGGAAATCGAATCAGAATTCTAATAATAAGAAATAAATAAGATCAATTATTATCGCAAAAAGATTCGGTGCTATTTATGCTAGAAAAATAATTGCTGGAAAAAATGCTGGAAGAAACAAGAAATTGAAAAAATTAACAAGTAATAAATATTAGACTAACTTTTCAGAATATGACCAACAAGAACAGGATAAGTATACAGAAAGAAATTCTACAACTCAAGAAACAACGAGTTTTATAAAAATGGAAGAAGAAACTATAACGATAATTAGTGGATGAGGGAGAGACAAGGATGGCGGATTAATGTAGTCCTACGCAGTCCTTTAGTTCAGGAAAGAGCAGGAACAAAAACAAGTGAACCCTGGAGCTCTTTTCTAAGACTATAAACTTAATTTTATCCTTTTTTTTTAACCGGAATCCTGCTCAAACAGTGTCTCACTTGAATCAACTAATATCGGCTTCTTTCTGTAAATACCTATAAAGCAGTTGCAATAATAGACTCTCAATGTTCCAAACTATTTTTGGCGTTGTTTAAGCACTTTTCTTCATTTCAGGAATTACCTCCATAAATTTTCTGCTTTTTACAGCAATAGTAATGTTTTATTAAGAATTTGAAGTAAAATTGTAATTTTTTTAAATTATTTTGTACAACTTCCATCTTATCTGCTTGATTTATTTTTTTAATTGGAAATTGAAATTATTTTTAATTTTCTATGGATTTGCTGACATTATTTTTGATATTACAAATTTGGAAGTTAAGACTTCAATTAAAAATCTTACTTAACTTACAAACCTTGATCTTCCTTTTTTATCTTACTAAAATTGCCGAAGATTTTACTTTTCCCCTTCAAGATTTATATTTTTGTATTAATTTTCTCAATTAAGGAAAAGCAGTGATGTCTTGCTCATATAGTTTCTCAAAAATTTTAGTTTGTTAGGAAATTAAGTATTTACATTTGTTTAATTAAATTGTAACTATTAAATAACTGGTTTATTAAAACTATTAGTTATTATTAAATTTGCATATATTAAATTTAATTATTTCTAAGCTTTTGCATAATAGAGTATTTAACTATTTTTTTCTATTGTTTGGAGATTATTTTATCTAGTTCTAATTCAAAATAAATATTGGCATATATTTTCTAGCTGAGATTTTACAATTTTTATCTTACTAAGCATAAAAAGTGATTTGCAAACTTTCACTGCATTTATTTATTATATATTTTAAATAGGGAGCATCAATCCTCCAACTGTGATTAACTTAAATCAAGTATCAGGAAGTACTTCAGTAGCAACAAACTGAGCAAGAATATTCGTAGGAGCAAAGAGGAAAGAACTGCAGGCATTGAGTAACCGTTGATGAAAGATGCCAGAAGATTAGGTTTCTTGGGACATCACTCCGACCATGTCCTATTAGAAGACAGAATTTCCAAAGGAGTGAACCACTGGAAGAAATTTCCAAATAGAAATTTTATTAACTTTAAATAAAATTAATTTAAAGAGCTGCGCAACATCAAGAGAGCTACGCCTCTATAATAGAGTTTATTTATTCTAATTATAAAACGTTATTAGCATTTTGTGTTCCTTATAATATTAGCTAAACTACTTTTGCTATAACATAAATAATTTTAATAAAAACTAAAGCTTTAGAATATTTATAAATATTTAAGATTTGACACTAAATTTAAAATCCTTTTGTGAGTTTTGTTTAATAGATTCATCTCATATTAAGTTTATCTTTCAATGTATTCAATTACTAGTATCGTTATGAAACTAAACTAATAACTTTCTATTTTACCTATTTCTTTTATACTAAATTACTTATATGCTATTTTATAACACTATTCACTTATTAAGTTAAGGTAAGATTTAAAGAAAAGATAGATATTTTAGTATTTTAATAAAGTTCTTTTAAGAAATTGTAACTTTAGAACATAGAAAAGAGGCATAATAATTAGCTAGAAACTCTATGAAACTGTTTATTTTAGAATAAGGAAAATAAGCAATTTAAAGTAAAATAAATTAGCTAAATTTTATACTCTTAATATATCCCACCATAAAAAGAAGTTTCTTAGTAATCTATATCTAAATAAAGTAATTAAATAGATAAACATAATTAAATCCAACAAACACTCATATCTTACAATCTAACTGTAGTTCAAAGTATAAACATGTATATATGATAAGCTTATTATTAAACAGATTGAAAATAAATCAAAATACTTTTAAATTTTAGCAGATTATTTTAAAAATTAATGAAGGTTTATTAAAAGAAATCTTAACTATTGAAGATAGTTAGAAGAGAGCTTATGGAATATAAATTAAATTATAAAAGCAAAGATAAAATTTTATCTTAATATGGTCATTAAAGAAAATATAAAGTAAAAGTTTATAGATATTTATATAGTACTTTTGTATTAATAAATTAATTTATTGTTTTAGTCAATCATTAAATATTTTAATAAATTAAATAAAGAACTTTCATCCAAACTCGTTAGGATTAATGTCTCCTAATTCATTTTCGTGATTTTCATTCTGTCTGTCTGCTCTAAACTAACCCATACAATTTTAAATAGATCCTTCATACCATTCACACCAAAATCTGCATAAAAGGCAAAATCCACACATTAATAGTGCTAATGCAACTGCTAAAATTCATTAATCTTCTATTTCATTTTCTACATTTAGCAAATGCAAGTAGTCAGTAAAGTTCTGTAGACAAGTTAAATTAGATGCTTAATAGTTTTTTACTGAGTATATAAAATGACCTATTTCAATTAAAATATAGTATGCACAGGCATCTAAATCAAATTCAAAACTTTTACTCTATCCACATACAAAGTTAAAAAAGTTTTCATACATCTTACCTTGATCTCACACACTAGACTTGCATCTTCCTCTTCCAGTATTTTATGGGACACAACTGCATTAACCTGATGCACACTATTCATTAAAATCACATTCATTCCAGTCCGTTATTCCCCTTGGATTTTCATTTTATGAATCTTAAAAATAATCAAAGTTGCAAACAATTTTATCTTCATCACACTCTTCATACCATTTGCATTTTACCTTTTTACAGAATTTTTTACAATTAAGAAATTATTTCCACTTTTTTCCTTAGCAAAACTGCTGCTTCAAATTAACTTTTATTTTTCCACCCCACAGAAAGCGCTTAGTTTAGTTTTGCTAAACTAAGCTAGATTCTTGCTATAGGAAATCATCTTTTTCACAGGTTTATTCTTCTTAGCCATTATAGAATTACAACAAGTTGCAATAAAACTCTGAATTCACACAATGAGGACCAACAACTATTTGATTGTTAATTTTCTAATAGCAGTAATTCTGCTGAATATTAGTCGAACAGGTTCATTTAGGACAAAGAGAAGCAGCTACAAAAGAGATGATAGTTTAGATGAAGTATAACTAAATTTTCATTAAATAATAATATAACTTATAATCTAATTATTTCATTATTTATCTATTCTTTATTTAAACTTATTGCTTATAGCTATTATTTTAGACTCACTAACTCTATCTTATTTCAATTATCCAGTTTCTTTTTAAAGTATTCTCAGTATCTTCATGTATTTCAAAATTTCTACTGTTTAATCTTAATCACAGGCATTTATAAGAATTAGAAGCTAAGTCTTTTATATTAACTTTTTTATTTTAATAATTCTTATTTAGTTAAGATAAATTATTAAATCTACATTATAGAGTTCACTTATAATATGAATTCTAACAAATTTTTAAGAATTCTTAATTATAAAAGCAATTCTAAAACTCCGTTATTTCAATTAGGGATTTAAAATTAATTAAAATATAAAATTTTAGTTCAAGAAAGGGTATAATGTCACAGACTACCTAGTACAGCTGCTATAATTTGCCCTGCTGAACTAAAACCTGTACTATAGTTTTTATTTCTTACCATTCTTACTAACTAAATATTATCAGGATCAGCTTGTTTATATATGTTTAACTTTTGTCGATCTTCTTCCTTTAAGAACTAAATTTCTATTGAAATAATTAAGTTATAGCTAAATTTATTCCCAATATTTTCCATAAATTCAGGACTTTTTATTTCTTATCTCCATTCTTATAGTTTTTAGTTGAAATTTTGCATTATTTATTCTTCAAAAGTATTAAAAGATTCTTCAATGTCTTATTAATAATTCTCTTTATTTATCTTCAAAACTTTACTTTTTGTTTCTTTTAACTAATTGAAAAAGTTATCTTTAATATTTAAAATTTATTAATCAATCTCTGGGGGAACTATTATTTCACTATTTATCTATTAGAAATTCTTTTACATCTGAATTTATAGCTACTCAACGTAACCTTTTTTCATTCCTTTGTTGAATTCTCTCAAGTAAGCTATTACCCAATTTTTTTATTTTCCAAGACAATCTTTGTTAACTTGGATTTTTCATTCTTTTTTAAAGCTAGCAGGGAATATTTCTAAATAAATATTTACCCAATATTCTATGTATAAGGTCAAAAGATAATTTCTTAGATTCTAATTTTCTGATTCAATAAAATTAGAATAATCTTAATAAGCCTATTCTATGGGACCATTTTAAGAAGTCATCCCATCGAAAGTGTAAGATTATTATTGATGACAGCAACCCATATTTTTATATATTAACTTAATTGTATTTAATATGACAGTTTTAATTTATTTATTGTTGCTAAGATAATCAATTATCTTATAGTAATCAACTAGCTTTTATAAATAAAACATACCTTTAATATTGAATGATGTCCTTTAAATGTGATTATGATTCTTAAGGTTCTATTATATTCTAATATATAATCTTCAGTTTAAAAGAATCATAATTGTTTTATACTAATTACCTTTTTATTGATCTTTACTTAATATTATTTAACTTAACAAAGTGCTTTACATACTTATCTTCATTTTTATTGCTATTAATTTTATTAATTTTAGCTTTTGTAAACTGATTGAGAACTAATATTATAAAATACATTAGAGATTACATTATATTAGATACTAAAGTCAAAAGTCAGTTAGTAATTACTTGGTTTTATAATTAAATAGAATAGTTAGTTGCCCAGGTTAGATACATAAATAATAGCATATTTGATTTGAGATAGCAATATCTATTTATATTAAATAGAATGTTTCTAATAAATATTAAAAGCAAGTCAGGTAATAGTTTCTTTTTAATTATTCGAGTGGGTAATATAATGATTTCTTGAATCAAAGTATATTTGTCTTCTATTTGGAATATAAATGTTATTATGCTTAAATTTTATTTAATTAGGAATTAAATCATTTCCAGTTAATAAGACATATTTAAATAATTTTAAGGTTAATAAAGATAAACTGATTAGAAATGATTAAGTATGATGTATGGATAAGCAAAATAACTTTCATATACTAATAGCAACATTTATAGATAAACTGCTGAATAAAAATAATGAGTCCTACTTTATAATATTGTACTATTATTTTTTACTATAAATATATAAAATGGCTTCTAAGAAATAACAGAACTTTGAACAAAACATTTAAACAGGAAAATTCTCTAAAAAATAAAAAGCGAAATAATTACAATGAGTGAAAGTGAGAAATATGATTGATATGACGAACATTAGCCACTTGGAAATCCAGAATTAAAAAAACTTCAAACACAAATTCAAATAGAAATATTATCTAAGTCATTAAAAGAGTTTATGTTTAAAAATAGATACCTCATTGATAAAGTAGAAAAATTAGAAAAACTAATAACGTCTTTACTTGAGAAAAAATATTAATCATCATAAGAAATAGAAAACAAAGTGGAACAAAAAATTCTTTAAATTTAATAATAAATTCAGGTAACGCCATTTTCGTTTTAACAGAATTAATCAGATCCTATGGAAATAGAAAATGAAGCCTCAAATTAAAATAAACAGTAAACATTTATTTAAAATAAGTAGTAAATTTAAATTAAATAAGTGTTACAGGAATAATAGTTTAAAAGAAGAATAAAATGCTACGTGTGCAATAAATAACACCAATGAAAATACTGCTACTAACTAAGCGAAATTTAAAGAAAGAATAAATAAGATATTTTTAGAAAACTATTTAGGATATATCCAACATAAAGCGGAAAAATTTATAGAAAAAAATTCTTTAATTCAAATCTTAATCCTTGGATAAATAATTAGGAACGCTACATGCAAGATGAAAACTATTCCGAATATTAAAGAATGGTGCACTAATGAAGTGCTACACCGCCTAACTAAGCCTAGTAGGAATTCAAAACAAACTAATGGAGACAAGCTGATAGAATAGGTCAGATGGTTGACTACTAAGGTTTTAACAAAGCTTTTTAACTTTTAACAGAAGGATTAAGGATGAATAAAGAAAAGAGAAGATAAATTCTATTAACTATTAAATACACTTCTATTCATTTAGATTTAAAATTAGCAGCTACATATTTATTTCTGTCTTTCTATTCAACTTAAGCAAATTAAATATAATTACTTTAGATTTTAAATAAAGAAGTGGCTAAGCAATAATTGAAAAGATACGAAAAGTTAATAATAAAAGAGGTAAATTAATAATTACCTATAATAGCTGAAATATATTGATTTTTAAAAAAAGTTAAAAAGCTTTGTTAAAACCTTAGTAGTCAACCATCTGACCTATTCTATCAGCTTGTCTCTATTAGTTTGTTTTGAATTCCTACTAGGCTTAGTTAGGCGGTGTAGCACTTCATTGGTGCACCATTCTTTAATATTCGGAATAGTTTTCATCTTGCATGTAGCGTTCCTAATTATTTATCCAAGGATTAAGATTTGAATTAAAGAATTTTTTTCTATAAATTTTTCCGCTTTATGTTGGATATATCCTAAATAGTTTTCTAAAAATATCTTATTTATTCTTTCTTTAAATTTCGCTTAGTTAGTAGCAGTATTTTCATTGGTGTTATTTATTGCACACGTAGCATTTTATTCTTCTTTTAAACTATTATTCCTGTAACACTTATTTAATTTAAAATTACTACTTATTTTAAATAAATGTTTACTGTTTATTTTAATTTGAGGCTTCATTTTCTATTTCCATAGGATCTGATTAATTCTGTTAAAACGAAAATGGCGTGACCTGAATTTATTATTAAATTTAAAGAATTTTTTGTTCCACTTTGTTTTCTATTTCTTATGATGATTAATATTTTTTCTCAAGTAAAGACGTTATTAGTTTTTCTAATTTTTCTACTTTATCAGTGAGGTATCTATTTTTAAACATAAACTCTTTTAATGACTTAGATAATATTTCTATTTGAATTTGTGTTTGAAGTTTTTTTAATTCTGGATTTTCAAGTGGCTAATGTTCGTCATATCAATCATATTTCTCACTTTCACTCACTGTAATTATTTCGCTTTTTATTTTTTAGAGAATTTTCCTGTTTAAATGTTTTGTTCAAAGTTCTGTTATTTCTTAGAAGCCATTTTATATAATAATCTAATTAACTCTTAATCAATCGAGAAGCTTTTAGAATAACTAAAGGTTTATCTTTCTTTCATTCTTTATGAATTTAGCTTCAAATAATAAATTTAATAATCTTAAAATGGCATATTTGCTTAAGCTTTTTAATTATAAAATTTAAATGAAAAGTAAGCAGTCACTAATTTGCAAATCTCATGTGCTAAGATAAAGATATGATTATAATTGTTTGCACCCAATAAGAAATTATTATATAGCATAGTTCTTAATACTACTTCAAGCATTTCCATCTTGCAATAAAAATGTAAAAGGTTCAAGTCAACATAAACATGAAATGGATGCTAAAATAAAAAATTACATAAATAGTGCTACTAAGCTTAAATTTATCTATTTTTTCATAAAAATCCTATAATTAGCTGGAAATGGACTTCGCTAATAATTAACTATGAAGCCTTCATTGTTCTTTACAGGTATAAACAATCTCTCCTTTTTATGTTGTTAAATCTTTCAGAAAGTTTCATACAAATTTAAAGGGAATATGATTAGATATGTGAATAAAGTTATAATTTTATATGTCAAAAATCAATAATCTTAGTTACACTTATCGTCAATTTCATAAACTTCTATTTGAAAACTTAATATCACTGATAGCATCTAATTAATGCAAGCTGTATTTCATGCTATATGGAACAAAAAGTCGTAACTCATTAATCACTATATGTTACTTATTTTAATTTATCTTTATAATTAAATTTGTTCTCCCTGTAAAGAATCATGCGTTGTAGTCAAATTGTAATTAGATTCAATTGAGTCAGCAGAATCTGAATCTAATTATTAATAATAATGTTTAGACATTTTATTTTAAACTCTATTTAAGAAAGCAAAATGCCATTAATGGTTAAAACTTTAAATCTAACCATTTTAAGCTTAACCTTCATTAATATCTTATTAAGAAGAAAATTTGATTCCAGCATTCCTTCTTCATAATCATTATTAGCTTATAGAATATTGAAAGCAAGCTTAGCTAAATATTAAGGTAGTACTGAATTAACTATTTGTAATTTGAATTTGGTTTAGTGTAAAAGAAACGCTAAGTTATAAAGATAAAGATTGAGAGCATTGGATATATTTGTAGTAAACTATTACTAGCTAGAAACTAGTTAATGCAAGTATATCTCTTAAGATTTTTAAATGCTAGCATAAGTAATACCTTACTATACTAGACTAAAGCAAATTAATTAATATTATTAGTCTCTATATAAGAGGAATAAGGTTAAATCATGAGCTTTTAAAATAAATGGAATCTCATTCTTAGAGAATTTAATAGTACATAGATGAGTAATTCGAGAAAGTTGTTTTACCTTCTTTTTTAGAATTTCTCAGAATTCCAAATTTATCTCCAGATTTCGACAAGGAGTGGGAAAGTAATGGAAATATTGATAATGTAGTTAAACTTATTATTGAATGAGCAGAATCTCTTGGAATAAAGAATTTATCTCATTAAATCTTAAAAGAACCAAAAAGAAGTCCAATTATTATCTTTTAAATAGAAGGATAAGTTCCAGGAAAAATTATGTATTATGGCCATATTGACAAATAGCCACCTATGACTTAAGGCTGGAGTGAAGGTTTGCATCCTTATCAACCAAAGATAGTTGATAACAAATTATATGCAAGAGGAGCTTCAGATGATGGTTGGGCAGTTTTCTCGAGCTTGTTTTCTATTAAAGCATGCTAAGAACTTGGAATTTCTCACTGTAAAACTGTAATTGTATTAGAATCAGGAGAAGAAAGTGGTTCTACTGATTTTATTTATTTCTTACCTAGAATTAAAGAGATAGTACAAGATGCTAATATAATAGGAATATTAGATTGCTTCACACAAACCTTCGAAACAATTTGACTTACAGATTCTCTAAGAGGAGTGATTAATTTTGAGTTAAGTGTTAATATAACAAAAAGCTCAGCTCATAGTGGAGATGCTGGAGGAATCGTTCCATCTACGTGGAGAATTCTTACTCTTTTATTGGAACGATTATATGATCCTGCTTCTGGAAAACTTAAACTGAATGAATGCTATGTAAATATACCATAAGAAGTGCTTGAAAATGCTTAAAAAGTTGGCGCTTTAATGGGTAGTAAACTTTATGAGCATTTCTAGTTTATGCCTGGAGCAAAACCAGAGAGTGAAGATGCTGCAGAACTTATTTTAAATAATACATTTAGGCCTTGTCTTGAAATCACAGGAATTGATGGTTTGCCTAAATGTGAGGAGGCCGGAAATGTTTTACGATCTTGTACTAAAGCAAAAGTTTCAATAAGAGTTCCTCCTGGTACTAATGTATAAGAAATAATAGAAAAGATAAAATCTTTACTTTTAAATGATGTTCCTTAAAATGCCAAAGTTGAAATTTCTAAGTTTCATATATGTGAAGGGTTTTATGTAGAGCCTCTTCCCTAAGAATTGAAACAAAGTGCATAGGAAATTTGTATGGATATCTTTGGATAACAAATTTTGAATAGAGGTACTGGAGGTTCAATTGGAATAGTAAAGCCTCTTAACTAATTATTTCCCCAGGCTAATCTTTTAATGTTAGGAGTATTAGGACCTGCAAGCAACGCACACTGTCCAAATGAATGCTTAGATATTCCGTATTTCAGAAAGTATACAAACTTCTTAGTTTAGTTTATGGGGAAGTTCGCAAAGTATTCACTTAAGTGAGAGAGAGTTAGATTAACCTTTAATTTTATAGATTAATTAGCAATTATTATTAGCTACACAATAGCTTTTCCTATTAATCTCCATTTAATAACAAAGATTAAACTCATAAAATTAATTTATAGATACACTATAAGCAAGTCTTGAATATTCTGCTAGATATTTATACTAAGATGCAAGCTAGCACATTTATCTTATTAAATAACATGAGAAGCAGCTTAAAGTACTAATGGGTAATAATAAAATAATAATGATTTAACTTAATTTAAACAGCTTTATTTTATAAAATATCTTTAAGGAATGGCAAGACATAGAAATCTCAAATATATCATAAGTGAAGAGCAAGAGGCTGCTGATGCTAGCTGGGATAAAGAATCGGATGGAGAGCAATAATTATAAGAAGAAGAAAAGTTAGGAATTGAAGAATAGTAGATTCTAAAGTAGCTAAAGAAAATAGTAGGATCCAAAATTTCCGAGGAAAAGATACTCTAAGCTTTAGAAAAAACAGGATGAGATATAGAATTAACTAAAAATATCTTAATGCCAAATAAAAGTAAGTTTACATTAATTCCGTAAGCTTTCGATAAAGAAATGCTTATTTTTATAATGACTTGATACTAACTTCTATTTAGATCCCAAACCTATAAAGAAAGTTTTAGAAAGTATTGAACAAGAACCTTAAAAGCCAAAAGTTTAGTAACTGAATGTTTAATATCCAGAATTATAAATACAAGAACTTTCTCCTCGAATGCCTAACTTGAATTTGGTTGTAATTGGTCATGTAGATGCTGGAAAATCTACATTAATGGGGCATTTATTATATCGACTAAACTATGTATCTGAAAAGACCATGCACAAGTTTAAAAAAGAAGCTGAAGTTTTGGGTAAATAATCGTTTATATATGCATGGGTTCTAGATTAGGATGAAGAAGAAAGAGCCAGAGGAGTGACTATTGATGTAGGATATATGCAATTTACTAATAGAAGTGGAAATAAAAATTTCACTCTTTTAGATAGTCCAGGTCATAGAGATTTCGTTCCTAGAATGATTGCTGGTACTAGTTAAGCTGACGTAGCTTTATTAGTAATAAGCGCAAAAACTAATGAATTTGAAGCAGGTTTTGAAAAAAATGTAAAAGAACCTGAAAATAAGAATTCTGAATGATAAATTGAAAAATAAAAGTATAGTGGATAAACCAGAGAACATGTAATGCTAGCTAGAGCTTTAGGAATAATGTAGCTGATTGTTGTTGTCAACAAAATGGATGAAGTAAGTTGGAGTTAAGAGAGATATACTGAAATTCAATAAAAGTTAACTCCATTTATAAAACAGAAAGCTGGATTCCAAACTTGTACTTTTATTCCAGTCAGTGGACTCAAAGGAGAAAATCTAACTGAAAAGTTTTAATAAGCAGAATGATATCAAGGTCCATGCTTATTAGATTTATTGGATAGCATTCCAATTTCTCTGAATGTTAAGCTTCTTCATAAGCCTTCAAGATTTATAGTGGCAGATAACTTTAAACCATCATATGGTGGAGGGCATGTATTTTCAGGAAAAGTAGAAGGAGGAGTTATAAAGTTGGGGTAAAAAGTTCTGATTTAGCCAATAGCAGACGCTTATGGAATTGTTAAATAAATTTCAAAATCAAACGATCCAAATCAAGAATCTGAGAAATTACAAAAGGCAGTAGCAGGAGAAGCTGTTGATTTAACTTTAAATGTTAATCCTCCATAAGTAATGGAAACTACTCAACTCTAAAGTGGAATAGTACTTTGTTGTCCTGAATGGCCAATACCATTTGTAAACAGGTTTTTATGTAAAGTGATAACATTTGATCTTCTTACGCCAGTTACATGGGGATATGAATGTGTTCTTCACGTACAAACCACAGCAGTTGAATGTAAAATTACAAAGATTTTAGAATAGTACAACTAGAGTGAATAAGTTATTAAAAATAAGCCTCGATTTTTAACTTCTGAAAATAAAGCTCTTATTGAAGTTTTTGTAGAATCAAGCGTTTGTTTGGAGAATCACGGAACTTATAGAAGTTTAGGAAGAGTTGCTTTTAGAGAAGGAGGAAGGACATTGATGGCAGGACTTGTTAAAGAGCTACTAAGTTGAAACAATTACTGCTTAATAAACTATTAAAAGCATAGTTTTATAATTCTATTAGATACATATTTAATTAATTTCCAAGCATCAATTTATAAAAGCGATATAGGTAGTTAATGTTTCCTCTATTTTAATATTGCTTTCTATGCCATTTAAATATTATTCTGCATTAATTATATAATCTAAATTCTCTATATACTACTATATTTTGTTACCTATCATCTAAAGCATAATAATATAAGTTTGAGTTAGTATGCTTATTTGAGAAGGAATTAGATATTGGCTTGCTAGTGTTAATAGCTTTATTTAGGTAAAGGATTGAATTGATTTATAATAAATTAGATTAGTAATATTTTATATAAAATAAGAAATCTTTAAGTCTTATCTTAAGCATCTCATTTTCTTGACATCTTAAAGTAAAACAAACCGAAAATAAGAGTAAAGATTCCCATTACTATAGGCCAGCCAATAAGTGCGTAAGAAGCATCATGTGCATTCTTAATCATTCCGCAAATCCATATAAAGCATAAGCCAGAAAGACTTATAATTCTTAAAGTAAGAATAAAATGAGCTTAATTTCTATCTTAAGTTATTTTAACATGCTTTAACTAGGTTAAGCAAAATACTAAATAAGCTAAAAAGATTATGGACAGTACAAAAAGTAGGGTTGCATCTCTTCCATTTGACAATGGGTAAGCAAGGTTGAAATAGTAGCAGTACCATAAAATTTCTCCTAACATTAAGTTTTTATCTTCTATTTTTCCTACAATCGCTACCATAAATAGTAGAAGCGAAAAAAAGTAGAGTCCAAGGACAAAAAGAGTTGTTATAAAAACAGCATGATGACCTTACTTGAAGCATTCTATATTGCTGTAAATATCAAGTTCATTGTTTATGTCGCAAAAGGCAGTTTCACATATGATACCTAGTATAGGGAAAGCTAGGACTCCATAGCAAACATTCTGGAAGAAGAATCTCACAATTAGATGATCTTAAAATAGCTTTGCTAGTTTAGAAGAAAACAAAACGTTAATAAGGAATAAAATGCCAGTAAGGACGCAGAAAATAATTAATAAAGCAAGCCAGGTCTTTCCTGGGATTCTAAGTCTAATATATTCAAGCCCCTCAAAGAAATTATCTGCATCTTTGTTCCATCCTCCTGGCTATAAAGTTCTAGCGTAGCTTGCAGCTTGAACATGTTCAACCAGCAATTGAAAAATAGTTAATAGCTATGACATTTTATATATTTTCAAATTCTCAATCGTTACATAAAGTCTGATAATTCAATTTAATTAAACTTAACCCAAATTAAACGTACTGTTCTAGGTTTAATAGTTTTATACTGAAAAGCAAAAGAAGCTTTTGCTTCTTTATTAGCCATAAAACGATGAATTGACTGTTTTAAATTTAATGGAGCAAAACGGTAAATATGTAAAATAATAGTTTTCAAGCATCAGTTTAGCTAATTTAATATTTACTCTCTTATCTTTTTCTCCTCATATTAAAAGATATTACTATTTAGCTCGACAAAAGCTTGTTATTATAGAATTACCGAGGAAAATTATAATTAGCAGAGACTTTAGTTTTTAATAGATTTATTTGACAAATATATAATTAATGCTGCATAGTATTCAGAAATCTAGTAAAAAATGCAAAGTTAGCTAATTTTTATATTTTTATTAATAAAGAAATATTAAAACCGAACTTGAACAAATTCATCAATCTTTAATTACTAGTTTTAATTAATTTTTTGCTACTTTAAATGGCTTAAAATATTAATCATAAAAATATTATGTTCTTTATTTCTATTTATATTGAATTCTTTAGCTAGAAATATATTAGAAAGAAGATCTTAAAAGTGATTAATTTATTTGAATCAACTTAGAGATGACTAAGAGATTTAAAGAAATAAGAAGCATTTAGTGTTAGATTGAGAAGATTAATGCTATTGATACAATTTAATAAATCTAGCTTTTATATAAAGCTAAGTAATTAATTATCTATTAATTAGTATTACTCTTTTTCATTTACATATTTATTCGGAGTCTTAGCTGCTAAAGTTCTTAATTTCTATTTTAATATCTCCAAAAACGTTATTTTAATATAATTCTATATCTCCTTTTGCTTTAAGCTATAATAAACTGTAGAACATTTAGGAGCAAACTTTTCTTTCTAAGCCTTATGTTTCTCTATCCATAGAAATTAAGGAATTTTTTTATTTAAGATAATCCTTTTAAATAGTCTTCAAGGCCTTAAGTAGTTCAATACTTTTTTTCTCTGATACAATTTTAGGTTACTAAAGATGATGAATCTGAGAAGAGGTATTTTTTTATTCTGAAGCATATGGCTCTCCATTAAAATCTTATGGTAGATCTTACATTCTTGTTAAATTTTAGTCATCTAATACTAATTTATTATCTAGCTCTTAGAAACTTAAATTGAGATCTCTAAAATCATTACTATTATAATTATTTTCATAGTTATCGTTAAAAAAGTTTTCCTGAGCTGCTTATTATTGCTCTACCTATTGATTTTATACTTATTCATTCTCTTTTAAATAATTTAAAATTTCAGTTTATTATTTATCTTTGTTTTGGTAGGGCTTATAAAAGTTGAGATAATTCTAGTTAATTTAATAATCAAGCATGATCAACCTTTGACTAAGATGACTATGGCTTCTACTGCATTGCTTATATAATAATTAAATTTCTTTAGCTCCAAATTGTCAGAAGCTTTTCAAATGCTAATACTAGTTCAGATATTTTTCTTCTTAAAATTCCTTTAGTTTTTTAATTAATCTTTTGATTTTCTCTTTTCTTTCTAAAGGTTATAGCACAACAAGTTGTGTATATTAATCTAACTTTTATTTTCTTTACTTTTTCAATGGTAACTTTCAAGTTTCTTCCAATTTCTTATCCTCTTCTTAATCTCTTTTAGCATTAATTGGTTAAATCTAAAGTCCTTTTTGTTAATTTTATATTTAAAATGAGTTTTATTAAATAGCTACTTGATTTGAGATAATCTATTAATAAAGAGTGTCTTCTCTTTAATTAGAACCTACAGATCTTTTATTTCATTCATCCTTAAATTACTATTAATTAACAAAAAGTTAAACTTCGTTTTCAAAGGAAATATTTTGTTCATTATCATAACGAAACTACTCGTTAAACTAGTAATCAACTTCTTGATCTAAATGACGTTGAAACTCTAAATCTGGGATTTAGAATTAGAGTAGTTGATCTAAGTTTTATTGGTGAGAGTGATTAGAAGATATGGAAATAATGTTTTGATTTTGTAGAATTAGGCTTTCTTAAATTTAGTTATTTTAGCGCTAAAGTTCTATATTTATCTAGCTGAACGAATCCTATACTATTATTACTTAATTATATCACTCTAAATCTTAGTTAGTAGGAATAGGAATAGAGCATTCTGTTATTTTAGACTAAATACTTGGAAGTAAACTCTAAGAATAAAGTGATCTGTCTTGCAAAACTTGCTTTTAATATATTTCAATAGTCATAAATCCTTCTAAAATGAACTCTGCTTATCTAAAGGCATTATCCAGCTGCTTTGAGTATATTTTAACAATTCCAAGTGCCATGTTAATTAAGATGCGGATATTGTTCACCCTATTAGATAACTCCTATACTTTAATGCATTTATCAGGTATATTAATTTTCTTAATGGTTTAGTATTTAATTTTTCTAAGTTTTCTAGTAGCAGCTATTCAAACTTCATGCAGTAGATGCTATTTACTAATGATATCTATTTGCTTATTCATATAATATTTAAATTTCTATCCTTATAAATGATCTCAAAGATACTTTAATAATGCAACTACTTATACTTTTATGCTTAACTTTACCTTTATAAAATACCCTTAGCAATCTGAATAAGTAATTCCTTATTATTAAATTTGACTCTCATTTCAATATTCCTTTAAATTAGCTATTATACTTACTTGCTTGTTAATTCTATAATATTATAATTCAAGCTTTAGTTAGTTTAGTTAAAGTCCTATTATTGACTAGTTAAGCAGAAGAGTAAAATAGAAATACGATAATAAATAGCTTAGCAACTAATAAGAGCAAAGGATATTGTAAGCCTAATGGTTATTATAAAATCCTAGAATAAAGACTTAATAAAAGCATTAAACTATTTACAGCAGCTACTTATTTATAATTACCTTATATCTGCTTAGCTTATAGTCTGTCATTAAATAATTCATAAGTTTATCATGCTATTTATATTTGCTACTCTTAGTTATCTAAAAGAGAATTAAAGAATGGAAAATGCTTAGATAAGAAAAACGAATCTAAAGCAGATAAATATAAATATGCTATGTTATTAATTAAATATTCAAATAGAAACTAATATGTAACTCCTAAATATTTATAAAGTAAAATTAATAAATTCAACCTTTATTCATAGAGTACTGTCTTTAATTAGATTATAAATGCTATAAAATTAAGTGGAATAAGATTAGCAATTTATCCTATTCGAGTAGCTGAATAATGATAGATAGAAAATGATTTAGCATAAACTTTAAAACTATTAATTAGTCAATTAGGACGAACTTTAAAGGAAGAGTTTATATTGGTTTATCATCTCTGAATCAGATGATGGTAGAATAATAAAATTGAGAATTAATAATTTAATGAACTAAAATTTAAAGCAGCCACAAATTAATGATTAGCAATTCTACATTGAATGATTGCTATGCATTGAAGACAAATAATAAAATAAAATGTCTATTTAATAACTAATAAACCAAAATTTAAAATAGACAACCTTTAATTAAAAAATTCTAATCTTGTGTAATGTAGCAAAGCTGAAAACAAAAGCAATAAAACTATTAGGAAATAACTCAAGACTGTTTAAGTATCAATATTAACTTTTATTTTATTTTTTATCTCTTTTTAATTCTTGCATTTAGACTTTATAGGAGTAAGTTAATTTACATCTACTAAATCATCACTAGACTTAGCATATTACCTTAGATAAACTATTGCCTACTTGATATTTTCATCTTCTTACATTCTTTAATTGAAGCAGTTAGCTGTAATTATCTTATAAGTTTCTAATTAATGTTTCTATTTCTCCGTTAAATGATCACTTATGATTAAGCCCTATGCTTGAACTTTGAGCTGAGAATATTCTTATTATTTTTCCATTTAATGTTGCAAAATCTTCCGAATATAATCTTATTTGCTGCAATGTATATTAGAGTCAGCTTTCTTTTTTTATATTATTGGTTCAGAGTTCTACTTTTGAGGCCATTTCGAGTTATTGGTAAGTATTCTGGAAAAGAATCGCTTCATATTTGTTTATAGTTTAATTTCTTATTTTAAAACTTAAATGCAAATAATATCATCAGCCAGTTATCCTGTTATATGTTTTTTACTTTTTATTTCATCTCAAATGTCTATATTTCTTCTCTTTTAGTAGCTGCATTAAACTTTCTTTTAACTATTTTTAAAATTTGAAGTTAGTCTTCATTAAGTGTCAACAGAGGATGTATAGTAAATACTAAAAGGCCTAAAGCAGTAAAAAGAAGAGTTATGCAGATATATTAAAGGATATAAAGTATAATATATAAGAAATATTACTTATGAAATATAATCAGTATAGTAACAAATCTAACCTCTCTTTTTCTTTCCTACTACTTTACTCCCTTTCTTCTATTTGTCTAATTTAGGTATATATTTGAGAATTAAAATTGTGACACTTGATGATTTTTATGATAGATTATTTGACTATACTATTAAAAGCTATAAATAAGCAAAAATATATATAAATAAATAGCTCTATATAAGCCTAATTATTATAGTCATTGTTCAAATTATAACTATCATTCTAAAACCTTGTTTTCCATTGAAAAAACACCCAATTTTTCTCCAAGCCTTTAATAACCTTTTTCACTTAAATGCACCTCATCACTTCAATATATTTCCTAGTCTATCGGAAGTAAGTTTTGAATATCAAAAAATAAGCTTTTATCAGATGATTTATTACAGAATTCTTGAAGTTTGGAGTTAATGGAAGCAATTTTTGTATTTAGTTAACTGTATTTATCTATTTATACATTTCTAATCTAAGGGATACTCACACCAATAGTTCTCGATCCATTATTAAAGCTTTCGTTGTGTAAATTAAAGAGGTTTTACAAAATTTATTCCTACGGAATTTCATTAAAGACATCATTTATACCTCCAAGAATAATAACCAACTCAAATTATTAAACACTAAATCTGTTTTTTAGTCTTCAGTTCATTTCTGAAGCTAAAAGTCCATCCTAAGCTTCTAAAAAGACACTCACTTAAACTCCTTTTGATTTTAAATATTACTAAAGGTAGTTGCAATAAGGATAATAATCAGGATAATTTCCATCAATTTTCCAATTAAATCCTGTAGTTAAAGAGTCTCCAAAGCAAAGGATACTGTTATTCAAAGTTTTAAATTTACTATTTAAGAATCTTCTTATAACTAACTAACTCATTTTAACTTACAGCCAGATATTTTAAACCATCTAAATAGTATACCTAATTATATTTGGTCTGAAAAGCATTTTAACAGCATAAAGTTAGTATTCATGTTATTCTCACTTTTAATTTGCAAAGCATACCTTATAATACTAAATCTAAATATGTGAAGAGAAATAATCTATATAAGATGCCACAATATATCCTCTAAAAGCTGGTTCTTCAATCATTTAATAGCATTTAAGAGAAAAGTGATCAGGTTAAGTATGAAGTACAAAAGCTAAATAATTTAATTAATATAGCTTATAAACTAATTTTTGAAAGATAGGTATAAGTACATTCTTTGAATCATATCCGAATTATGCATGCAGAAGACTAGTGCCATGTTGAACTTTCATTTTTAGTCTCCTTTAATAATGTTATCTTTGAAGGGATAGATATGATCTACTAACTTTTATTAATTAAAGCATAACTATTAGATTTCACTTTTGACGAACTACAAATTAATAATTTTAAAATTTATTAAAAGCAAGCTGATATAAGCATGGGTTGATGGGTTTCTTGCATACTACATTAATTAAATTAAAGGAAATAGTAATCTTAAATAAGTAAATTTAAAAATTAGAAGCAAAGAACTGTATATGATTCTCTATTTATTTGCTCTTCTGATTAACTAGGAAATTTTTCTTAATGTTAAATGCTTTAAAATTGAATAAAATAATACTTATATCATAATCTAAGATTCTTGCTTTAAAAAATTACTTAATTATAAAGATAATACTTAGCAAATGCTTTACTTGTGCTGCCAGAAAAGCTTACTAATCCAAAATATTGAGCTTATAGATGATAAAAATTGTTATAAATGTTTAAAATGTAATGCTAAAGATTCTTTGACTCATGTTTAAAGCACGTTTAAATAATAGCAAAATATGGTTCTTTTGGAAAAGAGTAAAGAAGTATTTGGTAATACATGACTTGAGAAGTAGATAAGAAAGATAATAATAATTGAAACTAGAAGTGCTAATGGTAATTTATTAATTAAAGCTTATTTTAATTACATACTTTCCTTTATATAAATTCATTCAAATACATTAATTCATTAAGCAAGTTTAACTAAGATACTTTTAGAAATAAACAGTTAACTGGTTGCTAGATATGTCAACTATATAAAGTCTTATATTAAAAACAAAGGAATTTAAGAGCAAAGCATTTTGAATTAGCAAGAAAAATAGTCTGGTTATATAAAATAAACAAATTAAAATTTCATAGTGTCACTAAAATATATCCATAATTTTAGCAATGCAGATACCAAACACAAATAACAAAATAGCAGATAATACTCTCAGCTGTTTTTATTTTTCTTAATAGCTTTGCTTCATCTTCTGCATTTAAATAGTCTATTTCTATAATTCTATTTCACGCTAAGCTTCTTTCATTTTTTGAACTTCATTTAATTTTTAGTTCAGCTTAATGTATTTTAAATACATTACAGGATTTCGATCTAGCACTTCTTTTAAGGATCTCTAAAATTTTTGTTTAGATTTTTATGGTTATTCATTTTTTTAGTCATGCAATATAAGACTTGAGTGTCTTTATTTAAATCTCCTTGATTAAACTCCATTAGAAATATCTGAACTTTTAATGATAGTAGCTGAATTAGGTTCTTTATAATTTTTTAGTCTATTCTATAGTTAATTTTAAAATGTTTTGAAGCTTTTCCTCCTTATCGGCGATTACCGATATTTTTCCATCAATTATGATTTCTTTAATTCTATACTGTCACTGGACTTAAAACTAATAGGACTGATAGGACTGATTGGACTAATTGGACTATTTGTTTCTTTGATTACAAAAGGATTGAAAGACATTTCCATAGAAACCTATTAAATCCTAGGCGACACTTGCTGTGAGTCATTTTAATTTTCAATTTCCTCTTCTTCATCAGGTTTGTGCACACTATCTTCCTCCTCAATTGATTCTAGTGATGCTATAGACATTTACAATTATTGATATAATAAAAATATTTAAATTAATGTTGCGTAAAACTAAACGGAATCTTAATGAAAACACTATCAAATTACCCTTTTTCATTAAAAATTAATTTACGTAATCACTTCTCTACGATTACTCTACTCTATAATAAGAATTGCCTTAGTAGATTCTATCAATCATCATTAATCAAGCAAATCTTTCTCTTTTAATTAAAATTTACTTCTTCATATTAAAATTTTAAGTAACTAAGACAATTTATTGCATACTGACATCCAAACTGCAACCTAGCGCTATTTTATGTTACATTTACGATAATAAAGCTTAATAGAAGAAGATTAAAAGTTAAAACATAAGATACGATAAATATACTTTAATAAAACTACTTTAGTTCATTTTTAAGCTATCTTCATCATTTATCTTCCTATTCCTTTTTATTGTAACTTCTATTTCCTTTTAGCTGAATCTATTTAATTAATCGTTATAAAAAACAGAAAACATTGAAGACAAAAATATATGATCAGTAGATAAAGAAGCCATTTTTAAAGCATTTACCATAATAAGCTACTTAAGTCTAAATTAATATAACATAACTCTTTTTTCTGTAAATAAATAGCGATATTGTTAAACCATATTAAACTGTTATCCTTGCTTAACTTTCTTATTAATTCACAGCTAGAAGGAGTTTAAATTTAATTAAGTGATAATCATAAGAAAAAATCGATAGTTTTTATCCTTTTCTTGCTTAATTTTCTACTGAAAAGTTAAAATAAAAATAAGATTTTTAAATTAAAAAGCTTTTTAGCTTTTTAACGTTTCTTAGATTAAAACAAGGCATTAAATTAGTTTTAAATATTAAAAATTAGTTAAAATTAGATGGGAAAACTTTGTGGCAAGTAAAGATAAAAGCAAGAAGAAGATCAAATGGAAAACAAGATTAAAATAGAAAATTTCAGAAAAGATTAGTCGAATATCACTCAATTAAGAACTTAAAATGGTAAAGAGAAAACTTGATTTTAAGTTAATAAAAGCGAACCTGTAATATAAGAAACATATAACATTGTGTAATCTTAGGTGAATGAGAAGGACGAACTATTCATTTCTTCAGAGCTTATGGAGTCTATTAAAAGTGAACTTGAAGAGAGTTTATAAAATTACTGTACAATAAGTGGAGATGAAGTAACTCTTAAGGAAATTAGCAATATTGATTTAGCCGATGAACTAGCAGATAATAAGTAAGAAATATTTTCAACTGTTCCTTGAAAAGAATCTTTGATGATTTGTTCTATTCTAAACTAAGAAAGCGCTTTTTAACGTACTAAATCCATCGATCTTTAAGCTTTAGATAGTAGCTCTGAAACAAATATTTCTTTTAATAACTAATTCTTTAACGAAATCGAAGATAAGATAGGAAAATTCGACTATTAAGATTAAGAACTACAAGATGGAGTCAAAGTTTATAATAGGCAGACAGTTAAATATATTTCAGGCATTGTCTATTCTGGCTAATTTAATTCAGAAGGATAAAAGCATGGAAAGGGAATTTAAATATGACCAGATGGAAATAAATATGAAGGATTTTGATAAAAAGGAAAAGCAAACGTTTGAGGAAGAATGATTCATGATAATGGAGAGGTGTATGAAGGATAGTGAAATAATAATAAATTTCATGGATATGGCACATTTTTTCATAGTGATGGTAAAAAATATGTAGGCTAATGATAAAATAATTTATAGCATGAATATGGAACAGAAGAATGGCCTGATGGAAAGTATTTTAAAGGAAATTATGTTGAAGGTATTAAATAAGGATTAGGAAAATTTAAATGGCCAGATGGCTCTAAATACAAAGGAGAGTTCAGTGATAATGAGATACATGGGCATGGAAAGTATGTATTTGCTGATGGTAGAACTTACATAGGCTAATGAGAAAAAGGAAAAATGCATGGATAAGGAAAGTTCTACTGATTAGATGGAAGAAAATATGAAGGAAAATACTAAAATGATTTAAAGCATGGCTGAGGAATATTTAAATGAAATGATGGTATAACTTATGAAGGTAATTGGGAAAATGGAAAGCAGCATGGAAAGGGTTTTTTAATTGATAGTTAAGGTTTAAGAAGTGAAGGAGAGTGGGAGAATGGCAAAAGAATTGTAATTATTTAGTAAAAAATTGTAAATCTTACTTACTTCACTTTTTCCCTATCATTTAAAATTAAGAACAACTTATTATGCTTCATATGTTCATTTTCTATGTGCATCTTATTAGCTTTTTGGTTAAGAATAAAAAGATTAAATTAAATATTGCAAATTAAAGTAAAAATAGAGTCTTGAAATGTATATAATTTATCTAAAAAAGAAGGAAATTTCAATTAGTTTTAGAAAAAGAACTCTATTTTATGAAATAAGTAGATCAACAAAATATCTATTACATTTTTCAATAAGATAAAACAATGAACTAAAGAAGAGCTAAATGATTAAAGTAGTAATATAATACACTTAATATGCATATCTATTTTAAGTTTGATATAATTAGATAAGCAACAGTTAGAAATATTTATAAATTAGATATGCTTTCTTGTAAATAGAACAGTAATAATAATAATAATATACTTAAAGTTAGTAGAGTTTTGCATTTTCTGGAATTGCAACCAGTTCCTGCGGACAGTTTTTTCAACGTGGGTGTGATCCACGACCTTTTTATTAAGTGGAAGGTTACCACTGTAACCGTTCAAGTGGACTTGCAAAAAGCTTTTATTTGTAGATCCCTGTTGGAGTTATTCATAGTTTATTGAGTTGTCTCCATGTTCTTTTCTGCTCTTATTCGTTTATTTTCTTTCATTATCAACAGTTTTTTAAAATATGTTGATTTGATTTGCAACATCAACAAAGTTTGTATTATTGTCTTTATTTCGTTCTTTTTTATGATAATTTATTTTCTATATTTTCTAATCTTTTAATGAAACTTGTAGCAATCATTTCTTTTTCTGGATTCAATTCTGTTTTTAATTCTATTGGTATTTTTTCTATTTCCATTTTTGTGTCGTATTTAAAATTTTATTATGATTAAGTTCAGAGTTATTCTTCCGTTATTAATTTGCTACAAATAAGTTATCTTCTAAGTATTAGTAATTCGTTGTTCTAATCTTCTATGTTACTCATTAGTTCCCGTATTTTTTCGCCTAAGTTGTAAGTTGTTTCTTCATAATTTGAGATTACTTTTTACATTTGGTCTAATTAAATTTAAAGTTTTTGATTAGTTTCGTTTTTAGGTTAACTTATCTCTATTTATCCTACCATAACTTTACCTTCTGAAGAAGAGCTTGACTCCTCCTATTGTTATTATTTTTTCTAAATTTCTTTTGTCGCTTTTCTCTTTAGGTTTCTAAGTTAATTTTTTGAGAGTCGAAGAGATTAATCCATTTTTTTTTGATTATAATAGAATAGTAATATATAAATACTTATAATTAGTTAAAAGCTATTATAACTAAATTAACTATTTTTTTGGCACTCAATTACATAAAGAAACCCATTTTAAAGCCTAATATAATCTTAGAATAGAAATATTGCACTGTTTGATAATTTTTATTAATCAAAGCATATAAATAGCACCAACAAATATTAATAGAATTACTAAAATAATGAAATTTCCTTAGAAGTTAAAAGTTAAATGTTTCATATTTAGATAATAATAAAACCAGGAAATATTGAATTTCATGCATAATATAGTTGAGGATCAAAATATTACTTATAAATTCTTTGAATTAATCAGAGAAGCTAAGCTAATAACTTAAGATTGAGATTTTAAATCTTCATATCAAAATATTTTAAAATAAAGAAATAAAAATAAAATAGAAAATATAGAAGTTAGTTATGCTACTTTATCTATTTTATTCCTTTATTTTTATTAGAAAATTAAACGTTTATTTAATAATTACTAAATATGCGCCATTAAATTTAAAATTAAATAGACACTTCTCTTAGAATCACTTTTCTATTTATTTGGACTTAATTTATCAACAAGGAATAAACGGAATATATTATAAGATTGATCAAAGTAAATGTATAAATCATTTTATAAGAGATAAGATATTCTAGTTAAAACATTTTTAATACTTTTAGCTAAAAATATAAGGAATACCTATTATTTAGAGAAAAAGATTACTCAAAATTTAATGAAAACTGAAAGATTTAGAGTAAAATGGAAATGAGGTTTTAGTGTAATATATTTATAAGAGAAATCATTTAGAGAAGCAAATTTATTTGTAATAAGTTATGAAAAATGTAAACTCATTTTTTCTTTAGTTCAGCTGTTCTTGGCGTTGGATTTTTTTCCTATCCAGATTCTTCACCTCCTAATAAATTCTTAACACTAAAGATTCCACTACCATAACCTCCAATATTATGATTCATAAAAACAACAGCAAACGCAGCAGAAGTTATTGACTCTGGTTCACTCTATTATTAAATGTTAAGAGCTTCATCAAAATATTCTTATATCTTACTAGAATCCAAGTTAGGTTCCAATTTTGTACATAGTTCAGCAAATTCGGCAATTTCTAGGGTTCCATTTTCATTTTTATCTGATTCCTTAAACAATCTTTTTAAAGTTTCAAAATCTCTTATACGCTTATCATCATACTCATCAGCAATAGCAGTTAAAAGTGTAGCTTTAGAGCAAAGCCAGGCATTTTTATCCTTATATTTTTTTGATACAAAGTTAATTCTATCCATAAACTCTTTGTATTCTATATCACCAGTATTATCAGAATCCATAAATTAATGAATATTTTTTACTTCTCTATCACTCAACCATACACCTAAGAAATCTTTGATTCCTTATGTAAATTAGTTTGTTTCGACAGAACCAGCTCCTTCTTTATCCATAGCCTTGAACAAATCTTTTGGCTATTTTTATTATTTCGCTATATTTCAGCAAACAATGAAGAGAGTGAACTCTACCTTTGTTTCATTATTAGGAAGTAATCTTTCCATAACTCTATAACCACAGTCTCTGTCCTTAGCAAATTAAGAATACACCAAATCACTGATATCTATCAAGGGTATGAATCCACCTTATTGAGCAAACTCTTCTAACTCATAAGATAACTTATCAGCAAAGTTTTTTTAATTATTTTACTATAAAGCTTATTGTTTTTTCATTAGCATCTTTAGTTGCTTTTCAAAATTAAATCTACTCTTAACATCAAACATAGCCAGACCAAGATCAACAGGATCAGGATGGTAAATTTGCAGCAATCTGCAAAAAATAGTTCCGTATTCATGCTTTTCTTCTAAAAGTATTTTTAAAGATAGGCATAATCTAGCACATATATGTTCAGCTTCTCCTGGATTTGGATAAGTTTCTTGTAAAACGCTCCACATAAATTCAGGCATGTTAATAGGTCTTTTCTTTGCTTTAATCAGAGTATTATCAGATTTGTACTTTTTTTCCATATAAGACTCAAACAACGCCCAAACTTTCATCCTTTCCAAAGGAATTATTTCACCCTATACCTTTTAGCATTTTCTTAAAAGGATGTTATTTTCTCTTGCTTTTTGCTTTTTTATTCTTATTTCTTCGAAAAGATCAGTTGTAACTATTTATTCTACTAAAGGATCATCAGTACCCTTTTCAGCTAAATTGATTCAATGCTGAATAACTTCGGGTGTTGGCCCTTTCACTTCTACATCAATTCTTCCACTATAAACAACTTCCCCAGTATAATTATGTAATAGGAGAACTGTTGGAATTCCATGGACCGTGAGCTTTCTTTTCAGAGGTAAAATTCTTTCATCGTTTCTTGGAATTGCAGGCCATAGATGATTTTTATAAGTTCCGCTTCAATCATTTTCTAAATAGTCAATGGAAACTGTAATAAGCTCTATATTTTTCTACGTTTCATTAACTTTTTTATAGAAATTTACTAATTTTTCATCGAAATCTCTACATGGTCCGCAAGCCCAAGCTGTAAATATTATAGCGATACACTTTGGGCTTCTATTCTAAATATCACTTCAATTAAGTTATTTAAGATCCCCATTTTGAGTTTTTTCTACGAATAGTTCTCCAATGGTGTTATCAGCCATTTTATTAAAATTTTAATTAAACTTTATTTAAATTCCTTCCTATACAAAACCATCATATTAATACCTTTCTCATCCAGCCCTTCATATCTACATTTCACTAGGTTTTATTTTTATGCTCTTCTAATAAATTAAACTTCGCAACTTGAAAAGCAATACAATAAAGGCACTAGGAAGTAATAAAAGTAAATACAGCAATAAATTTAAGAATTAAAGTGATTTTTGAGTCATAAAAGAGATAGGTTTGCTTATGTTCTTATTTAGAGTTTTTGATTATCAAACTAACAGCAAAGTTTAAATAATTAGATACAAATAGATACTACAAAGAAATAAGACGCCAATAGTAATCCTTTAAGTAAGATAATCAAATTATTTGTTAATTATCTCAAAATCTACTAATGCTTAATAACTATTATAATAGCAATAGTACATAAACATATTTCCTTTATGACTAAGGAAATTGCTTAAATATAAATTGCTTCATTTATAGTTTTCCATATAAAAAGTATATCTTTTGCTATTTTAATTGAGCATTAAAATAATAGCTAATTTAACTATGAATCCTAACTAAAAGCAGTGTAGCAAGCAATCAATTATGTTTAGATATATTAAGATAAGTTGATCTAATATACTTAGTAATAATTTTAAGATATTTAATTAACAAAATAATAAAGGCTAGTATTGCTAAAAGCAGGGTAATTTATAAATTTTAACTTGGAAGTTTAAAATTAATTATAAAGCACTTTATATTATTCTAGATTCATTATAGAAATTAGCAATACTCACCATTATATACTAAGAATGTATTCAATAGACTACCAGATATAAAAGATATTTGTTGAAAATAAGAAGTGTGCTGACAATAACTACTAGTAATTTATTGCTTCATAATAGCTTTAGAATATCATTTCTTTAATCACTTTGTTTCTTAAGTATTATCTGGTGTATAATTCATTTAACTGTAAGCAAAAGTAAAATAGAAAGAAATTAAATAGCAAATTTTTAGCTTTAGCATCTGAGATAGGATATTTCAGATGCTTTCTAAGTGTAATTAAATAATATGTATTTAATCAAAAGGTAAAGGGAAATTAATCTAAATAATAAGGTGAATTAGAAGAAATAAGTAGTTATAAATAATCAATAATTAAGAGTTTGTCATTCATAATCACCAGGATTTTCAATATTCGCTCTCATCTGCATAGCTTGATTTTATTCATGCAAAAGACTTTTTTTAAGTTGAAATTATAAAACAGAATATAAGCATTAAATGCAGATTCCTACTAAAAATAGGCTTAGCATTAATGTTATAACAAATTTAGTCAATCAGAACAAATATTCTGCATTTTGACTACAGTCATTGGCTTTTATTCAAATAAGATAAACACCAAAACCTAATCACGACATTGAAAATCTGAATTAAAAATTACAAAATAGTAACATAATTGCAAATAGTTAGCCATGCTTCATCATTTTAGCTTCTCGACAATAGCCTTTATCTTTGTTTGCTCTTTCTCACTATTGTAGTTATTAAAATTCAAAGCTAGAATATATTTAACCCATAATAAACTCAATTTCATGTACGTATAGGAATAGAGCAGCTTTCATCGTAATATATTAAAACATACATCTGAGCAAAAATCGTAACAACCAAGGCAATTTTCTGAAGAATTAGAAATATAATATTGATAGCAGCTAAAATGCTTAAGCATATCATTCTTTTTATTTTTATTATTTAAATTCCTTTTATTTTCCTTTAACTTTTTCCTTTCGCTATCATTATATACAAACAAAACAATTCCAATACAGAAATTATAAAAGATTCCTTGTATGATTCTTAAGTAATGCATCCCTATGGCAAGTATAGATAAACTATTAATTCTAGTAAGTTCCTTATTGCTAAGCTAAGTTTCTAAAATAGCGTCTTTAAAAGACATAAGAGTAACAAAATAAAAATTAGAATGAATGGCTTAATAAACAGTAGCTATAAGAAAGCCTAATAAGATATAAAGTCAATATAGTATAAATTTATCAGTTTTATTGATTGATCTATATATCATTAATAAAGCTTAGCAGCTTCATTCCTCAAAATATTAGCATCTGCATAAATCTTAGTAAGACTTAATTAGTTAAATAAAACTAAATAGCCAGCCTTTTAATAAAAGAATTGTCTTTAATTTGAATTATTGAAAGTAAGAGAAAACAGTTAAAGATTGCAAATTATATTGATAAGATATAAGAAAATAATCAAATAACAATTGCTTGCGAAAATTCATAAATGAAAGAAACGAAAAGCAGAAATCAAGATATGATGCCTTATTAGGCACTTGAATGAGAAAAACAAAAAAACAAAAGATACAATTGAAACTAGCCTGGAATTTAAAATGCTTATAGTAAATTTTAATTATCATGCTAAAAGAGAGTTTAACACTCTCAATTAATCAGAAAAACAGATATAATTTCTTAAAATCCAGAAGTTGAGGAAGCTAAAAATAGCAGGAAGCCAGTTTAAAGCTATATTTAAAGTTCGGAAAAGAGAAAAGAAGTACCAAAAGGTAAAAAACATTCTGAATTTAATCCTGCAATTTAGAGTTAATCATTTAGAGAAGATCAACCTCTTTAGCAGGAAATTAAACTTATTCCTTTTAAAATCTTTGAAGCATCTAAAAGTATTTATGAGAAAAAGCGAGGTGTAAAAGTTTTTGATAAAAATCCTCTGAATCCTATAACTTAAGGTATTTTAATTACTTCAGAAGAAATTAAAATTCCTATCAAAGTTCCAAGACTTCCAGCTGAGCCTTCTAAAGAACTAACAAGGAAACACGAAAAAGAATTTTTTTTGGATGGAAGTTAAGTTAAAGAAAAATAGCAAAAAAAAGTTCTAAATCGTACTTTTGTCTCTAATGTGTTTAATTCTGATTCATCTTGTTTAGATAATAGTCCACAAAAGCAGAATTCAAGGAAATTCGAAAATAAGAATGATACAGTTGGAGGAATTCTGAAATATGATAATGGACCTTAATACAGAATCGAAGTAACTTCTAAATATCATTATAGGAAATTACTAAACCATCTGACTAAGTCCCAAATTAGATGGCAAAGGTTTGCAAATAGCTTGTTAAAGAGAAGATAGAAAGCAATGCTTATCGTAAGCAAATTAATCTACTTTAGTTGATATGAAAAACAGAATGAGGAGTCACTAGTGGAGTTTGGGATGAAAAGATTCTATTAATTAATTTGTTGAATTTATATTTTATAAAATGTGGAAAACTTTGGGTTCTAAAGTAAAAGAACTTCGCTTTATTATGTGCAATACATCTGAAATTGCTAATGGACAGCGTGCCTTCATTTAAAATAACTATTTATTGATTAAAAAGGAAGTTCCTGCTTTCCCTTTTATTGTTAGAGAAGCAGAAGGTGCTTAGGGTTTTGTTATGGCAAGATACGATTTTGGAGTGGAGAGAAAAATATGGACTGATAATATGAATGAATAGCAAGTTAAAAAAGCTGTTGATGAATTGGTAGCTTGAACTCATTAAACTTTTAACTTCATCAAAACAGACTAATTTGATGCATATTCATCATACAACCATTTAAATGTATCCTTTCAATAAATCAAATACTCTCAATTAAGCTTAAACTTCATATTAATAGATCTTGACCCACTACATAATCACAAAATTAAATAGTTAACGCCTAATTAAAAATAAAAGGGGATATAAATAAAGTAATTTCTTCAATTTAAACCATTCAAGCAGCAAATTAATAACCCTTTCTTAAAAAAGTTAGTATTATTATGCTATTGTGAATAGTTAATAACATATAGATACTTTTTTGATGCATCCTTTATTGTAAAGCTTGTATCCGTATAATAATAAACTAATATTTCTCCCTTTTTGAAGAAATTTTCACTCTTATTCACTTAAATCTAAAACAATAAAGAATTTAGATTAGGCAAAGCTACATGATAGATTAAGCAGATTAAAGCATAGTAATAATGAGAAGTTATGTAGTCTAATAAATTTGATGGCGCAAGTAAATATGCTAATATATGGATGGAAGATATGGGCTAAGATTAGAACAGTAGTTGAATATTAGCTTAAGAAATTAATTAAAAACAGCAAAAGTTATTTAAATATTTAGCGAATAAATGGGATTTCCTAAGGATATTTTTATAAGCTAAATAACTAATGATATGTTATGTGGTATATGCAATTAAGTCCTAGAATAACCTGATCATTGCATATAGTGTGAATCTGGGTTTTGCAAGAAATGCTTGGAGTAGTATAAAAGTAGCTAAAGTAAATGTATTAAATGCCAAGCTGAAAATTTCTAAGTATAGGAATATAAAAAGATAAATGCAATAATAGACGAACTTATGATCAAATGCAGAAACAATGGCTGCTTTTATCAATTTAGAGTAAAAGAACTTAAGATTCATGAATCTACTTGCTAGTTTAAAACTGTTTAATGCTTAATAGAAGAATGTTCTGAAGAAAAGCCTTATATACAAATGGAGCAGCATAAAAAAAATCATAAGTACGAAGAAAAGATACTTAAAATAATGGAGTGAATCAACTCTAACCAAGAAAAAATGGACAAAATTATGAAATTGTAAAATGACTAAGAAAACAATCTAATTGATTAAGCTAAAACTAAATTTGAAATTCAAAATGAAAATTTTAAGGCTCTGATAAAAGACTCAAATCAAAAGATGGAAGAAAAATTTTGTTTACTTCGATAGTAACTAGAAACTTCAATAAAAGAATAATTAATAATAAGTTAATAGCAAATACAAAAGTAAAATACTGATAACAAAGTTCTACTTTAAAAAATAGAGAAAGAGAATAAATTAATTCAAGATTAAATGAATCTGCTAAAACCTCAAAACAAAATTATGGCTAAGCCGGATAAATACTATCAAAATACAATCTAAAAGTAATTAGAATAGAGTGAACCTATTAATTTGAAGGAACTTGAAGCTAAAATTCTTATTCTCGAAAATAATTACTAGCAGAAGCTTTAAGATTACTCTACTGGGTATATAGAATAACAAGAAATAATAAAAGAATTAATAATGAAATAAAGTAAAAGTAACTAAAGTGTTACTGATAATTAAACCAAAATCTAAAACAAAGAAAAATTACCTTCAGAAGTAGATCTTGCTTAAGGAAAAAGCTTGGAAAAGCTTGTTGAGTACTAAACATCTTCATCTCAAACAACTCCTATATAGAAAGATTCCTTAAGTGTCCAAGAAATTTAGTAGCTCATATAAAAGGAACTAGCTGCTAAATTTTCTTAAGAGTAAAAGAATTAAATAAACTATATATTAAGGATAGAAGAAACACTTTAGTAAATCCAAGATGATTAGAAGATTTAAAACGAATCAAGCAAGAAAGAGATACAAGAATAGTATAAACTAATTTAAGAACTGCAAAGATTCTCCCTTGAGACAATATCTAACTTTGAAGAAGTTTAAAAATCAATTGAAGAAAAGAAGCTCAAACTAACTAATATATAGCCACTATAAGCAAGCGAAAAGCCAAAATAATAGAGCTAAACGGAAAATAATCTAACTGAGGAAGGAAGTTTTAAAGGATTATTTACCAAATTTTCAAACTTTATAGAAAATCAGCATAGTCAATTCAAAATAATTGGAACTAAGCTAAATTAATAAAGCCATGCTATCTAGAATTTCTAAAACGACTTAAATAATTAGAAGTCTGAGATAGATTCAACAAGATCTAAACTAAGTGAGCTAAGTATAGCGTAAAATTTCTAGAAGTTATTTAGCTTAATTTAAAATTTAAGCTAAAAAATGCAAACTCTAGAGAAAAGTAACTAAGATTTAGCTAAATAAAAGAAAGAATAATAATTAATTTAAAGCGAATAAATAACAGGAGAATTGCTAGGCGCAATAAGAAAACTAAACTAAAATCAGAATACATTAGTAGAAGAGTTTAATAAAAACAAGCACCATATGGATGATTAGTTTCAAAAGTGTGAGTAGTTTAGTTAAGAATAAAACTAAAAAATAATTAAATTAGCTTAAGAATTTCAAAACAAACCTGAAGATAATTCTAATGTAATTCTTGCACAAATCTATAAAGAAATGCAGCAAACTTAGATTTAAGAAAAACAGAGCTTTTAACGCTAAGATCAGTTAATTAACGAGAGATTTGAAATAATAACTTAGGAATAGAGAACGGAGATATAGAATTTTAAAAATGAGTACAATAAATTTGTTGACCAAGTATCTCAACTGCATTCATTTTCATTAGAATGGAAATAAGGATTAAATGAGGTGTAAACATAAACTCAAGAAAAACTGACTTATTTGCAACAATTGTCAAATTAAATTGAAGTATAAGCAAAAAATATTAAGCAATAGACAGAGTCTTATTAAAAAACAGTTTAGCACTAGAATTAAAATATCGAGCAATAATTTAATGAATTTCTATAAAATTTTGATTTAAAGTATATAGAGTTATAAGAAAAGCAAGCTTAAAAATAAGAACAGCTACTATAGATGCAGTAAAAGCTAAGTTAGTAAGATGCTCAATTTGATAAAATAGAAAAATTAATTCAGAAGGAAGTAGAAGAAAGAACCAGCTAAATTTAACATCTAAATCAATAGAATTAAAGTTAATAAAGTAACTAAGCATCTGAAGAAGCTAAGTTCTGAGAATTTGATTAGAAAATTGATAAAAAGTTTAAAGAGATATAGTAAAATTCTGGTAAAAAGATGTAAGATATATTTAAATAGAATGTAGAACAGTTATAAAATTACAAAAATATTTCAGAACTGACTTAAACTTAAACTTTAAAGTTAACTGAAATGGATAAAGATTTATAACAAAAATAAGAAATGTTGGATGATATTAACTAGAATTTAGTGAAACTATAAAGCGAATTAAATCATAAAATAAATTAAGACTAAAGCCTACAATAGCAACAAACTAAACAATTCGATGAATTATTCTAAAAACTTAAAGAAAGCTAAGATAAAAAAATTAAAGATATGAAAACAAGTCAGTAAACTTTGCGAGAGTAACTTGTTGAAGTTTAAAGCTTTCTAAATAAGTAATAAGAACACATTGAAAATTTATGCAAAGAAAATGAACTTAACGCTTCATTTTAATCACATACCAGTTAGACAAATGAAGCCTAAACTCCTTTTTAAGTTCTAGACTTTATTAAATAAGATGTGTCAAAAATCAAAACAAGATTATGTGAAATAAGCTTTCCAATAGAATGCCAGTTTAGCGAAGTTAAAAAGTCAACTAATGTAAGCCTACTTTAAAATAACATAGTAGCATAGTTTCAAGGTGAAAAAAATACTGTTTTGCTAAATTTTAAACTGGCTAAAAATAGAATTTACATTTTTACTTTTGAACTGATTACTCGATCCTACTGCTGATACATAGGAATTTGTCCAGGAGATAGCAATTGTAGCTAATGAATCGGTAACATAGATAATAGTCATTTCTTAGATGCTAATACAGGAATTTTGTACAAAAATAAAGTAAAATGAAAATCAACCAAACTGAAATTAAAAAAAGGTATTGTCACTATGGAAGTTAATACTAAAAGTGGTAAGATTAAATATTACACTGAAAATCTCAGTATAAAAGATTGCATAATAGATGGTATTAATTTTGAAAACATGCAATATTATGCAGGGTTATGTCATGATTCAAACGGAATAGTTTTAGCCAAGCTTGCTAATACTGAAGTGCGGCATTTAATCTGATTTACTTGTTTTGCATTAAATATTTTAGATATTAAACTAACTCCTTACAATCTTTCTATTAAAAATCTTCTCTTTACTAAATAAAATAGTTTTTAACTTTTGTTAAATATTAATTTTAATTAAGATAGGCTTTTAATATATAAGTAAGTAATAATTTCTATGTTTCTTTTAAAGTTTAAGATGTAAACGTTTCAATATAGCTATCTCTTCTTTTACATTTGTAGATTATCTCAATTAGAAATGACTCTTTAACCTTGAAATAAGGCAATTTTTAGTAACTAGATTTCTAAAATTTATAATTAATGAAATGGCTTTAATATATACTATAATAATCATTATAATTACATTTATATGGCATTTTTCGCAATTTAACAACATTATAAATATTATACTTTAAGTACTAAAATTCATATAGTTACTGTATGATTTTAGCACTACAAAATCTTAATTTTATTTATATACCTTATTATTTTCTGCTATTTTCACCTTATTTTTTTGTTCATTTATCTTCTTAAACCATTTTTCTATAATAATCCACATGTTCAATTTAAAAATAAAAGGAAAATGGTAATTATGATTTTTCTTGCGTTATGGCCTTATTAATTAAAAAATGTAAAGCACTTAAATCTGCAAAACTAATTAGGATAGAATGCTTAAATAAGCATATAATATATAAATATTTAGCCTAATCTTATAAATAAAGCTATAAGCTAATGCTTTATCTCTATAATAAGCTTTAATGACTTTCTACTATCAATCTATCAAATAGATTCTATTTTTAGACTTAAATTAAATGTTAGCTTTAAATAAAGAGAGGCTATTTTAAAAAAGATTAGTACTGTTAACTATTATATGTTCAAATTAGCACCTTAAGATAAAAATGATCTTGTATTTATCTCTTTATTCTTGGTTGGGTTTATTCAATTATGCTATTAAAATTTTAATAGCATAATTAATTTTAAGTTGAAGTTTATAAGTAATTTAAGTATTTTTTACTTTAAAGGAAAGTTTACTATTACCTAGGTATATTAAAGTAATTATTTTGCATACCTACGTATATGATAGTAGAGTTTTGCTACTAATATAGAAATAAAGCAGGTAGAGTAGCATCTAGCCATATATATAAGCTTCTCTTATTTTTATATGTTTTCTTTTGCTTCTTCTATGTAATTCTTTAATATTTAAACCTAACTTTATTTCGTTTAATTATTTTTTCCCTTCAAACTAGATTGCGCTATCAAACTATTTATAACTGAAACAGTTTGCAAACTCTAGATATAGATTAAGATCAAAGAGCTAATTATGTTTAGTTTTAGAAATATGATAAAATTCCCCCAGAAGGGTAATGATAGTTGAGAGATATTTAGATTAATCTTTGTTTATTTTGCTTAAATAGCTTTCATGAACTTTAAATATTCACTATATATTCTTTAGTATATTTAGCTGCTTTTCAATACTTCTAATTTAACAGTCGTTTATTTAGCAATACTGAAGCTATAGAAATAAAAGCCTTAAAGAGGTGGTTTAGAATGATAAAAGTAAATGTATTTTATAATCAAGTTTATCAAATGACAGTGTGCATGAAGGTATCGTCTTTTTCGTAAATGTAGTAGACTTCTCTTCCTTTTATATCCTATAGTTTCCTATTAGTTCCATTTCCTTTTGCGAATTTTTTGTTCTTTTGCCACATGCGAGTGAAGAACTCAAGTTAGTTTGCAGAAATGGGAACTACTTAATCAAAAGCAATAAAATTAACAGCTTCAGTGCAAGGAGGAGTTGTTAAGCTTCCTTAGTAAAGATAAAACTTAGAAGGGTCGATAAGTTCAACCTATTCTTGGTAAGTGTTAGCTCCTTAGGTTGTACTACTCTTGAAAAGATAATCTAGATTAACATAAAAGGAGTTAATAAGTGAGAAAAGGAATAAGTTCATGTGAACCTTAGGATCCACTTTGAAGTAAATGCAGAGCACAGCATATTAATACTTGTACTAAGGATTTACATGCACAATGTGTAGCTCTAAATCGTATTACTATCCTTGAACAAAATGCTCAGCAGGTGCATGAAAATGCATACTATTGAAATAAAACACTTAAGGACCTCCTGGGAGTGCATTTAAGGTAATTGATCTCACATCTGAGTCTGAGGGTACAATAGTATAGAGTTTTTAGTCAATAAAGTAGTCCCATAATTAGGAAAACTCTATTTTCAGGGAATTTTACTAACGAATAAATTTAGTTGCTCTTAAATCAATTGGAGATTAAGCATGGCCTGTACAGTTATCTCCCCAGTCAGCTCCTTGAAGGAGATAAGTAAATTATCCTTAAACGCAATATAGGGAAAAAAGCAAAAGTAAGGCACACTTCTGTATCATTTTTATAGTTAAAATGAAAATAAAGTTTATAAATACTCTTAAGCTAACTAGAGTTTTATTTATAATATATGATTATTTTATTAAGTACTATTTAACTACATTTACTGGATTCTACCTTATTACTATCTTCTCATCATTAGTCAACCACAATAAACACCAAAATTATAAAAATTAACTAGTTTAGATAAATAAGAGCAAGCAGTAAGTCTAAGCTTGCAATTATCTAGTTATATAAGACGAAAATGATAGGCTATAATATATAAGCAAGTGAGAAAATTACATTTAATCGTGATTTTTACCATTAAAAGGCAAATTAAATGTAATCTGTTATAACTATACCATTGGTTAATAATTTAAGATATAATTACCTTCCTTATATGAAGCTCAATAGCAACTTAATTAACTACATGGCTGATTAAATAAACTGTATGCTAGCATATGAATATTAGATGCATAGAATTAATTCACTTAAATTAAATTGCCAATAATTTGTCTATATATTATAATGTATAACTGTCTTAATTTTATTATCTAATTTTCTAAGTTGCAATAAATAGGAAGCTCTATATAAATGGTGATAGTTCGCTAGTAAAATAAACCTTCTACTCTATTTAAAATGTATCTTAAAAAATGGTAGCAAAATAAGTAAAAGGCAGACACTTAAAATACAAACTATCTTTATAAAGAGAGAAATACTAAAGTTAAGTAGACTATAATTAAGCTATAAAGCATTTTATAGTTCTTTTAGTATTGTCTTTAAATCGTTAAAATCTATTTGCTTTGGTAATTGCTTCTATAATAGTGATGTGGCTGCTGCTATTATAAGTAGAAGATTTGCTTATAAAGATAAGGCTGTAGGATTTAAATTTAAATAAGAGGCTAATTTAAAGATTAGAAGACTGCTTTTCTAGAATGGATTAATAGCTTTCAATTCATAAATAAGATATTGAGTCTATTTAAATATAGGAATAATAAATAAGTATTTGCTTGCTTGCTCTAAAAGTTTATCTTTAAATTAAAATGGAAGGAAGAGACGAATTTAATGTACTTGAATCTTAACTAGATCAAGAAAAGCTAGAAAGATACTGGAAGTACAAAAAAATTGTTTAGGATGCTTTTGATGAAATGTATCCTTTAGTAGATTCTTATGAAGGATGGAAAGATGCTGGCATTAAAGATGGAGTTTAATGCTATACACGAAATAATGAATCTGGCGTTGATACAATTAGAGGACAAGGCCTAATAAAATCTACTCCTGAGGAGATTCGTTCTTTGATAGGAAATTCTTCTAGAAAGAAGGAATGGGATGAAATGCTAATCGAATCAAGAATAATAGAGCAATTTTCGGATTAATTTAGAATTGTTTATAACAGCTTTTAAGCTCCTTCACCCGTTACAAATAGAGATTTTGTCTATGTATCAGCCACATAAAAAAATGAAGATGGAAGCATTTTTTTGACAACAAAATCTATTGAGCATTCTGCTGTTCCTGAAAACTCAGAATTTGTAAGAGGAGAGATAACTTATGCAGGTTTTGTACTTGAACCAAGGCCTGAAGGTACATTCGTAATTTACATCGTGAACACAAATCCTAAAGGAAGTATTCCATCTTTTATTGTTAACTCAACATCTATCAAATAATGCATGAACGTAGCTAGAATTAGAAAAGCTTTAGAAGGCAAATGAACAGAAGATATTAGTTATTTAAATTATCATTAACACTTAAAACTCTATCATCATATACAAACTTATAGCTAAGAGCTTAACCTCCTTTTAACTATTCAACTTCTTATTTTATTTAACAAAATGATAAAAGCTGAACATTAAACTAAGCTATAGACCTTCCAAAAATCATTAATGCAAATTCCTTACTTTGACTAAACTTTATAAGAAGCATTAAATCTTTTAGCAGAAGATCCAGATAAATCGAGAAGTCTGTTACTAAAATTTGTGAGCACTTAGAAATAAAAAGGAAATGCTAATCATCCACTAACTTTTAAAGCGATCGTATATATTTTAGTATTGCATATCTTGAATAAAGATGAAGGGCTAATTAGAATTTTTAATACAGAAAATTTAGAATGCTGGACTAAAGTATTTTACGAAAGTTTTGGCTAGCAGAATAAAATTTATGTCGTTGAAGGTTTAAATATTATATTCTAAGCAGCTTAAATCACTCCTTTTAAGTAAAACAGAGATTTCATTCTCAAAACACTTGCTTAGAAGATACATTATGATAAAGATGTCTTCACTACCATTTACAAGCCATTTGAGGGATAATTATAACTCTAAAACTTTAACATCTGCTTTCAAATAACTGATCTTTTAGAGCTTTCATCGTAAAAGTAAGACCAAAGTATTCTACTAGAAATCTACCTTTTGTAACTTAAAACCATTGTTTTGTCAAACAAAAATCAACGCTTATGGCAGATAATTCCTAAAGTTCATTAAATACAAAAAGATGAAAAGAATGCAGGAATAAAAAAGGAGATAGAAGGTATGCTATTTCTTGCTAACTATAATTATAGATAAAGCTTTAATGAATTTATGGGTGCATTCTAAGAATATTTTAAAGATTAAAATCCAAAAGCGTTCTAAATTCTAAGATACGTAGTATTAACCTCTATTCTTTCTAATAGTAACTTCGCTATAGATCAACAATTAAAACAAATTTCAAAAGCTGACGAGTAGTACATTTTACTCAGAATAGCTTTTGATAAGAAAGACTCTGTATTATATAGACAAGTACTAAAAGGAATAGAAAACGATAAAGTATTTTATTTTATAATTTTAGGATATAATTCTATGTTTCTTTAGAAATGAGCTTTGAAACTCGTTTTGTAATAAAGCTCAAATTCACAATCAAAACTTAAAATTTTTTAGGTTTTCTAAACCTAAAGAAGAAGAATATGAGCCAAATCGTTAAGAAGTTTTCTGACAGAAATGGTTACTATATATAATCCTTTTTTTCAATATTAGCCATTTAGTCATTATGATTCTTTTATTTTGAGCAGATTTTGTATTCTTGGATATAAATTCAAATGCTTAAAATAAATAAATTTAATTGAAAGGATCAGTCAGAGGATTTTACTAATCAACTTGTGAACGAGGAGTTCGTTTAACAAACGTAGAATATAGAGAAGCATTCCATAATTTGAAATGCTCCTCCTAATAATTTTCTGATAATTAAACATGTAAAGTCTTATTCTTTTTGTGAGAAAGCTACGATTATTTAAGAATGATCACTATAATTCAATCTTTAAATATCTGCTTAAGTTTGTTCATCAAGAAGATTATGTGAGCATTTCTAATACATTAGACTTCTACTAGAAGCATTAGACTAATATAGCTACTATTTGGATTATTTATTGCCTTGCTTATAGTAAGCTCATCTCTAAATTTAAGTTTCAACGCTTACTGAGTAGATAATTGATGGTAGCTAATTTATTAGGAATATGAATGTGATTAGTCAATTCTATTTATATTCGAAAAATGCTATTAAGAAGTAGGTTCTTGCTAGGCTAAGTTTTATGAATCTTAGTTTGTATATGTGTTCGTTGTATTGATCGTTATTATTATCATTGAGATAGTCTTCTATTTACTTATTGTTGGAAGTGAATTAATAAGTAAGTGAAATAAAGGAGATACTATTAAAGAAGCTGGAAGAAATCAAGAGTAAAGGTAGTAGAAATAAAATGCTATAGAATTACATTCTAATAAAATGCAAGAGATTCAATTGTCAATGCTTAGATGTAATAATGAAGACGAAAATGATGAAGATGAACATTTTATGGACACAGATGAAGAAGATTATGATTTATAAGAAAAACTTAAAGATGATTTAGAATTACTAAGTTAGCAATAGGATCTAGATTTTAGCTATTTTTGACCTCTTTTAATTAATAATTCTCTCTTTAAATGAGCTACTCTAATATATATTTTATATTAGGTTATAATCTATTAATCCTAACTAAAGGTATATTCTACCTTTAAGCAATCTATTTCGATTTACCTTTTAGTATTATTAAATTAACGTAATATTTTCATTATATTAGCCCTTAAAAATGTATAATAAGCATGTTATAATATACCCACTTACTTCTAATTAATTTTATTTATTATTTACTTTCATTCAAATAATTTGTTTGATAGTTAATCATTACATTCAGCACTGTCATTTGTAAGTAATATTTCCTTTAAAGCAGTTCCTTTTATTTGATTCTAATATGCATTTTCATTATTGCTTCTACTTTAGAACTATACGCTTAGAAGCTTCTATTTGCTTTTAATTATTTTAAATAATTTAATTTTAAAGCGTTTGAAATGACAGTAAGGTGAGTCAAATAGAATAATAAGATAAAGTATAGAAATAAAGGAATAAAGGAATAATTAAATTTATAAGTAGTATCAATCAAGAAATGCTTGAAGCAATAGAGCTTAATACCTTAATAGAGAATATCATACTTTAATTATTTTATATCTTCTCCATCTAGCATCTTCTTTATGCTTCTATACCATATTTTCAATTTATAATAATGCTTTGCAGTAAATGCTTACAAGTCTCAACTTGTATCTTTTTGATACTGATTGATATGGTTTAAACCTAAGATTAAGTATAAGTAGTTTAACCATATGACAAATACGATTATGAAAAGAGTGCTATAAAGGACAGTTTAGTCTAAAGTTTATTTAGATTGGATTCTAGTTCTCAAAGGACTTAAGTTCTGCTACTAAAAGGATCGCATTATTTGGAAACAGGATATAAAGAAGCTTGTTTTGGTGATTCAAAGAGTTGATAGTTTGATGACACTAAAAGCTATGACATTAATAGAGCTCCTTAACTAGAAGAAATTCTTTATAGAAATCCTTTTAGATACTAAAATTATGACATAGTTCAACCTTAAAACAATAGACAATGAGGAAATGTTGAGGATAACTGCTAAGATGTGAATAGAAATGAGGAGCCTCTTTTTTATTTCTATAATTAGACTTAAGATATTATAATGAGACCTCTTTACTGTGACGAAATAGAAGAAGTTTCTAGTCTTCTGCAAAATAAAACGAACAGTTACTTTGATTTCTCATCTTCTTGCAGTTAGAGAGGACTAAACTCAGAAGTGATAATCTATGTTACTAACCCTTATTTCAAATTTGAAGTTAGATCATTTTAATTCTAAATCATTGATATCACTTTTTCAGGTTACAAGGCTATTGAACGTTCCTGTGAGCATGAAGCTTGTTCATTTTGTAAACCTTAAACAGTTTTAAGTAGCCATGATGTGATTCAGACTTGAAAGGAGCAATGAAATTTGATAGACACCATTTATGAATATTATCTAAGCTAAGAATAGGGAGATAAGCGATCAAGCTTTAGTGACTGCTAGTGTGACTATGAATTAATTCTAAATGGCATTTGTGATGCTTAATGTAACACTCCTGAATGCTAGTATGATTATGGCTAATGTCAAGCTTGCAATCAAATAGATCAATGCAATGAGTGCTGTGACTTATAGAAAAAGCAAAGTGGTCCTTGTGATGTAGGGTGTAAGAATGCTGAATGTAACTATGAAGAAAACTGATGATGCTTTCACAATAATAAAGATGAGAAAACAGGATTTGGCTGTTTATTCACATAAGATAAAGCTTTGTTTATAATAGGAGATATTAACAATCAGCTTAGAGTTAGAAAAAACTAAGAAGGCTGTACTATAGACTATGAATACGAAATATGCTAAAACTCTAATTCTAAGCCAGCAAAATTAGTTCTTGAAAATGTAATTTTTGAGGATTTTTTGAATTATTATAATGCTTTAGTCTATCTTGACTATGTTTGCTCAGACACTCTAATTCTCCTTAACAACACTAAGTTCCAAAACATTTAGACTAAAAATTCCATCATAACCAACTTTTACAGTAAGCAATAAAGAAAGTAATAAGAACAAATATGTCACTGAAAATATACCACTGTCTATGGAAAAGTCTACCTCTATAACACTCAATTTCAAACTCTTAATTTCCACTGGCAAAAGCAAGTTCCATAGGGAAGTGCTTTAAACGTATAATGTCTGAATTAAGTTTGAATAGAGGATTCTATATTCAATGAAGTGTATCTTTATGACTTTAGCTTAGTTGATATTTAGCAATGTCTCTTTGTAGATATTGTAGGCTGTAGCTTCAATTTTATACTAACTACTCAAAGTGCTATATCATTAGCCTCTCCAATATCAGAATTCACTTCCTTTGACTCATACTATTCTGATGTCTTTTACAATGCTTAAACAGGATTTTGGTAATCTAAGAGTAAATAGAATGTAGAAGAAGATTTGATCTGAAAAGAGGCAAAGGAATTTAGGATATAAAATAACTCGTTTACATACATAATAGGATATACTAAGGCAAATGTTATCCTAATTTCAACTTAAAAAGACTAAACTAAATAATATAAATTTACAGCATAGCCTATTGTTATAGAGTCTAACCATTTCAAATACTGTATGGCTTTACTAAGAGGAGTCATTCAAATTCAGAACGCTTTAACTGATTATAACCTACAACAGTATTCAGATATCTTAATCTAGAGAAACTATTTTGAATGGATTTAGTCTTGATCGTATGGATCTTGTCTCTATCTCGAATAAATCCATCGTAACTAAATTGTTATCTAAGACAATTCTTTCATTAACTCCAAACCCTTTTTTAACATCCAAGAAATAATTCCTCAGCAGTACAAAAAATGGAATTTAAACTTTACATTTATTTACTCCACCATGTAGTAGGAAGTGCAGAAGATGCAAGTAGCAGTTATATTTATGAAAGCCATAAAGTAAAGCCTGGTTATACAATAAAATAGCTTTTAGGAATGCAACTCCTATTAAACTTAATTTAAGCTGGACAGTTCATAGTACATAGAAATATAAACAGGTATTGCTATCTACCTTAGCAACATTTCATCTACTCCTATCATTAAAAATAACCTTTTCTTCAAAATCTAAGCAAACTTACTTCAATCTGCTGCTATTTTGCAAGTAAAAGATCTCTTGTCTCATTCAATCACTTTAGACTAAAACATTTTCCAAGAAATAAAAAGCAAAACCTAATTAGTTATCATTAACTGACACAATAGTAGCAATGACAATTTCCTTCAAATCAAAGACTCTCTATTCATAAACAACCAAGAATCTGCTTTCTAAATCATCAAAACTGACAACATAAGCTAAGCTTTAATTAAGAACTGCTCTTTTCTTTATAACATTAATACTAAAGTAAGCTTGTTTTCATTTGCTACACTTAACTAAGAAGTTAGAATAGTTGAGAGCATTTTTATGAATAACTACTTCTAGAAATAAATATTTAGCATTAGTAAGGAAACTAATCTCTTATAGATAGACAAGTGTATTTTTACTAATAACACAATATTTAATAACTAATAAGAAATAATCAAAACTATAATCATTAAGAGTTATATAGTTAGCAATAGTTAGTTTATACGAATCTATACTATTCTAGGAGGAATCGTTAGCATAGAATATAGTTAAGGGGTGCAAATCCTTATTTTTAATAATACTTTTGCTGAAAATGTTAACTAAAAGGATGGAGGAAGCTTTAGCATTAATGCTTAAGCATAAGAAATTATTATATCCTAAAATAATTTTAGGGAAAATGTTGCGTCTAATGGAGGAGCTATTTCTATGAAATTTAACTGTTCTTAATTAAAGATAGAAAACAATGTATTTTACAAAAATTATGCTTCAAAAACTGGTGGAGCGCTTAAATTAAATCATTATTAAGGAGTTTTAACAATAAAGAATAACATATTTACTAGCAATTAACCGGGCTAAAGCGGATTTGTAATTGAGAGCGAGTTAACTGTTTAGGAGAAGGATTTGCTAGTGGAAACACATTTTATAGAAAATGTATTTCAATATCATTAGAAGGGCATTGGAGTGATAAGGATGTAATACGTAAATAAAACAATTATAAATTTCATAAGGAACTACTTTATATCGAACAGCATATTATTATTTGAAGTCTTTTATAATAATGTAGAAATGAAAGATACTATTTTTGTTAATAATACCAATAAACTGCTTAGCATCAAACAGAATAGTAAAGTTAAATTAGAAAATAGTTTGTTTTATACGGAAAATCTTAATTCTGGTACTATGATTGATTTGATTAACAGTTAACTATCTGTTTATGCTTCGTTTTTTTAAGTTAACTGTAACTATAATTTTTCTTCAATTTCAAGCTACAAAAATAACATAGCCTAATTTGAAAATGAATTTCAATAAAGAAAGCTTTAAAATGATTAGGCAGAAATTTAACTTTTGAACAGATCATTTTCTTGACAGGCTTTAAAATTTTAAATTTCTTTAATTTCTTTAACCAATTCTGAGTTATCAATTTCAAACTCTACCTTTACTAACTTAAATACATAAATCATCTAAAGCAATTTTAACTCATTTTTGCGGTTTAAGAATTGCCAGTTTACGAACATCTCAATTAATTGATCTGTTTTTAAACTTATACAATCATAAATTTTGATTAGCAGCTCTAACTTTTTAGGAAATGAAATACTCGAAAGTTGTTAAATTTTTGAACTTAATGAAAATAGCTTAATTTAGCTTATAAATTCAAAGTTTCACTAGAATAAAGGAATTGATTATTTTATACTATACCTTTAGAATTCTTAGTATTACAATTCTATAATTCAGAACTGCGAGTTTTTGGATAATATAGTTTATGGTAATGGCATGATTTCAATAATATAAACTTCCCTATTTATTACTAATACTATTTTTAAACGTAACTAAGGACTATCGAGAACTACAGGTTTCAGTTTTATAAGGTCTTATTTAAAAATGGTTAATGTTAGACTTGAGGATATGACTTTTAGCTATGGTCCAATAATTCAATGCTTTGAAAAATCCTATGTATACTTCGAATCTTGCTTTGTGGCTAATTAGCATAGCATTTATAACGCAGCTCCTTTTGCTCTGATATTTAAGAGCAATATTATTATAAAAGATAGCATATTTGTAAACATAACTAACGTAGCATCTACCTTTCAATTAGAAAGTTCTAATTTAACTATGGTAAATTGTAAATTCTAGAATATAGTTGCTCTAATGGGTTCCTTGCTAGTTTCTCAAAACTTAGCCTTTATAATTATAAAAAACACTTCAATATCTTCTTCAACAGGGAGTGCTATCTATACTCAAGGATCTTCTGTTTGGGTTAATAACTTTTATTGTGACTAAATAAGATATACGTCAGGAGCATGCATTCATTCCGTCTCAGATTTTTACTTAATGATATCAAATTCCTAACTTAGTAATTGCAATCTTTAAAACACTATGAATATTTTTGAGATAGAAGATAATAAATATGGAGGGTGTGCATATTTAGTATAGAAATGGAATATCAGCTTGATCAGTAACTAGAGCCATGTCATAGTAAATACTACTTTTATTAATTGTACAGCATGAAGAGGCGGAGCTATTTGAGCTGATATCTCTAGCTTATTTTTAAAAAATTTAATTTTTATTGAAAATAAATCTTCTTAAGAAATACAAGATATTAATACAGGATTTGGAGGAGCGTTATTTTTATCATGCAGTATGACTAATTGCTTATATACTTTAGATAACATTCAGTTTTTTAACAATACAGCTGATAAAGGTGGAGGGGCTTATTTCTGGGATTCATGAGAACCAATTTTAATAGATTGTTGCTATCTTTAAGATAATAAAGCTCTTTTTGGTAGCAATTAGGCATCTTATGCTCTTGGATAAATTTTTGTAAAAGATGAAAATCAAAAAGAAGTAAATCTTACCGAACAATAAGAGCTTATTTAAAATATGGCTTAACACTCAAAACCTATATTAAGTAACAATTTTTGAAGAGAAAGGAGAACTTATGTCTAAAATAGTGAATTTATTAATATTGTTTCAATTTATAATTTCACTTACTAATTCAAGTATATAACTCCAGGAATCAAATTTCCAAAAACATTATATGTTGCAATGGTTGATAAATATGGACAAATAGTTAATATTTAAAATGCTATTTCTCTTTTGCTTATTAGCGCTCAAAATTAGAATAAATAAGTTTCCTTAGTTGGACAAACTAGAGTAATTTCTTCTGCTTAAGGAATTTTTATTTTTGACGATTTTATAATTAGATCAGAACCAGGATCTTCAGTATTTTTATAAATCTTAGTTGATAAAACTTATTTTGAAAATTAATTTAATAAACAAAATTAATTTCCTATCTTCCCTTATTTAAACTTTCAAGTTCATTTTAGAAAGTGTATTATTGGAGAATAACAAAGTTAAGATGGTTGCTTCGAATGTGGTTCCTCAGATGTTTAAAAGTCATTGATATCAAGCTTATATACGTTTGAGGCAGGAACTTAGTCTTGTGATACTTGCATATCTAATACTTTATGCTATGGAGGTGCTAAAGTATATCCTGAATCGGGATATTGAAGAAGTTCTTGAGACTCTAATGATATTCTAGAATGTTTATACAGTGATGCATGTCTTGGATCACCTTTATAAAAAGATCCCTAAGGAGAATGTGATGAATAAGGCGGGTACGAAGGAAATCTTTGTATGAGTTGCAAAGAAGATTTTTCAAGAGTAAGTAAAGCTCAATGTGCAGAATGTCCTGATAAAAAAGAAAATGCATTTAAGTTTATTCTGGTACTACTTTTGTATATCGTAATCATTTGTTTTCTGATCAGAAGTGTAATTTAAGATGCTCAAAAGGATGAAATTTCTCTATACAGCGTTTACCTAAAAAATATAACCAATTACTTTTAAACAATAAGCTTGATATTTACGTTTGATATTCCATGACCTAATTTATTTTACTATTTTATTGAGGCTAGTACTGTAACAGGGTCAGCAACATAAAAAATAATAAGCATAGACTGTTTTTTCTAAAATTATAAGAACTTTCATACATTATATGGCAAGATAATTTGATACTCAGTCTTACCAATACTGATAGTAATCTGTTCTAGTACATTTTGAAGTTTAGTAGCCTTTTATAAAGGAAGGATAAGTTATTTAAAAATATAAAACATCATAACAATTATAGTTTACCTGTTTATAGTTTACCCTGATTTACTTATAAATAGTATTAGTTTCTTTAAATGTGAAATGATAGGAGGAGAGGATATGTATTTATCAGTTGACTTAGATATAAAATGTTGAACTACTGAGCATTGTTTTTTTGCTTTTGCAGTAGCTTTTCCTTGCTTTATATTTTGAGGTTTTGGAATTCCTTTCTTTTCTTTAACGTTAATGTTTAGAAACTATAGAAAAAAGAAGTTATTTACACTGGATTTTAAGAAGAAGTATGGGTTTCTCTATATAGGATATAAAAAGAAGAACTACTACTGGGAAATAGTTATTACTTATAGGAAGGCTTGCATCATCTTCATTTCTGTTTTCCTTAATGGATAAACTACTATGTAGGCTTTAATATCCCTCATTGTTATGCTAGTCGCTCTAGCACTACACAGATTTTATTAACCATACGAATCAAAAGAACTTTAGTAAATAGAGACGCTGTCAATTATAATGGGAGCATTAACTATATACACTGGATTTTTCTTCATTAAAGATTTTGATATCAGCAAAGACTTCCAATATGTTATGTTGGCAGCTCTAATGTTTCTAAATATTTCCTTCGTTCTTATTTGGCTTATTGGGTTTATCATCAATTTTGTTATTGTTGTAAAATAAAGAGCCAGACTAATTAAGTAAAAGTTTTACAAAATGTTAAAATCTTTAGAAAAAGACGACATAACAATAGAGTCAGAAGCAAACGAATATTTAAATTAAATAGTTATAAAAAAGAGTTAGTCTCAACTTAACAATAAGGCAAAATTCGGATTCTAAGATAGAAAAGCATTTATATTGCATTCACTTCAATATTTCAAAAAGAGTAGAAATCTAGCTATGCTTCAAAGAAAAGTAGAAGGTTGTTATGTAATGCAAAGCAATGCCTAGCTTAATTATTAACTAATATATTTATTTAATTTAACATTAAAAGACTAAAAATGATTAAACTAGGTTTTTAGGTACTATATATAACTATTATTAAGCTTAAAATATAAAATGTATATAACATGATTTCTTTCCATTCTTTTAAGTTAAAGCATTATAAAAGATACAAGAATTAATTATTAGGCAATATAAAACAAAATAAGTTATTGAGATATGTTAAAGATTTGGAATATACATTCTGTCTATTCAGACTATAATTTATTGTTACTGATATCAGAAGTTTGCTTACCTTTAGAAAAAGCTAAATTTATATTTTCTATTTTTCTCAAAGCTTTCTATGTATTTTTGGCATATAAGATGGTTACTTACTTCTATGCTACTAGCATTTATTTATCTAAGTAGAATAAAGTATTGAAAATTGCTTAGATCTATGAGTATTAGATAAATTAGCTTAAATAAGTCTCTTTAATACTAAAAGTTATAGTAATCTAATATTTGCTATTATAAATAAATCTGCTATAGATAGAATAAAGAGACTTTAAGATAAGCAATAGTAGTAATTAGTATAAAGCATCTTGATTTAATTTAAAGGAGCTAGCTGCTAAGAGTTATAATATAAATACCTTTTCTAATTCATTTAATTAATAAACCTTTTTCTCTAGTATTTATTATTTAATGTAAAGCAAGTCCTTTTAATTGAACGAAACTAAATTTAATACTAATTCTTTTTATACATCTCATAGTTACCTTAAAAACCAAAATAATCTAGATTAAATAATAAGAATTAGAAAAGAAGGTGATAATTAGTAAAAATGATACCTTTAAAATATAAAATTAGAAATACTTGCTTAAGTAAACTAAGCTCTTTATATTTAAGCAATTTCTTAATCAAGTAATCCTTAATTTAACAAATAAGAATTTAATGCAAGTCTTCAGTTTAATTTATTCAATTAATTATTAAGTTACATACTTCAGTTTCTATTGTGAGATTTTAGGAATAGCAAACTAAAGTGTTGGCTAAAGAGTAAGTAAATGTAAGGTATAATATCGATAAAGTAAAGATATATCACTTTTAGTACTTTAATTTCAGGATAGCTATCTCTTAGTAATAAATCCAATGCAATAAGTCATTAAGCTGCTACTTTTTATTTATATTTTCTCTTTTCTGTTTAAGATTACTGTCTTTTAATAAGCATTTAGCTTAAAAATAATGCTTCATAATTTTTAATTTTCGAGAATTAAAAATAGAATTCATGAACTCTATGATAAAGATTAAGTTTAGAAAATGTTGAATGAAAATAGGTTTAAAAGTAGAAATACCTAAAATAAAATGAAAGCAAACAAATATGATCTGCAAAATAAAGCTTAAAATATAAAATTAAAAGTGATTTAGTAATAGTACGTTTATAACAGCTAGCTTTTATATCACAATCGCTAGATATTTTGTGAGGAATTATTATAAATAATAACTTATAAAAAACTTACAATCTATCATTAAAAAGAAGTTTAATGGAATACTTGTTAATCTCTATTGAAATTATTCATCTCAAGATATTAAATCCAAAAATTATCAAAAGTGAAGCTAGGTTTGATAGAATTTATAGAAATAGCGATAAAAAAGAAATTTGAATAAAAAGGTTTTGACATAGTTCTTAATTATATAAATATAGTTAGTAAATAACTATGAGTTATGATTATGATCTATCTTATTTGATAATTTAAAGAAAACTATAATCGTAATGATGTGATTTAGTTAGAGATAGAAAAGAGTTAATAAATAGAGTGCTATAATAAAGATTAACATAAGATATTAGTATTTAATTAATTAAGGATATTTTGAATTATAAGGTATTGAGAAATAATTTTTCTAGAATAGAGATAATTAAAATTAGTTAACCAGATAAAAATGGCAGAATAATATACTAAAATAAAACTTTTAGGTGAAGGATCTTTCGGAAAATGTTGGCTAGTTAAATGTATTAGTGACGATTCTCTTGCTGTAATTAAACAATTGAATTTGTCATCTTTAAGCGAACAAGAGAAAAAAGAAACACTGAAAGAAGCAAAAATTTTAGAAGCGTTTAATCATCCAAATATTATAAAATTCAAAGAAGTATTTAAAACAAAATCAGGTCGTCTGTGTATAGTTATGGATTATGCAGATGGAGGAGATTTATAAAAGAAAATAACCGCATAAAATAAAAGAATATTTCCTGAAAATTAAATTTTAGATTTCTTTGTGTAAATATGCTTGGCAATGAAGCATATACATGATAGGAAAGTTCTTCATCGAGATATTAAAAGCCAAAATATATTTCTGACAAAGAATAATATTGTAAAATTAGGAGATTTCGGTATTGCTAAAGTTTTAGATAACACACGATAAAATGTAAGGACAATGGTAGGGACTCCTTATTATTTGTCACCAGAGATAGTAAGAAGTCGTCCTTATGGTTTTAAATCTGATATATGAAGTTTGGGAGTACTTTTATATGAATTATGTGCTTTGAAACCTCCTTTTGATGCTTCGAGTCTGCACTATTTAGCTCTTAAAATAGTTTAAGGCAATTTTTAACCTATTCCAGCATAGTACTCTAAAGAATTAAAGAGTCTTGTATCGTCTATGTTGCAATCAGAGCCTATGAAACGTCCTACAATAAATCAAATTTTGAAGCTTCCTCTAATTACCAAAAGAATGCAGAGTTTTCTAACTTAAACGTTGTAAAGATAAGAATTTACACATACTGCATTTCATAACAAAAACTTGTTCCAAATTGCTCAAAATAAATAAAATCCTGCTCCTTAATAGGAACTCGTAAACTATAATGAAGAAGAGTTAAAAGAACTAGAGAAGAAGAGATAACAATTGGATTTAATTAGATAATAAGATTAGCAAAAGAAGTAGCAAGAAATAAAGAGATTAGAAGAAGAAAAATAGAAAGAATAACAAAGATAAGCTCAAATCAGAAAATAGTAGGAATTTAAAAGGTAAGAAGAAGAAAAGCTAAGGGAAATCTAGAGATAATAAGAGATCCAGAAAAAAAAAGAGGAGGAAATAAGAAGGAGGGAACTTTAGAAAAAAATGGAACAAGAAAGATTAAAATAAATGGAAGATATCAAGACGAAAAGAGAGCGTGAAAAATAAGAGGTTAAGCGATAACAAGAACTTAAAAAATATCAAGAAGACTAAAGAAGAAAGGAAGAAGCTTAAAAAATTATTGAAGAAAATATAAGGAATAATTTAGCCGCTAAACAAAAATTATAAGAAGAAAGAAATGCTTCAGGAGGTCTAGGAGCTGGCTTTGATTTTCCTAATTAAAAAAAATATTCCCCTTAAAATTATATATAAGAAAAACCAGCTAGCAAAGTACCTGAATAACCTAAAAAATTGAATCAACAGAAAAAATAAACTCAAAGTGATTTTGTAGAACAAATAAAAAAACAGAAAGAATAGTAACAAAGAGAAGCAGAACTTAAAAAGCAACAGTTAAGATAATTAGAAGAGTAAAGACAAGCGAATACAAATCAAAGAGAGGCCTAAAGGAAAGCAATGCTAGAAGATATAAAGAAGAAAAAGAAAGAAAACATTAAGAAAGAAAAGTAATAATCAGAAATTGAATGAATAGGAAATCCTTAAGCAAACTATTAGAATTATGAAAAAAATAGAGTTGGCTCAAAAATTGAAGAATAATAGAAAGATCAAGAAATTGTCCAGGAGCAATAATATCTAAGCAAAGAAAATCTTTAAGAAACTTCTAATTTTGGAAAATCAACAAAGGAAACAGAAAATAATAGTTAAGAAGAAGTTTAGAAGGAAGGGTTGGGTTTTGAATTCTCTCAAGGGGATTAAGATTGTATAAATGTATTAGAATAAATTTAGGAAGTTCTATAGATTTAAGAAAATCCTATTTTTTAATAAGAATAAGAAATAGAATAAAATTAAGAAATTGATCCTACTCCACTTGTTAATCTCTGCTTATCTGGAAAAATAGACTCAGATAAAGAGTGTGCTGAACTTGAGAATGAAAGTGTATAGCCACTGTTATTTAAGAAAGAAGATGAAAAGCAATCTGAACCAGTTTTATGTGAAACAGCAAAATTTGAAGAACCTCAAACTTCAAAATATTCGAAGATAGAGGTAAAATTTATAAATCTTATTTTAGACTCTAAGAATATATTTGGAAGATTTATTAGGGTTTGAAGCACTAGTAGAAGCGTATTAAGTAATTCTTCATCAGGTAATTATTCATTTTAGGAAAATTTGAAACTTGCTGAATACGTTGGCTATGAACAATTCTATCCTCAATTAAAGCATTTGATGAGCTAAGAAAAATGTGTTGAATTTCTACCTCTTATACATACTTTAATTATTTTGGAGCAGTATACTGAAAACTGAAAAATCAATTAAAGAAATATAAAACTTGTTTTAAATGAATTTTTATCTGATTCGTTTAATTAAATCACCAAAAGTTATTGCATTCATTAACTTCTTACATTGTAAGCTTATAAAATTCTCTTTATGCTATATTCTTTCAGAATTAGCTTCAAGAGCTAATTATACTGTATCCAATTTGCTTTTGCACATCATGCTAAAATTGTTTTAAATATGAAGTGCTTATCTCTTCTATCTTTTCATTCAAAAGCTAAAAAATAAAACTAGTAGTTTAAATAAATTAAGGGATAATTTAGAGATAAGTATTATGATTATTATACTAAACGAATCAGCAAGAGTGAGTAATTACTTTATTTGACTAATATTATTAAATTTCTTAATTAAAGTTCAGTAAGTTACTTAGGCAAATCAATTAAAGATATAACTCATCTTCTTTAATAAATCTCTAAAATTAGACTTTACAGTTATAAATAAATGTAGGAAGTAATATTTTCTATTAATTTTAAACGTATCATCATCAACAGTTACTTTAAGAATTTCGCTTATTAGTTTAAACTAAGAATATAAGTATGCATTTTAAAGTAAAATATATTAATTATTATATTTATCTTAATAATTTCAAGCAATTCTTAAACTAGATATGCTAATGAAGAACGTTAAATTATTAGATTATAATCTGTTCTAATATAGTTATATATTTTCAAATGAGCCATTATTTAAATTTTAAGGCTAATTTTAAATAATCCATTAAAAAATTTACTTTCTTTTACATTTTTATTGAAATAATGAGTTAAATAATTTATTAGCTTTATATACTTTTCTTAATATTTTTTATTATATAATTGTTTATATTAATTTAGCTCGTTATAATAAAGAGTAGTACTGATTTAATTATATAGTTACTTAATTTAAATTATAAATGAAACATTAATTATTAATTTAAATTTTTGCTTTCATTTTTCCTGTTTTTTCTTATTCTTTTTCCCTTCTCCTTTTCCTTTATTTTTGTTCTTATTTGCATATGCTTATAATGCTTCTTTTTTCTTTTATTCTCTTAACAAGAGTTCCTGCTTTCTAAACTCCTCAGCTTCTTCTCTTCTCTTTCTAATTTCTTAAAGTCTTTCCAAATCTTCTTAACTTAGTTCAACTAGTTGCTCTCCTTACTTATTATTTTTTTAAGATCCTTTTTAAAATCTTTTTCCTTTATTTTCGTTTTGTACTTAAAATGGCTCTACATTTTCTTCTTCCTCTTCCTCTTCTTTATCACTTTATTCTTTTTATTTTTCTTTTTCTTCATGAGGAAAAATCTTCGCTTAAGCTTAATGCTCAGAAATAATTTCGTTTACTTCTACATTCTCACCAAATTTTACTCCTTTTTTTTTTTTAGTTTTTGGTTTTTTAGTATCCTAAACTTAATCTGATGGTTAAATTTCTTGCTTTTCTTCCTCTTACTCTTTATCTTCTTCCAAGTACTACAAAAACTCTTGCCCTTTTTATATTTGATACTAAAGCAAATCTTCCGAACCTTAAGGTGGACTTACTTTTTTTTCGCTTGCAAGCAAAAATTAGTCATACGTCAAATACTCATATTTCTTATTAGTATGCTTTGAAAACTTTTCAGCTTTGGACCTTTTCATTAAAAGATTTTAAATTAAACTATAATTAAAAATTATTACTAAATAAGCTGTTCTTCTTACTAAATCTTTTAAAACGCTGCCTTTCGTTAATGCAGTTTCTTTATTTGGAACAAAAATCTCTAGAATGAGATAAGAAGTTACGTCAATAATGGTAAGATAAACTAATAATCTAATTAAAGACTTATTTTTAGCGTTTCGTTGAAATAGCTAAACTAAGAGTTCTTTATGATAGCTTTTATATTTTAATCTACTTTAATTTTAAATACAATACTAAGTCATTGGCTTAGAGCTTTCTCTATCAACTCCTTTATTAAGCTTATATACTTTTTATTAATAACTCTATTATTCTTCAACTTTAAGATATAGTTGCTATAAAAGATAATGCTTATTATTTAGTAAGTTGAAGACATTATAAAGGAAATAGAATAATAAGAGATTAGATTTATTAACAAATGTTTATTCATTTGTATTTTAATTTATCAAGCTATGTTTCTAAACTTAAAATTTCTTCTGTTCTTCTATCCAACTCTTCTCTTAAACTTTTGATTGTTCCTTCTTTTATAGCTATTTTCTCTTTCTATATTTATTATTGTAAATAGAAACTTACAAGGGATAATATTTCTTTCTAACTATTTTTCTTATAGTCTTATAACTCATTTAAGACTTTCTCAAAGTAATTACATTTTTCACATTCTTCCTTTAGTTTTTTTAGCTAAGCTAGAGATTTAACTTAGCTTTAAAGCTCTTCAATAATCTATTACTATTCTAAGAATTTTTTTTTTCATTGTTCATCATTTTGCTTGTTTTCACCTTTAAGAAATTAGATTTATTTTAAGTAAGTTTGACTTTGCTAATTGGTAATTTCTATTGTTTCGATTTAATAATTACTTTGGTCTTTTTTTACTTCGGAATTAAGTTTTTAAATAAGTTCTTATTTTTCTAAACTTCATTTTTAGCGTTCCATTTCAAATTTATTTTATTCCTCTTGCAACTACAATTTATTCTTGTAAAGCTAATCCTACAATTTGGTTACTTCCACTATTCTATTTTGCTCTGTTTCTCTAAGCTAAGATTCTAATTTTTATTTTTACAATTTTTCTTCTTAGAGAGCATGTTAAAATTACTATACTAATTTTTCCATATCTTGAAGTTGTAAATAGTCACTTTGTCTACTAAACTAAGTTTATCTCTTTTCAAATTCTTGCTAAGTTTCATTTAATTCAGTTGAATCCATACGTGAAATAGGTAAATTATATTTTTCTTTTGGTTCAAAGGTTTTTTCAATAAATTACTATTTCTAACTATTTTTCTGCTACTATTTGAAAGCAAGTCCTTCCTAATTCTATGGAGAATGTTGCTAAAGAGAAGAAATTATGTTTTCATTTGATTTCTTTAACTATTACTATTAATCTTCATAACTTGAATACTATTCTTTACTTTGCTTATTCAAGTAATAAGGTTATTATTATGGCTAGTTTTAGGATTAGTTATAGTACTTGTCAAGTTCTCATTCTGAATTTCTCAAGCTTTCATTCATTTCTTACTATAGGTTAATTTCTACTAGACTAGGTATTTTATTAGTTTGTGTAATAGGTCCTTATTAGCTTTATTGAATAAGCATGCTTTGATAATCATTTATCTAATATCTCGATCTCTCTGTTAAAGGATATTCTTTGGATTCATAAATAGATTTCAATATGTTTTGCTATTTAGATTACTCGTTAAATATTTAAGATGCTTTTGTTTGCAAGTCCTAAGAATCCATCATTCACTATTTCATAGTTTCATCTTACTTGTCTGCAAAACTTTCTTGTATTTTAAGTTTGTCGTTATAAACAGATGCCTCCTTAAATTACTAACTTGAATGCTAGCTTAGCTGCTATCTTGCTTATAAAATTTCATATTCTTACTATCTTTATTGCTATTCAAGTTCTTAAAGCATCTACTTAGCTCTAGGAGATATAACACTAGAAGGTTAAAATTATGAAATTTAAGGCGAAAAATACTCTTCTTGAGATTGATCCTCTTCTTTAGTTTAATACTTCTGATACTAATATCTTTATAAATAACCTTAAGGCTAATTAGGATATTCCTTTTAATAAGATGACTAATCTATTTATTTAAATTTATTGGAATAGGAATCAAACTATTGGGTTTCTAGCACTTATTATTGCTTTAGCTTCTTGAGGTTTTAAATTTTATCTGCAGCCATTTATCTTTATTATTAATTTAGTTTATGCTACTTGCTTGCACTTTCTATCTTTTACTAGTCTTCTTCATTTCCACTCCTTACTCTCTCAGTTTCTACTTTATGGGATCGTGGAGTTTAGTTCTTATAGATGTATGGAGGTAGAGTTGGCTAAGTTAAAGCTTCTGGAAAATTATGGCTACTTTCATTCTCCAAATCACTGGAATTAATTTAAATGTTTCTTTAGCTCTTTTCTTATTGTCATTATAGGTTTCTTGATGTTTTACTCATTTCTTATTAAGGAAAATACTATTTTGAACTTTGATTTGCTGTTTATGCGTTAATAAAATTACCTTGCTCTACCGCATTTTATTGTCTTTGATTAGCACTTTGAGATCTTTTCAAATTTAATTACTAAGCATTAGGTAAATCATTTTGTTATCACTACTTAGATTACTAGATATACTAGGTGTAATTCTATATCTCATTTTATGAAAAATCAGATGTTTCTTAATCTTAATATTTGAGGTTCTGCTAGGGAGTTTGATAAGCTGAAGAAGGTTTTTGAGAAGGATTTTATGTTTATTTCATTAATTATTTTAAATAAGCTTTTATATAAAAAATTAGAGTTCTTTAATTAAGTCTCTATTAATATCTTCTTTATAATTCTACTTGTAGGCATATTTAAGTAAGCAGTGCTACAAATTACTTAGGGAGTTACTTTTATTCTTATAAAATTATGCTAATTATTAGTAGCTTTATCGTTACATCTTTCTAATAAGCAAAAGATTCTAACTATTGCAAGCTTGCTTTTTTAACTTTTAGTATCTAATAAAAGCAAATTAAGAAGGCTTTGTAGAAATGTATTTATAGATTAATAATAAGACTTTCTTTTATACTTCTCTATATGCTGATGTAGTTATTAAGATATTATAATTTGATGATAGTAGCAGTTTATATAAGAGTGGTTTAACTAGAATAAGAATAGCAGATAATAATCTTATTAAGCTATTATCTTTAAGCTTAGTCAAGCGCCATAAATTTTCTAATCCTCATGATACTCACAGTAGTTTAAACTCCCTTATATATTTAAACCTTTCAGCATATGCTAGTAAAGAATGTATTGGTTTTAATTGATGATAAAGTATAAGAACTATATAGAAGCATAATAAGCTATAGTATATTTGAAATGAGTAAGTATAATTTATTAGTATTTAATGTGATATTAAGTCAACTAGTAGTTTTAGATTCCTACATTTTTCTCATACACTTTATTGTTTCTATTAAAAACTGTCTTCTATTTTCAAAACCATATTTCCATTTATTTTTCTTATTAACGAAATTCTTTTAAGTAACCACCTAGTTCAAGTAATCATTTGTCTCAGATTCTATTGTCATCTCTTCTCTCTCCGTTGCTTTTAAAATTAAGTTAAACATCTTTTGAAATTTCTTCGCTCTTTATTTTACAACAATAACAAAGTTGATGATAAACCCTATAAGCCAAATAAGAACAAAGGAAATATTGATAAACATTAGAGCTGCCAACATAACATATTGGAAGTCTTTGCTGATATCAAAATCTTTAATGAAGAAAAATCCAGTGTATATAGTTAATGCTCCCATTATAATTGACAGCGTCTCTATTTACTAAAGCTCCTTTGTTTCATAAGGCTAAAATTTTTTATGTAGAATTAGAGCTCCTAGCATTACCATAAGGGATATTAAAGCCTACATAGTAGTTTATCCGTTAAGGAAAACAGAAATGAAGATGATGCAAGCCTTCCTATAAGTAATAACTATTTCCCAGTAATATTTTTGCTTCTTATATCCTATATAGAGAAACCCATACTTCTTCTTTAATTTTAAGTCAAAAAGCTTCTTTTTTCTATAATTTTTAAACATTAAAGTTAAAGCAAAGAAAGGAATTCCAAAACCTCATAACACAAAGCAAGGAAGAGCTACTACGAAAGCAAAAAAGCAATGCTATGAAGTTCAGCACTTGAGATCTAAGTCAATTGATAAATACATATCCTCTCCCCCTATCATTTCACATTTAAAGAAACTAATACTATTTATAAGTAAATCAGGGTAAACTATAAACAGGTAAACTATTATTGATATTATGTTTTATCTCTTTAGGTATCTAGCATTTCCATAAAATATTGCCATTAAACTTCAAAATGTAGTTGAGCAAATAAAGATCAATAAAGGGAAGATTGAATATCAGACTATCTTAAGATACAAAATAGGAAAATCTATTTAATTTTAGAAGAAGCAGTCTAGACTTACTATTTTTTAAGTAGTTGAGCCTGTTACAGTACTAACCTCAATAAAATAATTTAATAAATTGGGTCATGGAATATCAAACGTAAATATCAAGCTTATAATCTAAAAATAATTAGTTATTATTTTCAGGTAAACGCTTTATAGAGAAATTTCATCCTTTTGAGCATCTTAAATTACACTTCTGATCAGAAAACAAATGATTACGATATACAAAAGTAGTACCAGAGTAAACTTAAATGCATTTTCTTTTTTATCAGGACATTCTGCACATTGAGCTTTACTTACTCTTGAAAAATCTTCTTTGCAACTCATACAAAGATTTCCTTCGTACCCGTCTTATTCATCACATTCTCCTTAGGGATCTTTTTATAAAGGTGATCCAAGACATGCATCACTGTATAAACATTCTAGAATATCATTAGAGTCTCAAGAACTTCTTCAATATCCTGATTCAGGATATACTTTAGCACCTCCATAGCATAAAGTATTAGACATGCAAGTATCACAGAGCTAAGCTCCTGCTTCGAATGTATATTAACTAGTTTACTAAGATTTGGACATTTCAAAAACTCCACATTCAAAGCAGCCATCTTAACTTTATTATTCTCCAATAACACAATCCCTAAAGTTTACTTAAAAGTTTAAAAATGGAAAGATAGGAATTTAATTTTAAATGTTTCGCGAGTATTCAATATTTGTTAAATCAACTATTATTTGCAAAAGCACTGAAGAACTTGGAGGCGATCTAATTATAAAATCATCAAAGATAAAAATTCCATTAGAAGAACTCAGGACTCTAGTTTACCCAACCAATGAGGCTTAATCGTTCTTGCTTTCAGAACCTATTAACAAAAAAGAAATAGCGTTTTAAATATTAACTACTTACCCATATTTATCAATCATAGCTACATACAAGTTTTTTGGAAATTATACTCCAGGAGTTATTCCGCTAATATAGTAAGTAAAGTTTAATGCTGACACAATACTCTAATATTTTTCTGCACTATCAGTATTTCTTCTTCATATATAATTACTCAAAATCGGCTACTATTCTAAAAACAATTTTTTCTTTTGAATTGAATATTCAGTAAGATTGACATTCTTTTAGTTTTCATCTGAAACAAAAATTTATCCTATTGAATATGAAGCCCTATCATCCCCAAAAAGAGCTTTATTAGCTTCAAAATAACAGCATTAAATCATTTTAGGTTCTCAAGAATCTCAGTAATAAGCCCCTCCTCCTTTTTGAGCTGTGTTATTTATAAAGTTGGAATTTTGTAAAATATATGAGCAATTATTTATGCTGCACGATAAATATATTGCACCTCCAAACCCTGAATTCATTTCTTACTATTCAATAAGGGCTTAATTTCTAATAAAGGTTAAGTTTATGAGTTTTAATTAAGTAATATCACTAAAAATAGCTCCTCCATTTCAAGCAGTACAATTAATAAAAGTAGTATTTATTATGATAAATTCATTATGGCTATCTAGTCATTTTAAGTATTAGAAACAAGATATGCACATCCTCCTAATTTCCTATCTTCAAGTTCAAATTTATTTTTAAATTAACTTGAAATGCTGTTATGTAGAAGAGAATCTTAAATTTAAACACTCATATCTGAATTAGAATAAAAGCAAGCTCCTGAAGGATATTCTACTTAATTGCATCTGAAATTTATTATTTTTAAAAAAGAACCTTAAGAATAAATAGCGCTTCCTTCAGACTGCTCAATTGATATATTTTATATATCTATGGTTCCTAAAATCTAAGATGATAAAACTGAACCTGCTACGGCTTTGATGTTCAAAAAATAAGTGTCTTTCAATAATAGTTTAGAGTTCTATAACTGAATATTTGCAGATACTTGTGTGATATTCCTAAATAAGCTATTCTTTATCGAAATAAAGCTTTTAAATATAACAAAAAAAGGAGCTATGTTAATAGTGCTAATTAAGTTAAGAAACTGGCAAGATTCAATGTAAATATAACTGTTTTCAAAAATCTAAATCATAGGACCATAATAAAATAAATTATTATCCATTACTACGTTTGTCATGTTTCAGTAAGAATATATTGAACTAAATCCAGGATTTCTCTTCACTCCTATATTATTCTTAAAAGATGTGTTCGAAAAATATATCGAGCTCTATAGTATAGAAATTAATCCATTTTCATAAACCAAATTGAACTGAAAATCGCAATTTTCTATGGCTGAGTTTCCTAATAAAGAGTTTTATAGAAATAAAATGATATAGTTGGTCCCTTAATTCCAGTAAAATTGGGAATTATGAAATTTTACTATGCTATTTTCATTAGAAACTACAAACGATCCTGAGTTTATGATAGTATTATTAATAAACTTGGTGTTTTTGATATTAAGCTACGATTGAATTAGTTAAAATAAGGAATTTTCAAAGTTAAGATTATAGATAAGGCAATAAAGTACAGCTATCAATGAGTTTAAATTACTCTAAACAATTTGCATATTGGAGTTAATGAAAGTCACATTTTAAATAAGTAGCTTAGAATTGGTAATGAAAAAGATTGAATTTTCCTAGTTTGGAGTTTATCAAGAAGTGTTTTTAAAGTAATTTCCAGCGAAATCACTTTTTTCTTCTAAAATTCTTTCTTGATAACTATTTTAAAAAATGTCTGCGTTTTCATAATAGGAAGTGTTATGGCTATTTTTATAGAAACGTATAATTTCAAAATAACTATTTTAGATATAGAATTAACTATTAGCTTATTCAAAAAGAATGCTTGAATTTATTCCATCTGAAATAATAATACAGTTATCTAGTAAAAGCTCAGAATGCTGCTTGATAATAAATAGTTTTTGGGTATTGTTATAAAAGAATGAATTGTTTACTTGTACGACATTATAAGAAATGTCAGCTAATGTTATATCGTTTTTTAAAAATAGGTTTTAATCGAATCTAACGATAGTTTTATTACCATATTATAACTTAATAACTCCTAATCCAACTGAATGATATTTAATTATGTTACTTAGGAACTGAGCTTCTATTTTAACATCTTACGTATTAAAAGATAGTTCACATTCTATTACATAATCATTAGCTCCAGCCAAATTATCAGTGAAAGTATTATTAATTAAGAGAAGAGTCCCTCTTTCATGCGTTAAAAGAAGAGCTCCTCCTTTCTTAGTGGCAGTATTTCTTTAAAATAGGTTTTATTCAATTATGAGATAAGTACAATTAAAATTCATACTAAAGGCACCTCCATTCACAGCTTAATTTTATATAAACTGGTTTCCCGAAAAAATAATCTCAGCTACTTCTGTTTCGAAGTTTAGAGCACCTCCATTTTATTTGTTAATATTCATATAAAATGTATTATTCAAGATTTTAATATACTCTCCCTATTCATACTCTATGTTTAAAATTCCTCCTGCTAGAGTGTAAATGTTCAATAACTAACAATTCATTAAAAGAAAATTCTTTATTATTAATTTCTTGCTGCCTTCTTTCAAACTTTGATCTACAGTATTATTATAAAAGATAGAAGATTCAATACTCAAAAAGCTTGTTTCATTGTCTATACACAAAATCTAACTCTTAAAGACATTATTCGAAAACTGACAATCTTATATTCTAACTTCTTAGTTAAGTGTAGCAAATGAAAACAAGCTTACTTTAGTATTAATGTTATAAAGAAAAGAGCAGTTCTTAATTAAAGCTTAGCTTATGTTGTCAGTTTTGATGATTTAGAAAGCAGATTCTTGGTTGTTTATGAATAGAGAGTCTTTGATTTGAAGGAAATTGTCATTGCTACTATTGTGTCAGTTAATGATAACTAATTAGGTTTTGCTTTTTATTTCTTGGAAAATGTTTTAGTCTAAAGTGATTGAATGAGACAAGAGATCTTTTACTTGCAAAATAGCAGCAGATTGAAGTAAGTTTGCTTAGATTTTGAAGAAAAGGTTATTTTTAATGATAGGAGTAGATGAAATGTTGCTAAGGTAGATAGCAATACCTGTTTATATTTCTATGTACTATGAACTGTCCAGCTTAAATTAAGTTTAATAGGAGTTGCATTCCTAAAAGCTATTTTATTGTATAACCAGGCTTTACTTTATGGCTTTCATAAATATAACTGCTACTTGCATCTTCTGCACTTCCTACTACATGGTGGAGTAAATAAATGTAAAGTTTAAATTCCATTTTTTGTACTGCTGAGGAATTATTTCTTGGATGTTAAAAAAGGGTTTGGAGTTAATGAAAGAATTGTCTTAGATAACAATTTAGTTACGATGGATTTATTCGAGATAGAGACAAGATCCATACGATCAAGACTAAATCCATTCAAAATAGTTTCTCTAGATTAAGATATCTGAATACTGTTGTAGGTTATAATCAGTTAAAGCGTTCTGAATTTGAATGACTCCTCTTAGTAAAGCCATACAGTATTTGAAATGGTTAGACTCTATAACAATAGGCTATGCTGTAAATTTATATTATTTAGTTTAGTCTTTTTAAGTTGAAATTAGGATAACATTTGCCTTAGTATATCCTATTATGTATGTAAACGAGTTATTTTATATCCTAAATTCCTTTGCCTCTTTTCAGATCAAATCTTCTTCTACATTTTATTTACTCTTAGATTACCAAAATCCTGTTTAAGCATTGTAAAAGACATCAGAATAGTATGAGTCAAAGGAAGTGAATTCTGATATTGGAGAGGCTAATGATATAGCACTTTGAGTAGTTAGTATAAAATTGAAGCTACAGCCTACAATATCTACAAAGAGACATTGCTAAATATCAACTAAGCTAAAGTCATAAAGATACACTTCATTGAATATAGAATCCTCTATTCAAACTTAATTCAGACATTATACGTTTAAAGCACTTCCCTATGGAACTTGTTTTTGCCAGTGGAAATTAAGAGTTTGAAATTGAGTGTTATAGAGGTAGACTTTTCCATAGACAGTGGTATATTTTCAGTGACATATTTGTTCTTATTACTTTCTTTATTGCTTACTGTAAAAGTTGGTTATGATGGAATTTTTAGTCTAAATGTTTTGGAACTTAGTGTTGTTAAGGAGAATTAGAGTGTCTGAGCAAACATAGTCAAGATAGACTAAAGCATTATAATAATTCAAAAAATCCTCAAAAATTACATTTTCAAGAACTAATTTTGCTGGCTTAGAATTAGAGTTTTAGCATATTTCGTATTCATAGTCTATAGTACAGCCTTCTTAGTTTTTTCTAACTCTAAGCTGATTGTTAATATCTCCTATTATAAACAAAGCTTTATCTTATGTGAATAAACAGCCAAATCCTGTTTTCTCATCTTTATTATTGTGAAAGCATCATCAGTTTTCTTCATAGTTACATTCAGCATTCTTACACCCTACATCACAAGGACCACTTTGCTTTTTCTATAAGTCACAGCACTCATTGCATTGATCTATTTGATTGCAAGCTTGACATTAGCCATAATCATACTAGCATTCAGGAGTGTTACATTAAGCATCACAAATGCCATTTAGAATTAATTCATAGTCACACTAGCAGTCACTAAAGCTTGATCGCTTATCTCCCTATTCTTAGCTTAGATAATATTCATAAATGGTGTCTATCAAATTTCATTGCTCCTTTCAAGTCTGAATCACATCATGGCTACTTAAAACTGTTTAAGGCTTACAAAATGAGCAAGCTTCATGCTCACAGGAACGTTCAATAGCCTTGTAACCTGAAAAAGTGATATCAATGATTTAGAATTAAAATGATCTAACTTCAAATTTGAAATAAGGGTTAGTAACATAGATTATCACTTCTGAGTTTAGTCCTCTCTAACTGCAAGAAGATGAGAAATCAAAGTAACTGTTCGTTTTATTTTGCAGAAGACTAGAAACTTCTTCTATTTCGTCACAGTAAAGAGGTCTCATTATAATATCTTAAGTCTAATTATAGAAATAAAAAAGAGGCTCCTCATTTCTATTCACATCTTAGCAGTTATCCTCAACATTTCCTCATTGTCTATTGTTTTAATGTTGAACTATGTCATAATTTTAGTATCTAAAAGGATTTCTATAAAGAATTTCTTCTAGTTAAGGAGCTCTATTAATGTCATAGCTTTTAGTGTCATCAAACTATCAACTCTTTGAATCACCAAAACAAGCTTCTTTATATCCTGTTTCCAAATAATGCGATCCTTTTAGTAGCAGAACTTAAGTCCTTTGAGAACTAGAATCCAATCTAAATAAACTTTAGACTAAACTGTCCTTTATAGCACTCTTTTCATAATCGTATTTGTCATATGGTTAAACTACCTATACTTAATCATAACTATGCGTCTAACTGAGGATTGTAATCAGAACAAAAGTAAAGATTAAATAAGATCTTAAAATAATTATCATTATAGTTATAAACTAATACTCTTTATTTTATACCTAGTAATTAAAATTAAAAGTACAATCATACTTACAAATATATTTGCTTCACTGCGTACATTTAGATTCTTAGGGCTATTTAAAAGTTAATATATGAGAGTCTATTTAATATTAATCAGTTAGCTGATTTGTTAAATATAAATAGGTTTAAAAGATAATTAGCTTCTATATATTTGGTATATAATTAGTTATATACTTAAATGCCTATTAAAAGTTTAGATGAAGGATAACTTTTATTTATATGTAATATATTTTTATAAATTAAAGGAAATCCTTTTGTGTTTATTCATATTCAAGCTATATTTGAAGATACTACTTTCTAGTATTAATGAATAAATAGAAGAAATATAAACTTAAAAATTAGCAAATCCAATAAAATATCAGTGTTATGGTAATGTACTCTATGTATTTAAATATAGCAAGGTTAAATGCTCTATACTAGATAGTATTTCTTCTATCCTTTCTTATTATTTTGAATTATAGCCAATCATTGTTTAATATGAATAAGCTAATTATCTAATAAGCTTTGAGCTATTTTAATAATTAAGTTTGAAGAACTATCTAAATTAACTATCTATAAAAGAGATAAAATAATTTACCTTAATACTGGTTAGTATGAAATTAGGTTAAGACATAAAGTAATTGTAATTATTCTAAGCATATTGATTGCTAGCAATTTAAATAATTTGGAATGAATTGAAAGTCACTTTTTATAAAAGAAATAAACTGATTAGGAATTGTTAACATAGACATTAAAGATGGCAATTAAATTCTTGAGCCCTTCAACTACATCTGAATAATAGATTACTATAGTCTTTGGATTCTTTTTTATAGACATGGGCAAAATCTACTAGTTTCAATTCATATTTTTCATTACTAGGAACATTATCAATTATAAACAATAATGAACTTCCTACAAAATGAAAGGTTGATTGATTTTCAAATCATTCTTTTATTTTTTTTAACTTATCAATAAATCAAGCTGCAGCTGTAGTTGAAATTGTATCTCCTACAGTAAGAAATTCAGTGAATCCTAAACTTTAAAAATTACTATCTTATATGTTTTCCTTAGAAATAGTATACATTCCATTTTCACTTCCACGATTCCACTTAACTTTATATCGTCCTTCCATATCATGCACTATCATTCCTGATATGCGTAGACCAAGACTATGAGAAGTTGTTTTTTGCATTTTTGAAATGTGTGAATTACGTTTTTTTTCAGTAGCATTTGGCACAAAAGTTTCGAAACCCATTTTAACATCTAGAATACTTGGGTTTTTAAAATCTAGCAAAAGATTTTGTAAAATGATTTAAGGAATTGGCTCTAATTAATAAATACCATAGTAGCTTGGAATCATTTTTTACAGATCTTTAACAATTTCTTCTTACTAAAACTTATTAACCTCTTCATAAAATTCAAGTTCTCCACTTTTTACTGTTTTTACTAATTTTTTACCCTCTTCAATTATGTTAAATTTATCTATATGTCCTCCTGCTATTTCCATTTCGTTAAAACTAAAATTTCTATAGATTTAAATAATTTTTTTTTTAAGTTACGTATGTCAAGGTAGCCACATAAAAAACAGTAATTAATAAAAATGAAAGCGGAATACTTGAAAGAGTAAATCCTACACTTAAAAGAAGCTTATTTAATATGATTCAGTTATTTATTTCATTATTTATCTAGACTTTATAATTTTCCAAGTTAAGCAAGGCATCATTTTAATCTTGTCTGCCTTTACCTAATAAAATTAAATAAATCTTTATTTAGTTTTTTATAACTAGTACTGTTACGCAAAGCTATTTTATAATAATTACCTCCAAAGTTAAATATGGGAAATAATAAAGTGATCTCAATTAATTTAATGTGGATATTTTAGCTAAAAACTATGAAGATTATTTATTTCCATCAACTATATTTTGGAAATTACTATAAAGTACCCAGTTAAACTGGAAGCTTTAGAATAAAATAGTAATATACAAATGGTATCAGATATTCTTTAATTATATTTATACAATATACAAATTACTTTAATACCTTAAACTCTCTTTCTAGATTACGAAAATTATAATTAATAAAGGATAAAATCATGTTAAAAGATGTGAGTTTAAATATTTTTTATGACTAAGGAAATTGAATCATAAATACTGTAATAAGTTTAATAATATTTAGCATTTTAATAAATAAGGTATTAATATAATCAGAGTAATTCTTTATTGTTCATTATTTCATTAACATGGTCCTACTAGCTCTTTATGTTGCCAACTTGAGAAATTTACTTTTCTTTTCGTTTTGGAGTTTTCAAAATTCTAACTCTTGTAGTTTAGCAAGGCTATAAAGTGAGAGGTTGAGTTTGTAATTATTATTTAGAGGAAGGAGAAAGTAATTACTTTAGCTTGGTCTTAGAGTTTTTCTTGAGAAATTTATAATTAATTGGAGTTTCTTAATTTCTTTTAGGAGAACATCGCGAAGATAAATTTTTAGGATTGATATCATTAATGGCAATCTTTTTTGATATCATAAACAGATCCTACTCTTCCTAATTTGTTTCTTTAATTATATCTCTAGTATAAATACTTTAAGTAAGTAAAGTAGGTCTAAATTATTTGTGTGGAAAGAATTCATCTTTATAAATATACAATTTAGGCTTTACAACTGTTTTAGATCATTATGCAGAAGGAGTTAAATTATCTTCTTTCCACATATTTTTCTTCAAATCTCTACTTTAATCAAAAGTAATTGCTTTTAATGCTTTTCTTTCGCTTATTTTCTTTTAAACCATTTCATGGCTTTTTCTTTTAAGTTTCTTGTCTGAAGTTAACTTCTTACCCTTCAGGCTTTTAGTAGACATTAATTTTATTTATAAGCCAAATAAATTATAAATCGAAGCAATGACTTTAAATATATTCGGTAAAACTAAATAAGGAAATATAAACCTTGGTATATAAGAATAATACTGACAAACTAATAAAGAAATAGATATTTGCTAGCTAGCTTAAATGAAGCTTCTTATATTTTTATATTGATTCTTACTTTATAAACTTATATATAGCTTAATAGTAAAGAGAACTATATAAGCTAAAACCAACTGCCGTAAATAATAAAGGTATCAAACCAGTTAATTATTGTAAATTATTAATGGCTAAGGATTGTATAATTCTACGCTGCAAATCTCATAAATCTATTATTCTATTTTGTAGTCTAAAAGGGAAAATTAATTACAGTATACAAGATAATATAAGAAAAGCTTATCTATATTGCACTTATATGGCTATAGACTCATACTAGAAGAGCTTAATTTGTAGTGGAAGACTTAAGAATAGATAGGCAAATAATTCTTTCATAATATTGAAGTAGTTATATTAAAATTAAGGCATTATGATATTAAAGTGTTTGCTTTAATCTTAAATTAGAATGGAATCTTAGGTTTAGTAAGAATAAGCAATTATTAATTATTCAATTCAAGATATTCTTAACCTGTTGCACAAGCATGGAGCAAGTGAAGATCCTAAATCCAGTTTTCGTATTTGAAACTATTAAGAGTTGCTTCCAAATAATGAAACACTTAATAGTCTTGAAAAGATAGGTGAAGGAACATATGGAGATGTATATAAAATAGTGATTAATGAATTAGAATATGCTCTTAAGATAATGAAGCAAAATAAAAAAGCAACTTAAACTTAATTGCTAAACAGCTTCTACCAAGAGTGTGAGTCATTACTATCAGTTAATGATAATAGAATTTTGAGATTAGTTGGTGTTTCACTTGATATAGAAAATATAAACAGTTATATTTTGTGTACTATTACAAACTTCTATAAAAAAGGAAGCTTAAGAGGGGTTATCAAACAAAGGTAGCTGTTTAATGAAACTAAAAACCCAAATTTAAGGTTACATTAAAAACTTAAGCTTCTTTCTTAAATAGCAGAAGGAATTTAAGTGATTCATAATGCTGGCTTAATACACAGAGATATAAAATCTTCAAATATCTTGCTGGATGAAAATGATTTCCCAAGAATTGCAGATTTGGGTTTAACATCAGCTTAAAGTAAAGAGAAAACAGTCTTAAGAAATGGAACACCTGCATGAATGGCTCCTGAGTAATTTAATTGTCAAGTCTATTAATAAAGTGATGTATGATCTTTTGCATGCGTTGCTATAGAAGTGTTCAATGAAAATATTCCTTGGCCTAATAATTCTTAGTAGTAGATATTTGAAAACGTAGTAGTTAAAAAATAAATTCCTGAATTTGGAAATGAAATTCTTTAAAATTAAGAGTTGGCTAGCATTTTAAAAAAGGCCTTTTCTTATGATTGGAATGAAAGACCTAGTATTAAATAAATTAGAGATGAACTTGAAAAGTTGAAAAGCAATGTTATTTCACAAGAGTGTGAGTCTCAAAACTAAACTGAGAATCATCCTTTAATACAAAACTAAAGCATGCCTTAAATATAAGTTATTCCTTCATAACTAAGTTTAAATAATTAAACTATTAGTGAGACTTATTCTTAGGGAGAAATTTTTCTATCAGCAGAAGTTTAGTTTTTAAGAGATTCCAAAACTCTCGTTTAAATAAGTGGAGAAAGCAATTTCGTAGAAAAAAATATTTTAACTTAAGTTTTGATGGATGAATAAAGTTCTTTATATTACACAGATGACTACATTTATGTATCAGGGGGAAAGCTTGAAAGTGAAAATGAAAGAAATTTTCAAGTCCTAGATAGTAAAAATCTAGAAGTTATTAAAACCTGCTAAATGCTAAATCCTAGAAATGGTCATGGAATGGTTAAAATGCTAAAGGAAAAAAATAATCATTATATCTATATAATATCAGGAGGATTAGAGGAGTTTAAAGATCAAATTAAATGTGAATATTATGATTTTTAGAAAAACTAATGCTTTGAGTTCGTAGATGTAGGAATTGCTGCTAAGCATATTGGATGCATAGTAGGAGGTTAAAATATTTTTGCATTTGGAGGAATTACTGAAAGCTTTTTCGGACTTGTTTTTGGTCAATAATACGATTTTGAATTTGAAATGTGAAGAATATTTTCTGAACCTTTACCTTAGGGTTCAGCTGTGAGTTTAGTTAAATATGATGAAGTTGTTTATATGTTTGGAACTAATATCAGTGGTACATTCGAGTTCAAATGAAATTAAGAACCTTATTTCTTCCAAATTTCAGAAGAAAAATATCCAGGAGAACCTTGCTTTGCTACTCCTATTGCCTGTAGAAACTAAATATATGTCTATGATAATAAGAAAATTTATTGCTATAATATATAAACTAAAAAGTGGTAAGAATTATACACTTTGAAAGCAAGAGAAGTAAAACAATCAAAAGAGGAATTTGAAAATATGTTTTAGGGATTAATCAAAATGAAATGAGATTAAGATAAATTGAAAAAAACTTAAACTTTTATTTTATTTACAAGGCTACTCAAATTAATTTGGTTCTATATAGCTCTAATTCTTTAATTTAAAGCACGCGTCTCAATTTACACTTTTATTTAGCACTATTAAATCAATCTTTTAAAGTCTAACTTTATTTTAAAATAATCTCTCATGCTTCTAGGAAAGATTTAAATATCTATTAGCTTGATATAGTTTCTGCTTTATAAAGCTGATAATGCAGATAATTCTTATTTGGCTTATGAATAGTTTTGAATTTGAATTTAAAAGGAATTGTAAAGTAAATTTGATGATAATGGTTTTGAAAGTATTTATCAGAAAGAATTAAAAGTAATTGTATTTTAATGTTTAATTATCTTTGAATGTCTCTAAATTAAGAAATGTTTAGCAAATCTACTTTCACAACTAAGAGCACCGGCAATGTTAAGCAATTTTACGATTTTTGCCAAATTCCATTGGGCTAAGGAGCGTTTGGAAAAGTGTTTAAAGGTTATAATAAATTCAGTAAGCAAGAAGTTGCTATAAAATGTATTCCTAAGAGTAAAATGTAGAAATTAAGTAAATTTTATGAGGAAATTGAAATTCTAAGAACTTTAGATCATCCAAGTGTTATAAGGTTGTATGAAGCTTTTGAGGACGAGTAATTTATTTATTTAGTAACAGAGTTTTGCTCAGGAGGAGAGCTTTTTGATAGGATTGTCCAAAAGAAATATTTTACAGAAAAAGAAGCTGCCATTGTATTTTCATAGATATTAAGTGCTATCAATTATTTACATGCTAATAAAATTGCTCATCGTGATCTAAAGCCTGAAAACTTCTTATTTCAAAACAATAATATTAATTCCACTTTAAAACTAATAGACTTTGGATTAAGCAAATTTTTTAATACAAATCCTATGACTACTAAAGCAGGAACTCCTTATTACATTGCTCCAGAAGTTCTTAGTGGGATTTACAACGAGAAATCTGACTTATGAGCGAGTGGTGTAATACTGTATATTATGTTGTGTGGTTATCCTCCATTTTATGGAAATTCAGATGTTGAGATTTTGAAAAGAGTTAGGGATTCTAGCTTTACTTTTGAAGGAGAGTCCTGAAATTTAATTTCCTTTGATGCCAAACATTTAATAACAAAACTACTGAGTAAAGATATTAATTAAAGGTGAAATGCATAACAAGCTCTGAACCATCAATGAATTAAGAACTTAGCTCCAAATTCTATTCCTACTCCATTAAATATAGCAAATATTAAGAACTATGCAAATACTAATAAGCTAAAGCAAGCTTCTCTAACTTATATAGCTGCTATGCTACCTGATAACGAAATTGAAGGCTTAAAGAAGCAATTTATGAGTATGGATTCAGATAATAATGGAAGAATCACAATGAATGAGTTCGCTTTGGTTATACAAGATCCTTAAAAAGAAACTTTATTTAAGCAAATTGATACAAATAACTCAGGTTCTATAGACTACACTGAATTCATCGCAGCTAATTTAGATAAAAATAAATACCTTACTGAGGAAAGACTTTGGCAAGCTTTCTAAGTATTTGATACAGACGGTTCTGGAACCATATCCAAGCATGAACTCAAATAGGTATTAGGTTCTGAAGATATATTGAAAGAGATAGATTTGAACGGGGATGGAGAAATAGATTTTGAGGAGTTTTTAAAGATGATGATGTGATGTTTTAATTATAGTTGTGTTTGTTTATTTTATTTTGTAGAGATAGAATTAAATTTTATCAAAAGCATTAGAATCTCATTTAAGACAAGCTAATGTAAACTTGTAAATTTATTATATTTTAACTTTAAATTTTGGGATATAAAAATGTCAGATATTGCTTAGCAATTTTTGAATTATTATTACACTAACTTTGCTCAAAACAGAACAGCTTTGGGAGCATTATACAATTAAGATTCTCAGATGACTTTTAATGGAGAAACTTTTAAAGGTCAGTAACTGATACTCGAGAAATTCAGCAATATGACATTTTAATAAGTGTAACACAATGCAACTAACATAGTGACTTAAACATCTCCATCTGGACTCTTAATTTTTGTATCAGGATAACTGAGTCTCGATAATGACTAACCCTTGAATTTTGCGTAGTGTTTTCATCTAGTGTAAGGTCCAAGTGGTTATTTGCTTACAAATGATATCTTTGCATTATGCTGAGTTAAGAAATTATCGATTATTAACTTTAACTTAATATTAAAGAAAAAAACTAACCAAAAATCATTCTCTTCCTATCTTTTCTAAGGTTTCGTTATAAAACTTAATTTGAATACCTGTGTAGGATTATTATTGCAATACAGGAAAAAAGCCAACTGCTAATAATTAAATAACTTCATATAAGTATTATTTTAATCAAATTACTTTCAAATCTATTAAGTGAGTTCTACTATTTCCTTGTCGTTATGCTTTAACTCTATAATAAGGTAGGTTATATTAAGACTTACACAAAACTTAATTAGTTTTATTTAAGTACCCTAGTTTTAATTTGATAATTAAGAATGCTTCTAAGTTTATAAGATATTGCATTAGCTCACAAAGCAATTATAAATGGGAACTAATTTTTAAATTCTAAAGCATATGTATAATATATAAATTAGCATTAGTAAAGGAGCTGTCTATATTGAGCTCATACCCCATCACATAGCATTATGGATTATAAGGTAAATGAAAATATCAATATAGAAGCAGTATAGTGAAATTAGATATTAAGATTATGAAGATACTCTATTTAGCTTATTAAAGCAATTATTCATTTTTGTGGAATTATAAATTTAATCTGATTATTTCTTGTTTAATACCTAGTTTTTGATAGTAAATAAAATGGCAAGTGAAAGAGGAATGGGTATTAGATTGGATATAAATAAGGCAGGATGAGAAGACTCTGCATTTCCAATTCTTTGTAAACAATGCCTTGGTCCTAGTCCGTATTTAAGAATGCTTAAAACTCCTTTTAACTTAGAATGTAAAATTTGTACTAGACCTTTTACAGTATTTAGATGGAGACCAGGTAATAAGTAAAGACAAAAAAGAACTGAAATCTGCTAAGTTTGTGCTAAACTTAAAAATGTTTGCTAAGCCTGCAATTTTGATTTGTAATATGGGCTTCCAGTAGAAGTAAGAGATAAGTTTTTGAATTTTAAGAGTAAATAAGAGCTAGATGCTCCTCTAGACATTGTTAATAGAGATTACTGAATTCAAATTATGTCAAAAAAAGTTCCTAAAGTGAGAGAAGAACTTAAAAGTATGGAAGTTAATCCTATTTTAGAGGAATTATCAAAAGCTCCTGAAAGCTTAAAGAGGAGCTTAGTATCTCTTTGTAAACACTTCTTAAAAGGAGAATGTCCTAATTAAGATTTATGTCCTGACCTTCACTAATTACCAGAAATTAGTTAAGAAGCTATGGATAAATTAGAGTTCTATATTGAAAGTAATCCGCACGATTAAGATGCTAAATAAATACTTTCTAAATTCAAGGATAAAAAACAAAATGAATAGAAGCCTCTCCCACCTCCAGGTCCTCCTCCTCCAGAATGAGATAATAATGATAGAACTAATTAATTACTATAATGATAATATTAAGAAATATAATCATTTAACAAATCCATCAAAGTCCTTTCAAATATTCTCTTGATTTCTTATGTTTTTATGCTTTTATTAATCAAGAGAGATAGTTTTAAACTTAATATTATCTAACTTTCTAATCATTAAGCTAGCCTTATCTTATTACTTTAACATTACTACAAAAGCTTCTCATTTTTTATTATCAGCAGTATTATTAGGATTAAAAGGAATATCTTTCTAAATGATTAATAGCATTTAGCTAAACTAGCAAGGTGGTTTTATCTCATTTAGATTAGAATGGTATAGTAGTATAATAATATAGACACAGATAGTTATATCTTTAATTACTTTCTCCAAAGATTGAAAGCTAATAAAAATTTAAATATATACGAATACAATTTATTAATTAAGCTATAAGTGCTAGCCCTTTATGCTCTTTAGTTTAAACTATTAGTTTACTGTACTTAGCTTTTACTATTAATAAGCGTTGGAAGTTTAACTTTTTATTATCTTACAGTTATAATACGCTAGCTCTTTTAATATCAGCACAGTGAGGAAATAGAGGTTAGACATATTTAGTAAAGGAATAGTTAAATTTTAACAATAGAGGAATTAATGCTCAGTTCTACTTTTTCTTAGATGATTTTCAATGAAATTAGTCTAGTTTAACTTAAATATTAATGGAAGAAAAAAGCTCAGAATTCCATACCTCTTTTCATGAATTCGATTTCCAAGAATTTGACAAAAGCATCTAACCAAAGATTCCTCCTCGATTGAAACTCATAAGTGAAACAGATATGCATACTTATCATGTGCAACCAGAACTAGCTATAGCATAAAAAAAGCAAGCCTGCTATCTATTCCTTTCTACTTTCTTTAAACATTTTTCTAGTAACAGGAAAAAACTGAGGAAATTTCGTATTTGGTAGGCGAAAGTTCTAACAAAGATGCTACATTCAATCAAAATCTAGTTCAAGAGTATGCATCGAAAAATGTTCTGTACTTATTTTCGTGCTTTACAAAGTATTTCAAAACAAAACATAAAACTAAGATTCTTCAAGAAGTGACAGAGCATTATATTTTCAGGTAATCACTAGTAACTAAAGGCAGCTTTAATCCTTGCTTAGAAATTAAGCAAAAAAATAAGCTTCTAAAGACAATTCAAGCTAATCTGTGCTCCTCTTAGTAAGTAAAACTTCAAATCTAACTAGGATTTAAGTTAAACATTTAACTCTTCTTTGTATGACTGACTTAATAAAAATTAGGGCATAGTAAACTAAGCAGAGTAAGATGCTTTTCTACTATGGAAGTACAAAACCTTTGATTTGCAGTTTAAGAACAAAAACATGTAGATAGCTTTATAAAAGCTATTCTATATAATCTAAATAAAAATGTAGCAGCAGAGTATGATTGGATTCTAAAGAATAAGTCTAAAATAGCGAAAGAGAAACAAAAAAATAGTGAATGGAAACAAAAAAATGCTTTTACTTATGCTTCGTAGTTACTTCAAAAAAAGGCTGCATTAATCTTTCCAGTTTATTTAAAGAAGCTCCCCATAGAATACTGACTCAAATCAATTAGCTTTATAAAATAGAAATTCAAAAATAGCAAAAAGCAAGTTTTAGTATTTTCAAAAACTAAAACAGAATATTTACATTGAAAAGCAGAACAAATTAATGATCAGAGTACTCAAAAACATTCTTTAGAAGTAAGTAAGATAGATTTACTATTAGTTCTGGCAAGAACTTACAACCAAAGAGGAAACAAATACAAATGATTCATTTATCTACTAAGACCTTTGCCTAAATTAATAGATAGTAGGGTAGAAACTTGAAAATTAGTTATTATATAAGCAGAAATTAATTTATAAGCTTAGACTTAAAATTAAGCTAATAAATTGTCATCATATATTCAATAAAAAACTTCAATTAATCCTTGTAAGATGGAAATAAACTTGTGGGTTTAGTGGCTTTGAAAGGACACAAGATGTAAGTTCTTATGCAGGTTTTGTTAAATGATTACCTAAAATTCTTAGAAGAAAAAATGCACAATAATAATGAAGATGTGCCAACTCCTAGTACTTAAGATGTCTTTAGCTAAAACATTTCTCCTCATGACTTACAGTAGAAGAATCAATAGTAGTTAGCATAGCAACGACATGAGGAAAATAGAATTAGTCTCTTTTCGTAGGAAACGGAAGAATCAGTCTAGCAAAAGTTATAGTGATTTATAACATCTTTTGTTAATTATTGAAATCTAATTTCTATACAAACTATCTCAATATAACACTTAAGTTAAACTAAGCCTATCTAAATTAACTCTTTTATCAATACCAAAGTATCTCAAGAATAAGTAAATAAGCAGTGAATATTAATAATAAGCATATAACTTTATCTAAATAAAGAGGAAGTAAATAAAGGCTGGAAATTCTATTAAATTTGATATAAAAATAACTTTTAATGGAAGAAAAAAATTAAAAATAAGCTTATCTCAGAGATTAAATTATTAAGTAAGGCTATTCTCATCAAAGCTTCACAGTATATATTAAAAATATAAAAGGAGATGATGTATAAAATTATTCATGAGAAGAACTTAAAAAAATAGTGACTGCCTTTAAATAAAGTAATTAGAAAGAGCAAATTGAAGTTCAAATTGAATCAGATGAAACAGAGTAAGATGAATTAATATACGGATTTTCCTAAAATTAGCTTAACTTTGAAACAAACCAAAATTCCTTAGTTTTTTAAGATAAAAAATAAAGATTTAAATCTTAAAGCTTTGCATTAGAAAAGGAAGTAGTTTTAGACTAATCTAGTTAAAAAGAAAAAAAAACTAAAAACGCAAAAACTTAGCCTTCGTCTTATAAGGATTAGTTTACTTAGAACTATTAAATTTATTTGCTTTCCTAGAAACTATAAAACACAGAGAAAAATTCACTGGAAGATATTAATTTAGAAGATTAAGAGGAAAATACAGTTAATGCAATGGATTAGAAAATTGAAATTGTTAAATGCTAGAAATTATAAAAGAATGCTTTGAGTTTAAGTTAAGATCTGAAAATTGAAGTTAAAGTGTAATTTGTTATACAGACATAAACTAATTCCTGGGTGATTTTTTAATTCCAGCAAAGTTTTGTTCTAAATTTAAACCTAACCTTTCTAATGATCTGTTATTAGAAAATTCAAAGACTTTGACCTCTTACACGAAACTCTGGGAAATTTATTTCCTGGATAAATGGTATGCTTTATAATTTAGGCTCCTCCAGCTATACCAAAAAAAAATAGGAGTAATTTATAAATAGAAAACTTAGCAAAGAAGCAAAAGTTTCTAGAGGTAATGTTTTAGTCAGTTATATCTAAAATGAGTTATTTCAGTTCCTGAATTTAGAAGCTGCTAATTTACTTAGAGCTTTCTGTAAGATGATGTTGATGTCTCGTGGAAATAAATTAAAAACTATGCTAGAACAGCATAAACTAAGCCAGCTAACATTAATTTAATTGAAACAGAATCTGGAACTGTAATTTTTGATTTAGATCTAACTGGATTACTGTTTAGAGGATAAGCATGAATCATATCTAGAACATTTGAATAAGCGCTTGCAACTAAGAAAAACTTTAAAAAAGACACTTAAGAGTTTGATTTTATAGTTTGAAGCAACCTAAAGATAGCTTAAAGCTGTTTCATTAGCATACGAATAGTTGGAAAAATTAGAAGAAAGCTTTAACAGTAATGTGTAAATAGCTAATCTTTACAACTTAATGAGCTAGAAATTTAAGAAGTATAATGAAAGCTTTAAAATTTAGAAAGAGGCTCTTGTCTTTCAGCTCATAACTTTAATAGATTTCTAAAATTGCTCAATGGAATCCTATAAGCAATTAATTAAAAAAAGATAAGATTCCAAGATAGAATTCGAGACAATTTAATAGAGGCTTCTAAGCAAAAAGTAGAAGCTATTTGAAAAAAAGGAAATAGAAAAATGAGAAATTGATTAAAAGCTTAATGAGCAATAGATTTAGGATAAGGATTTTATCTTCTCTAAAATGCTCCCTAAAGAGACTTAAAGTCTATAATTTCAAGAAATGCAATTTGCCTATTTAAACAATTAACTGAATTAGGAATATTTAAAAGCTCAATTGTAAAGCTTTTGCACTGAAGTCTTTATTTGCACAAGCTTTCTTTATAATTTAGGAAACTGCTTTAAGTAACTAAGTGAGGATTGGAGACAAACTTCTACTAGCGTCAAATAACTATGTAAAAAAGCAACTCACTGAACTAATTTAAAATGTAATATTAACAGTCTCAATAGCTCTATCTTGAATTATTTACCTTTACTAGATACAATAATTTTATAATAGTATACCTTTAACTCACATTAAAACTAGTCTTTTAGAATAGGCAATTATTATGCTTTTTCTAGTCTAAATAGAGAAATGAAAATAAATAAAGACAGGTTTATATGTATCTGCACTAATCTAGGCATTTCATATACTTATTAATTTAAACTAATTACTTTAAATAAATCAAATCGTTAGAAGTTTAAACATTTCTGGTTCTATGATTAAGAGCAATCCATTAATAGCTTTTATATCTAAACTAAGTTATCTGTAACGCAATAAATAAGAAGAAGAGAGCATTAATGTGCAATCTTAGTTTTGTTTCTTATAGAGACTACAAAGTAGTTAGTATGATGCAAGGAGTAGAATAATAGTAATAAAGGGAGTAATTATATTATAAGGAATATAAAGCTTTTTAGTTTCTTTATTCAAATAATTGTTAATTCAATTTTACATTTAACATGTCATCTTAAACCATTCAACCTACCACTGAATAACCTATCCCTCTAGCAATTACTTTTAGTGCTTCTGATAATTAAGTAATTTAAAACACTCAAACCTAGTAAATTGCAGAAAATAATGAATAGATAGCAAATCAGATTGATTAAGATTAAGAAATTCAAGGAAATAGAAGTGAAGTGGAAGTGAAGGAAAAGTAGAGTTAAGGTATGATATTGCAAAATAATCCTTTTCATAACTTACAGAAAATAGAGAGCTTATATGATGAAATCTTAGCTTCCTTAGGTAAAAATATTGAACATTTTGAGAAGCATAATAAATTAGCTCGCAATCTAAAGGAATAAATACTCAAATAGTAAAAGAACTTTAAAAAGGCTACCAAAAATAACAAAAGACTTTCTAATTTAAGGCTCAAAGGGTAAGATTTTTGCTTGATTAAAAAATAGGCAAATTAAGAGTTAAATAATCATAAAGATGAAGATACGTCATTCCTATAACATTTAAATAAGAAATCTATAAAAAACATCTAAGAACTTGAAAAGCAAAGCTAATTACTTGAATTTTTAGCTTCCATGTAAAACTAAGCTAAAGAATAGATGGATGGTTTGATTAAAAATGTAAATTTTTTATATTTAGTAAGAGAAAATAGTTAGAGTATTTGATAAACTACAGCTTGTTTTGCAGTAAAAAGAAAAGAAAAGTTAAGATCAAGTATAGGAAAAGAAAATTAGGAAAAAATAAAAAAAGTTAAATTAAGAGTAAGTAAAAGTAGAAAATGAAGAAAAATAAGATAAATAAGAAAATTAATTAAAAGCCAAAGAGGAAGCCTTGGATAGCTCGTAAAGTATAATAATTTAAAGAACTTAAAATTAAAAAGAAGTAAAGATATTATATGAATCTTAAGATGATAAAACTAAAAAGGAAGAACTTCTATCGCAAGAAATTTCTGATAGCAAGATAATAGACTAAATTAGCGATATGTTAACTAATATTTAATAAGTAGAAAAATAGAAAGAGAATGAAGAGTAATCTAAGAAAGAAGAGACTAATGAAGAAGATAAAATATAGCATATAAAAATTGAGTAAGCCAAAGAAGAATAAAAAAACAGAGAGGAAAATCTTGTTTAATATGATGTTACTGAATGAATTATTAAATAGTAAGAAGAGGAGTAAAAGATTGAGACTAAAAATGAAATCAGAGAAGTGAAAATTCAAGAAACATAAGATACATCTAAAAAAAGATTAAGAAGTAAGACTTAAAATAAAATGTTTGAGAAATCTGAATCAGAAGAGAGCCGCAAAATTAAGTGAAAAGACGAAATAATACAGAAGAAAATACTATAAATCTGCAAAAATAAAAAGGAAATATAACTAGTAAAAATGTATTAATGCTAGCAATGTGAAAGATAATTTTAATATTTATCAGAAAGAGTTCAACATATAATTAAGAATCATAAAGATAAAGATTCAGATTTTTCAGAAAATGATCGTAATAAATTGATTGAAAATTAGAAAAAAGAACCTAAAAAAAGAGGCAGGAAGAGAAAGAACTAAAATTTGTAAGCATAAGAATAAAATAAGCAAGAAAATTGTGAAAGAGAAAAAAAAGTAAAAAAAAATAGAAAAAATGTGCAAAAAATTCAGTAAACTGAAACTACAGAAATTCAAAAGCTTCTTGAAAAGAGAAACAATGAAAATATATAAGGTATAAATGAGAATTCTTAAGATTAAAGACAAGAAATCATAAAAACTATTGAAGAAAATGCAATTGAAATTTTGTCTTAAGAAAAAAAATGGATGAGCCAAAGTATTTCTTAATAACAAATACAAAAGTTAGATTCCTAGTCAGGTTAATAAACTGATAACAACGAATCTAAAATTTAATAAAACTTAAGTTAAAATGATTAATTAATCCAATAAAAAGAAATTCATCCTCAAACAAGCTCAAAATGTCCAAAAAAGCATTCAAGAAGTATAGATAAAAAAGGAGAAAAAAATCATAAAGAAAATGGTATAACAAAGTATAATTTTCCTAAATTAGAAACTCCACCTACTAAAAATTTTGCCGACTTTATATTTTCAAAAACATAAAAAAATGAAGTTCTCAACGAAAGAAATTGGCCTTTTACTACATGATCAATAGATACTATAAGAGAAACCATGCATAATTGCTGTTAAAATATTGAGAAAATACTTGAATTGGAAGAGCCTTATAAATTTAAAAGTCTTTTAGATTTTGAAGCATTCCATTGATTTATCTAATACTGTAAAAACTTTTGTATATTCAAACAGGAAATAAAGCAAGCTATTAAAATAATTTGAAGAATCCACGAAGAACTACATGTTGATATAATTAAAGATGCTAAGTTTATATCTTAGAATGATGTGCTAGTTCATCATTATTATGGAATTCCTAGCAAAATTTGCAAACCTGTAAGTCTTTCATATAGTATAAACTTCCTGAACGTTGGTTAAAAATTGCAAGCGAAAATGCAGTAAGAAGCAAATGCTCCCAATATTTTTGATTTTCTTAATTAATTGTAATAACCCTAATATCTATTGTCTAATTTATTAATAATATCTCAACTTAATAAGAGCCTAGTATTTTGTACAATAAGAATATTAAAGAAAGTTAAGTAATTTGCAGGCATAAAAAGTTTAAGAAATTGTGAAGTTTATTAAAGCATTTTAATAGTAAGAATTTAAAACAGCAAAAACTAGAAAATGAAAATTGATAGATCTATCACTAAGAGAGTATTAATAAAATATTGTTTATGTTATATAGCTACTTTTAAGTGTCTGAGTATTAATTATAATCGTTTTTTAACTTATTAAACAAAATAATTCTTAAGATTTAATTATGGTCTCAAATTATAATAAAGGGATAAATATGGTTGAAGAATAAATAACCTAAGATCCCTTCATGATTGAAAACTTACCAGTTAATGCATTGTATATGTTCTGCTCCCTCCTATTTGTACTTTCTTTGGGAGGTCTTTCCCAATAAGATACGGCTCGAAGAGGAAATCTCTATGGAATTATTGGAATGATGACGGCAATTGTTTCCACGTTTTTCCTTGTATAATTCAACGATCAATTCTTAAGCTTTAACTTATGTTTCGTATTAGGTGCTATAATTGGAACAATCGTAGCAATTAAAGTATCTATGATCAACATGCCATAATTAGTGGCAATTCTTCACTCTTTTGTGGGAATAGCTGCTACATTGGTTGGTTTTTCAAATTACTTTTATAAGCACTATGCGGGAATTCACTCATTTAACGAATTAGTAGAGGAAATCGAAATTTTCATAGGAGTTTTTATTGGAGCTATTACATTTACTGGCTCTGTTGTTGCATGGGGAAAACTTGACGGAAGAATAGGTTCAACTCCTTTAATGATTTGTGGTCCAGGAAGACACGTTATAAATGCACTGATTATCATAAGTTCTTTAGTGCTTGGTGTCTTTTTCGTTTAGAGCAGCGGATTAGATGGTTTAATATACCTTTTGATAATGACAGGCTTAGCATTTTTCTTAGGATGGCACTTAGTGATGGCTATAGGTGGTGCTGATATGCCAGTCGTAGTTTCGATGCTGAATTCGTATTCAGGATGGACAGCATCTGCAAGTGGATTCCTTCTCCATAACAATTTACTTATAATTTCAGGTGCTTTAGTTGGCAGTTCAGGAGCCATTTTATCATACATTATGTGCAAAGCTATGAACAGAAGTTTCTTTTCTGTTATTATGGGAGGATTTGGTGTTGGCACTTCATCTGCTTCAAAGCAGAAAAAAACGGCAGGAGAAATGAAAGAAGCCTCACCTAAATAAATAGCCGAAGAGTTGATGTCATCTAAGTCAATTATTATAGTACCTGGATATGGTATGGCCGTTTCCCGAGCTCAAAATGTAGTAGGATAATTAGCCTAATCTCTTTCTAAGTTTGGAAAAAAAGTAGAATTTTGTATTCATCCAGTTGCAGGAAGACTTCCTGGTCATATGAACGTACTTTTGGCTGAGGCAAATGTCCCTTACAATATAGTAAAAGAAAGAGATGAAGTAAACTCAGAGTTTCCAAGAACCGATATGGTACTTGTAATTGGAGCCAATGATATTGTTAATCCTGATGCACTTGAAGATCCTGAAAGTGTTATCGCTGGAATGCCTGTTTGTGAAGTTTGGCATGCAAAATTAGTAGTTGGCATGAAAAGAGGTAAGGGAGTGGGATATGCTGGAGTCGAAAATCCACTCTTCTTGAGAGAAAACACTTTAATGTTATTTGGTGATGCTAAGCTCAAGATGGAAGAAGTATTTGATGAAATTGAGAAAATGATTAAAGATCCTAGCGTTGTAAAAGTCAAAAAGGAAAAAGTAGAAGAAGTTGTTAAAAAACCTTAAGTTCATGAGATGGAAGTTATAATTCCAGAACCTAAAATGTCCATTGGAGTACCAAAAGAACATTTTGAAGGAGAAAAAAGAGTTGCAATTTCTCCTAAATATGTGAAAGAATTTAGAAAAAGAGGATACGATGTATTTGTTGAAAATGGTGCTGGACTTAATGCAGATTTCGCAGATGATTTGTACTTAAAAGAAGGAGCTAAAGTAATGGATACAAAATCTTTATATGAAAGAGCCGATATAATCTGCAAAGTTAAAAAACCAGCTGTATATCAGGATTTAGATATTAACGAATTTGAACTCCTTAAAACTACGAAATATTTAATATGCTACTTATAACCAGCATTTGATAAATAGATTTGTGAAGAACTAGTGAAATTACCAAATCTTTAAGCCTTATCATTAGATTTAGTTCCCAGAATTTCAAGAGCTTAAAAATTGGATACTTTATCCTCCTAAGCTGGATTGTTAGGATACAGAGGAACTTTAGAGGCTTTTTACTTCTATAGAAGATACAGTTAGTCAAAGGTTACTGCAGCTGGTTCAGTTCCTCCTGCAAAAGTTTTGATTATTGGAGCTGGTGTAGCTGGACTTGCTGCAATTGGAACCTGCAGAAGTTTAGGAGCTGAAGTTCGTGCTTTTGATACCAGACTTCCTGTTAAAGAATAAGTTGAAAGCATGGGAGCTGAGTTTCTTACAGTTGATATTAAAGAAGATGGATAAACTACAAGTGGTTATAGTAAAGAAATGAGCAAAGAATTTATTGAAGCTGAAATGGCTCTCTTCAAAGCCTAATGCTAAGAAGTTGATATTGTTATAACGACAGCTGCAATTCCAGGACGTTCTGCTCCAAAACTAATTATTAAAGATCATGTAGAAGCTTTAAAAGCAGGATCAGTTATTGCTGATTTAGCCTCAGAAACCGGTGGAAACTGTACTGAAACTAAAAAGGGAGAAATCGTAGTAACTGACAATTAAGTGACTATAATTGGATTTACTGATCTCACATCGAAAATGGCACCTCAAGCAAGTGATTTATTGGCTGCCAATTTTATGCATTTGATGGATGAGATTGGAAATGCTGATAAATTTAACTTGAATTTACATGATGAAATTTTGGGGTAAATGACAGTAATTTTAAATTTATTTTAGGCTGTAAATAAAGGTATGATTTGGTTCGGTAGCAAAGAATAAGAATAAGTTAAGTTAAAGGCTTCTTAGCCAGCAAAACCAGTGAGACAAAGAATTTAAATTTAGAAAGGATAAATAGCTTTGAAAGATGATGCTCCTTTGTCTGCTTTTAAAATAGGAAAAGAAAGTGCTTTGTCTATGGTTATTATGTAAGTTTATTAAGTTTTTTTAGTCACGAAGGTGCTGGTGGTTCGAATTCTAAAGATTTAATTTGCTGGTTCATTATGGTTTTCTGTCTTGGACTATTTTTCCTCGCCATAGGATTTTCAACTGACTCTGATTTTCTGCAAAGATTTTTAACATTCCTTTTAGCTATATTTGTAGGTTTTATGCTAGTATGGAATGTTACTCCAGCTCTTCATACTCCTTTAATGTCAGTCACAAATGCAATTTCAGGAATAATTATTGTAGGTACAATGCTTCTTTTAATGCCAGTAGATAGTCAATCATGGTTTGACCTAAGCAGTGGAATGGCAATGATAGGAACGTTTTTCGCCAGCATAAACGTTGTAGGTGGATTTATGGTGTCGCAAAGAATGCTTAATATGTTCCGTTTACATAAATGAGCGAACTTAAACTAAAGAACTAATTTAAATTTTGAATTTTCAAATTAATCATTTTTATTTATTTATTCATTTATAATTTTTATCTCGCTATGAACTACAAAATCCTTGCTGCAGGCCATACAGGTCTTTTCAAATGTAAGTTTTCTTTTACATGTAGTAATCAACCTCGAGGAGCAAAAAGTTGAAAGCGTACAGGGAATGCAAGCCAAATTCAACTCAATAATAGATCTTTATCATTAAGAATCTAATATTATCGCTTTACGTGAAAACTCGTGCGTTGAGTTCTATAACCAAAACATTGAGATATAAAGCTAGAAATCTTTGCTTTAAAACTAAGGGTCAAGCGAACTTTTCAAAAAGGCAACTCTTTAAGGGAATAATCTTATTACCCTTTCCAATAAAAACAATCTTCAGTTTTGAAATGATTGGGAGACAAGCAAGTAAATTATATCTTTTGATAAATTGTCGCCACTTAATATTTGCTCTTCTAGCGATAAAGTAGCTATTGGATTTAAAAACTCAGTTATTTAGATTTTTGACATTGAGAATCAAAAGTAAGTTTGAAAAGGATTAAACAAAGCAGCTACTTCATTGCTTCTGACTCCTCCTATTCATGATAATGTTTTAAAATTTTTACCAAATTAGAATTAATAAGAGGCTTCCTCTGTTTTAGTTGTAGGAACTGGCTACAATGAATTGAAGATATATGACACGAATGTTGGAAAATGCCCAATTTTTACCTATTAAATGAACTCAACTTAATCTGACCATTACTTACCCATAACATGCTTAGTATAAAACTAGACTAATAAAAATATAATGTACGTTGGAGACAACTAAGGCTATGTAACTTCTGTTGATATTCGCATAGAAAGCTTAAGAGGTCTTAAAGATAATAATGTAAAAAAGCCAGCTCCTGTTCTAGGAAAGTTTAAGGATGGAGTTACTGGAGGTGCCGTTAAATGCATAATACCAGATGAAAATGGTTTGATAGTTGGAGGAGATGACCGCTGGGTTAAGATGTATAACTATAATACAAGAAAAATAAGTTTGAAGTTGTACATATGATAGAAAATTAATTCTCTCTTAAAAATTAGTCAAAAAAATACCATTCAATTACAAGAAAAAAGATAAAGAGAAGCAGAAGAATAACCAGAGGAAGTTTTGGAGAAAAAAAGTTCAGAGAGAAAAAAGCATAAAAAAGAAAGTTCAAAAAAGCAATAATGACCTTTAATTAAAAAATAAACACATCTAATTTACTTCTAAGCCTATTTTATTTTCATTTTAGTACTAAATCAATGATATTCTCATATGGTAAAGATTAACTTATAATATTCGAAACTATTTTAGAAACTGTTAATATAATTTAAATCTATAAAAATAAATAAAAAGGATGAAAGAACTGTTCATAATTTAATTAATTAGAGAACTCAACCCTATAAAAATAAACTGATTCTTATTATAAAATTAGGCTAAATATAGTTAATCCTAATTTAACTCCTACTTAATAAATGCTTCTAAAATTATTTAAATAGTAATAACTTAGATCATATCAATTTTAATTACTAGTAACCTTTATATAGCCTTTAATGAAAATAGTTGCATAAACTATAAAATGAAAAAGATTAATGCTAAATGAGTCTATATTTGAGAATAGTAATCAAATAGTTTACTAAAGGCATTTAAGTCTAAATAAGCATTTAGTTTCATTTATATAAAGAATGCTGTAAAAGCATTAATAAAAAAGTTTATTAGTTATCTTTCTTAAAATTTAGCCATAATACATTCATAAACTAATGATAAAGAAAATCCAAATTCTTAGTTTTTAATTATAATTTATCAAAAATGATAAAAGGCTAATTCTAAGGATTGGCAATAAAGGCTCTGCTAAATAAAATATTGATATGTCAATAGGGGAAAATATTAGAAAAATAAATAGCTATATATCATTGCTTGAGCTATATTCTCTGTTTTAAAGCATTTAAAACACTTCTTGATAAAGTAAAACTCAGTTATTTGTTATTAAATGCATAAGTTTTACACTAGATCTTTCCTAAAATGCTAAATTTAATGTTTACATTAAATAAGGTAATTTCAAAGAAGTATTAGCATTAGTAAATAAATGAATATTTAAAGCTACAGCATAAAAGTTAAATAAGGACTATAATTTAATAAAGACGATGCTAAATTAAGTAAACTAAAGCTATATTAAATAAAGTAACCAGATTTCTACTGCATCAGCTATTTAATAAATGGGATGTTAAGTAATTTAAAATGATTTTTATTTAGCTTTTAAAGTTAAAGATTAAATAGTTATTATTATTGAATCATGTTGGAGAATATAAGATATATGGAAAGAGAGATAGTATTTAGCGACTATTTATTTTTTAGATATTAAATAGAGATTTGAATAAAGAAGAGTTTTAATGAGCCTAGTTTTAAAATAAAGTTAAACAATTTTATTATTTGGAGGCTGGAAAATATTAATATTATTCAAAATAGGGTGCATTTTTTTTATTTGTCGAAGAGGTAAAAATTAGAAGATAGAAGTTGAGAAAGAACACACAAGATCGTAGAGTTAAAATATAGAAAGATTCGGACGAAACAATGAAGATTTAAATAACCTTTACAGCGATAAAGCTTCAACTTACTCAAAATAATCAGGCCTAAAAATCTAAAATTAGGCTGAACTAGACAGTTGATTTAATATCTATTGTGAGGAAAAAGGAGATATAATTAACATGGATGGATTGACAAAACTTTGCTAAAACTTAAAATTGGATATTCAAACAGATATAGTAGTTCCTTGAATAATGTGAAAGTGTAAGAGCAAAAATTATGGAAAAGTCACAAGAGAAGAATTTTATAAAGGAATGAAGCTGCTTGGAGTATCAAACGAAAATTAGCTATCTCAAAACATTGATTAAATTCGAAATTAAACATTAAATACAAAAAGCAAAGAATTTATTGGTAAAAGCTCTATATAGAATTTTATAAATTTATGTATCTCTACAATTTAGACTAAAATAAAAAACAAATGGAAGCTGAAGTTGCTATTATTCTGCTAGAAATATTACTAGGAAAGCAGTTTACAATTATTCAGTAGTTTAAAGACTTTGTGAAGGAAAAATAAATGAATACCATTTCATAAGACCAATGATAATGCTTGCTTGATGTTTTGAATGCTAAAGGAAATTAATTAGCTGGTTACGATTCAGATGGAGCTTGTAAGCTAATAAATATAGGGCCTCTTCTTATAGATGATTTCTATGAATGGCTTTAGAAACATAAATAAGTTCTTAACCCTATTTCTTAAAATTTTAAAGATATTTTGTTGTAAGTCATCAAGTTCTTAATAGACTCAGCATTTCATAAATTTTCTTAAATTTTTTCTTAATTCAATTTTCCTTTCAATTATAGATATTGCTTTACCGAAAATTTTTACTATCCCCATCCTTTTAACTGATTAGTTAGCTTTTAAATACTCACTAGTTTTTTAAATGCAGATTTTGATAAGTTAGTAAGTAACGCTATATAATTTGAGATTTTTAGAAGCAATTTTAACCATACACGACATAGAGAAAGACATTCTTTAATTATTAAAATTAATTTCGTAAAATTTAAATAAAATTGATGCTCTTATATCATTTACTCTCTCTTATTTACTCAAGCAATCCAGTTTTTTACTTATTTAATTATTTATTTTCAATTATTTAAAAGTTTCTAATCTTACGTATATTTTTTATAATGAAATTTATCTGAAAAAAGATAGGCTTGCATTGAAGTTTATCTAAAAGTAGAAGTTTAAGAGATGTTAATATATAATTTATTATTTTGACGTTCAAGACTTACTTTCCTCTTCTGAAGTTTTAGTGAACACACTAACATTTGTAACTTTTCTTTTTGAGTTATCTTTATCTAATATTATCCTAGGAGCAGATTTTTAGTCATTTACAATAGCCTTGACTTACTTACTTAAACTTGATTTTTGAACTTCTTCAACTTCTTCTTATAATCCTTTCTTCTTAAATTGGATGGGTGAATTCTCTTCAGAGCCCTGAGCGTTGGTAAAGCCGCGTGATTAAAAGGCTACTGGGGATTAGCTTCCTATACTTAGAATAATTTACTTGAAGATCCTGGAGTAGCAACTGGAGTGCCAGATTACATATGAGGTAAAAGAGGAGATTCAACTAGATCAGTCAATTATATTTCGCCTTTATTTTCAAGCTGTCTGACTACTTTTTCTCTCGCAATGAACTTACTAGAAGGTGTCATTCCAGGTGTCAAAGGAAATATAGATCCCTAAATTGGAGTTGATATTTCGTTAGCAGGTATTAAGTGTTCAGATATAGGACATTCTTTCTAGAACCATTTATGTGTTAATGCTTCTCGAGCTGTAGGTCTTTGTTTTGGATCAGGTTCCGTAAGCTGAACAACAAAATGCATAGCTTCTTTAGATATATCTTATCAATATTTAGCTTGAAAATTAATTTTGCACTATTTGTTTTGCATTAGCACTTCTTAAGGATTTCTTCCGTAAAAGGGCTATCTTCCAACAAGTAAAATGTATAAGATAATTCCCAATGAAAATACATCTACTTTTGGACCATAAGGAATATTTTTTAGAATTTCCGGAGCTACATAACCGGGACTTCCACATCTTGTGTTCAGAACTTCCTCTCTTTAAACAAATTTTGTAGCTAGACCAAAATCAGCTAGCTTAAAAGCATAATCATTTTCATATCCTGTCATCAAGATATTCTCGAGTTTTATATCTCTATGCACAACAAAAGCTATTTCATGTAGATAGATAAAGCTCTCTAACATACCTCTTGCGAACTTAGCAGCCACATCTTCAGGGAATTTTTTTCTTTTGATAATTCTTGTGAATAATTCTCCCCCAGCGCAATACTCCATTATCATGTATACTTTTTTAATATCTTCAAAAACTCCAAATAGTCTGCAAATGTTAGGATGTCTGATGCATCTTTGACCTTCAATTTCGTTTATGATTGCTGACACATTTCTATGAGATTCTCTCAGTCTTGTTTTTTTCATTGCCTTGATAGCAATTAACTCTTAAGTTTTTACATCTTTACCTAAATAAACTTTAGCATAATTGCCTTTTCCTAATTTGCGGTCTTTAATATAGAACTTTGGTAGGTTTAATTAGACGCAGTATTCAACTAAAAGCTCATACCAATTGTCAAATTCATAATAGTTAGGGAAAAATATTTCAAATACTTACTTGTTTCCAATAATCTAAACTCCAGGTAGATCTTAATATTGGATGATATCAATTCTTCTAAATTTTAAGTTCATTCACTTAATAGGAGTTTTATTTGAAGGACTCTCCACAAAATAGAAAATTTCGTTAGTAATCATAGCATAAGACTCATTCAATTAGTCTTAAACCTTTTAATATACAAGACCTTCATGTTCATTTTTGGGCAATAAAGAATTTGAAGTAATCGCAACATTAAATTCCTCCCAATTATCATTTGCTAATTTCCACCCTCCTTTTATAGGATTTTAAAGTGGATTTTCTTCGAAAATACTTTCCATTTATTTATAAAACAATAAATTTAAATTGGAAATTTATAGTTTACACCTTTATTTTCCTATTTCTTTCCTTACAAGCTACATTAAAGCAATCCATTTCTATTATAAGAATCTGCTTTTCCTTTATTAAAGCAATACTCATACCAGTTATTTCTCTAACGGCTATTAAAGCGCTTCAGTCTATCTTTAAAAAAGACTTTAGATCTCACCAATATATAGAAGCCACTTTGTAAAGAGGAAACAGTTAATATAAATTGACTAGTTTAAAGGAAATAAATCAGACAGTCCAAAGCATAGAAATAAAAATGAAGCAATTATAAAATGAATTGCATCTAACTTAATTAATGAACTCTATTTATTCTAAATAAAGCTGTATTTCTAATTATATTCAATACTAAAAGCATTATTTTGTTAATTTTAATTAAAGATATTGCAAGTTAGTCATCTAATAGTTATCATTGCAGGCTTTTAATAAAATTCTACATTATTTAGTTTAAGTCTTAGTTAGTATTCAATAAATATAAGGAACGAATTAAAGAAGCTATACTTAATAAGGCATTTAAGCTGTAAATTAAAAAAAGTTATTAAAGAACTTTGAATTTTCGCTTACAAACTCGAATCTTCTTCTAATCGAATTTTCCAAACCTAAGATTTTAAGTTTCACTATAAATGGAATAAGTAACTTGAAAATTGAGCTTTTAAATAAAAATTTAGCATTTTCTATTAATAATGGTATAAAATATTTAACAGATAGTATTAAAATAAGAGAGAAGATAGGATATTTCTATAGATATGATAATATTTAAAGTTACTAGATAAAAAATAACTTTAAACTATTTAATTATTAAATGTTTAAACTCTAAATGGTTTTAGATTAAAACTTTGCTTTATTTCAATCAGTAAATAATGAACGAATGTTAACTAAGCTGTATTCCTATTACCATAAGATTATATGAATCTGATTTTACTGTTGTTTATTAAGTTAAAATTACTGTAATAAAGATAGTTATGAACTCATTTTTAATTCTAAGAATAGAATAAATAATTAGCAATTGCTCATTTTGTTCTAAATACTGTTATTATAATTTATTAATAGCATACTTTAAAAATACTACTAAGTAAGCTTAAAAGTTAAATTATTTATACTCTGAAAAAATAATTTATCTAAGTTACTTTAGATAAGCTTATTCATCAGCTTTTAATCATTCTAAATACATCTATTAGAGTAGTAAGGAATCAAGTATGACTTATTAATGAAATTCCTTGATTTAAAGATGAAATTATATTTATAAATTTATTTTATAATCCTAAATTTTTCTATTTTAAATATGCAAATGGTATCTTTCGCTTATTTATAGCTATTGTTTTAGGATTTTAAAGGTAAAGTGGTAAACTGTAGAACTTGCTTAACTCTTCTACAGGGAATATGAAAATATTACATTTAAATAAAGAGCATTTTAGTTCTAATAATAAGCAATGCTTTAACTTTATTATAAAAGTACTAGCAAACTACTAATAAAGCATGCTTAAAATTAAGTAAATCTTCTAGAGTCTTTACTTAGAACTCTAAGTATCTTAATACAGTATAACTCAAAATTGATTTCTTAATATATAAAAAATAAAACATTCCAATTAATTTAGAACTAATAACTATTAAGCTATGAAGAAATATAAAGAAGACATTAAATAGAAGCTAATTCATTAATAGGGATATGAAAATAAGAAAATGTAAACTGAGATAAGGAATTATTAAGTTATGAATATCCTTTTATAAAGACTATAAGAATTAAATTGATCAAACATTTTTAATATATATGCAAGCACTAGCTAAGCAAATATTAATAAGCTGCAATTTTCTTTAGAAATGCCTTATATTAATATTATAGAAATAATTCTATCTTTTCTACTTTTATTTCCTTAATCTTCCTTATGGTTTTCTTTTAATCATAAATATATAAAGATTCAATGATCTAAATCTATTAAATGTATAGAATTAGTATCTTAAACAAAGCAAAAATAATTGTTTTAAAGATTAGTACTTAGAGAGTGTTTAAACACTAAGAAACATAAAAATAGCAAGAATTCAAAAATTTAAATAGTAAACAGTAAAAATAGCTACAACTGATAAAGTTATTCATCTGCAATATAAAGAAAATAAATAAGAAAGTAAAGCTTAACAAAAATTATAAGACTGAAATAGTAAAGATTAAGTTTTTGAAATCTTAAAGAAAGTTCTAAACGTTTAATATTTAAAAATTTAAATTATGAAATCCTCTATAAAAGGCCGGCAAATTCAAATAATATATAAAATGTCCTACTAAGAAGAAAAAGAGCAACAAATAATTAAAATCGGCACTCCTTAAAAATAGAGAAGAGAAAGATATCAGATTCCTTCTACGCCTGTTAAAATATAAACAGAGCAATATTATCCTAATATAGGAAACTGTATAAGAAAACTTAACTTCAATAGTTGGAATATTGATTAAAACGATCCTTACTCAAGTGAAGAAGAAAAGGAGCTATCTTTCTAAGATTTAACTGATTTTCCAACAACACCTGTTTAATGTGGAAATCATAAAAGTGATCTTTAAACACCATCTACTATTGATCCGATTAGTGCAATAAGAGAATGAAGCTTAGCTTCATGTAATAAAAACTCTGAAAAGATATAAAACTAGAAAAATGCAAACAGTGTTAGAAGTTGGGAAGATATAAGCTAAAGAATGGATTTCTAAAATGTAGAATCCTTAGATTAAGAGAGTGTAGAAGTAGAAAAAATTCAAGAAGAGAATTGTATTTGAAACCATAATAAAATAGACAAATGTTTATAAATATAAATTTGATAATATCTTTTTTACCTTTTTTATTTAATAACTTAAACTCTTCTTTTACTTTACAGGACATTAAACTCAATTTTAACTCATAAGTAGTAATTTCATTTCTTCCACATTCTCTTTATTAATCCTTTTCCTTTTTTATCAGCTTTCTCTAGTTAATGCTTTTTATTCTACTGCAAAATGAAACTTTACTTCAAAAAATGAAAATTAATATATAATTGGATATAAATAAAGAGATAGTAAAGTGGTTATATAAAAAGCTTTATAAATGATTAAGGTAGTAAATAAAAATAAGAGACTAATAAGTTATTTAATGCAGAGGCTTTTATAATTCTAAGTTAGAAAGTAATTTAAATTATATTGATTATTTATAGGATTGTCATTTTCAATGAATCATTATTATACTTCATATTAATTCCTTACAGATCTTAGTTTATTTTATTACTAGCATTTAAGGTCTAAGTAAAATAGAAAAAATAACCGCTATTTATACTTTTAAATATATTTAGCTAGATTTTAATAAAATGTAGCTTGAACAGATTAAAATACTTTTCTTAAAAATAGAAATAGATTTTATTTGCTTTTACCAAAAGAATCAATAGTAAGCATAACTGATATAAGAGTAATTAATTAATAGATTGATATAAATAAAGTGATAATGGTTACTCTAATTAAAGCTAAAATACTTAGATAAATATTCTTTTATTTTATATCTTATTACCTTATTAATATTTAATGTCTTCTTTACTTTTTATTTAATCTTTCACTGATATTCCTCTATCTAAGTTTACTTAATTATTACTATAAATGCTTAATAACTTTATTAACTGTGCAAATTATTAAATTTTAAAGCTAAATGGAAAAATATAAAATAGCTTAGAGATTGCTAAAAGAGATCTAACTAATTATAAATTAAAAGTCAAGCTATATAACCAAGTATTGATAACCACATGCTTTAATAATATAGCTTATTTCCTTAAATCTGAACTATATTTTGAAGCTCTTTAAAGGAGACTACGATTATATCATTATTCTTATTTAATATACAAAGCTCTACTTTTTATTAGTCAAATCACAATAATTAGCAAAAATAGCTCTTTATTACTATAATCAAATAAAGATTTGACAATTTAATTCGATTAAACTAAGTTATCACTAAAATGATGGCTAATGCATTTTTTAAAGATTTTAGAAAGCTATGCCTTATATTAGAGTATATGCTCTACTTATTTATGAGATTAGAGCTTAAATATAATTAAATACTTATAATTGAATAAGAATACTAATCATTACTGGTAAGTATTTAAGCAGGCTTAATCAATATAACTTTAAATGCTAAAATGAAATAATTTCTAAATCTTTCCAATTTAATAATTTAGTAGCAATTAAAGTTAAAGCAAAATAGCAACGCAGTTTGTGCTTATTTATATTCAGTATCCATTAAATAGAAATAATTATTTTCTTTAGTGCAAGCATTTTAGTTTATTTCATTAGCGTTTTATAATAGTCAGCTAGGTATAAAAGTATTTAGCTCACTTAACCTTTAATAGATGAGATTTTATATTTTATATTTTACGTTTTTATTCTGATCTGTAATCCTGAGCTGTAGAGACATTATGTCTTTACTAGCATGGCTAGTATATAAGTAAAATGAGCTATCTTTATAAGCCTGATTCATAAATAATAATATGCTTTCTTAAGTTTTGCATCTAATTACAAGTAATTTGGAAGTAAAGACTTATAAGCATTTTTTCTAATTTCTCTTAAGAAAGTTCTTCATAACTACTGTTTAGCTTATTACTTATATGATTTAAAGCTTATAAAGCTAGTGCAAAAATAAATAATTGAGCAACATAAATTGACTAAACGCATCACTTTAGTTATTGGAAAGACTATTAAGTTTAAAGGATTTACAGCTATTATATAAACTTGCAAATACAAGTTAAAATAAAGACTATCTGAAGGCTATCTGGATTCTTCTTAAATGTAATAGTAAGAAATGTTTAATTATTCATATAATGATATTTAATCATTTAGCCACTTTAATAGCAAATTTATTTAGATAATAAAGACTTTAATTTAATGGATTAAATTACTTAGAAAGAGTTCGTTAGCAAGCAAATTTCAGTTAGAATGAACAACCTTCAAATATCAGTCAGAGATAAAAAAACTTGAAAAAAAATATTGCATTAAAATTCAGGCTAATTTAATCCAGGAGAACTAACTGTTTTAATGGGTCCAACAGGAACAGGTAAAACTACTCTACTAAATGCAATCTGCTGTAATAATTACAATTTGCAAATAGAAGGTGATATTAATTTCTGCGATTTAAATTCAAATGAACTTGACTAAAAGTAGCTATAAAAAACAATTAGATATGTTCATCAATAAGATGCCTTTTATGAGTACATTACTCCAAGAGAAGTTATTGAATTCGCAATCGCTTTGAGTGGCTCTAATAGCACAACAGAAAGCGTTCTTACCAAAATATAATTGCAAAGTTGTGCAGATAATTATATTGGAGGAATTACCACTAAGGGAATATCGGGTGGAGAAAAGAAGAGGCTTTCAATCGCTTTAGCTCTTTTGTCAAATCCAAGTATTTTAGTTCTCGACGAACCAACAACAGGATTAGATTCTTAAACTGCGGAAATGATAATATAATTATTAAAGAAATAAGCTTTGAAGTATGAAAGAACAGTAATAACTACATTGCATTAACCAAGTAGTTAAGCTTATAAGTATTTTGATAAGCTTGTTTTACTTGCGTAAGGACATATAGTTTATTTTGGACACGCTAATTAAACTATTAACTTCTTTTAAGGAATAGGATATTCATGTGAAAAGGATGTAAATCCTTGTGAATTTTTTTTAGACTTATTATGTAAAATAAGTAACGATGAAATAATGAGACTCAAATTCCATAAACCTTTAATTCAAGAGGAAGAAAGCTAGTAAAGTTTTAAATCAATTCTTTCATTCAAAAGCGTTCAAGAAAAGACTAATTAGCTAGAATCCAAATCATTATATATTCAGTTTATTAATGTCTTTAAAAGAGAGGCAACTAAGTCTTTCAGAAATCCAAGAGAGTATCCAGGTAGAGTATTTGTATTTGTTTGCTATTTAATAATAACTTGTCTTACTTATACTCCTATGCCTACTTATGACTAATGAGCTATATAAAATAGAATCGGATTTTCATTTGTTTAAAGTGCAGGTAACGTATGACTGGCAGGAAGTTTAATAGTAGTAGATATTCCTTTATACTTGCATATGATAATTAGAGAAACCTAAAATGGATTATACTCAGGCTACGTATATTTATTGGTGAAGTTTTTTTTGGAAGTATTAGTTGCTATTCCACTAAGTGTGATTTCAATACTTGTATATACATATGTATTAGGTATAGTATCAGATCCTGAAGTAATTTTTAAAAATATACTTAATGTAATTATCTCTTTTGCATCTGGAAGTTCTATGGGAATTTTTGCATCTATTATTGTATAAGATTTAAGTGTTTCTTACATAGTCTTAGCAATGATGCAAATTTTCTAATATATAGTTGGAGGTTTTGTAAAGAACTTTGATTCAATGCCAAAAATAATATACATACTTAGTTTTATAAGTGTATATAGATATACCTTTGAAAGCTTCATTAAGCTTGAGTTAAGAAATTGCGATGTGTCATGGCCTATTGATGCTAAAAAATAACTTGATGATTTAAATCTTAAAGACACATACTGGGAATCATAGCTATTTTTGTTAATCTTAATTATAATATATTTATTACTGACTCTTGTAGCATTTAAAGTAAAATATTCGTTAAGAAGATGATTCTGGTAGACAACTGCACTTAAATAATAAATTAAACTTTACACTTAAATATCATAATTTTTATAATAATTAACTAAATAAGCCATTCAACCAGAAGCTTTAAGGGCTAGATTGGGATTCAAACTTAAACTACTATATACTTCATTATTGTCACTTCTTTAATTACATTACTAAAAGAAATAAATCACACTGTTACTCCTTTGATCTTCTAAAATTATTCTGAAAGTCTTTTCTTTCTTTAAATGACTACAGTTAAGATACAATTATTAAGTAATAAAAAGCTAACTTTTACATAATCATAAAAAGGACTAATTTTAGTTTATAAATAAGTAGTTTAAACAAATGCAATATCTAATTTATTAATTTCAATAAAACTAGCTATAAAATAGATAATGTATAGCGTAAATGGTACACTAGAAACTCAAATTACTTACTTAAAAATAAAAAAAGAAATTATTAGAAGAAATATAAGATAATAATATCAAGCTATAAAGCCATACTAGAACTTATTATCATTAATAAGCATCTATCATATATACCATTTTAATAATCCTAAAATTCTATTTCACCAGCATATCTTAATTTAATAGCCTACTTAAATTTTAAATTTTTTAGGGTAGTTCAGCAAAAGAAAGCGTAAAAATGATTAAAATAATAAAAATCTTAAAATATTTAGTTAAACTAATAAAAATTAAAACTACAAATAAAGAGGCTTTTATTCATATCTCATTACTTATTTTAGTTCTATAAGTAATTTCTCTAAATTTAAAATATGTTTTATAGTTATTTGATTAAATCTCCTTTATAATCCAATTTTTAGAAATTTAAATTAGACAATAATTAAATTCTTAGATGTTATTCACCTTATTTTATCTATAATTTAATTTGTCATCTTTAAACTTTAAGAGTAAAAGCAGTCAAATTTTTAATAAATGACACTATTTATAAATTAAATGGGAGTATAAAAAGATTGAAAAATAAATAATGTAATTATGCAAATATCTTTTAAAGTTGAAGTTATTAATAAAAAACTAGTTTAAAGGATCTAAAAAGCAATGATAAATATATGATGAGCAATAAAGTATATAAACCATCTAAATTAAAATAAAGATTTGTTATTAAGTCTATTTAAAATAATATAAATCAATGGTATTTGAATATTAGGGAATTTAATAAGCTGAGTGCTATTAATAAAATAAGTAATTTAAGATTCCATTTTTCTTAAGTTTTAACTTTTATTAGTCTATTCGTATGGTACTAGACCTAGGATTTTGATATTCCACCAAGTGGAAATAAAATATTCTAGCCAGATTTTACTCGCTAATAACCTGTATGCTTAATCACCAAAAGTAATTAAACAAAAAAATTTTAAATTTATTTCAATGTATTAAGAAGTATATAGTTTGCAGTAGTCATCCTCTTAAGAATAAAAATGTATCTACTAATAAGAGAATAAAGATTTGCTTATTGTTTGACTAAATTGTATAAAGATAGATGTTTAAATGAGTTGAATATATCTAACTAGTTGATACTAAGAATTATTTCTTCTACTTTTAAATTAAAATAGTAAACTACTTAATCTTATTTCACTATGCGATTTATTTAGTAATAAAATGATAAATAATTAAAGAAGTAGCGTAGTTTAATCATAAAGGACTTATAAATTCTTTAATTAAAACTTAGCTGAAAGGAAAAAAATAATAAGTTATTAATAAATTATAGAGGCTATAAGTTAATAATATAAAGGCATTTAGCTAAGATAATTAATATCTAAAATTAAAAATCAAAAGCTATTATATTTTATTGCATAGAACAGTTTGTAACTTGTCTTATATAATCTTGGAAGCGTTAAAAATTTAAGATAGTATAATTAAATATAATGTTTCATACTTTTAACAGTCATTATTTCATTATTTTGTTTTTCAAATTACAATGTAATTTATATTAAAAAGCTTAAGAAAATAAAAAATAAAAATGCTGATATTCGTTAAAACGCTTAAGGAAAAACCTTTACGATAAAGTAAGTGAAGAAGCAACTATTTAAGAGATAAAGAAAGAAATAAAGGAAAAAGAATGCATCAACAGTAAAAATTGATAATTGGTTTGAAACGCAAAGCTTTTAATTATAAAAAAAATGTAAAGAACTAATATTTAGAAAAATCGTACTATTTTTATGAATATATTAGAATATTACTCTATCAATTAGAAATAATAGAAGCCCAATTATAATATAACTTAAATTTTAGAAATAAAAAAAGAAAAAACTAAATTTTAAACTGAAAGTTTACCAAAGAATTACTTTTTTTAGTAGAAAAGTTCTAAAAAGCAATTTTAGGAGAGGTATAATATATGAACATAAGTCCTTAATATTAAAACCTAGAATTTTTAAATTAAAGGAGGATTTGATTCTAAAATACTTGAAAATAAATCTTAAGAGGATCATGTATGTCTTATATGCTTAAGATGCTAGGAATTGTAATAAATGTAATAAATTATACTGTAATTACTGCTTAAATGGATATCAGAGGAAAATGAGGAAGAGAAAGAGGATAGGAATAGGAATGAGTATAAGTAAAAATGTTTTAATTTATATTAAGAATGCTAACTATATGAAAACAGTTTTCAGCAGATGCAAATAATGAGGTTAAGAGTTAAATGTTTACTGTGCAATAAGCAGAACTAATCCTTAGCAAAATTGTTTAAGCATTTAAACAAATGTAAGAATAGAAAGATCTAATGCTAAAATTGCAGATAATTGTTTTAGCTAAAAAAATGGAAAAATTATTAAAAGATATGTGCAAACAATCAATATGAATGCAATTTCTGTTAAAAGTTTGTTTCTTTCTCTTAATTGAATAATTATAAATGAGTGATGAATAAACTATAGCAAAAGCAAATTTAAATATAAGATTTTAGAAAAGTGATAGAAAGTATTCCTGGATATATGCAAATGACTAATAAATAAAATTACTATTGGAAGAAGTTTTAGGATATGGAGCTAATATGAGATTAATGGTCTTGTTAACTCGAATACTCGAATAAGCAAATTTGATTTGCAATAAATACTTAGATTTTCAAGAAAGAGCTCCTTGAAATTATAATTAAGCTTGAACATTATTATAAATGAGCTACTTAGGATATTATTCTTAGTTATTAAAATAAAGTAATCCTATTATTATAAATATAAAGCTATAAACATCTAACATTAAAAGTAGATAAGATATTAACTTTAAAATTATAGCTTACACATAGGACATACTTATAATTTAAAAATATAGCAATTCACTGCTAGTTTTTATCAGTATATGCAAGAAAAAGAATTACAACATTTAAGATCACTTAAAGAAATATAAATTAAATAAATTAAACAAGTATAAATAAGATATTGCTCAGATAGATATAAAAATCATTTTAATTATTTATTAAAAACGCACTTAAAATTAGTAATTCTATTAATTTAACTATCTTTCATATAATTGTTTTAGTAAGATACTTATAAGTAAATTTTCTTTGAGATAAGTTTTTAGTTCTGTAAATAGCAATTTACCTTTAAATATATGAAAAGTCATTAGCCTTACAAAGAAAATTATTCAAAAATATAAAGAATTAAAGAAAAAAAAATGGATTAATCTCTTCGACTCTCAAAAAATTAACTTAGAAACCTAAAGAGAAAAGCGGCAAAAGAAATTTAGAAAAAATAATAACAATAGGAGGAGTCAAGCTCTTCTTCAGAAGGTAAAGTTATGGTAGGATAAATAGAGATAAGTTAACCTAAAAACGAAACTAATCAAAAACTTTAAATTTAATTAGACCAAATGTAAAAAGTAATCTCAAATTATGAAGAAACAACTTACAACTTAGGCGAAAAAATACGGGAACTAATGAGTAATATAGAAGATTAGAACAACGAATTACTAATACTTAGAAGATAACTTATTTGTAGCAAATTAATAACGGAAGAATAACTCTGAACTTAATCATAATAAAATTTTAAATACGACACAAAAATGGAAATAGAAAAAATACCAATAGAATTAAAAACAGAATTAAATCCAGAAAAAGAAATGATTGATACAAGTTTCATTAAAAGATTAGAAAATATAGAAAATAAATTATCATAAAAAAGAACGAAATAAAGACAATAATACAAACTTTGTTGATGTTGCAAATCAAATCAACATATTTTAAAAAACTGTTGATAGTGAAAGAAAATAAACGAATAAGAGCAGAAAAGAACATGGAGACAACTCAATAAACTATGAATAACTCCAACAGGGATCTACAGATAAAAGCTTTTTGCAACACCACTTGAACGGTTACAGTGGTAACCTTCCACTTAATAAAAAGGTCGTGGATCACGCCCACGTTAAAAAAGCTGTCCGCAGGAACTGGTTGCAATTCCAGAGAATGCAAAACTCTACTAACTTTAAGTATATTATTATTATTATTATAAAGAATTAAAAAGATAAAATACTATATTTAACTCCTTAAAAAGCTAATAAAGATTTTAATGAATTTAATATGATTTTTAAATTTTGATATTAATCTAGAGTATTCCTTATGATTTAAAGATTTAAATTATAATCAAAGAAAAATAAATTTCAATATAATGATATAATTTTATAAATAATTAGCAGAAAATATGAATCATTAGTCTTTCACAGTTTTCTTTATCTAATTATTATTCTAGAAATCTTTCATGATTTATAAAATTTGCTATAAAAGTAACTCTATTTAATTTAAATTCTTATGGTTACTATAGCTATATAATCTAATTTCTTTTCTATTACATAAATTTTTTAAAATATCATTTTTATCTAGCATCATCTAGATTAATGTAAATTTAGAACTTTTTCCGTCAAAAACGTAAGCAGCCTTCATAATTTCTGGATATTTATCTTAAATCCTATTAAGATTAATAAATAAAATGATTATTATAGAGTCAGTAGTACCTTGTTTTTGAGCAGTTCTTTCAATATTTATATTTAATATTAAGAAAATTTTTTCTAATACTTCATGTCAAAATTCTAGTAGTCCAATGAGCCACACCTGTTTCTCCAAATGGGGAATCTACTTAATAAATTCTATACTCGAATCTTGAGTAAAATGCTCCAGTCTTCTTGAATAAGACCAAATAAGAATAAGTTTTCATGTCATTAATAGGCCCTTCAGTCAAACTTTTATAGTTCTAACAAAAACCTCAAGTAAGTCATGCTTATCTCTTCTGAACTTGTAAAACATTCTATGTGGTTACATATAGTGCAGATTACTAGCTTGCAGTATAAACTAACCATGATTATCTATTAGTTCTCCTGAACGTAGCGAAAATATATTTTATTATTTTGAATTATCAAAAATATTGGCAGATCTAACTAATATTATCTAACTAGATAAAAAAGATATTATTTATATCCTTTTATTAAGCGAATATATAACTAAAAATTATATAAAAATAGAATAAAATACTCTGATATGCTTTTAAATTAGAAAAAAGAAGTTAATCTTAACTCATAAATATGATTAATAAAACAGAAAATGTAGAATCTTTACATCTAATTAATAAAAGGCTTATTATCTATAAGTAATAATTAGGTATGACATCAGTTATATAGTTATTGATAAGCTTATTATAGCTAAAAGAATTAATTTTATTATGGTTAGTTTCATTAAATATCAAACATAGAATATATAAGCAAGCAGCTTAGATAATAAACATGTTATCTCTATAACGTCAGAACCTATCACTTTCTCTTGCTACCAAACCTTAAACTCTTAAGTTACCTATGCTCAACTCCTTTCCAGAATCAGAAGTCATGTAGTAGCTACTTTATGTCTTTCAATAAGATCACCCACTTAGCTTAGAAATGGTAACTCTGGATGGAGCAGTTTTCTACTTTTAACAAGATTCCTGGATTCTAAAGGATGTTTTTCAAAAAGAACAAATAGCTAATTAGCTGTCTATTAAAGCCTACAGAGGAATAGTGGAACTTATAAGAAGCTGAAGAGCTCATTTATTAGACTATTTCAGATATATTTAAAGTCTAGCATGACCCTGAACTTAGACATCTGGCCTGCAAACTTGGATTGGTAACTAGAATTCTAGAGAGATTAGGATCTTTAGCTAAAGAAAAGCCACGAAAGTATGTATAAGATATATAGGAAGAAGAAGAATAGGGAAATCAAGGAAATCAAGCTTCCAAAATAGAAGTAGACAAAAGTAAGCCTAGAAAGGGAGTAGGGTATAAAAGAGAAATTTGAGGGTTGAACTAAAGATGGGATGTAGATACTTTTTTAAAGAGTAAAAAGCAGAAGAATGAATAGATTTCTACTTTAATAAGGATACTCACTAATTTCATAAGTTCTCCTTAATGGAAAGCAGATGAGGAAATAATTAACTAGTTCTGTTGTAGTGCTTTATAGAAATAAATCTTGGCTCTGGAAGTCTTTTAGATATAGGTAAAGAGTAGGAACTAATTATGTCCATTTTAGGGTTTATAAAGGCAGTAGCGAGTAAAGCTTCGATGTTTGTAATATTGGAAGACTTAGATAGTCATTACGAACCTAAATAAAAGTCTTCAGTTTCAACATTACTATCTAATGCAAATGACTTAGCTAATATATTTATGAAGTGCTTAAAGAACTGGGAGCAGTAATAACTTAAATAGTTAGCTAGAGAAATCTAATAAACTTTCAAACAAGTTTAAAAGGGCTTGCTAGAAGATCCCTAAGAATAGTTAGCTGATATTCAAGAAGTTTTGAAGCTTCCTCTTAGTGAAAAGTATAGGTTTTTACTATAAGATCTTAGATTTGATTATATGTAAGGATATAAGCATCATTACGCCTATATGGCTTAAAGAAATAGAACTCCTCCTTAGGCTAAAATGATTATATTATCTTAAGAACTAGCTGATTTATCAGGAGCTCTGCCATGTGAACATAAGAATTCTATTTCCATTAGAGTTTATAAAGAAAAGGTAGATTTTATGAAAGCAGTAGTAATGGGAAGCTCAGGAACTCCATATGCCCATGGGGCATTTGAATATGACATTTTCTTCGAAGATAACTATCCTATTGGACCTCCAAAAGTAAATTTGGAGACTACTGGAGGTGGATAAACTAGATTTTACCCTAACTTATATAGTTGTGGTAAAGTTTGCTTGAGCTTATTTGAAACTTGGAGAGGAAATGACAGTGAAAATTAGAGTCCTAAGCTTTCCGCATTACTCTAAGTTTTGATGTCTATATAGTCAATTATTATGTCTGAAGAAATTTACTTTAATGAGACAGGGTTTGAAGGTGAAGCAGGAACAGAAGGAGGAGAAGCGAGAAACGAAGTATACAGTAATATAGTTAGGTACTCAAACATAAGATTATCTATGATAGACTAAATGAGAAATTCAAGCAAAGGATTTGAGACTGTAGTAAAACGTCATTTTTACTTAAAGTAGTTTGAAATTTTGAAAGAAGTGAATGAATGGTTAGAAATAGCGCAAACAAGGAAGGCAAGTTATGAAGGACTAGTAAGTTGTCATAACTATAATTGGACTAGTAAGTTCAAAGGAGGAAAATAAATTTGCGTGAAATTTCTTAAAGAAGCTATAGAGGAGTTAGAAGGAGAGTTTGGAAAGTTAGAAGCTCCTTCTGGAAAAGATGTCATAAGATATTTAAAAAAATAAAGAAGCAGAAAATGAAGAAGTAGATAAAGGAAGGTGAGAATTTAGAAGACGTTGATGTAAGTTCAGATAGAAAAGAAGTTAGTAGAGAGCTTAATGTAGAAAATGAAGAAGTAAAAGACAGATGGTCAAGATATATAGGAGCAATGGGAGTAGAAGCAGTAGCAAAATAAAGCAAAAAAAATATTTTGATATCAGGTTTAGGAGGATTTGGTTTGAAATAGCTAAGAATATAGTGTTTGCAGGGTGCAAAAGATTAGTTTTACATGACACAAAACTAGTAAGGATGAAAGATGTTAGTTCATAGTTTTTCTTAAGAGATGACTAAATAGGATAGAGCAGAGCTTAGGCAAGTTTATAAAGAATTTAGTTATTGAATTATTATGTGAAAGTAGAAGCTACTACAGAAGGTCTTGAATAAATGGGATTTGAGTAGTTCTAGTGCATAATTTTGACAGATAGTAAAAATATTGAAAATTTGGATGGCTTGTGTTATAAGAATAACATACCTTTGATTGTTGTAGATGGTTATTAAGTATTTGGTAGAATATATACTAACTTTGGTTAGAAGGTTGAAGTACAGGATAAGGATGGAGAGAAACTATAGGAATTTGTGATAGAAAGCATATCGAGAGAAGAAAACTGAGTAATTACTCTATTGAAAGGATCTAAGCACAATCTATAGGAGGGAGATATGTGCCTTCTAGCATAATTATAAGGTATGGGACAATTAAATGATTCATTGCAAAAATGTGTTGAAGTAATAAATACTCACATAATTGAAAAGATGATGGGAGCTGAGAATGACCTTCGTGACAACACTTTCTGGTTTTATGGCTAGGAACAAGTTCCTTTCCTGTCGCTGAGAAAGTCCCTGGTCAGAGTCATTTCTGAAAAAAACGCTGTCTTTGAGATTATCCGCTCTTGGTAGGGGCTTGAAGCCTGGCTGCTCATAGCGATGGAGCTCCCTAGCAACTGTGCCTGGAGCACAACAGGATATCCCCGTTATTCCATAAAAAGAGTGTCGGGTCGTACATTCGGAAAGGAGTTTCCGGTCCAAAAACTTTTTTAGTTGAAATTAATTAATTAATTAAATACTCACACCTTCAGAATCGAATTCGATAGTCGATTGTTAGGAGAGTATTAAGGAAATGTAATAATGAAATAAGTTAAACAGAAAATAGAAAAAATTCAGTCCATTTAAAGAGGCAATGTCACAAAAAAATGTATGATGGAAATCTATACACTTCTGACTTTAAAAAAATGCAAAATTGGGATATGTCACATGTAACTTTCTAGGCTTTAGAAAAGATGATGCCTGAACCTTGGAATTTAAAATAAGCAAATGAGTTTGTTGAGATTTGCAAAGAGGTTGCTCAGCAATAGTCAATTTAGGTTGAGAAGCAGCATGAGAAGTTTTGGAAATAATTCGCCTTTACATGCAGAGATGGGTCTTATAATCCTTTATGTGCAACTCTTGGTGGAATAGCTGCTTAGGAAATAGTAAAGTCTATCAATTATAAGTATATCCCAATATGTCAACTGTTCTATTTAGATTTTGTGGAGGTTCTATCTGGAGAAGGTTATGAAGAAGGAATAAGGACTCACTTACAAAAGTGCCAAAAAAATAGAGACTATGGGTTGTAGGTTTGCTTAGGCTAAACTACATGTGAAAATCTTAGAAAAGTGAAACTGTTGATGGTAGGATGTGGTGCTATAGGTTGCGAGTTATTGAAGAACTATGCAATGCTTAATATAGGAACTGAAGGTTAAATAGTAATAACAGATCCTGATGTTATTGAGGTATCTAATCTAAATAGATAATTCCTGTTCAGAGAAAAGCATCTGAGAAAGCCAAAATCTTCTACAGCAGCAATTGCTATGAATGGAAGTCTCAAAAATCATATCATAGCTAGAATTGATAAAATCCATGAAGGTACTAAAGAAATATTCACAGAGAAGTTCTTCCAAGAGTTGTCAATTATAACAAATGCTCTAGATAATGTCTAGACAAGAAGATACATCGACTCAAGATATGTTTCAGCTAAAACAGCCTTGATTGATTCTGGAACTTTAGGACCAAAGGATATATCTAGGTAATTATCCAAAATAAAACAGAATCTTATGGTTCTTAATAAGATCCTGTAGAAGAAAATGAAATTCCTGTTTGCACTCTAAAAATGTTCCCTGAAGAAACTTTGCACTGTGTAGAATGGGCTCGTGATTTATTCGGTAAATGGTTCACTACTCATCCTAAAGTTTTCAACAAAGTTGTAGAAGAGAAAATTCCAAGTCAATAAGACTTACAAAATCTTAGAATAGCAATCAAAAATTAAAAAAGCGCTCACTAGACTTCAATGACTGCATTCAATATGCAAGGAAAAAGTACTAGAAGCTCTTTGTAAATGACTTCAGATAATTAATCACTGTCTATCCTTTAGACGCTAAAATTAAAGAAGGAACTCCATTTTGGTCTCTTCCAAAGCGTCCTCCAAAGGAACTTGCTTTTACACCTGAAAATGAATATTGCTGCAGCTTCATCTGAGTTTACGCTTCACTATATGCTAAGGTATACAGATTGCCTGAACAAATCAGAAATGCTTAAGAGAAGCTTAGTATAGGATAAGCTGCTCTACAGTATGTATAGCCAGAATTTATACCAAATGAAGGAGAAAAGTAATAGGAAAGTATGTCTGAGCAAGAGGCTTGCTAACTTATGAATGAACTTGAAACTCTTCTTAAGCAATAAGCTTCACAAATGATACCTGAAGAATTTGAAAAGGATTCAAATTTCTATATTGACTTTATCCATGCTGCTGCTAACTGTAGAGCTTTGAATTATGTTTTGTAGCCAATGGAATGGATATAAGTAAAACTAAAAGCTGGTAGAACTATTCCAGTATTGGCTACTACAACAACAGCTATTGCAAATTTACAAACTGCAGAGTTAGTCAAAACTGTAAAAGGTTGTGATGTAGGAAAATTGAGAAACTCTTTCTTGAATGTTTCAGTTCCTAGCTTGTAATGTAGTGAGCCAGGAGCAGCTGAAAAAATAAAGCTGAATGAAGAATTCGTGGTAACAGTTTGGGGTCGGTGTGAAGTAAGTTTAGGAAAAGATATTACATTGAAGCATATTGGATCATCTAGAATAGACTTACAAGCTATTTTCAAGAGATGCTCTTTATGGAGCTAAGTCAATCCTTTTGAAGGCACTTAAAAACGAGAAACAGTTAAATTAGAAGGTAATGGATGTATGCGAAACAGATGAAGATTACGTAGATCTTACAATCACATTTGCTTCCTTTTAGGAAGGAGAAGTTCTGTAAGGAACTCCAATAGTGAGAGTTTAGTTGAAAGACTGATTTGTTAATTATTTGTAATAAACTAAATAATGCTTTATTTAAAAATGTCTCTACTTTTCACCTTCTGTTTTTTCTGGAAATATTAACTGTCTTATAGTATTTGAGTTATTAATCTTTTACAGTAAATGTATACTAACTATGATATAGTTGCTCTATAAGTTGGTTCTTGGTTGTATAGACAATATATGCTGATAATAATGAACCGTTATTGGCTGTATAGGAGTGACTTTATAGCTTTGTCTTATTTAGTTTGTAAGAGTGATATAAGTATATTAGGTAGTTATGATGTTTTTTTATAAAAAAGATATAAATACTTATTTTAACTTTCTTTATTGTTGGTTATTTTATTTTTCGTTTATTTTTATATTTTTCTTTTTATTTTAATTAGTTTATCTTATTTTCTATAATATAAACAAATGCTAATAATTTCTTTATAGATATAAATTAGCATAATAATTTAATTTTTTAATTAAAATTAATAAGAAAATATTATAAGTTTATTTCATAAAGTTCGTTTTGCTAAATGTATAAAGTATAATGATTCATTTTTGTATAATTAGATTTTATAACTATTTAAATTAAAAGCTTTTTAAAATCTCTATAGTTGGATATGTTTAACTTTAGTAATTATTATTCCTATTTAACCTAGTTATTAGTAAGATTTAAATCTAAAACTATTATTAATATATAATGATATTATTTAGAAGTAATAGATTACAAGGAAGATATTTAGTTGGACTGTTAATTTAGGCTAATTATTATTGTTTTGATTCAGATTAAGTTTGTAAAAAGGATTGGTAAGTATAAATTGTTTCTTTGCATATTGGTTTTAAATAAAAATAAGGTTTTAGCTAATATATTATTAATCTCTTAATTTTAAGATACCAAAGGAGTTAATAAAATTCCTATTATAACTTGCAAAAGACTCTCAAAGTTCCATTTTAAAATGTTAAATCAATAAAAAATAATTGCATTCTTTAGATTTCTACAACAAAGAACCCGAAAGAGTAAGTAATTTAAAATAGCTTAGCTTAAGGTAAAGAATAATAAATTATGAGATAATTATAGTTTAATGAGATAAAATTATTATATAATTCATTTTTTTAATGGTATCTGGCTTCTAGTAGACCGAGTAGGCAATCCGGTGCAGTTATGTCTTCATTGCAAGTACTCTTGCAATAGATGCAACCAACAAGCAAGTAAGGACAGGCCCATTGTGTGATAAGCCTAACTTGTTTGATGATTCTCTCTATCGATACGAGAGGTTGACTAGAGGGAACCTAAATCCAAATCTCTGAGTTATCCTGATTTTACATGTCGCTATTCTGATCAGAAATTAGAAAATAACAAAGACATAAATGAGATTCAAATAACTTTTATTTAGAAGAATTTAACCTAATTGGGTCATTTGACACAAACAGTGGAATGTTCTCTAACTCCAGCCTTTGGAAGAATTACAAGAGTTTAAAGAGTGAAGACAGACAATTTCGATTATAAAAACGGAGAGAAGAAGATAAGTATCAAAGAGACCAGATGAAGATAGAAACATTTCTAGACTATCATTAATAATTAAATTTTGTTTCTTTATTTTTTCGTGGTGAAGCAAACAATGGTGGTACTACGCTAATTTAATTAATTAATTTATATAAAATGTTTTCATAAAGGGTTAGCCATTATTTTACCAAAATAAATGTAATTATGGAATAAAATTAAATTACTTAATATAGAAAGTTATAGTTTTAACTAGTCAATCTTTAAGTTATGTGACTTATCTATTTTTATCAGCTCTAATTCAAAAATTATAATTAAATATTAAAATTCATTTAATTATGAAATTTTCTAGTGTATTTGAATATTTGAAAGATAAAAAAGATTTAGCCATTATTAATGATAAAAAGTAAGAATGTGAGTTAAATAAGATAGAGAATAAATTACCATAATATACATTTAAATATTTTTAAATAGAATGACTTATCTTATTTTTTTCAGAAAAGGTACTTGCCTTTTCTGTTGGTGAATTCCATTTTATTAATCTTTTTGGTTAATTTTAAATATATAATGCTATAAAGTGAAAGTGTAAAATTTTGTTAATAATGTGAATAAATGTATTTATTTTGCTTTAAAGCAATAAAATAGCATAACTTTATTTATTTTTTAGGAAAGGGTCATAATATACCTATTCAATGAGTTTTTAATAATAAATATCTAAGCTTATTAATTAAAGCTTCTTGGATTTCTATTCTTTTAATATAATAGCATGATTTCCATTTAAAAGGTATATATTCATCAGCTAGAACATTTTTGATTTTAATGAAGTAATTTTTGTTATTTAGTTTTTCAAACATCATTTAAATAGCTAAATTAAAATTTGACATTATTAATAAGAAATCTTCCATAAAAAATTTTATTCTAGTTATGAAGGTAAACATTTCAAATAAATTTCTTAAATTTTTCCTTTTTTATATCCTAGTAATTTATTTTTTATAACTATCAAAGGTTTAAATTCCTCTTTAAATGAAATCATTCATACTTCTACTTGGAAAAACCAAAAAGAATTATATTTTACTAAAAAGAAATAAACTAAAGCTGCTTAGTTTTAAGCCTTCTTCATCAAAATCATAGCTTTAGAATCGCTAATGGCTATTAGCTTAATCTTTATTATTAATTTAAAATAAAAAAGCTTAAGAACTTCTAAATCATTAAATCATTAAAATAACTGTTCGCCTTCCGGCTTAATTGAAGTTTTAAATGCATAAAATCTCCTTTCCTGCATGTTTGCTCCTTGTGCTCTTTTTCCTGGACTTCTCTCTTATTAATAGTCTGAGTTAAGAATTTGTTTTTTTCCAGATTTTCCCATTTCCCGATGGGAAGAATTCCGTCGCTCGTCATTTCAGTTGCTAATAGTTAATATTACTCCAAATATTCATTCTTATTCTTTTCTATTGGGGACATTTTCGCCATAGATGTCAAGTGCTGTTGCAAATGTAACATCTTTTCCTTGCTCTAGGAAATATCTTTTCTTGTTTCTCTATTTCCATTGGAATTCCTTAAGAAAGCTTCTACAGGTTTTCTTCTATTATTTTAAGTCTGGAATCTAATTTTACTCAGTTTTTCTCGTCTTGCTCTTGCATTACTCAAATATCATTCTCTAAATTTTAAATTGACTCATAGACTCCGACTTTAGCTCTTCAGTTTACCATATGGACTTCGTCATCATCTTCATGGTTTATCATATCCTGACTTATTGTAAAAATCTCTTCCTTCTGGGAGTTTAATTCCTCTTCGAGTTTTTTTTATGTTTCTAATAAGTAGATGAATCAGCTGTTTCATCTATTCAGAGTTCATTTGTTCTATTTTAATGTTGTCTAAATCAAAGGTAATAGGATCTATATTAAATTATCGCACTTTACCTTCTTCGTTTATTTTTTATTTCTTCGTTATTATTTTTATCGATTCAGTTGAGTGGTCTCTTTTTTTATTTTTCAATGGAGGCGTTGAGAGCTGTGTCAACTTTTCTGTTCTGAATTTTTGTCTCAGTTCCTGCTTGTCCTTTGATGGAAGAAGTCCGCTTTATTTTAATTTGTAGGATTTAGTATTTTTTATTAGTTCTTCTAATTTATTTTGTTGCTCTGGTTATTTTTATTAAGAAGAGGGTTAAGTTGAAGAAGACGTGGTGAGAATATTTGCTTCTGGTTTTCTCTCCTGTTCTGAGGAGGTGGTAAAAAAACCCTTCTTGAAGCCAGCCATTTTATATTATTGCTTAAGAACTTCTATTGTTATTTTACTAAAAGAATTTTAAACTATATATTTATTTCAGCTTACCACTATTCTCTTTTCTACTTTGCTAAATTATTTCTAAGAATTATTTATCTTTTCCTTTAAATACTAGACTATTTTACTATTGGAAATATGTTTCATATAGATTTACTTCTTACATAATAAACATCTCATTCAAAAGAATTTTATTTAGCAAGGCTAATTTTGCTGCTGCTATATATCTTTCAGCTCTTTAATTACTTTTAGAGGTTCATTTATATTCCCTTTCTGTTTATTACTTTGTTTTTTTATTTCCTTTATATAAAAATTTAGATACTTTAGAGAAAATAAAAGTTAGAAATAAAAAACCAGAATTTTATACTGAAAAGGGATAAATAAATAGAATATCGCTTCGTTAAAGTAAAATTTATTAGTATAATTTCTTAGTATTAGCTTTGATTTTAAGAATTACTTAGTAGTTTTAATAGTTAAAATATTATTACTCTACTTATCAATGTAAACTATTTATTATGAAAACATTTATCAGCATGAATTTAAAGATGCAGCAGTTTTTCCTATTTTAACTATCTTGATAGCCTTAATATTTAAGTCTAGAATCAATGCCCACTTATCGTAATTATTCAATTTTGAAACCCCACGTTGATTTATTCTAAATTGCTTCTGAAAATCTTTCCTAATCCTCCTTTAATAGTTAAGTTTAAATAAGGTTTTACTTTCTTTCCGTAGCAACAAAGAATATACTGAACATTTCTTTGTTAGCCTTTCACATTGCTATATATATCAATTAGAGTTTCCCACAAAATTCTAACATAGTTTTCGTTATAAAATCCAGCAGCCTACTTTATCTCTCTTGTTGTTACTATATTTATTCAATCAGCTGCTTCAGATGAAGAAATTTAGTCTGTTTTGTCATTTTGCGTATTTTAATAACCTTTTGGAGCTTACTATTCCTCTTATAACTCATATGATACTAAACACAATTCTTAAAAAGATAGTTTAAAGTCTAGGAAATTTATTTTTCCATCGCACTTCATATCATACGATTCAGCTATATTCTTTATCTTCTTCTAACTAAAAGCTTAGATTCCGAATTAACTCAGAAACTAATTTATTATTGCAGAAAGTTCTTCAGGTTCTAGCAGTCCAGAGTTATCAACATCAACTATTTTGTAGAATTTTCTTGCCAATTCACTAAATTTTTTCTCCTATGAATCAATTTTAAAGTTCCCTTTTATCTAATGATTCCAATAAAATTAAATTATCAATCTCTGAAATCCTTTTAAAGTACTGCTGCATAAATAAAACACAGTAAACGCTTTAAACCCATTGAATTAATTAAGAATAAAAATTATTAGATTTCTCTAAATAATTATAAATGGCTACTTCAAAATCATTTATCTATTTTCAACCAAATCTACCATCTACTATAATTCTATTTTTCTAAACTAAAACTTATTAAATCCATTTCTTCTGTCTTTCTTCCTTCAGCAACTTTAATTAACTCAAAAAGATTAGCTTTACTGTATTTAAAGCCGTTGGTTTGATTTAAATTAAGATGACTTGCATAATATTTATATTAAGTTTTAATTTACCTTTATTCTTAATTAAAAATGAGCAATTTATAAATTAGAAATAGGTAATAGTTATAATAGCAGACTTTAAAGGCAAAGCTTATTTTCTAAATATCAATAGTTTCATTACAAATGAGAAATCATTATGCTAATTTATCCTGTCTAGTATCTACCTAATGGATAGCACTTTATTACAAATCTGCTTGATTATAATTGAACAATATAAATTAGATAATCGATTATAAATAGTAAAATATAAAGGAATTTAAAATAATTTAGTTTTTTATTTCAAACTTTAGATAAATCAATAAAGTTCTACATAATAAATCTGATAAAGATATCAATGAAGACTAGTTTTGTTATAATATTTCATTGAATAGAAAAAAGATAAGAAATAGTTTTTGCTTTGTATTTACCTACAATAATTAGCTTATTTATTAGATAGTATTCTCATAAAATTGATAGACTTCAATCATATTATTTTATAATATTAATATAGGATATTAAGTAATATACCTGCTTTTGGTTTAAGTGTAGTACAATTAAATGATTTAAAATCTAAAATATTAGTAAATGAGGTATTAAAGAAAATTTATGATATCTATAGGAAGCTTAATGATATAATTAACTAGGTTTAATTTTACAATTAAATGAGTTCCTCAATTTTTTGATACACTACTGTTTCTTCTTAACACTAAAAAATTAAAATTTACCATTTTGCTTGCTAGTTTCTAGTACTCTTGTTGATTTTTATTTTATTTAAGCTTTTTTTTGACTTATAAAATACCTATCTGATTCTTGAGCTGCTTATAGAGTTTGCTTTGCTAATTATTCTTATTGACTATTTAATTCCTATAATTTTTTTATGTCCATTGCTTGGCTTTGAGGAGATATTCAATTGTTTTCCTAAACTTAAAAATTACTAAATTGAGTCTTTCTACATTAATAGCAAATTTCTTACTCAAAGACCAGGCCATTCTTTCTAATTTCAAACCAATTTCTGCCAACTTTTATGAACAGTTAGTAGGGTTTATTTCACGTAAGGATGATTTATCGCTTAATTAATTTACAAGTCTAGAAATACAAGTAATGACAGTTGACAATATATCTTCAAGATTGCTTAATTTACATTCCTGCTGTTCTAATTTTTTAGTGCTAGTTAAGACTTTGGTTTCTATTTCTCTCCTAGAAAAGTTTTAATTTTTATTTAAATTGGAAGAAAATTTTAATTGCTATAGTTCCTAAGTTAATTATTCTATTTGGTCATGGCGCTACTTTATTTTATTATGATGTTCTTCTCTAGTTTGCTTCAAATTTTCAGCAGTACTTTCTAAATAATTAAGATGTGGAAGCATTTCAGCTATGTTGTTTATGTTTGTTACATCTGATATTTTTTTGAACATTTTATCCTAGCGTCTCATATACTCTTGGTTTTTTTGCAATTCTTCATCTAAAACTTGATCTAACTTTTCTCTTTCTTCCTACTTAGTTTTAGTTTGACTTAACTTTTCTTCTAGCTTTTTTCTTTTTTATTCTAAGTCTAATTACTTTTCCTTTTCACAGATTCCTTAGAACAAAAAATATTCTTTTAATACTTGTTGATTGCTTCCTTGCAAATGGTGATTCAGTATTTTATTAGAGCTTTATTCAAGCAATTCTTTTTGCCTTTCATTAATTTTTTCTGTCATTTATCTTTTCTTAAGTGTAAATCTTTGAATTTCTTCTTAAATATCAATTTATTTTCTGTATAGTTCTTATCTTATATCAGATATTGGCTTTTTAATTTCTGCTATCTCAGCTCTTTTTTGTGTTATAAGATGCTACAGTCTCTGCTATTAGAATACTTCATTTTCAACAGCAGCTTGCATTTAAATATACCTACTTTCAATTTCTTCTAAGCTTTTTTATCAGAAAGTAGATTCAGATTTAATTTATCCTAAATTTTGGATGATTTCTAGAATCTTTTTATTTTACTGCTCTTTTATTTTTCTTTCAAACTTTAATTTGCTATGAATATTTTTTATGCTGACCACCTATTTGTGCATTACTTAGAGATGATCAGTTATGTTTCTAGAAGACTCTACTCTTTTTATCGTTCTTTATAGAATAAAAGGAGATCCTTAATATAGCTACCTTAACTCTTCATCTGCTTGCTATTTTGCTTCTTCGATAAAAGCGAAATTGGAGTCTTCTTAAGTTTCGCTATTTTTTAATAGAATATCAGGAGATCTTCTGCCAGTGTATGTAAGCAACTTTTTCTTCTAGATCTTAGGACTATTTTAAAAGCTTTGCATTAACTATTGCTTCTTTTATTTCTTTACCTTTATCTTCGGAAATTTAGTTTCAATTTCTTTAGTAAAAGATTAATTTTCAAACTAGATTTTAGAAGAAAGCTTAGAAAACTAAGATTTACTAAAAGGAGAAGATTCCCCTATTTGACTTTTATTAATCTACTTAGGTACATCAACTTAAGTTAACTTAAAAGTATTATCATTTTCCATTTTGTCTAGTTATTACTTTATTTGTTTATTTTAATAGCCAAATTTATTTATATACCATATACTAGGCTATTTTCTCTTACCCTATTTTCTAATTGATATTACACTGTATGATGAACATCCTAAATATTAATAGCTATTATTTTTAATTATTTCTTACTATTAACCTTTTGGCCATTTCTATATATATTTTAAGTTATTACAGATCTTCTATTAAACTTATCTTCCTAGTTAAATAATTCCATTTGCCTAATAAAATAAGCTAGCAAATTTATTGATATTTACTATCTTTATAAACTGAAAGCTTCATTCTTAGCTATACACTTCCTTATACTAGCCTAGAACTGAATCCTTATCCTATCAAATGAATCTTATTTTCAATAAAGTATTTTGCTTCTATTAACAGAACAGTTTTAATAATAGAAATGTAGAATGAAATATTAGTCTATGATAGATCTTCATTATTAAAAGATTAACTTCAAAATTAAAGTTTAATCATATCTTTCAGCTAATTAGATCAATTATAAAAGCTTAGCTACAAATGTAAAAATACTAAACTTTATTAAGAAAGCATATTATCTGAGTGGCTAATCCTAGCTCTACTTATTTTAATGAGTTAAATAATAAAAACTAGAAGTTATGTAAGATCATTGTTCTGAAATTGATAAGTTAAGAAACAAAATTTAAAGCATATAAGAATTAAAAAATACTTTAGTTCTTAAATTACTCTTAAAGTTATTATTGCTAATTATGGTAGCTATCTTTCTTATAATGCTATTACTAATTATTTCTCTCAGGACTAAGTAATAAGAGAACTGATGGTTAAATTACTAATTAATTGACTTATAAGTTATATTATATTCAGCCCTCATTAATATTATGATAAATGATAGCTCAATTTTAGATATACTTTTAACTAATTCTATTTTGTAAATATTTTACTATTATAGTCTTTTATTTATCGCAGCTTAGATTGACATGTCTCCTTCGATAATTTATTTGAATTATTAAAATCAAAGAAGTTAACTAATATAGTATTAAAATAGCAAAGCACTTTAATATATAGAATAGCTTACACTCTATTTACTTTAAGTGTAATAGCTATCAACTTTTGACTATTTTAAGGTATTTTACTGAGTTATTAAAGCTTAATAGCATTATTAGTATACTAAATATATGCTAAAATAGTATTATTTTAGAGACTTAAATGTTTAACCTTCTTTCTATATTAGTTTAAACTTAATATTCTTGACTGAGTCTAATTCCCTCACTATTTTTGAATCTATATAAATAAATTAAAGAACTAAGCTATTAAGTTATCCTATGCTATTAGAATGCTCTATTGGAAAGATAAGAATATATTTATGGAAATAGCCTTTTTTACTAGTAAACTAACCAATTTAGAGTAGAAAGCACTATGTTTTATAATAATTATAATCTCATATGCTAGATATGCAAATAGATGTACCTGTAGTACTTAAGGTGTATTTGCTTAACTTAGAATAAATTAAAATGAAAAAGCTTTATTATTGAATACTTCTATTATGATAGCTGCTTAAAAAAACAATAATCAGATTATTTTGATGGTAAGCTGGGTATTTTAACGTAATAACTAGTGTAATTGATCAACTGAATATAATATTTTTGCTTATATAGAAGACAAATTTAGTGTTTTGTGAATAGATTCAATTTAATAATTAAAATTTCTCTTAACTAGAAATTAATTTTTTAAGATCTCTGACTGTTTAAGTTGCTATACTCAATATATAAAGTATTTAAAGACGAGTAGTTTATAAGAGCTAAATATTTCTTTTAGCCATATAATTAACTGATAAAAATACTTGGCTAAATTAATAAATGAATTACAAAGTATCAGCTATTTAATAATAGCTATATGTTCAATTATCTAAATATGAATTTTATGGTTTATTTTAATATTTTTATTATTAAAAGTAGAAAGCAATTCTTAATTTTAGACTGACATGAAGATTATTTAGTATAAAGCAAGAAGTTTAATGAAACAAGAAAAGACAAATAGTATAAAAATAATTTTAGAGTAAACTGATTATTAAACAATCTATGTCATTTCTACTGCTTATTTTCTTTGTATACCTTTTTGCATTCTTTCCGAATTTAGTGACCTATATTTATTATCTAATTTCGCATTTTTTCAAGCCAACCTTGATCACTAAAGGCTTCTTGGCAAAACTAGCTTTTTAGAAAAAGTTGATCTGAAACTCCGTCATAATTATTGTTTAGGTAGTTAGAGTAATATCCTGAATCAATATCTATGCTTATAAGTTTCGATTCCTCATTGTATCTACCCATAAATGCAAAGCTTTTCACTACGAATGTTTAAAGGATGCTTGCAAAGATTTTAAGATTTCCTATTTTTTATTCTTCTTACTGTTTTATTAATTTAGCTTACATTGGCTGCAAGCAAATTATTCCAACTAGCACCTTAGTAAAAATAAAAAAAGAAATAAGCATTGTTTATGTATTTTTACTATTCTAAGAACTTTTATAAAATCTACACTTCTCATAGTTAGTCAAATAATTCTCTGGAATTTAAGCATGATCTGCTAAAAAAAGATAGTTAAAGAAATTAATTAAGATGTTAGGAAGCTTTTTAGCCTCTTTACTCAAAATATCTAATAATATCTCTATATACTCTCTTAAATATCCTAACTATTGACTCTTAAATTTATACATCTTATCTTTATTCAAAGCCTCTTAACTTTATGGTATTTCTAAGTTATTTAATAAAATTAAGAACTTTATATGAGGATTTTACGTCAAATCTTTAATAATTTTTCTAAATATCTTTAAAAGCCATTTCATGGTAATTTCTTAATGGAATTTTATTATAAGTGATCTATCAGAACATGAGGATATCATTTAAAAAGATTTTTCTTCCATTTGTTTTAGCAATTACTACTTTTTCTATTCTTTAAGTTATTTCTTTTGTTGTATTTCCTAAATTTACTTCTCGTTTATTTATTATTATTAAGTTTCCCACTCGTTAAACTTCAAAATTTTCATCTATTGTGATTCATAAAGAGCTGATCCTATTTCGCAGCTCTATATTTGGAAAGCTGATTAAGGATATTCGAAGTTGATTGGACTCGCATCTTCTTGCTTTTTTTCAAAAGATTTTAATAAAGGAGATTTACTAGCAGATTTAAATTTTTTTTATATGATTAGATTTGATGGACGAGACATTTTATAATAACTTCCCTGTCCATTTACTTGGCTCTCAACGTTATTATTAATTAAATTTTCTTTTTCCTCTAGATTTCATTTCGTTTTAGTTTGATTATCTAATTTAAAATTATCTGAAGGTATTTTATTAATAATCTATGAAGTTTAGCTTTATATATTTAGGTTTAATTTTAAAGGACTTTAAATTTTATCGAATTTCTAATAGTATTATATATTTTTTATATCCTCGTCTTTATAATCCTCGATTTCTTCTTTTTCAGCATAAGATTTAACTTATGATTTTTTAAACTACTTTTATTTATTAACTAGTTTATTTTAGCAGCAAATCTTATCGAATAAATCAATAAAATCCTAAGATTAATTGAGCTCTATACTTTAATTTTTTGTTTTTATCATTTATGTCTTCATTTTGTTTTTCCTTCTTCTAATAGGAGAACTTGATTCTTAGTTTTAATAAATTACTTTTTACAGCTTTAATAGTAATCCTTCTTTTTCTTCCTTTTTAATAAATGACTAATCTTCATAATTGATGCTCTTATCTAATGCTTTTTAGGTTTAAATTATTTCAAAAGACCTGTCTTATTCTTAATATTTATTAGACTATTTTTTTAATTTCAAGTTATATTTATTGAAATCAACAGTTTTTAAATTTTAAGTAGATTTGTTTAAACTTTAAAATTAGCTTTCCCTTTTATTATATTATTTAGCAGTTATTTGCTAAGGAGGAATCAACATTTAATTCTATCTTTTTCTTTCAAAGGAAAATTAATTGTTATCAATAATCTAATTAGCCTTATTTTGATGTATTTTAATCGGATTTTATATATGAATTTTGCTTCTTCGTTATAAATCCTCATCCTGTTTATTTACTAAAAGTTAGAGAAAAGACTATTAATCTTCATCTTATTGGGTCTAGTATTACCGTTAAGGAGAGATTCTGGATATTGGAGTTTTATTGCCAGAATAATCTTAAGATTTTTTTTTGTTTCGATTTACTTTACTCCTTCGAATATTTTACTGCTTAATAAGCGGCTCCAACTTAATATCTCTTCCTTAGCCTTAGCATGAAGTATCGTTTTGATTTTATTTTAGACCTAAATCAAAAGAAAGATCTAACTTGGCATTAAAGCTTAAATCTCTCTTTTACTCACTGATCTCAGTAAAATTTTGGATTTGAAAATAATCTTATAGTCTTTTTTTATTTAATTCAAGCTAGAACTAAATAGGATTGTTGCTTTTGAACGTTTTTTTCTTAAGAGTCTAATTCCTTTCCTATAATCCACTATCCATTGGTTAATTAATATCAGGATAATCTTATTAGGCTTCTTTAGCAAAATGGATAGACTTATTAAATTAACCTTTCATTGCCTAATTTTAAGAAGTTGGATACTATAAATTAAGATGCTACTAGGCTTAAAGCTTAGTTTTTTCACGTCTAAATTATAAAATACTTTGGCTGTGCATCTTGAAATATACTAGTATTAAAGAAAAATATTTTAAGGATTATGGACTATTATTAAAGCATTATAGTCATTATTATATTATTATACCTTAGTGATTAGCTACAACTCAACTCTAAATGCTAATCTTTTGCCTTTAAATTTTATTCTTTTAGCTTGCATTTTTCATTATAATCAAAATAGAAATCTATTTGTATCTCAGTCTCTTCTCCTTTAGTTACTATTTTCTTTTTCCATTGTATCATATTAACTAATGGCTTCAATTATCATATTTTTTAGGTATTTTAGAGACTAAGATGATGTTATAGTAACAGTCAAAATAATGATTAAGAAATATGGAAGGAAATTAGAGTTAGTAATAAATTGCTTGTGTAATTATAAGCAAGAAGATGATATAGAATCATTTAATACTCTATTATAGAATAGAATTGCTTTTAATTCTAATTTATATACAATCTTATAGAAATGCCTTTCAACTTCAATATGGTGAGCAAGTATGTTTCTACATAAATTAATGGGTTAAAGCTATTTAATAGATTCTGATTAGTCTTGCTTTGTAAAATTTTAAAAGAATTTGGCCAGTGAAATTGATAATTAAATGAGAAGATTTGCTTTTAAATTGAAAGGCCTTTGCTTAAATTAAAGTAATTGAAATAAATTTAAGAAATGAAAAAATGAATAATTATTTAGGTGATCTTTAGTTAAAATACTAGTAACACTTAAATGAATTATAAAAGTCAATGCAATCATTTGCTTTTCCCTATCTGATTTTTCTATTCCCTATCTTTCCCCCTTAAAGCAGTCTATACAGTTTTATAAAACTGCTCAGACTTATTCAAGGTTGATGTCTTTTATTAGAGTTAAGCTTCAATGCTGTTAAGTTATATTTCTATGTTTTCTTAAGTACAAATAAAGCGTATAAAGTCCTAAAGATCTCTTTCAGTATATTTATTGCTCTAAGATGCCTATTAATAAAATTTACTTACCTGCTGATAAAAAGTTTCAATTCAATATTCTTAGTTCTACAAAATACTCTTCTATACTGCATTTTATTGTGTTTTAAATTAAGAATTTGAGCAAGCTTTAAGAGCATGAACAGAGTTTTATATTTTAGTTGATATAAATTGGCCAAAATCTTAAATAATATTAGTGGAACTAGTCTAATTTGAATTCGCTTCTATATCGGATTCTAAGATTTATCGCTCTCTTTGTTAAATTAAATTTTGGAAGATTTTATGTTAATCTTAATTAGATTTTTGATTTCCCAATGATACATTCTTTCTTTCGTTTTTCATAGTTTTTTCTTTCTTTTGCTTTTTATCTTAAGGAGTTATTTAATTGGGTTTGTTAACTTTAGGAGTTAAATTTCTTGAATCTTATTTTTCCTATGAGATATTAGTAGCTTCTTTGATCTATTAAATCTAGCTTTAGCTTATATTTAAATCTTCTGATATTTATTTTATGTATGAAAGTATTCTCCTATCTTCCCTTTATTCTTATCACGGCTTTCTATACTCTCTACTCAAGTTTTCCCCTACTTTGGAGATTTATTTAATTTCTTTTTATATCTTTTATACTTTTTATACTTATTATTCCTTCAGTTTTTATTTAAAAGGAGAAAGGGAAGATTTAGGCTTTTTAGCTAGATTATCTTTCTATGTATAGATTTTCTTATTACTATGGTTTTAGTTTTAGGAATGAGCTTAGTAGCTATTAAAGAATGACTAAGTGTTTTAGACCAATTCTTGCACAATTAAGTATTTCCTATCTAATTGATTCTATTCATAATACATAAAGCTGTTTATATTGAACTCTTAATGATACTTTATCTTTTTTAAATATTTTAAGCTCTTTTCTATGTGAATCTTTCCTATAGTTCCATCTTTTATTAAATTTGGTATACTTTGGATCATAGTAATCATCCACTTTACTGAAGCGAAGTTTTACTAGCATTCTTACCAGCTTTTTGAAATTTTTATGTTTTTATTGAAACTTAGAAGACTTAAAAGAGCAAGAGCAGCATTGAAAGTAGTTTTTGATGGATTATAATCATTCTTGAAGGCTGTTATAATCTAGGTATTTATCTAAGAAATTGATTCCTCTAGATTTTTTTGAATAACTGATTCATTCTGATCACTTTAAGTGTCTTAAACAAATATTTTGTCTAATTGGATTTGTTGAGTTTAGCTTAGACTAACATCCTCACTATTTTCAAAGCTTTTGTCAATATCACTTTTCCTAAATGGTATCTCTTGTCTTTCTTAATTTTCTGGAGTCTTCTGCAGATACTAAAAGAATTGCTCGTTAAAATTAAAATCTTAATTTTATGATCCATTTTAATCTGTATTTTGAAAATCTGACACTTAGGATGTATCTAAAATGCTAACATTTTAAATTGGAGTATTACTATTACTATGCGAAGAGTCTTAAGTTGAAGGGTTTAAAATTACATCCATTAAGTTGAGATTCATTCTGCTTTGAGATTTACATTTTATCATTCTCTTATCTTTTGGCTGCTTACAATTCTATTAAGGTACTTTTTATTGAGGATTTTATAATCGATGAACGTTTTGAGCTTGCTTTTTGTTTGCTTACTTATTTTCAGTTGATTTTCTTGGAGATTTTTATTGCAAGGTAGGAATTTATTTCACTTATCTTACATTAGTCTAAGATTTTGATTTTTTCATATTTTATTAAGTAGGATTTAAAATAATAACCTTGTTCCTAGGAGGAGTTCTTGATTTTTATTAATCAGCTCTAATATTAGCATTGGTAGTTTATTACTTCTATATATCATTATTTTGATGAATTTATAAGTCATTTATTATATTTATTGCTTGCTACGTTTATTTTTTATCTTTTGGTTTTGCTTTCTCAGATTACTTTTGTTTTAGCTACTGAAACTTTTACAATTTAGCTTCTGATTTACTTGGTGAAAGTCCTTTCGCAAAGGGTGATTTTTTTTCATGAGAAGTAATAGTTTTTCTATTAGCAATATTTGAGTTAAGCTTATGTGGCTGATACGTCTAAGAGTTTATATTTTTAATATTTTCACTCTTGTTAAAGTTTTTCTAAGCATTTTCTTAAATTTTATTTAAGGATTATTTTTAGATAGTTTTAACATCCTAAACCTTTAGTAATACTTAGTAACTTCTTTACTTCTTCATAACATTTTACTAATTTTAAATTTCGTTTATCTCAATTTGCTTTTAATCGCATTAAATTTGCTTATTGTCTTCGTTTTTAAATTTTTATTATATCATTTCTTTCTTTGATTGTTTCTCTTGATTCAAGTCGAAGAATGTTATACAATCTGAATTTTCTATTTAAAATGGTGCTTTTGACTGCTAATTTTGGAAAGCTTTGCTCTCACTATTTCTATTTTCAATCACTTCTAAAACTTTTTCATGCTCTTCTAATTCAACCTCTGAATCTTCAGCATCAAACATTTTAAAGATTTTTTATTTTAAATCTTATTTTTCCTGACTTTCTATAATCGAATATAGTTCATTTCCTGCTTTTACCTACTCATTCTTTTCGTTTTTATTTGTTTCAGCCTTTTTTTATCCAAGACTATGATTCTTTCTCTGGCTATACTCCGGTAATTTATATCTGCTTTCAAAAAGTTTATTGGCTTCCTAATTTTTCACGATTTAACTTTTAACTTGCTTTCTTCATGCGTTTTAATCTCTAAATTTCTAGCTTTTAAGTGTCTCAAGCATATTAGTTGAATAATTCTTAGTCAACTATTTTTTTGTAGCCGGTTACTTAATAATTTTCCGGTTGTCACCCTATAATCCCTTTTCCTCAAAATATAATTTCTTCTAAGAAGAACTTGTAGCCATCCTTTTGATATTAGACTCTCTAGCTTTAGTATTAGTAATCTGAATTCCACGAGTTTCTTAGTTTAATATATTTTAAAATAAATCATTTGGCTATGCTATTAATATCTGTTTCCCTTCATAATTTTCCATTTTAATTAAACTGATTAAAGCAACTTTTCTCTAATTACGCTAAATCCTTTTTATTTAAAACAATATTTCCCCTAATTTTGCACTTATAACAAAGACTTTTCATTCAAATTTTTAGAAATCATCTAAACAACTACTCCCTTTTTATATCAAGCAGCCTATCTAAAACTTAGGCTATTTTTTATACTTGAGAAATGTCTTTAGTAGACTAAGCTGCAAATGATTATTCACAATTGATAATTTTTTTTTTTAAACTAAAGAAAATTAAAATTATACGGGTACCTTCTAATTTAACTGTAATATAAGTAATAAGCTTGCTACTTTAAAATTAAAACTGAGCTATTTGAAGTTTGTTATATATAAAACCAAAGCCCATATTACTTTTTCGTTGTATTAGTGTACTTTCTGAAACCATAATGGCAGTTCAATTAACCTATGAATCATATATAAGGAGATGGAATAATTCCATTTGTAAATATATGTTAAGTTAAGAAATTATGATACCAATGAGGTAAAATTAAATAATTTAGTTTATAAACATCTTTTATAGGTATACATTAAAATTATAGCTTTTAACTGCCTAAATTTCCTTATTTAACCATAGAACTGTATTAATATCTTGTATCTACAAAGTATTATATTTTATATGCTTTAGCTTTATATAATCATTGGTATTTAATGTTCTTACATTTTTAATTCATTAGCCAGTTTTATCTTGATTAAGGAGTATTTTAAGACATTACTTACTTATATAGTCTTTTAAGTTATTACTATCTCAAAGTTTAATTAGATTATAAGTTAAAGCTAAAATCTTCGAATTTTAAGCTATTTAATAGAAATTGATAGAGGAAAGAGTTTTAAGTTCTTTTTGATAATGAATAAAAAGGTAAATAAAGTAGATCTACTAGATAAAATAGAAAGTCAAACTAATTAATATATCTTTAATCTTATTCTTTCAAAAACTAAACTGTTCTATAAAAGATTTTAAATCAAATGGAAGAAAAGGATTGAAGTTAAAATATTAAATAAAAATCAGATTCATATATTCTCCAATAATACTAATTTTGCTTTTATGCTATCAATATATAGACTGCTTATCTACTTGTTCAAATTCAAATTTTACTTGTTTGCATCTTAAATCTTATTTATTTTTAATTCGGAACGCTTTGCAGCTTCTTCTAGTAGATCTGCTTTCTTCTTTATTTTTTGCATCTTCTCGTTTTTTTCAATATTAGGGTTCTCAAGATATGATTACCACATTACCTTAGGTGTTTTGCTCTCTTTTTAACTTCCTTCCTTTTATTAAGCTAACTCTTGCAAATAATTCCTGTATTTTGCTGAGTTAGGAATTGGAATTTCAGGTTGGCTAAATGTTTTAGGTTTAGGAGTCAGACTTGCAATTCTTTACCTTTCGCTACTGTTTAATTCTCTCCATTTTCCATCTTTATCTCTAAAATAAAATATTACTTTTTGACTTAATTGGTTGATGTGTGCCACTTTTAGCTTGTTGCTTATTCATTTACCTCTTTTTACTTTTCTTATCTTGGAATTGTTTATCTTTCTTTTTGAAGTTCTTCCAGTTCCTATTTCTTTTTAATACTTGCAACTGGAAGTTAAGTGCTTCTGATAATCTATGCATATTTATTCTATTTATCAAGTAATTCAAATTTTTCCTTTTATTTGGCTTTTGTCTCTTCTTTGATTTATCTTTCTTTCTCTAATAAATCTTTCAATGCAGTCAAAGATTAGCTATTATACTGATTTTATAACTCCTATAATCTTTATTTCCTTTATCTTTCTCTTTATTATCGAAGTTCTTCTTGACGCATATTATATTCTTAATTATGCTTCCTCAAATCTTCCGAATTAATACTTGAAAACAGTTCGCGTCTCTTCTTCAATTCTTCTTTTCGTTTTTCAAGTTCAGGCATTAAAATTTCCTATTCATATTTTTGGTTTATCTCTTAATACAAAGGAGTTTTCTAGGCATATATTTTTAAATGCTCTTTTCCTTTTTATTGAGTCTCTTCTCTTTCTTTCTTCTGCCTAATTAGTTCTTCATGCTACTACTTCAGCTTTTTTAATCTTTCTTCTTTTTCTTGTTCTTTTTCTTTATTTTTTTGTTCCTCTATTTATTTCATTTGCTATTCTAACTTCTTTTATTCTTCTTCCATCAACTACCTTTTAATTAATTCTCTCTATTTCTGTTATTTTTTTCACTATTTAGCAAGCTCTTCTGCTTCTTTCTTTTTTAGTTCTTCTTAATCTTTTTCTCTTTTGCTCATGAATTTTTCCCTAGTTTCTCTTAATCTTTACTTACGTTCATCAGTAACGCTATTAGCAATTTTCTTATCATCCTAGAATCCAGTCATCATAATAATAGAGCTATTTATAGATTCCAATTTTTCCTAAAGTTCCTTCTTTAATCTTTCTTACTCTTTTATCTTTCTTTATTAAATCTATGCAAACTACTCGCTGTTTAAGGCCTCATTATGATTATGTTTCTTTACATACTATTGCAAATCTTTTTAATTTTCAGGAAACTTCAATTTCTAATATTTAAGCAAATCAGTTACTTCCTAAGTTACTTCATTAATCTTTTATACCATATTATCTTTTTGCTCCTGAGATAGAAGTAAAATATCCAACTTTTGCTAGAAGAATTTAGAAACATCTGACATCTTTACAGAAACGCTTTTATATCCAGATTACCAAAAATCTAATTTATTACTTTTCCTTTATATCTATAAAAAGCTTATTATTATAAAGGCTTTCTTTAACCAACTGTCATTATATCTTTACTCATTATTCCTATATTTCCTTACTCAATTAGCCTTTATTATTTATTAAGCTGATTGTGCTAAGTTACTGACTAATAGGTTTATAATCAAGTATTAATTTGAATTACTATTTCAGATTCTTTTGAGAAGCATGATGAAGCTAATAAATATAATGGCAACTAAAGCAAAAGTAAGGTATAGAAGCATAGAAGAGTGACTAATATCAGCAAGTATAATAAAGATAGTCTTAAAAGTAAAGTTCTACCTTTAAGTAACTTCCCTCTAATACATCCTTTACCAATGCAAGCTGAATTACCTAGTAACTTATTATAAGCTTAAAATATACCTTACTTCCTCACTAATTAAACTAAACTCTCTTATCATTCACTTAATTTAGTTATATATTTTAGAATAAAAGTTCCTAACTGATTTGAATATTAAATACGTGCAGTTAATCAAACTTAAATAGGCTTAGACAGATATAGCAATATCTATATATTATTAACTTGCTCATTGAGAAATAGTAATATAAAGCGTTGAATTACTATTATGGATAAGATAATGCAAGTAGAAAGACATTAACTATAAATAAGATAAAATGAGGAAATTATATAGGCAAAGTACTTCAATAATATCTTCAGTTAGTTTTATATACTAAATTGATCTAAGTCTCTTAACTCTAACTAATTAGTATATAAAGATATAATAATAGTACTGATAACTATTAGCCTTTAAGTATTAAGATGTAGATGCTTTATTAAGAAGATTAAGATAGTTGCTTGCTCTACCTATTTATCTAAGATGGTGTAAAAGTAGTTGGTTATATATTAAAGTAATCTTATAAACTAAGATGGAAGAATAAGGAATATCTTTCTAGAAGCTAATGAGAGGGCTATGTTTTAGTTTAAGAATAGTTATTATTGATTATATTGCTAGTCTTATAAGGAAAGGAGTGAGAGGTATATAGTAGCTTAAGAGCAAATAAACTTCTTAATACATATTTAATAAATTTTAGCTTTTCCGTTGAATAAATGTCAGAGGAAAAAAATAAATAGCTAGATAGAAAATCAAAGTCAAAGTCATCATCTCCGTAATGTTTAGAAGAGGATGTCTACAGTATTCTTATTTAGAAGGACATGGAGGAAAAATTGCTTTAGGATGATTAAAAGGAAATAAAATAAATAAGAGAATCGACTTAAGTAGAAAATATAAATGTTATCACCTCTAACGAAAATCCTCATCTTGACTAGTGCTGTATTGAAATCAAGGACTAGAGCATTGCTTCTAAGAAAAAGGCCTTGATTAAACTTTTAGAGAAAATTACTCTTTTTTAAAACCCAAAAAGATTAGATTGTGTTATGACAATTCTCATCCCTGAGCCTAGCGTGTCTTTAGTAATAGGAACGAAGGGAAGATAGGTAAAATTAATTTAAGAGGAAACTGGTACAGAAATTTTACTGAGAAAGTAGATAAGTGGATTGATTTAAAGACCAGTTGAAGTAAAGGGATAATTTAACAATGTAATTGAAGCTGTTGTGCAAATTTATAAATTTATAGAAGAAAAAAGAATTGCCACTAAAAACTTCTCCTAAATGTTATGGCAATCCAAGTCTCACTAGCGATAAAAATCTAAATCTTAAGAAAGGATCAATGAAGAAATAATTCCGGAAAGAAGTGTTACATGTAAATTTTTATTTCCTGACTCTTTAATAGAAAATTAAGGAAGCTTTGTGAAGAGACTATAAAGCGAATTAAATGTATCTCTTAAATCTGCAAATTAAGCTGAGTGCAACCCTAATGAAAGTGTGATAACAGTTCAGGGAAGGTTATTTAAAGTTCAAAGTAGTATAGAACTTCTTTTCGAAAAGGCAGAAGAGTATTATTCAACCCATTAAAAAGAAGATGATAGTATTAAAATGCTAATCAAAAAGACTTAAGTTCAGCCCCTAATTGCTGAAAAGGGTTAACTAATAAATGAGATAAAGAATCAAAGTGGAGCAAAAATAAAAATTACGTAAGAAGAAAAATGAACAAATCATTGTTTTATCTATATTTCAGGAAAAATTACTTAGAAACACTAGGCTGCTTGTCTAATTCTTGAAAAGTTATAGGCTTATTAAAATGAGGAGGATAATTACTTACTGGAAGTGTAAGATGGAAATGGAATAGAAAAAGTTTCTCATTTCAGTTAGAAGGAAAGAAGTAATGAGAACAGTCCCAAATAAAGTGGCTAGATTAACGAAAATTATTATAAAAGGAACTATTAGCAAGCCTAAAAATAAAGAAGCGAAACCAACAAACCTTCTTTATATGGTTCCAGATTAGAAAATACAAAAAGTGTTCTTGAGTTCAGATACGAAGATAATGAAAAGCTAAAAACACCTCCAATGAAAATATGATCTCCTTAAAAAAGATCTCGCTCGAATTCTCCTGACTATCCTTCCTATAAGAAGAGATAAAGTTAAAATTAACATGGAAATACTCATTAAAACTAGAACGTCTTTAATTATCGAAAAGATCAAAAGGATCAAAAAAGTCATAGGGATTATAAAGAGTCAAACAATCAATATGAAGACTAGAGATGTAGCTATATGGATAGAGATGGAATAAATAAAATTTGCTTAAACATTATAATTCCAAATTATTTAGTTGCTATTGTTATTGGAAAGAATGGAGATGTCATTAAGTAATTAATGCATAAGTCAGATGCACACGTAAGCTTTTACAAGGAGGTAAAATTTTCTAATACAGAATTAATGTGTAGGGATAAAAACTGCTGAAGGTGCAGACGGTAGATTATGTACATTAAAAGGTACTCCAAAAGCTGTAGGAGAAGCACTTATTCTTTTGAGTGAATTCATTATTAAATCGGAAAGCAACGGAGTTAAAAAGTTCAAAATATGAATTGTGAGATATAATTAAGATACTAAAATTTAATTAAAAGATTTCGTTTATACATTCGATTCTAGCAAATCTGTCACTATTACACATTACTTTTATAGACTATTATACTTAAGTTCTTTAAATGTATATTATAATTCATTATTATCAGTAGATGCATTAATGAGTTAACTTCCTTTTTCTAAAACCCTTTATTAATCTAAAGTAAAACCTTTATCCAACTTCTGCTTTTTAATTTATTTCCTTAGATTAGCTTATATTCTAGGTTACAGTTAGTACTATATAAGATATTAGAAAAACTAATTCTTAAGTAAAAAAGATGAATCTGCATAATCTAGTAACTACATCCTTTAAATATTCTTAGGTTTGAATTCTTGATATAGAGCAGAGAGATTAAGTATTTGCTCTTAGTTAGCTAAAATAGGTTCGAAATAACCTAAAATGACTTTAATTAGAGAATAAAGGAAACTAATCTATCTTTATAACCAAACTGCTTGTCTATTTATTAAAGAGTTTAAAATAGCTTTTTTCCTTCTTCTTTATCCAATATAATATAGAAAATGACTTTAAATGAAGAATCTTATGTAATAGAGTTCTACGATCATAAAGATCAAATTTAGAAAGCTAAATTTCCTTGGAGCGAAGTATTCTAAATAAGTAACTAAATTGGGTTTGATATAATCACTTCATGAGATACATAATACAGATGATTTTTGAATAAAGTGCTCCTAACTCCACTTCCTGCAGGATGGATTAAAGAAATAGATTACAAAAACTAAACAATTTATAGAAATTAGATATACCATTTATGTAGTACTTTGCATCCCTAAATTACATAGATAAGATATGCTTATAACTCAATAGTAACCCAAGATTTATAAGATTAGGAAAAAATGACTTAGAAACAAATGGAGAGATATGATGAGTTTGCTAAAAAGTATTTAAAGCAGGGAATGCCTTAGGATAATCTAATTAATTCTTTCTAAGGAACTTTAAGTTTTGAGGTAGTAAAATCTGAGCAATTCAAGCAAATTCAGTAAAACTGATCATAAATGTAAATTGAGCAAAAGATTTCATAACTGCCATGGTATGATGAATCAAATCCTGACCATTAAGAAGCTTTGAGCGAAGCTTTTGACTACTATTAAAGTTTATTTGATGACAGCAATGAAATAGTGAACGTCCCTGCTTGAATTTAGAATATCTCTTCATTTAGTAAATAAGATCCTCTTGAAATTATTAACATATGCTAGTAACTCAACATAAGCGAAGATTATATGATCTTTATAGCTAGAATTTACAATTCTTTACCTCTTTTCTTCAAGTGAGATTAATACAGCTCTGAAAGTGATGGAGAGTTATTCATATATCAGCATAGCTTACAGCATAAGCAATTCAAAATGTCTTTCCCTCCTTATCATAACTTCGTTATTTAGCTTATGAAGTAGGTTAAAGCTAATTATAAGACTAATCCTGAGATATTTAATGAAAATTGGGTGTAGATTTTCAAAGATTAGCTTAATAGAGATTACGTACTGGACTTCTAGAAAATATATAAAACACCTGACTGATTAAGTAAAGTAGAGTATCTAATCTATAAATACAGAGAATATTGTACCAAAGATCTCATTTCTAAGCCATGACATCCTTTATAAGGACTGACACTTATTCAAATAGCAAGAGAATTAGAAGTAGATTTAGAAACTGAACTGTATCTATTAAATTTCATCCATTGGTTTTTAAACAGAATTAAAACTAAGAATTTTATGTGGGAAATAAGATATACAATGGAAGATGATATATATTGATATAATCCTGTTACTAAAAAGGCTTCTAAGTAGTTCCCTCTACTCAAAAAACTAAAGCAGAATATCTAATCAGCACGATCAGAGTTTAGCAATCATGATGTTAAGTATAAGAGTGAAGTTTAGTTTTTATAAAATATCCTGACAGGTGAAAATGTGAGTTCTGAGGTATACAATCTTTTCAAAAGAGAATGTCTTAACTATTATATAAAATGGCTCTAGATAGAAACTTAGCAGGATCTCTAATCATTATATAGAGAAAATAATTAAGATATTGAGTGGATGCTTACTAATTTGCCTAAAAGCGTTAAACTAAACGCTTCTGATTTTTATAATATGCTTCTAAGCACTGAAATAGATTTGAAGTCACAAAAAACGCCAGTAATTCATGATATCTATGCTAAATTAGTTTTCGATAATCAGAAAAAAGAGTAAGAAAAGATTGAAAAAGAAAAGGAAAATATTAAAAAGGGAATAGAAAGGAAAAAGAAGAAGACAATAGCGCAAAATATAAGTGAAGATCAGAGTGAATAAACTTTAGTTTTGAAATTCTATCAAAAGGCCTAAGCTTACTAGAAGCAATATTCTTAGAACTTCCAAAAAAAAGAGTCACCTTTATAATATATTAGAACGTAGCAAAGTCCAGTCTATTTTTAACCAAAATAAACTATTTAGATACAGAATTAAATTAATAGTCCCTTTTAGCAAAAATAGAGTGTGTAGTAAATAACCACTTTTGACTAAACTATTCCTTCTACTCAATAAGAAGACTAAAACCACTAAAATTCTGATAATTCTTTATCAAATTCTAAATCTTCCATTAAGCATGCAAATAGTGTACATGATCTCAATCTAAAAAACTCATTTACTTTTATGGACCAAAGTAGACCTAACACGACTGGTCTTGCTCAAATATAAAGTTTTCAATTTCAATAGGGAATTGTAAATGAATAAAGCGAATCAGAAGAAAACAGGGAAAAATAATATTCTGAGGAAGATGAAAATCAATACTTATAGTTTAGTGATAGAAGCATTTAAGAAATAGAGTTAAGATTAAAGGAAAAGAAGCCTAGTTTTGTAAAAGGCGACTCAGATTCAAGTTCTTCAGAATAGTAAACCAGTTCAGAGCTGGATAAAAGCTAGCATTTGAAATTAACTACATAAAACACCAAAAAATATTAAAAGAGCAATGTCTAGTAATAAGCAAAGCAATCATCTAAATAGTAATAAAAATATCAAAAGCCAGATAAAGAAACAGCGAAAAACTAAAAGAAGTCTTAGAATGATTTCTAAGAATTTGAATATGAGTAAAATCTTTAACCCTTTGAGAATTTTGATTCAGATGAAGATGATATTGTAATTTCACCAGAAAACTTTGAAAAATATAAAAAAAAGAATAGACCTGATTAAAATTAAAAGCCTCCTAGCTAGAAGTAATCTCGAGGTAAATCTAGACAATAATAGATTTCTTAATTAGATGTTTCTAAGATATCGAAGAAAGAAAATGAAGAAATAAGTTTACATAGTGGAGAAGATGATATTTTGGAGTAAAGTTTCGAGAGTATTGATAATGAGATACTTTCTACTGAATAGTAGGAAGAAGAGTAGATGAAAGATAAGGGAATGTAGAAAATCAAAAAACAATTATCTTTAGTTTGCGAAATTTAGGCTGAAAAGGAATTCAAAGATAAGTTAATCAAAAAAACTAAAACATTAGCAGTTATGCAAACCAAGATAAAAAAGCCTTAATCTTAGAAATAATAAAATAAAAATGAAAGGAAAAGAAAAAAAAAATCTAAATAAAAGGAGGAATAAAATAATGCACTTTAAAGTTAAACTAATAGAACTAGTCAATCTAAATTATCTCGCAAAAGTAAAGAAAAAATAAAAAACAAAAGTAAAAATAAAAATAAAACAAATAAGTAATAAAAACCTGAAGAAATAACAAGTACATAAGAAAGAAGTTTTAGTGTAGAAATTTCAGATTCGATATCTGTGAATTAATTATCAGAAAGTGAAGAGTAAGAGGATTAAAAAGAACTTGAAGAAATCTAACAACTCATTCTAGAGGAAAATATCATAAAAGAAAAGGAAAAAAAAGAAGCTTAGAAATTAATTGAAAACTGATTAATAGGATCGAGATTTAACAAAGATTAAAAATTTCTAAAGTTTTCAAACGCTTCTAATGAAAGATCAAAATAAAGTATTGCTAAACCTCCTTCTAGAGCATTTTCTGTTAAAACATCTCCAAACTCAAGCTAATCTGCTATAAGAGGGGCTGCAACTATAAATTCTTTAGAAAATCAATCTTAAGTTAAAAACTTTGCTACTTTACAAGGAATAGACATTTCTTTAGAAAAATATGAAAACTTAAAGCAGAGTATGTTTAACTTGCATTAGATGGGAATTAAAGAAAATGACACAGCAAAGAAATTGAAGTAACTATAAGAACATAAAAAATAGACCTAAATAGAAGAAAAATTTTCGAATAACTTTAAAAAGTTCCAATCTCAATTTTAAATAAAGCCACTTAATGAAAAAACTATATAGTAAGCACTAAAATAGGAGAAGCAAGAGTAACCTGCGACTTTACCAAAGCAGAAATTGAAATAGTAAAAGAATGTTAAAATTGATATAGATAACATCAATCAAATACAAGAAGAATCAGAATCTACTCAAGAAAATATAAAAGAAATTACAGATATTCAAAAGTCATAGACAAAGAATTTTATTTCTACCTAAGAATAAAATAAAAAACAATGGAAAATAAGAATTGCTAAGCACTGTTTAATCAAAGCTATTTATGCCGGTTAAATTAAAATCAGAGCAATTAAAACTTTACTCCGTGTAAAAGAGCGATCATATGAAATTTACAATCTGTTTTACAATAAATCAATATATAATGATTTGATAATGAAGCAGGGATAACATCATTCTGTTCAATTCTAAATATAAAAGGTAGAAAAGAATAAAAATCCAGAATAAGCTTTATAAGAGTTCTAAAATAAGTTAATATCAAGAAGGAAGTATTTCTGTCACTATATTAAATATATGGATGGACTTCCTAATTCTAAGTTTTCTTAAAATAAAAAATAATGTTTTCCGGTCTAAAGCATATCATCATTAACTGTTTATTATATGGGAAAACGTTTAGGGCTTTAGTTAAGTAAGTAGAAAGAAATGTCAAGAGAAAGTGATTTAGTTTGAATCCCTTATAAAATGCTACTCATTCCACTGCCTTAGGGCTTTAAGGCTTTATATAAACCAAAAACAAAAGAATACTATTAGTGATTATGCTCTCTTCCCTTTGGTAGCCATCCAGGAGATGATTATTTTTCCATTTTGATCTAAAGTTAAAGAAGCAGAAAAAGTTTGAAACTAATGAATAAATCTCCAAAGGAAACTAACCTATATTTGTATATTCACTCATGATATCCTTTTTTAAACTTAAAGAGATAGCTTGAGTTTTACAATTTTTTCGTTAACTAGTTCCAGTAAAATCCAGATGAATAACCTTCAGAGTCCATGAAGACTGAATCTACAGATGTTTCAGAAGAATCTCAGCATTTAAAGAAAATAGAGCATTACAAATATTTTAAAAAGCAACTGAAAGAGAAATCTGTTAATATAGATAAAGTAACTTCTTTTTATTTTAGATCTTAAACACTATTGATGATTTAAGCTAAATGAGAAGCTAAACATACGAAAGGCAATTAAGAACTTATGAGTCATAAAAAAACCTATTTGAAAGTAATAAACTGCCTCCTATCTCTTAGCCTTAAACAACTTGTAACTCTCCTGTTAACAGTTTTGTTTCAAAGAAGCATTTAATAGAAAACAGCCAAAATACATCAGGCTATATGAATTAATCTTCATAGCTAAATAATAATAGTATTCATAAGGGTCTAAGAAGAGCTATGTTCAAACCTCGATAAATACAAGTGACAGTTAGTCCAAGAATTGTTTAAAATTAAAAAGGTTCTCAAGTTTCTTAAAAAAATAAAAACATGATGGTTCAAACTACAAATATAAAAAGCTCTGGAATGCTCGGCTTCGAAAAGCAAACGATGTTTCCAGGAAATTTTCCACATTAAAAAGGTTTGTTAAATATGAGAAATCAAGCAGTAACTCCAACGAAACAAGAGATAAAAAAACTATATTAAATATTTTGAATTAATAAAAATGGAATAACGTTAATATAAAACGAAAAATTTCTATCAAAATAGAAACAGTTTATATAAGTTTTTCTACGGTATTGATAGCAAACCTTATGTTAAAGAAATTGTCAAATATTTGGTAGGAATCCTCATTTGATTTCATCTTTTTATCTCTCTTTCCTTTCTTTATTCTAGCATACAATCTTAAAAAAATTTTCATCGCTTCATCCTTCCTTTGCTTGGCCTCGTGATTGAATTACTGATTGCTAATTTCTGGGTTTTATTAACGTAAATTTAAGGATTTAATATGGCAAGAGGATGAGCTACATGACATAGAGAATAGATAGGAAAGCTTGTGAATAATTTAATTGCATAAATTTTGGTTATAATAATACTTCTATCTCTTTTATTTGACATCATTGCATTTGAAAATGATAAGACTAGAAAAATATTCGACAAAACTCTTATTCCATTACTTATTTTTAACGTATTAGGAATTTGCAAGATCAGCTTATTAATAACAAATTAAAGCTGACTATGGTTATGTTTTCACCTAACCACTTTCACTTGGAGCATTTTAGTTTTATTTGACATTTTTACAACTAGTTTGATTATGGGAATTTGCCTTCTTCTGGAAATAGACCTAGTAATGAACTTTTGTAGTTTGAATAATGGAGAAGATTGCAATTACTAGAGAAGCTAGATCTAATTATCAAGCAGTATCTAGAATATCATTAATATTCTTTGATTCATAACTTCTACTGTTGGATGGATATTTCTAAGCTTTGGAATATACTAGTTTTAAGAAAGCATCCTTAATTCCCTAACATTTCTTTGGATATCCTTTTTCTGCTTTCTGATAAGTTAGTTGAGATGTACAGGAAGTTGAGTCCTAAACTCATTATTTTCACACATATACATTGACATTTTTTATGACAAGAACCCTCCTTCTAAAACTATAAAATTTCTAACGGATGAAGATTTCCAGTACTTTAAAGCAAGAGCAGAGGAAATAACTCTTTAGTAGATTTGAAAAATATTACTTGTAAATTAACATTATTATTGCTTTTTACTTCATATCTTTAAACTTCCTCTTCTATTTCCCATTTTACTTTATCTTTCTCTCATTTCCTTTTCTTCTAGCTTTTATACCTTACCTTTGTAGTAGAGGCAGTAAATATAATTACTAGTAGTGCTATTCTCAAACTAACTAAAATACAGATTATTAATACATTTATAGTAACATCATTTAATTTCTATCCTTTAAACTCCTCAATCTTTATATAAATACTTTGATGCATGCTTTTATCCTTTATAATAATATCTTAGTTTAAAATTAGAAAAATAACCAATAATTTAGAATCAAAACATTGTCTTTTTTAACTAAGCAAATAAAAAGAGTCATTTTGTGAGACTAAATGAGTTGGCTAATATAAAAGATCTAGCTTACTAATATATCTATTTGCTAGAATGTTTAAAATAAAGCTATTTTAAGCTACTTTAGTAGCTTTTTAAATAGTGATTCTGATATTATAATTTAATTAACTCTGAGTGCTAAATGTGTTATTGCATAATCAACAACATAGCTATTATAATCAATTTGATCCTTATAATTCTTAGCTTATATAGAACATTTATTTCTATACCTGTATTTGAACACTTCATCTCTATTTAAACTAATTTTAACTAGAATGCTACTCTCATTAATGAAATAGCTTTGCTATCTATGAGAAGAATATAAATTTAAACTAAAAGTTTAGTCACTCATATCAAGAATTAGTAATTATATGACTGAAAATTACCTATTGAAGGAGATCATTTTAATACTCATAAGAGGGAATTTTCAATAATTGCTCACTTAACTTTGAAAATTTAAAGGCATAAATTAGCTTATTTCTAGCAAAAGATATGATTATAAATCTAAAGCTATTAAGCTTATCAAACTCTGCATTAAGCAAAATAAACTAAGAAAAAGTAACTTAATTAGAGATTAATAAAGGAATACCATTTCTCATTAAATTACTTTTTAAAAATAGCTTATCTATAATGATTATATCAAAGAAATCAAATATCTCTTTAGAAAGATTAAAGGTAAAATTAAAAAAAGGTAGAATTAATATTTTAAAAGTAAAATAATTAAAAGCTATTCATATATCTCAAATTACAAAGCTTATGTATAAAAGCAAGGAATTTTATATAGTTGCTGCTATTTTATTATTTTACTTATAAATGTAACTAAAAAACTAAAGAAATGAAATACTAAAGATAAATTCTCATATATGATGCAAGATTATATTTGGCATATTCCAATTTAAAATTGGAATGTGACTTATTTTCAAAGGGAAATGATTATTAGTTAATAGAAGTTTCAAAATTTTAAATGTAAATTGCTTTGAAAAACAGAAATACTAGCAGCCTCTTCATCAGCGACTTCGTCTTGCTTTTCAAAGTCATAAACTATCTCTATTTTCTTCTAAATCTGTTAATTTTAAGAAGGAGTCAAATAATTTAAATGTTACTCATTACTAATATCTTCTTAAGGGATACTTTCTTCAGATTAATCAACTTCACTTGAAGTTACATTTTCCTAACCAGCGTTTAAGATAGACATATTGTTTTAATTATTCTAATTTTAGCTTGACTTATCACTACTAGATAAATCTTCTTATGGAGTTTCTTGCTACTATGAACTTTCTTATTCCTATTATTCTTATTCTTATTATTATTATTATTATTCAATTTCTTATTTTTTCTATTTTTCATTCAATCTTCAACTTAGTTACTTCTAAATTAGATTTTCATCCTCAAAGGTTTGTGAAGTTTCCCCAAAATCCCCAATATTATTTTTATTTCTGAAAAATCAATTAGTCTAAAGTTCTTTTTCGTTTTGCAAGTAAGCTTCTAGTCTAAATTTAGAAAAAATATTTTTTTGCAAATCAACTTTTAGTTTGCTTTTAAGTTAGGACTTAAGCTTCTAAGCCTCGAAATGGTCTTTAAGGATTAGTATATACTTGAACATGAAGTCTTTCTTACTTACTGCTTCGAATTTTTTTAGCGTGGTTTAAATTCGATCACTTCTTCTCATGTCGACTCTTAGTTCTTCGGTATATTCTCCCATGCATAGAATAAAGTATATGAAAGCCATTATCTTCCTTTTAAACTAATTTTCTGACATCCAATTCTTTAAACTATCTCCAAAGCCTAAAGATCAAGCTCCAAGAAAAATGCAATTAACAAAGACGATTACGATAAAAAGAAGAAACTACCCTCAGCTTTGAACAATATCTTCTTCTGTAAAGAAGATCCCACAAAAGATTGTTACTCCTCCGCAAATTATAGACCATTTTTCAATCACATCCAATTCTTTTAAACCCCAAGGATCGTAAATTTTATGAAATAGATAAGCAAAACCCATAATTGCTAAGGCAACTAAAGACTATACCAATGCTTGGCCATTTAAAAATACAGAAACAGCTACCATAGCTACTTTTCTGTAAGTGATAACGATTTCTCAGTAGTATCTATCCTTTTTGTATCCTAGGTATAAGAATCCATATTTCATCTTTTTATCTGTTTGGAATAAAACTCCTTTCTTAAAGTTGCGCTTCATAATTATTATAGCAAATGTTGGAATTCCAATACCCCAAACTATCAGAGATGGAAGAGCTACTCTTACAGCATAGAGCAAATGATCTCCTTGCCAGCATTTTTCATTTAGGTCAATTTTTCAATAAAGTGTGCCATCCATATTAGTGCAAGAAAATAAAGACCCTGAAATTTTGACTATATCAGGATGGAGCATAAATAAAAGAATAACCAATGTAGCTCTATTTTCTAATATCATATAGGAAAATCGTCCTGTAACTACTGAAGCAACAAACCACGATATAGTAGAAAGTACAAAAAGCAAAATAGGTAGAAAAGAGTAAACTGATAATTTTACGTAAAATGCTGGGATTTCTGTGTTATCTTCTATTATACAATCAAAGCTTAAAATTTAAGTAAGAGTTCCTGCTTGCTGGTAAAATCCTAAAAAATTACCGATTAAATTTGGCCAATACAGATTGAATGTACCAATTAGTCCAATAATTTAGAAATAGTTCGCTAATATTTTAAGATAAACACTATGTATCTACAATTCTTCCAGCGCATCGTCAATTGTAGTTCTTACCGCATAAGAAATTCCTATGAATGAGGCAATAAGCATTCCACAAAATTTCAATATTGTCCAAGACTATGATCCGCATTCATAACATTTATTAGTTAATTGGTTATAAGCTCATCCCTAAGTACACTACTAGCATAAATTTCCTGCAAAGCCATTTTCTTCATCACATTCTCCAAGAGGATCTTTCTGTAAAGGAGATCCTAAACAAGTCCCTGAATTTTTGCATTCATAAAAATTTGTAGAGTTCCAAGTAAATCTCCAATATTCCGGTTTGGGATAAACTTCAGCTCCTCCATAACAATAAGAGTCCGAAATACAATTTTTACATTCCTCAGCTCTTTTTTCGAACGTATATTTAGTTACATCAACTTGTTAACTAATATCTTCCTATCCACATAAATCACAACTTTAAGCTTAGTTAACTTCTCCATAAGTGCAGTCTCTTAATTTTATTTGTAATTTCAAAGATTTTCCAATGCCTCCTTTTATATTTCTTTCATCGTTATTTTCAAAACTGACATCACTTACTTCTTAAATATCATCACAGAAAATTTCTAAATCAGCATAACTATTAGGATCTGCAAATATTTTGAATGTATAATTTCACTAAAATATACCATTTACTGCAGTTTTTTATAATTCTCCTTATAAATTCACTAGCTATTATGGATCCGAGTTTCTTATCTGAGCGGAGCTTACATTATCTGTGGATACTAATTGCTGGTATTTATCAATCAAGCCAATATATAAGGGAATAGGAAATCATTATCCAGGCACCGCTCCTCTTAGATTGTTATCTTAGTTGTTAGCGTAATAGCCAGTAGTTTGCATTTTCCTTGTTAAGGTCCTCCACACTTACTAGCTCTTTAATTAATTAATATCAGTAGAATCTAAAATGGCTGAAAGCTATGAAAAATTAAAGTATTCAAATTAATTGGGATCAGGAGAAGACAGAAATACCATTCCAACTGGATAAGAAGCTTGATCAGAGCCATATTAAGCTGTATTATTTATGAAGATATTTTTTTCGTTTCTCTAAGGCTCTATGTTATCTCAATAATAAGCTCCTCCACTTCGATCTGCTTTGTTATTTACAAATTTCGAATCAAAAATTCCGAAATCGCAAATATCTTCTAAGCACGAAAAATATAAAGCTCCTCCATTTCCTGGCTATAGATCTGTAACCAATCTTCTTTTTTCATTAAAGGTTACTAATTATCTTATTTAGCTTAAAGTGCTTTAAAATGATGCGTAATTGTTTTAAAAGTTACAATTTTATATTGTCAAGTTAAAATTCAGTGAATAAATCGCTCCCCCTTCAATTGCGGTACAATTAAAGAATTATGAATCCTTAATGTAAAACATTGTATCTTATAATTCGTGATCTGGGCCATCAAATGAAATGCACCCTCCTTATTTATTTGCAATCGAAATATTAAAGATTGAATTATAAATTTCTACGTTCCTAGGATTTTGCAAATACAAGCACCCTCCTGATTAAATTTTATTACCATTCTAGCAAGTCAACTATTTAGCAGTTAAATTCTAAGCATTTTCTGCTCAAATCATAGAGGAAATGAAATTTTATACTTTGACATTTGTGAGCTAAATACTACTATCACTTGAATAGATTAGAGCTCCTTTCTATGCTTGCAAATTTCAAAAATTACTATTGGATATTGCTATAAATGAATTAGATTACATTGAAAAAACTCCGCCTTCATTTCTAGAAGTAAAGTCAAAAAAATAGCTTGATTCAATATATGTTTTACTTGCATCCATATAAACAGCTGTTCCTTATGAGAATGATTCACCAGAGTAAAAATAGCAATCCCAGACTTGCAATAAAGATTCTGAACTAAGCTTTATAAAAACTCCATCTTATCCTTGCATTTAACTAAAATTCGAATTATAGATATTCAAATCTCCATAAAAAGAGGTTATACCAGGTGATTGAGAACTCGCTGAGTTTTTATATATTAAGCATTACTAGAAGATAATAACGGCATCATTAACGAAAAGAAAGCTTTCTGAATTTGCAAAGTTATATGCAAAATTGCATTTTAAGAAAACGGAGGGCTTTTTTTGTGTTTCTATGATATACGCTATAGATCCTTTATCTGCATAATTGAAATAAAAATTGCTTTCTTCAAAATAAAAAGTAGAAGCATCTTTCGCAACCAAAATTCCTCCTTTGCTTTAAGCAGAGTTTGAAGTGAAGTTACAATTCTTAGATTTTAATTCGCTAAACCTCATTTCAACAATAGTTCCTTCTTGAGCCTAGTTAGAGTTGAATTGAGAGTTCTTAAGTTCGACAAATCCCTAAGTAACTTTGATAGTTGAATTATTATTGTTAAATTCAATTTAACTATCAAGTAAATAAAGAACTCCATTAATGATTTCAATTAGAGTAATAGAATTATTGTAGAATTAGCAGAAGTCTATAGTAGTATAGTATTTTAGTCCACTTGTTTGAGAAATTATTGAACTGCCTGAATAATGGTAAAAGAAATCATTACTACTTATCTTTATTTATACTTAATTATCTTCTTAGGTAGTTGTTGATTAAACATCTAGACATATAGCTGCTCCATAGCAAGAAGAACATGCAATATTAGCGTCAAAAGTGTTAAATGAAATATTAGTCGTTCCAGATTTATGTCCAATAAACAGTGCTCCTCCTTGAAGATTGGCAGTGTTAAACTTAAAAAGATTTTCTTTGAAAAAGCTATTATTTGCTAAATTCAAATTAGCAATATAAATACCTCCTCCTGTTTCTGCAGTATTATTCCTAAAAGTGTTGTTAAAAATTTAAATCTATACTTATCCTGTCGAATCAATAACTATAGCTCCTCCAGAAGACGAAGCTGAATTTATATCGAAAATAGAGTTAAATACTTAGATAAATCCTGAAGAGCTTGAGTAGTAAATTGCTCCTCACTTAGTTCCTAAGTTCCTTTCAAACTTAGAAGATTCTACGATTAATGCATTGGCATCTGTTCATATAGCAGAACCTTATCCTTAATTTCTCTAAAAATAGCAACCTATAATATGCAAAGAAGTATTATATTTAGGCTCAACTTTTACTCACAACGCTCCATAGTTAATAGATTTTTCTGTTAAGTTAGCCGTTTGAAATTTAAAGTTGCAATTTTCTATTGTAATTACCTTAATATCATGCAATTCTTTTTATTCTATCTTCAGTGCAGCTGTGTACTCAAAAACTCCTTAATTGGCAATGAATTAATTGCTCTAAAATATGAATTCAAATTATACTTCTTTAATAAATAAGGTACTAGTGCTTTGGAAATTCTTGAAGTCTCCTTCATTACCTCACCATATAGTGTTCCAAATTTCTATTTTTCCTACTTTTTCCATATAAGTGGTAGTAAATCCTTTAGTTTTGGTATCAACTTTCTTTCCCAGTTATTCTAGAATCTTTAAGTATCCCCCAAACTATTCTAAAATTTATTTGTACTACTAATCTTAGAATCTAGAATTATCTTAGAAAATTGAGTTATTAATAAAGATATAATCAACCTTGTAAAAGGTTATGGTACTTGCTAAGTTTCCTAAATCGTTGTTATAGAAAGTGCAATTTTCTATTAGAACAGTTGGCTAACTGTTCTAAACATCTGATTTGGTTAAAGTTTTAGAACTAAAATAAACTAAAGCACCATCAGCTTCAAGACCTGACATTTCTGTATCGAAGTTACAAAATTTAAAGCTCACAGGTATAAATTTTTCATCTTCTAAAATGATTATATAAATAGCAGTTCCTTTATTTCAAGCGGTGTTTTAATAGAAACGTATATTCTCGAACTCAAATGTCTTAATTGGAAGCAACTACGAGTTTATATATTATTATGCAGGTCCATCGATATAGAATACACCTCCTAATATTCCAAGAATGAATTCAAATGTTGAATTTGAAACTTTCAAACTAATCAAGTTATTAAATTAGAATAGACCGCTCATATTATAATGAAGAACATTACTTACTACTACTTCAGTCATTTCTAATGAATTGAAACATTGCAAATTAATAGCGGCTCCAAATCTATCTTATGAATCTTAGGCTTATGTATTTATATATTAAAGGTAAACTTAAGTCATATTAATTTTTCCATATGTTTTATTAGTAGCTCAGTAGCATTGCTGCTTTACTTCGTATTTATCTTTTTTATATGGACCGAAGCTAGATATTATGGCTTAGAAAAGTTAGTTGTATATAAATTCTACATTTTCCATGTTTAGCTCAGAATCAGAACATAAATAGTCAAATCTTATAATGGAATGCTCTTAATTTTGAAAATATTGAAATTTTACATTTTTTAGTATAAGTTTACCTGGTTGAGATTCACTCAAACATTTTTCTCAAGAATAAGTGTAGGTACATTTTACTGCATCTAATGATTTTTTAATATATTCTGTGTTATCCCCAATAACAAATAAGGAATGGAATCTTGGATATTTGCAGCCAAAAGTAGGGATATCATAATGAGGAACAGCACAGATCCAATTATTTTCATAATTGCAATATTTATTGTTACACTCTTAGTCACAATCTGTTGTTGTCATTTTAATTTAATTTTTAGTGGTATCGTTGTTAAGACAGCACTAGTAGCATTAATCTTCTGTAGCATTGACTGTACATTAGAAATCTCCTTTATCATAACCACATTCAGGTGTGTAGCATTTTTCATCAGGAATATTGTTATTTAAAGCAATTTGAATGCATCCTTACGAAGTGCATTTATCTTTACATTCATTTTAATCCCATGAGCAATGCTCATTGTTACATTCAAGATTGCAAACTTAATTTCCGATAAATTCAATGTTGCATAATGTATTTATTTAACATAAAAAATTCTAATTATCTTGATTGCATCTATTATTATCAAATTTGCAGACTTCTTAAAAACAAATTTTATCACATTGATCATTTGTTAAAAGGTCATACGAACATCCTGTTGCTTTTCAACAGTCATACTGTCATTATTCTGCATTCCTACAATCCGTTTCTTTTTCACGACTGCAAAGGTAGCATTCTAAATTACACTTTCCATTATTTATAAGAGATTCAGAGCAATATTATGTATTGCAAAAATCACAATCTCCGTTATCTAATTTGCATGCATCAGAGTTGCATCCTTAATCACAATTTTTATCTCCTAGTTAGAAGAGATTACATGTTTTTAGATCTTTACATTGGTCACATAATTATTTATCATTTCCATCTCAATTACATTCCTTTATATAGCAAGAAGCATCGCAAAAGCCGTTACTAATTAAACTTAGACTTTTGCATCCTTTATCAAGGCAAGTACACTCCTAATAATCATATTCGCATTTTTCTATGTTGCATTCTTAATTGCATTTACCATTCTTGAGTGAAGGAATCTTGCACTTTGTTTAATTACATTAATCGCAATCGCCATAGTCTCACATACAATATGAGTTAAAGCATTCGGGATCGCAGGTGGAGTCATCCAAACTACTGAGACTGCATCCTGTTTTTTCGCATAATCTACAATCTCCAAAATCTCACTAGCACTCTAAATTGTAGCAATTCAAGTTGCATTGATTATTTTAAAGCTCATTGTATATATCGCAATCTTAATTTTCACAAAGTTAGCAATCAGGTTTTTCGTAGCAATATTCATTTTTAATGCATTCAGCATCACATTTGCCATTTCCAAGCATTTCTGAAGTACATTTCGAATTTGTAAAACACTTTTCGCAATCTCCATTATCATAATTGCAAATTTGATTGTCGCATTCATGCTAGCAAACTTTGTCTCCAATTAGATTTAAGTTGCATCCTTTTTATGAACAATTGAAACAGTCAGGATAATCTCAATTACATATCTCATTATAGCATTCAACTTCGCACTTATTGTTTTAAAAAGATTTTTAAATGTCACATCCTTCATATATGCACATTTAGCAATAATCTTCTTAAGTTCTAAGTGCTCCGTCAAAAAGGCACTCTTTTATGTAGCAATCATAATTGCAAATTTTATTATTCATATTTCTTTGGCACGAAGATTAGCAGCAATCCATTCAGTCGTAACCGCAAGTTTCATATAAACATTAAGATTCGCAAATTCCATTATTGAAGTTCTCAAAAATATCACATACTTCTTTATTGTATATCACAGAATCGAAATAAGAATCTCTGTAGCATTTTATGCAAGTATTGTTATCATTTTAGCATGCTCCTGTAAGACATTCAATATCACATATTTTATTTTTAAGGAGTACACTAGAACAAGTGTTTTTTGTAGCTTAAAAGCAAGCTTCTTAGTTTATTTTATCTGAATACCCACAAAAACCATAATCATAAGAACATTTTAAGCTATTACACAAGGAATCACATTAATGATTATATTAAGGATAATTTTTTAAATCATTTCCTGACATTAAACATCCAGTGTTTGAGCATGATTGGCAATCACTTTATTCATCACTACACAATGCACAACTTATGTCACAACACAAATTATTAAGAAAATAATTTCTTAAGCAACCACTCTTGAGACATGCACAGTCATCTTAAGCTTAATTACTATCTCATGAGCATTGCTTCCTAAAGCATTCATCTTAGCAATTACCATCACCTAAGTAATTCATTTAAGGACATCCTACATCTAAGCAAGGACAATCTCCATTATCTCAGCTGCAATTTTTAGTTCAACATTCTTAATCACATTTATTATTAAACAATTTTTCATATGTACAGCCGTTTATGTAGCAATTGCATTCTAAATCATTCTTGCCACAAGATTCATGAAAACACCCTTCACTACATGTTCCATTTCCAATTAATAATCAGTTGTTTTGATCGCTTTCTTAGGGACAAATTTAGTTATCATTTTTACATTCGTTAGTATAGCATAGTTATTAGCATTCTTAGTCTTTCAAATAAAATAAATAAGGGCAACCAGAATCTAAGCAAGGACAATCTCCTCCATCAAATTGACATTCTTTAGAGTAGCATTCTTCTTCACATTTTGAATTACCAAGTTTAGATAAATCTTAACATTAAGTATCTAAACAGCCACAGTCACCTTTATCCCATTGGCATTAAGGAGTATATAATTCTTTTTAGCATATTCCGTCTCCTACTTGATTTTTTTAATCATTGCAACAATTTCCATTGTCATAATTACAAAACCAATTATTACATTCTTAGTCGCATATTCCATTATCTAGTAATTATAAATTACAACCTGAATAAAAGCAATCTTTACATTCATCTCAGTCTGATTTTACGCATTATGGATTGCATTTACCATTTTACTGTTTAGTCTACTTGCAATAATCTTGCTCTTAATAACATTATCCTTAATCATAATAGTCACAAGATTAAAAATTACATTAACTGTCACACACTTTATTGTCAAGCAGATTTTGGGTACATTTTAATTTAGATGCGTCATCACAATAATTATTGACCTAAATCGTATCTAGTCTTCTTTCCCTTTAAACTTCACCTTATTGAGAATTTGAAGAACTTGTTGAAAAGAACTTCATTTCTTATATTGATTCTTCATTATTATATCTACAACTTGAGCAATATGCTTCATTACAGTTTCTTACAATTAGTTTTTAACCAGAAAATATTATATCTTAGACAATCATTTGAATAGATCTTATTTCAAATAAAAAGTAAGGGTTAGTTACAAATATTATTGGTCTTTCTCCCTATTCATTACAATCCTTTTGACTAATTGAAGATTTGAAAAGGGAGTTAATTTAGCTTAATTCACTACATTACAAAGCTCTTATAATTACATCGTTTTTAGTAGCATAAGGGATATTCAATACGTCATTTTGCTTATCTGGGCATTGTTTAGAATCACTATTTTTTAAATTTTCTATAAATTATTTATAAGAGTCGCTATTTGCCTTATCTCTAAATCGTAAAGGATCTCTTCTAACTAGCTCTTCAAGCGATGGAAATCTATCAAGATCAAATTCTCTAAAAGTATCTCAGTTTCCAGGATTTTCAAAAGTTATATTAGATTTTGATGTCTTATTTTCAAATTAATGTAGGGGCTTTTAATTTCCAGTTTCTAAATAATGTTCTCCTTTTAGCAGCAAGATTTCTACAACATCGTCAGTAGATTTGTTTAATAAAGCATCTACTAAAGATGAGAAGAAAATAGTTTTGTTATAGTTGTCTTAATATTTCTATACTATTCTTATCTCGTTGCTGGAACTTACCTAAATCAATATAATTAGCAGCATTCATTTCATAACTTATTTCAAACCTTCCATTTTATATTTCACTCAGTCTATTTTCCTCAAAAAGCTTAAAGGATGTTTATTTAACTAATTAAATTGCTTTAAATTAATTGTTTCGTTTATAAATTCTTTAAGCTTATTTTAGCATCAGGCTACTATACTTAGACAAGTACAATTTATCAAGTTAAAATGTATCTCTCTTTAGTTTATATGATATAACTTATATAGGGACATCTAAGTCTTATTTCATCTAGCAATATGAATCTAATTATTGAGCTAAACCAAAGTAAAGAGCCTGTATTCTTGTTAACTTGTATAACTAGAAAAAGGTTAAAGAAAAGTAAAATTGGGAGATGGAATAATCTTCCCACTATTAAAGCCTTATAAGTATTTTCTCTAGCTAAATTTAAAATTTTAACTATAAAAGACATAAAGATAGATTATACCTTCACTTTAGCCAACCTTTTATACAATTATTCCTAACTTTCGTTTTTAAAAGACTGCACTACTAAAAAGGAAAAATAATAGTAAGAAAATGTTAAAATTGCTTTAATAAAGTTAAGAAGATAAATAATAGAGCTGTAAAGCAAATAAAACTACATTATAAACTGCATAAGTAAGGATGCAATAAGGTAGATAGTTATATATATAGCAGAATAATGATTTTAATTAAGATCTTTTGATAGATTAATTAGTTTAAATATGTCTCAGTCTAAAGTCTATTTCAAAAATCTTCAAAGATCTTTCAAAAATTAAGAAAACCCAGGTAAGTGATCTATTTAAGGTAATAACGTATTTATCACTAATATCTCTTTGTTTACTACTGAAGAAAAACTAAAAGACAAGTTTTAGTAGTTTGGAAAGGTGCTTAGCATCAATATTGTACGAGATTCTGAAACGCAGTCTTCTAAGAGGTATGGATTTGTACTTTTTGAATCAGCACTTGATGCTTATGATGCAATCAGATATTTAAACGGAAAGCTGATAGATGGTAGAAAAATTCATTTAGAAGCAGCGAAAGCTTGTAAGGAGTTTAAGAAATTTTTCAAGCAGTAAAATCCTTTGAAAAATGTAAGTACTAAAGAGAATAACTTAACAAGAAGATCTCCTTCCCCCTTAAAGTACAAAAAGCAAAAACAAGATGATAACAAAAGTAAATAAAGCGTTCATAAAGATATTTAGCAGAGAAAAACCAAGGAAGATTATATGTGTATTAGTACCTCCCTTTAAAACGAAGCTCACTTAGAATGTAAGTAAAATTTGAACTAATAAAGCTTTGACTAAGAAATAAAGACTGAATAAAGCATCGATAGTATATAAAAGCCAAGAAATGAGAATCAGGAAAATCCTTAAGGGCAAATTTGAAATCATAAGTAAAATTTTTTTGTTCAAATTTTTAAGAAAATTTCTTATTTTTAAAATTATGTTCTTTTAATGCAATCTCAATCAAAGGAATTTTTATCATTAGCTATAAGCTTAAAAAAGATAGTACTTCAATTAAGCTTGGATGAAAAATTGACTAGAAAAAGAATAATCCATCCATTATTGGTGTTACATTACTAATCACATAAAGAGTAAGGCATAGAATTTTATTAAATGGAATAAATAAACTTAATAATAAAAAGGAGTGTAAACAGCCAGTAAACTATAGTGATATTAACTATAGATATTATTGGCTTTTATTTTAGTAAATTAGATAAAATTTTTATAAATGAATATTCCTCCAGTGAATGATCCGGCTAAGGCCTTTCTTAAGAGACCTAAAACACTCGTTTGCTATATTTGGTAATTTGTAATGCAGTGGGAGAGAGTTTGGTACTACAAGTTTGTAAATACATTAAAAATAATGTGCTGAGAAGTGAGAAAAATAAGAATCTCAGAAACCGAAACACCTTAGAAAGCCTTTACCTCAGCCTCCATAAGATATTTAAATTAATAGTGGTGGACCAAAGACAATGGCTGAGATTGAAGCTCATAATGCCGCTGTATTATTTTATTATCATTTAGGCTTCTGCAGCTTTTGAAGAAAAAGTAATGGTACAGTGCGAGCACTGTGGAAGAACTTTTCTTCCTGATCGTTTTCCTATTCATTAAAGGTCTTGCACTTCTGAGAAACCTGCAAAACCTATACCAGGATTTAGAAAAACAATAGATGTTTCAAATCTTAATGAGCAAATGCATTAAATGCCATAAGTGAAATCTGAGAATTAAGCTGCCAAGACAATGCATATTTAGAATAAAATGATGAATCCTAAAGGAGTTGAAGAAGAAAAAGAAGGCAAGAACATGAAATGGAAGAAGTAGCATGAAGAGTTTGCTTAAAATATCAATTATGCAAAAAAGCTTAAAGAAATCGAAGAAAAAGGAGGGGATATTAGAGAAGCTGGGCCACCTCCTAAAACCGATTATTCTGACTATGTTTAATGTCCTCATTGCACAAGAAAATTTGGAAAAGAGCAAGGTGAAAAGCACATTCCAAAATGCGCAAATATCATTAATAAACCAAAACCTCCTCCAACAACTCCACCAAACGAACTACAATAACCCTATTAAGAAATGAGAAATTAAAGATCTGCCACTGGTATACGTTAAGAAAATATGGTTAAAAGTGCTAGAGAATTAAATACTGCTGGAAGTATAGGCTTCTAAAAGTTAAGCAAATCACCAAATCCTAAAGAGTAATCTGCAAAGATTAATTAATTGCGTGCAAGTTAGCCAACATTTAAGTAAGGCTAATTTAAATCCTAAAATACTTAGCCAAAGGAAAATTAAGAGTAAAGTGGGCAACAACAAACTAAGAGTTCGTAAAAAATTTAGTTTAAATCAAACTCTAAATAAAAAACTCAATAAAATTAACTTGCTGAACTAGAGCCAGAAAAAGCAATCTATTCCTCTACTCAAGAAATTCCTCAAGTTAATGTTAGAAGTCCAAATGAAATGACCTTTGGAAAAGAAGCATAAAACTAATCTTTAAAAGAAACAGAAATAATAGAAAATGAATTATAGTAAATACCTGAGAAAGCTCATAAGAAACAAGTATAGCTTAAATCAAATGCTAACTATGAATGGAGTTTTTGTCCTATAGATGGAGAAAAATTTGTGGAAAAAGCAGCTTTTTGTCATTCTTGTGGCAAAAAAAGAATTTGAAAACTTCTTTTAATTTAAATCATTTTGCTTGAAACTTATTTAGAATTACATTTATATACTTCTTAATTTCTCAAAATTTAACACATTTTAAATAAATTTTATCATAAATCTCAGTCTTAGTTAAATAAAATTATGGTCAACTAAAATTAATTAAGGAATTTTTTAAAAGAATTTATTACTTTCTCTAGAATTTACTAAAAATATGAATCATGGATAACTTTATACAATCTATAAGACAAGACATTTAAATCAATTTTTTAATTAAAATTAAAGTTAAGAACTTTAATTGAAAGTTTATAAAATCTTTCATTTTAAAATTTTATTTCAAAGAGGAAATCTTTCATTAGTTAGTAATAGAACTTAAAATTGAATAGCACTCCTTATTTTAATTAAAAAAAAGAAGATATTTTAAATAATTTTAGAGTCATTTAACAAAAAGCTTCTTAATGTCTATCTAGTGATTTATATGTTTGACTCACTTTCTTATTATTATATATTTAATTATTAGTTTTTTTAATAAAATAGATTAATTTTTCATTAATAGTTGATTAAACGCTTTGATAAATGTCAAAAATAACAAGTATATCTATAGATGTGAATCTCTACTGAATGATTTAAATAATTTAAAGTTTTTATTAGTTTTAGTTTGCTAAAGTTTATAGCTCATAACTAAGATTATCTTATCAATAAATCCCTAACTCTAAAACTACTTTGGTAAATTATCTTATTACCTCAATATTTTATTTCCAAATTCCTTTGAAAAATAATTTTTCTAGAACTTAGTGATAATCAAACGCAATTCGTATTAGTTTAATAGAATAATAGACAAATAAGAAAACTGTAAAAAGAGATAAGACTATAAGCAGAGTAAACATAAGTTTCTAAATTTAAATTTGAAAGAAATGAAAGAATAGTAGTAGTTATAAACCTTATCAATATAAGGCTTAATTAAAAGAATAATGTATATAACATAAATAAATGAAAAATCTAATAATAATTTAGTTTATATAAATAAAACTATAATTATATCATCTTTATTGCATTTCATTGAATTTAATAATAATTAAAATATTATTAGTCCAAGCTCAAGTTTAGAAAAAGGAGATAAAATAAAAAATCGGAAGTTTTGGTGTTGTTTATAAAGGAAAATGACTGGGAAATATCGATGTTGCTATAAAATAATTGTTCATCATAAATTCAAACTCAAGCTCTATTAACGAATTTCTACAAGATCTGCAGATATTATGAAAACTTGATCATCTAAATATTGTAAAATTATACGGGAATTGTATTTCTTCTTTAAGTTTGGTAATTGAGTTTTTGCCATAATCACTATATAATTTCTTACATAGTAATGTAGAAATACAATTGCAATTAAGATTAAAGATAAGTTTGAATATAGTACTAGGACTCTAATATATTCACAATTAAGATATTGTTCATGGTAATTTGAAAAATAGTAATATTTTATTAGAAGCTTTTTACTATCCTAAAATTAAGGATTGCTGGCTTATCAAAGCATAAAAATAAATCTATGATTTTAAGCACAGTTCCTTAAGTAGGATATACTCGTTGAATGGCTCCCGAAATATTTTATAATAAACCTAAATTTAGCAAGTAGTCAGATATATATGCTTTAGGAATGGTTTTTTGAGAAATAGCAACTAGAAAAATTCCATTTTCAAAAGTAGAAGATACATTAATATTACAAATCGTTAAAAGTGAAATAAGAGAATAAATACCTGAAAAATATCCTTTAAAATTTCTTAAGCTATAAGAGGTAGTTGAACATAAAATGCCGAATCTCGACTAGACTTATAAAATATTAAAAATCTTTTATAAGCTTCTTTATCTGAGCAAATCATAGCATAAAAGAGCAATAATTAAGCAAGCTTATATAATAAACAAATAACATAAAAAAAATGAAAACTCTAAGGGTTAAAATTTAAATGACTTAGATAAAGCAATTGAGATAAATGTCTAGGAAATGAAAAAATTAAACTAAAATGCATAGAGAATTTAGTAGTTAAGCAGTAAAATAATTTCTATAACAATTAAAAGAGTAATAAATGTGTGCTAAGCAAATAAAGCTAATATTTTAAATGTAAAGGGATTAATTACTAAAATGAATATCGTTTAATAATTAAAAAAAGCTAAAGATTCTATAATAGAAAATAAGCTTTTAGAGATAATTTGTAATGGCTAAGTAAAGTAATGAGATTGATTAAGTTTCTGCTAATGCAGCTACAATTCTAAATTATTTATAATACAAATTTGTTAATAAAAACTTAAGTGGAATAAGAATTCAAGGAGCAGATCTTAGTTAATCAAAGTTTTACTAAATGTGATTTAAACTAATCGGATCTGTAAGACGCTAATTTAATAAATGCTTAAATAAAAAAATGCAAATTAGATGGAGTCAACATGAAAAATGTGTTTATGGAAAAAAAGGTATTTTGTTAGGTCATTCAGGCTATGTTTATCCTGTTGTAATTTTAAGCGATAATTAATGAATCTTTTCCGACAGTACTGATTATACGATTAAATTATGGGAGTTTGCAAGCGGCCAGTTAAAGAATATATTAAATTGTAATCCAAACTAGCCATGCTCTATAGCTATTTCAAGTGACAGGATGTAAAGACAATAAAATTATGATATGGAATTTGATGAGTGGTGAATTAAGGAATGTTATATAAGACACTTCAAAATTTATAAATAAATAATATCAGGTGGCTTTTATTTTACAATCAAGATATGAGATTTCAAGACAAGTTAATTAAAAAATACTTTGAAGAGCCACTAGAACTTTGTATTTTGTATAGTTATCTCAAGTGATGATAAATGATTAATTTCAGGAAGAAGTGATTATAAGATTAATGTATGAAATTTAACGAATGGTCAGTTAAAAAATACATTTGATTGCTAGTCAAGCCTCTCACGTTGCTTAGCTATTTCAAATAATATTAAATGGCTAGTGCCAGTAAATTCTGATTCTAATATTAAGAAATGAAATCTAATCAGCGGCTTTTGAAGGAAATTTGTAGAGCCATTAATATGAGGTATTTTCTGTTGCCATTTCAAACGAAAATAAGTGTTATGTTTCGGAAAGTCGCAATTTTGAAATAAAAATATGGAATTCATAAACTCATGCTTGCTAGATTACTCTAAAAGAGGAACAAATGGTCCAGTAGGAAGTGTAGTAATAAATGATCACAATCATTTGATAATATCAGGCTGTGATGATTTCGTGGGTTCATCATGATGTAATGAAAATTAAATTAAAAAATAAGACATATAGAGATTATTAGCATTAAATATTCAAGCCTACCTTGGATTGGTAAGTCTAAATTAAATAACATAAAGGAATATGAATGAGATGAGTTATATGGAAAGAATGGATTGAGAAATTAAAATTTTCGTTCTGATAATAAAAAATCGACTGAGAAAAGCAATATCGAGCAAAAGTTTAAAAATGCGTAATATTTTGAAGAAATGAGGATTGATTAATGATTTCTTTCTATTGTAATAAATTACTATTAAATAAAAAAATCCTTTTTGCATATTTCATTAATTTTCCACATTTCAATTATCCTTAAATTATTAAGATTAACAAAAGAATTCCTTCTAAATAAACTTAATTATCATATAACACAGATGAAAGTAACTGAAGACATTTTAAATTTAATTTCTCAATTCTTTAGCAATTTTAATGACTTTATTAGGAATAAATGAAATTTTGCTATTAAAATCATATAAGAACTATAAAAAATATCTTAATTAATTATTGTAAATACTAGATAATAATCATCTCTAAATATTTAATCAAGCAATATCTACTTCTTTACTCATATTATTTATCTTTTTTTTTCAATTTTCGATAATTTTTTCTTCTGAAACATTACAAGGGGATTTTAGTAAGACTCGTTAGAAAAATCCTTAGTTATTACATATTTTTAAAGCATAGGAATCAATCCCATTAATTATTGACCTGGAAATTATATATATTCTTATCGATATTATGGTATTTATATTTTTGTTCTTATTGGAGGACTTAAAACACGAAATAGAGATAAGTTTCTTCTAAATAATTTGAAATAAATATAAAAATAAAGGGAAATATAGCTATTTTTATTATAGATCCATTACTTGAAATATATTTAGTTTTCAATTACTATTTTCTCTTTTATCAGTAAGGAATCTTATCTTATTTTCGAGTTATATTAAACCTAATTTTTACTATATTATAAGATTTAAAATTATCAATAAAGACTTTAATTTAATTTACTTCTAACTTTATTTGATGATATAGATTTAATATTTGGAAGGTAATCTAATTATAAATCTTTTTTCTCTTTTTACTAAACTGAGCTATAAGAGAATACAGACCTTATGAAGAAGATTTATCCTAATTGTTATTAATTTAAAAGCAGAAGTTTTTTGTTTTATTAGAACAAAATAAAACTTCTTTGCAAATTAACTTAAAAATAACACTTTTTAAAGTCTAAATTAAGCATAACTAAAATTCTTAAAATGCATCTTCTTATCCTAATTTTTAAATCTCAAACTTAAATTTGAGAAAATATAAGCATCTTAAAATAAAGCGCTCTCTATTCTATAAATGGTGCTTTAATTTTAAAATACAATCCTAGAAAACTAGTTTAAAAAAGCTTAGAATGAACATATATATAATCCAAGTATTCTCGATAAATTTAATTGCTTATTACTAGCATGACTAAGAGATATTGCATAACTATTAGGTTGAATAGTATTTAATAGGTATTTATTTACATCAGACTCAAAATAATTCACTTTCGATATAGATTATTAACTTTTTCTGTCCTTGTTAATAAATTTAATTTAAAATATTTGATGATGAAAAGAAACAAATATAAGCAATATTTAAATAATAAAAGATAATTTCTATTTAAATATTGTTAAATTTGTATTAAGTGAAATGTATAAAGTTAAAAGAATGAGCACCAAATTAAAATGCATAAGTATAAGAACCAACAAATAAAGAAGTTTAAGTTTAATATTAATATCAAAAAATAAGGGATTTTAAAATAGCTAGCAAAGTAAAATCCTAAATGAAAAACTGCGAACTAAAGACAAGATTATTAACCTAAAATTGTTCTAAATAAAAATTAAAAGTTATCTTTATAATAAAATCATAGATAATTAATTAATAAATATATCTAATAAAAGCTAACTTTATCCATTCTAATAGATCAAAAAGCATAAAAGTATTAGATAAATAAATATAAAAAGTTTTTCAGAAAGTAAAAAATATTTTAAAAAGAAAAAAGAGAAAGCCAAGCAAAGGTAGAAATATTAAAAAGATAGAATAAATTGAGAAAAAGGATAAAAGTTAGCAAAAAATACAAATATTACTAAACAAGAAGATTGAAATATAAATAATACTAATGTAAAAGAAAAATAAATAAAAACTTTAGAAGAACATGGATTAATTTTATGCAATTTATTTTAAAACATGATATTAAATTTATCCTTTTTATATGTTCTAGAGTATATATATTCGTTTCCATAAATTATTGCTTCAAGACTTAATCATTTAACATTTTTATATAAATACAAATAGCATTTTTATTGCTTAAAAAGAAGCTTATGTAATTAGTTATTAATTTAAATAATATAAATCCTTTTTAGGATGCCATACTATCTTTATTTTAATGTTGCTATTTATAAGAAACTAATAAAATCATCATAAAACCTAGATTTAAAAAGCATCATTTCAATTGAATCAATTTAAAAGTGGTAAAAATGATAGAAAAAGCATCCAATATTTTATCTCATATCTCTATTATAAGAATTAACAACTAAGATTTATTCCTATTTATATAGCAAACCAATTTAAATTAAGTTTTTAATAGCTGTATTGCTATTTTTTATTATGTCAATAGCCTAATCTATTCTTTTAACTCTAAAACAAATATAATCTGTTTTCCTAGAGTTGCTTTATATAAACTTCAAATTTTCTTTAGAAGTTTGGTTATGGAAAGTGTTGAAATATCTTTATTATATACTATATCTATAACTATATACAATAAGGTTTATTACTCTACCCTCCACTAAATTGATATTTCTTTTTAGTTAACTTACTAACCTTTATAAATATAAGAAGGTATATGACATAACGAATAAACTAGTAAATATGTCTCTAAAAAGAGAAATGAAACAATTATGATTATTATAGCAATAAAGCAAAAAGCCTAATTACCTAAGGTATTCTATGATAGAGAACTAAATTAAAATATATAAACTTTAATAAGAATAAGTCTATTAGTCAGTATAACTTAATCTCCTTTATATTAATTTATAGCTTTATTAATATACTATAAAGAGATTAAGCGCTTTTTAGAGAAAGTATATATATTATGTAACTAAAAGAAATAAAAAGCTTGCTTTCATATAAATAGTAAGGCTATAATATGAGTAATGTGAGAAATTCAGAATCGATAATTAGATAGAGTAAATTAGCAAAGGCTGCAAGTATTAATTAGAAATAATAAAAGATATTCACTAGAAATACTTTATACTTAATCAAAAATAAAGCTAATATTTATATTTCATCAAAATAAGGCTACATTTTATCCTTCAGTTGATTTATTAAGCTAAATTAAAAAAGACAGGCTTTAATGATCATCCCTTTAAATTATATTGAGCTTTATCAATAAGTGAAAACTAATTTTAGCTATTTGTTTCAATTATTTTAGATATCAAAGAATTAAGTAAAAATATTAATTTTAAGTTAGCTCATAAAACATAATTCAAATTAGGAAGAAATAAAGATAGTAAATCTAAGGAATAAATTGCAATTAATTAATAAACTTACTACTAAAAGCCACTATCTTGTAAGCTTAATAATGCTAAAGCAGTAATCAAATATTTAACATCCTTTTACTCTTGATTATCTCTATAAAAATTCTTATCTATTTAGCTATTTTTGTTTAGCTTTTAGCATCTACATTTATCATTTATAAAGCTACTTAAGATTCAAATATTGGAAATTTATATTGTATAGTATCTTTACTTCAATATGTAATTTAAGCTTATCATCTATAATATTAGCGTTCCTCCTAAGTAGTATAACTATCAGAATTAAAATCTATCAATAAACTAAAAGATAATATAAGCAAAAGGTAAAAATAAGAAAGAAAGATAAAATAAGGGAAGTAGATTTATAGTAGGAAATGAAGATACTAAATACCATTAAATAATAGCTTTAATATTAAGATCGAACTGGAAAGTATTAATAGATAAACTAACTACTTTAAATAAAAATGTAAATTAATTAAAATTTATTAGCTTTTTCAGTCAAATAAATGCAATAGCAAGCTTAGTTTAATAATTCTAAAGTAATTGCAGATGAAAAGAAAAGCATTACTTATGAGGAGATAAGAGTTAAATCACCTTCTAAGCATAAATTGAGTCTCGCTGCTGAAACGAGGTGGACCGATAGAGACCAATACCAATGTAGTCCTTCAGATCTCCTGAAAACAATTTCTAGTTAGAAAGCTAGCAAAGTAGCAAATAAAAATGGTTTTTTCAATTTTTCGAATAGATCTAAAACACCTTAACAAAGATCTAAACCTGACATTCTTTATAAAAAGGAATATTTAGACTTCTTAAACGTTCCTTATGGAACAGATTTAATAAATAATCAGCAAGAAATCTTGAAGGATAAGTAGATGGTTGAAGACTTAGAAGAGTGAATAACTCAAAAACTAGCGACTTAAGAAGATTTTGAATAAATAAAGAAATAAAAATGGCAAGCAAGTATCATGCAGAACAAAGAATAGTGACATAAAGATTTTGCTAATTAAAAGAAAATAAGCAAAGTAAATCTGAATGAAGCTTCAGATCAAAAATTAAATGATGATGAAAGTTTTTAGTCTGCCAGGGTATTAAGTCCATTAAAGTATTAGCAAGAAACTTAGCAATAATCAGATTAAAATTAACTTAAAATGAAAAATTTAAAACCAATATTAAAAAATAAGAAACTTACCCCTTTTACTCTTGAAGGAACTTAGAAACAGTAGTTTACTTTCGAATCTTAAAGTAATGCACAAAACCAGAATGCCTTAATTTAGGAAAGTTAAATTTTTTCATTAAAGCAAGTTCCTCTAACTACTAGAAACGATAGTATATCATCACTGCTATTATAAAAAGACATAACTCCAATTGTTAATTTAAGGAAATAAAAGAATAATTATGACTATAAAATAAATAAAATTGAAGTCTTAAATTCGTCGAATGAATAGCTTATATCTACAAAATAGAAACTAACTATCGAATATGAAAATAAGAAACATGCTAAAGAATAAGAAATTAAAAATGCTTAATAAATGGCTAATGTTGCAAAATCATTTCAATCTTCCTTTAAACTTCTTATTTAATAAACAATGGAATAAATAGAGAAGGAAAAAATAGATGCGAGAGAAGCAAGGCTTAAAATATGTAACTACACTGCTTCAATTAATAAGCATAAAGAAAAAATTTAAAACTTCGAATAAAAATATTTTAGAACAATGAAAGATTAATTATAAGGTACTATCTAGCAAAACAAATAAAAGTAGCAACGTAATTTAAGTAACTTAGATATGATGTAAAAGTAAGCTCAGTTCTAAATTTATAAGAATCAATGTAAGTTAGAATATACGAATAAAATATAGTAGTACAGAGTTAAATTGTTCGCTTATGAAGATAAAAAAGCTTAATTAGAAAGATAAGCAGAGGAAGCTGAAAAAAATTTAGAAAAATTGAAAATATAGCTTAAGCTTTAAAAAACAGAGCAAGTAAAAAATCTCTTGCAAATATTAAAAAAGGGTGAAGATGTGCGTAATGAAGGCCTGATTTGAGTCATTAAATGCTTATGAGAAATAGGGGAATCAGTTCCTTTAAAAGCTTTCCCCTCTTTTCTAGATGAAGAATCAGTATTATATCTTATAGATGCAAGTGCGAAATAGATTGAATTATAGTAGTTGCAAGAATGGTACACTTAAATGAAGGAATTTATAAAGTCAGAAAAAACAAAAGATAACTATCTTATGTAAAAATAGCAGTGATTTGATAAGTGAAACAAAATCAAAAACAGAATTGCTATTTTATCAAGCTCATTGATGGTTAAGTAATCTGAAATTATTATTACTAATAGATACACTAAAGAATTTGACCTAAAATGAAAAGTTTTAAACAAGCAAAAGCAGCTAGATTTAAAAATTTTCTCAGGAAATATCAAAATGGCAGATGTTCATTAGCTATTGCTAAATTTAGAAGAGAAGATTAAAAAGCTAAAGGAAAATATAGAAGAAGCTAAGAGCAAGCAGTCAAAAAAAGTGATTAAAGACTTTATTATGCATAATCATGCCTAAAAATACCACTGTACTCAGAAACAAGTTGCTTACGCATTATTTGGAATTTTATAAGGACAAGCTGAGTTAACAAAATTACAGATTGAAGAGAAATAGCATTACCAAATGATTCAGAATTATATAAAGAGTTATAACTTCCTAGATAAAAATAAGGCCAAGAAATTCCTGTGATTTAAGTTTTAAAGCCTATAATTTCTTAACACAAAGCAACATCAATTCTAATTATGAAATTTCACTATATAATTACCATCTTCCTTTGAAACCATATCAAATAAATAAATAATTAGATTATGTATAGCATCAGCTATGTTCCATAATTAAAATCTAGTAAATATAATAGTAGCTCTAATAAAGCTACTAAGTTTTATTCAAATGTTTTCTCTTTCGTTCATTTCCAGCATTAATTTAATTTTATAATCAACGAAATTTTATTAACTTTAAAATTTTGAATATTTAAGTTGATATTTCACATATTGATCTTTAAAATTAGTAGAGGCATTATACATATTAAATAGTTCATTTACAAATAGCAAGAAATTTAAATAAATCAGAATCTTATTTATAAGCTTAATTCTGGGTAAATTAATACCTCTTACTTAAAGAGCTAACTAGATAAATAAACTATTACACTCCTAAAGCATAAATCAAAAATGTTTAAAGCCTAGAATGTATAATAAACTATATCTGAAAGTGATGGATTTATAGCAAAAATTTTAGGAAATAGCGAACTAATAGATCAAAAGAGGTAATTTATAGAATAAGACAGGAGCTGGGCAAATAACCATATTTATATGAATTTTATAAAATTTAAATTTGAAATTTTCTGCAAAATGAATACGCTAATTTAAATCCTATATTTCATAAATGCAATATCAGCTCTAAACTTAGGTATAACCTATCTCTATTCTTTAGTATACTAAGGAATTTTTTGCTTATATGGAAAGCTAGATGTCAATAAATGAAAAGATAGAATTAGCCTTAGGTTTTAAGATTATGCTAGAAGATCATTAATCTAATAGATCATAGCAATTATAGCTAGATTTTGGAGAACAAGCTCTTTAGTTTTCAAGAGAAACTTTATTAAGAAATGCAATCTAGGCTTCTGATCAGAAGTTGAAAGATGCTATTTGTGAATGTGCAGGATAATTTGCAAGATTTGACATTGAAATGGATTCTTATATTTTGTAGATGGCTATTAAAGATGATCCCAGTCATTTATATGCTGGAATACAAATTTTAAAAGAGCTACTTCGATATGAAAAGCCTTAAAATAGATCCTTAATTTAGAATGATGTATTATAGCAAATAATATAAAAAGCATTAACTTCAGAATACTACTAAATAAGAAAGGTAGCTATTCATTTGTTTACCGTTTTATTATCCATGTCTAGAAATAAAAATCTGTCTAAATCTTTAAATACATTAAGTCCTTCTATCATTGGATCTGCTTAGTATATCTGGTAAAATAGCTATTAAGATGGAAAAGATGTGATTTAATATCTTACAGACATTGCTGACTTGAAGGTAATGCCGTTTAGAAATTGCATAGAGCAAACGCTATAACTTGCTTTTTATGTATTGAAGTAATAAGAAAATCTATAAAATAACGATAAATACTGTGGATTAGAGCTTATAAATTGCCTATTATAAAGAAAGCCTAAGTACTTTACTAATAACTAAGAAGTATTAAATCAGATTCTCAGACAGTTATCTTCCTTAATTTTATTCCAAGTAGGTTAAGAAAATTTCGCAGAAAACCCTTCTATACAAGAGTTTCTAGACCTGGATTTATAATCCAGAAGTTCAGAAATTAAAGATACTTTATCTTTATTATTCGAAACGATTGGATATAGCAAAATACTTCAAAGCTTATAGGCAACTATTGAGGAGTTCTAAATCTAAAAAAACGATTGAAGATACGATTATACATCGTTACTTATATTAACCATAACAATTGAGTTTTAAGAAGAGTTTTCCCAGGTTTAGCAAATAGCCCTATTTGGTATTAATTAATATAACAACTAAAGTAATAGAATCAGATGAATCAGTACCAATCTAATTAGTACGATATGTGAATTTTGGTAGTTAGAAGTATGAAATAATTTATTCAATTAAGTGTCTGAATTTTTGATAAAGGCTCTTGATGATCCAGTTTGCATAGTACAGGCGTAAGCTTGCTAAGCTATTCATTTTTTAATGATTGATTAGTGCAACTAACTCTCAACTTAATATTGCCAAAAAACTCTACCCAAGCTATTTGAAAAAATTCAGCTAGGAAATGTAATTTCAGGCATGGCATTAGAAGCTATTTAAGTGATGTCTGAAAATGAGATTGAAAGTTTTAAGAATAACTATGACTAGTTTTTACCCATTTTATTAGATTTACTGAACAAGAATCAAGAGAAAGAATTGAAAAGTAAAGTATTATAATGCATAACGGTTATGGGTGAGGCTATAGGGCCTGAACTATTTTAGTTATACTAAGGCCAAGTCATATAGTCCATTTTAAATGCACAAAGTTAATTAATTTAAGATACTAACTCCCAAATTTATGTTATTGAGGCATGAACAAGACTTGCAGAAACATTAAAAGAAAAAATGCTTCCTTATCTGAACTTGATATTTCCTCTACTTTCCAATACAATATAGCAAAACTTAGGCTAGATAATAGTTAAAGGCAAAAAATCTTCTTAAGTATCAAATAAAGAATAAACTTATGACTTCATAGAAATTACGATGGAAGCTTTATTAAGTTTCATAAAGAACTTAGGAATAGGCTATAAGGACTATATAGACTAAACTATATAAATGATACAGCCTTGCATTAATTATGAAGATCTGAGTGATTTTATTTCAGAAATTTACTCAGAAATATTTAAACTCTTTAAGAAAAACAACATGCAGATAATAGAGCTAACACAGTATGCGAAATATTTTATATAATAAATGTGATTAAAGGCATATAAAGAAAAAGATTTCAGTATTAAAAGTGCTTTGATAAGAAATATGAAGGAAATAATTCAGCAGTTTGAGTGTACACCTTTTCTTAATCTAAACGAATTAAACGAACTTTACACTTCTATAATAAGCACACTAGATGATTATATATTAAATAATACTATCTCAAATAAGTAAACAGATAACTCATACGATGAAGAAGTCTTTATTGAAGAAGATTTTGTTGAAGATTATTACGATGAAAATGAAGATTAACTCACATTGGACTGCAAAGTTGAATTCAATGAAGATTTCGCTGATCTTATTTCAGCACTGTTTTAGTCTCATTCTAATATGAATGATATATTTATAAATTATTTACTCAATAAAAAAATTAAAGAAATTCTAACTAAATAAGAAAAAATTGAGAATTAGCATTTGGGTATTTTGATGATTGACGTTATAATAGAATTTGAAGATCAGAAAAAATTCAGTTAGTTTTGAATTTAACTGATAGAGCTTCTGCTTTCTTATTCAACGCATTCTAATCATATTTTGAGATAGTCTGCTGTATATGGAATAGGAGTTTCTGCATAAAAAATGGATAGCAATAGCTTTCAATAGGTTTCAGAGGAAGCTTTAGAAGTATTATTCAAAGCGACGGAAATTCCATACACTAACTAGAATAAAAGAAAGTTTAACTATGCAAGAGATAATGCAATTGCAGCTTTAGGAAGGATTATAAAATGATAGAATCAGATTGATATTATTCCTAGATGAATCTTACTTCTGCCTATCAAAGTTGATAGAGATAAATAAACAGAGTAACATTTATTACTCTGCGATTTGGTTATCGGAAACTAAAAATAAGTATTTGGACAGAAGTGGGAGAGGTTAGCCCACGTTTTATTAGCTTTTGCTCAAATATTAAGAATTAGAAGAGTGAAAGTAGAGATAATAAGGAAAATAAGAGAGATTCTGATTAATCTATAGCAAATATAAGAAATAACAGTCTACTTAAAATAAACTCTTCAAGGACTTAGCAAAGTAGAGAAAGAAATTATTGAAGATGTATACAAAGGAATTCATAAAGGAAAAAAAATTGAAGAGCTCAAAGATAACTAAAAAATTTGACTCTTAACTCATATTAAGATTTTAATTTTCTTTTTGCTTAAAATTAAATATTATAAACCTAAAGTCTTATCTTTAAATATCAAACTAAAATTTTCGATATCATAATCTTATTAACTAGTAACTAATTTTCTCTTTATAATAATAAAACTTAAATCCATTTTGTAATCTAAAGTTTAGATTGTTGTTTGTATAATTAGTTAGTTTCTAAAAATTTAAATATCTTCTCGTTTTAATTTTATTGATAATTTAAAATATTAAATTTAAAATTTAGTTAAAACAAAAAAAGCAGTTGTAACTATTTTAAAACATTTTGTGCAATTTAAAATAGAGGATTCATAAAGAATTCTTATAAGATCTTATCATAAAAGGATACTCAATCTACTTAAATTTAATAAAAATATAACATTTTTGAATTGTATTTGAAGGTTGTAAATATTGTAAAATATTTTTTTAAATCTCCTAACTATTATAGCCTTTCTGTATCTATCTTTTGTTATACAAAAGAGACTTTATGACTATTCAAAAATTTTTATTTTAGGAATGATTTAAATTTAGGTAGTAATGAATAAGATATAGTAAGATTATTTGTTTCTTATTTATTCATAAATAAATAAAGATGACTATTGAGCGAGTAGCACCTCGTTGGCGTACAGCTCTTTCATAATTAATATAATATTAAAAAAATGATTTCATACTCTTGCTAAAATTATAATCCTCTTAATGAGATATCTATAGGATCTCTATTGGGTTATTTTTTTAAATACATTGATTAATTTGTGCTATAGTCTTGCTAAACATCTCTTCTGCCTATGATAATCTCATATTCACTTCAGAAGATTCAGGTTTATTGCTGCTTACCTTTTTTAATTAATTTTCGTCTTGCTGATTCTTCAGAGTATTTATTAGTATAAATCATAAATATGAATGTATATTAATAAAACTGGATATGGATAGAAATAATAGAAATGCTCTTTAAAATAATGTTATAAATTATTAATTAATAATATCATAGCAATCTCAATAATATGGTCATTATTAACTTTATTTTACTAAGTTATTCATTCATGATGCTCCAGAATGTTTATGCAAAATCAAGTTCAATTTCCTTATTTCAGGAAATATTTTTCCCATCTATATTGATAAAAAATTATTATGGAATTTGACTTAGGGAATTAATAAGTATATATAAATAATTAATTGTTATAGTTGCTATATTAATAAATTATAATTGCAATGAAACCTAAGTAGTTAATAATATATATTATATTTAGCTTTATTAATTAACTCTATTTGTAATATCTTTGTAATAAAAAAATATTTTATTTTAATTTATAACTTTATACTATAAATTATTCTAAATGCATATGAAACTATTTTTTATATATAAAAAATCAGCTTTATTTAGTAAATTTACATATCTGTTAATTAATATCTTGTTTTTCAGATTAAAATATGTCTCATTTTCTTAGTGTTATCATAGTTTATCATAAATTATGATAGTTAAATTCTAAAACTAACTAATTGAAGTTTAGTGCTTTTTCTATATCAGTACTTTTAGATATTTCTAGCTGAATACAATGTTTAAGTTTTATAATTTAACTTTAAATCCATTACAAAAATATGGCTAAAGTCATCTAAACCTTGATTTAAACTATTTTTAGCTATTAGCTTATCAAATTTAGATTTAAATTTATAAAATAAATCAAATTTAAAGATGAATCCACTTGTCCTAAAATATGACAAGGCGTAAGTTATTCCTGATCATGTTTCTGCTTAATTCATTTCGTCTGCTAGGAATAATACATAGAATTAAGAAACGTAAGCTTAATCAGTCAAAGAATATTAATCTATAATTTTAGAACAATTAATAAATTTAGGCTTCTGTTAGTCCTATTTAAGATGTGAACAAATTATAAGCATAATGGAGATAATGAAATTTATTTTCACGATGCAGCTGAAACAAACAAGCTTCATAATCTTAAAATTAAAGCTAATTATATCTTCGTTCTTTAAAATCTCCATGTTACTAAAGAAATATATATGAATTAGACCACTTTTAAATGAAAAATATGGACAAAGAATTTATGAAGCAAGATCTTGTCATTGCTTTTGCTGTGGAGTTTGAGAAGTTTCATTTTAAACAAAAATTAGTTTAAAAATGAGAATTTGAAATTCATAATTTAAAATAGTTGCCCTTTGTGCTTTGATTCTGATTTATATGCATAAAATTAAAGTGTATAAATAGTTAAAAAATATATATTTATTCTGGCGATTAAGAAACTGAAGATTGGAGATCTATGAGCTAAAAAGTTTATAATAATTTAAATATTATATAAGAGAAAAAGATCTAGAATGCTATGAATTAAGATGTTTTTAAAACTGTTTAATAGGAGAGTATTTTAATTATTACAAATTATGATGTAAAGATATCTGCAATAAAGAAAAGTCAATTTTAAGAAGTGCTCCTGTGATGAAATCTGCAAAAATTATTGTAGCTGCAAGAATGGAAAGTGTAAATGCTAATGTAATTGCAATTATGGGAATTTAAAGATTAATGTAATTGAAATGGTGGAAAAAATGATTTTACTGATAATGTAAAAATGGAAAAATATATTGCTGCTTATGCTTTTCTTCAAAGTTATTGCTTCACAAATCATAATAAAAAATAGCAGTTAAAGATTGATATGATAATAGAGTAGAAAGAATTGTAAAATTAGGACTCTCTATGTTTACTCGCCTTTGAATAATAGTTATACTGATATGAAAGTAGATAACATTGACTTGAAATTGTTATAATTTGGAATGCCAGCATTATTATACCTAAGTTTCTCAAAAATAATATGAAACTTTAAATTTATTTAAAGTAATAGTTAAAAATAATAAAAATCCAAATTATATTCTCTTCTTAATCCTTAAGTCGACATTATATTATTTCAATTTTGTTTAGCATCATTTAATGTTTGAATCTCCTAAAATATTAATAGATATATAAAAAATTTGAATATTCTATTTTTATTTTTACTATATTTTAGTTAATAACCATTTTCATTTTGACTTTTAGTATTAATTGGGTAAATCAAATAGTTTTACTTCTATATTTTATTAATCTATAGAGTTTTTAAGCTTATCTCTTTTAAAAGAACCAAAGTTATTAAATTATTCAGAATAAAAGCTAAATTTTAAACAGAGATAAAATTAATAAATAAATGATATTATTTTGCTAAATAGCTATTTACCAAGATAAGATGGATTTAATATCTATAATTAATATTTCCTGATCTAGTTAAGAATAAGATATTTAGAAAATTTCTCATTATGCTTTATTAATTTGTCTATTTAATTTGAATTTTAACACTCTTTTACTAAAGTAGTTTTGCTTCTATAAGTTGCATTAGTTAATGAGTATGATACTATTCTATTATAGTAAAGCTATTAAGCAGCTAATATAAATTTAAAAAATTATTCATTAGAACAGTAGTTTATTTTATAATGAAGTTGCTTAAGGTTTTTGCTAAGCATGAAATTCATAAATATCTTAACTTGAGTCAAGAAAAAGAGACATTCTAACACATATTCAAATGTAAATACTACCAAACAAGTATAGATAATATTAAAACCTAAATAGATAAAATAATTAAAAGCAAAAATAAAGCGTAAAATAATATAAACTAAGAAAATATTTATGAAAATATAGAACAAGAGCTCTTAGAATATAATTAAAACATAATAAATTAAATATTTTGCAAAAAAGACTATATGACTCAAATTGATAGAATAATAAAATCTACATGAAGCAGAATCAAATAAACATGAAAACAAATATATTCTTTCTAAAACTTAATGAAAATAAGACAAGTAAATCTAATCTTAATGAGACAAGAAGAAATACTACAACATTTTCAAGAGTACTTAAAAGTAGAAGTATATTGAGTTTAGATATAAAACTTCAAAGCTATTAAGCAAACTATATTATTTTTAATTTAATTTAATTTAATTTAATCTTAACTTGAGTAAGTAACGTAATTGAAATCAAAATAAGAACATAGCTAATATATTTTAAGACATTTATAATTTTCCATCTTGGGAACTGTAATCAAAAGCAAAATAATCCTTAATAATATGAATAAGATAATAAGAAAGATTATAAATTGTTTTAATGCTACATTAATAAATACTTTTAAAGTAATACTTCTTTCATTTTAACTATATAAAGCCATAACTAACGAGCTTGGGTTTATGTTGATATAATATAAATGCTTAGAAAATTGAAATATGAGTATCAATTAAATTACGAAAATATTCTAAATTATTGAAATTAGATAAAGTTCTGAAGTTAAGGTTAGCTTAAATTAATTTCTAAGTTTAAATTATTAATATATAAAGACTATTTGTAAATATAATCAAGTTTAATAAGTATAAAGTTTAGTAGCATTGTTTTAAACACAAATAGTTTAATAGAATACTATAATAATCAAATTTAAACTAATATCTAGCAACATATTTATTTCTTCTTTTTCTTAAGTAATTAAGAAATTTAAATATCACAATTGAGATTCTTACATTTTTGCTTATAATTAGTGCTTTTTATAAAATTAAACGAAGATCTCTCTGATTTTTCTAGTTACTTTGAAAAAATTAAAGTGTAAATTTTAAAGTTTAATAGACATTTTCTCTTTTAACAACAAGGAGGAACTTTGGAATTAGATTTTATTTATTGCAAGTAATTAGGATAATTTTTAGTAAGCATCTAATTTAGCTCAAACTAAATATAACTCTTCTTTCCTTATCTTAATAGACTCTAAAAGCATTTATCATGTTAAGCAATTTTAAATGCAAACTTTTATACTTTTATTTATCAGAGTCAAGTTTTGTAAAGCATCTTAATCTAAAACTGCTATTAAAATTAATTTTTAAAAGCAATATGTATAAAGATAATTTAGAGAAATTGACTTTGAATGGGAATAAATTTTAGTCCTATATATAAAAAATAATAAAAAATAAGATAAAGCATAAACTCTACTAAATTCAATCTTAAAGATATTTAGATAAATAAGCTTTAAAGTCTGTAAGATTAATTAAATATAAATTGCTAGTAAAAGATTTAATTTGCCTAGTTTTAAAAGTTTCATATTCATATATTTATACTTTAAAAGACTTATGTCACAATATTAGGAACAGCTATCATCATAGGAAAGAACTGATTAGATTACAAATATTATGAATCCTTAACCAGAGGATTAAGCACTTACAGGACATATTGATTAAAAAAAAGAAGAATAGATTTAAGATGCAAATAAATAGGAGCTTTAGCAAAATTTGGAAGATCAGCTACCTATTTAATCTTCTTAACAAAAAGAAGATATTCTTGCAACTGAACCTGAGCGACATCAGGTACAAGCAGTGGAAATAGTTGTCGATTAAAAAAAATCATAATAAACTTAAGAATAAATATAATAGAAGCTAGAATCAGAATCAAGGATAAAAAAGGAAATTGAAGAACAATTAAAAAAAGGCTTAAAAAAACTTCTTAAAATCATAATATGTTTTGTTTGCTCTCTTATTTTACTAAATAGTGCTTTAATGATTGCAGCTATCATAGCACGTGCTTATGGCACTAAATGTTGGAGATGAAATGATGGAGATAAAAAAGTTGAAGATATTGAATATGAAACAAGTGTCTGATTTATTATATTTATAATATTTAATGGAGTGCTTTAGATTCTATATTTCATTTTCATAATTTATAAAATGATCACCTAAAAAGGAAAATCTAACAACGATCTTTTTGCTTTGTGTTTAAAATGCTTAACCTATCTAATTACATCGTAACTTTTTATTTTATAGCTTTTTTACTGCTTGGATGATTTATGGAAGCGTTTTGAGATGAAGTCATGATCATTTTGAATGCAAAGATGACTATGTATCAGAATTATTTTATGCCATCTTAGTAATAAATTGGGCATCTGGAGGACTTTATTATATTTTCTGCTGCTGTCTAATATGTGCTGCTAAAGACACTTTCACTAAAATTGTAATAGTAAAAAAATGAGAGGCTGTATATATAAACTCAATTATATCCTTTTATCATAAGTACCTTAAATAATAATTTAATATAAGGTTATTATTAAAATGCTCAATTTACTTTTATAACTAACTTCTTTAAAAATTGCTTTAAATATCAAACTCTATTAATACCTCTTTATTTTAAGAATCTTACTAAAACAAATCTCAATTTATAAATAATACTCTATTGATTTTTCTTATTCATATTAAAGTAATAAGTAAAGGAAACAAAATTGATATTAGTAAATATAAGAATAGTAATACAAACTGTAAATAAGAAAAGCTTTAATATTGGGTCTTTTAATCTCTATTTTGCGATATTTATTCCTGTACTAATATTTTTAATTTATAAAACTTAAATTATTTTCATATATATTTCAATGTAGTTAATGTAACTTTACTTTTTAAAATTTGAAATGTCTTTAAGTATTAACTATCTATTATTCATTTTTACTATTTCTCAAGTATAAATAGTTGTAAGATATTCATTAAATTAATAAAAAACTTAAATAAATCTTATAATTTTGTTTCTTTAGTAAATTGAAACTTATCTAAAGATTATTCCTTAATAAAGTTAAAAATTATAGCTTTCTAAAATAAATTAAGATTCCTGTAAGATTCTGAAGATTCCTAAAATTTTTTGATTCTGAATTATTTTTTTAATTTAATTTACATAAAAAAGATTCTATCTAATAAAGAATTAAGCTTAAACTTACATGAAAAGAAAAGATTAAATATAATAGTAAAATAATTAATTCTTTATATTATTTTTTTTATAAACCATCAGCTAATCATAAACCTTAAAATTCATATGGAAATTTTAAAGGATAAGCTAAAATCGATATAGAACCATCAAAATTTTATTATATAATCTCAAAGAAAAAATAAAATATATAGCTTTTAACTAAATATATGTCTATGCTTAAACTATAATCCAAATAGAAATTAATAAAGCAAAAATATTAAAAATAAAAATATTCTTATGTTTAATTTGCATTCCTCAGAAAAAAATAAAAAGAAGATTTAATCAGCGATAAAGATATAAAACTAAGATTATGAAATCAATTTATCCAAACTTATAAGAAATAATTAAAATAGTTTCCTTCTTTACTTTAATGTTCAATTATATAAAAATTATTAAAATAATCGATATTTTCTGATTAAATAAGTAGCATATTTAATAAAGAGTTTACATATTAAGATTATTCTATTTTTTTATTTATAAGAATCATTTAATTTAATTTTTAATAGCAGTAATTCTTTAGATATGATGTAGAAAGTATTAAATCACAAAAATGTAATTGATAAACATTTTAAATAGTTTGAGCTGAGATATATAATTTTATTTAGAATTATAAACTGTTTATTTAAATCAATAATTATTTTTAAATTATGCTACAATACAAACATTTTAAATAGATTAATATTTTTATAAGCATTTTGAATAATTTATGATTAAAGAGTATTTAAAATAACCTCAAGTATTTAATATTAACTTACTCTATAAAAATAATTTCATAAATTATTAAATTGTTTTACTTAGTTTTTTTATAATAATAATAGGATAAATTAAGTTTATTTATTTTAGAGGATTTTCACCTCTTCATGCTGGACACCAGATTGCTCCAGTGTTAAAAATAAAGTTTTAGATGTCTCTACTCCTCTCTCCTCCCATTACTCTTGTCATTTCCGGATCTAGACTTATTTCTAATTAAATTTTCTCTTGTAAATGTATCCTTATTCATTTAAGTATAATATTTCTCTTATTTATCTCTACTACATTTGTTTTTTCTTCCTCTACTGTGCTTGTATGGTTCTTTATTTATTCCAGTACTACGTCTTGAAATTTTGGAATTCCTTGCAGCGTCTTCATAAGTGTTCTGTCGAATTGCAGTAGTAGCATTTCTTCACTACTTTTCGGAGTTTAGCCTTAGTCTTCCTATTGGTCTCTTCAATCATCATTGGATCTCCCCTTTGTTCATCTAATTTCTTTTCTAGTACTTCCAGTCTAATACTCATATCAGATTGTTTCTCAAGCTAATTTTAGGATTAACTACTCTGGTCTTAAGATATGTTTCAGAAAGCGCTTAGTTCTCTTTCTTAGGACATAAGTCTAGATTCTATTCCTTCCGCTAGGTTGAGTTTTTCCATCAGTTTCTCATTGTCCTTTCTCGGTTTCCTAACCTCTTCCTGGAGGTTTACTACCACTTTGATATGCTGTTCCATGCTCATTTAGCCAGAATGATTGAACTTTGAGACCTAAAGGTGCAGAGCAGACTTCCTCTGCTTTCTGGGCTTCTCTTCTGAGGTTGGAGTTATCTCATGTGTTGTCTTCTGAACTTGTTTCTGTTCCTCTTCAGGTTGTTAGAATTAAGAAAAAGGTTAGGGTTAAGGGTAAGATGACCATCGAAGATTGGATTCAGGTTTTCTCTCCAACTTTTTGGAGGTGGTGTAGAAACCTCTTTTGAATCCTTCCATTTTTAATTTTATTAATTCTTTATATATTTTTATTTTTATGTATTTATAGCTATAAAGGAAAAACAGGACAATTTACAATCTCTTCATAATAAGTTTAAAGCCATTGCTAGATTATAATTTTATATAATGCTTCCATAATTTTATAAGATATTTATTGTAATATCATTTTAATCTTTTGCTTACAACTTCTTTTTATTCATTAAGAAGTTAAATTTTTAGTGTATTGAAGCAAATAATACCTTTATACACTTGTATGATGATTAATAATCAGTTTAAATTAAAAAGCAATTTTATAAAAACATTTAAATTTGAAAGTACTAAATATATAAAGATGATAAAGCTATAAACTACTAAATTTAACTATAATATACCATTTAAAGAATCTTTAAAGTTATTTTTAAAGAGACTTTTAATACAAATTATGTACTTTAGTCATTATATTTAAAAAAAGCAGATAATTGATTAGATAGCTAGATTAAATTAATTTTAGTTATTTCTTTAATAATTTTAATTTAAATCAAATCCTCTTCTGATTTAATTGAAAAATTTCAATTAGATTCATTAGCTAAAAAATATTTTCTTAATTTATTTTAAAAGCATTTGAAGAGAAAATTGAAGAATCAGAATTAATTTTAAATTGAAAAGTAAAAATAGACTTAGTTATTAAAAATAAGATTATACGTATTTACAATATTTCATTGAGAATTATTTGTCTAATATATAATAAAAGTTCATAGAGTTTTATATGCCATTTAAATATTCAGATCTGACATTTCGTTAAAAGAAAATTGTAATAAATAAAATTTTTAATTATTGATTATCTTCAGAATGCTAAGATAGTTGAATCATATTAGTGAAAAAGATATTTATATAAGCATAATTTATTTAAAAAGATTAAAGTTAACCATTTATCTATTAAAACTAAATTAGTTAAACCTAATCAAATATTTTTTAACTACTAAAATCCAAATTTCTTAATGCTTAAAATTATTTAGTTTCCAATAGCTTTATTTCAAAGCTTTAAAAATACTATAGATGCATTATAATAATTAGTTGGAAGAATATCTTATTATATAGTTAAATTATGAAAGAGTTAAGATAATTATATACGACTATGTGAGAAGTAAACAATAAATTCTATAACTATGCTTTTTACTAATGTTTTCCTTCATTTTAATAACTTATTTAACAAACTAATTATTAGCTAGTAATCATTATAATCTATTAGCGAATTTGCTATCCAACCAATTATTAGAAGTCTTAGTTATAAGTTTATATTATTGTAGAAAAATTAAGTTTAGAATGCTTGGGGGTTAAAGATATAATTCTTCAAGTTATCTAAAATTTATTGCTATGAAATTAAAAAACTCACACTTTCTATTGTCTTACTAAAATTAGTCCGATTTATAATTAAAAAGCTTAGTCGACTACATCTCTGAATTTAGGAGAAGTCTATTTATTTTAAAAAGCATATAATGTAAGGAGAATAATTAGCCTATTATAATAATAATTTTAAAGCTTAAAGACATAAAATTAGAAGAATAAGCTAGTAACTGAAGTAAATTCACTTTCTCTTTAAAGAGACAAAACTTAAAGCACTTTTTTATAACTCTAAGCATTAATTATTTCATTAGGTTTCCCTTTGATTAGACAATAAAGATTTATTAAAATTATAAAAATATAAAATCATTAATTCAGATTATGGTTCACTCAAAATAAAGGAATAGTTTTAATAAAATAGAAGTATTGAAAATAGCATGAAACTTAATATTTTCAATAATGTAAAACAATTATAGAAATTATTTTTTATTTCATATCATATCAAACTAGAAGCTTTAGAACAATAATTATAGTTGCTTAATTAAATGTGTATTACTATGCTATTTTATTAAATATATAAAGAATCATAAACCCATTTGAAATCAAAGAAACATGTCTTATCAATACCTTTCATGATTATTACTAGTATCACTAATTATTTATCTTTTATCTATTATTCTTCCATTTGCAGGATTTGATAGCATCTATTCTACATGAAATTTTGATAGAATAAATATATTAAGAATTCAATAATTAATAAATAGAAAGAGGCATAAAAGTTAGAAATAATAATGTAGTTTACATACACAAATAAGTAATTTTAATTTAACACTATAACATTTTATAAACTTAACTAAATATAAGATTTACAAACTAAATAGTAAACTAAGCTTTTAAAAATACCAACTGACTAAGTTGAATGATTTTTAAATATAAATAATGCTAATTCAACTTATAAAGATATAACTATTAAGCTATTGCAAATTCGTCATTTAATTATTAAACTTAACTATTATATAAAATATTCAAAATGTCTAATTCTTAAGAATAGCTGACTTAACAATAAAAGCAAGAAAAGATAGAAAATTTAAATGATTAATAAACTGAACTTAAATAAATCCAGATATAATAGCCTTTGATATAGGATTAACAATAGATAGTATTGGAATTTTAAAAATCTGACCTCTAATATTAATAAATGCAAGAGAAATAAACAACCATTGGAATTAAAAAAGAAGATAGTGTTGATAAATCAAATAATCCATAAGAAATTCCGAAAACGAATTAATAAACTGAACCTGATTAAGTTTAGGTTTAAGCAGTCGTAATTACTATTGATCAGAAGAAATAATAATAAATTTAGTAATAAAACGAACAAGCATAGAAATTATTAGAAGAATAACTCAAAAGACATATTGAGAAAGAACTTATTACTGGTTTAAATAAAATAGCCAAAGTAACCTTATGCTTTGTATCTATTATGATTGTACTTCAAACTGCTTTGATGATAGCAGCAATTATAGCACGGGCATAAGGTACTGACTGTGTGAGATCAAACGATGGAGACAAAAAGTTCGAAGATATTTAATATGAAGTTGGAGTTTGGTTTATTATTTATATAATATTTAGTGGAATAAGTTAGATACTTTTCGCTATTATGGTTCTTTAAAAAGTTTATTACAGTAAAAAGGGAATTTCAAATTAAGCATCTCAGCAGTGCTTAAAGTGTATTACCTCTTTAGTTTCTTCGTAAGCTTTTAATTTACAGATTTTTCCTTGCCTGATTAATTTATGGAAGTATTTTAAGATGAAGTCATGATAACTTTGAATGCAAAGAAGATAATGTTTCAGATACTTTTTATGGAATCCTAGTAATCTATTGGATTTCTTATGGATTTTACTATATTTTCTGTTGTTGTATAATTTGTGTTGCTAAAGACACTGCTATGAATATTTTGAAGCGCAAAACATGAATTTAGTACAAGTAACTCTTTTAAAAAGCTTTTTCAAAATATCTTTCTTAAATCATACTTAAAACTTTAATAAAATATAAAAATTTATTAATTTGAAAAATAAGCTAGCCAATTAAAATTTTATAGCCTTTTATAAGATTCTTCAACTACTATTTTAAAAATAACTATTTAAAAGGAAACCAAAATAGTATAATTTGATTACTATAATGAAATAAGCATTATCATTAGTACGATTATCTCTATACAACTAAATTTATAAAAGTTAAATATACTTTGCAAAAAATCTAATTTATATTGCAAGTTACTTAAAATATATTAAAGATCTAGAATTTTAGATTCTGCATCTACAAGAATTCGATAGTATTTTAAGTATTTTTAAGGAGAAAATTACACAGATTCAGCTGATTGATATATTTAAAAATTAAAGAATTAGAATAATTAGCAAGTTATAAGGATATAATAAAGAATTACTAGGCTAATTTAATAGAATGTGTATATTAAAAAGTTTAAGAATAAAGTTGAATACTTAGTAATGCTATCACAAAAATTACCATTTATATAAAGTTTTTATATAAATTCTCAATGCAAAACTATTTTGATTATTATTCATGATCTTGCTGTAGTAATAGGAAGATATTAACATTTAGTAACTATTTAAATGAGCACTAGGTTTTAATTTTAAATCCCTTTTTCTATTATTACTTGCTTTATTTTTCAAAATTTGCAAATAAATTTGGAGGAGAATAAAAAATCAGTAATCAAGAAAAATTCTAAACTAGATGGTAATATGAATCATATTTAGCTTATAGGAGTGACTATTGAAAAAGATTAATTTTAAAGAAACAAATTAAAAATAGAGTTATTTCAAATAAATTATTAAGTAAAAATCGTTTGATAAATATAAAATATATATAAATTCATATCTTTTCATATGTTAAACTAAAAAACTTTTAAATTTTAACTTTATTTATTATCTAATCTCTTTATTTTCAATAACTCCTCGAAAGCAAGTAAAGTTGATTTATCACTTTTAAATCTGTTTTTAAGTAGGTTGATGGTAATTTAGCCTTAATTCTCTTAAATTTATAAAAATTAAGGATGAATGTACCTTTTGGTCACTCATCTGATTTGATTGGAATTATCATTGAAATATAGTATTAATAATATTTTGATCTATATTTTTCTTGCTAATGCTTAAATACTTTAACTGATTTAATTTTATTGATGTTCAAAGATATTTCTTTTAGTTGTACTGGTGCTATCACATATTATATTAAGAAATACTGAAGAATTCCTTTTACTTAGATATTTAGTATCTATCTTAATTAACATTTGATAACTGTTTGTTAGTAGAAAATTGTATCATTTATATAAGTGAATGTTGGAGAGTTTTTCGAACATTTAGTATTTATCTATAATAATACTAAAATAACTAATCAAGAAACTTTATTAATTTTATATTTTATACTTGCAACTCTGTTTTAAACCCTTTCAAAGGAATGACTCCAATATATCATATATTTTACTTCAGTGAATCATCAATTAATCTTTTAAAATTTATTTCAGGATTTTAGAACAACTGATCATAACCTTATTTCTAAAAGTAATAATCCACATCAAACTAGTATTTTCTTACACTAACTGAATTTTAATTTAGTTTAATCTTCCTTCCTCAACCAGCAGAATATTTATTTTTTAATTTATTAAACGGCTATTGAGAATATCTCAGCCATAAATATACTGGAATAAATATTCTGAAAAGAGCTGTTTCGATATGAAATTTTAAATAGATTATTAACTAAGAATAATGTAATATAGCAAACAATATAAAAGTATTAACTTTAGAATATTACCAAATTAGTAGAATAACCATTCATTTATTTACCTTTTATTATGTCTTAAAGCAAAAGTATATCCATGTCTTTAAATATATTAAGTCCTTAAATCTTTAATATGCTTAGTATTGTTATTATGGACTAGAGCTTATAAATTGCCTATTATAAAGAAAGCCTAAATACTTTACTAATAACTAAGAAGTGTTAAATCAGATTCTTAGACAGTTGTCTTCTTTAATTTTATTTTAAATTGATTAAGAAAATTTAAAAGAAAGCATTTCTATATAAGAACTTCTAGACCTGAATTTATAATTCAGAAGTTCAAAAATAAAAGATAATTTGTCTTTATTATTAGAAATGATTGAATAGAGTAAAATACTTCAAAGTTTATAGGTAACTATTGTGGAGTTCTAAATCTAAAAGACGATTGAAGATACAACTATATATCGTTACTTATATTAGCCAAAACAATTGAGTTTTAAGAAAATTTTTCCGGGATTAACAAATAGCCCTATTTGTATTAATTAATAAAACAACTAAAGTAATAGAATTAGATGAATCAGCATTAATTTAATTAGTTCTATCAAAATTGATAGAGATAACAAACAGAGTAACATTTATTACTCTGCGATTTGGTTATCGGAAACTAAAAATAAGTATGTGGACAGAAGTGGGAGAGGTTAGCCCACGTTTTATTAGCTTTTGCTCAAATATTAAGAGTTAGAAGATTGAAAGTAGAGATAATAAGGAAAATAAGAGAGATTCTGATTAATCTATAGCAAATATAAGAAATAACAGTCTACTTAAAATAAACTCTTCAAGGACTTAGCAAAGTAGAGAAAGAAATTATTGAAGATGTATACAAAGGAATTCATAAAGGAAAAAAAATTGAAGAGCTCAAAGATAACTAAAAAATTTGACTCTTAACTCATATTAAGATTTTAATTTTCTTTTTGCTTAAATTTAAATATTAAGAAACTTAAGTCATATCTTTAAATATCAAACTAAAATTTTCGATATCATAATCTTATTAACTAGTAACTAATTTTCTCTTTATAATAATAAAAAATGTTATTATAGAGTGCGTAGCCCTACAATAGGGCGCATCTCTTTAAAAAGTCAATTTATAAGTCTCTTCAGTCTCCAATATTCCCAAAGCATTCTCTCTTCTAATTGCAAGCAAGGTTACGGTTCAAAATCTCCGGAGCACAGGACGCCAACAGGCGATTACAGATAGATTTTCAACCCATGATGAAGAGATTAATCAGGTCCAACATTTAGAAAAGGTTGTTTCACAGTCAGTTCATCTCTGGGGAATTCTTATCTCGACCTTAAAAGGTGAGAACCACCCTATTTAAATTATAATAAAACTTAAATCCATTTTGTAATCTAAATTTTAGATTGTTACTTGTATAATTAGTTAGTAACTAAAATTTTAAATATCATTTTAATTTAATTGACAATTTAAAATACCAAATTTAAATTTATTTGAAACAAAAAAGCAGTTGTAATTATTTTATAATATTTGATAAAATTTAAAAATGAGAACTAATAAAGGATTCTTATAAGATCTTATCATAAAAGGGTATTCAATCTGTTTAAGTTTAATAAAAATATAGTAAAAGTGAAAGATAGAAAATATAATATTTTTTGTTTGTATTTGAATGATGCAAATCTACTAAAGACAAATATAGAAAGCACCTTAATTATTATAGTTTTTTCGTATTTACCTTTTTCTTACAAAAGAAATTAGATAACTATTAAAAAGATTAATTAGATACTGAATTAAATTTAGATAGATTTATCCAGGTTAGTTTAAATTTATATTTTTCTATTGAACATTTTATAATGCTTTATATTATTAAGAGTAAACACTGATAAAATAAATTAGGATATGAAAATATAATAGATTTGTTATAAAACTATGTTATAATGCTTTAATAAGGATTCTAAAAAGGTTCAAAATTATATTCTTCATACAGTTTATCTTGTTAAGTTTATAGCTAGTGATATTTCATCTCTTTTTTGTAAATTAAAAATTAAAACCTAATTACATGAAACTTGTCTTAGATGATTTTTATTTGTGTTAAATATTTTGAGCATTTCCTTTTATTTGTATTAGTAAAAGAAGAAAGAAAATTGATTGAGTGAAATGATTTAGATTTACATAATAATTTAGAATTTAAATGATTACTGTGAAAATAATTTATAATGCAATCAAAAATTTATAATATATATTAGTTTAGATTTTAAAATTAATTCTATTCATATTCTCTTTATAATGAAGAAAGAAGTTATACCATTTTGCACTGTAAGTACTTCGTAATAAATATGAAATTATTTGTGCTATATTAAGCCCTTTTCTTTATAGAAACATATTTAACCATAAACTAAAAATAAATTAAGCTGCAACAATACATAAATGAAGCTTATCTTTTATCTATATCAGCAAATTATATGCTTATTAGATTTTTTTATCTAAATTCATTTTTTTTGGGCTAATATAAATAGTTAAGATTCAATTTAATTATAAAATAATGGCTAAGGCCATCAAATCCTTGGACTAAGTTCTTTTTCAAAAGATGAATGCATTCTATTATAGACTTAAATTTATATAATAGACCAAGCTTAAAGGAGGATCTACAAATCAGTAGAAATAAAATAAAATTTCGAGAGTCAATCCTGAAAGTGGATCTACTTAAGGCAATTAATCTGCTGTGAATAATGCTGAACCTTTAGAAACATAAGCTGGATCAGTATTAGAAGATTAAAATATAAAATCTTAAAGATTTTAAAAATAAATGGCTAGCGCCTAAATCATTTAAGATGATAACTAGCAATTATCATAAAAGAATTAATCTTAATCTTTTCCACGATGCAGCAGAAATAAGCAAATTTCATAAATTTAGAATGAAAATTAAATCCATCTTCGCTTTTAAAAGTCTTCATGTTGCTCTAATAGTATATATGGATGTTAACCTCTAGAAAATGACAAATGTGGACGGAGATTTTATGAAGCTAGACCTTCAAATTGCTGCTGTAGAGTTTCATTTAATACTCATAACTTAAGTAAAACTGAAAAACTGAATTTTATAATTTAAAACATATGTAGGATATGCTTCAATTTTGATATATTTGTTGAAAATTAAAGTGTAGGAATAGTTAAAAAAAACAGATGCTTATGCTTGCCATGAAGAAATTGAAGATTGGAATTTTATGAGCTAAACAATTTATAATAATTTAAATATTATATAGGAGAAAGAGATCTAGAATGTGGTAAATGCAGATGCTGTTTAAATTGTAAATTAGCAGGATGTTGTATCAAATGCTAGTTGTGATGCAAAGATATCTGTAATGGAGAAAAATGCGGATGTAAAAAATGCTCATGTGATGGAATATGCAAAAATATATGTAGTTGCTAGGATTGTAAGAATTGAAATTGTGGAGATATATGTAGTTGCATCAATGGAAAGTGTAATTTCTAATGTAATTGCAAAGGTGGAAAATGTAGAGATATATGTAATTGTGGAAAGTGTAAATGCTTATGTGAATGCTAGGGTGGAAAAGTAGATTGTTGCTTGTGCTTTTGTCCTCAAAGTTATTGCTGCACAAATCATTACAAAGAATGAATAATTAAGGATTGATATGATAATAGAGTAGGGAGAATTGTAAGAATGGATCCCTCTATATTTACTAGGTTTTGCAATGATAGTTATGCTGATATGGAGGTAGATAACATTGATTTGAAGTTATTCTACTTTGGAATGGCAGCTTTATTTTATCTAAACTTCTCTAAAGTACAATGAAGCTATATATTTATTTTAAATAAATAATTAAGATTAATAATAACCAAATTTTCTTCTTTTATTAATAAAGAAAAATAGTAAAAAGAAACTCTTATGTTTATTTATTTTCCTCAAAAGAAAATAAAAAGAAAATGTTATAAAAAATAAAAATAGAATACTTAGATTATTAAATAAATTTTTACACACTTATTGAAAATATTTAGAATAGTTTCTTTTTTATTTATTGCTTAATTATTCAAAGCTTATTAAAATAAACGAAAATATCAAATTTAAGTAGTAGCAATATAATAAAAAAATTTATATTTAGACTTTTTTATAGATTATTTCTAAGAATTTATGATTTTTTGATTTTCTATTGAATAAATAATTCTTGAAATAAGATGAAAAAAGTAGTAAATCAAAAACAAAATTTAATTGGTCAACATTTAAAGGATTTGAGTTGATGCAAACATTTTTGTATAGGAGTATGGATGGAAATTTAAATTAATAATTACTTTTAATTTTATTACAATACAAGGATTTGAAATAGATTAATAGCTTTATAAGTACTTTAAATATTTTTGATTAAAGAGTATTTAAATATCATCAAATATTATTAACTAATTTTAATAAACTCTATCTTTTATTGTTTATTTAGTTGCTTTACTATAGAAATCTATACAAAAGTATTAATTAAATGAAAAACTAATAATTTAAATTATATGACAAAGTTGAAAAACTACCGAAGGATTAAAAAATTTTAGTTATCTATCTTTGAATATCATGAAACAATAAATAAATGACTTTATTTAAGCAATAATATTAGAAAATTTAATTAATTGTCTATAAATAGATATATATTAAATCTACATGCTTTAAATAAAAGAATTGAAAAAATTTCAATTGTACATTTTTGAATAACGAAGATAAATGAAGCATAATTTTAAGAAGAATAAATAAAAATTATTAACTAGAAAATACAAAATATATAATTATATAAAAGATAAAATGTAAAAGAAGGAATTATCCTATATTAAATAAAATAATATTTTATTGTAGGTGCCATTTAAAAAAAAAATTTTTTTTGCTAGATTAAATATTAAATATACTCTTAAGATGTTCAAAGCAAAGTAAATATAATGAATGATACTCTATTTATTTTTACTATGGTTAATTAGCTTTAATATTTAAGTGTATTACTAATTATAAAGTTTAATAGTTACTAGCTATCTAAAATTTCACTTCAAATTATACTATTAAATTTTATTTAAATTCGCAATTTCTTTACAACTAATTGAACTATTAAAATTATTTAATATGGTAAAACTTATAAAATATATATGGCAAAACTCTTATCAGATTTAAGTACAAGAGAAAGATTAAAATTTCGACGCTTTCTATAAAAATTGAAATTAAATAATATTTTAAACTAAAATAATAAGAAAGATTAATTAATTAATTAGCGTGGTTCCACCTTTTTGAGTTCACTATGATATATAAGAAACTAACTTTTATTCTGAAAAAAAACTATATTATAGAGTGCGTAGCCCTACAATGGGGCGCATCTCTTTAAAAAAGCCAATTTATAAGTCTCTTCAGTCTCCAATATTCCCAAAGCATTCTCTCTTCTAATTGCGGGCAGGGTTACGGTTCAAAATCTCCAAAGCACAGGATGCCAACAGGCGGTTACAGATAGATTTTCAACCCATGATGAAGAGATTAATCAGATCCAACATTTAGAAAAGGTTGCTTCACAGTCAGTTCATCTCTGGGGAATTCTTCTCTCGACCTTAAAAGGTGAGGACCACTCTATTTAAATTAAATTATCCTTAATAAAAAGTCTAGTAATGCTCTAGCTTCACCTGGGCTCTTTGCTCATATTTTCATCTTTTCTCCGTATTTTAAATCAAAATTGGTAATTTTCTTTCTTAATTTCTTGTGAGTTAGTCTGAAAGCACGAATTAGAAGAGGTAAGAGGATCTGCTTCTTGTGTCAAATAAAGCAGTCGAGTTAAGATATTCTAAATAATAAATTATTATGATCTCAGTCATGTTTTAAGGTTTTTCCAATTCTAGACCAGATTAACGACATGTAGAGACAGGATAACTCTGAGAGCTAGAATTCAGTACTTCCTAGTCAGATTCTCGTACTGATAGAGAGAACCCACAAATTAGTTAGGCTGATCTCTAAGGATCCTACCCTTATTCGTAATGGCATCTAGTACGAAATTATTTTTATGTCAGTATACGCTGGAACAAATTACCTACTAATCAGGTAACGACTCTTTATCCATATTTTTTTATATTATAATATTTGAGATAGATTAAATTTGCGATTTTTGTGGTATTTCAACCTCTTTCTTCATCATACCAGAAATTTTCCCGGTATATAATAGAAAAAGTTTATAAGCTCTTCATTACTCTGAACTCCATCCTTTGAAAATGATCATTTCTCGAATTTTTGTATTCCTATGTCATAATACAATATAATGCAAAATAAATGTTTTATGTTCTTAAAAGTTTTTCAATCTCTTTCTTACCAACCTCTAGATTGCTTTAGAGTATAAATATAAAAGTTTGTAAGTTTCCATAACTCTTCTCCTTACTAAATATGTGTTTTTTGATCTGTTCTTGCGCCTTGAAAATGCTTAAATATCGAATTTTTTCAATACAATCTTACTCTTTCACTTTTTAGTTTAACTGATGTTGTCTCTCTTTTTATACCTAGCTTCTTTTAGTAGTTTCTTTACTTTTATTTGAAAATGTGAAAATTCTAACGTCTTTTTCACAGACAATTTTGAGATTTATATTAAAAGAATCTTTATATATTTTAAGTGTTAAATTTTTTCCCCTTTTGATTATCATTTAGTCAATTCCTAATTCTCTTAGTTCCATTTAACATCACAATTTTTGTTTAGTTTTTTCTATCTTTTTATCATTCTTCACAATCCTTTCTACTTCTATTGCTAGTTTTATGTTTGACTGTTCTAATCTTGTGAAATATTTCAAATATTTTAAGGCCTCTTTCTTAAGCCATGAATCACGATTCTATTCCTTTGCAATTTCAATTTTTCCATTAATTTCTAATTGTATTTCTTCAATTTTTTATCTCTTCTTGAAGGTTCAGCAGCATTTTAATCGGCTAATTATAGCTTATTTGCTACTTAGTAGTGAAATCAGAAAATTCTGAGTGCATTATATTTTTAGCCTATTTCCTAGGTTTCTTTTTAAAGATGGGAGTCTCGATTTAGTAGGCGACTTTTTCGGTGTCCTAGCCCTCTTCAGAATATAATTAACTCCTGTTTTTTGAAAAGCAAAAATCCCGATCTGAATTCTGGCATTTTTCTTTCTCTCTTATGTCATTCTTAATAATGAAACTTAGAACCATTTGTGTTTTTCTAAAAATTTTGCCTTGCTTATTATAATAAAGTTTTTAAATCTAATTTCTAAATCTTTATCATTAATATCTTTTGAATTATTGATATTGTTTAAAAACATATTTTTCTCTAAAATTTTTGAAATTTCTTGCATTATCTCCATAAATTATTTTTTGCTACAAAAGTAGTAATTTTTTTCTTCGTTTATTTGGTAATCTTTAGGAGTTTTCTCTATTTTTATTTATTTTATAGTAATACAATTTTATTTTATTAAGTTAATTAGAATAATTAAAATTTAATATGCTTTAACATATTTCATATAGGTAATAAAAAATGTTTTGCAACTTGCATCTCAATAATCTTGATTCAATTTTCTATAATCATTTTCTTCTTCTCTTGCTCAACAATCCTATTGTTCCAATAACTCTCACTCTTGTTCATTATTTTGATCTAAAATTTAATTTCTTCTGCGAAGCAACTTGAATGAAAGTATTTATTCTTTAGTCAATTTATTAAAGTTATCTTCGAGTAGGGAAGTTAAGATTAATGTAATTTTGGTTGTAAGTTATAAGTTTAAGTAAATTGTAATTCTTGAAATCTTTAAATTTTTCTATTAAATCTTGCAGAGCTTAACATTAAGAAATATGCTAATAGGTATTTTATTCTCCGCAAATGCAAATTTCAGAGTGTTTCATCTAATAGCTCTTTTTTTCGAATCATATTAAAAATTGTATAAGATTTTTAGAATTATTAATAAAACCTCCTTCAATCTTTGTTTTATATTCTTATAATTTTATTCCTTAACTTTAAATTTTAGCTATTTAGTTTTTTAAACTTTTCAAATTTTTCAAAAGAACTAACTATTTTTTTCCTGGTTCGTAAGTCTTTAATCAGTGATTTCTTTTTCATGAGTTAATGTCTTTCTGATTTTATTGTTCTTTGCTTTTAATTTTATTACTTCTTCCTAAAGATTCTTGATTATCGCTTCTAATTACAAATGTCAATCTAATTTTTGTTTATCTTTGACTAAGAAACTTCTTAAAGTAAGATAGATTTATATTTTTTTTGGGTTTCTAGCTAGAAATTGGAATTTGCAGTAATAAAAGTTTTCTCTTTGATAATTATTTATCTAATTAGTTGGACTATTACTACTTATCTTATTTTTTAGAGACTGCATAAAATTCTGATCTAAATACTGACTTCAATGAAAAAAATATAATAATAATAATTAATTAAAGAAAATCCACCTTTTTTTGGTTCATCACGATTATAAATTTATTGCTAAATAAAAGTAACTTCAAATTTATTTGAATCGTGTTTGTCATAAGTCCTCAAGATTTTTAATTTTTTTTTAATGGTTTCAGATAGATCGATTCTCATTCATTTCTTATTGAATTCATTAATTACATGCTAAATATTTGGGGTTTCTTATGTTAAGTTAGAATTATTTTCCTGTATATTTTAGCTTCTTGAGTGTAATAGATCCTAAAAATATATTCTCTTTAATTTTATAAAATTCTCTTTTGTCTTTATAAAAATTAGTAACAATTTCTTACTTTGTGCCCTGGTCACTTGCAAACCAACATCTCAATATTTTCCGATAGGGAGTATAGAATGTTGGAATTTGCTGTTCTATGTCCATTAGATCATCTATCGAAAGATTTGATAGGATATGCTTTCAGTCAACTCTGCAAATTGGTTGAATTTTGTTTCTAATAAGTCTATTTTAACATTTTCTGACTATTAATTTCCAATTTTTGTTCTTGTGTATTGATCATCAGGAATTAGGTTTTTCTTTCAAATTCCTACACTTATCTTAATAATTTAAAGTTTTCTTGTTGTATAGTTTTGAGTTCTTAAATTATTGCCTATTAAACTTAATTTGGCAGAGATGAAACCTTTTAAGAAGAGAAGACATGGAAGAAATTTTCCATTTTATCTATTATTTAATTAAAAAAGTTCTTAAAAGATATATAGATAGTAACTTACAGTAATGCCTTAGCTAACTTTTTATATTTTATAATACTGAAAATTAAAGTTCTAAAATATTAAATAAATCATTCTTTCCCTTTCATCTATCAAGTTAACTATATTACTTACAAAACTGATAATCTTAGTATATAAATAAAAAAGCCTGGGAAAATGGAGAATAACAAAGCATCAAAAACTTAACAAAGCAAAAGGCTAGGAGATAAGCCTGACTAGAAGAGAAAAAGCAAAATTCACTGAAATCTTCCTCGTAATTTTAAGACAATCGACTATAGGGAAGTTAGGAAAGAACTTAAACAATAGAACAGAAAAATGAATCCTTATCTGAACAATATGAGAAAACGAAAAAAATTTTCAGCTAGCTGGGTGAGGTAATTTACATTCTTTCAGATAAAATAAGAGAATTTATTACACATACTAAAAAATTATCCTTAGAAACGACTTATTATGGAAATAACTTGATTAAAATAAGTGTTAACGGAAGAACAAATATGGTGTTAATCCTAAAATAATTAAATTTAGGATAATCCAATGATCACTGAAGAAAATAAGAGTTATAATGTGTTTAATTAAGTTACTTTTGAATCAGAAATTTAAAGAATTTAAATAATTAAAATATTATAAAACTTGATGGCTTTATTATTCCGAAATTTTTAACCGAAATAGAAATTAAAGAGGTGCAGATGATGCAATTCTTCACAACATCTAATGAATGACTGCATTGGTTACAAAAGACTTAAAAAACAAGAGGAATAAAGGGCCTGAAGAGAATTAACAAGTTTTTTTATAAATAATGGGAGAGTACACAAAAAAGATTGGATAAAGAATAGATAAGTATGAGATGAAGAGGAAATGGTAGCAGACCACTTAAAAAATGGTCGAGGAATCCAAACTCAAAAAAAAATTGATAGCTGGAATTGGTTGAAATTCTAATGAAAGTAAAAATTTATTAAACTTTTAGTTGATAATAATAATCTTAATATATAATTAAAAGAATGGGGAAATAACATTTTAAATTGATTAATTATACCTCCATTCCTTAGGGAAATCTCTGATTAAATACAAGGTCTTGAAGGTAACACATCTGGAGATTATCTGACTTTTGTACGAGCTTGAAGTTTATGATTATGGATTTGCGTTCAACGCACATAGTGATTCATGTTTGCAGAAACTGATAAGCAGAATATCTCAGTTATATCCATCAAAAGACCGTTCAGAGATTACAGCACAGCAAGAAAAAGACTGTTTTTAAACTCTAAAAATTAATAATTAATTAAATAATCTTAATATCTAAATAGAATATTATACCTTTTAAATTTCTTATAATCAGTTATATAAAGGAAAAAATTTAGAACTTGCCAAATATTTTTTAAAGCCTAGATAATTTATATCTATAATATGTTTAAAGACGCTATAATAACGAATATGATTTGCATATTCCTTTTATAAAATATAATAAAAAATTAAAGCTTGTGAGTAATAACTAGACTTAGATTTAATTTATGCTTCATATATGAAAAAGTTATGTTTAAGTTAACTTTTACAATTTAATCAAAATATATTGTATTATTACATATCTTTTTGTACTTTATTTGGGCTTTAATACAAGAACTAAACACTTATATATAGTGTAAATATCATTAACTAATATACTCTCTTTTGAAACTAATGTTTATGAGTTTATTTCACTTAACATATTCAACTTTCTTCAGTAATTTTTCTTTCTACTGATAAATTTTGTAGTTACTACTTCTTTCCTCATCTACTAAATATATAAAACTACTCTATGATTTACCTTTAATAATTGGAAAATAGTTAAAGACAGTCTTTTGTATTATTAGAAAGTATTAATCAAATAAATAGACTAAGAATTTCAGTTTAATTAATCTAGATAATAAATCTAGCCATTTATATAATAAATATAATCAGTTCCATCAATAAAATTTAGCTTTTATCAAGCTAAAAATAAAGAAATTCTAGAAGTTTGCATTTAAGTTACTAAAAAGAATTTAAAGCTTAGGTTATTATTTTCCCTAAGTCTTTAAACTTAAAATAAAAAACCTAAAGTAAGTATATATTCATCATATTTACTTAATTAGTCTTTATTTTAAAAATATCAATGGACTGGAGAGTCAAATTTAGCAATAACTCTAAGCCTTTTTATATGATTCTCTAAATAAATAGCTTCAACCTACTTTTTGCAAATATCTATTTAAAATATCAAAATACAAAGAACCTTGAAAAATAAGAAAATATCAAACTTGAAATGTGATAGATTGTAATGTATTATCAAGCTAAACTCAGTAATTAAAAAGTATTTACTTTTTTATGGTAAAAAGCATTTAAAGAGTAAATTGAAGAATCATAATCCTTATTTTAAATTTAAAATAGAAGGCTGATTTTGTTATTGAAAAGAAAGGTTTTATTTATTTACTTGTATTAGAAAGCTGTAAAATGTTATATAGTTATATATGCTCATTAAATATATTTAGTTGAATCTTTGTATAAAGAAGAAATATAATAACTACCACTTTTAATTATTTATTATCTCATAGCACCCTTCTTTAGTTAAAATAGTATAAGGCTAAAAGTATATTTATATATGCACAGATTTATTAAAAAAGCCTTTCTTTTTGCATTAAGTTAGTTAAATCTTAAAATATTCTTTTGGTTTAACTATTTAAGCCACCAAATCGCTGCAAAAATTCTAAGCTTCCAACAAATTTTAGTTCCTTTAATCTAATTCTAATGGCTTTAATATTTAGTTTTATGTGATAAAGATGAATAATATCTGTAAAACTTTAGAATAGCACAATATTATTAAGTTCAGTGTTAGCTGGTAAAGATATTTATATAATACTGCTAATAGAGTAAACTATAAATTCTTAATATTTTCAGTGCAATAAAGGCTTAATATATAAATACCTTTATAGCTGATTATCATTAAAAGGCATAAACTAAATCATTTATGATGTCTAACTAAATATTAGTAGCATTAAGTTTGAGATTATGTTAGGATATGGGATAAATTAAGTCTAAAATACTTAAAAGCATTTATATATAATACTAGAAAAGCTAGGGAGTTATATTCTCTAGTTATCTAAAATTATTCCTTAGGAATTTTAAAGAGCTAGCAATTTTCCTTATCTTACTAAAATGTATCTAATTTATAATTCAAAATAATTATTAAAAATATAGCTTAGATTAAAAAAATCAGAGCTAAAGGAGAAGTTTGGACTCATCTCTAAAGCCTAAATTTTAAGAAGTATTTAAATATAATAAAATTTGGTGAATTATAAGATATAAATATAGAAAATAATAAATAGCCTTGAATTTTAGTATCTACTTGTATTTGATATTTAAAAACTAAGCTATATTAAGAATATTTTTGATTAATTAAAATTGTTAGAACCAAATTAAGTTTAATTAAAAATGCTAAAATAGCTGTTAATACTTAAATATAAGTATTCAAAACTAAGCATGAAAACTAATAATTTAATTTTGAAAATTAATAAGTTAAAGGGAATTCAATTTTAATACCAATTAAGAAAGTAGTTTTTAGAATAGTATTGTGATTCTTTTTTTTAATTTGTTTACATACTGCATGATTTTGGAGATATACTAATATTAAACTAATTGGAAATACAAAAATCGCACTTACTACATACCTTTCAAAAATATTCCTGCAATCACTATTTACTTTCTTTTATCATGTATTTGCTGGATTTTATTGCATCATTGAAACTGTGATGGAACGGAAAGCTTAACAACTGTAATTAATTGCTCAATAAAAGAATCATTGGAATTAATGAGAATAAAGCTTGAATGATGATTGATACTTTATATAGCAAAGTATTAAGCTAAGTTATAATAACATTTTACTATTTTAGCTCCATTTTAGATTTAATTATTAGATATTAAACTAACATTTAAAAGAGGCTAATAGATAAGATTAATGCATATTCATATTTAAATTATGTCTATTAAATACAATTAAAGCTAATTAAAGTCCATATTTAAGCTGTTATTTAATTATGGATTATAATAACCAAAATGTCTCAGCCTTAACAACAAGATAAGATAGAATAAGCAAATGTTTAATAAACGGAACTTGAGCAAAAGCAGATTAATTTAGCATAGATATCTGATGAGGAATAGATGCAATAAGGAGATTAGAAATCTAATCAATAGTAGTAAGATTAAGGAAAAGAAGGTTATTAAAATCCTGAGAAATAGACAACCAATGGACTAAAGATAGAAGACAATGGCGAAAGTTCAAGTAAAGTACAAGAAAACCAGAAAATGATTTAATAAACCGATCCTGATTAAGTTTAAATTCAAGCGATCGTAATATCTGTTGATTAGCAGAATTAATAATAGATTAGGTAATAAAATGAAAAATTAATGAAAGCTTTAGAATAAGAAATCTAAAGAAATATCGAGAAAGATCTAACTTCTGGGTTAAAGAAAATAATTAAAATTATCATATGCTTTGTATCCGTTATGACTGTACTTCAAACTGCATTGATGATAGCAGCAATTATAGCACGTGCATAAGGTACTGACTGTGTGAGATGAAATGATGGAGACAAAAAGAAAGAAGATATTGAGCATAAAGTTGGAGTTTGGTTTATTATTTACATAATATTTAGCGGATTTAATTAGATACTTTTCGCTGCTACGGTTCTTGAAAAAATCTAATTGATTAAAAGAAGAATAGGCTAATCAAGTTCTAAAGTCTATTAGAAGTGCTTAAAAAGTATTAACTATTCGATTTCTTCGTGAGTTTTTAATTTATAGATTTTTCCTTGCTTGGTTAATTTATGGAAGTATTTTAAGATGAAGTCACGATAATTTTGAATGCAAAGAAGACAATGTTTCGGATACTTTTTATGGAATACTAGTAATCTATTGGGTGTCTTATGGAATTTTCTATATTTTCTGTTGTTGTTTAATTTGTGTTGCTAAAGATACAGCCATGATCATTTTGAAGCACAAAGCATGAACTTACAATAAGATACTCCCTTTAATCACTCTTTTTAATATCTCTCTCAAAACTCAATACTTAATTTAGTATCTACTTATTGATTAAGTAAGCTTAAAAATTAAAATTATCACCCTTGATAAGATTCTATAATTCCTGATTAAAAAGTAACCTATTAAGAAGGAATAAATAATAGTATTATCTTGCTACTATAATGAAGTAAATATTATGAATATGATTATCTCTATTCAGCTAAATCTATTTTAGTTAAACCTTCACAAGGCAAAATCTATTTTAGCTACCAGTTACTTAAAATATAATTTAAGCTCTATATTTTAATTTCCAAATCTGCAGGTATTTAATAATAGTTTTATATACATAAATGATAAATATACGATTTATTAGTTGATTAATATGTTTAAACTCATAAGATAAGAATAATTAGCAAGCTATAAGGATATAAAAAGGATTTCTAAACTAAATTTATTGAATGTATAAACTAAATAGTTTAAGAGTAAATTGAATACTTAGTAATGCTATCACTAAAATTACTTTTATATAAAGCTATTTATTTAAATTCATAGAGCATTTCTATTTTGATTATAATCCATGATCTTGCTGTAATAATATGAAGATATTAACATTTTAAATTTATAAATTATTATTAGATTTTAATTTTAAATCCTTTTTTTCTATTTTTACTTAATTTATTCTTAAACATTTTCAAATAAATTTAGAGGGAAATAAAAAATTAGTAATCAAATAAAAATTCTAAACTAGATGGTAGTATGAATAATATTTAGCTTATAGGAGTGACTATTGAATAAGATTAATTTTAAAGAAGCAAATTTTGCAAGAAAGAATTATTTCTGAGAGATTATTAATAAAAAATAGTTTGATAAATATAAAGCATCAATAATTTCATATCTATTCGCATGTTAAGCTTAAGAACTCTTCATATGCTAAACTTTATTTATTGTCTAAATTCTATAATTTTAGTAGCTCCTCAAAAGCGAGTAAAGTTGATTTATTGTATTTAAATCTTTTTTTAAGTAGTTCAATAGAAATTGAGCCTTAATTTTCCTAAATTTATAAAAATTACTTTATGCAAAATATCGAAAGCTTATTATGATGCTGCTACTTAGGATTATAAATATATTTTTTTGAAAAAATTAAGAGTGAGAATTTCTAAAATAAAGATTTACCTTATTTATCAATCATCTGGTCTGATTGGAATTATTGGTGAAACATGTTCTGAATAATATTATGATCTATATATTTCTCGCTAGTTCTTAAATAATTTAGAAGCCCTGATTAAGATACCTTATTGTCATTTTCAGTTGATATAATTTTATTAATATTCAAAGATATTTCTTTTAACTGTGCTGGTGCTATCACAAATTATATTAAATAGCTTTGAATAATTCCTTTCAATTTAGATATTTAAAATCTGTCTAAATTATCATTTTATAACAGTTTTTCATTAGTTTGCTATTATATATCCTCTTCTATAAGGGAATGATGGAGTGCTTGCAGAGCACTTAATCTTTGTGCAAAGTCATACTTAAGTAACTAATCTAGAAACTATATTAACTTAATATCTAATGCTTTCAGCTCTATTTCAAAATATTTCCTAACTTAGAAGTCATTTCTTAAGAGCAGTTAAAATTCTTGCATATTCAAATTTTCAAAAGGCTCTTTCATTAAGATAAGATTTAAAAGGGTGATTCCAATAGACCATATATCTTATTTCTGTAAATCATCATTTACTCTCTTAAAAATTATTTCAGGACTTTAGAAGAACTATTCATAGTCTTATTTCTGAAATTAATAGTCCACATCAAAACTAGCATATTCTTACACTGACTGAATTTTAATTTGGCTTAAGCTTCCTTCCTAGACCAGCAGAATATTATTAGGATTTATTTGTTTGTGAGTTAATCCTATTGAATGCAGATAATTGCAAGCATCTAATAGTTACTTCGCTAGTTATAATATTTCGCTTTAAGAGAAGTTTATTTTGAGTTATAATCTTCTATAAACTTCATAAGTTAGTGATGCTCCACTACAATACTCCATTACAAGAAAATAGCTTTGCTAGTCTTCAAACAGCTCTATTACTTATAGTATGTTTTCATGCTAAAATTTATTTAGAAGCTATAGTCTCTACCTAAATTTTTAACTAGCTTAATTACCCTTTTTCAGGAGTTGTTTGCAGGTATATAGCTTCTTTGTTTATTTTTATTAGATTATCAAGAGATTGGAAAATTCCTTTTTCATTACTATTTCTAAAGTTAAATAAAAATCATCAAAGGAGCGAGATTAAAACTACACCAACTTTAAATTTTCATTTTAGAGCTAATAGTCTGAATTTAGATCATCCTTATTATTTCTTTCATAGCAAGAGTTACAATTTCCCATTTTTTAATTTTAAAATTAATTTTATTAATTATCTTTGGTTTTAAACCTGTGCCTTAAAACTTACTAGACTTGGTTTATTCTACGTAATGAGCTTAGTAAACGAGTACTTCCTTTCTTCCCAAGCGAAGCAGATCTGTCCAAGAAACTTTCCTACCCGAAACTGTTTTCTGGTAACGCGTTTATTATAAATCCCCAAAATATAACTCCTAATCCAAATGCTAAACATAATAAATGCTCAAAAAGATTCAAGCTTCTTACCTTTAATAGCCCCCTATATCTAAATACTTACTCTCCAAACTACACTATCAAGAATTGAATGACCAAGACCAGACAAATAATAATTATCAAGTCAAGATTGCTTAGAATTCCCTTGAGCATACAATAGTTCCTAACAGCTTTTCTGCAATTTATCATATTGAAAACTTGCATTAAAACGAAAGTATGGAAAAATAGAGTCATATGCTTTTCGTCTTTTTCATATCATTTTTTATTATTATAGCTTTCTTCTTCCGTATAATGGAATATTTCTTATCCATAGAATAAGATCAAAATCAATATTGTAATTTAGTATACAGAGTTGCCAACAATATTCTTCACTACAGTGTTGCTAAAAATCATTTTGTTCTTTGCTATTGTAATTGGTATTGTTGAGAGCTACTCACTAGTTAAAGCCACTCCATAGAAGTCTATTATTAGGGATATTCATAGTAGTTAAATGGTGGTAAAAGATGTAACTCTTTGATAGCAAATTACTAGAAAAGTAGAAATGAGTAATACTATGATAATTGTGAACTAAAACTGGAGGAATCTACTTATGTTTAAATAGATATTTCTTCCTCATTGTACAGTATGAACTATGTTTTTGAAGTTATCGTCTAATAGAACTAAGTCTGAAACTTCTTTCGCTGATTCAGTTCCCACGTTATTCAAAGCTATGCCAACATTTGCTTTTTATAGAGATTTTACGTCTTTCATCTGGTGACCCGTAACAGCTACAGAATCTCCCATTTAAAGCAATCCAGTTACGAGTAAAAGTTTGTCTTCAGGAGTTGCACGAGCCAAAACTTTCAAAGTTTTATGATAAGCTTCTTTCATATTCTTAAGACTTCTAACTTTTGGATTTGATTTATTGAAATCTTCTTTCTCATAGTAAATTCCTCCTAGAGTTTATCGGAATTATTTTCCTTCTGCAGCTTCTGTTGGTCTACGCTCTGCTTTTATTATCCCACAATTTTTTGCAATCCAAACAGCAGTTTCCATATGATCACCAGTAACCATTCTGACATTAATTTTTTCATCGTTAATCAAAGTTTGAACGGCTTAATAAACATCTTCTCTATAGTTATCTTAAATAGCAACAATTGCTAGCAAAGTTAGATTTTCAGAGATTAACTCTTCATCTTAAGTATCAAGTTTCAAATCTAGGGATTTATACGCTAGTGCAATAGTTCGATATCCCTCTTTGCAAAATTTATCAATAGTCTAGCTTTTAATTCTTTCTTTCTCTTACTCATCAAGTTCTTTTATTATATTATCTTGTCCTAACACTTAATCACATTACTAGAGAACTATTTCTGCCGCACCCTTTACATATGATTTTAAATCTCTGTCATAATCTTTTTCTATTACTGTGATCATCATTTTCTATTAGGAACTAAAAGGAATTTAATTCAGTATTTCGATGTTGTATCTAATATCCTTATAGTCCATTCCAAAAAGAGATGCTAATTAAAGTAAGGCGCATTCTGTCTAATTTCCAAAGTTTTCGTAGTTTCCTGAATCTCCATATTACAAATGAGCTGTAGAGTTAACACAGATTCCCTCACATAGGATATCTTTAATTTCCTTTTTTAAATCTCCTCCATACTGCATATCTTCTACATACTTATCGTACACTCATAGTTTGCTCACCTTCATTTGGTTTTTAGTGAGAGCTCCTGTTTTATCAGTGATTATATTAGTCACCTCTGCCATCTTCTCGCATGCATCTATTTTTTTTATTAAAATGTTATATTTAAGCAAGCGACAAACAGTATAAGCAAGCTAAAGCAAGAAAGCCATTGGGAGACTTTCAGGTATAGTAATAATCATGAGAGCAATGCTAAACATCAAGAACTCAAATAAGAATAAGAAATTATCTTCCTCATAGTCATGTTTCTTATAAAAATACTCAAAGATTGAGATTGTAAAAAATACTACTACTATTAGTATCGAGACAAGTAGTGAAGGCAATGCGAAGTTTTCTGCTATATTCTCAAGGAGATTTTATAAAGGAGTACTACATATTTCTGTTACTCCTTTTTCAGTCATTCGTTATTAATAAGAATATTCCCCCACACATGTTACCATCATATCTCCATTTCCTAAAATTATTTTAGATCCTGAAAGAATAAAAGGGTCATTAAACTCCTGGCCTGCAAGGGTTTCTACACTTTTAAACTATTCGGTTTCTTTACTCAAAGTATTTTCAATAATTAACTTAGAGGTAGTCGTAATTAGGATCCCATCAACAGATACTTTTTCACCTGTTTTCAGTTCTAAAATGTCTCCAACAAGAATTTCTTGGGCATCTATTATATGTCTCCTTCCTTATCTCAAAACAGTAGCCGTTTTCTTTAATCCTTTTTGATCCACAAATCTAAACAATTTATCCTTAGTTTTGTCATAATAAGCTCCAATTCCAATAACAAGTAAGACGATGAATAAAGTAGCATATATTTCGTAATCCTAATCTGCTTCATTTATAAAATTGTATACTATAATATAAATTATCGATGCGAAGAAAAGGCATCGCAGCACCTAATCCTAGAATTTTAAATAGATAAAGTGAAAAATGCTGTTAGTTATTGGCTGTCGCTATATGTTTTCTCCAAAATATTACTTTCTTTTTAAAGTATCTTCTTTAAAGCTAACAGTATCCAGGCCCTTTAGTAAATCTGATCTTAACTTTTGAGAAATGGCTCTTATATTTCCTAAATCCTATAGAGCGTCAATAGACACTCCATTATGGATATTAGGAACTTAGAAAAGTTGAACCAATTCTTTTGGAGTTATGTAAAAATAGTTTTCAGGTAGATTATCGCTTAAGAGTGGTGTTTCAAATGTATCTTCCATATTAAAAATTTTAATTAAAAACAAATTTATGACCAACCCTTTCAGTTTTTGCTTTCACATTTTGTTCATCGTAAAGAGGAGATTTAAGAATTAAATTTCCACAAAAATTGGAGGTTATATCCAGAGTAGGTAAAGTCTCCATTTGACTCGAAAATTCGTTTTCAGCTTGCCATATCTTAGCCTTGAGGTTATTGATTTGATCAATGCCTTTAAGTTTCAATTTTTGAGATCTAGGATCAATAAAATAAGCAGTCCTTTTATTTTTATTTCTCTTAATCGTTGTCTCAAACTCTTTTGCCGTTTTCTAACTTCATTTAAGCGCATTTTCTTCTGCAAGTTCACTTTCTATCTATTTAATTAATTTTTGATCTATCGAATCCAGTTTCTTCTTATCTCTTAAATTATCTCACTCATCTATTTTCTATAAGGATGTCTTATCTCTTTTTATTGCTAATGGATTGGAATTCTTTAGAGTTTTGTTTCTAGTTAATTTTACCTTTTGTTCATTGTTCATAAACTTATTTTCGTTCAAATACTTACTAACTTTTTGGTATTTAGCCTGTATTAGAAGAATACTTTGAAAAAGTCATTTATTTACTTCAGCTTTAAGTCTTCTATTTCAGGACTGAATTTATCATACTCATAATATTCCTCAAAATTGTCTAGCTGTATAGTGTTCTAGTTTTAATAGCTTGAATCATTTGGGGTTATTTTCCTTTCGGTGTAAAAATCCTTCATAGGTCTAATCTTGCTAATTCTTTTTATAGCTCTCTACGCTTTACCATTTAAAATAGGCTGTAAAGAATACTAAGTTCGCTAATTTTAATTAAGCGTTTGATTATGTATCTATATGAGGCTCTATAGCTTTGATCTTCTTTATATTTGATTTTTCTGCAGTAATAGTTCCGAAATCTGTAACTTACTGCTAAGAGGCTATACATCTTTCTCCTTGAATTGCAAGGCATTTTTAAGTTTATATCCTTTCTTCACTTTGTTAAGTACTTTTTCAGAGACTCCTCTATAATTAATGCTTACACGTAATACTCTATCTGATTCTTATTATTAGACTTTACTTGTATATCCTTTTAGCTTTGCTTTGGACTTTAATCCATTTCTAAATATAATAGAGGAAAATAAAGCATTTAACCTTACTTAGAATGCTTTTACTTTTAATAACTAAGATATTATCAAGCAAACCTTACTATATAAAGCACCTCTCTTACTTCCTATCCAAACTCTTATCTCAAATTTCCAATACCAAATTTAAGGTAAGTCTTAGATCTAGTTATATAGAAATAGCTTAAAGCATTAGAAAGGGAGTATCTTAGGAACTAGAATTTTAAAGAAGGAGTAATATAAACAGTTACTTCTACTTAAAGCAATAGCTGCTTTTATGTAGCCTTTAGTAAGCATTTAGCATTTTAATTAAATACAACTATTACTTACTTAGCATTCCTTAGATTACTATACTAGCTTCTTTTAGATGAACTTAGAAAAATTAAATTTTTATTAATGATAGTAATGGGAATATCTCATTTGCTTAGATAAAAAGAAGCATTGATATGTAGGCTAAAATGTTGAATTAAGTAGTTAGAGATAAGTAGAAATATAACATAATTAAAAACTTGTGAATGAAGCATAGAATAGCTACTATACATAATTAAGTATACATAACATATACTATGAAGATTATCTTTAAATTACTTTAATAATTCATAACTAACATAAATATCATTTTGCTGGTTTCTAAAATTTTAAAACTCAAGCAAAGGAGAAACTTTCTATTTTGACTTAAATTTTTAAAATTATTAACTAAAATAAAATTTAATATAAGTATGCCAATTTCGTAGTATCTCTGTAATTAAACTATTGCTGTATACAGATAAATCATAATTGCTATTACAGTTTTTTCTTATTATCTACCTATTATTTAAACTCTGTTGGCTATGTTATTTCATTATTTATAGAATGGAAGATGGCTAAATGCTATAGCTGAGCTATTGACTTTCTTACTATATTATTTAATATAAATTGCCATATAAAAATATGCTCTCCCTTTGTATATTTTTCATATTGATATCATAGAAAGCATTGTGGTTAAAAATACCGCTATGATAGATGAAGTATTCAAATTATTAAATATCCATTTAAACATAACTAGCTTAAGTATTCAGATCAATATAGATATGTGCATAGATCTTTCTACATACTACACTTATGCTATCCAGAATACTCCTCAATTATTTAACTTCCCAAGTTAGATTAAAATCAGAAGGCTAATATAAATTGATAAAGGTATTTGCTGAGTAGTAGTAAAGGGATAATAAATAAAGCAGCTGATTATATAATAAAATAAGGTAATTAATTGCTGTTAGAATTATAAAATGAATTAGCACAAAAGTAAAACATCTAGACGTAAGAATTCACTTTCAGTTGATAACTCATATAAGAAATTCTATATGGTCATTGACTATACCAGTCACTAAAATTTACCTGAAAGCTTGGAAAATAGACTCTATCATTCTTAGTGGAACTCTCAGTCTACAAATAACTAATCTTCAAAAAAAAAGAAGAATGTATCTAAATCTGTATCTACAAGTGTAATGTTATCGCCTGGAAGAGAAAAAAAAATTAGCGAGAAGAGAAAAATAAGAAATGGAGTGGTCTTAGGCACAAATATATGTAATTATTATGCGCATTTATCAAAAATACAAACTAACAAAATATTCAAAAATACTTTTGACAACTAAACTAAAAGAGGATAATTGAACAAATCTCCCTTCAACTACGTTCCTTTTAGTAAATAAGCCAAGGATCGGAAATATAAGAACTATAGTGATTTTAATCAAGTTGTAAGCTAAAGATAAAAAATAAAGAGCTTAGATTACAACGACTTATTACCTTAAGCTTTCACACAACCATTAAATATTGACTTTGATAGCAAATAGATAGAATAACTTCAATTCCCACCCATTTAGCCATGCAAATTATATCGGAAAAATATAATTAAAGAAGGAAAGCTATTTGAAAAAAATTAGGAGAGCAAACTTCCAAAATTATAATCTAAAGAGTTGAAATAAACAGACTTTGTTAAATAAGAAATTTATAATAGATAAAACTTTCCTATATATTAATCATTCATCAGTTATCCCTTAGTTTTCATTGTTGTTTAGCTTATTTAAATATCTCTAACTAATTGAAAAACTAGATTCAAATTTTTTAAATTTGGGCTGAAATTCAGCAAAAGCTATTAACTTTATAAGACATAAGAGAAAGAATCTCAAATTTTGCTTATATTATTTATTCTATTTACTTAGATAGATAAGCTAAATTAAGACTATTTCGATGTTTGAATTACAAAGAATCCACTGAGATAGAAGGAAATGAATCATATATTAATTTACTTAAAGTTTGTATTTTCATAACCCAAAGAGTTTTAAACTGGCTATATATGCTTATTAAGTTCAAAATATTTTAGTAATTTTTCTGCATTTAAGGACTTTCCTACTTAATAACTTCACTATTAACTTTGCAAATAATTAAGCTTGACGAGAATATCTCAATTTATTCGTTAAATGCTTAAAACTTATTTGAACAAGACTTGAGAAATGTTTCTTAGTATAAAATAATTAAAAATTAGAAATTAGTTCACATCATTTTAAGAAGCATTGCTTTAAACTCATTGAAGTCAATCTATATTTACTTATTGCTTACCTATCCATTTTTATCTCTATCTATCTCAGAAATTATTTCCTGTCATTCCTCTTTTTAAATATTGCTTTGCTTACCAAATATTTTGTATAACTCTTTGCTTGTTATTTTTCCATCTCCGTTCTAATCAATTCTTCTGAAAGCTTCTTCAACCTTAAGTGATTATAATAGTTTCTTCCTATTCATTGAAGCTGCTATAAATTCATTGAAATCAAGAGTTCCTGATTTATCAGTGTCACATTACTAAAATATTCTATCTACCTCCTATTCAGCTTCAAGAGGATTTAAAGTTTTAATATACAAGTCAATTAATTCTTGCTTTGAGATTAAATTATCTTCATTCTTGTCTATCAACTTAAATTACTTTTTCATTTCCTCTATTTCTTACTTTGAAGACATTTCATTTGCCATAAAGCTGATAACTATTCTTTATAGTTGACTGTTTGTATTGAAACTTCTAAGATTACTTATCGTAGCATCAAGCATTTTGAAGTTGAATGTTATATTTGATATTCTTTGAAATCAAATATTTTCTAGACACTGTTATGCGCTTGGCCTGGCTATTACATCAACTGTAAGCATTTATTTTATCAGATTTCTAGCATCCATAGAAATTGTTTTTCAAACTGCTTCATTAAAGTTATATTCTCCTTTCTAAGCCTGCCTCATTATAGTACCAATATCATCACCTTAAAATGGAGGCTTTCCACTCAATAAAAAGAACAGTATAACTCCACAACTCCATACATCAGAACTTTCTTCAAAATTACCAGTGGCAACTTCAGGAGCTATAAAATAAGGTTAGAAATCTGGTTATTTAATTCTCTCTTTCTAATGCAAAAATATGCTATAAGCAAAATCTATAATTTTGATAGCTGAGTTTATATCATTAAATTCTAGAAATAGGCTTCTTAAGCAAAGGTCTCTGTGAATTAATTATTTAGAATGCAGTTAGACAAGCGCACTCAAAATTTGATGCATTATATTAGCAGCTATATCTTCATTTAAATAATTAAATAATAATAGTTTGTCTAAAAGTTCCCCTCCTGTACAATAATCCTATACCAAGTAATAAAACCTGCTATCAGCATAAACTTTAGATATTTTTGCGATGTTAGGATGATCTAAGTTTTCTATTACTCTTATTTTTTCTATTATTTACTATTCACGCTATGGATCTTTCTTTACCATCTTAACTACGTATTCAGCTCCATTTACTAAACTAATTATTTTATACACTCTGCCATAGGCTCCTTTACCTATAGCACCTTCAACTTTGAAAAAGTCTTTTAATTTGCCTTCCTATTGAGTCATAGATCCAGAGGGTTAATTTGAAATAATATCAGCTTCTAGTATAGATTCAATTTCTTTTTCAATCTATTTTGACTTATCATTAGTGCATCCCATATTTAACAATAACTATTTAAATTTTAACTTCTTAATAACTAAAGTTCAACTAAAATTTAATACAATATCAGCGTTATAAATCTTAAAAGTCTAATCTTTAGCTTTAATTATATTACTTAAAACTAGTTATTATATCCTTTAGTATTTTGCTTATAAAATGGCATTTAAAAATATTAACCATTTAACTTTGTAAATTTACTAATGCAAGATACAACTTATTCCTTACCCTTTGCTAAAAAATGCTGTATTCTACTTAAATGTTTTGGAATTATTAATATAATTAATCTTAAATAGCTGAACTAGCTTTAAATTATTTACATTTAGCTATTTTGGATTGTTCAAAATAATGACTTCTTTAAAGTTGTTAATTAGATATATAGAAATATCTTATTTATTTCTCTGAAAAGAAAGGAAAGTGATTTATTTTCTTAGCATATATAAATGCTAGTTTTGCTTAATTATATTATATCCCTTATTAATGATAATAATATTGAAGAATAATTTTAAATAGAGGTATCACAATTAATCATGACTACTTAGCTAATGCTTTTTTATCTTTATGATCGACTATATTTCTGCAAGCATGTCCATTCTTGCTGTCATTGTTCTATTCCTTTCTTCTCCTATTTTTACGCATTTCATCTCTTCCTCATGTTCACGAGCGATTTCATTCACTCTATCTCATAAATCTCTTATTATAAGTTAGTTTTCGTTGTTTTTTTGTTCTAATATAAGCATTTGCTGAGATGATAATTCTTTCTAAGCTTCAAGTCTCCTTATTTTCTAAGTTTATTGTTCGTTTTAATCTTATAAACTTTTATTTTTCTATCTTAGACATTCCAGCTCTTTTTGAATAACATCTACCATTTCTTCTAGGCTTGCTATTTCCATCGATTGCTTATTTTCAGATTTTTTGACTTGCTTCTCTAATAAATGTCTATCATAAAGTTCTCTCTCTGTATTCTACTTGCTTAGATCAAGCTCTCTATATATCATTTAATATGATTTGTCAAGCTCAGCAAATTTTGCTGATTTTTAGTCATTTTCTGCTTTCAAATCAGTTATTTGATTTCTAAGTAGTTTCATGCTTTAATCTCTCTTTGAATCTAGGTCTTTTAGATTATTGTGCTCTTTTCTCAATTGTTCTAGATTGATTATTAACTTATTACATTTTGACTCTTTCTAGTCTACTTCATCTTACAATTAGGCATTTTTAGCTTATAATGTTTTTACTTACTGCAAAAATTGAGTTTTTTCTTCTTCTGATTCTCTCTAAAGATGTTCGAATGAAACTTAGATCTAGTTCAATTACTCAGTTAATTGGTTTTTTGCTGCTTAAGTTTATTATAACTATTTTTTCAAACCTCTGATTTGTGCAGTCTACTCCTAAACCACTACTTATTGGCTTTCGAATCTAGTAGAAATTTCTGAATAGCTTGCCTTTTCCCTGCTAATTTCAGCTTGCTACAACTGAACATTTTTACTTAAATCTAATTAGAGTGTTTTATATTTTTCTAATTCTAAGGTAAGTCTCTTATTACTCTACTACTCTTAATTTATTTTAAAAATCAGTTCTTAATTCTAATTCTGTAAACTGTCATAGTCTGCTTCAAAGTCCTGCACTTGCTATGACAACTGCTAGTTGCTCCTTTATAGCTTATCTATTACTTCGATTTTGAGTTTTATCTACTATTCTAAATCAGCAATTTGCTCGAAGCAATTCTAAAGCTTGACTTAAGTTTGATGCAGCTACTAATCAGTTAAATCCTTTTGCTTTTTGAAGTTTATTAGTTAATGTTCTAATTCTTCAATCTGCAAGCCCTGTTTTTCCTTTTCCTGATCTAATTTATTGCCCTGCTGCTTCCACTGATGGATTTCATTATTCATTTGCTCTTGAAGAGACTCAATCTCTTTTTATAGTTCAAGGTTTTTATTTTTATAATCTTGAATTTAATATTCTGACTATCCTGTTTTTTGCTTCAATGTATCTTGCAAGATTCTTATCTAATTTTCCAATGACTGGGAGTTTAACTCACTCTTTCTCAGTTCTTCCTCCTAATACTTTATTATCTTCTCCTTCTCAAAAAGCAAAGAATCTAGTTTTAGGGATTTTGCGTGTTGTAGGTCATATTCTTGAGAAAGTTTTTTTAGCTTTGACTCATAAGTTGCAGTCATTTCTTCAGAGAACTACAACTAACTCTAGTAGAAATCGTTATTCTAAGACTGGTAAATATACCTAGAGTTGTTGATTGATTCGTAAGGTCTTATGTTTTCAACCTAAGCTTCTCTAGCTGAGAAGCTACTATATTTACTAGTTAGCCTTTACTTAGAAATTTCGTCTAAAAGCATTTCGCATTCCTGGATATAGGATTGAATTTCGCTTCTATTATGCTCATCAAGATAGATCTTAAAGTCATGTATAAGTTATTCAATCTACACTTGTCTGTTCTTAAGTTACTCTTGCATCCCTTACCCAGTCTAACTACCAAGTAGTAATGCTCTGAACTCTTTTTTTAGTTAGTTTAATGTATCCCTCAACTTTTAAATTTCGAAACACTTGTCGCTGTATTAGATAACCTGCTTAGTTTCATAGATAGATTGTTGTATGTTTGAAATATACAAGATAGCAGCCATATTATGCTTGAATTCTATCTAATCCCATATAGTACAAATAAGCACAATAGAAGACTCTCCTGGACTTTAGTTGGTCGAATCTGCCACGGGTTTTAGATACCTGGTTAAGTAACTCTAGTTCCATTATGAAGCTTTTGCTTTCTACATCTAGTTAATCAAGCAACTAGCTAAAGAGTTATAGCTTTATATGATAAACTACTTTTCTTGCTATTCTTAAGGAACCGCCACATCAGCATATTCGCTTCCTGCTAGTTCAATAAAATCAAACTTCTTAACTAAGTTCTATAAATACTGCTTCTGGTAGACTTCCAGTTAAATGCAGTAATGGATCTTATTTTTTATTCTCTTATCCCTGTTGTCTATAGACTGTCTTAGAAACTGATGAAAGTCAATGATTGAAGTAATTGTTCGCTTAAGGAAGGAAATTTATTCTGCAGAAACAGATCCTGACAGCAAGTCAGTGTATCCATTATAATAAATCTATGCAGCACTTGCTTTAAGGACATGTTCTGTTTATTGGCACAAATTCAGCAAATATTCTACAGCAAGCATCAAAACTCCTCTATGATGGCCTTCTCCTCCTCTTAAGGTATAGGATTTGCCTGATTAAGTAGGACCAAAAACAATGAAACATCCCCTTGACTAGTTTTCAATAATAGGTTCGACAACTCTTTCATAGACATCTTACTAATTGCTATATTATGGAAAAATATCCTTAAAATCAAATATCTAAAACTACCCTACACCAGATCTATTTTTCAAACTCTAACTATCTTAAAGAACTTTGCTTGCTTGTCAATCAGTAATAGGAGTTTCACATGTTAAAAGGGCATTAATTCTAGAATGAAATCGAGAACTTGTATTTACACTGTCCGGCTTAATTCTTAAATAAAACTAAATTTGATCCATTAAATAATTATTTCAAATAACTTATTGCATTGAAAATAATTCAAGAGTAGGCTTCCTCACTATAAGGATTTAGATATTATATCTGCTTATTTATTGAAGGCTTATCTTTACTTTAACTCTACTCCAGTATTTAAACTCAGTTTACTTATTTTGTAACTAGATCTTTATAACTTACTATATCTTTTTTCTTAGTGACTCGCATTCTTTATTTTGAAGTAATTAACTATTATACAATATAACTGTTTTTATGCACTTGATAAATGCTTATTGACTCTAGAATAATATTATAGAGTGGGAGTAGCACTTTTGTTTATATAGACCAAAGTAGAAAATTAAATAAATTAAGGTTTCTTTCAATTGAAGATATATCATGTCTTCCATCCGATAGAAAAAGTACTCTAATTTGGAACTTTGTCTTTTACTATTCTTTTCTGCTTCTTATATGAAGACTATGGTCTATCCGGCTTTTTATTAAATAGTCTAAAAGTAGCAGGTGGGTTTTTAATTCTACCTCTATCTGTAGGATTTAACTATATAGAATAAAATACTTACACTTTCACATTCCTAGCTTACTTTTAATCAGTACTTCGAATGACTTGTTTTAGAAGGAGTTGCCATCGTTTGAGGTCCCTTTCTTTCCTTTTATAAATAACCCTGAATCTAAGTAAAATTACCATATCTTCAAGTTAATCAGTTCTAATCTAATTCATATAAATTAACTTGGCATAATCAGGTTCATCAGCTTATCAGCTATAAATTCTACTGTCATCAGGAGATAATCCTGATTTTAGTTGTCCTACCTAATCACTATTAATCTTTCTATTAGTTGGTTCAGAAGAATAACTTTTTCTTATATCTCTACATCGATCATTAGGCTTGTTGCCTACTAGATCAGATATCTAGGATAATTTTTAGTAATCATTATAATGCTTCATGGCTTTTGGCTATTCAGGTTCAACATCCTAGGCCTTATAGTTTAGTATATTTAAAGGAGAAGTTTAGTTTGATCTTAATATTTTACCATTTATGTAGACGGATTTGGATTTCGCTCCTATTTTATTAGTGGTGTTTGACTATTCTATTAAGTCTTTCAAATTAGTGGCATGAACTAAAAATTCAGGTTCTGTTTTTTTTCTTTGAACCTTAGGAACTTCTACTGGATAATTCTCTTGAGTTATAGGATTATTGAGATAGCTCTAAATTAACCCATTTTTATCTACTTTTTTTTAAGATTAGGAATAGCCAGAAGTTCTAGCCATCAAGTTCTCTCACTTTCCATTCGTGCTAGTTCTTATCTTTTATTAGGAATTAGGTCTTCCCCTTAGCTCTATAGGTTTTGGAGGTTAAGTTTGCCAAGCAAACCTGTCCTTTTTATCTTAATAGTCCATATTAGGTGATTACGTTCTTCCTCTTAGTTCTTTTGACATAAATATAAGCAAAAATAATATAGCTTAAATAATTATGATGAAAATAAAGAATAACTATTTCCTATGATACATTCATATCAACTGAACTATCTAATAGATGTCTGCTAAGCATCAAACTATATCTACATTATATACCAAAGAGTTACTTCTAAAGACTAAGTGAAAGCAATTCACTTAGATTTAAGATACCTATTTTAATATATATAGTAGCAACTATATTTCTATTATTTTTATAAGATAAATAAAACTAACTAGAGCTAAGTTAATCTAATAATACTATTTGCTCTTACAATAATACATATGCTTCTTATGGTTATTTTTAATGCTTAAAGTAGTATTTTATTTATTGGGATTGCTATAAGCATTTAAAGGTATACTTTCTAGATGCTGTATCTAAATAAAATAGGGTGTAATAAAATTGAATAAATTATCAATATTCATAAATTTTTTTGCTACAATTTGTTATCATATCTTTGAACCAGTCAGTCTATCTATACATCCACTAGTTAACTTAATCTTTCTTACGGTCGAAACTTTGTAATCTTACTTTGTACATATCTTTAAGACCAAGTTTTATGTTTTTGTTGAGGTATAAATCAGCATGCTCTTGCTAGGCTTATTAGTATTGAACATACTTTTTAGCTTGGTTTCTATAATTTTCATTTTGATAGTTAGATCTTTTTGATTCTTTAGGCTAATAATCAAAAACTTCCATAGGTTATTTAAAAGCTTTCAAGTTTGGCTGTTAAGCCCCTCTTTTTTGCATAATTCGCTCAACTGCTAGATTTTAATCAAAATCTGAACATTTTAGCTCCTATAAACTCTAATCAGCATCCTAAGAAATAATTTCAAGGTCAGATTGTGTATCTTAGCAGTCTTAGGAATTGAAATTAAGGTTATTTTGCTAAATAATATCTTGCTCCTCCATAAAAGGACTTTATCTTTTTTATAAACTATCTGCTCTACTAAAAACTTATTAGATGAACTTAGGCATTTTTTAATCAGCTTTACTAGCACTATTAGAATAATGTTTCCCTTATTTCTTACTTTTCTTTTCATTGATGTTCTCCTTTATGTTTGTTATCTAACTCTCCAGATTTTCTATTTTCTTGAACAGATTTAAAAGTCCTTCTTAAACTATATCCTAAAATTAGCTTTACTAAGAATCTAATTGCTTTGATTAGTTTATTTTGCTTTCACTATGCATCTCCTAAGATAAGGTTTCTTCCTAGATTCTTTCAAGTTGGTCTGTCTTTTAAAATAAATCAGAAGTATCTTAGTAAGTGTCAATTCTGTCCTAATCTCCTATATTTTATATCATTTACTAAGCTTCATTTGGTTTGAAAGTCATTTCTTGCTTTATAAATAAACTTTCGTTGCTTAAATTCTTTTATTATTATCCTCATTTGGGAGAAATTTAACTTTAAATCAGATTATTTCCAAATGGATTTTGTTCAATCTCAAGTCTCATCTTTCTATCTGAAATATTTTGGAAAGAGTTTTTCTTTTAGGTATTAATCTAGCTTTAATCATCTTCCATTTAGAACTCCATTTCATTCTACAAATATTAAAACATGGGAGTCAAGTCTCTTTCAACTCCTTTATCTCCCTTATTTAGATTTACTATCTCCTATTAGATTTTTTAGTTATGCAGCTTAAATTATTTAAGCATCTAACGCTTTTATTCCTAGAACTCTTGCTCCATTTTATGCTTTTCAAGTTGAAAGATTTGTAAATGTTCTTGCTTTACCTGTTGCATTCTTTCTCAATGCTACTTTTTAATCTATTCTATTCTTATATCTTGCTAAATATTTTCTTTCTTGACATCATAATTATACTACTCTTCCATTTTTTACTTTACTCTATCTTCAAAATTTTTAAGATAAGTCTAATAGTTTTGCTCAAGCTTACTTAGCTTTTCTTCTTTTTCCTTTTTTAGTCTCTATTCTACTATCACTGTATCAAATTAATATCTAAGTCTCGTGGTTTCTTAAGACGAACTCTGGATGGTGGATATTAACTGACTATTAGGACTTGCTGCGTTTATTGGAGATATATTTGATAGACTTTAGTTTGAATCTACCTAAACTTGTATTGATCTCTATTGGCTTCCTCTATTAAGAAAGTTCTAATCATTGAATAAAGTCTATATATTCATTTCTTATGGTTTATTGGATAGAACTCTGGGAACTTAATGATGGTCTTTGTTCATTAACTTCTTTGCCTTTTCTTTCTTAACTAAATCTTTGAAATAAGTATCACATGGATGCTCCCAAAGACTTTCTCCTGTTTCAAAGTTGAAATAATAGATTTACTCTTATTTAGTTTTACATGGCTTTCATGGTTTAGGTAAAGGTGTTTGCAAGCCTTATTTCGCTATGTAAAGCAAGTCTTTATCTTTTTCAATATCCATTCCTAACCATATTGCATATTCTTCAATCTCTTGCTTAGTGGGAGAATAGCTAGGGTCAATAATCTCTTCTAGAACTTGTTGATCGGATAAATCTAATTCTTCTATAATCTATTACTTTTCTTATTTCTGCTGTTTTTTCATATTTTGTATAATTAAATGAAAATAAGATTTAGTGTTTTAAAGCAATCTTTCAAAAAAAGTAAAGTTTATTATTAGAATGAAGTCAATTTTTAATTTACTATTAAGCTTTTAAATGAAAGATTTTTATCAATTGTTGCTTTATTACTAACCAGAATCATTTTGAGAAAAACCATAATTCTACTGATTGGCTCTTCTGCCTCTTCCAACACTTCCTCTCTCATTATTTCATCTTTGTCCTCTGGAGTTTTCCTAGTTCCATTATGGTTAATGAACTTATTAATTCCAGCTGCCTGTGTTTTCTGTGAATGTTCCTTGTCCACCTTCTTAACCTCTTCCTTACCACCTTCCTTAACCTCTCCCACCTCGTACTTCTCCTTCTTAGCCTCTTCCTTACCACCTTCCCTAACCTCTCCCACCTCGTATTTCTCCTTCTTATCCTCTTCCTTACCACCTTCCCTAACCTCTCCCACCTCGTACTTCTCCTTCTTATCCTCTTCCTTACCACCTTCCCTAACCTCTCCCACCTCGTACTTCTCCTTCTTAGCCTCTTCCTTACCACCTTCCCTAACCTCTCCCACCTCGTATGCCTCTTCCTTCATTTTAATAAGGCTAATTTTAAAGATCTTATTATCCCCAAGCTTACTGCTAATTTTATTCTCCTGCTTATTATTAATTTTAGTTTTCTTCCAACTATTCCTACTTCTAATTTCACTATTATCTCCAAGATACCTAATCTTCTTATTAGCTCCATTATTCTCCACCCCAAGTTTTTGCTTCCTCTTGAGGCTAAAAGTTGGTTTAATATCTATCTTCTTAAGGTTAACTTTATCTACCTCTATTTCCTCGTCTTCCTCTTAGAGATTTAGCTCTTCTGAACGTTTGATTTTTTTCTTTTAACTCCTGTTTTTCTTTTTCCTTTTATAAAAGTTCCTCAGCTTTTTACTTTCTTACAAGATCTGCTTCATTCTTCTTCTAAAGCAATTTCATTTAAGCTTATGATAACTAAGGCTTAACTGCAAGATTTTAAATTTATTACTATGCTTATACCTAATTTACTTTGGGCTAGCTTAATATTTAAGTTGTCACTTCTTTGTTAGACCAAGCTGGTGCTGATGCTGGTACTGTTGCTACTAAAGGTTTTTTAGCTTATGGTTCAGTCAAAAGTTAGTTTTACTAAACTTAGTTTGAATCCTATTAAACCGATTATTTTTGAACAGATGTAGTTGTCTCTGTCTTAATTTGCTAAACACTACTAGTTTGAACATTTTTTGTATTCTAAATAATAGAAAATTACTTCAGTTCATGATGACTAAGGAGCTTTTGACCAACCTCCTTAAATATTTTCCGTTTAATTACCCCAAGAAGATTCTATTTGTGCAGGATTTTGACCCCAGCTACCTTACTAACTAGATCCCCATTCCTGGGTTTCAGTTTGCCAAGCTGATTACTCTTGCTTAATCTGCTAAACTGCTTTACTAGATTCTTGCTATATAGAAATTTAGAAACTTACCTTCTTAACTAGGTTTTACTATTGAGGGATTTCTTATTACTACTGAGTGTTCTTATTACTTGAGGATTGCTACTCTGGTTATTACTTTTTAGCTTATTCTTATGTTTGCTAATTAATCTTTTGTTATTGTTGAGGTTAGGAACTTGCCTTTTGTTATTAATCTTATTCTTCACTAGCAATAGACTCATCGTATTCTTCATCCAAATACATTTATACATTTTTTGAAAGTAGCCGTTCTCCCCATTGCCATAATACATCTTTAGCTGACTATCTCGTTTTTAGCATTATATGTCCATATCCAGTTGGTCTACCTCTATCTTTATAAAGTACACATTCCACAACTGCACTTTTATCCTAACACTTTTACATACAGAATTAGGTAACTTGATCTTCGCTTGCAGCAATAGGAATATTTTCCAGGTTAATTTTGATTGGTGGATTCAAACAGTCTATCTACTAAAGGCATATCTTAAATTCCTCTTAATCGCCATCTTCTTCATAATATTGATGTTCTCCTTATTCATATTATTCCTCAAGATCCCATTATCTTTGCTAATTTTAAGGTTAGGCAAACTCGTTTTAAAGAGGTTACAGAACATCATCCTCTTCATCTGGTTCTTATTCTGCCCAAACGGTCTTTTTATTAGCCATTTTTATTAATTTATAATTTCCTAAACTGCTAAAATGTTGTGCCTTCCATATCTTCTAATTATATAATCCTAAAGAATATTTGTTTTAGTCTCTCTTAGAAGCTTTTAATTAATACTACCACTTTCCTTATTTACTTTCATAAACTTCTACTCTAAGCTTCTCATTCAAAAATAAAAATCCAATTAATATAAATTATTCTAATGAAACTTCACACTAATAATGCTTATCAATTAGTAGAACTATTGTTATAATGGCTTACTAAGTTCACCTTTTAAAAGTTATAATTACAAGCTTCTTCTTTTTCTATTTATTATGTCGATTTAGCTGCCAAATAGAATTTTGATGATATAAGAAAAGAAAAAATGTATTAGATACTAAGCGATAAGAGCTCTGGCTTAACAGATACAATCTTCTTCTAGTTGATGAGTTAATTATAAATCATACGCTATTTAGTTATTTTCCAATGATTTATGCTATTTGTTGCTAAATTTTGTGTGATATATTTAGAGAAATAGTGTAATAAAATACTTATTTTTAGTAGTTTCCTTACTAGCTTAAGCTATAATTATTATAGAAAGTTCAAATTAAAGCTAATAATTATGATTGAAGTTAGCTCGAAAGATAAAACATTTACAATTTAATTATTTACAGAGTTAACTTTCAGTTCTGAACTATGTTTCCAAAATCAAGAGATGCCTTTGTTTCACTTGCATATTTTTCCTCGTCTCTCACATGAAGTAACATAAGTACTTTGTATTATCCAGATCGAAAGTCCTGCTTCAAAATTTTTGTTAGTGTACTGTTGTTAAAGCTTGTTTCATTTTATTTCACTGCTAAGTCTTTGATAACTTGCTTTAAATAGAGCAAACTAGTGTTGATATTAATAGATTCAGATTGCTACTTTTTATTTTTCTCTTTCATTAGCTATTTTTGATTTGCATTGAAAGAATTTTTATCCTTTGATTTATTGATTAAATCATTCTAAATTTCATGCGATTTCTCAGATCCTGCCAAATCAACCAAGTTAATCCTCGCTTCCTTTTTGTTGATTTACACTCTTAGTTAGAATACTGCATGACTTCTTGAAGACTGAGCGTTGAAAATAGTAGAACTTGTATTTCTATTTAGCATCGAATCGTTAAAAATCTTCATTACATGTGAAAAGTTATTCACCTCAGTAATTTCTAATTCATTTATCTCAAAAAAGTTTCCTTTATTCCTTAACTTTTTCATCTAATTGGTTTACAAGTCTATTATTTACTCATTATAGATTTAGAAGCATGCTATCTTTATATTCATTACTCCTCCTGTCTTTTCTACGAACTCTTTCTATTAAAATAGCCGCTATACACTCAAAGGCAAAATTCCCCATTACTCTTAATTACCATTATCTGTAAGGAAATCGCCTATCATTGTATATGTTTTTCCACTTCCTGTTTAACCATAAGCGAATATGCATACATTTTATCCTGTAAAAACTGATTCTATCAGAGTTTAAATCTCTTGGTAAACCTTGAAGCTTGTTAGTTAGTAAAAGATGTTAGAGAAGTTATAAAGATATTACTTCAATTTTATAGTCTTTTAGTTTATTTCTAGAAGTTTGTCTTAATCCTCATTAGGTCTTATTCTACAAAACACTGTAATTTGACCTTTCAAATTCTAATTCTTTATTTATCAGTTTTACTTAAGAGAAAGCTAGCAATTAAGATCTATAGAGCTTTATTAATTATCCTACATCTAAGATCCTGATTCTTTTTTGTGCTTTAAGCTTTCTATTTTATCTATTAGCATTTAGATTTGACTCTTCAACTATTACTTCAATTCAAATTCTTCGTCTTAGATACTCTTTTCATTCTCTATTTTTTCTTCAATTATTGAGCAGTCTTTAGTTTTATCTGCAGGTGCTATTATTACTTTTGGCGATAAAAGTAAATGAGGATTTGGATGCACTTCGTTCCAATTAGATCGTTTTTTAAGAACTTATACTTAAGGTAATTTTATTTCAAACTCAGGATTTTGTAAAGTTTAATTTAATTTCTCTTACCAATTTTATTATCCATTTTAACCCTATTAATTAGCTATAGTGTCAACATTTTTCTTTCTTACTCTAGCTTATTTTATTTTTCTTTGTGGTTAGTTGCGCTAATTTTATTTTATAGGAGGTTGATTATCAGGCTTAGGGTTTTAGTTATCTCTTGATTAGATTTTACCAGGAACGAATGAATTATTTTCATATACCTTTAATTTCTTAGACTAGAAATTTGAATCTTCACCTAAGTGTTTATTACATGATTAAAAGAATGTTCTTTTAAGCTTGGGAGCTTCTTATAGCTCAGCTTGATTCTAACCTTGTATCTCTTAAATTTCCATTTACTAATATTAGTTATTTTACTCTATATCCATATTTTCTTACTATTCCTAACTTCCCTTGTCACCTTATTTCTATGAACTCTCAACTCTTATTTCCTAATTTTGCTCTTAAATAAATTAGTTTTCTTGCTTTACATCATTTGTGGTATTAATAGTAGCAGCAAGCTCGTTTTATTGACCACTTTACTATTAATCTAGCATGTTATTTTTTTAAATTTCTGCTTCTGGGTTTTATATGAAACTCTATAATGGTTCATTAAGCATAATCCCTTCCTAAGACTATATTAATTCAGGATTATTTTTCCTTTTTTAATTAGCTTATAAAACAGTTTTACTTTTGCTTTATAGCTAAGATTTTGATAACTACTACAGCTAATTAGGTGTCTTAACTCTCTAGGCATGTTTTCCCGCTTTATTCATTTTAGTTAGTTTTAAATTAACAGAATATTAGATAAAAAAGAAAAATTAATGCTTTAAATATTCAAGCAACATGACTGTCAGCTCTTTATACTCCTATATATTATCATCACTTACACTTTCCTTATACCTTAAAGCTTTCATACGCCTTTATTTCTAAAGGCTTAGATATTAAATAGTCATAAAGTGCGATGTTTAGGTAGATTGAATTACTAATAGAATGAGGACTGATATTCATAGTATTATAAAGTAAAGTGAGGTAAGATTATCAATCTATAGTAATTATCTTTTGCTAATGCTCTAATTAAACTTGCTTATATAGACAATATGCTTATCTACTTTACTTATTGCAAGCATATTCTATTAAATCCAGTTAGATAAGTAGCAATCGTTAATGGATTGAACTTTCATATTAGCAATCCTTAATTATTAAATTTCAATCTACTAGAATTCTAAACCTGAATAATCAGATAAAGCATATAAGGTAAAATAAGAAGAGCATAGTGGAAGTACCTATAGCTTTGGTGAAGCTTAGTAGTTAGGGAAAAGAGTTAGCATAGTGTAATGAATAGAAATAAGTGGTAGATAATGAATTTATTAGGTAATAAATTTAATTTTAAATGCTTAAGCTTGCTTAATAAACTCTTAGATTTACTTCTACTGTTCTAACTCAAAAAACATCATATCCTCCTCTTTAGTCGCTGTAGCTTACTGTTCCTTCACACCAATATAGATATTAATTTACCCCTTAGGAGATGGAAACAGCTAACCCACTAGTACAAAAAGCCCTTAGTTTGGATAACGCTACCTTAAATGAAATAAAGCGATCCAGAATAACGCAAGCTATTCAAAAATACTAAAAGCATGGTGCAGATTCAGGAAGTGCTGCAGTCTAATTAGCTATCATTAGCGAAAAGATATTGGGGCTTTACATTCACTTGTAAACTACAGGGAGAAAGGATATTAGTGCTAAACTTAAATTAAGGGAATTTATAGGTTCAAGATAAAAGATTATGAAGTATCTCAGAAGAAAAGACTACCATATGTACAAATATGTGCTAAAAGATCTAGGTATACCTGATTTCGAGGTTTACCATCATCACAAGGAGCACTGGAACCCATCTCTCAAGAGAAGACCAGAACCAGAATTGGATGAGAGATAGAAGATTAGACAGAAAATGCTTGATCTAAACAAAAAGTTTTCGAAGTGGTGAGAACAAACATTTTAACTTAATAATTATTCCACTAATAATACTTACAACTATTAACTCACATATTATTTAGAAAGCAGATGCTTCCACAGATTATTATTCATATTTTCATTTATCTCTGACCATTAGAATTAAATAAGAGAGTCAAATAGAAGACATCCCTTTATTTAATAAAAAGGTAGGAATATTAAGTTTAGATATTATGATTTACTATTAATTCCTTATTTTCTATCTCTTATAATCTTAGATTCTATTCATTTAAGCTAGCCAGCTAATACTAAATGAGAATAATAAAATTAATAGCACTAGTTCCTAAAATAATTCAAGAAGGAGTATTTTAGGTTTTTATATTAATAATTTAAAATGCCTTCAAGTTTAAAAACTAAAGCACTATCTAATTAAGAAAATTGACTTCTTAAATCTGATAGCATACTGGACTTTGAAGTAATTTTAGTATCCATTTACTCTAAATTTAGTAAAGTCACTGAATCGTTCTTTTGCTATTTAAACTAGATAAGAATTGGAATCACCTTAAAATAAAGATTGACTATCATCTCCTGTATTTTAAAATTTCCTCTTTTATAAAATTTAACTTTTGATTTGTTTTTAAATAAAAAGACTAAAATATTAATAACTTGGCCAAGATCGTTATTAGTCATTAATTTGATTAAGACAAGTAAAAATGAAAATAGTATGATAGCTTTATGATGAAGCTAGCTAGATTAAGTTATTTTATATAGAGCTTAAATTATATGGAAATTTAATTTTTGTAACTTTTTATTCTGACTTTTAAATAGATTTTGTTAATCTGATTAAAGGATGAAAAATAAATTAAGTAAAGGAAGAAACTTAATTATGAAAGTTATCTGTAATTTACATAGATTTACTGGAATGGTCATGGCTTATGGAACTTCTACTAGGATATTAATGAAAATAATATTAATAAATATAAAGAATTTAGTTACTTTCTGGGGTTAAATTATGAATCTGTTTCTTTATAATCGAAGTAAAAATTAAAGGTAAAAAGAAGAAACCTAGAAATGAATAATCAACAATTAAATGTTAAGGAAAACTAAAATACAAGTAATATCATCTATGGATGATCTCTAACTCTGAATTAAAAATTACCTCTTTCCATCTCATTCTGCTTAGTTAAACTATTTCGCTGCACACTGTATCAGCTGATTATTTTTATAATGTTCCCAGTTTAATTATCTGAACCAATTCTTGATTTGTTATTACATCAAAAACTCCGTCACTTGCCATGAGTATACATTTATCTGAACTTTAGAGATCAAATTAGGCTTAATAAGGTTCTGATATAACTCCTATCTATTTAGCTATTGTATCTCCAATGGTCCTAGAAGTAGATAACCCTGGATATTACTAATTTTACATCCAAACTCTCATGGGGCCTAATTCCTCACCGTATTTATTTCGATATGGATAAACTTATCCTCCCATATTTATTACTCTCTATTTTTCATTATAGTCAGAAGGCTTATGATCTATAGATAACAACTAAAAATCTCATTTATTTTAGTTTGTCTTTATTAAGATAGCTCTACTATCACCCACATTACTACTATAAAGCTTAATATTTCCACCTTAGTATTGCTTTACAAGCACAGTTACCAAAGTTGCTCCACTACCTTGAGTTTCAATTTTTGCATTATCTAGACCTGATTGTATTTATTCTATAAACTACTTAAAGCTTAATAAAGGATTGTATTCGAAGTTCTAATGGTTCTTAATATATTCCACTATTTTAGAAGTTGCAAACTAAGATACTTTATGACCATTCTATCCATGTCCATCTGATATTACAAAGAGTGAAGAATTTGCGTCCAGATTAGTCAAAGCAACATACGAATCTTAGTTTTGCTTAGTTTTGCTATTTTGCATTCCAGCCTATGAAATGCAAGATCAATCTGTCATATACTAAGGGAGTTTATCCCTCTAATCTTAATTAAAGGCAAAGCTTTACCTTTAGAAGTAGCATTATCCCGTTTGATAGCATCTTAAGATGGAGTATAGATATCAACTAATCTATTCTAGCTTTTGTATTTAATTATTCCTTAATCATTCATTATGCTGTTAAGTGCAAGAGGCGAAGCTTTTTAAATATTTTTACTATATTCAAAAGGCGATTCATGCTTAGGAAGAGGATCTAGCTTTATTTTTCCAAGCTAATTTTTATTTCCACTAGCAAGATCCATACTGGCAGTTTCTTTTTTACCTTTAAGTCTTCTAGTATAACTAAGTTTGTTCAAATCTACAGACTATTAAGTAGGACTTAACTTAGCAATAGTAAAATTCTAGATCTAGTTGTTAAGAGAATTTCGTTCAGTTATATTGTTTTAGAAATTAAAGTTGGTATATAATTTGTATGGATTGTTAAACAAAGAGTAGTTTGGTAAATGGTTCCGAGATGTAGAACTATGAAATTGATATTCATTAGTATCTAAGTTCTTCAATGGTAACGGAGAACAAAATTATCTTCCTTTTTTTTCGTTTAAAACCTCAAATTTCTAGTTTTAACGATTTTAAAGCGTTTTGTTCTGGTGACTATTCTAAACAGCTAAATTGACTCTCCCATCCAATGAATAGCCATACAAATAACCCTATTTTTATTCGAAATCTCGCTTTTATTAAATGCTAGGAAGGTTATACTGAATGTTTTGGCTATTTCACTTATACTTGTACTCCGTTCTTTTCTCCATTAATTTTTAATCTGTAAAATATCAAAAATCCTTATTATGGTAAAAACTATTTAGGGTTTAATTAAGAAAATTAAAACTAAACGGCATTTAATTAGATGCCTTAAAGAATTAATTCAGTATTTATTTATATCTAGCATACTAGAAGAGCAAAATAGTATATATATAAATATTTTGACTATTAGATTAGTTCTTGTTTATACTTAAAATATTACTTATGTAATTGAAATTTTTACATCACAAATAAAATTTTTTAACTAGTAGTCAATTTACTATTCCTTCTTTCTAAAAAAATTCTAACTAGTCCTATGCTTTCTCGTAATTTTCCCCCATTTCCTTGTATATTTCCTTCAATTCGTCAAATATCTCATCTAGAACATCTCTGGAGTCGTTCATCAGAATATGATCTTCATCCAGATCGAAGCAAGCTAGGCTTATAAATATATCTGCTGTTTTTTAGTATTCAAACTTAATCATTTCTTGAGCTGCTTATTCATAGTCTCCATTGTAATGCTTATCAATATATTCATCTATTTAAGAGCAATCCTCGTTTACTGTTTTTTCGTTGACTTCCAGTTTGTCGATAACTACTAGAAATAGTTCTGATAAAATATCAGCTTCTATTGAGTTTTAGGTTTAAAGCAGTGCTTGCTAGTTTAATTTTTTGCTTTTTAGGAACTAAATATTACTGAACAAGCTGCTAGAGGTCTAAGCGAACTCATATATTTCTTACTCTTCTTCGTCGTAAATTTCTCTTAACTCTCCATAAAAGTCGTTCAGGAAATCTTCATTATCATGTGTTAAGAAATTAAGCTCATCTATATCTAGCCTTAAAAATTTTCCGAACATCCTATCAGTTAATTGTTCGAATTCTTCATAGCAATCTTATGCTAATTTTTCGGTATCACCTTCATAGAAGTTTTCACAGAACATATAAGAAGCAGTTATAAAAGAACTTCCATTATTATGCCCTTCATAATAATAATCCAGCCCCATTAGCACATTTACTATGAACTACTTTAAATTACTTATTACTATTTCTGCATGACTCACTTCTTAAAAAGTATCATAAACATCATCTAATCCACTTTTAATGCTCTATATAAAATGCTAGCAACTGTCCATTAGAAAAGTTATTTCATTAATATCGTGTCTTGCTGCCCATCCATATCATTCATCTGTTTTGTATCTATCATACTTTACAATGGCTTCCGCTACTTTTTCTCACTCATCATCAAAAAGCTAGTCTACATACTATGAAAGCTCTTTCCACAGGAAATTTACTGTTTCGTCTCCTTCAGAAGTTCTTCTTGCTGCTTAGAGTAATCCTTCTAAGAATGAATCTACAGTTACATTTTCATCTTTTGATTTTTTCTAAATAAACTTTCATTCTTTCTCTTCAAATCCTTTGGCTTCTCTTTCATCATAGACTTCTCTTAATCCTTCAGAATATTCAAACAAAAAATTCTTGGAAGTAGCTGTAAGAAAAGTAGCTTCATCAACATCCAATTCGGAAAATTGAATAAGCTATCAATCGGTCTATCTTTCACTGTTATCATAACAATCCTCAGCAGCTTCAGATTAGCTTCCACCATAATGTTGCTCTATTATTACTATTAATACTTCTTCAATTAACTCATTTACTTCATGATTTACTTGTGAAATCATTTCTAAAGCTACTGTTACATTCCTACAAAATTTGTCAATATACTCAACATCAGAAGGAAAGTCGGGTTCATCATTAAATCTCTCATAGATAAGATAATTATCACTATCTTCTTTTTCTAGGAAATACTTATACTATTATGTATCTTATTTTTAAGGAGATTTATGTTTCTTTTACATCAGCAAATAGAAATCATCATCAACATCATCTTCAAGTTCATCTCTCTAATCATCTTTATCTTACTCATATTCACTAATATCAGTGTAATAGTCATCCATTCCTTCTTTAAAATCATTCAATACTTCTTTATTTTCACCTGCAAGAATATCAAATTCATCAATATCTAAAGAAACTAAAATGTAATATATATTAGCGGATTTTTCTCCTCCATACCTTGCACAATCTTCGCCAGCTTCTTCAGTTTCACCATCCCAATGCTCATTTATATACCAATCTAACTCTTCGATTGCATTGTTAGAGGTTACATTAAGGTCTAGTAGTTCAAGCAAGGATTCTGTGAGTAATTGAATAGCTGTCATTACTTCTCTTTTTTTTCCAGCATCACCATTGTTTTCATCAATAATATCTTCAAACTGTTCTGAGGCATAATTTGAAAATTCCTCTTCATCTTCAATATCTTAAAAATTATCATTCGCCTTTACTTCAAGATCATCTTGATCTTAAGTGGGTTCTTTAATTTCAACTTTAGATTTTTTGTAACTAGAATGATTTTCTATTTCATCCTCATCGTTTTCATTTCTATAATCTGTTATTTCTTAAGTTTCGTCCTTATTAAGAAAATCTTCAACTAAAGTATCTTAATCTGAATTTTATACAGGTAAATCACTTATTAGAGGATCGCTGTCAGATGAGTCTTTTCTAGCATTGTCTAATCTCATCCTTTATAGAAACTATCGTTTAGATATTTTACTTTTATGATTTTTTGCCTCAATTAGCATATGAGGCTTTAGCTTATAATTCTGTTAGCTTTAAGATTAAAGGGACACAAGATTATAGTATTCTTCTTTTTCAGATTCATAGTTCTCATCTTATTCTTCACTTAAATTAGAATCATCATCACTATCAGATGAAGCTTCATCGTTCTCTTGATATAACTCGTCATATGAATATCCTAAATCTTCAGGAGTAGGTAACTAAACATGCTAATCAATCTTATCATTAAAATTAGGATCTTCATCTCCATTTAATGTAAGCTCATCTACATCAGTAACAGTCGCCAACGAAGTGGTAGATTTTTAAATAGACAGAGCTTAATTAAAAACTAAGAGTATAGTAAAGAAGCGAGCAAGTTAGATCATTTTAACGTAGTTTAAGCAAAATGTTTTGGTATAGATATGAGTTATCAAAACAGCTAGTTTTTAGTTATTTAATTATTATAATACTAAAATCTCTTTACTTACCACTCTTTAAATCTATTATACAAGCAAATTTAAAAGGCCTCATATGAGAAAGCCAAAGCAAGTAGGATTTTTACACTCGATTAATGATAAAAGTAAATATAATTACTTGATTCTTCAATCTGCTACTTAGCATATCATTAGGATAAGCTAAATTTTTCATCTGTAAGGTTTAAATGGAAAGAGCTAACAAGTAATCTTTGAGAGTAGTTAGCAATTTATAGTAGTTAGATTAACTTAGTAGGTATCAAGTAAGTTAAGTGATAAGAGCACAAATATTGTAAGAATTCTCAATATAATCTTAACTAAAGAGGAAAGGAGTGCTAGTAAGTACAAGTATTCAATATTTAATAGTAAAATCATAAAAAAGTAATTAAAATGAACTCTCTTGATATAGACATTTCCAGTGTTTCGGAGGTATAAATTCCTTCACTGTAGATAAACTCCTGAAATATGAATAACTTACAGGTTTCATCTAAGTATAATTACCTGCTAGTAGCAATTGAAAGCAAAATTTAGGCTTTAAAAATTAGTAAGGCTGGAGATATAATTAGCAGTTAGTGAATTGAAAACTCTTAGATATAGTAGATAACGTAAATTAAGGTAGGAATCTTGGGAAATCCTATTCAATCTGAAATTCTCCTTGTCACCACTTTTATTGGGCTAGTTTTGGTTTTCTAAACGGAAGATTTTGGGTTGTAACCAATTGTACTTGATAATAGAAGCTAGTAGTTTTAAGACAACTCAACATGAAGTCTGTCTATCAATTCAAAATTTAATATGATAGCAGTTGGAAGTAACTCTTGCTGTATAACTATCTTTAACTTGGAAAGTGGAGAGTAGAATAGGATTAATGCTCATGTGAACAATATTCCTTGTATTGAATTCTCTCCAGATGGTAAACTTTTGGCAAGTACAAGTCTAGACTAAACGATAAAAATATGAGATACCGAACATTGATAGTAAATCATAAGCATCGAAGGAGAAGAATGGGGATGAGGATTACTTTGAATTCCTAAATGGGAAACAAAAATTGATTTTGAGCACCAGAACTTCGAGTTATTAGATCCTAATTCATCTTAATTCGTTAAATTATGGAATGGTTTTCTAAACTTACCTGAGTTCTGGATTGAAACTTTTTAAAATCATGGGTAAACATAGGAATAGGCTCAAATCTTTCACTAGTAAATAAGGATTAACATATAATAAACTTTCAATTAGCAACCTCCTTAGTAAAATCTAAGAAGATAATAGAGCAACAATTAAGAATAGGAGAGTGAGGAGGGAGAAGAAGAAGAAGAAGAAAAAGAAAAAGGAAGTTAATAGATAGATTTAAAGAACAAAAGTAAGTATATACTTCTTTAAGCAACATAGAACTACATTTACCTCTATCGAACGATATCTGAAAATAATTAGAATTAGTCTGAAAGTTTCAGTGAAAATGTGCTTAATATGTACTAGCCTGCAAGAGATCTGACAGCTAATAATCGTCAATTTAGGCTGTGCATATAAGTGTGAATTCCTTAATTAAGTGCTTGTGTAATTGGAAATTAAAGAAGTAAGTATATATACTTATTTCGAATTTTATCCAATTAGAATCAGAAATTTGCTTTTTAGCACATCAAATCTTGGTAATTTCAGAAAAAGGTGCTGGGTAATTTAATAATACAGGTTTGGATGTTCTTAACAGTGAGTATAGTTCTTCCATTTTTGTATTTACCAGCGACTTTAAAGTTCATAGAATTGACGTAACATTGAAGTAGGATAATGAGTTCTTCTACATTTGATTAATATTTGCTTAAAGCTAAATTACTAGTCTTTCATATAAGCTAAAAGCTTTTCTTTTTATCTTTTCATCCTATTAATAAAAGCTATTAATTAATTAACCATACTATATATGTCCATTTTATTAAGCTCTTAGTTAATTCTATTAGAAAGGAAAACTAAATTTAAAAAGCTTATAAGAATAAAAAGTCCTAAACAGCTTTGAATTCAATATTTGAAAGGTAGTAATAATAGAAAGCATAATTTTACAATGCAATTAATTTTAACATTGAAATGATAAGAGTTAAATCAACCTTCATTTGCGAAATTAAGCATCTTCTCTTTCTGAACTTACATATCTAGCTGATTCCTATTATATACTCACCCTTGAATTGGATTATTCTTTATGAGAGGATTAGACTATTTTTTATGGCTTCTCGCTTTTCCTTTCTTCTTATTACTGTTTTACTTTTTCCTTGGTTTTCTTTTTTTCTCCATAAAGATCAAAGGAGTTTATTATCACAGTTTCTTAATTGATAGGACTTATGTTCCCAAAATTTTCTTCATTATTTGAATCCATTAGCTAGGTGAGATGATGTTTCTCATTAAAGTTTTTAAAGAGCATAGGATATTCCTAGCCATATTCCTTAGCAGGGCTTATATCATTTTCAAGCTTATTTTTAATATTTTAGTTCTTTAGAAATGGTTCTGACTTAATTTAATTAATTTTCTTGCAGGTATTTTTTTCATGCTAAGCTCTCTCGGTTAACTATTCCTTATACTCTGTTCTTGGCTACATTTTCAGTGTTGGAAATTTACTAGAGTTTGCATTTTTAGCAGAATGTACTTCGGGAAATGTGATAAAATAGTCTCTGTTAGGGCTTTTCTAGGTATAAATTCTCTCGAAATTGTTCATTTTTAGTTAAGGAGATCTGCATGAATTTCTATTCTGAATTTTATTATCTAAATTTCTTGGTGATTTAGAAATTGATCTCTTGCTTGCTCTAGATTAGCGCTGCTTTAATTGAGAGCCAGGATTATATGTATCTCCATAATGACGTTTAAATGAATTTATTATATGTTATACTAAAGGACTTTGCTCTGGTAAAAAATTCCTTGCTATGTTTACAGCTCTCCAATGTCACATTTAACTGCCATTAAAAAACTTACTCATCTTCTAAAATTTTAACCTTTTCTTTTCTCAAAAATCTAATTTCAGCTGCTACTATGAAAAAGCTTAAAGAAAGCAAAACAGTCTATATTATTTCTTACCTTATCAAGCATGAAATCTCTACTGAGTTCATAGTGTGGACTGTAAGTTTACTGGATCTCTTTAACACTAATAGGTACCAAGCTCATAGCTTCATTAATGCTATACTAAAAAATCCAATTATTAGTACTTTCCACTCCTAAAGGAGACCTTAGATCCACTGGATAAATCTTACTGCTTGGTGAGAAATCACCTTTAATAAACTTTATCAAGCTAACAACGCATGGCTTTGCTCTCTGAATTGTAGAGTTAATTTTTTATTTGAGTGTTTCGCTTTCCTTCTATTAACATATAGCCTAATGCTTTTTTGGAGATAATAGTGATGAATATAAATTAAACTATTTCAAATGCTTCTAAGTCTGACTTTTGGATATTTTAACTGGCTTCTCATTCTGGTTTATTATATCCAGTGTGTCAATAATGCATTTTATTGATAGTTCATTTGCTCTCCTTGCAATCTTAAGAGCTTCATTATGTTTGCCTAACTATGACTTAAAAACGCACATTTAAATAAGCATTCTACAATGGAATTTATTTTTCCTGATAATATCTGTAGTCATTTATAGCTTAGTATTAGAAGTAATTTTCATTATATTAGGATTCGTTATATTAAAGATAGCTCCATCTAAATACTCTATTGTTTCCTATAAATTAGACAGCTTTTAGTGACATAGTGCGGAGTTATAAAGAGTACTTAGCACGTAGTCATTATTTTCCAATTGTCCATTCAGAACCATGGATTCCAGCACTTACTCTAGTTCATCAAGAGTGCTTAATGATTCTTCATATTCTTCCTACTTTAACTGCTCAAGAGCTTTCGACTCAAGATACTTAAGAAGATCTTTCATTTTAGTTGTTGACAAATCATCATCTGTTTTGGAAGATTCATCCATTTTGAAAAAATAAGTACTAGTTAATTAATTAAAATTGGCATATTTTATTTCTGGTTTTTTTCCCTTTTCATTTACAAAAGGACAATTGTGACTCAAGCCTTTTACATAGCATCCACAATTTCCGCAAAGCCAAAATTAAAAAAATTGCTATTTAAGTTATTAAACTTTATTTAAAAAGGAAAAAGAGCTTTAAGTGCTATAAATTTCCTACTTTTTAATAATTTAACTCTATTCCTCTATCTAAATGCTTTGCTTCTTTATCACCTCATCTTGATATACTATTTTAGTTCGTAACTCTTCAAACTTTTGATATAGATTGGTGAGCTCATTTTATAATTATAAGTTATTTTAGGTAAACTCTTTTTCCTAATTCTTTATTTTTATTTTAAGTTTAGTTTTCTTCTCTAGCAGCTTATTGTAGTTATCCATTAACTTGGACAGTAGATCGCTTTGCATTTACATTTATTAATTGCCTCTCTTTATTCTCTTTTTCGTCTTTTTATTATCAGTTTATGTCTATTAAGAAGTTCTTTTGCCTAAGTTGTTTTACTAATATCCTTAACTTTCTTTTTCACTTGCTTTGTGCATGTGGACTTTGCCATTTTGTAATTAATTATCTTCTAATAGATCGCTAAAAGCAGTTTATTAAATGCTTTCTTGATTTTTGTTAGCTTAGTCCATACTTCGTTCTTCATTATTAAGGGAAAAGAAGATTTTACTATTAAAAATATCCCAGTTAGCTACCTCAACCTCAAATTTATATTAAAGAGATTTGCATTCTTTCACTTAAAGATGTCTTTTTGTTAATTCCATTGCTTTGCTTGCTCAAATATAGTCTTAATCCATTTAAAGATCTTTCTCACTTATTACAGCAATCTGCTTTCATGTCTAAGCATTCTTTGAATATTTCTTTTTAGCCTTTATTTTGTGATGTGCAAGAACTTCCATACACTCTTTTATTTATCCTTTATCTTCTTAGATATACTTTTGCACAGATAATTTTACAAAAGCTCTAATTTCAAGCAATAAGACTCAGAATTTTGGTTGAGATCTACGATTTACTATTGGGTTCTGGAAATACTGTTACTTATCTTTTTTTAAGTACTATTAATAAGCTTATTGTGTATTTGTATGACGATTACTACTGAATCTTTTATTGATGCTAAGCTTTAAACATAATGTTTATCATGTTCTCCTTATTTAAGGCAAGTAGAACATAATAGTCTGTGTTCATCATAGCAGTAGTATAAAGCACTTAAGTTATGAGCTTAGCATATTTCATACAGACTATAAGCTTCATTTCTTTTAATTAACTCTCTAAGCTCTTCCACACTACAATAATCATAATCCTATTATTTCATTACACTCCTTACAATCTTCTTTACCATTGGTATTACAATAAGAGAAATCTAATAATCCTCAGTATCTTAACTCCCATCAGTATTTTTTTAGTTCACAAAGCAAGGAGCATAGAAGTACTATTTCTCAACTAAAAGATCTCTTTATATATCTTTTATTTTCTATTGACACAATAAACATCAAAGATCCATTTAATATACCTCAGTCTAGTTTTTAAGATCGCAACTCAGTTTTTTAATTATACTTTAATATAAAATCCTTTAAAAGAAATCCTATTAGAGTATAAGAAACTTAGAACTAGTATTTGTGCTTAAAACTGTATATAATACAGAAATCTAAATTTAAATTAGTTCTAAGTATATTATCAACTAGTAGCTTACTCACTCTGCTTTTAGGTTAAAAATAGTGTTTAAATAGTAGATTTTTACTATATTCCTTTAACTAAAGCTTTATAGAGAAATATCTATTTTATGATATTTCTTAACATATTAGCATGGCAAAAGCTTATGCAAAAAGAGTATAATTGAATCAATCTACATAGTCAGATGAGAAAGTAAAAGTGAATTGGTTTTACACAATGAGGGAATTGATTAGCTAATGTAAAGGAAATAAACTTCAAGCAGGCATAATAAATTTTCTATTTTCAATTAAGTTAAAAGATAAAGGCTTATCTATTAGATAGTTTGCACTATGAATTGTATAATGAGTATCCAAAAAGATATAATTAAAATGCTAGAAATTAACTAAGCAACTAGTTTTATGTTAATAGAAAGCTAGGATTTATATATCATAAGTATGGTTAGTCTTTAAGTCTTCCCTAATACAACAATCATCTCTATAATGATTCATTATCTCTATTTAATAGTAAAAGAGAACTAAAAAATTATCTTTAGCAAGCTTCTAATTAAGATTCATGCTTAGCTTTTTTAATTATCTTTTCAATCAAGTCATTATACTTACTTTGATTTAGGGTAGTAATGATAGTACAATGTAGGATTCATATAACCAATAGCTTAGAGTACATAAGAATGATAGGAAGAATGGTGATTGCTTATTGATTGATAATGCTTTTAAAATGATAGACTTAAATTTCATAGGATTAATGAAATTAAGGTAAAGTTTAAGTTTAATTTACATTTAAAAATGTGAAATCCTTGTAGAAGATTTCTAAGTTAAGCCTTATAGATAAAGTTAGGTATTCCACATAAACTTTAAATACCTTTGTCAGGCTAAAAGTAGGAATTCTGCATTACTAAGTAGAAAACATTACAAGATCTTGCTACCGAAATTCTCCAGCAGGATTAATCTGCTTAATAGGTTCGTTTCTTTAGCAGCAAAAACGAAAACATGGATTTGAACCAAAAAATCAAAGATATTTAGGATGTTTTCAAGTTGTAGATTGACAGAAAAACTTTTGAAGTAATACCTGACTTCATAAATTAGGTTGATGAAGAAAATCCTTTCATACAGTAGTGCGCTAAAAGTGGAGTGCACTTTAAGGAAGCTATTTCTTTATCAAAATTTCTGGATAACATCTTTAAGTAGGTTCCTGAAGAGAATATCACAAAAGAAGAGGTCGAGAAAGTATTAAATCAAAGCATGAGGTAATATTTGGAAAAAGAACACCAACAACTAAAAGAGTTGGAAAGCAATCTTAATACCATTATGAGCTCACTTCAGTAGTGCCAAAAGTAGTATTAAACTATAGTAAAGCAAGCAGAAAGAAGAGCATCCTCTTACTTATACCTGGGATGTTCAGTACTAGCCTCACAATTTACTTTTGTTACTGTAGGAGTATATTGGATATGGTCTTGGGACTTCGTAGAACCTATTACATATCTTATGAGTCTAGCTGATACTATCTTCTGCTATGGTTATTTTATGAAAAACAAAGAATTCTTTAATGGAGAAACTGTGTTCTAGGGAACTAAAAACAAATTCATTCGCAAATTATCTAAGAAATACGGTTTTGATATCGAAAAAATGAATTTACTAGAAAAGCAAGCAAGAGAAATTCAATAGATACTGGACAAAAAATTTGTTGAGGCCAAGAAAATTTGATTTTCTTATTTCATCGAACTTTATTAGTATTAAAACACATATTCAAAGCGAATTTATCCTTTAAAATCATTTTCTAATATTTCTTTAGGGAAAATCTATTCCTTTATTATTAAATTAAACTTCTATCAATAGTTATATGTCTACACTGTCACTAAATATCATCAATTAGGCCAATTATTAAAGCCATTTTATTTAATTATCAATCAAATGCTTTGTTTAATTCATAAGCTTAGTTATTTTTACTTAGACTCTACTATTATATCTCTTTAGCTTATCTTTATATTACTTTATTTGAAACCTACTTTTAGAATAATTAATCAATTTATATATCTTTAGTGAAATATCAAATTAGATATTCAAGTTTTCCTTTTCTAAGATAAATTTAGCTCTTATAACTAAACTAAGCATTGTTAAAGTACATAACTAATTAAGTTTAAACTGTATAATAAACTGAATAGATTCCTAACTTTATATCTTATATTATAAAGAAGTTAGTTAATACCAACTAAATACTACATCAAGCGTTTAGCTGCTTAACGGCTTTTTTCCTTCGGTTACTAATAATTAAATATGTAGTAGTTATTTAAAAGCATCAACTGTATTCTTTGAAACTAGTACTGCTTCTCATTTATTCCAAAATATTTAGATTAACTTTAAATTAAGACTCTTTAATTCAGCGATTAGAGTCTAAGATATCAATTAGAAAATAGCGGAAATTAAAATAGTCTAGTAGGGATTAATTATAAGGTATTTAAATTTAGAAGTTATTAGATGGCCTTGAAAGCTGATAACCTACAAAAAGAAAAGGTAAAATACATAAGCAAATAAATGGAAGACATAGTAAGGAAATAGTAAAGCAGAATAGCATTTTTATGAACTATATTTATTTATATCAGATATATTAAATAGTCAAATCAAGCCAATTTAAAAGAATCTAGTATTGGTCTTTCACTAGCGATAAAAGAAACAGATAATCCCTAAGCAATATATTTGTAGCTGATGATTATTCATAAATTAATTAGCCCGCACGGAATTAATATTTAGAAACTAGGATAAAAAATGCTATTTCAATTAAACAAATAATTTTGCAGTTCGAAGGAAGTTTTAGGACTAGAATGCTAAAGTGAAAAAAGTTAATAAGCTAGATGCTTAAATAAATTAGTGAGATAAAATTTTTTATTAGAGCTAATTAAAATACTTGCGAAGATTGTACAGTTAGAGTATAAAACAACTCAATATTAAAGAAGAAAAATCCAATTTTAAAAAATTAAATATACGATGCTATAGTGATTACTTATATTATGCTAGCCATCTTCAATATATTATAATTAGAGTTATAGTTTTTACACATATTGGAGCAATAAAAGTCTATGCAAAAAGAGATTGAAGCATCCTACTGATATAAGATTTATACTATTTTATAGTTATAATAGAAATAAAATAAAATTAGCTTAATCTATTTACTAAAATCAATAAACAAGTTACAAAAATAGCTTTAACAATAAGAGTCTTAATTATTAAGTTTAACCGTCAAGTGAAGATTGATAGTGAGATAATTAACTAAAAGTCTATTTTAGATGTCTTTTTAAAATATTAACAAAGCAGTTAACTAAATTGCTAATCCTAGTGAGCGTAATCTTTCATAAGAGAAATAAATATTTGCTAGATCTTAGATTATATTTAATCTTCTTAAATATTTCCTTTTCCGATTACATCTCTATTTTCATCAAACTTAAACTGATCTAATAAGAATTTCTAGCAATCTCTAAAAATAGCAAAAGAACTAGAGATAAAAATACTATGAAGAGGGTTAAATTAAGTAACAAATAAAATGTAGAAAATAAAGATTTGCATACTTTTATTTCTAATCTACGTTGTAACTTGAATTTTATATGAATTTCAAATAAAAAAGCTAGATTAGGATGCTTAACTAAGCAATTTTAACATTTCTTTTCTAGACATTGAGCCAGAAATTTTATATATCTAAGATATAGAATAAAATAATAATAGCTTGGTGTTTAAGTAGTAAGAGGAAACCCAAACCAGACATTATAAAAATATATCTTATAGTATGGAGGAAGAAAGCAGCAAACTTGGAATAAAAGAAATAGATTATAACGAAGGGTTTAGAAATGAGAGTGCTTAACTAATAGAATATAATTTACTGAAGTAGCTTATTTCAAAAAGTTGAAATAAATCAGATACTCTCATTCTAAAACCATCATAGATTTTACGAATGTTTGATAATATTTCGTACTGTGCAGAAATTAACCCTAAAGAGTACTGAGAGCTAAAAGTGAACAATAAGTTCAAACTTCCTAAAAATAGATACTTCATCATAGCAACGGATCCAAGCAAGCATGCTATTTATGTGCCTCATATCGTTTAATTCTACAGAACTTGTGGATTTGAAACAGTTTATTTTCAATATAAAAACAAAAGTGATTGAGAAAGTTAGCCTTATTTATATTAAATAGAAAAATACCTATAAGATTAAAACATATCTATTAGAAACCTAACCTTAAGGCAAGATTTTATTAGCCTTGATTAAAAAGTTTCTTTCTTTTAGAATGGAAGAATGTTCATTCCATTACTAATGAATCCTGAGGATTACTTGATAAACTCAGATGGAAACGATTTTTTTCTAAACTGTTCAGATCTCTACTAGCATAACTGAAAGAAATACCTTTTCTTTCACAGTGCCAAAACATTCTATGCTTCTAACAATTTTACTTTCCAAAAAAGAAGAATATTTTAGAGAATAAGCTTTAGCAATTTCCATTATTTCAGCAGAGATTTTGTAAGGATATTTTTGAATTCAAGTGATAAAGTAAATTTAAGTGAGAGTAAGAAAATTGAATTTGCTTCGTAATATATGAAGTCAATATTTCAAGGAGTAGACTGATATAACTATGATGAGTTATTTATTTCTACCTTTACTTAGCAATGATTTAAAAATTAGAATGATACTAATTGGCTACATAAGGAATAAGCTAGGTTAGGATATCCCAATAGTAGCCAATGATTCATCGATTCTTCTTAAAAAGATGGATTATGGAAGTGGAGTAGATATAGATTTAAGAACACGGTAAAACCAGGAAGTTGTGATTACTTTATTCAGAAACCTACTTACAATAATTTACTCGAATTCTGAAATAAATGCTTAACTATAGCAGTTGGCTATGATAAAATGAGGAGATCTAGGAGTCACAATCCTTTTTTATTTTCTGTTTTGCTTGGATGTAACTATAGAAAATATCTCTAACAGATAGCAGAATATGAAATCAAATATTAAAAGATAGATAAAAAGAGGAATTTTCTCTGACTTGATATAGATTCATATTTAAAAGCTTCTAAGAAGAGATAGCTGAAGAGAGCTTCGGAATTAAATGAAATAAACATTATTTAAAACATTTAAGATAAACTAGTTACCTTATTACTAATTTAAGCTATAAAAGTAAGTTGATACTTCTAAATCTCTTAACTTTTCAGAAAGTATAATTAGAAGTTTAAAACTAACAATTTATATTATCTATATGGGCTGATTATTCACTACTTATGAAATCATATACTCTGATAATCATAAATATAAAAGGCACAAATCTTATAGCTTCTAATTTTAATTAAATTAGTAAAAGGTTTAGTATTTGATTGAATAGAAAGTATAATATTGCTAAGTTTATAAGATTAGTATTTATAAGCATAGATCTTTAACTAACCTTTTTTAATAAAATATTCTATCTAATTAAACTTTCAAATCGAGACTAAATAATCATTTATATATTAAACTTTAATTCTGATATTAATAGGAAATTACTATTGCATTCTATTTTTAACTTCGACTTTTTTCTTTGGAAGTAAGGTTTCCTACTCTTCTAGATTGAATAATTAAACCTTTCTAAATTTAAATTTTAAGAAAAAATTATTGGTTTTGAAGATTATTGCTTTATAAGGTTTTATCTTAATATATTAATCAGAATTTCTCTTATCTTTTGGATTTATAATCCTATAGTTCCTAATATTTTAGAATTAGTGTTCCTTTTATAATAATCTTTATTTCCATTTTTTAATGTATATTAATGAAGTTCAAGCTATATATACCATCATATATATTTATTTAGTATTTTAAGCTTATTTTAAATTTATCAAGTAATAGAGCAAACTGCTTATGTCTTTTTTCAGTTCCTCATTTTTTATGATTGATTGGATTAAAATTGCATAAAGTTAATAAATCAACACATTTTATTGTAAAAATGACTTAGAATATTAAATTATCAGCTTAATCTTAAAATTATATTAGAATTAAGATAGGAAGATATACTAATATTTAGGTTACATAATGCTTATATAAATATTATTAGCATATATCAGACAATAGTAAAGAAGAAAGACATTTAGAATACAAGTATATTGCTATATGCTTAGAATTAATTCCAGCGCTTCTTATAATTTTTGCAGTAATGGGAAATTAAAAATCCACTAAAGCAACTTTAAAGCATAATATTTTACTTTTAGAAAGAAAATTTCAATAAATATAGCTAAGTATTATCTTCTGCTCTTTCTATGTATTAAACATTATTAGAATCTATTGGAAATTAAAATGTGAAAACTTACTTAAAGGGATTCTACTGACTATATGAGATTTTATTTAAATGTAGCGATGATATAGAATTATATCATCCAATGATACTAATAACTTTATTTAATGCTTATGAAAAAAGCTTCAAAGAAACTAAAATTTTGGAAAGCATTAAATGTGATCTTCAAAATTAGAAAGTTATAGGTATATTAAGTAATATTCTGCTTAATAATTATACTTTCTGTTACTTTAGTTATAAGTGAAAGTATAATTACTTAGGAAAAATAAAGGCGATTCCAGTTAAATTATATAAAGCTACAAAGCTTTTAAAATGATACTTAAAACATAATTATCTTAATTTCAACTGTATAAAATTGTACTAACGAAATGAAATTAGCAGCAAAGCTTTAATTTAGACTCTAGTATAATAATAACTTTAATAAAAATAGATTTGAAGTGTTTATGCTAAAAGAAATATAACATATCATAATCTAGTAATTATGATCTCTTTTAAACTCAGATTTAAATCCGAAAGAGCCAAAATAAAAATTATTAAAGAAGGTAAAAAAGCAAATAACTTAAAGTTAAATACTTATAAATTCTAAAGGATAATGGAGTATTCTACAATATAATACCGAATAAAGCTTGATAAATTATTTAAAATCTTCCTTAATTAAACAAACGACTATTCTAAGCGGATATAATGGTTAATTAATGAGCTATAGTATTAAACATAAAGAGGAAGCAAATTGATTCCTTTCATTATAATTATTTAAGAAATTTTATGCTTAAATATACTCTTTTCCACTTTAATTTAAATCTAATAAACTTGTGAGGCTTATACTACTAAATTTAATTTATATTGACAGAGTTAGTTTAATCTAACTGAGCATTTTTAATATGAAGTAATTGATTAACATAAAAGTTCATAATATAAGAAAACTCCGATCAATCTATTATTATAAAATAAGCATCCATAGATAAAAAGCCAGATTGTCTATTGAATCTTAAATATATAAAATTATCCTATAATTTCTAAGCATAACAAAAGGAAAATTAAGTATAAACTATTATGATAAACATTTGATAAACAATATATAAAAGTATAAAAAAGTAATAATTATATAATAAGTTAATAAATAAATTACTAGATATAGATACTTTCAAATATGTTTAATTAATAATATTAAAATGCTTAAATAAACTAAAATTAAATAGGCTTTAGATAATTATTTTTCTAGTTTTAAGAATTTAAATAAAAGATGACTGTTTTAAATTATTTAGTTTAGCTTAATAAATATAAAAATCATGCTATAATATATCATAGCAAATTATTATTATTCGCGATGTTTATTTAGCGAGCTATATTTCGATCGTCAACTTTAATTTAATTTTAACTCTGTCTCTTAAATTCATAATTAACTTCTTTATTTATTTTCAATTTAATATTTCACCAGTGTACATATTATTTCTACATTAGATTACTTTGTATAAAGTGTACTCTTAATTACAGTTTAATTTTTAATCGTTTTAGCTATTTCTTAAAGCTTATGATATCTTTATTGCTTTAGCATTACTAAAGTTATATCAATTCTTTAAATTTAAAAATCTTTCCTCTGTTATATTTCTCTTTTAATTTCTTTGCTAATTAAAATATTTAGTGCTTCCAAATCTATAATATTTCAAGCTTTATTTTTATAATCAAAAATTTTAAAAATTTAAAGGAGTAAGAAAAGAGCTTTTCAAACTCCTAAAAATAGGAAAAATTAAATGAGCAAACAGCACAGGAAAACTGGTAAATTCTACCAATTCCAATTTAAAGTAAAATTCCTTAAAAAATGTAAATAAATTTTATAGTAGTAAGTATATAAGATTTCTACAACTTAAAAGATTAGTTATAGTATCTAATTAAAGTAATACTAAACTTGTGAGAAGAGATAAACTATATAAGGAATAAAAATGAAGGATTTATTTAAAGCTTTAATCAATAGGAAGAAAATTTCTCAAAACTTTATGTCTGAGACAGAGATTTTAATAACTTCTTAAATTTGCAATTAATCAGATTAAATAATCTTATATCTATTTTGGAAAATATAAAAATAAAATTTACAAATAAAATTAATTTTTAAGCAGTAAAAAAATAGTATATAGCTTGAATGACAGAGCATTAAATATTAAATTATAATAGAATCTAACTAGATTCTAAAATAGAAAAAGAGTAAGAAACGATGATATTGATGAAATTCGACAAAATATCTACATAATAAATATTTAAAAACTCGATGATATAATTTTAAACTGAAAGACAATAGTAAAAAGTAATTTTAATTAAAAAAAGATAATTCTGGATAAATATCTGGATGAGGTAAGATATTTTTTCTTAAATTAATTGGGAAAATATAGAAAAAAGATAAATGTAATTGTTGAAAAAAATATTATCAAGAGAACTGGGAAAGACCTAAGATAAGAATAAAAAAAATTAAAATTTTTTAATTTAACCTCTAGAAAATGGATATCAGTGGATACATTATTAAAAATTTAAAAAAATCCAGCATTGTTTCATTAATTTTTTAAATAGCTGCAAAAAATAATTATTACTACTTCTTTTTGTTGTGTTTGCTTTCTTAATTCCTTTTATGTTTTTTCTATGGATTAAGCTAAAATAAATTACACTTACTATCCTAGTATGCTATTTTACTGATCTTACATAAAGTGTTTGCTTGAAATTTTATTTAAAAGTAATATCAATCAAAATTGTACTTTCTTTAATATTTTAATTTTATTTATTCTTCTACCAAGAGATTTCTTTTATACTATATCAAGAATTTATTGATGCTTGAATATGATTTTGCTTGACAAAGAAAATTAAGAAATAAGAAAATAATTATAAATCTTCTGAAACTTTTTTTAATTACTTTATAACAAAAATCCAGCTTTTATTATTTTTAGTCACAGTATATTTTTATTATCTACTTAAGCAACTTCATATAAATATAACTAAGACAAAGATAAGAACTTAAGAAATGAAGATTAAATAGCCAAATAAAATTAAAGCTACTTAAATAGAAAGCATTTAAATAAACTGCTCTTTACAAAAATTTAGCTTAATCTAATTATTTTGAATTATATAAAATGTTTCCTATACTTTTTATATAATTTTCTCCTAATTAAATTTGTTAAAATTTCCAGGTTAAGAACTCTCATAATAAGTTTAACTTTGATTTAATATAATATTTAAACAATTGGTACTTTTAATATGCTTAAATAATCATAAAACTATTGCTAAATTTCATTCATCAGATTCCTATTTATATGTTCCTAACTTGAAGAACGAAATTGTGAATTAAATAATTAGTTTCTTTTAATTAAATGTGGTATATAATTAGATATAATAAAAAGTTAGATAAAGATAGTTTTTATTAGATTTGATATTTTGGTTGCTTTTACTATTTAGACTTTCTAACATAAATCTTTATTTAATAGTTTCCTTATTTTATTTTTTATAATGTAAAGGTCTGATAACTTCGAAGTCGTTTTTTGACTTAAGTCTGATCCAAAAAAAGGTAAAACTATCGAGAGAGGTGCTAATATGCTAGTTGAGTGTAAAAACTATGGCTGTACAAACTACAATCAGAAAGTTTGATAAAATATAGCTTTTAGTGGTGGGAAATGGTAAAATTTCAAAAGCGTTTGTCCTCATTGTTGTGGACGTGATTGCGATTTTATTTTACCTAAGTGTTCTAAATGTTAAAATGAGTTTAAAAAAATCGAAGATTACGGATTCTTATATTGCAACTTCAAAGTCAAAGGTACATATAGAGATGTTAAAGGAAATGATCACGTGATTAAGTATGAAGAATCAGCTTAGGACGATTGCCTGAGACTTTTGAGCAAGGTCGATCCAATGTTTAAGTTATGTTAGAAGATAAAAATAAAGATGGTTTGATGAAAAACTCTTTAAATTTACTTTTCTTAGCAATCTTAAGTTAAACATTCTATTAAACAGAATGCATATATAAATAACTATATTAGCTTAGTTCTTTTATAAGTGATTTAATTAAATTTTAGCTTTTGCTAAATAGAGATTAAAGTTTTAAAATAATTTATACATTAAAAAGTAATGGAATTATTAGACTTTAATTAATTGTTTACTTATATCTTAAAATAAAGAATAAAATGATATTTCTAATAAAATCTTAATTATATGCTAAATAGAAAGCATCTTTAACCATAATCATAAACATTTATATTTGCTAAAATAAACGTTCATTGCTATTTATATAGAGCAAATATAATAGAATGTGTAAGTTACAAAATAAATGTAATTAGAATAATTTATAAATAATCTTGCTGTTACTGTTAAATATGAATTTGTATACTCAAGATCAAATGTACCAAGATATCCTTTCTAAACTTTATAAAGAAACTGAACTTTCGATAGCTCACTTTGATTCAAGATATAATGCTATGTGAACAGATTATGAGGCTTTTGAAAGAGGACCTAAGGGAAACACACTTAAATATTTCACTCCTAAAGGATGAATAGGAATCGGTCTTAATGTACTTGGAATGTACGAAAACGATGACTGGATAGGTTGTGATAATAACGATAAAGAGTGATATGTAATGTATCATGGAACTTAGTGAATGTACGTTAACTCTATAATAGAAAATCGCTTAAATGGAGGGTTAAAAACAGGAATCGTAAACTGTCATAAAAAGTAGACATGTATAAGGACAGGACTTTAAATAGGAAAGGGAGTTTATTTTACGAATCACATAGAAGTAGCTGAAATATTTAGTCCAGAATCTGTGATAGAAGACAAAAAATTAAAAGTGGCTTTTTAAGTAAGAGTAGAACCAAGTGCTGTTAGATAAATTTAGAAGGACGCGAGTTTTAAAGATAAAATAGGAGATGCTGATTGGGATAATGACTATTTCATAATAAATAGCAGTGCTAGCATAAGAATATACAGAATATTAGTAAAAGAAGTGTAATAAGCTACAATATATTCTTTATTAAGATAATTGAAAATGATCTTCAACATAAGATATTAGAGTTTTATTATCTTTCTTTACTTCACATTAAAGCAACTAAAGCAAAACTTCATTCTTGAAATATCTAATTAAAATATTTTAATGGCACTTAAAGGCCTAATTTATTAAGTTTTAAGTAAAAAGTAAAATAATAGAGTTTATGCTTACTAAATAAAAGAAAAAGATTGTGATGCAAAACATAAAACTAATTTAATTGGAAAAATAAAATCTTAAATTAAAAAAATGAAAAAAGAAATATTAAGAGATATTAAATAAATAACAAGCTATTAAATATTTGCTAATTGAAAGTGAAAAAGAAAAAGTATAGAAGATTTCTTTAAGTAAAAACAATCTTCTTAAGAAAGTGTATTACTCAGTTATATTAATTTTATTTTATAATATTAGCCTAATAAAGCTACAAGAATCAACAAATATATTTTTGGTGTGTTGATAAATTTAATAAAATAATGATAATCATGTCCATATAAAGAAGTTGATAAATTAAAAATGTTATAATATAATAAAACTTTGATACATTTTTATAGCGAAACAATAAGAAACCATTAACTTTATCAGATAATCTTATAAATCCTACAACTTAATTTATATAATAAGTCTCTTAATCCCTTAAACACAGCAATATGATATTTAGCAGAAACTAAAATGATTAATCTTGAATACAATTTATAAAATATTCTAAGTATAAGTAATTTTAAATCAAGTAAATCTGCGAAAAGAGATATAGATGAATTAAAAAAAAGCTTAATTAGGTTAATTTAAATCTTTATTTGTTAAATAATTTCTATTCACAAATGTAGCTTTTTTTAATTTTAAAGAATAAAAGTGAATTATAAAATAATAAAAATAATTTTAAGTTTTTTAGTTTTATTTTACTTGATAAAAATAATTAGAAAATATATTTGAAAGATTTGGAAAAAATCTTCCAAAATCTAAAAAAGAGTAAAAAAGAAGAAGGAAAATTATTCTGAACATTTATTTTTTAAATTGAAAAACCTATTTCTTTGAAAAGACATGCAATTAGTGAAATCTGGCTTCAATTTAGAAATATCTAATTTTACTGAAATTTAATAATTGAATATGGAGAAAATTATTAAAATGGTGTTGAATAAAGAAGAAATTAAATTATTAGAAAAAGACTTTAATAAACTTATACATCAACTCAGAAAGAAAGAAAAAAAAGACCCAAAAATAAACATAAGAACTATATTTAAATGATATGAAGCATATAATAATCTTAAAGCAATAATAATATCTCCTAGAACCAGAAAGTCTAGGAGTAAAATAAGATGATAGAACTAATGTTCCAATAGTTGTATGAATTACATTCTTAAGTCAAAATTAAGATTCAATTTTAGTAGAATCTAATTAAAAATAAAAAATGAAAAGAATTTATGACAAAGAAAAATGCTATTGGTTTTGAATCACAGAAGCATACTATACTATACATATTATACGTACTAAATAAAATGGTTGAAATTCTTGGAGGCATTTAAACCTTTTTTCATAAATTTCCAGATTACTCTAGAGGCTTAATAAAAAATTTTGCAAATTTCTATAGCATTTCTACTAGCATGTGTTCCTTGAATAATTCTTTCTCCTAAATAATATTTGATATCTTTTTTCTTTAAAATTTACATTTTTCAGAATATGTTGCAAAATAATCTTTCTTATTCACTTTTAAGTTTTGAGTTGAAGTCGAATCTTTTTTTTCTGCAACTTCTTTGTGTAGTTTAAGTTCTCTTAATTAAAGCTGTGAAAATTTTAGTATATTTCCACAGATAAGTTAGAGAGTTACAATAATAGAACTTTTTGTTTCTCTTTTAGGTTTTAATTTTGAGCTTTATCTCCTTCGATTATTATTGTATCATTTCCTTATTTTCTTAGTTCGATTTCACGCTACAAATTTTGCTGATTTTAAATTTTTTTTTCACCGCTCTTGGAAGTTCAGCACCATTTAAATAAGCATATCATAGCTTAATTACTGTTAGCTGGTGAAATCTGAGACTAAGAGCAAATATTTTTAGCCTACTTTTTATGCTTTTATTCAGAAGTGGGAGCGTCTATTTGGTGGGCGACATTTTTGGGTTCTTTTTCAGGTCCTAGTCACTCTAGGATGTCGTTAACTCCTGCTTTTTTAGAGTCACGAAAAGTCCTGTATTGAATCCTGACATATTCTTTTTCTAATCACAGAAGTAGCAAAGCAGAAATTAAGGAAAGTTTCTGAATTTAAAAGTAATGAATAATTGAAAGATGAAATAAACAGTATAAATTTTTGAAATAAAATTGAAATATTGTAATAGATAAGCAGAGCAGCTGTAATAAATTGGATTAAATTTATCATTAAAATATATCATTGTTGAAAGAGAGGAAAACATCAATAAGAAAGCTAACTAATTATTTAAAAGACTAAAAAAGTAATTTAAACAATTTATAAACCTTAGAAGATGATGGAAAAAAATTAAAATACCTATGAGAATATTAAACTATAAATTAATCTTATTATTATATTTTAGTTTAAATAGGGTGGGCCTTGATTCAAGAGGGAACCCAGAAAAATTTCTCAATGATGAATCTGATATAGAACTTAAAATATTTAATGTTGGACCGGAATAATTACTTCGTTTTATGTTGGAAAATGACCTTTAATCGTTTAATGACATCTTGTGTTTTGGTACAAAGAGATGCTACCTTGCCCGAAATTAGGTGAAGAACCTCATGGAAAAATTTTTTATAGAGAGACTTAATAATAATAATAATATATAAATTTAAGTTTTAAATTTTGAGGTATTTCAACCCCGTCCGGAAGAAAGTAGTTCATGCTCCGTTCTATTAAATAAAAATTTTCGGCATCGCCAATTTCAGGAAAATTGGGAACTCGGGATTTTCCAGGTTTACCTTTTTCTCCTTTCCTGTTTTTGTCTTATCGCATATTTCTTGATTTTATAGATTTCTCCACTTGAACGACAATAAATTCGGTTTAATCTTGCTTCTTCTTGATTCTTTCTTCTTTTTTCTTGAGTCCAATAGTTCAGTTTTTTCTGCTAGAATTTCTTACATTTCCGATATAAATGTCATAAGCTTCCTCAACAAAATAATTTTTCTCTCATCTTTATTTACCTCTATTTTCTTTAAGGCTTTCTGATAATTTCTTCTTTAATTAACAATGGGTCACTTTTATGCTCTCTTATCTCCATTTGAAGTTGTAATTACCGCCAGCTTTCTTCTATTTTCTCTATTCTATTTCCAATTTCTGTCTGCTTCTATTGCTAGCTTTAAGATTGGTTGCTTTTATCTTATGAAATACTTCAGAAAGCATTTAAATATCTTTCCTGGGACATGAGTCTTGATTCGATTTCCTCTTGCTTGTTCAGATTCTCCATTAGCTTGTCATTGTCCTTTTTTCAGCTTCCTGACCTCTTAACGGAGGCTCAGTACCTCTTTGATGAGCTATTCCATACTCTTCTGGCTAGAAGGATTAAACTCCGGGTCCTCCTAGTGAAGAGCAGACTTCATCTACTTCCTTGGTTTCTCTTATAAGGTTGGAGTTGTTGCATGTGCTGTCTTATGAGCTTTTTTCTGTTTCTCTCTAGGTTATTAGGATTTAAAAAAGGTTAGGGTTAAGGGAAAGAAGACTATCCAAGATTGGATTCAGGTTTCCTCTTCAACTTTTTGGAGGTGGTGGAGAAACCTCTTTTGAATCCTTCCATTTTTTATTTTATTAGAGAGACTTTACTAATTAAAATTTTTAACAGAACTACGTACCATTGAGGTGCTACATTCATTTTAATCAAAAAAATTTATTTTAATAAATATTTCTTTCATAGTCATACAGATAGATTAAATTAAATGCTGGTTTTTTGAGAGATTTTTCAATCTATTACTAACCTTCCTACATATGTCTCCAGAGGATAAAGTTAAAAGTTTCTACACTCCTTTTTCCTGCCTTCTAGCAAATCTTGTGATTTTCAGTCCTCTATTATTTTTTCTCTTGTTTTCTGTAAATGCTTCCTTGTGTATTCATTTATATTTTTTCATTCATTTTTTTAGCTTAAGTTATTAATTAATTAATTTCAACTAAAAAAGTTTTTGGACCGGAAACTCCTTTCCGATTGCACGGCCCGACGCTCTCTTTTTATGGAATAACGGGGATATCCTGTTGTGATCCAAGCACAGCTGCTAGGGAGCTCCATCGCTATGAGAAGCCAGGCTTCAAGCCCCTACCAAGAGCGGATAATCTCAAAGACAACGTTCCCTTCAGAAAATGACTCTGATCAGGGACTTTCTCAGCGACAGGAAAGGAACTTGTTCCTAGCCATAAAACCAGAAAGTGTTGTCACGAAGGTCATTCTCAGCTCCCACCATCTTTTCAATTATTAGCTTAAGCTATTTTATCTGTTCTTTTTTCTTGTTTATTTTTGATTTTGCAACAATCTTATCCAAAATTATAGATTTTCTTTATCTTAAATATAGATGTATTAAGAATTGCAGTAATAGCATTTTTCCAATTTTCTTTTAGGTTTACTAATAAATTTTTTTATTTGAATTGAATCAATTTTATAATTGTCATGTTATTTTTTACTGTAACTAAAGTTGATTTACTGCTAGCTGCACTATTTTACTTTCAAGATCTCTAATTTTGTTATTAGTTCTAGGAATAAATGCTCTAGTTCTATTATATGTTCAAGAAGGCGTTTAAATATATTTTAAGAAATTAACTTTGATCCAATTTTTTATTTCTTAACTAAGTTCTTCATTAATTTCTCGTTATCCTTTCTCTTCCTGAAGGTTCACCGCCACTTTTACTAACTAATCGAAGCTTATATTTTCCGTTTTCGTGAAGTCTGATACTTCTTACGATATTCTTAGTATATTTTTTAATTTTTTTCTTCAGATTTAAATCACAAACTGATTTGATGTCTTCTTTTATCTTTTTTTTCTTAATTTTCTATGATATGATTGCTCTAATTGATCAGAATAAGAAAAGGTTTGCATATTCCTTCCATATTTCTTAGTAATTTTTCTTTTGTTTATGTATATTATTTAATTTTGATATTCGTGTATATCTAATCTCTCGCCATGTTTTTACTCTAAATGGGTTCTTTATAACATAACAGGGATACCTTTTAATCATTTTTTGCAAAAAGAAATCTTCTTGAGTAAGATCTGCATTCTTCATAATCAAAGTCTTCAAACTTCATCCAAATCAGGTTAAATATCTGGATAGTTTTCTTAAAGATCTTGAATCAGAAAGGAATTTCTTTAAATTTTGACTTATATTCAAATTAAAAATATTGTTCCACCTTCTTTTGATTATTATGCCCCTTTCATTTAATATTCTTTTTTATCTCTCCAAAAGATCTACTTTTAAATTCTATACATTGAGGTACATTGCTTAAGGTTGTATTTCTTACTAAAATAGTTAATTAATACGAAACTTATCCTACCTGCTTTTGCTTTTTTTATATATTCTAACGAATAAATATGTGAAATTTTTTCAAAGGGCAATAACTTAAGTAGTTTCTTATAATTGCTTTAAATAAATCTAAGTGATTATAAAAATATAAAAGTATGATAAACATTAATTTAATCCTTTTTCTTTCTATTTTATTTTATTTTATTTTATTTTATCTGCAATAAGTTTTAAATTCATTAATGTCTTTATTGTCTTACATTATATTTGTTTTATTATATTCAGATTATAAAAAATATGGAAGGAATATGCAAACCTTTTCTTATTCTGATCAATTAGAGCAATCATATCATAGAAAATTAAGAAAAAAAAGATAAAAGAAGACATCAAATCAGTTTGTGATTTAAATCTGAAGAAAAACATTAAAAAATATACTAAGAATATCGTAAGAAGTATCAGACTTCACGAAAACGGAAAATATAAGCTTCGATTAGTTAGTCAAAGTGGCGGTGAACCTTCAGGAAGAGAAAGGATAACGAGAAATTAATGAAGAACTTAGTTAAGAAATAAAAAATTGGATCAAAGTTAATTTCTTAAAATATATTTAAACGCCTTCTTGAAACTATCAAGGATTAATAATAATTCTAGAGATAACAATTGAAAAAAAAATTAATTAGCAAAATAAATGAAATCACAGAAGGTAACAAAAAAACTAAAATGATGAAAAAAGACTAAAAAACGATATTATGATAATATAGGAAGAATGCAAGCCCAAAACGATTAGCGAAGAGATGCTATTAATTTAATTCAGAAACATGTTTATAGAAAAGATGCTAGAAGTACTTAAACTTAAAATAAGAATACTGAATAAAGTATCAACAATAAATAAAAGATTGTCGTAATTGAAACTAAGAAGAAATATAAAAAACTGTATGAACCGCACTGGTAAATATCAACAAGAAAAAGGTTGATAAATACTCAAGAAATACATTCAAGGCAAATAGATTTGAGGAAAAATATTTAAACTTTTAGTAATCTCTGGAGCAATATTAAGGCTGACAGGAAAGAGATTTAAAAACATCCAAAAACGCCAACATTTCATTAATCTATCTGCATATTTTATTTAAACTATTTGCTTAACTCTATAGCATACTAATAAATTTTAAATATTTTTAAATTATAACTAATATTTTAAGTAGATTTATTTAAATTAATTCTATAAAATCAAGCTTTACTTTAATTAGTTAAAAATAAATAATCAACAGTTGAAGCAAATCTTCATAATTGATATTTATTGCTTTATATTATAATATTTACCTTAATCTGATTCATTTAATCTAATAATTAAAATTTACTTAAAAGATGTATTTTGTTAATGAAATTAGCTTTAAAGAATTTATTATAGTGAATTACTTTATATATTTAATAAAACTTTTAATTTTAAAGTTATCAGAATAGAGCTAGGATTAAATAAGTGATTCTTATAATTTTTATATTTTATTTCTATTTTATTTTTTATCTTTATCTCATAAGTTTCTTTTTTATATTATTTTGTTTTTCATTTTTTTAAATAGTTTAATGTAAAGGTCTGATAACCTAGAAGTCGTATTTTGTCTTAAGTCTGATGCTAAAAAAGGTAAAATCCTAGAGAGAGGTGCTAATGTGTTAGTTGAATGTAAAAGCTATGGTTGCAAAAACTACAATCAGAAGGTTTGATAAAATATAGTTATGAGTAGTGGGAAGTGGTCAAATATAAAAAACACTTGTGGCCATTGCTGTGGTAATCATAGTCACTTTAGTTAGCCTAAATGTCCTGAGTGCTAAAATGAGTTTAAAAAAATCGAAGATTACGGATTCTTATATTGCAACTTCAAAGTCAAAGGTACATATAGAGACGTTAAAGGAAAGGATCACGTGATTAAGTATGAAGAATCAACTTAGGACGATTGCCTGAGACTTTTGAGCAAGGTCGATCCAATGTTTAAGTTATGTTAGAAGATAAAAATAAAGATGGTTTGATGAAAAACTCTTTAAATTTACTTTTCTTAGCAATCTTAAGTTAAGCATTTTATTAAACAGAATGCATATATAAATAACTATATTAGCTTAGTTCTCTTTCAAAGACTTAATTAATCTTATCTTTTGTAAATACAGAGCTTATAACAGTAAGAATGAGCATTTTATTTTGTATTTAAGCAATATAAAAATAGTGTTTCTTAACTATAATTTTCAAAAACACTAAAGGGTAGATTACGAACTTAAAATATTGAATAGCAGAAGCACAAAAATCATTTGCATTCTTAAAGTTACTTATAACCATATCAAGATTGCTTTAAATTATTGAGCTATTATGGATGTATTGATAAACGAATCAGTTTGCTAATTCAGAATAAAGCTAGAACAATATTCTAAATCAAAACTTCTTTCAAAACTCGAAAAAATTAGAAACCTGAAGTTTTTAAGAATATTTAATACAATAAAGATACAGTTAAATGTTTAAATGCATGAAATTAATTTAATGAGGAATGAGGTGAAAGCTAAAATCTTACATTGATTCTAAATTAGAAGGGCAATAGTAGTAGATTATTGTAAAGATCATATTAAAAGACTTGTTTTTTTAAATTGTAAAAATAACTGAGGCTTTAGATGAATGAAATCTCAACTATGAATTAGCTAAAGCAACTTGATTGTAGAATCAATAGAAATTTCATTCGTTAAAATGATTCTAGATTTATATCTAAAAGAAGACTAATCTTTTAATATTTATTATTAAATAAATTTAAGACTTTATCAAAGGAAATTATAGTTAAATTACTGTAAATCTCATTTTTAAGCTAAAATCTAAAATCCTTTAGCTTTATTTTTGTCTAACAAACAGATAAAACTAAGAATTATATCTATTTAATATTTCCTTTGCATTCTATTATTATTTAGCTCTATTAAAGTTAATTTCATCTACGATAAATGAACCTTTAAATAAACATTTAATCTAGTTCTTTAGTGAAAAGAGTTAAGCCTTAAATCTTTAAAAGCTTTGATAATAAACTTTAATAGTTAATCTCAATTTATTTACTAATCCATAATCCCATTTAATAGAATTGAATATCTAATATATGATAATTAGAAGCTATGCTAGTCAAACTTTAATTCAAAGTATTAAGCATATTATTATTTTTATTCTATTTAGAATATACTTATCCTATAGGTTACTATCATTTGCTAAAATAAACGTTCATTGCTATTTATATAGAGCAAATATAATAGAATGTGTAAGTTACAAAATAAATGTAATTAGAATAATTTATAAATAATCTTGCTGTTACTGTTAAATATGAATTTGTATACTCAAGATCAAATGTACTAAGATATCCTTTCTAAACTTTATAAAGAAACTGAACTTTCGATAGCTCACTTTGATTCAGGATATAATGCTATGTGAACAGATTATGAGGCTTTTGAAAGAGGACCTAAGGGAAACACACTTAAATATTTCACTCCTAAGGGATGAATAGGAATCGGCCTTAATGTACTTGGAATGTACGAAAACGATGACTGGATAGGTTGTGATAATAACGATAAAGAGTGATATGTAATGTATCATGGAACTTAGTGAATGTACGTTAACTCTATAATAGAAAATCGCTTAAATGGAGGGTTAAAAACAGGAATCGTAAACTGTCATAAAAAGTAGACATGTATAAGGACAGGACTTTAAATAGGAAAGGGAGTTTATTTTACGAATCACATAGAAGTAGCTGAAATATTTAGTCCAGAATCTGTGATAGAAGACAAAAAATTAAAAGTGGCTTTTTAAGTAAGAGTAGAACCAAGTGCTGTTAGATAAATTTAGAAGGACGCGAGTTTTAAAGATAAAATAGGAGATGCTGATTGGGATAATGACTATTTCATAATAAATAGCAGTGCTAGCATAAGAATATACAGAATATTAGTAAAAGAAGTGTAATAAGCTACAATATATTCTTTATTAAGATAATTGAAAATGATCTTCAGTATAAGATATTAGAGTTTTATTATCTTTCTTTACTTCACATTAAAGCAACTAAAGCAAAACTTCATTCTTGAAATATCTAATTAAAATATTTTAATGGCTCTTAAAGGCCTAATTTATTAAGTTTTAAGGAAAAAGTAAAATAATAGAGTTTATGCTTACTAAATAAAAGAAAAAGATTGTGATGCAAAACATAAAACTAATTTAATTGGAAAAATAAAATCTTAAATAAATAAACAGTAAATGTAATTTTTTATTTGATAATTAATTAAGAATTTAAATTTATAAATTTAATTAACTAAAATAATATAATAAATAAAACAGTAAGTTTTTTAAATTAAATTAAATTAAATTAAATTTTGCTCGTCTACATTTAATTAGAGATATATATTTTTAAAAAGTATCTATTTGTGATAAAATTAAAAATATCAACTTTCATATATGATAAAATTAAGATATAATAAATGTATTAATATAGATTTACATAAAATATAGTAATTAATTATAATAATTTCGCACATCAATATATTAACCACTTCAAAACTTTTGACTATAAGTTTCTGATCTTTTTTATTTTCCAGAGACCAAATTTTCTTGCATTATTTATCTAAAAATCCTTGATTTTCCTGTTCATCTTCATATATTAAATTTCAACAAACTTATTAATCTCCTAATATGAACCCCTTTTATTCTATTCACTTACTTCTATCACTATTTATAGTAACTTCAAACTTTTAAAAGTGCTTTATTTTGTTAGTTTCCAATCAGACGTACAATAAATTTTGCATAGAGGATTAATTTGATTTGCTTTTTCTACTCTTTAATTTTTCTAAAAATTTGTAATCCAGCATCTCTTTAGTCTATTTGGATTCTTATTGCAATGCTAAATTAAAAAAATAAATGTTCATAAGATTACTAAGAAAGATTTAAGATTCATATTTATCATTACTTTCTTTTGGAGTTTAGCTATACCATTGAGAGTGATCAGGTAATAATTTTTTTGTATAGATTTTTAATTTCTGCATAATATTTTAATTTTCGAACAGTATTTTTCTGAATCTTAGATAACATTCTATGAAGTTCGATTAAACTTTTCTAATTTGCTCTTGCCTGATATCTGAGAAATACAGCTTGACCAATTCTTTCCATTTTATATAAAATGTATACAATCTAGCTTTATTTAATAAATTTAATTTAATAATTAATATCTATCTACGATGGATAGCATTCCTTTCTATTCATAAGTATCTTCGTATTTATTATATATTATATAAAATGGATGTCGGCCGCGTCAGACAAATTAGTAGGTAATCTAGTGCAGTGTATACTGCATTGCGAGTAATCTCGTACTAGATGCCACCACAGGAAAGGGTGGATAAGCTCCGTTGAGACATACCTTACTTACCCCGAGGGTTCTCTCTAGCAATATGAATGTTTGACTGACGGGCCTTCTAATTACCGATTTAATAACTAATTCTTATTTGGACCTTATTCAAGAAGATTGATGCATTTGACTCAAGATTTAAGAATAGATTTTAATAAGAAGATTCCCCATTTGGAGAAGCTGAAATGACTCATCGGAATTCTAGAATTTTAACAAGAAACATGAGAACATTTTTCTTAATATTAAATATTAATATTGAAAGAGCTGTGCGCCAATGAGGTGCTACGCGCTCTATAATCATTTTTATTTATTTATTTATTTATGAGCTTAAGTTTTATATTTTTATCCTTCATACTAATCTATGATAAGTATTGTTTTAGTTTAATTTGAATCAAAATATAAGTAATTAAACTATTCTTTAAATAATTACTATAGGTCTTTTAATTTATTATTTCAGTGCTTCTGAAATTATAAGTTTCTGTTCTAAGTATTTATATTTATTGAAGCTAATCCAGCTAATTTATTCCTTTATTCTACTTTTGTTCTTTATAAATCAAAATTTAACAGATTTTAGTTATTTTGATATAATTATTGCTTAATCTAAAAAATTTGCGATTTGAGCATTTAGTCATTTGATCATCTTTAAGTCATACTATTATGCACTGCTTTGTGTAACAATTGCCTTTAAAATGGTCTTATAAGGTAAAATTTTCCTTTTTGCTACCATTTTCTATAGAATTCTTAATCATTTTTTAGTTCCTTTATCACTTACATTATGAAGAAAAAAAAATGTATATGACAGTTATAAATTTGTGCTATTGGCATAGTAAAGTCAGAAAGACAAATAAGAACAATTTGCCTAAAAAATTATAATAACCAAGTAACTATTGACAGAGAGAAAATTCAGATAGGGATTTTATCATTCTAAGAAATGAAGGCATTTAAGATATAATAAAAATATAATAATATCTAATTACTTATATTTTATCTATAAGAAGAGGTAACATAAATTTAAAAAAAATTAAATTATCAATTATCTTGGAATAAAAAAAGTGACGAAACTAGCTAAAGAGTTTATACTACCAAAAAAATATATATAGCCAGCCACCATTAATATAAAAAATAATGGGGCAAATAATACTAGAATCTCTTCAAAAATTAAATAGAAACGCCTCAAAAAGCAAAAGATAACAGAAAAGGGGAATAATGTAATAATTAATAGATATTGAAAATAGATTAGAAATAAACCTTTTAAAAAATTTTCGATTAACTAGAATTGTTGAGGAACTGAAAGGAGTTGAAACAACTCCAACTTGAGATTTTCATTATTACAGTCGCAAATAAAAATACATCTTGCTTAAATTTTAAAAGAAAACGGAAATTGAGACGAAAGAGTTTAATCAAGATTTGTGACAAATTATTAAGTAATGAAAAAAATTCTATTAAATCAAGAAAAATGAATCAAAATAAAGAAACAATAAGAAAGAATGAAGAAAATAGAAATATTTTTGCATAAAATGAATAATAATAGGATTATTAAATTAACATGGCTCTACCATTATTAAGTTAGCAACGATTTGCTATTTTTATTTAATAATACTATATGTTTCCTTCTTGCTTCATTTCATTCAGTTCTTCTTGATCCTATTAGTTTAGTTATTCTTCCGTTCGTTTTATTTTTTCTTAAATAGATCAGTTAGATCTGTTACCATCATAAAATCTTTTTATAGTAAAATCAATTGTTACTGTATTTGTTTCCTTGCTATCCTTTTCTTACTCTTTCTCATGTATAGTACCTTTTATACTTGTTTTTGTTTCTCTTAATTTTACTTCTATGCTATTTTAATAATTATATTAGCATTCCTTAATTAATCCTTTGCTTTTTTACTTTTTATAATTCATAATAAAGTCAGGTATATTCATTTGAGCCAGTTTTATGATATTTTCTTACTATCTTTTGATGGGAAATAATTTTATATATATACTTAATTCCTCTTTATCAATTTAGCAATTGATGAGAAACTTTTAAGGTAGAAGTTCAATATATAAAAATAGCGTAACCCTAGAAATTAAATGATTTTAAAGATGGATAATTTGAAATCTACTTAGGAGGAGAGATTGTTTAAAGAAAAAAAATTTTTCCGAAAACCTTTAAATTTAAATTAAAATTTGAAAAAAATTAACTGGAAGATTGAAATGAATATTATCCTCAATAATTAAAAATAAAAAATTCTCAATTATAGAAAGAAGTTAAAAAATTAGACTAAGAATATAGAGGAATACACACCTATTCTTAGAGTATCTTAATCATAGATTTGAATTGCTTAATAAATATTTAGCTTGCTTAAATCTTAAAATTCAATTTTTTTCTGAAATTGAAATTCATAAAATGAAGTTTGATTTTGAGTATTTTCTAACTAATTCTCTGATCCAACCTTTATAAAATACATTACTTCTCAAAAATTAGATTTAAATCAATTTATTTAAATAAAAATATTAACTTGCTATTATTTTGCATAAGTAGTCATTAAGCTTTCAATGTATCTTGCAGTCAATTTAATTAATTTAAGATAGTTAAATACTTGCTACAGCCTCTATTACTTACCTTATAATTTTAATTAAAAAATTATACATTTAAAAACAGTTAAATCTTAGATAAAATAATCAGAAAAAAAAATGGAGTCTTAAAATCTTGTTCCCGGCTTTTTCTTGACCAAAGAAGAGAAAAAAGCTCTAGAGAAAAAGCAGGCATAAAAAAAGTATAAAGAGTCTTCTACTCCCTACTTACAAAACTAATATAGAACCTAATAACTATAATAAAAACCTCATAAAGTAATAAAAAGAAAAGAATCTAATATAACAACAGGAAAAGAACTTCCATCAAAGATAATTAAAAAGGAAATCAATGTTTAACAGTTAGTATTTGAAATATCCAATCTCTAGGAAGAGATTAAAGTGCTTAAGTTGGAAAATTAAGAATTAAGAAACTTATTATCGCTTGGATAAGATAACTTAGAGATTAGAATTATTAATTAAGAAAGGGAACTCCAAGCATATTGGAACATTTAAACTGAACATAGATAAGAAACAGCGAGGCTTGGAAATATCGTATAAAAACAAGAATTGGAGTTTATTAAGCAAAAGAATATTAGCACAAACATAACTAATTAGACAAATTAGATGGAATTAGAATAAAAAGAGGTTATAAATCGAAAACCAATCAGATAAGTAAGGAAGAAATGCTACTACTATAATAGTAAGTGACATTTGTACAAGAATTGCTAAAAATTTTAGAATTTCAAGAAAAAATTTTGGCGTAAAGAATAAGAAAAATACTAGAGGCTCTATTGCAACTAGCATGGAGATATTTACAGAAGAAAATGATGTGAAATACCTTTTGAAATGATAAGAACAAGAAATCAAAGAAACTGAGAATTCCTTAGTGAAGATAATTTCATTAGAAAGTCAAGAATGATGAGAAGTGTTGCTGATAAAACAACTTATTTTAAACGGTGTCCAGATTGGCACTGTTGAACATTTTAATTTCATTATCATTATCTTAGATAAATAACTTAAATAGGAAGTATTTATATATTATCAATTTATTTTAAATAGGGAGGAGCAATTCTCAAACTCAAATTGACTTAAACTTTGGTATCAGGGAGTATTTTAAAGGAGAAAAACTGAACAAGAATTTTAACAGAAACCAAGAAGAAGAAGACTGGAGATGCATCAAGTATCATTAGTGTTGAAAGATGACAGATACTAAGATCTCTTGGGCAGCACTCAATTCATGGACCTATTGACAAAATTTGTTTTAAACTTTAAAAAAATAATTAAAAAACTACTCACTATTGACATGCTACACCCTCTATAATCTTAGTTTTTTAATTATTTTTATATTATTACTCATTAAATCTATTTTGATTACATCATATAAACATTCCAAACATTTTCGTTCTTTCTTAAGTTTCTTAAAATCAATACCTGTAAATCAATAGCTAAGTATATACCTAATTTGATAAAACGAAAAAATTTAACTTAATTTGTCTAATTTTAATTGGTTGTTAATGTGGTAAGACTAGATTAGATTTATTTTTGTCTTTCTAATGATTAGCTTAAATTATTTATGAAATTTAACTTATTTATTTACTTTTCTTACACTTTTTATCTTATAATCATTTCTCTATTTTTTATTATTTTATCTTTAATTTTTTGGTTGTTTGAAGTATGGAAAACAAATTTAAGAGTAGTAAGAAGATGAGAAATAGAATATTTGGTGCTTTGATTGGATAGAGTATTTTAATAAAGGGTAGAGTTAATAGAATATAAGACTTTATAATGATTAGACAAAGAGGATAGTTTAAATAAGCTATTAAATAAGTCTTAAAGATATCAAATTAAATGAAATTGTTTCTTAAGAACAGCTATAAAACTAAGTATTAGTAGCTAATAAGGAAAAGCTGATTAAATTTATTGGTTAGGTAACTTTTTCTCTTTGCAAACTTAAAGCAATATAAAAGTATAAAGACCTAAGATTCATTATTACTACATCTATTTTTAATCTCTTATAATCATTTTTTTCCTTTCTAGCGTGTAAAATACGAAAGCTTTGCTTCTCTTATTATAATCACTCATTAATATGCATTTCATTATAAAATTATGACTTCTATCAAATTATTTAACTCCATTTTTTCTTATTTATATGAAGCCTAAAATAGTTAATAAGATAATTTTCAATTTACTTTATAAGCTATAAGTAGAATAGGTATTTAGCAATTTAAATTATTAAGGTATAGTGGAGTGTGAATTTCTATAATAAACCTTCCTTTACTAAGATAATTTCATACTTTATAATAGCCTCATTTATATTTATCAATATCTGAGACTATTTAAATAACAGCTAAATATTGTAAAGGATCTTAATAGCTATGGGTATAATAAATCTTATTTAAATGCTTCATATTTTAGTTTTTTTTGAGAAGGAAGAAATTTAAGTATATTGTATTTTTTATTCTTTTGTTAATGCCTTTAAGTATTTTACTTTGGCTAATTATATAAGTATTATCTTTATTTTTGAACTAGAAGATGATCAATCTTGTAGAAGAATAAATCAAGCTTAGTGAAAAATAGGCATGTTAGCAAAGAGCTTGAAATAATAGGAAAGAAAGCGGAATTTACAATTAAATAGTTTGCTCATTTTTCAGTCTTGAGAACAATTTAGCTTTTTATTAGATTCTAGATGAAATTCTCTGATTTTCTTTGGTATATTTGAACCAACTGTGTTACATCTGGATCCTCTGCCTGAACTCCATCCTAAAGTATTTTGATAACTATTTTGCGCAGGCGACTACACAAATTCGTAATTATTTAATTAACCCTAAGAATCTTGATAATCTAAATCTAATTCACGCTAATTTTGCTTTTTTGTCTATTCAAATTACTTTTATTTTTCTTTTAATTATCTTCAGTTATCTTCTAAAATCATTTCCTTTTCTTTCAGGGTTATTCTTATTTAATGTATTTCATTCCATTCCTACTCAAGCTGCTATTTTTCCTCTATAAGCTGCTGATTTTCTAAATCTTTATTGTTATTTAGCAGCTATTTCTCTGATGCAGAATGCTACATAAATTGCTGCTCTAAATTGTTATAAATAGCTATGCCTTATTTATCACTACCTATATTAAAATTTTACTGAATTTTCTCTACTAACTTGCTAAAATGTTCTTCAATGCGTTTAATTTATTTTTTTCTTAATTCACTTTTATTGTTTCTCTGTTCAATTGCTCCTTCATATCCAGAATTTCCCTTCTTTGAGCTTCAATTTACTATTATTATTATTATATTATCTACTTCTCCTTTATTAAAGACTCCTCACGACGTTTCAAAGTTTACTTTCTTTTTTATATAGTAGCTTGTTCTATTTTTATCTTTTGCTTCTCTCCCTGTAGCTTTTCAAGATGCCTCTTTAATTTTATTTTCTACTTCTTCAGTTTAATGGAATCAGTTTCAGTTTCTAGCTTTATTTATTCAAGCTCTCTCGTAATGTCATAGGTAGAAGCGTCATATTGTTTATTTTACCTTCACATTCTCTTTTCTTGCTGTAGTTTTTCTTTCTTCCTTTTATATTTTTATTTCTCATACTCAAGCTCTTCCCTTTCAAGCTCAAGTTCCTGGATTTTTTTATATAGTTCCTAAGTTAGTAAATCACAAGAAGCTTATGTAGAATGAGTTGTTTAGACTCTTGAGCCTGAACTAGTAAGCATTCTATATTATGTGGATTGTGTTGTAAGGACATTTTAACTACTATCATAAGTATCAAAAACTAAGGAAACACTTCCCATAAACTAGTTTTTATCATTTAAAATTGATCATTATTCTTTAGCATTCTCTTTTAAAGCTTCATTAATCATAATTTCACAATTTCCTATCAATTAGTTGCCAATCAAAAATGCCTTATGAAACAAAGCAACATCTACTACCTAGCTTTACTTAACCCCCTCAAAAGTAGTGGTTTGGTTCCATTAAGGTTTCAAATTTTCATTTTAAATGGTGTCTGATTATCACTTTTATCCTCCACAGCATATTTCTACAAAAATGTTCATACTTCCAAAAGTAGCTAGATTAGTTTTCAAGTTTGCTTCTTTAAGTCTGATGTTAAGATTGTGGATCTTTTTATCTCTAGGTGTTTGAACTTACTCCATTATTAAATAAATATAAATAAACCTCTTACATTCAAATAATTTTCTAAACTTATTGTTCTTCAGATTTACTTCTACCTTCAACTTTATGAAATTACCTGTCCGTTAATTTTCTTAAGCTTTAGAGCAACCTTTTAACGATTGTGAGGTTTCTTTCTAGGCTTTTTCTTACCTAGATTTTTGATTGATTCTGTTATGAAGTAAGAAACATGTATATTTTATCCAAGCATGAGGGTTTTTACACTAATTATTGCTAGACCCAAATGAATATTTTAGTATGACTTGCAAGTTATCAAGTGATAAGATAAATGCTTAGATATTACTCAAAATTATGCTTTGACTATCTTTGAATTCTTAGGCTATTATATTAAAAAATAAGACCTTGTGATTCAAAACGAAGAGACTTTGAAAAGAAATATTTTTAGTTTCTTAAAATTTATTTCTAGATCCCTGCTTATTCCTTCTCACCAAATAATTTGTCAATTTAACTGATAGTTATAAAATCATAAGATCCATTATTACTTATTATCTCAATTGTACGACAAAATTTCAATTAAGTGAAACCTAAATTTAGAAAAAGAAAAAGAAAGAGAAAGTAAAATTAGTTAAAGTGGCAACTTTTCTGTCTATGAATAAAGCAACAAGAAATGCATTTTTCCCCCGATATTTTCTTAATATTGTAGGCTATACTAAGAAACAGAAATTCTTACTATTAATAGCTGCCTTAAAGCTTGAAGTATGCTCGTTAAATAATTAGAAGTAATAATTCTAAAGTCTATAAAGATAGGTTTAGTAACTAGAAGGGAATTTTTATATCTGAATTAAAAGATATTCATCATATACACTAATAAAAAGTTTTGCTCAGTTAAATAGAGAATAGATTTAAAAATCTTATCTAATAATCTTTTATAAGTTATTTAGTTCGCCTTAGTATATTTACTAAGTAATCTGTATAATACCATTTGCTATAGCTTAAATTTACTCTTATTTATGGATATATAGTTTAAATTTGCTTATAGATCATTAAGCTTTAGAGTAATCAAATTCAATTTAAAACGATGGGCATACTAAGAGAAAATGTTGATGTTGGTTTAGTGAAAAATGAAAAAACTATTTAGAGTTAAATACTTTTAAATTCAAAGTTATTTCAGTCTTCTCATGCAACTGGATGCATCTTGTCAAACAATGCCTGTGCCTACAAAACAACTTCTCTTGCATGTAACATTAAAGTGTTGTATTCAGCCTCAGTCTTACTGGCGTTCTTAGCGGCTGCTTCGATTCTATCTAACCAATAACAATGAAGTTATACGCATGTATTTCTCACTCTATAGTGATCGAGAATTTGAGCAGGAGTTTAGTTAGCCTCAAATTTCTCAACAGTCGCTAAATACTTTTTAAAGCCACACCAGTTTAGTGCCATTTTTATTTTATAAACAATTAAACTTTAACTCTAAGTAATCCTTTAAATGAATATTAACTACTTTGAGGCATAGTCTAAAGTTATTACTCATTTGTAAAAAGAACCAAAACTTGTTTTTCAAATGCCTAAGACTATTTACATTCAGTTAATAATTATGATTGAGGCATTAAAATTAGATGTAGCATCACTTTTTACTTTCAATTCAAACTACCTTCAATACTCAAACCTTTTACATTGAAAATTGCAAAAAGATTAAATAATTATTCATTTCTTTCTTCCAATTAGCTTATTAAAGCTATACTTAAATTTAATCTCTTTAAGCTAGTATTAATAATATACTATCAAATCTATTATTTTACACTTAACAATTGCATTTAGATTTACTTAGGATTGATTAAAATATTCTTAATATGGCTTATAAAACATTTTATTCATATATTTAAACCTTTAAACTAATAAAGTCGATATATAACTATTTTTTGATATGTCTCTGAAGTAATTTACAGTTGATGATATCACTAAAAGAAATATTTTAATTAATTATATCAGTTTTTATCAAATAACTTGATTACCACATAATTAAGTTTTAAGCTTACTAAAATGCTAGTCTTTCCTTTTTTACTTGGCTCGATATCAAGATCTTCCTATCTTATGGAAATTAAAAAATAGCTTTTCTAGATTTCTTTTATGGAACTTTTGACTTTTCTCTTTTTTAGATTCTTTTCATTTTTAATAAAATAAGGAAGGTAAGAATGAGATGTGAGTTTGCTTAATTAGGAAGAAGAGAAAAGGTTTGAATAAGAATTAAAATTAATATAAATGTAATATATGCATCAGCTAAAGTTTTCTATAATTCCTATACTTTTAGTTTGGTCTTTTAAATCCTCTATATCATTTTAAGCCTTCTCTTCTAGCGAAACTTCACTATTTTAATTTGTTAATATCTTTGACTAGAGAGATTCCTCTCTACTTCTCGAAGCGTTTCTTTATTATCTTTTTTCGTACAATCGAGATCTTCTACCAATCTAAAGTTATGTAGGCTATGTATTCTCAGCTTTAGTCACTAATTAATATGCAGCATGACGTTGAGTTATTTGTTGTTTCTTAATCGTTACAGGTTTAGGAACTTCTGAATCTTTGTCTTTTCTTTTCTCTATACAATCAAAAAATCCTCCTGAATTATCGCTCCCCATATTCTATTTATATTTATTAAAGAACATAAAAACGGATATAAACTCCTGTTTAATCTATAATTTATCACTTTATTCATAAAAAAAATTAAACTAATAACATCGCTAAGCTATTTCTAGTGTTTAAGAGTAAAAATTAAACTTTTTTACTCTGCTTACGTTTATGACTTATATTGTTAATCTCTAATATGTAGAAATCATCATAATGCTATATCTATTTAACTATATGCAATTAGTTTATCTTTATCAGAAACAAATTATCATCTTTCAATGGATGACTTTAGTTTTTGCTTTAAAGTACTGAAAGTATCTCTAAGGTACTTATTTAGTTTAAAGTAATTTGCAATGATTAATTGTCTATCTATTATATCTCTTAGTCATTTACTTTTGTCTTTTATAAAAGGGTTTTTTATGAGTTTTAAGAGTCTTATACTATAGTTAAACTTTGAATTTTCTTTGTTGCTAAAATCCTTATTCCTGATAAAGTAAATCACTTTATCAATTTCCCGTATAAAAATATATAAATATTTCAAATTAAGAGAGAAAATATTAATCAGAGATTATACATTTTAGAATGAAAACAGTCTTAAGATTATTTCATTTTATGCTACTCATAACTTATATATAGTGTGATTCAAATATTAGAAGCTTTATTTCTAAATATTCACTTCCATTATTTTATACGCTTTAAACATTCCAGCTGATTTTCCATTTAAGGAAGCATTCTTATAGCCTTAATCTCTAGGATAACTAAGATAATTTTTCATTTTAGTATTTTTATACTTAGTAAAACTTTTCTTCTCTTAGACTTTATGCATTATTTAAAAAAAGCAAAGTGGATATGAAAGTTAATATTGGAATATGTTCTATGCTGTAGCTTTTTACTATACTAAGCTATTTAGTTTACATCTCTTTCAGTGCAACAGTTTGCATTACCTTTTTATTGGTAGTAATATACTTTAGTCTATTTAAATCAATTAATCAAATACTTTTATACCAAATAAGAGAAATTGCTTAAGGTTTAGCTTCTAGCTCCCTTTAGAATTTTTTATATGAAGGTTATTGAAAATTTTGGATGAAAGTTTTTAAATAATCATTGAATAATTAAGATCATTTGAACTATTTAAGAACTTTAATAGCGTTCAAATTATAAAAGTTCTTAGTCTCCTTTATTAAGATAAGAAATGAAAGCTAAAAACGTTGATTTTTAGATAGAAGTTCTGCTAAATTTTAGCTTTACGTTTATCATTATAAATGTTATAATAATAGAACTATTTGAAATCAAAAATAATGATTAAGGAGAGATAAAGAAATTTAGTATTAAAATAGTTTATAATAAACAACCTATAAATGAAGGTTTCATTTACAGCATCCTTTTTTCTTCTTAATCTAATTTAAAGATTTTCTTTCAGTACTAAGTTTAACTCCTTTTGGCTTTCTTTCCATTTCAATGCATTTCGCTGCGATGTTTTGAAATAGGTTGTCAATACCGAAACTATTTTTAGCGCTAGTTTTAGAGTATATTGCTCCTAATTGCTTAGCATAATTGTTTGCTTCTTGCATCTTTACTTTTTCTCTCTCTATTAGATCTTCTTTATTTCCTACGATAGCAATAACACAATCTTCTGGGCCTTTATCTTTAATCTCTTACACTCATTTTTTAAGTCCTAAGAAAGAGGAGGGATTGGTTATATCATAGATCAAAATAGCAGCAGCAGCATCTTTGTAGTACATTTAAATGAGACTTTTATATTTCTCTTAACCTGCTGTGTCTCATATAAGAAACTTGAATTATTAATTATTATATGTAGCAAACTTGGAGAGAAATGCTGCACCAATCGTAGGATCAGAATGCGCGTTAAAAGTGTCAGTAACATATCTAAGAACTATTGAGGATTTGCCTACAGTCGTATCTCCAAGTACTACAACCTTTAATTCTTTTGGCTCCATTTTTAGCTAATTAATAGAAAACAATTTCATTAAAATCTTTATTCATATCTTTAAGAGCAATTCTACCACTAATTGCTAGTTCGTTCTCTTCTCTTCCATTACTTACTTAGCCTAATTTATGCAGATTTATTAGATTATTACTAAAAGCTTAACGCTGTTTTGTTATATATCCGAAGATCTTCCAGCAGAGTCTGATATTCTTTTTGAGTATATTACTGAAAAAGACTTAATACAATAAATAAATTACAAGTATAAATACGACTGCACATAAATTAATGATATCATACAGTTTACATGTAAGTTAAGGATAGTTAGTTTAAAATACCCAGCAGCAAAAAAATATATTGAAGCCAGTTAATTTAATATAAAAGTTAGGAATTAGTAATGTTTAGATAGACTAGAATATTGAAATTTAAAGGAAATAATTTATCTAAAAGATAAACAGATTTGTTTCTCTATATCTCAGTACTAAATATGCTCTATATTATAAATCATGTATTCTTCTATTTCTTTTCCTATTTTCTATCCTATTACAGTCCCTATTCCACATCCTACCATAAAAGTCGCTGGACCACCTAAAACTCCGACTACCGCTCCAATGGTTCCAAATCCGAAACTAAGAGAAAGAGTTCAGGTTTTATTAGCCTTTCTTATATCTTGAATAATTTGATCCTACTTCTAGCAAGCATTTTCAAAATTATACGATTTTTAATCTAGTTAAGCTTGCTATTCTTAAAGCTAGCTTTGCATTTCCTAAAGTCGATATAATTCAAATTCGAGTTGCTTCAATTATTTCTCTTCTTCAGTTTCTGAATCAGAGTCATATACAGATTCTTCAAGCTTCTACTCATACTGCTAAAACTATGATTCATTATATTACTCAAGTTTCTAAATTTCAATATCAAGATTCTAGAAATTTCTATGTAGTCTTTTGTGAATTTATTTGAGATCGTTGTTGTTAATTAGGTCCTGTATCTGTTTTTTAGTTTCTTTCCTAATCTTACATAAACTCTAAATAGCAGTTAGGGTTTCATAAGGATCGCTACTCTGAACAATCATTTGCTATATCTTATCTCTTTTCTTATTCATCTAAATCAAGTTGCTCTATATCTGTTAAATTTCCTCCGCCATTTGATGCTAATATTTTAGATATTCTTACAGATTTAAAAATCAAAATTTGAACTTTGAAATTTTTTATTCATAAGTTTAAATTTTCTGGATCATTTATAAACGCCAAATTAGGGATAATTTGTTATCCGCGTGTTTGAGTAAATTAATTAATAAATGAAAGTAGTAGTGGCAGATTAGGTAAGCTAAGAAGGAGTTGAGTAGCTTAAGGCAATGGGATGGGAAGTTGATTACAATCCTAAATATAACGATGCTACCCTCATAGCTGCACTTTCTGGTGCTACTGCTTTGATTGTAAGATCTAAATAGGTTACCTAGAAGATACTTAGCTCATAAGAAGCTAGTGGACTTGCACTTGTAATTAGAGCTGGAGCTGGTGTTGATAACATTCACTTAGATACTGCCAATTAGAAAGGTATTATGGTATGTAACTGCCCAGGAAAAAATTCAGTAGCAGTTGCTGAATTGGCTTTTGGTCTTATGCTTTTTGGAGACAGAAGATTAAGCGCTAGCATTAATGCTGTAAAAACTGGAGAAGCTGTTCAATCTGAAATAGTACCAAAGGGATTAGAAGGAAGAGTTTTAGGTATAATTGGGTTAGGAGCTATTGGATAAGCAATTAGTAAGAGAGCTCAAGTTTTTGGAGCTAAAGTAATTGCTTATGACAAGTATTTACCAAAACATATTTTCGGAGAATGCGGAGTAGAAGAAAAGTAAACTATTGATGAAATAATTACTGAAGCTGATTTCGTTACTTTACATGTAAACTATACCAATGAAACTAAAGACATGGTAAATGCTGCATTCTTAGCAAAAATGAAGAAGGATGCTCTTCTTATGAACACAGCTAGAGGACAAGTTGTTGACGAAAATGCCTTAAAAGCACATTTAGACTAAAATCCAGCATTTGTTTATGTAACTGATGTTCCAACTGGCGAACCAGCTATAAAAGAGGGAGACTGGCAATGGCATTTAGCTAAGCATCCTCAAGTTTTCACTACTCATCACATTGGAGCTTCAACCAATTAAGCTGAAGAAGATATTGGGAAGGAAGCAGTTAGAATTATGGATGTTTTCCTTAAAGAGGGAAAACCCCCTGCAAGAAACATCGTAAACAAGCCTATGGTTCTTCCAGTCACAGCTAAAGTGACTGTAAGTTACGATCCAAACACTCTAGATTTCTTATTCCAAGCTCCAACTTTCTTAAACGGAGTCGGTGCTAAAATATTGAAAGTAGAAACATCCATAGTAGGAAACGCAGTAGTAGCAACACTATACTTATCCGCAGACGCTGCTAAATTCGAAGAAATAACACAAGGAATGAGAGCTTTGCAGGGAATTTTCGGAGTTACTTTCAGCAAAGTTTGAGTGAGTAAAGACTTCTTAGAATATTTATTTTAAAAAGTTTAATTAGCAGGTTTTTAATATTATTAGCAGAAGCAAAAATTCTTCATAGCAGTCACTAAGATTAAAATGTTTATCAGTAATTCCATTTCTTATTTGCCTTTAATAATTTACAGGGCAGTGAAGTAAAACTTTCATAAGTATAGAACTTCAAGCATTTTATTAAATTACCCACTAAATTAAAATTTTACCATGAACTTTCAAAAAAATTAGTGATATGAATAGCTTTGCAGTATTTCGATATATTACTTATTTAATTTATTAATTAGCTTAGTATAGTAGTCAATTAATACTGAATGTTCTAAGTTCTTTTTATGAGAGGAGAACTAGGAATAATAAGCCTACATTTAATTGAGCTAAAATTATGGCATAATATCCTTAAATTTAATATTCAAAACACTTATCTTTCAAATGTTTCATTTAATATTTCAATGTAGCTTCTTTCTTTAGTTTGCATAATATCCTCACAAGATTATATAATTACTATTTTAAGAATTGTTGAATAAGTATAAGTATGACTAAGCTAATTCTAGCTTACATATCCATAATAATAAAGTATTAGGTAACTAGTAAATGTTTAGCATATGCTAGAAGTTTAAAGCATTTGTAATATATAAATATTAAATTAAGCAGATTTATCAAATCAGATGGATGAGTTTATTATATAGCATCTATTAGATATAATTTTAATCCTATTTTATTGTTTTTCTATTCTTCTACTTATTTCGCTTTTATTACAAGATTAATTTTACTCTTTTATCCTTTCCTTGGCTTTTTCTGAAATTAGCCTGTTGATCCCTTCGAAAATATATCTATCAGGTAATTGGCTTGAAGCTCATAGCTTATAATATGCAAGTTCTCTTTTTTGCTAAAATTAACTAAAGAAGAGCTGAGGAAAAGCAAAAAAGTTGAATAATCTGATACCATTCTTTACCTTGTACAGAGCTATTAAAGTGATTTCTCGATCATATTAACATTCTTGAGCTACTCTACAAATTTTAAGCTTCCAATATACTCAAAATATTATAAAATCTAATGATTCCTTTAAGCTTTAAACTTCTATTTGCAACTCTATAAACAGGAGCTATTAGTAATCCTCTGTCAAAATATCGAAAAGGTGAAAATCTTAAATGAAGGTAAATTAAGAAGTAAGAGAGCAATAATAACTAAAGTATATTAGAAGCTTTAATATTTAATAGCCTTAGCAACATAAAAGAATATACCTACTTTTAAAATTCAAGCAACTAATTCAAAATATTTAATATAAATTGTTATATAAATAATGCTAAAGAGGCTAAAGAACATTACCAGTTAGTAGCGCTAATAAACTTGAGAAAATAAGCTTAGATTTAGATGTTTACAAGTGGAATGAATTAAAATATTATATAAATGTGAAGAATCTTGATAGAAGAGATAGAAATATAGGAAGATAATTTAAAATTGGTTGCATTGTTAAATGAAGTTTAAATAATGGTTTAAATAATAATTTTCAGTAATGAATATCGGTATAATTAATAAAATGAAAAGTGTTAGGTGGTTACTTTTAAGTTTGTTAATTGCGATGAGTAATTCAGGTCAAGTAAAACCAAACGCTGGAGATCCTATAGTTCTTCTCAGAACTAACTAGGATTAATATTCTCGCTATACTTTCTACTTATGGGTTGATACAAGTATTAAGAAAGATGCTTCTGTTGCTATTGCATTCCCACCATAGTGAACTGATGTATTTTTGGGAATTACAACATGTGTTGGAAACAAAATAGAAGCAAAGGAAAAAAATCAAGTTACTTGCACAGTTTCAAACAATGTAGTTACTTGATATCTGGGCAGCTTTGATGCAGGAAGAATGGTTCTTGAGATAGAAAACATAAAAAATTGTGCAACCACAGGAGGAACAAGTATGTTTAAAGTTAGGACTTACAAAGGAAATATTGTTGTGGATTAGAATGAAAATTTCTATAGTATAGGACTTTCAAAAACTCCTGATGGTTTTTCTTCCATATCCTTATCATTATAAGGTTCAAACTGAGCTTCGTACTCTCCGATGTACTTAGTCACTTTCATAGTACATTCTTATATACCTAACTGATCATGAATTCGTGTTTATTTTCCGAGCGGTTATACTATAGGAGCTGGCGCTTATTGTATGTTTGAGCAAGGAGATACGAAAGTGGACTGTCACTAATTTGAAAAAGGTAGTACAGTGCTTGAAGTGCTTGATATTCCCTTTGGATTATCAACTCTAGTTTCTTACAAATTAAAAATCTACGGAGTGGTTAATCCTCCTGTAACAGGCACGACAGGAACTTTTAGAGTTGAGCTTTTGAAATAAGGAACTTATAACATTCTCGAAATGAAGGACGGTTTACCAGGAATTACTATATTACCTGGTACTATTTCAGGCGTAAAAGTTACAGGCTCTCCTTTAAATACTAACTTAGAAATTACTTATACTATCGACTTTCTACCTCTGAATAATATACCAGCAGGAGGAAGAATTGATGTAAAATTCCCAATAGAGTTTAACAATATCGATGATACAACTTGCAAAATAATAAGAGGATTAGAAGGCAGTGTCTCATGTACAAAATCGGGACTGACTGTTATAATGACTTAATTCAATGATTTTACAGCTTAGTATATATCTTTTACTATAAAGGCTACAAACCCTTCAGTAGCAGGAACCACTAGTTACTTCGAAATATAAACTTACTCTGATAACGGAATTACTTTAATTGATAGAAATTTATAAGCAGCTACTGTAACTATTTCCTAGCTTTAAACTCCTGATTTTGTTGAAAGTGACATGTTTATAGAAAAAGTGGATAGACCAGCTGGATAATACGGTCCTTTGAACTTCTTTGCTCATTTTCGTAATCCACCTGGTGCTACAACAGGAGGAGTTATAGGATAAATAGTAATTGATTTACCCACTAGCATGGATTACCCTGCTTGTGCTTCAGGATTATATTGCACACTCACTAAACATAGATATCCTGCAAGCTATTGCGTTATAGCACCAAAACCTCCTGCTGTTACTGGTCCTCCTTACAGGATTACGATGCATACACCGACAAATATTAAAATGGAAGCTTGCTCACTCTCCTTATCAATAACAACAATCGGAGATCTAACGACTGGATGCGCTGATTAAGGGTTTAGAATTCCATTGAGCTCAGTAGGAGTTTAAACATATCATATTTTACTCTATGATTCAACAGGATCTTCTGTAATTGAGGAAGCTTGGTACAAAGAGGGAAGTTCAGCAAAAACAATTTCGTCTACTGGTTTTTCCTTTTATTTTGCTCACTTAGACGCTGATAGATGAAATTGGCTAAGAATGACTTTCACAACTGGTGTTAGTATTTCTGTTAACGGATTTTTTGAATTTGAATTTATAACTAAAGATAATGGATTTCCTTTCGATTTGGGCTGGGGACTTGTAAGCTACTAAGAAGTTCCTTTTCCTTGTAGATATGCAAACTCATTGGATACTGTAACAAGAACATGCACGCTAAAAGCAGGTACAACAAGTGAGCCAGCATATGTTAGAATAAAAGGACTTACTGATGATCCTTTTACTGCATCTATACCATCAGGAACTTCAATCACTATCGAAATTCCTAAATTTAAAAATAATAAGTATTAAGGATACGATCACACTATCATTTTTCATACAAAGGATTCTAAAGGAGTTTCCATAGAGCAAAAAGAAATCTATCTTGGAGTAGTAACTTGGCCGCTTTCTAATGCATTAACATTTGGAACTGTAAGATGGTAGACAGGAGTTGTATAAAATTATCCAAATATTGAAGTTGCTTTTGAAGTATCTAATACTGGTGTAAACGCTGCTACAGAAGCTGTTATCTTTTAATTTCCTTTAGGATTCAAATGGGAGTAATGATTTACTACTGGCGTTAGACATCGTGCAACTATGGGATCTTGCTCAACTGGATTAACTCCTAATGTTGCTACACCTGCAGGAACTTATTCTGTATATCCTTAAGATTAAACTGCTTGGATCTTTTATGAGCCAGCAGGTAATTTAGCTGCTGGTTGGACTGTATGTTTGCTCATTCCTAGTATGTCATTATGGAATTACCCTGCAGGTTTATATTAAAGTGTTGAAGTAACAGTTTATATAGTTAAAAAATCAAGTCCTGGCTCTCCAAATTAAATAATAGCGGAAGGAATCTTTGACTTTGGCGCAACAACTCCAAAAACTCTAACATCTCCTGGAACTGCAGTTATTCAAATATCAAGAGAGTAAACTGGTGATTTAGCTTGAAATGCATGGGAATGGTTTGATGTATATCTTCAAACTTAAAATCTAATAACTAAAGGTGGAACAGTGCAAGTTCTATTTAACAAGGCTTATTTCGTTTAAACTTACTTGGAGTGCTCATTTATTTATACTGTCCCTACTGGCTCTGCTTGCAAATCTAAAGATGGAACATTAAAAGGCATTGACTATTTCAGATATCTGATTACAGATTTCAATGCAGCAAGTTCAGGAACTATTTTCAAATTTAGAGTTTGGGCAAAAACTGGAAACTAACCTGGTACATCACCTTCTGTGCAAGTGCTTGTTTTAACAAATGACGAAGATGATGATGCTGGAAATACAAAAATGATTGATTATCTAAGTGCTGGATTTATAATTGGACCATATGAAACTCCAGCTCTAGGTGTTTGGGATTAAGGATTTCCTGGCCATAAGAGATATTTCTTATGGGATGACAGTACTGATCTAAGAATTGAAAGTGCTGAGCTAAGAAAGGGTTAAAGAGGGCCAATTGTTTTTAAATTCTAAATGCAGTTCGTTAATGGAATACCAGGAACAGATAACATATAATTAGGTATGATTAGATTAATCTTTCCTAAATAATGAAATTCTGGTGGATGGGTGGATGTAAATTTAGATAACGTTCCTGATAGTGCTATGGCCACTAATTCATAGCTTGATTGTAGAATAAATAGATAAATTTCATCATAATGCACATGAACTTCTGCAGCAAATTTGCTTACTGGACATAAATTTGGTCTAGATATTGAGACAGCAGAAAATATTGATATTTTCCCAGGAACTAAGCATCTCGTAGAGATTACAACTATAGGTTCTATTGATACTGATTCTAGAGGAATCTATTGGGAAGGTTTTACATATCCCATTGTAGCAGGAAAGTACGAGTTTATCGTTTAACTTTATTATAGTATTAAGACATAAGGATAGCATATTGAATAAGGAATGGGATGAATGGATTTAAGAGATTGAACTTATGCAGGAGGATTTTATTAAGGTTACTTTATGTTAGCTGATATGCAAAGCCTTTAAATAGTAGAAAATACTCCTAACTGTCTTACCTTTTATTTCTAACCTTAAAATAGTTTAGCAATTGATAGTTCATCTATTGGTGGAGCAGATCATGTTGAAGGTTAAATATGATTCGAGTTTGAAACTGATATAGGAGATGGTGGTTGGTCTAAAGATTTAGGTTTCTCTATATATACTAAATCTTCTGGAGATTAAATAGATTGCTTACTTAATAGTAATGGCGTTAATAAGCCAGCAGCTAAATGTTACATTTATTTTGCAGATGATACTGGATATCCTGATGTTACAAATCCTGATGCTTAGACAAGAACTTACTATACACCCTTTAGTATAAGAGCTAAAATTTTACTAACAAATTTTGCAGCCGCTGACGTAGCTTAAGGAAGTAAGCTAGAGTTAGTTATTCCAGGAGTTTTTAATCCCAATACTTAACCCTCAGGTAAGTGGGACTTCAATATTCATATTTATTCCCAAAATTTGGATCATACATCTGTTTCTAGTCCAGTTTTTACTCTTATTGATTAAATCACTTTTAATAAAGTTGAAACTTCATTCCTTTACACGCCAAATTCTGGTTCTTCGATTTCAACTGGCGAAGATGTTTCAGTTAGTGAATTATAATATTTATCAAACAATGCAATTAATGGAGTTTCAGATATGTATCTTAACATTCTAAACTTTAATACTTTAACTACAAGCGATTTTATTTTAATTAGAATTCCAAGAGATTTTGGATTTATTGCAGGAAGCACTTCTGCTAAATTGGGAGTAGTTTCAAGTCCCGGAGGTCCTAACGAAGTATCAGTAGATATAAATTATGGAGATAGTGCAAAAGAAACAGCGTTTACTTAATGTGATTTTTGGGGAAACATTATGCTTTTAGTTTGCAAAGTAGTTGCTTCCTTAAATCCAGTAGATTTTTCCGTTGCTGGGACAAACTGTCCTCATTGAATTAGAATTAGAAATATGCAAAATCCATCATGAGCACATGAAGCTGGCTGAACCTTTGATATGTGGTTTGTTTAAAATAGAGAAGTAATAACATAGTATACAACTTTGTAACTCACACTTGTAACTTTGGATACACCTGTAGCCGCTGCTTAGTACATTTGGAATTATGGAGGATTAGGAAGTTAGTGCACTGAAACGTATAGAGCAATTATGAGTTTCCAAAGTTAGAATGTGCCAGCAGGAGGAACAATCGCCTGGCATTTTCCAAGTGGATATACTGGATTGAGTTGTGATGCTTTAAAGGTTGGATCAAAATCAACAATAGGATTAGGATATCTTACATGTGCTATCGTATCAACAACAAAAATACATCTCACTACAAGTGTAGCAATAAGTGTTCCTTTTACTATTGACTTATATATTGAAGCTGTAAATCCTAATTCTGCTGGAGCAGTTGGAAATTTTTGGATACTAACTTATAAAGACAATGATGCAGTCTCTGGATTAGCATTCTAGTAATTAGAAGGCAAACTAAGCATTAATGAAGGATTTACAATAGTAAGTGAAAGTTGCTTAAATTAGGAAGTAGATGAGCAAGTTTTTCATGAGGCTGATTTATTAAGGTATAGTAGCTAAGGATAAATAGTAATTTAAGTTGACTTTTCAACAAAATTAACTAAAAATGCAGGATATATATAGTTATAGCTCAAGGATAATCAAATATATCCTTAACCTTCTGGTTAAATAAGATGCGTATTTGATTATGCAGGAAGTCCAATTTTAGCTAGCTAATGTACTTATCCAGGAGGCAATATAATTAAAATTTATGCGCCTAAAGATTAAGATTTTCCTCCTTCAGTTCCTGCTACTGGAGTAAAAGTATTAATAACAACTTACTTTGCTACAGGAAGCTTAAATAAATGAATTTATGGCTCTACGATAAGCTAAGAATACTCTTTGGATATTTAAATGAATTATGATGGTGCTGCTGGCTTTGAAGAAGTAAGTCGAGGATATTTTACCATTGAACCTAAAATTTTACCTAATTTGAAGATTTAAGTAGGTCATTGAACACCTAATGAGTTTAATAGCTTCACTTTTACTTTTGATACTCCAACTTTGGTAAATATTCCTAAAGAATCTATGCATGGTGAAATGATAGTTGAATTTCCAACAACTGGAGCAATTTTGTTTGCGAACGATTTGGGTACTGGAGTTGCAGATAATGGAGAAATTTCTTGTGGTTATTTGGATGGAACTTGCTTAACTGAAGAAACTGGTTTAAAATGCTATTTAACTCTAGGAGATTCAGCAACTAACACTCCTGCAAAAGTAACAATAAGAGGTTTAAATGATGTTTCATAATCTCTAACAAACTGTCGATTTGAACTTCCTTAGATTAAAAATCCTCCTATGCCATCTACAGATACAGTTTGGGTGGATTTATATTTTTACGGATTAAAAGTTAGGGATGGTATCTTGGATGTAATTCCAGAGAAAATGTGGTCAAGAAAAATTAAGCATGTATTCCGTGTTAGATAAGATACTACATCTGCTGGAGCTACTCTTTCAAAACCCACTCCTGGAACTTGGATTTTAACAAGTCTCACAAACTGATAATTTGATATTTCTCCTGTAGCTTGGAATGGAGATACTTCAGAATGATTTGTTATTGAATTTCCAAGTGATATTCAAATAACTGAAGGTTCAACAACATGTGCCGCAGCTGGAACATGTCCAAATCCATCTTAGTGTAGAGTTTTTGATTTTAGTAGCGCAAACTTTAAATAATAAATTCATGTATAATTTGGAGCAGCATAAGCAGCAGGAACATGTGTTAATGTGATTAATGTATAAAATCCAAATCCATTAACAGTTGGTGCAACTTCTCTATTTAAGGGATATTGATGGCGAGATGATGATTAAAATACAGGACTAAGTAGCTTTCCAAGAGCTAAGTCTACGCATTCATATACAACAATAACAACTTCGGATTGACTATAGCCAACAGTATCAACTTGTTCAGTAACAACTTTTGCTCCTGCATATTTGAGTGTATACTACGCTGGGTAAACTGCTGAAGTAAAAATATAATTTACTTGTTCCTAAAATATTCCAAATGGTGGATAAGTAATAATTCATATTCCAGCAGAATTAACTTTAAAGAGTTCTTCTTGCTATAGTCTAGATAATAATCAGCTTGATTTCACTTTATGCACAATATCAAGCTAAAATTTGATTTTGACAGGATTTACATCTTATACTGCTGGAAATACAATTGCTGTTTGACTCGAACTTTAATTAGCAAGCAGTGGTGCTTTGTAAATTGATACTTATGGTTCAACTGCTCCAGTCTGGCATATCGATTAACTAACGACAGGACCTAGTATTTCTGTAACTTCTGGTACAATACCATAATTTTTTGATATTCCTACATAATATTTATTTTAAGACGATATTAGGGGTAATCAATATGAAGCATTAACCATCAGATTTAAAACTTCAACTATAATGACTAAAAGCACAAAGATCTACATCTATTTGCCAAATGCCTATGGAAATGTAGCAGATGTAAGTGGATCTTCAGCTTTATAAGATAATTAAGTATGCCTCTTTAAAAGAGAAAGTGATGGTATGATTTATTAAGGCTTTTCTGCTTTACTAGATACAACTACCATTGCCAATACTTATTTTATAACTTGCACAGGACCATATGATCCTAGTCTAGCATCAGGATGGTATACACTTATCTTTACAACAACTGGAGCTGATAATGGAGCATAAGGAATTTATTATCCTTATGATAAAACGAATTTCCCTCTAGGACTATATCCTCTTACTATTGAAGTTGACTATGATGGAACTGGATTAGGAAGTTCTGATAATACTGGATTCTAATATATGCTAATACTGCCGCCAACTACCATTTAACCCTTAAAAGTTTATTCTCTTGCAAATAATGAAAATGTTGCCAATGTTCTTTACTTAGATATCTATTTTGCCTCAGCTTATACTAGTCCAGAAATTGATATATTCATTTATACAAGAGACTCTCTTGGATAAGTTCTATGAGGAAATGATTTAGGTACTGGAGTTACAGTTAGTTCAAGCAAAATAGTATGCACAGGATCAATTCTTATAGTTTAAGCTTCAGGAACATCCCCTACTTGTAGACTTTATTTAGGCCATTCAGAAAGAAATCTTCCAGCTAGAATTAGAATTTCAAATCTTGCAAACATAGCAGCAGCTGGAACTGGAACTATATATTTTCCTAAACTTAAAAACACTGTTCTTCCTGGAGCTTCAAATTTACATGTTGATGTTACTGTTATTTTATACAATAATCATTAAATTACAGCGGGACGTACTTATTATGATGTTTTTACTATAAATGCCCTTCCAACTGGCTGAAGTCCAGTAGGATCTGGAACAGCACCGGCACCAACAACTACTAACTACTAACCTACTTAAACTGGATTAACTTATACAGTAACACTCAAATGCATTGATGCTGCTACGTCATTCGATTCTACAAGTTGGTATATTCTTCAATTTCCAAGTGCTTGGATATTAACAGGTAGTGAAACTTGTGAATATCCTTTAGGAACATCTCTTACACCCTGTATAGTTCATATTGCAGCTAATTAAATATAAATTAGACCTCCAGCTGGACCTATTGATCCTGTTGTTTTTATTATGAATGTAAATAATCCAAATTTTGTGGTTACGACAACTGCAGCCAAGCAATTCGAAGGTTATATATACTATCAAAACTTCCATCGCCAATACTATTTGTATGCTGCTACCTCAGATATAACCTGGGCGATTGATAACTCTAATCTAGTACTTATGGAGCCAGATCTTACTGTCTTCGATTATATTGATACTGATTGGAATCTATGGGTATTCAAACTTATCTTTTAAGATTTAGTTCCTTAAGCTGGAGGAATAACTATTGAATTCCCTTCTGGAACTGTTCTCTGGCCTAACTGTTAACTAAATTACAATTCAGCATATACTGGAACTTGAAATTGTGTCCTTTCAGGAGTTATCTATCAAATTACAGGGTTTAGCTCATAAATTAATGGCTTAACAGATATAAGAATAAAGTTTTTCTGCAAGAATTTCCCTTCAGGAAATGTAGTAGCAAAGAGTTTCTTGGAAACTACTTTTGTTTCAAACATAAACACTATTACTAAGACATTAGTACCAAATTTAATAGCCGCTGTGGATACTCAAACTAAATTACCTTACATGAACTTTGATTAATAACTGAAAGAAGGAAGATTGGCCTGGCAAAGTGGCTATTAACCATTTGTATTATATATCAATCCTACAGTAACTTTATCAGCTGCTACATCAAGTGACTATCTTTATATCTATTTCTATTAAGCTGGAGGAACAATTAGCCATTTCAACCCTAATCCATCTACCAAACTAGTATGTATTTGGGATGGGAATAAAGAGGCAGAGGTCTGCTAAGATACGACTGTTTCAGGAAATAATGTATTCAAAGTTACAGCACCATATGATTCTAGTATATCAGCTGCAGTGCATAAACTTACAATTACAACACATGGAGCAGATCCTAGTAGAATTACAGGGGGACTTTAAGGACTTTAATGGCCTAGTAATTATGGAAGCTATTATGCTTTAATTGAAGTTTATAAAACAAATGCCTAAGTTATGTAAGGTAAAGCTTATTTTGAAAATAAAAATACTGTCTTTATTAATAATTTTGCAGTATCATGGGTATTTTAAACTGCAGGATGGCCTAATATCTTCATTTTTGATATAACAACACCAGCTTCAACAGGAGGAGATTGGTAAATAGAAATAGAATTTCCTACAAAAGAGTATACTTATACGCTATTTCCTTATGATTTAGGAATGTCTGTTGATGATGGAGATAATATTCCTTGTGACGTTACCACTTTTTCGTTTAAATTAACTCAAGGATGCTATATAACTTGGGGAGATAGTAATAAAGGAATTCCTACTAAAGTTACTACTCATTTACTTAATTCCGAATCGTCAGGTGTATCAGGGAAATTATTTATTCCAAATGTTAAAAATCCTTTAGTTGCTGGAAATGACGTAATAGTTCATTTAACTGCTAATGTAATTGACAATGCTGGAAGCAGGATTTGGTTTAGATACTTTGACAATCTTTTTTATGTGAGAACAGCTTCTGTGGCTTCTGCAACTGGAGTTAGTATTACAACTGGCTTAAGTAATACAAATATTGGCCAAACTAGTGTAACTTTACAAGGTATGAAGTGCTATTATTCAGGAAGTTTAGCAATAAATGATTGATTTGTATTAAAATTTCCAGCTGATTATCCTTTAGTTGGTGTTTCTGAAGCAAATACATACTTTACAGGAACATAATATAATCTTAAAAACAGTTAAATGCTTATCATTAAGCTTAGCGCAGCTGCAGCATGTAGTAATACAAATGTAGTTTCATTCAGTGGTTTAACAAATCCTTCATGAGCTGCATCATCTGGAGCAAAATTTTCAGCTTATTTTGTTAGTGGATTAGATTTAGTTGGAGATGCTACATATAATGCTATTACTTTAACTCCAGCTACTATCACAATTACAGCTTTAGTACCTTCCGATGCAGATAAAACATAGAGAGATGTCTGAACATTTTAGACTTTAACATTTTCATGTGTAAATAGTATTTCTTCTGGAAATGTAATTAAGATAGATCCTTAACTTGGAACATCGGGATGGCAAAATGCAGATTAATCCTGGTGGGAAGTTGATTCTACATCAACTATTTTAGGAGGAGGAAGTGCAATTTAGGGATTATGAACTAGTGGAGTTTTTAGACTTTCCGGTTTTACTAGTTCTATTGCTGGCGGTAGCAATATAGTGCTAAAATTTTATGTATAAAACAGGGCAACTGCAGGCTCTACAAGTATAAATATTATAGTATATACTGACTCTACAGAAACTAAATAGATATGTTCAGTTACTAATGGAAACTAAATTACTGTAATAAGTTCTACTTATACAAACGTATTAGCAGTAGGATCTGCTTATATAGCACCATATTAATTATCTGAAGGTTCAAACTTTAATACTATTGGATAAGAACCAACTGTTACTTTTAAATTAGCAAATGGAGGTACAAGTAATTTAAAATTTGAGTTCCCTAGTTAAATTCAATATGTAGTAGGAACTTAAACAACATGTGGCACTTATTCTACCTCATTTTATTTGTAGCCTTCAAATATTGATTGCAGTTATATTTAATATAGCACCAATCAACTGTAATTTCAAGCAGTTTCTGATTTTTCTTCAAATATATAATATTCTTTTAAATTTTTGAATTTTGTCTTTTAAAGCCCTGCAGCTGGCTGGTATGACATAAAGTTCTGGGATACTAGCTTATTAAATTTGCACTACTTTAGACAATATATTGGACCATCTATTTCGACTTCAGGATCTACAATACCTTATATGGATAAAATTTCAGATTGGGATAAAGCATCAGGATCAGTAGGTGGAATTGGCTATATTAAATATAAGTTTATGCCAAACGTTATCTTAGATAGTAGTTTCTATATTTCTTTCTAATTTGAAACAATTTGGGGAACTGGATTTACTGATGATTTAGGAACTGGCTTGAGTAATGGAGCTAACATTCCTTGCAAATGTGATTTTGGAAGTTGTGCGTCAAATAATTGTTGCTAAAATGGTTGCTATCTATTAAAAGGAAATGGCGCTACAAATTCACCTGCAGAAGTAATATTTAGACCAGTAACTACCACTATAAATTCTAATAGTCTTACCGACTGGGAAATATCAGGTTTCACAAATCCTACTGCAGGAAAAAAAAGAAAAATATAAGTCAGAATATTTAAAATAGATTCAGATCGTGGTTTTAGAGTTTGAACTGGTGGCGCTTGGGGTTGAGATTCATCACTTCCTGATTCAACAGTAGGAGTAGTTATAGATTCTAATACTGGAGGTTCAATTACATAAGCATCAGGAGTAGTAGGAGAAATTGAAACATAGACTTTTTCTTTGTCTTTGACATCATAACTAAGTAATTCAGAAACTATTTTAGTTATTTTTTCAAATGAATTTATTAATTAATGGGGCTCAGGTACTTTTAAGGTTGATAACACTTTATGTAGCTATGTTTATGAAGCAATGGGGACTTTGGGTTGCTACTTACCAGTAGGTTATACATCCAGTTTAACTCCTTCAATTGAAATAGCCTCATATCTGAAAAATCCAATACGAAAAGGTGCAAGTTGAAGTTTTAATGTTTATATATAAAGCACATTGAATGAAATAAAAGCAACACGTTCCTTTACTACTACTTTTACAAATGGGGCTATTACTGTAACTTTAGTAACTTTGCCAAGTACTGGAACTGAAATTACTTAAGATATTGTATTGAGAATCGTACCTGCTCATTTAATTCCAACTGGAGGATCTGTCAAATTTGATTTTAGTGGACATACATGTAATTTTGGCGTATGCAAAATATCAGGATCATACTATACTTGCTCAGGAAGTAGTAATACTGTAACAGTCTACGGAGTAAGTGGTTCTGCTAGTGCTGCGATTGACATTACTGTAAGATGTACATCTCCATCAACAGCAGGATCTTATAGTGTGATAGCTACTACTTACGCAAGCTCTACAATTTCAGCAGATTAATCAATAGATACAGGAACAGGTACAAATATTTTAACTTATTCATAATACCTTTTAAGTACTCAATTATATGTTCCATGGGAGTAAAAAACTGAAGCTTCAAATATAGTAGGCGGAGAATATGGACCAATAACTTTCTAGATTTAGGTAAATACAAAAATTAACAAGTATTCAAATGCTTAATAAGGATATATTCTATTAACGTTTTTGAACAGTGTTACTAGTTTTAGGCCATCATCTAACACTTTAGCTTGCAAAATAGGTAGTTGGTTGAGTTAATCATGCACTTATATTACAGGAACTCCTGATACGATTAAAATTTATGCTCCTTATGATAATGACATTGCTACTGGAACTATTTACACTGTAGTTGTAACAACTTACTAGGAAAATTATGTAGCTTGAAATGGATTTCCATATACTGCTGGAAATTATTTTATAAAGGTAGAAACTTATCCTAATGGAGCAACTCTTACTGAATAAGATTATTTTGAAATTGCAGTTCCTGTTAGCCATTGGAAAGAATTAAGAGCTGTTCCATGAATAAGAGAAATTGGAAACTGAATGCTAGTTACATTGCAAGCTAAAACAAATACTAATATTTAACTTTCTTCTACTTACTCAGCTTCAGAAGGTCTTCTTATTGCTGAATTTTATAGTATGTAGGATGATTTAGGTAGTGGATTAAGTGATAAAGCTAATTTCCCATGTACAACTATTAACCCTGCAGGTGTAACATTCACATGTATTCTATATAAAGGTGATAGTACCAAAACACCTCCAATCAATCCAAAAATATCGATCCAAACTTCTGCAGCAATAGCTTCAGACATATAGATAGAAATAAGACTAGGAAAAATGAAAGTTCCTTCGACAGCAGGAAGTATGTTTAGAGTTAGACTTAATTCTTATACTAGAACTAATAATGTTTATGCACCACAAGATGCAGGAGAAGTTTAGGCATGGCTATATACTTGGCCAACTGCAGTTACTTAAACATCTTAGTTATTTATGAGTGGATCCAGAACTCCTGATAATTATGTAGGTACATCTAGTGTAAGTTGGGACTTGCCTATAGCTTTGGCAGCAGGTTAAACAATTGCTAGTGGCTCATATTATATCCTTTGGGATATTCCTACTTAAATTGGATAATCAAGCTTATAAATTTAATAAACAGCAAATATACATGATAGTAATTCAAGATATACATCAGTTGGTTGGTTAGGTTCTATACCCGATACAACCTTAAACGGAGCCTGCTCACCTTGTGACCTTTTTACTTTGAAATAGAGTGTTAATCCTTAAAGCATGACTACAGGAATTTATGTATAGGCTTATGTTTGAAAAGCTGGTGATATTGCAAATGATTTGCCGTACTAATTAGCTTATAATTATATATTTGATTCAGCACCATTAACGTGATGGTAGATTGGTCCTTTAACTGGCTACACTGTAGAAGCTCCTTAAGCATTCTCAGCAGCAACAAATAGAAAATACAAGAACTTAATGATTCCTTATGACATTTCATTTTCAACTACAAACCCTATTCCAGCAGTAGGAGTTATAAAAGTTATTTTCAATTCTTTCTTAAAAATTTATACAGAATGCGAAATACTTTAGCAAACTTTAACTGGAGTTAACTTAATCTGTACAGGAGATACTTCAACTTTAACTTATACAATATCCGGATTTAATGCAATAGCAGCTGGTTCAAATATTTAAATTAGAGCTTTTGGAAAAAATGCTGCCTCTTCTGCAACTACAGGAAATATTGAAGTTACCACTTATAGTGATTCAGCTGGAACACTTGCTCTTGATGGAAACAATGCGAATGTTGTATTTGCAGATGTGTAAGGTCTAGTAAACAAATATGATGATGATGCTCTATATACTTTTATGATAAATCCACCTAAAATTTCTTCTAATATACAAGTAGGTACTTCTAAAAAGGCACCTTTAAAAGTTTAATTTAAAGGAAGTGGTACTACTGCAACAATGATATAAAAAAGTGAATACATTAGAGTTCACGTCCCAGCAGGTTATTTCTCATATACTGCAGCTTCAGATGGTTCGCTTGTTTGCAAATTTAAAAACCTTGGTACTGGTACTTCATATTTAGCTTGAACTTGTACTTGAAGTGCATCTAATTACTATGACGTAGTCGCACCTTTATGAACAGATATTGTATATAATGCTTAGTGGGAACTTTCAATCTATACAAAAGAATCTACATCTGGAACAGATGGTATCACTTTTCCAGCAACTGCAGGAACTTATTAAATATATGCAACAGTAGATAAAACAGAAGCAAGTTAAGATTAATCTGATTATATCGATGTAGTTCCAAGTGCTCACGCAAGGACAGAAATGTATACGATGTTCACAACTACAGCTGGTGTTGAAAATTTGCTGGTTTTCTATATAAGAGTTTCTTCACTAGCTGCCTGGTCAACTGCAACAGTTGTCATAGAATTTGATAGCAGTATATGGGGAAACAGTCTTTAAACAGGGTAAGGAGAAGCCAGTAACTTATTATGTAAAATAGTAGGATTAACTGCCTAGGCTAGCAAAAATTTAGAATGCAGACTATACTTAGGTGATTCCACAAGAGGAATGCCTACAAAAGTTAAAATATGAAACCATGCTGCTGCAGCAGGAGTTACTAACATCTATATTTACATACCTAAACTAAAAAATCCTGTAGCAGATAAGATTTCTCACTTTAAAATATATAGAGTATCAATTGCTTCTGGTGTGGAAACCAAGTAGGAGTTTACTTATCTTTAATGAACTTATCAAACTACAGCCGCTCCTACTTTAACAGTTGTTAATGAAAACCATGATTTTGTAACCAATTTAGTAAACAAAAAGTTTGGTGCTATAAATACATAAACGACAGTTACTATGAGCTCCGTTACAGCAAGTGGAGTTTGAACTGCTACACATCCTTAAAGAGATAAAATACTATGAATCTATCCATATTATGGATCTTCTACATTCATATTTGAATAAACTTATGATCCTATATTTAAGCAATAGTCAGGTACACAACTGCTTATTTTAGGTTTAACTGATTGTGTTAAATTCCCAACTATTGGTTATATATACTGTGATATAGCTGCTAATTATATGGCATCTTAAACATTTACTATCTAAAATGTTGACAATCCAACTTAACCTCCAGCTTCAAACGTTATTTTAAAAGCATATAGAACTGTTGACTGAAGACTTACTGATGAATCAATTTGGGATAATAATCCAAGCGCTACTACAACTCCTTATAATGTTGAAACAATTACTGCTACAACGCCTTACAGATGTGGTTGGGGACCTGCAACTTTATGCTATAAAACTGAATATATTGACTTAAACTTTGAATTTACACTTCCTATTCCAACACCTATAGGAGGAGCGATTGTTGTCTAACTTGATAATGCATTTTCTGGAAAAATGGCTTCAACATGCTAAGTCACAACTGGTCCTTGGCCAACAGCTGGAAGCCATTTATACTGTACTCTTTCTGGAACTAAGTGGATAATTACAAATAATAATAGATATCCATCCTCTATTTTCAGTACTTCAAAGGTAGTAAGAGTTAGAGGGTATGTTACAACTCCTACTTCAGGAAGTTATGATTTTTCCTTCCACAGTTATGCATCCTCTGCTCTTACTGGATTAGTATAAACTGTTTCTTATACAGCAACTTTAACAGTAGCAAATCTTCCAAGCTTTTCAAATACTCTAGCAAGTCCTGCAATAATTCCAAGTTTGACTCCAATAAGAGCTGGAGATAAAGCTCCAATATAGATACAAATTTAATTTAGTAGCATAGTTTCATAAGCAACTGGATATGTAACATTGAAGGATACTAGTACAGGTTGGTCATACAGTGGAACTAATGATAATTTATATGCTGTTTGGGATGATTAAGCTGGAAATAAATATCCCGCAAAAGCTGTAACACTTACAGGAGGAAATATCTGAAGAGTTTATGCTCCAGAATATTATGATCTTGGTACTGGAATTCTTTGGAAACTTTTAATAGGCACTAAGCAATAGGCTAATTAAGAGGGAATACAATATCCATCAGTTGGGAGATAATACAATTTCTAAATATAAGCTATTTCAGGTGGAACAACTCAAAATGGAAACCTATGAATTGATGTTGGAGGATCTAACAGTGCTGCATGTTGCTTGGGATATACTGCTGAAGGAGAACTACATTTATAGTCTCTAACCTATAATTAAGAAGGAGGACTTAGAATTGAATTTTAACCTACAACTGGCTATAAAATTAAGAAAAGCAAAGTTACTGGAGGAGTTCATTAAGGATCAGCTGAAATAGAATTATGAATTCCAACGAAAATTAATGCTAATAATGTTTATGCGAATGATCTAGGAACTGGCATATCTAACCTTGGAAGAATTCCATGCTTTACATCTATTAATTCGGGATGGAAAGAACTTGATTGCACATTAATTTTAGGAAATTAAGCTACTGGAACTCCAGTTAAGATAATCATAAGTGGATGAACTTCGCAAACAATAGGTTCTGGTGCTGCGGGGGAGCTTTAAAATGGAGATAGTCTATATATAGATATTTTTAAACTTTGAAGTCCAATAAATACATAAACAATTGTTGGAGGACGACTTATTGTAAGAGATGACAATGGAGCTGGATTATGGGAGTATATTTATGATATTGATTTAACATATGCTACAATGACTTAAGAACCCCCATCTGCTATAAATACTATAAATCCTCATACTCAGCCAACTTATTCAAATTATATGGTTTAAGCTACAGGAGTAACAATTACTTTTGATGCAAGTATATAGCAAAATATTTTAACTACTGGTTATTTAGTTTGGACATATGGATAAGTAAATCCAGTTATAAATTAAGCAAGTAGCTATGGTATAAACACACATAGTAACTATTGGATTCCTTATTGGTAAACAGTAATTTCAACGCCTGGCTCAACAATTACATTAGGAGCAAGCAAATCCTTTACTATTGTGAATGTTAGAAATCCAGACTATTGGTTTTCAAGTGGTGTTTCATGAAAATTATGAACTTATGTAGGTTGTGACGCAAACAGAGTAAATTGCCACAATTCTGATGTTATTGTTTTTCAAAATACTAACGCAATTACAAGAGGAAGCTTTACATGGCCAGTCACTGTTTGGGGTAATGGCTTTGGATTTGTTAGAGATGGCACTACAGCAAATGTAGTAGAAAGTTTGTATACAAAGCGATGGCATGAATGGTTTATTAAATTTAAGCCAAGCCATATAATAGACTAAGGGGGAAAGATAGATATAAATGTCCCTAGTTAAATGGATAGAGTTGCAGATGGTTGCTGGATAGAATATGGCCTGACAGGGGCACCTTCATGTAAAAGATCTGCATAAAGATAATGAAGAATATAAGGATTTAATACTTTTACAGATGTATCAAGTACTGTAATAATAGTTCGTGGTTTCATTAAAGCAGACTAGTCTTTAATAACTTTAAATACTAATTTTCAGGTAATAAGTTACTGAGATGCTACTAATGGTGCTACTGAAGTTGATATTAGCTCCACTTCCTGAATAGGAACAGTAAACGTTCTTAGTTCACAAACTAATCATTATGAACTTCCTTGGTTGGAATTTCCTCTACCATAGTAAACTTAATATGAATAAGTATTTAATACAGGCAATAAGATTTATGGGCCTATGGTTATTAAAATGTAACCTAAAACAAGTACTTATTCATATAGTAACACTGTAGAAGTCTATTTACCATTATATACAGTAACAGTACCGTAAACAAATTCAGCTTGAGGTGTTGCAACTTGTACTAATGGAAATAATGCTTTAGTAGCTGCTTTGTATCCTAGTGCTGTGCAAACTTAATGTCTTAAATGCATCTTCTCAGATGGAACTTATAACACTCCTGCTGAATCATGTACAAAAGCAGGAGCATTAATTACTGTTAAAATTCCTCATTAAATTACAATATAGCCTGGCTAATCCTACACTTTAAAAATAACAACTCGTGATTAATCTGAAACAACTGATTTGAGAGATCAAGGTTTAAAGCATCCACATGTAGCAGGATAATATTTTTGGTCAACTGAAGTTATTTTGAAAAATGGAGATTCTGCTTAATAAGAAATGTTTAAACTTAATACTACAGTACTACCTGAATATTTTGATACAGTTACATCAGTTAAAGCTTTCCATGAAACTATTAACGAATGAAACATTTTTGAAATTACTTTTGTGCCAAGTATAGCAATTCAAAGCACAGGTATGATAGGAATTGAATTTATAACTCACGATGAAAATGAAAGACTGTTTGAGCAAGATTTAGATCACGGATTAGTACCCAAGGATTAATGATTGCTAATCGATTGCTTAAGAATTTAAGGTTTTACTGGCACATTGGATTAAGACATAATATGCAACATGACTAAAGCTCCATATTAGAATACTTAGACTTCTGTCATAGTTTGACTATATGGCTTTTAAACAATCGCAGTTGGATCTTCTAACATATTTTAGATTGCAAAAATAAAAAATCCAAAGAAATACTTATCAGATCCTTCTAGTGTTCCATTAATTGTTCCTTTAACTATTTTTGCCGTTGATCAAAATAGAGTTAAAACTAACTTTTAGAAATTCTGGCGTGTTATGGATCCTTTAAAACCACCAACATATACAACTATAACTGAAGCCAAACCAACAACAACAAATACAAAAATTTACCAAATTCATGACAATGCTAATTAACTAAATGCAGATGTTACTCTTACAGCCGCTGTTTCACTTTCTGCAATTTCGGATTATATAATATTTGAGTTCAATAAAGCATATAATCTACCTTAAACATCAAAAGATGCTGTTAAATGCATTTGGGATGGAACTGTTGTTATCTCTCCTTAATGCATGAGTTTTGAAAGATCTTCTTGGCTGATTGCTACTTTTAACGCTCTACCTGTTCACACAGGTCCTTTACCTTATTAATGGAAGTTCGAAAATTTAGGAGCATCAAGTAACAGATATTTTAGAATGCCTGATTATATAGTAACTGGAGGAGTAGTTCTTAAAGCTTATATCATTGATAACTACCAGCTTAAAGAAGTACATAATTATGCAAATATGGATTAATGCATAGCTCAATAGCCTACTTTAGCTTTTACTACTGATTTGTTCACTTTTCCTCCTTATACACATAATCGAGACACATATGATATTTACTAAATTACGATAACTCCAAGCTTTAAGCCTTCAGTTTATCCAGGCTTTGATCAGTTGAGGAGAATTGATTTAAAATTCCCTTCAGAATTTTAATGGATTGATACATATTGCGTTGTTATGCCTGGCTCTGGAATTTAAAATATTACTGGATCTAACTTCCCTATTAAATGTGATACTGATTGTACTTCAGAAGTATGCACTAAAACTCTTACCATAACTAATTTCAATCCTGTTATGGTTTCTGATGATATTATAGTTTTGGTTGGTGCTATGAATCCCATAAATGCAGGATGAACATCATATTTTTAGTATTATGCATATGCTGATGAAGCAGATACTTCTTAGATAATAGAAACAGATAATACTTAATTAAGAGTAGACATTACTAGCATTTAATATCCTTATGAATTCTGGGTTGATTGGCCTACAGAAGATTTGTATGACCGTGCTATAACTAATGGTGATATTGGAGAAATATGAATTAGATTAACTTTGAGAGAGGAGGTACCAAGTGCTACTGGTGTTATAGAAATTGATTTCCCTGATTCTTTCGATATTGCAGAAGGAGGAACACCTAGATGCATTTTAAGTCATTAGAATATAGCTCAGGGAAATCATCCAACATATTACTAACGTTTTCGTTTCACTGAGATACCAGTTTGCGAATTATTACTTGGAACTCTAACAATTTACATGCCAAGGGATCTACTAAGAGAGTTTTATTAAATTGATGCTGGAATATGTTTGCTTTTGATTCTGACTACGAAAGAAGCGACAGTGACAAATGGATATAAAGCACCTGATATTCCTGGTTGGTATGAATTTGAAATTAGAACATATGATGGAGCAGATCACTTAGAAACAGCCTTTACTAAGATAGAAGTTACTGGGTCTTTCCTTAGCCCTCTGACTTATACTGCTTCTATAAATACCTTAGATACTTCAGCTGAAACTATTATGCATGTATAATTCGAGCCAAGCTTTGATATACCTTATGGATTTTATTATGAAGACGGAGGAGTTTAAGGAATCTAAGGATATATCGTAGTTGAATTTGAAACCTTTTAGGGTTATGATCCTTAATTAGCATCTGGATATCTTCAGTATGGTACTTTCCATTGCAAGGCAATTTAAGGATTCGTTGGAACATATGACAATCAAATAAGATGCAAAGTTAGCTAAATAGGAACAGCTCATATTCCACCTACTTATACTTATCGAGATCCTTTTGTAGTAACTATTTCAGAGTTTGACTTAATCACAGCTGGAACTCTTTTAGAATTCCATTTCCCAATTGTCAAGAATCCGGTTGTAAACTCATATGTTCCAACAATTAGAGTTGGTATTAAGACAGTTGATTACACAGGACTTACTATTTGACTCAATAAATTGACCTCTCTAACTTTAGGATAAGTTACTGCGAATACTCCTGGAACAAACTATGCAAAGCCAGCACCCACTTTTTCAGCATTGGCAACGCTTTGTAACATCGAATTAGACTTTTTACCAACCTTAAGCATGATTTCAGGAGATAGTATTGTTTTTAAATTTACCTATGAATTCGATAATCTATAAGAAGGAGTTTAAATAACTGTAATAGGACTAGCGGCTAGCTCGATATATGGTAGTGGAGCAACTGGAATTTTCGATCTAGTTAACGTAGAAGTTTATGCTAGTGCAAGGCTTGTAGTTGGATATATTCCTACAGGAAAAACAATTTGGGCAACTGATACAAACATCAAATTATAGATTAAAAACCTTATGTCTATGTCATTTTCTTCAACAACTTGGTACATTGAATATTATGGAGTTAGATCTAACAAAATCAATTATATTTTTAGAACAAGTGTAGGAGCAACTCCTGTAAGCGCATTCACAGGGTCTTTTATCAGATTGACAAGCTATTCTGCTGATGACGTTGCAGTACATGCAACCTTTACCACTTAAACTACAAGCTTTTTCAGTAAAACGGGAAAGTTCATTTAGTATATGGACAATTCTTGGCCTTTGCTAACCAATTCAAATCCATTGCCAAGTTGCACAATGAAGAGAAAGGGATATGTTGACTAAATATACGGAACTTGCACTGTTTATAGCAATTATGTAGAAATCACTTAAATTTAAGAAGACATTCCTTCTCTTTATTAAGTAGAAATTCACATATATGGCGTTAGACTAACTTCTACTATTGGTGCAACGAATGCAGGGCCTACTAGTTTTAGAATAGAAGCTAAAGATTCTGGAGGATCATAGATAATGTATGGTGAATATCCAAGTATAGATATTATTGACGCAAAGCCTTTAGGTAAAGTTTATTTGAGAATTACTCCTGACTTTTATAACTGCCAATTTACTACGGCTTATGTTTTCTAAATCAGTTCTAATCACGATCTTCATGGATACGGCTAGATTCAATTAAAATTCCCAAATGAATTTATTGGAAATATGCCTGCCTAGATTTAATGTTCTATGTGGGAGTCAGTAATTTATTACAATCCTTGTACTTATAATTCAGCAACAAATATCGTAACTCTGTTCGTTAACAATGATGTATAGCAGCACTAAAAGATATGGCTAAGAATCTTAGACATTAAAAATCCGAATGGCATTGCAACTAATAAAGGAATTACCACTTCCGTTTTTCATGCAGAGGCATTTTATGATGGAAAGCTTCTTGATATGTCAGATGACGATGATCCTAATAATAAAGTTTAACTTATAGCAGCTCCTGGCAAATTTACTTTCGCTTCGATTGACAATGATCCTACGAACTCAGCAGAAAGGAGTACTTACACCTTTACATTCAAACTAACTGAAAGAGATTTGAATACTAATGAAACGGATAAATTCTACATTGCTGTTAAATTCCCTTCAGTATATAGCAGTGATATAACACCAATTTATGCATATGATCCTATCTGCAGGCTTGAAAGCGAACTAATTACTTGTATTCACGGTAAAGAAAGAGAAATATGGGTAGAATGTGAGAACACTAATCTTACTAAAGGAATCACTTATACGGTTAATGCTTATAACGTAATTAATCCAATTAAAGGAACTCACTGTTGCTTATTTTTGTTTATATTAGATTCTTCAGGGTAAAATTTATTATATCTAAGTGATACTAGCTTAACAGCTACTGTAATTGACCCTCCAGTATTACTGAATATGAGTTCAATCTAGGTTTAAGATGCTTATATGAACTGGCCTGGAACTAACTATATCTTAAAATTCTAGACTGAAGTGAAAGATATTCCATTAGATAGTACTTTCATAATAGAATGGCCGTAGTAGTATAAAAATATTTTTGGAAAGAACTAATTTAGATGTAAATTTATAAATGCCACGTATTAAGTAACAACTCTAGACGAATGCTTAGTTAATCAGTACTATAATGTAGAAATGGCTATAGGAAAAACTAAAAATGCTACGTCAGCGCTTTCTCTCTAACTTTTTACTCTTTAGATGTACAACATTCCTACATCCTAAGACGAAGGTGAGACTTATAATTTCATCGTCAAAATTTATTCAAATAAGCAGATTATCGCCAGAAGCTATGGAATGCTTACTTATCCTAGAACTCTTTTCTTCTCAGCTTATGGAGAAAATATATATGTATCTACTGGATTTAGCGGTGATGTTCAATAAGGAATTTTTTCAGAAGGAGTAGTAATGGATCTTGGAGCTTCTTCTGCTCATTTAGTAAATATTACATATGAACCATTTGAAGGAATTGTTTTGCCAGAATACATGATCTTTTAATATGATTGGAAGTCTTCTAACTAATTTTCTATTGGTGTTCCTTACGATTTAGAACCAGGAGAATATAGAATAGTCTGGAGGAAGTATGAAGAAATAGAAAAAGATGAATTTTCACCCATTTAAGCTACCATTTTTGCAGTAGTTCCATAAATCCCTGATAGTGTAGCAATAACTGTTGAAGATTTGCCTCCAGTTCCTTTGGGAGGAATTTCAGTTAAGCTTTGGGTTAAGCTAGAATACCCTTCATATAGCGAATTAACTCTTACTCCATATTTGTCAGCCAGTAACTTAGAATATGTTTAAAATATTAAATTCGTTCCTGAAAAGCTCATATTCCAATAAGGTGAAACCAAGAAATTCTTCTAAATTAATGTTACAGGAATTTCAGCTTCAGGCAACTTGAAATTTTAGAAAGAAGGAGACTCTGCCATTAGCTACTATCTTCATGGAAAACCTGTTGTAACTACTAAAGAAAAGGATACTATTCCTCCATAGTTAAGATAGATGGATGTTGATTTCAAGTAAAGACAGTATGCTAGGATAAGAGTACAATCCAGTGAAGTCGTCACTGTCTACTATATGTATTCTTTAGAAGGAACAACTTAACCGACTTGGGAACAAATATATAGTTAAACTGCTGTTGATGCAGATGTTGATTAAGTATTTGGATGGAATCATACCGAATCACGAACTCATGTTATCAACTTCGAAATTTACAACTTAAATGCAGGCACTAATTATATTATATACGCTATTGTTGAAGATATGGCAGGAAATAAAGATCCTAACGTTTATGGTTTAGATTTTTCGACGATGGATAAATACAGGCCAGCAAAATTTAGAGTTTACACAAATAAAGTAGTTGCAGTATCAGATGTAAAAACAGCTCTTAGCAAAACAATGGCTGTTCCAGAGAAATATCTAGTTAATCTAGAAATTGATTATACGAGAGGATCAACTTTACATGTAGAGAGACTTCTTTTCAGAGATAATGAATTATTCTATATGTTTGCTTTATATTTTCCAGATGACTTGGACGTTAATCCTCCTATGTACTATGTAGAGCAAATGAGCATGAGTAAATTAAAAGAATACCTGCCTTAGCTAAATGAAAAGAAGGATGTATATAGTACTGCTACTGAATTTACTTTACCATTACCTGAATTCTTGGAAACTCCTTCTATAATTGAAGTTGGAATTTATTATATTGTTGTTTAAGCTTAATTAAGAACTGATGGTCATATTTATGGTATAGCACTTGAATCTGATAAAGCTCCTTTATCCTAGTAAATAGTAGAAGGATATGATTACGAAAATAAGTAAGTAGAATAAGGAAGATTCTTAAATGATTCTTCTTATTTCCAAGAAATTATTACTATGAACTTCACTAACTTAAAGAGTAACACAACATACCATGTCTGGCTATCAGGTTCGAACATGAATCCTGGCTCAGCTAATATAATGCCTGATTATTCTGTTGCACATTTGATTTAGAAAACAGAACCAAGTCAAGGTAAGTTATTTTATATTTTTAGAGGATGTAATTGATGCAACAGTCAAGATAATAATAGTCAGTAGGGGAGAATTAATAATGATGAACTTGTGGTTCTTGATTCTAATTCTGCTGAATATTGAATGAGCTAATGATTAAACTATTTCTTTTCATAATTGATTAATTTCATTTCTTAAGCATCCACTACCTCTTCATATCCTATATCTAGCTATCAATATATTTCTTTCACTAGCTAGATAATAATAATGCATACACTTAATTAGACTAGTTACCAAATGTCTGATATCTATTATATCCTTATTTATGCAAGCTTCAATCAAATGAAATCTACTTTATTCATCTTAAGTATTTGACATATATCTAAAAACTCTTTTCTCTAGCAAAAAGCTTTGTTTTCAAAAAGAGCACAAAGTTTGATTGCTCACATCATAACCCGCTTCTTAATTAAATTATACAAAGCATAAGCAACAAATTTTAGATAGAAGCTTATTAATAAGAAAGAGTATACTAAACAGTTAAGCAAGTGCCCCTTAATAAAATAAGCATAGCTTTAAATAATAAAACTAAAATACAAGGAAAGTTATAATCAAGGAATTAAGAACTTAAACTAATTAAATAAGCACAAACATCGTTAAGCTTTGCATATCCAATTAAGAGCTTCTAACTAAGAAATTGTATTTGATGATATGAATTATAATTTAATTAACTAGTCTAAATCAGATATGCAAGTAGATAGTAAAGCAAGCATAATAAGCAGTAAACTTATGCATATGATAGATATCTCTATAAAATTTAAAGTAGATAATAAGTTATTAGTTAAGTTGATGCTTTAATAAAAGTTATAGCAAAGTTATAATTAATTCGCTTACTAATTAGCCTTTTTCAATTAATCCTACTTTAATTAAAGATAGTAGGGTAAAGACTATGAATAAGTATAAGGTCTCTTAGTAAATAGCTTTAACTTCTATGTAGAATAATTAGAATTAATTCAAGTTAGCTACTAGAATTAAAATATAAAGTTTTCAATCCTAAACTTTTAGAAGTAATAAAAGTTGGAAATACTAAAAAGAAGCTAATTCTTTTAACTTAGGAAAAGATTCTGGTAATTGAAAGTTAGTAGGACAAAGACATTTGAATATCATAGGTCTTGTGAGAAAAATGATCTTTATAAGCTTAAAGTATTATAATTTGGATAATTATTGCCTTTCTTAAATACAACAATTAGCAATGCAGCTAAATTCTCCTTCTTGTTAGAAAGCAATGGATTTTTTTCTAAAAAGAGAAAGAAAATTTTGATTAATGAAAACAAAATACTAAAAGTGACTGAGATAATTTTAATTCTAGAAGAATAAGATAAACATTCTTTTTCATTAAATAAGTTGCTAAGCAATATATTAAAGAAAGCAAACATCAAATTCTAAATTTTTAATTATTGCAACTAGTTCTTTACATTTTAATTTAATAGCTATAATTCTGTCTCTAGATAAGACTAATTTCTATTTATTTGTATAAGAGAAATATTCGTTAATTGAGTAGAAGATCTATAATAAGAGATTTTAATATAATCTATAGGGATTTAGTTGATAGATTAGACTTAGATAGTAGAAAAGGATGTATTTACTTAAGAAATAAAATTATAAAGATCTCATAAAGAAATAAATCACCCGGTAAGCTTGTAAACCTTCTTTGCGTAGGAACTATCAAGCGCTCTATTAGCCAAGTCTATTTAATATGCAAAGTTCTTAAAGCTGTTAAAATCGCATTACATAAAGTGCACGTTATCTTTCAAATTAAGTTTCAGAATTATTTTAGGCTTTATACTAGTTTACGCTGCTCGAGTTGCTAGTTAGAGATCTAGTCTCCATTCTAGAGACTAAAAGTTGGCTTTGCCTTCTACGTTAGTTTTGTCTTCCTAGATAAGAATATCTCTAAGTACATAAATGTTCGTTCTTAATTGCTACCAAATTATTTGCTAGGACTCTTCATGTATCTTAGCTTTATCCAATTACTTTTTAAAAGCTTTGGGCGCAGGATCTTCTTTAGCAAATTCAGTAAACATGTAAGACAAGCTATTTAGTTAACTATCAAAAGCACCATAATCTGCTTCAATTTCCTCCGAAAATCTTTCTACTTCCTCATCATCAATTTTCTAGAAGAGTTTTTTAATAGACATTTCGCATATTTCTTCGAATTTGTCAGGGTAATTATCAGCCAGAAATTTAACATGCTAAGCGACTTGTTCTTAAATCATTTTTAAAGTAAATTTAATATTCTTTTTACTTTAATTCTAAGCCTCTAATCACTAAGACTCAACCCTCTATTTACCTAAGCTAATTAAATTAAATATTAAAATCCCTTTAGCTTTTATAATGCACTCCTTTTGTATGCTTTTATAGTGCTTTAGTATATAGTTATATTATTTAAGATTATTAGCTAATAGATCAACTATATGAATATCCCCATTATGCTTTAAGTGGTTACATCCTCCTCGTCTATTTGCTCTCAGTTTGTCTCTAAATAAAAGTGATTTTAACTAATAACGTTCCTAAAATTTAGAGTCTATATAATGACTGAGTAATTAGATACTCAGTATATTTAAATAAATAATAATTTACCTTAAAGATTCTTTAGTCAATTTAAAGATACAAACATTAAGATAGCCTTTACTCATATAATATGAAGATTATTCATGTCCAAGCATTCCTTCTAAAGTGCTTCTTTAATAATAGAAAAATAATCATCCTTAATGTAGCTCTTCATCTCAACTAGCTTCTAATGTTTTTCTATAAAATATAGCAGTTTACTAGATAGAGCTACTGCCTTAAAATTAGATGATAATAGTCTATTATCCTCATACTAATTTATTTAAACTAGAGTCTTTTTATTGTATACAGCTAATAATTTAAATTATAATAGCTTTAAATTTATAAATCACTTAGTTTAGAACCAGAACTATTAGTACCTTATTAATTCAGACTTATATCACCATTCTTTAAACCAATAGATACTAAAAAGAAAAGTATCTTCTAATTCAATATTGTGAGAGTACTTGAGAGCATGGAAGCAACTTTATATATACATGCAACTTCTATTCTAAACATCATCAACTTTGAACCTATTAAATACCTATGGACAATACTTTTCCTTATAACTAATTTTGCAAGATTACGAAAAGAGTAGCATTACTAAAAATATAAGGCATAATTTAAGGATAATCAGCAATAGTAAAAATTACATTTTAGACTCTAAATCTTAATCCTTTCTGTGTCTAAATATTCTAAACATACTAAAAACTATCTTTAAATTTAAGTAGCAAGTATATTACAAACTAATGTATATAATTTCTAGAGTTTAAGGGACTAAGTGCTAACATACAGCATATAAAGAAAGGCTAGGTAATAATGATTGAAGTATAAGATCTTACATTAACTATTAAAGTACCTAAATCTGGTTATACTAATTTCTACCTTTAAAATATAATAAAGTAATAAATAAAAGCCAATAATAATAAGAAGAAGCTAGATAAGCAGCAAAGTATTAATGAAGTACTAAGGTAAAGGATATCAAGTAATTTAAATTAATTATAAGGATTTACATTTCCTATAGATTTGAATGCCCAAATTTAAAAGGATAACGAACTAAGATTTTTAAATTTGAAAATTTGTAGTAGTAATGTTGTTCTAAAGTCAGAGCACTAAATATACTCTAATAAGTGGAAGGCCTAATTTGAGAAATTAATAGCACTCTTCTAAGATTAAATAAGAAGAAAATTCCTTTAGTTTACTAGAGGTTAGTAATCAGAAGTAAGAGGAGCTGTCAATCTCTAGTAAAAAATTACAGTTATCATAGTGTTCAGAAGGTAATCGATAGAAAGATTAGAAGTTACCTTATAAAAAGGAGTAGGATAGTGTAGAATATAATCATTAGATGGAAGTTAAGTGTATGAGTTTGATCCCAGGTGGAGGTTTTGTATAATATTTTGCAAGCTAATTAGCTTAATGCTGGAAGAGCCCTATTCAAGTAAAATCTCTTCTGGATAAAACTTGTACTTCTTCTGCATAAGATTAGAAATAAAATAAAAAATAGAGAATTAAGAATTTATACTGCTAGTAGACAAGCACCAAAGAAACTAATAAATAGCAAACTTTATTATAGCAAAACATATCTTAAATATACTAAAAAGAGATTAGTAGGTAACTTTATTCAAAACAGTAAGCAGATTTAAATCCTTTAAAAATACCTAATTTAGGATAAGCTTCATTACTACTGTCATAGAGTTAAAAAAACAATTAGCAAAAAGCTAAAGAGGAATTAGAACTTAAAGCTACTCCATAAAAGCCTAGCATTTCACCCAGTAGATCTTAGAACTCGCATTTAAAAGTATAAAATGAGATAAGCCAACAAAGTTTTCAATAATAAAATCAAATAAAAGAGAATAGCTTCATTGACATTAAAGACATACTGACAGATAAAAATTACAAATCATCAGATTCTTTATGCTTAAAAGTAATTTCTAAAGAATAGATTAATTTGGAAAGTTAAATCCATCATACTAAAACCTTAAATAGCTCTTAAGAAAATAGCTTATAACTAGATTATAATACTAATGCAAGCAAATAGAATGAGTTACAAAGTTAAAAGATGAAGGTAGTACGCTCTAACTATTAAAAAATTTTGAAAAATTAATAAATACAACAAGATCAAGAAAAGAACTCTTTGAATGATTCTAATTCTGAAAAGAAAGGAAATGCATTATAAAGTCCAAGACAGAAAGAATTTAATTCCTAACAATAGTCTACGTTGCTTTCTACTGCTTAGTAGAGCATATCTCCTTAACGAGTTTAGTAAGAAACATCAAAGAATACGTAATAGATGACTCCAAGCTTAGCAAATAAGCTTTCTCCTAATAAATTCTAGTAATTACCTTCCAATCAGACATCAATTAATTTGGATAGTAGTTAAAAGTTTGTCTAAAACTCCTTCTAAACTCAAAACTCATAAAGTTTAGGTTTAAGTATTATAACTGATCAAACTAAGCTCTAAAATGAAACTCAAGTTATAAATCCTTTCTTGCAGTAAATTTCTGATAAAAACATGTAAGCAGAGAATAAAAAGCCTTTTCAATTTGGACAGAATCAAGAAAAATCTTTAGATATATAAAAGATTTCACCTTTTAGTCAAGATATGAAAAGCCAAATCTTTTCTATATTCAGTCTTCAAAACTAAATAAATTCCTCTAGCCCAGAAACCTAATCAAGCTTCTCAAGTTTTCATAATAGAAATAAATCTAGAAGTGAGATAGATTATTTCTCAGGAGATTCAAATAAAGCAAGCTCAAATAGTTTTCTGTAAGATAAAGACTTTAAGACTTCTTCAAGTAGCACAAAGAGTAGGATTATCACTATAATAGAGATAACCAGAATGCATAGAGCAAATAGTCAATATGAATATAAAGAACAATTTAATGTATTGCGTCTTTATATTAAAACTCTTTATATCTATATTTTATAAAATAAGTCTACTTTAAATACAAACACTTGCTCTATTAGGACTTTATTGGTGTATAATATCATATAAATATATATAAAGTCTGTCTAAATTATTGAAGCTTATTATATTTAAATAATATAAGCAATAATAACTGAAATTAATTTACTCTAATTATTAGTTAGTATGCATATGAAAGTTTGGAAGCTTCATATGATAGTAAACTAAGTTTAATAAGGATTTGAATAACAAAATAATAATAGTAAATCATTGCATTTAAGGACTTAAATATTGTTAAAGCAATAAATTGTGTAAATTTCTTCAAACTCATCTTAAGTATCTAAATAATAACATTTAAGATACGAAATATTACAAGAAGACACAACTTTTGTTCTTAATAATCTCCACTCCATAAGAAAGATTTCAGTTACAAGTTATCAAAGTATTCGATAAAGAAGAAAGAATAAAATAAAAAGAGAACTAAAAATAAATCAAAATTCAACTTATGATAGTGATTTAAACCTAGAAAGTTTAATGTAAAGAATAATACACGTAAAATTGTTTTTTTTCTGTTTTATTTCAGCTCTTTTAAAACTTTTGCATTTTTATAGAAGGGTGTTTTGCATATTTTTAATGAAATGCTTCTTAATGCATAGATATTGACAATATTCTCTTCGTTTATCTATATTTTCAGGTTTCATAATTCTTTAACTAGTTAATGATAAATATTCTTTTAAGTGCTTTTCAAGATCGACTGCTCCAATTCTCAATAATTGGTAGAGTAGCAACTCTCTATTTAGAAAGGATTTTTTTCTCAATAGATAAAGGACGAGATACTTAAGCATTTTGCCTATTTTTGCTAAAATGTCTTACTTTTTATTGCTGTTACTTCAAATCGGAAGTTAAGATTTTCATTTTTCTTACCTCTTCTGAAGGTATACCATATTTTTCTACTTTATGGCTTAATTATGCTAATTCTTAGTATTCAAAATGTAAATTATCAAGTCCAATAATTAGTTTCATAAATGATATACCCTTAATTAGCTCAATACCTAACCTTAACTTTGAAGGAATGTTTATAGTACTAAAATCAGAATTTGATTCTTCTGTTGTCTGCAAAAATTCAATTAAGGACGAAAATTTTTTCCAGAAAATTCCAAACTAAATGATCACTTTAATTTTCCGTATCAGCGTTATTCTCATAGTTCTATATTATAATCATAGGTTTTTAATTTTCCTTTCTAAGCATTTCCAACTCTCGATTCTTTTGCTCATTTTTTTCTATTAATTGTTGATTTTAGCTTAGGAGATTTCTCATTTACAGTACTAGTTTTTATATATCTTCTTCCTAATTGCTTCCTTATACTTACTTCAACTCTATTTATAAAGTTTATTTTCCTTTTATAGTAACTTTTCATTTTATTTTATCAATTTATCAATATATAACTGCTAATTTGTAATTTGCTGCATGAATTACTCATTAATCAGTTGCATATCCTCTAGTTAATCGTTTAAAAGCTTATACTTTTCTTTCTCAATTACCAGCTCATTTGCCAACTTTCCTATAGCTTTTTTATATTTCGCTTTTTTAGTCTTTTAACTCTAAATTTATTCCTTTAGATTTATATTCTACTACTACATTTTTAGAACATCAGCATAACTCTCATTAATACAGAATCCATCACTTCCTTATGATTGCAATTATTTTTATAATACAGCGCATTATTTTTAAAGGTAGGTAAGTTCAGAATTATTCTAAGAATCATCTAATGAAGTTTCTGGTATCCATCTAGCCTAATCTCTCAAGATATTACCATACATAAATTAATCTAAAGCCTGTTTAATTTTTAAACATCTAAATTAATAAAAATAAAATAGATTTAGTCTCTTGTCCTACATATATAGAGAAACCCATAGTAAGTTTTAGCATTTTCAAAAAGATTCTAATTTAATTTTTATTATTAATAAGCAGAATACTGATAAAATATCTCTATTTGGCAATCTATTAGTCTATAGCATTTTAATTGTATGAGTTTATGTATTGATATATGTTAATTTTATATTATATATCATTTTTTTATATATAAAAAATGGAAAATTTATTGCAAAAAGTCTCTTCTAAACAGGATATATTCTAATTAAAGTACGATTAGAAAAGTATATTTTAAGAACTCAAAATTATGCAATAGGAAAATTTTAAACTTTCAAGAAACGTATAAGAGCTTGAAGGAAAAATCCCATGACTGATGTCTAACACATAAGAATAAAAGCCAAAAATAAGTACTCAGCAAAGATCTGATTCGAATAATTAGAAACAAAATTCAACAATTCACAAAGCTGATCGAAAGTATATTCCTTAAAATATTAAAATTAATGACTGGATGGATGTAGAACATAAAGATCAACCAGTAAAAATTTTATTATTTAAGAGAAAAAATGGTGATATTGCAGGATATTTGGACATACGATAAGATACTGCTGATATTTCAAACGAAAGCTATAGAAAGGAAGTTTAAAATTATGCAAATATTTTAGTAATTTATATTGCACTTTAGAAGGACTATTTTACAGGGAAAAAATGTACAAAGGGGATAAATATTGATGGAATTTGCTCGTGTTCAGCAAAGAAGATATTAGATTATAATTGAACACGACTGAACCAAAATTCCTTTAATTAAAAAGGGTTAACGTAGTACATCACGGTTCATATAAAAGAAAATGATCCTGAAGAAGATTGGAAATGGAAAATTAAAAAAAACTAGTAAGCTTTACAGTGATGAATCTGATTGAATGGCGGAATAATTGCAATTCATCATTTTTATTATAATTATATTTTTCTATGTAAATTTTAATATATTACTTCTTTTTATTTTTTGATTAAATCATCTGTTTAGATAAAAGCATTTTTGTTTAAATATACCCATAACAAGTCCAAGTTTATACATCTACATATTTTTTTAATAAAATTAGGATTTTTAATTACTAAATAATTATTATTTTATACCTAGTTTAATTTCATACCTATAATATTTTAGATTTCTAATATTTTTACTTTATCTTATTATTCTTTAGTCAATTTCATTTTTATTTTTTAAAGATTTAATTCTAAATATTCAGTTGTAGAAATTTAATTTCAGTTATTATCTTTAATTAGAAATTTTTGAAATAAATAAAGATCTATACTCATACATTTTTATTGGTTTAGCTAGCTTGCATTTAGAAAGTTACATTTTTCCATTTAAGTAAAACTTTTAATTTTTTTATTTTTCTCATTTTGAAACTTCGCTTCATTTTTAAGTTAAAATCAAAGCTAAATTAACCCTGTTTCATTTTAAATTAACCAACTAATTAAAACTCCCTAATCTATTAACTTAATTTTAAGTAATTTCACAGCTATATAAATTTGCTCTATCTTTAATTCGTTGAAGGATTTAGTAATTGAGGTAAAAGAAATTTGAAGATTATTCAAAAAATAAGAATTAACATTATTGAAGCTTTTCTATATATTATTATAGACCACATTTTATTGATTAACGATTATTTAAGCTTTTTTATATTTCTGTTTATATATTTATATAACTTTGAAATATGCTATGCATGATTCATAGCTACATGTCGAGGTTTAATTATTAAATCCTATTTGTTTGAATACTAATTAACTTTGCTTTTAAAGGATAATTCTTATCTATAACCTTTATATGCTTCATTTAAGTTCTATTAATTCTTAAATTATCAACTTTTCATTAGACTAATTAATAGTTATTTCATTTAGTTAATATATCTAAATTAAACAGTTTATATTTACTAGTTTGATTTAATTCTAAAGAGGCCATCAGTTTATCATTATGTGAACTTTCAGAATTAATAATATTGCTTTGCTTTTAACTATTTTCATTGCATGAAATTTAAGAAAATAAGTGCATGTCATCTTTCAAAAATTGATTCGAACACTCTCATATTAATCAGTTGACTAGCAGTTTTAGTGATAATGCCTTTAAGTATAAGAAAACTGATACAATCTTGCTTTTAATGAATAAATAAAGCTTTAATATTTAGCTCAGTTCTTGAAATATCCAAATTAGTGAATATAGAAAAATAAAAGTGAGAGATTTGTTAATGTAGGTTATTAACTACTAGTTAGCTTAATAATTTATATATAAGATATAATGCATATAGGATCTAATTCCCTAATTAAGAAGTAAAAATATAAATAAAAACCAAATACTTAAATATAAGTATTCACTCATGGCTCAAGATATTACTTCCCTCTCTAATACAGTTTTGCTTCTATAGCTGACTAAGGAAGAGTATGATACGCATTTATAGCAACATAATCTTTAATTAGCTAATCTAAATTTAAATACTTAGACATTAGAACTTTCATTTATTTTGCACTGCTAAAGTTTAAGTATAACTACGAAAGCTAAAATGCCTTTGAGTAAGAGCTTAACCTAAAACAGAAATAAAAAGAGAATGATATATAAAAATAAATAGTAAACTATATGCAAAAATAAGATTTAATCCTTAATAATACAACTAAGGTAAACAGGGTAAAAAAATATTATTAAAAATTAGTATCCCATTGCTAAGATCCAGATTAACTAAATTTCTTCATTATACCTAAATATAGTCAAATATTATAAAAATTTAAGTTGACATAAAATGAATTGCTAGTACTATTATAGAACAATAAATAAACTCCTTAATTATAATAAAAGAAGGTAAACTTAGGTCTGCTAATGTTTCTATTTTCTACTCACACTTTATTTCCAAATCTCTCCAGGAGCAGCAAAGTAGTTTTTTTCCTAATTTATTTTTTATGTAAGGAAGTTAATAATCAGCTTTATATTAAGCGATAAGCTAAATCTAAGCAATATATAGTTAATAGCTTATTCATGCTATACATAACTTTTCTTTTATAATATATAAATATAATAATTCCTTAAAATTGACTATATCACATCTTCTTTTAAGCTTCTCCAAACTAAAAGTTTAAATTAAATCTACAGTATAAAGATATTATTAAGCCTCAATAATAGATGAAGTATAATTTAGTGACATTAAACAAAGTTAAATTCTAGGTTTAATTAGCAGTTTAAGCAAAGAGTAAGAATTACGTAGTACATGCTTAAAGATATTTAGAAAGACATAAGTTATTAGCCTTTGCTTAATTAATGTAATTAGAGTTTAACTATTTAAATAATATTTAAGAGCTTCATTTTCAATTTTTTATAATTCTAAAGCAATATGTCATAAGATTAAGAACAGTTGACATAAAAAGAAAGGACTGATTAAATTATTAGTATCACAAATCAGTAACCTGAGGAATAAGCAATTATAGGCCACTCTGATTAATAGCAAGGAAAACAAATCTAAGTCTAAATTCAATAAGAGATATTGCAAAATTAATAAGAGTAATAACCTCCTTAATCTTCTTAAAAAGAAGAAAGCTAAAAAGCTATTTAAACTTAACCTGATTAGAATCAGACTAAAAAGGAAGAATTAAAAGAACATTAAATATAAATAAAGAGCTCATGATAAAGAAGAGAATATGGTAATAATAAAGTAAGTGATTATAGAAATTATTAAGATTAATCTGAAAATTGCTGCAAAATAATTTTGATAGCAATGGTTAGCGTTTTTTTCTTTGACATTATACTTAATACTGCTCTGATGGGTGCAGCTATTGAAGGACTTGTAAAAGGTACTGAATGTTGAAGATGGAATGATGAAGATATAACAAAAGAAAATGTTGAAGATAGAACACATTAGTGATATCTTGCGTTTGTAATATCTAGCGGATTAGATTTTTTTCTAATTTTAATTTTCATCATTAGTCTAATTTTGGATTATTACTAGCAAATAGATGGTAATAATTTTACAAAAATGATAAAGATAGTGCCAGTTATAATTTTAATGTAAGCTTTTATCATATAGGTTTTCTGGTTCTTGGCTGATTTGGGGAAGCAAATTGAGATTTGGAAAGGATAACTTTGAATGTAAGGAAGAGTATGTTTCAGATTTATTTTAGGCTATCTTAGTTGCAAATTGGTCGTCTGGAATATTTTGGATAATTCTCCTCGGATGTCTAATTGGTTTTTATATAAAGTTTGAAAAGAGAATGTGAAAGCTATTAAAATAAACTGAAATACTCTTTTATTTTAGCTTTAAAACTAATTAGTTTAAATATTATTAAAATGCTAAGAAATAATCAGTTTTTTTAAATAGACTTTTTTAATTAATGGAAAGTCTTTAATATAGTTATGATAATTAAAGCTTTCTATAATAAATAAAAGATGCAAAAAAGAAAGAAACCAAACTATTAAATTTAGGAAAATAATTATGCTTTTTAGATCTAAACTTATACAATAATAAATTAGATATTAGATAGAAAAGAGTCTTCATTTATTTAATAAAGAAATGTTTATAATTCAAAAATTCGAAAGGCATTACTGTTTATTAAAATAAAGGTTAGTAGGAGAAGAATAGTTAGAGCTATTATAGAGTAATCTATTACTTTTAAATATTCTAAATGTAATAAATGAGATTTAGGCTTAACTTAGGTATAAAAACTAATCTATAAAAATGGGAATGGCTTCAGAAAGGACTTCTATGCCACCCCATAAGAGTAGGAGAGGAAATATGAAGCGTCATCCCTTTCATCCACGTTGCTTTTTAAAAAATAATTTTCTTAATAAACTTAAAACTAACTTTTCATAAATCAAAAAAAAGAGAAGAAAATTCCCTTACCAAATTGAGATTCCAACATCAGAGAAGAGCTTAGGAAATAGGTTAAGAACGTAATGCACCAAGAATTCGCAGAATTAACCACTGAAAAAATAATTGGCTAAGAGCAGCTAATAAAGTTTTTAACCTCCAGAAGAGGTGAAAAGGCTAAAGAAGACAAAATAAAGATAGAATGGATTTTATACAAGCAAGAAAACTTTATTCAAAACTATATACAAAGAAAGAGATTAAAATATTTATGAAGCATTTCATAAGATCAAAATAACCAATCTTAAAACTAGCAATAGAAGCAGACAGATATTGGAAATAAAATAGAGAAAATGGAAGAAAGCTAACAAAAATTGCAACTTCAAATGGAGATAAGAGAGCATAAAAGTTACCCAATGTGATTGAAGAAAAAATTATCAGAAAGCCTTAAGAAAATAGAGGTAGATAAAGATTAGAATAAAATATTTCTGTTGCAGAAGCTCATGGCATTTATATCGGAAATGTTAGAAATTCCAGGAAAAACTGAACCATTAGATTTAAGAAAAACGAAGAAAAATTCAAGAAGAAGCAAGATAAAGCGAAACGTATTTCATTCCGAGTGGAGAAATTTATAAAATAAAGGAAGATACGATAAAACAGGAATGGAGAGGAAGAACAACCTGGAAAAACCTGATTTCCCAATCTTGCTAAAATTGGAGATCTCAAACATTTTTATTTAACAGCAAGAAGTATGAACTGCTGTTTCGGAAGGAGTTGAAATATCTCATAATGAAACCCCAAATTTATATATATTATATTATTTTGATATAAAATTAAGTTGTTTAGCATGAAGCAATTATTTATAAAATATAATAAATTCAAAAGTATATATTTATTAGCAGTATTACAATAAATTAGTTTCAGCTCTACTTTTAACTAGTCTAATTTAATACGATATTATCATTCTTAGCTTGTTTAACTTAAGTATTTTGGAAATAGAATTAAATAAGATATTTAGCTTCTGTTTAAAGTAAGCATAATTTCATTAATTGAGATCTCTCTGATATTCTCTTTTAACCTTAAGAGATAAAAATTGGAAATGTAAAAATAAAGCATTTCTTTGTCAATTAAATAGGAGGAAGTTTAGCAAGTTTCTTTTAATTGATTGTTAAACAAAATGAAGGTAATATTATTAACTATTAAGCATATTTATGATTATCATAACTATTCTTTTCATTAACTTAATAAATTTAAAAAATTCTATCATTAACTCTTTAGAATCTTTTACATTCTATCAAATCTAAAAGTTTAAAGTACATCTACAATCTAAAAATGTTTTTAAATCTCAAAATTGCAAGCAGTATAGTTAAGAAGTTAACTAAAGTCAAATCTTAAATTTAACTAGGAAATATATTTAAGACTTAAAAATTAAAAATATAAAATCTTAATCAATTTACTAGCTAATAATCTTTAGCTACATAATATCACATATTAATAACTTGCTAACTAGAGATACTTACATAAGAGAATTCATTTATGATATCAAAGCAACATTGGAAATATTAAAATGAGAATATTTTGAAAGAATTAAAACAATAAAAGTCTAGAATGTCTAGTTTAAGGTATTTATTAAATTTGGTATTAAGATATAAACTTCTATTGTTTCTTTTTACAAAAATAAAATTATTCATGCAAAACTTGCAAACAACTCTAGTTTGCTACTAAAAATCTAAGGAATCTTACTAACTAAAAAATTATCTCAAATTTAAAGTTCTAAGTGTAAGCAATTTTCCTTATCTTAGTAAAAGTAATCTAAATCTAGTTAGAATTAACACTTAAAAAAGGTTAGATAGGTGCAACTTAGAACTTTAGGCGAAGTTTTTTTTGGTCAAAAAGCTTAACTTTTAAGAAATATTGCTTAGATATTAAATTCGTTATATTTGATGCTGTAGACTTAGAAAAATAAATCCATTTGCTTTCTAATCAGTTACTTAAACAGTTTGATAGTTTATTAAGAAAAAACAAATTTATAACTAATTATAATTTTAGAATTCGTTAAAAATGCTTAGATAGCTTTTATAGATCAAAATATTAGTAAAGCATTTAAAGTTAACAAAAAAACTTAATAATCAATCTATTGAAATAATTAATTAAAGTATTGTCATACTATATCATTTTATAATTGTAGCTTTTAGATTTATTTAGGGTATTTTAAATGTGTATGATAATCTATGTAATTTAGGAGAAATTTCTTATATTCAGTTAATTTTAAATCTAAGAAACATGGCTTATCTATACCCCCATCATTATCGTTATATTACAGATTACTTGTCTTTTATCGATTCTTATATTGTTTAATTTCACTATATCTATGCTACCTTAAGTTCTTATGGAATGTATCTAAGCAAGGATAAGTTATATATCAATAATAAGAGTAATTAGAGCAAATAAACTAGCACTTAAATAATCAATTTTTAAACCAATACTATAAAGCTTAATATCTATTGGTATCTTCATTTGAGACTAATAAAAACTAATGAAAGTTTACTATTAAACTCTATTTTGAATTTACTAAATTGATAGTAAGGGTAATTTTAAAAGATATTAGCAAGTATAGTTGAAAGAGCTTTCATATTTAAATGAGGCTAGTAAGGATTAAAAGGTATAACTACTAAGCTATTTAAAATTATTCTTTTAAATCCTTATTTTTAAATATGGCTTATATAAGTTAAAATCTCAGATTCTTAAAATAAGAGACGCCAGCTTTCATAGTAGAATAACCCAAAACAAGATAAAAGTTCGAATCAAGTATAAAAAAATCTAAAAATGAATTAATAAATTGAACCTGACGAAGTTTAGGCATAATCAGTCGCAATATCTATTGATCAGCAGAAATAAAATAAAATTTAGGAATAAAATGAAAAAATGTAAAAATATATTAAATATAAAGAAAAATTGAAAAAAGCTAAATCTCGTCTAATTAAAATACTCAAAGCAACAATATCTTCTTTATCTGTTATATTTTTACTTCAGACTGCAATGATGTTAGCAGCAATTATTGCACGTACATAAGGTACTTAATGTGTGAGATGAAATGATGGTGATAAAAAAATTAAAGATATTGAAAATGAAGTTGGAGTGTGGTTTATCATTTACATAATATTTAGTGGAACTAATCAAATACTTTTCGCTGTAATGGTTCTTATAATCATTTTTGAAAGTTCCCTTTGATATTCGGATAAGTTTTGTTTCTTTTATCAAATCTTTACCTGTTTAACTTCTTTGTAATCTTTTAATCTTTAGATTTCTCTTTGCTTGGATGATTTATGGAAGTGATTTAAGATGAAATCATGATCATTTTAAATGTAAAGAAGATAATGTTTCTGATACTTTTTATGGAATCCTAATAATCTATTGGGTGTCAATTGTGCTATCATTTATTTTTTGTTTCATTATGATTTCAGTGGCCGGAGCAAACGGCATAATAACCTTATGTCTAAAATTAAGAAAGTCTTCTAATTAACTCTTTTAATAATTTTATCTAAAAATCTCACTTAAAACTCTACTAAAACTATAATTAATTAAATATTTACTAATTATCTAAGTAAGCTTTTCAATTAAGATTGATTACACTTATAAAATTCTACAACTCCTATTTTAAGAGCTAATCTACTGAGGAGGAATTAATAATAGTATTAACTGAACATTATAGTTAACGAAACTCTATTATGGGAATAATTATCTATTTATACCTAATATAATTTGATTGAATGCTCTTTGCATAAAAGCTATTTTTGTAACAAGTAAATTAAATTTATTTTTAAACTAGAGTTTTAATATCTATATCTACAAGGATTTGATATTATTTTAATTTTATGATAAACTTACGCCAAATCAGTTGCTTAATATATTTAAGTTTATAGACATAGAATTTTTAAGAATCTTAGAGATATAACAAAGATAATCTTAACTAAACTTGATAGCAAGTATATACTTAATAGTATAAATTATTAGTAGCGTGATAACTAAAATTGACTTCTATATTAAATATATTAAACTAATAATTAATATCTATTACTATTATCATTTCCTTTCTTTGTTTATTATGAAGATGCTAAGATTTAAGTTTTAACTATAAAATACTTTAAGTTCTAAATTTTAAATCATTATATATTTTACTCTTATAGCTTTCAACTAATTTTATGAAGAATATCGTTTGAAAGATATTTAAAAGAATATTAAAAGCCATTAATGAAGCAACATCAGAAGGATTTTTTAATAAGATTGATATTAAAAGAAAGTTTTAAAATAGAAGAAGTATTATGAGGATGGAACATTTAGAGAAAATAGTTTGATAAATAAATTATAAATTATTTTAACTCTGCTTGCAAGTTAAGCTTATAAACTATTAAAATGACAAACTTTATTTATTTTATAAGTTCAATGAAGAAATACTTAATAATTAAAATCTGCTGTATATTAAGGTTATTTTCGTTTAATATAAAAAATTATGAAAATAAATTTGAAGATTATAATTTAAAGTGGTTGATACCTTTGATTCTATCTCTTTGCGTAAAAATAGTAAGAATTTATTTCTTACCATGAAGAAGCATTATATTATATATCAATCGAGATAATAAATAAATAATAAAAAATTTGATTATAGAGTGCGTAGCACCACGTAGGTGCTCAACTCTTTTCATACTTCAATATATACCCGTTTCTTCAAGTAAGCCTTCAGGTAATAGAAGCTCTTCTCTTATTAATTACATATCTTCATCATTTTCCTCTACATTATCTCTTGTTCTTCTATCTTCTATCTATCAACACTTTTTAGATCTTTATTGCAAGCTTAATTAATTTTTTTCTTACATATCTTACTAATTTTTGTTTCTAATTATTTTTTTTAAAATCAAACTTTTATAAATTAAAAAACTATCATTTTCCTCTATAGTATTTTCCTGTTACTTTTTCATTCAATTTTATTTTCTATTTATCCTTTTTCTTTTTTTCTAGTATATCTTTGATGTATTCTTTTATTATCAAGTAAGCTTTAGCTCTTTTTTACTCTTCTAAGATTCTAATTAATTTCTAGAATTTTACCATACCTCATTATATCAAATAGTTCCATTCCTTTTCTCTCTACTCCTATTGATCTTAGATTTTAAATGCATATTTATCTTTCTTCTTTGTATTCTGAACATTCTTTTATGATATACTTTTCATTTTCTCTTTCATCGTTGCAGAAAATGCATTGACTTGTCACAATTAGATGCCTTTCTTTTAAGTAATCCTAGCTTCCATTACATCTTGTTCTTATTCTAAATATTTAGGATTTTTCTTCTTTTTTATTTTTATTCTATCTCATATAGTTGGACGATCCTACTACATATTCATCAAATGATGTCTTTCTATACTGTAATGCTGTTATCATTTACTCCATTCTTTCTCTATATTCTACGTATACTCTATATTCCTAAATTGCTCGATTATCGCTTTTCTTCCCTTTTTAATTATTATTATCATCATCTATAAATATATCTTTGACTTAAATTTTTAATTCTAATTTTACTACAGTCCAATATTATTCAAATATAATGTTCTCATCTTTACTTAGATCGAACATTATCCATCTACTGTTTTCCTTAGTTATTTATTAATCTGCCTTTAATCTTAACGTTTTCTGTCATAGGTAATGTTTAAATTTCATAAACTGCAGGGCATGTTTTAATGTCTTATTTTGCACTTAAAAAGGAGCTCCTATAATCATTCGTAAAGATCTTCTCTATATTATTTTAATTTTTCCATCGTTTATTTTCCTACAAATTATTCGCAACATGGAATTACTTCTGTCCCATAACTGAAAACTGAGCTTACAAAAATTTTTATCATATTCCTGCGTTATATGATGTTAATCCCTTATTCATTACTATTTTTCCCAGTATTCATGTTTATATATTTTATGCTGCTTCTAGCCTATTCTCCATATATTTTTCAAAAATGATGTTCTCTTTTATTATATGACCTAGGAACTAAAAGGTCGCTACTCTTTCGATCCTTAAATTTCCCGCCTCGATAGTATTTCCAATATTTTCTCAGTTACTTTTTCTTGCTACTTTTCATATCCTTCATTTTGTTTTATCAGCAATTTCCAATTTATATTTTTCTGCCTATGAGGCTAAATTTTTAATTACTTTCTCTAATTATTCCCATTCACTTATTAAGATTAGATCATCTGCATACGCAAAACATCCTGCATATATTTCTTATATTTATCTATCTTCATTTTTATAATCTATTGCAATTCCTAGCTTTTAATTTTCCAAGTTATGTAGAAGTCTTACTATTATCAAGTAAATGGTCTCGGCGAGTTATGCTTTCTCAAGTTTAGCCCTTTATTTGTCGCAAATGATTTTGCTATTTAATCATTGAATTTCAGTTTAATTTCATCTTTGCAATATAAGTTTGCTAGAATTTTAAATATCTATTCTGGTACTTTAGATCGTTTAGGATTTATCATATATCTTTCCTTTCAGGCGAGTCATAAACTTTCTTTATATCAACATATATCACAAGAGCGTCTTTTTTATTCCACAATGATCATTTCTATACTGTTCTTATATTGAAAATTTATAGTGCGCATGATTTACCTTTTTTGAATCCATAATAGTATTCGCTTTCATCATTATGTAGATATTTTTACATTTGCTAGAAAATTCATGTTTCTACAATTTTTAAAATATAATTCAATAAAGAGATCATCAGAATCATCTATCCTTCTTTTTTTATTTTAATATTATGTATTATTATTTCATCTCCTAAGGTATTACTGCCATTTTCTTAACGAGGATAGATATCTCGACCTTCTTGATTTAGTGGAAGGTAACCACTGTTGATTCTCAGTCTATCCAGCAAATATTTTTCTCTTATAAATTCCTTTTGATTTAATTCAAAGTTTGTTAATTTAAGCTCATGTTCTGTTTTATTCTTTTTCGTTCAGTTTTTTCAAGTTATGCATTTCCTTAATAAATGAAATCTTGATTTGCAATATCAACATTGATAAGTTCTTATCTAGATTAATTTTTTATAAATATCTTGTTTTCTATCTTTTCTAACTTTTTATTATATTCTGACCTTAATTTTCTTATTATGAGATTTCTTCTTTTTTTCTTTAAGTTAGGGTTTTTTCTAATTCCATTATTCGATTATCGGGTAAGTTTGATTTAGATTATTTTCATAATTATTCTTCTGTTATTAATTGATTTTATGAGTTATTTTCTTAAAATTGTTAATTCATTATCCTGAAAATCAATATTACTCATAAGTTCTCTTATTTATATGCTTTGATAATATTTGATTTCTTCTTATCAGGAAAGTATTTTTTCATTTTTTCGACTTAATTTTAAATTTTTTAATATGGGTCATTTTTTTATTCTTCTACTTATTACATTCCAATCATCACTTTACATTTGGAAGAAGAACTAGATTCTGATGTATTAATCTACTTTTATTTTCTTTAGCCACCTTTCTTTTGGCTTTTTTATTTTAGTTTCCAGAAAGGCAAATCGACTATTCCGTTTTTACCGCGCAATTTTCCATTTTTTTATAAGGGTACTCATTATGATTATTTTTCTATTAAGTAAGCTTTTTAGTTTCTTCCTCATCACTGTCAAGTTTCCTTTATTTGCAATGTCCATAAATAGGTAGAGTTAGTTTCTTTTTCTTTTTTTTCTTAATTAAATGTATTTTGTCTTGCTCTTTGGTATTCTCTATATTTCTCGTTTATTGATTTCATTTATTTCTTCGTTGTTCTTTACTCTTTATTTTAATTATTTGCTGCATTTTCTGCAAATTTTATTACACTACTTTGTTGATTTTAGTATTTAGATATCTTAAAGCTTTATGTTTTAACCGTTTCATATACCATTTAAATTCCTTCTTATATTTTTCTTTCATCATTTATAAGTCTATGTACCATTAAGTCTATTAATTTTTTTCTTCTTATCATTCCCATGTACAAGCTTTCAAATTGCTATTTATTTCATTTTTCTTTAATAATAGATAATTTATTTTTGCTATCTTTTATGGTTTTCTAAATTATTTTCCGATCGTTACCTATATAATCTCATGTCTATGATACCTTAATGTATGAGTATTAAAAATTACTTTTTATCATCTTTTCCCTTATTATCTCTTCAATTAAAAAGTAATCGATTTTATATTCATTGTTTTAGTGAGCAAAAGTACCTATTTCAGTTTGGTCTAGGCAAATCAAAATATTCTATTTCAATGAACTGTAGCATTCTCTTTCCAACTGAATTTGTTTTCTTTGGTAATCATTTTCTATGTGCATATTTCAATCTCCTATGTCATTACATCAAGTTTTCTATTTCTTATATTTTAAATTAATTCACTAAATTGTAGATTAGTTCATATTACTCGTTGTCATTTGCAACAGGTGCATATACATTTATTACTGCCAGTTTTTTCATTACATCAATGAACATCACTCTCGCTCCTCCAAAAAGCGTCATTTAGTTCACTTCATTCTATATTTCTCTAATCTTATTACATATATCGTTTCTAATATAAAATGCTACTCCTTTCCTTTTTTAATCCTACATTTATTAAGATTTTTATATCCTGCTATATTATACATATCTTTTTATTTTTTAACCTAAATCTCTTATATTGTCATTATGTAAATACTTTTTTTAGTCATTAATTTGGATTGTGTCTCTGCTACACTTCTAACTCCCCTAACATTTGCTATTGCTATTTTTATGACTTATTTCTTATTCTTCTTTTTCTTTTTCACCCATCCTCTCTGCTTCCTCTTTACCACTTTCTTCTTTTTATTCATCTTACTTCTCCACCTTTCTTTCTTCTTATTTATCATTCTCTGCTTTCACATTCTTTTCATTATTAGTTCTTTCCCCTTTTTTATTTTTTCAACTTATTATCTATCTTTTCTTTTTTCTTGCCTATCCTGTTCTTCTTCTTTTGCCTTTTCCTTTTAATTGCTTTTAGGTAATTGTTCATTTTTGTTTTTAGGTTTCTTAGCATAGTAAATTTTAATTAATATTTGTTTCAGTTTGTTTCTTACTTCTCACTTATATATTTCATTTTATTCTTTTTCTCCTTGAACTTGTTCTATTTCTTTTTTCTTTTTTTGCTTAATTTACACTTTTCCTTACATACTCCATTATACTATTTTGTTTGTTCTTATTTCTTCTACTAGTGTTTAGCATTTTTACCATCACTTATTCTAACCATTTCTCTGATTTGTTTTATATTATATCTTATTATATAGTTGATTGCTTTCTATTTTGTTTAATTCTTTGAGCATTTCTCTGTCCCTCTACCTTGCATATATCCAATTCCATTTGATGAAAAATATTTCTTATTTATTCTTTTAGCATAAAAACTTTTAATATTTAATTGTTTAGTTGCTTCAATTATTTTTCTATTCTCATCGTTTTATTTCCTTCTCTTTTTCCCTTGCTTCCTCTATGATCATTAATACTCCTTCTTCTATTATCCTCTTATTGCTTTATTTGCTTTTAATTCTGGTTTGCTTATTGTTAATTTAACTTCTCCTTCAAGCATCTCTATCTCCCTTATATGTATTTTTTTCATTTTTGCTGCTTCCACTCTTCTGCCTTGACGATCTGTGTGCCCTTTCAATTTACATAGGCAGCAAAAATAATTTACTGGGTGTTGTATTCTCATTTTGCTTCCATTTAGGTTTATTATTTCTGGTATTCTCTTTGCTTCATCTATATCCTTTAAATATAGGTACACTTCACGGCTAGCGCTAGCATTGTAAATGTTTTTGGGTATATAAATTAAATCTCTCCTCTAGGTTTTTCATATTACCTCCTTATTTCCATTACTTCCTTCATGTTTGCATATTTTTATATTATTAATATACTAGGTAGTTATAAACGTCAAAGTATTCTAATTAATTTCTTTCTTATTTAGAAATTTTAATGCCTTAGAATACTTATTCCCTGAATTGCACGAATTGCTAGTATCTTTCTTTATTGCCGAAGATCTAATATACTAGTCCGTTTTATTAAACAATAAATTTGGTAACTGCTTGTCCGTAATCGCTCCATATTTGATTCCTAAACACTCTATCACTTCTTAGCCTATAGACTTTTTCTCTACTAAATCAGCATTTTCCAGATACTGATTAAAATAAACTGCGACCATCATATCTAATAGATCATCATAGTCATTTTTGTAGACTATTACCATTTATTCTTCTGTGATGTTTGCTGAATAAGTTGTTCATTCTTTTATTAAATTATTGCTTAGGTTGTGTATTTTTTTTACCATTTCATTCCTTTCTTATTTTATACTCCTCCTTTTAATGAAGTCTTCCAATCATATTTTGATATTTTTTCCCCGTTAAATTATTATTTCATGTTCGTTCGATCAGTGAATTTGGTTCTTTTTAGTCTGAGTGCTTGCATTATGAGTCAGGTTTCCGTTCGTAATAAAGAAGGTTGAACTTATTAAAGTGAAAATTTGGTAGAAGAAAATGCTTCAGATATTCTCTCCTACTCTGAGGAGATGATATAAAAACCCTTCTTGGAGGTAACCATTTTTTAATATATGATATAATAATAACTGTATCATTTATCATAAAAAAGAGGCTAATGCTTATATCACTGTCCTCAAAGCTATTGCTGCAGGCATTATTATAGAGAATAAAAAAGTAAAGATTGATATGCTAATAGAGTAGGAATATTTGCTTAACTACATAACAATAAAAATATATATAAAACTTTCAATACTTTGACTTTTCAAGAAAAGATGGAAAGCAAGCAATAGAAAATTGAGGTAAAGAAATCCATGAAGCTTGCACAAAACAAATATAATGTCCGATAAGAGAACTTCCCGACCCTGACTCTCCTCCATCGGCAAAGGAAAATATCTTGAAGGGAAAACTAGCGTGCTTGTTCTTACTACTTGTTATTAAAATATCTTCTCTTTATTCCTTAGATTTTTTGCTTCTCTTGATATGATTTTGAAAAATGAGGGATTGGAATCTCGTATGTTATAAGAGTATTAACTATGATATAATTAAGCTCAATTAATCCTTTTATCATAGGAATTAATTACTACTTGTTATTAAGTCTTTAGTATAAACCTTATTAAAATATAAAGCTTTAGATACTATAGAATATCGTAGTAAGAAAAATAGAAATTTGAGGATTTATCAAAGCAACAAGTAAAAGTATTCTCATTACCTAAATTCATCATCTATCAACTACTTCCATTATTCCTCAGGTATACTTTACTGTATCAATACTATTTTACACATATTAAATACATTTGAGATGAGTTTACTTCGATTAGTATTACTTTTTGTAATTTCATTTTAGCAACTAAAGCTTTCCCATAAAAATAATTCTTCAATATTTATGAGAATCCTTTTTTAAAGACACTAGTAATATCTATTTTTTTAATTCTAACATCACTGATTATTGGAGTATTATATAAATCTTCTTATATTTAAGAAAAATCACTCTACAAAGAGAAGTTTTCAGATGAATCTCAGCTGAAAATAGTGAAAAAACTCATATTTTACCAAGAGTTAAACTCAGACTAAGCATAGCTCAGAACAAAAAAACGCTTATTATGCTTATTTTTCGGAATGTCAAGTAAACTTCCTTAATTTTAGATTCTAGAACTGATTTGGTACTTTTCAATTTCAGATAAACTTAATTAGGCCAAATTATGTTAGTATTCACTTTAAAAAGGCTAATTAATCTTCTTAAAATTTCTATAAGGAAGAGCTATGACTAGATTTCTAAAAATGCTAATTTTATCATTAGATAAATTTTGGGTTTTTTCATAAAAATTAATATCTAAATATATCGATAGTCTTAAAAGCCAGTTTTTAGTTTCTATCTTTTCTTATTAAGTGTTTCAAGTTCTTATTTCTCATTTAACTAAATTAACTAATTAATTATAAATCTAACTTCACTAAATCGTTTAGTCGTAAGCTATTGCTTCTTAAATCAGGCAAATTAAATTATATGAAACAATTTCTTTAAATTTAAGCTACTAGAATTTTGTATTCACTGCTTATTTTAGTTTGTTTAGCTTCTAATCAATAGCGATCTAATTTTTCTATTAGGTAAATAATGAAGAAAATATTGTTACTTAATTTAATTGGGCGGACTCCTAGTAATTCCAACATAGTGTTTGCCATTCTATCTGCTGTGTGCTGTAAATCATATTATCTAGCTCACTTGCTCATTTAAATTAACTAACAAGATAATTTTCCTATTTTACAAATTAGTACTAAGAAATAACTCCAGAAGGAAGAATGCTAAATATCTCATTCGCTTAGCGGTTTGAACCTTTTTCTATATGAAGAATAATCAAAAGATTATGAATTGTTTTCAAATGAATCACAAAATTTTGACTTTCAGCTTAAAGTCTGAATTTGTTTTATACCTTAGGTTAAATGAAAGCATATAATAGAATTTCTAGACTTTGTGATAAATCAAAGCTTAAATTATCCTTCAAAACATTAATTCTTAATTGCAATCTTATATACTTTGCCTGCTACAATTCTCAACCATCCCTTTGCTCTAATGTATCTCAGACGAGCTTATTCTAATCAAATGATTAATTCCATTACATTAATTCTTATCATTTCCAACTTATTTAATCACACCAACTTACTATCCGTTTTTTAAAGCCTCTTTTGTATAGTAATATAGCTCTCTAATGTATTAAAATCTCAATTAGCAGACATGGTAATAGCTTAATCTCCTTTTATTAAGATTAGAAATGAAAGCTAAAAATGTAGACTTTTAAATAGAAGTTCTGCTAAATTTAAGCCTTATGTTTATCATTATAAATGTTATAATAATAGAGCTATTTGAAATCAAAACTAATGATTAAAGAGATAAATAAATTTAGTATTAAAATAGTTCATAATAAACAACCTACAAATGAAGCTTTCATTTACAGCATTCATTTTCTTCTTAATCTAATTTAAAGATTTTCTTTCAGTACTAAGTTTAACTCCTTTAGGCTTTCTTTCCATTTCAATGCCTTTCGCTACGATGTTTTGAAATAGGTTGTCAATACCGAAACTATTTTTAGCGCTAGTTTTAGAGTATATTGCTCCTAATTGCTTAGCATAATTATTTGCTTCTTGCAACTTTACTTTTTCTCTCTTTATTAGATCTTCTTTATTCCCCACAATAGCAATAACACAATCTTCTGGGCCTTTATCTTTAATCCCTTACACTCATTATTTAAGTCATAGGAAAGAGAAGGGATTGGTTATATCATAGATCAAAATAGTAGCAGCAGCATCTTTGTAGTACATTTAAATGAGACTTTTATATTTCTCTTAACCTGCTGTGTCTCATATAAGAAACTTGAATTATTAATTATTATATGTAGCAAACTTGGAGAGAAATGCTGCACCAATCGTAGGATCAGAATGCGCATTAAAAGTGTCAGTAACATATCTAAGAACTATTGATGATTTGCCTACAGTCGTATCTCCAAGTACTACAACTTTTAATTCTTTTGGCTCCATTTTTAGATAATTAATAGAAAACAATTTCATTAAAATCTTTATTCATATCTTTACGAGCAATTCTACCACTAATTGCTAGTTCGTTCTCTTCTCTTCCATTACTTAGCCTAATTTATGCAGATTTATTAGATTATTACTAAAAGCTTAACGCTGTTTTGTTATATATCCGAAGATCTTCCAGCAGAGCCTGATATTCTTTTTGAGTATATTACTGAAAAAGACTTAATACAATAAATAAATTACAAGTATAAATACGACTGCACATAAATTAATGATATCATACAGTTTACATGTAAGTTAAGGATAGTTAGTTTAAAATAGCCAGCAGCAAAAAAATATCTTGAAGCCAGTTAATTTAATATAAAAGTTAGGAATTAGTAATGTTTAGATAGACTAGAATATTGAAATTTAAAGGAAATAATTTATCTAAAAGATAAACAGATTTGTTTCTCTATATCTCAGTACTAAATATGCTCTATATTATAAATCATGTATTCTTCTATTTCTTTTCCTATTTTCTATCCTATTACAGTCCCTATTCCACATCCTACCATAAAAGTCGCTGGACCACCTAAAACTCCGACTACCGCTCCAATGGTTCCAAATCCGAAACTAAGAGAAAGAGTTCAGGTTTTATTAGCCTTTCTTATATCTTGAATAATTTGATCCTACTTCTAGCAAGCATTTTCAAAATTATACGATTTTTAATCTAGTTAAGCTTGCTATTCTTAAAGCTAGCTTTGCATTTCCTAAAGTCGATATAATTCAAATTCGAGTTGCTTCAATTATTTCTCTTCTTCAGTTTCTGAATCAGAGTCATATACAGATTCTTCAAGCTTCTACTCATACTGCTAAAACTATGATTCATTATATTACTCAAGTTTCTAAATTTCAATATCAAGATTCTAGAAATTTCTATGTAGTCTTTTGTGAATTTATTTGAGATCGTTGTTGTTAATTAGGTCCTGTATCTGTTTTTTAGTTTCTTTCCTAATCTTACATAAACTCTAAATAGCAGTTAGGGTTTCATAAGGATCGCTACTCTGAACAATCATTTGCTATATCTTATCTCTTTTCTTATTCATCTAAATCAAGTTGCTCTATATCTGTTAAATTTCCTCCGCCATTTGATGCTAATATTTTAGATATTCTTACAGATTTAAAAATCAAAATTTGAGCTTTGAAAGTTAAAGTTTAAATTTCTGGATCACTTATAAACGCCAAATTAAGGAAAGTTTATTAGCCGCGTGTTTGAGTAAATTAATTAATAATTTAAAGTAGTAGTGGCAGATTAGGTAAGCTAAAAAGTATTTGTGCAGTTTAAGGCAAAGGGATGGGAAAGTGATTACAATCCTAAATATAACGATGGTTAACCTCATAGCTGCACTTTCTGGAACTTAGCTCATAAGAAGCTAGTGGATTTGCACTTGTAATTAGAAATGGAGCTGGCTTTGATAACATTCACTTGGATACTGCCAATTAGAAAGGTATTATGGTATGTAACTGCCCAGAAAAAAATTCAGTAGCAGTTGTTGAATTGGCTTTTGGTCTTATGCTTTTTGGAGACGGAAAATTAAGCGCTAGCATTAATGCCGTAAAAACTGGAGAAGCTGTTCAAACTGAAATAGTACCAAAGGGATTAGAAGGAAGAGTTTTAGGTATAATTGGGTTAGGAGCTATTGGATAAGCAATTAGTAAGAGAGCTCAAGTTTTTGGAGCTAAAGTAATTGCTTATGACAAGTATTTACCAAAACATATTTTCGGAGAATGCGGAGTAGAAGAAAAGTAAACTATTGATGAAATAATTACTGAAGCTGATTTCGTTACTTTACATGTAAACTATACCAATGAAACTAAAGACATGGTAAATGCTGCATTCTTAGCAAAAATGAAGAAGGATGCTCTTCTTATGAACACTGCTAGAGGACGAAAATGCCTTAAAAGCACATTTAGACTAAAATCCAGTATTTGCTTACGTAACTGATGTTCCAACTGGCTAACCAGCAATAAAAGAGGAAGACTGGCAATGGCATTTAGATAAGCATCCTCAAGTTTTCACTACTCATCACATTGGAGCTTCAACCAATTAATCTGAAGAATATATTGGAAAGGAAGCAATTAGAATTATGGATGTTTTCCTTAAAGAGGGAAAACCCCTGCAAGAAACATCATAAACAAGCCTATGGTTCTTTCAGTCACAGCTAAAGTGGCTGTAAGTTATGATTCAAACACTCTAGATTTCTTATTCCAAGCTCCAACTTTCCTTCACGGAGTCGCTGCAAAAATACTGAAAGTAGAAAAATCCATAGCAGGAAACGCAGTAGTAGCAACATTATACTTATCAGCAGACGCTGCTAAATTCGAAGAAATAACACAAGGAATGAGAGCTTTGTAGGGAATTTTCGGAGTACTATCAGCAAAGTTTGAGTGAGTAAAGACTTCTTAGAATATTTATTTTAAATGTTTAATTAGTAGGTTTTTAATATTATTAGTAGAAGCAAAAAACATTCATAGTAATCATTAAGATTAAATGCTTATTCCATTTTCTACTTGCCTTCAATAATTTACAGGGCAGTTAAATAAAACTTTCATAAGTATAGAACTTCAAGCATTTTATTAAATTACCTACTAAATTAAATTTTTGCCATGAGCTTTTCAAAAGAAAATAGAAAAATTGTATAATGTAGCAGTATTTTGATAAATTACTTATTTAAATTTTTAGTTAATTAAGTATAGTAATCAATTATAATGAATATTCCAAGTTCTTTTTATGAGAGAAGAATCGGAATAGTAAAATTGCATTTAAAAGAGCAAAAACTTATTGTCTAGTATCCTTAAATTTAATCCTCAGAACACTTATCTTTCAAATAGCTCATTTAATATTTCAATGTAGCTTTATTCTTTAGTTTGCATAATATCTTTACAAGAATTATATAAAAACTATTTTAAGAATTGTTAAATAAGTATAAACATGACTAAGCTAATTCATGCATACATATAAATAATCATAAAGTATAGGTAACTAATAAATGCATAGCATATGCTAGAAGTTTCAGAGCATTCGTAATATATAAATATTGATAGAAGATTTATCTAATCAGAAAAGGATGAGTCTATTATATAGTATCTAAGAAATACTTTTCTTATTCTATTGCCTTTCCATTCTTCCGCTTATTTCACTTTTCTTTCAAAGATTAATTTTTAACCTTTCCTTGGCTTTTTCTGAAATTAGCCTGCTTATTCCTTCGAAAATATATCTATCAGTTAATAAGCTTGAAGTTCTTAACTTATAATATGCAATTTTCTATTTTTGCTAAAATTAACTAAAGAAGAGCTGAGAAAAAGCAAAAAGATTGAATAATCTGCTCCCATTCTTTACTCCTTACCTTATAAAAAGCTATTAAAGTGATTTCTTGATCATATTAGCATGCTTGAGCTATTTCTACAAGTTTTATACTTCCACTATACTCAAAATATGATAAATTCTAATGATCCCTTTAAAACTCAAACTTTTATTTGCAATTATATAAATAGGAGCTATTCATAATACTCTCCAAAACTATCAAATAGGTAAAAAACTGAAAGGAAGACAAAATAAGAACTAAGGATCAATAATATCTAAAATATATTAGATTCTTTTATGTTTAATAACTATAGAAGCTTAAACAATTTTCTTAATTTATATATTAAGCTTTCAAAGCATCTAATTTAACATACTTTAATATGAATTTTTATATAAATAATGCTAAAGAGGTTAAGGAGTAATGGCTGTTAGTAGAGCTAATAAACTTGAGCCAATAAGTTTAGATTCAGATGTTTATGAGTGGAAGGAATTAAAATATTACATAAACATGAAGAATCTTGATAGAAGAGATAGTATAAATATAGGAAGATAACTTAAAGTTAGTTCCATTTTTTGATGAAATTTAATAATGATTTAAATAATAAATTAACGTAATAGATACTATTATCATTAATAAAATGAAAAGTGTTAGGTGGTTACTTTTAAGCTTGTTAATTGCGATGAGTAATTCAGGTCAAGTAAAACCAAACGCTGGAGATCCTATAGTTCTTCTCAGAACTAACTAGGATTAATATTCTCGCTATACTTTCTACTTATGGGTTGATACAAGTATTAAGAAAGATGCTTCTGTTGCTATTGCATTCCCACCATAGTGAACTGATGTATTTTTGGGAATTACAACATGTGTTGGAAACAAAATAGAAGCAAAGGAAAAAAATCAAGTTACTTGCACAGTTTCAAACAATGTAGTTACTTGATATCTGGGCAGCTTTGATGCAGGAAGAATGGTTCTTGAGATAGAAAACATAAAAAATTGTGCAACCACAGGAGGAACAAGTATGTTTAAAGTTAGGACTTACAAAGGAAATATTGTTGTGGATTAGAATGAAAATTTCTATAGTATAGGACTTTCAAAAACTCCTGATGGTTTTTCTTCCATATCCTTATCATTATAAGGTTCAAACTGAGCTTCGTACTCTCCGATGTACTTAGTCACTTTCATAGTACATTCTTATATACCTAACTGATCATGAATTCGTGTTTATTTTCCGAGCGGTTATACTATAGGAGCTGGCGCTTATTGCATGTTTGAGCAAGGAGATACGAAAGTGGACTGTCACTAATTTGAAAAAGGTAGTACAGTGCTTGAAGTGCTTGATATTCCCTTTGGATTATCAACTCTAGTTTCTTACAAATTAAAAATCTACGGAGTGGTTAATCCTCCTGTAACAGGCACGACAGGAACTTTTAGAGTTGAGCTTTTGAAATAAGGAACTTATAACATTCTCGAAATGAAGGACGGTTTACCAGGAATTACTATATTACCTGGTACTATTTCAGGCGTAAAAGTTACAGGCTCTCCTTTAAATACTAACTTAGAAATTACTTATACTATCGACTTTCTACCACTGAATAATATACCAGCAGGAGGAAGAATTGATGTAAAATTCCCAATAGAGTTTAACAATATCGATGATACAACTTGCAAAATAATAAGAGGATTAGAAGGCAGTGTCTCATGTACAAAATCGGGACTGACTGTTATAATGACTTAATTCAATGATTTTACAGCTTAGTATATATCTTTTACTATAAAGGCTACAAACCCTTCAGTAGCAGGAACCACTAGTTACTTCGAAATATAAACTTACTCTGATAACGGAATTACTTTAATTGATAGAAATTTATAAGCAGCTACTGTAACTATTTCCTAGCTTTAAACTCCTGATTTTGTTGAAAGTGACATGTTTATAGAAAAAGTGGATAGACCAGCTGGATAATACGGTCCTTTGAACTTCTTTGCTCATTTTCGTAATCCACCTGGTGCTACAACAGGAGGAGTTATAGGATAAATAGTAATTGATTTACCTACTAGCATGGATTACCCTGCTTGTGCTTCAGGATTATATTGCACACTCACTAAACATAGATATCCTGCAAGCTATTGCGTTATAGCACCAAAACCTCCTGCTGTTACTGGTCCTCCTTACAGGATTACGATGCATACACCGACAAATATTAAAATGGAAGCTTGCTCACTCTCCTTATCAATAACAACAATCGGAGATCTAACGACTGGATGCGCTGATTAAGGCTTTAGAATTCCATTGAGCTCAGTAGGAGTTTAAACATATCATATTTTACTCTATGATTCAACAGGATCTTCTGTAATTGAGGAAGCTTGGTACAAAGAGGGAAGTTCAGCAAAAACAATTTCGTCTACTGGCTTTTCCTTTTATTTTGCTCACTTAGATGCTGATAGATGAAATTGACTAAGAATGACTTTCACAACTGGTGTTAGTATTTCTGTTAACGGGTTTTTTGAATTTGAATTTATAACTAAAGATAATGGATTTCCTTTCGATTTGGGCTGGGGACTTGTAAGCTACTAAGAAGTTCCTTTTCCTTGTAGATATACAAACTCATTGGATACTGTAACAAGAACATGCACGCTAAAAGCAGGTACAACAAGTGAGCCAGCATTTGTTAGAATAAAAGGACTTACTGATGATCCTTTTACTGCATCTATACCATCAGGAACTTCAATCACTATCGAAATTCCTAAATTTAAAAATAATAAGTATTAAGGATACGATCACACTATCATTTTTCATACAAAGGATTCTAAAGGAGTTTCCATAGAGCAAAAAGAAATCTATCTTGGAGTAGTAACTTGGCCGCTTTCTAATGCATTAACATTTGGAACTGTAAGATGGTAGACAGGAGTTGTATAAAATTAGCCAAATATTGAAGTTGCTTTTGAAGTATCTAATACTGGTGTAAACGCTGCTACAGAAGCTGTTATCTTTTAATTTCCTTTAGGATTCAAATGGGAGTAATGATTTACTACTGGCGTTAGACATCGTGCAACTATGGGATCTTGCTCAACTGGATTAACTCCTAATGTTGCTACACCTGCAGGAACTTATTCTGTATATCCTTAAGATTAAACTGCTTGGATCTTTTATGAGCCAGCAGGTAATTTAGCTGCTGGTTGGACTGTATGTTTGCTCATTCCTAGTATGTCATTATGGAATTACCCTGCAGGTTTATATTAAAGTGTTGAAGTAACAGTTTATATAGTTAAAAAATCAAGTCCTGGCTCTCCAAATTAAATAATAGCGGAAGGAATCTTTGACTTTGGCGCAACAACTCCAAAAACTCTAACATCTCCTGGAACTGCAGTTATTCAAATATCAAGAGAGTAAACTGGTGATTTAGCTTGAAATGCATGGGAATGGTTTGATGTATATCTTCAAACTTAAAATCTAATAACTAAAGGTGGAACAGTGCAAGTTCTATTTAACAAGGCTTATTTCGTTTAAACTTACTTGTAGTGCTCATTTATTTATACTGTCCCTACTGGCTCTGCTTGCAAATCTAAAGATGGAACATTAAAAGGCATTGACTATTTCAGATATCTGATTACAGATTTCAATGCAGCAAGTTCAGGAACTATTTTCAAATTTAGAGTTTGGGCAAAAACTGGAAACTAACCTGGTACATCACCTTCTGTGCAAGTGCTTGTTTTAACAAATGACGAAGATGATGATGCTGGAAATACAAAAATGATTGATTATCTAAGTGCTGGATTTATAATTGGACCATATGAAACTCCAGCTCTAGGTGTTTGGGATTAAGGATTTCCTGGCCATAAGAGATATTTCTTATGGGATGACAGTACTGATCTAAGAATTGAAAGTGCTGAGCTAAGAAAGGGTTAAAGAGGGCCAATTGTTTTTAAATTCTAAATGCAGTTCGTTGATGGAATACCAGGAACAGATAACATATAATTAGGTATGATTAGATTAATCTTTCCTAAATAATGAAATTCTGGTGGATGGGTGGATGTAGATCTAGATAACGTTCCTGATAGTGCTATGGCCACTAATTCATAGCTTGATTGTAGAATAAATAGATAAATTTCATCATAATGCACATGAACTTCTGCAGCAAATTTGCTTACTGGACATAAATTTGGTCTAGATATTGAGACAGCAGAAAATATTGATATTTTCCCAGGAACTAAGCATCTCGTAGAGATTACAACTATAGGTTCTACTGATACTGATTCTAGAGGAATCTATTGGGAAGGTTTTACATATCCCACTGTAGCAGGAAAGTACGAGTTTATCGTTTAACTTTATTATAGTAATATGACATAAGGATAGCATATTGAATAAGGAATGGGATGAATGGATTTAAGAGATTGAACTTATGCAGGAGGATTTTATTAAGGTTACTTTATGTTAGCTGATATGCAAAGCCTTTAAATAGTAGAAAATAATCCTAACTGTCTTACCTTTTATTTCTAACCTTAAAATAGTTTAGCAATTGATAGTTCATCTATTGGTGGAGCAGATCATGTTGAAGGTTAAATATGATTCGAGTTTGAAACTGATATAGGAGATGGTGGTTGGTCTTACGATTTAGGTTTCTCTATATATACTAAATCTTCTGGAGATTAAATAGATTGCTTACTTAATAGTAATGGTGTTAATAAGCCAGCAGCTAAATGTTATATTTATTTTGCAGATGATACTGGATATCCTGATGTTACAAATCCTGATGCTTAGACAAGAACTTACTATACACCCTTTAGTATAAGAGCTAAAATTTTACTAACAAATTTTGCAGCCGCTGACGTAGCTTAAGGAAGTAAGCTAGAGTTAGTTATTCCAGGAGTTTTTAATCCCAATACTTAACCCTCAGGTAAGTGGGACTTCAATATTCATATTTATTCCCAAAATTTGGATCATACATCTGTTTCTAGTCCAGTTTTTACTCTTATTGATTAAATCACTTTTAATAAAGTTGAAACTTCATTCCTTTACACGCCAAATCCTGGTTCTTTTATTTCAACTGGCGAAGATATTTCAGTTAGTGAATTATAATATTTATCAAACAATGCAATTAATGGAGTTTCAGATATGTTTCTTAACATTCTAAACTTTAATACTTTAACTACAAGCGATTTTATTTTAATTAGAATTCCAAGAGATTTTGGATTTATTGCAGGAAGCACTTCTGCTAACCTGGGTATAGTTCCAAGCCCTGGAGGCCCTAACGTAGTATCAGTAGATATAAATTATGGAGATAGTGCAGAAGAAACAGCATTTACTTAATGTGATTTTTGGGGAAACATTATGCTTTTAGTTTGCAAAGTAGTTGCTTCCTTAAATCCAGTAGATTTTTCCGTTGCTGGGACAAACTGTCCTCATTGAATTAGAATTAGAAATATGCAAAATCCATCATGAGCACATGAAACTGGCTGAACCTTTGATATGTGGTTTGTTTAAAATAGAGAAGTAATAACAAAGTATACAACTTGGTAACTCACACTTGTAACTTTGGATACACCTGTAGCCGCTGCTTAGTACATTTGGAATTATGGAGGATTAGGAAGTTAGTGCACTGAAACATATAGAGCAATTATGAGTTTCCAAAGTTAGAATGTGCCAGTAGGAGGAACAATCGCCTGGCATTTTCCAAGTGGATATACTGGATTGAGTTGTGATGCTTTAAAGGTTGGATCAAAATCAACAATAGGATTAGGATATCTTACATGTGCTATCGTATCAACAACAAAAATACATCTCACTACAAGTGTAGCAATAAGTGTTCCTTTTACTATTGACTTATATATTGAAGCTGTAAATCCTAATTCTGCTGGAGCAGTTGGAAATTTTTGGATACTAACTTATAAAGACAATGATGCAGTCTCTGGATTAGCATTCTAGTAATTAGAAGGCAAACTAAGCATTAATGCAGGATTTACAATAGTAAGTGAAAGTTGCTTAAATTAGGAAGTAGATGAGCAAGTTTTTCATGAGGCTGATTTATTAAGGTATAGTAGCTAAGGATAAATAGTAATTTAAGTTGACTTTTCAGCAAAATTAACTAAAAATGCAGGATATATATAGTTATAGCTCAAGGATAATCAAATATATCCTTAACCTTCTGGTTAAATAAGATGCGTATTTGATTATGCAGGAAGTCCAATTTTAGCTAGCTAATGTACTTATCCAGGAGGCAATATAATTAAAATTTATGCGCCTAAAGATTAAGATTTTCCTCCTTCAGTTCCTGCTACTGGAGTAAAAGTATTAATAACAACTTACTTTGCTACAGGAAGCTTAAATAAATGAATTTATGGCTCTACGATAAGCTAAGAATACTCTTTGGATATTTAAATGAATTATGATGGTGCTGCTGGCTTTGAAGAAGTAAGTCGAGGATATTTTACCATTGAACCTAAAATTTTACCTAATTTGAAGATTTAAGTAGGTCATTGAACACCTAATGAGTTTAATAGCTTCACTTTTACTTTTGATACTCCAACTTTGGTAAATATTCCTAAAGAATCTATGCATGGTGAAATGATAGTTGAATTTCCAACAACTGGAGCAATTTTGTTTGCGAACGATTTGGGTACTGGAGTTGCAGATAATGGAGAAATTTCTTGTGGTTATTTGGATGGAACTTGCTTAACTGAAGAAACTGGTTTAAAATGCTATTTAACTCTAGGAGATTCAGCAACTAACACTCCTGCAAAAGTAACAATAAGAGGTTTAAATGATGTTTCATAATCTCTAACAAACTGTCGATTTGAACTTCCTTAGATTAAAAATCCTCCTATGCCATCTACAGATACAGTTTGGGTGGATTTATATTTTTACGGATTAAAAGTTAGGGATGGTATCTTGGATGTAATTCCAGAGAAAATGTGGTCAAGAAAAATTAAGCATGTATTCCGTGTTAGATAAGATACTACATCTGCTGGAGCTACTCTTTCAAAACCCACTCCTGGAACTTGGATTTTAACAAGTCTCACAAACTGATAATTTGATATTTCTCCTGTAGCTTGGAATGGAGATACTTCAGAATGATTTGTTATTGAATTTCCAAGTGATATTCAAATAACTGAAGGTTCAACAACATGTGCCGCAGCTGGAACATGTCCAAATCCATCTTAGTGTAGAGTTTTTGATTTTAGTAGCGCAAACTTTAAATAATAAATTCATGTATAATTTGGAGCAGCATAAGCAGCAGGAACATGTGTTAATGTGATTAATGTATAAAATCCAAATCCATTAACAGTTGGTGCAACTTCTCTATTTAAGGGATATTGATGGCGAGATGATGATTAAAATACAGGACTAAGTAGCTTTCCAAGAGCTAAGTCTACGCATTCATATACAACAATAACAACTTCGGATTGACTATAGCCAACAGTATCAACTTGTTCAGTAACAACTTTTGCTCCTGCATATTTGAGTGTATACTACGCTGGGTAAACTGCTGAAGTAAAAATATAATTTACTTGTTCCTAAAATATTCCAAATGGTGGATAAGTAATAATTCATATTCCAGCAGAATTAATTTTAAAGAGTTCTTCTTGCTATAGTCTAGATAATAATCAGCTTGATTTCACTTTATGCACAATATCAAGCTAAAATTTGATTTTGACAGGATTTACATCTTATACTGCTGGAAATACAATTGCTGTTTGACTCGAACTTTAATTAGCAAGCAGTGGTGCTTTGTAAATTGATACTTATGGTTCAACTGCTCCAGTCTGGCATATCGATTAACTAACGACAGGACCTAGTATTTCTGTAACTTCTGGTACAATACCATAATTTTTTGATATTCCTACATAATATTTATTTTAAGACGATATTAGGGGTAATCAATATGAAGCATTAACCATCAGATTTGAAACTTCAACTACAATGACTAAAAGCACAAAGATCTACATCTATTTGCCAAATGCCTATGGAAATGTAGCAGATGTAAGTGGATCTTCAGCTTTATAAGATAATTAAGTATGCCTCTTTAAAAGAGAAAGTGATGGTATGATTTATTAAGGCTTTTCTGCTTTACTAGATACAACTACCATTGCCAATACTTATTTTATAACTTGCACAGGGCCATATGATCCTAGTCTAGCATCAGGATGGTATACACTTATCTTTACAACAACTGGAGCTGATAATGGAGCATAAGGAATTTATTATCCTTATGATAAAACGAATTTCCCTCTAGGACTATATCCTCTTACTATTGAAGTTGATTATGATGGAACTGGATTAGGAAGTTCTGATAATACTGGATTCTAATATATGCTAATACTGCCGCCAACTACCATTTAACCCTTAAAAGTTTATTCTCTTGCAAATAATGAAAATGTTGCCAATGTTCTTTACTTAGATATCTATTTTGCCTCAGCTTATACTAGTCCAGAAATTGATATATTCATTTATACAAGAGACTCTCTTGGATAAGTTCTATGAGGAAATGATTTAGGTACTGGAGTTACAGTTAGTTCAAGCGAAATAGTATGCACAGGATCAAGTCTTATAGTTTAAGCTTCAGGAACATCCCCTACTTGTAGACTTTATTTAGGCCATTCAGAAAGAAATCTTCCAGCTAGAATTAGAATTTCAAATCTTGCAAACATAGCAGCAGCTGGAACTGGAACTATATATTTTCCTAAACTTAAAAACACTGTTCTTCCTGGAGCTTCAAATTTACATGTTGATGTTACTGTTATTTTATACAATAATCATTAAATTACAACGGGACGTACTTATTATGATGTTTTTACTATAAATGCCCTTCCAACTGGCTGAAGTCCAGTAGGATCTGGAACAGCACCGGCACCAACAACTACTAACTACTAACCTACTTAAACTGGATTAACTTATACAGTAACACTCAAATGCATTGATGCTGCTACGCCATTCGATTCTACAAGTTGGTATATTCTTCAATTTCCAAGTGCTTGGATATTAACAGGTAGTGAAACTTGTGAATATCCTTTAGGAACATCTCTTACACCCTGTATAGTTCATATTGCAGCTAATTAAATATAAATTAGACCTCCAGCTGGACCTATTGATCCTGTTGTTTTTATTATGAATGTAAATAATCCAAATTTTGTGGTTACGACAACTGCAGCCAAGCAATTCAAAGGTTATATATACTATCAAAACTTCCATCGCCAATACTATTTGTATGCTGCTACCTCAGATATAACCTGGGCGATTGATAACTCTAATCTAGTACTTATGGAGCCAGATCTTACTGTCTTCGATTATATTGATACTGATTGGAATCTATGGGTATTCAAACTTATCTTTTAAGATTTAGTTCCTTAAGCTGGAGGAATAACTATTGAATTCCCTTCTGGAACTGTTCTCTGGCCTAACTGTTAACTAAATTACAATTCAGCATATACTGGAACTTGAAATTGTGTCCTTTCAGGAGTTATCTATCAAATTACAGGGTTTAGCTCATAAATTAATGGCTTAACAGATATAAGAATAAAGTTTTTCTGCAAGAATTTCCCTTCAGGAAATGTAGTAGCAAAGAGTTTCTTGGAAACTACTTTTGTTTCAAACATAAACACTATTACTAAGACATTAGTACCAAATTTAATAGCCGCTGTGGATACTCAAACTAAATTACCTTACATGAACTTTGATTAATAACTGAAAGAAGGAAGATTGGCCTGGCAAAGTGGCTATTAACCATTTGTATTATATATCAATCCTACAGTAACTTTATCAGCTGCTACATCAAGTGACTATCTTTATATCTATTTCTATTAAGCTGGAGGAACAATTAGCCATTTCAACCCTAATCCATCTACCAAACTAGTATGTATTTGGGATGGGAATAAAGAGGCAGAGGTCTGCTAAGATACGACTGTTTCAGGAAATAATGTATTCAAAGTTACAGCACCATATGATTCTAGTATATCAGCTGCAGTGCATAAACTTACAATTACAACACATGGAGCAGATCCTAGTAGAATTACAGGGGGACTTTAAGGACTTTAATGGCCTAGTAATTATGGAAGCTATTATGCTTTAATTGAAGTTTATAAAACAAATGCCTAAGTTATGTAAGGTAAAGCTTATTTTGAAAATAAAAATACTGTCTTTATTAATAATTTTGCAGTATCATGGGTATTTTAAACTGCAGGATGGCCTAATATCTTCATTTTTGATATAACAACACCAGCTTCAACAGGAGGAGATTGGTAAATAGAAATAGAATTTCCTACAAAAGAGTATACTTATACGCTATTTCCTTATGATTTAGGAATGTCTGTTGATGATGGAGATAATATTCCTTGTGACGTTACCACTTTTTCGTTTAAATTAACTCAAGGATGCTATATAACTTGGGGAGATAGTAATAAAGGAATTCCTACTAAAGTTACTACTCATTTACTTAATTCCGAATCGTCAGGTGTATCAGGGAAATTATTTATTCCAAATGTTAAAAATCCTTTAGTTGCTGGAAATGACGTAATAGTTCATTTAACTGCTAATGTAATTGACAATGCTGGAAGCAGGATTTGGTTTAGATACTTTGACAATCTTTTTTATGTGAGAACAGCTTCTGTGGCTTCTGCAACTGGAGTTAGTATTACAACTGGCTTAAGTAATACAAATATTGGCCAAACTAGTGTAACTTTACAAGGTATGAAGTGCTATTATTCAGGAAGTTTAGCAATAAATGATTGATTTGTATTAAAATTTCCAGCTGATTATCCTTTAGTTGGTGTTTCTGAAGCAAATACATACTTTACAGGAACATAATATAATCTTAAAAACAGTTAAATGCTTATCATTAAGCTTAGCGCAGCTGCAGCATGTAGTAATACAAATGTAGTTTCATTCAGTGGTTTAACAAATCCTTCATGAGCTGCATCATCTGGAGCAAAATTTTCAGCTTATTTTGTTAGTGGATTAGATTTAGTTGGAGATGCTACATATAATGCTATTACTTTAACTCCAGCTACTATCACAATTACAGCTTTAGTACCTTCCGATGCAGATAAAACATAGAGAGATGTCTGAACATTTTAGACTTTAACATTTTCATGTGTAAATAGTATTTCTTCTGGAAATGTAATTAAGATAGATCCTTAACTTGGAACATCGGGATGGCAAAATGCAGATTAATCCTGGTGGGAAGTTGATTCTACATCAACTATTTTAGGAGGAGGAAGTGCAATTTAGGGATTATGAACTAGTGGAGTTTTTAGACTTTCCGGTTTTACTAGTTCTATTGCTGGCGGTAGCAATATAGTGCTAAAATTTTATGTATAAAACAGGGCAACTGCAGGCTCTACAAGTATAAATATTATAGTATATACTGACTCTACAGAAACTAAATAGATATGTTCAGTTACTAATGGAAACTAAATTACTGTAATAAGTTCTACTTATACAAACGTATTAGCAGTAGGATCTGCTTATATAGCACCATATTAATTATCTGAAGGTTCAAACTTTAATACTATTGGATAAGAACCAACTGTTACTTTTAAATTAGCAAATGGAGGTACAAGTAATTTAAAATTTGAGTTCCCTAGTTAAATTCAATATGTAGTAGGAACTTAAACAACATGTGGCACTTATTCTACCTCATTTTATTTGTAGCCTTCAAATATTGATTGCAGTTATATTTAATATAGCACCAATCAACTGTAATTTCAAGCAGTTTCTGATTTTTCTTCAAATATATAATATTCTTTTAAATTTTTGAATTTTGTCTTTTAAAGCCCTGCAGCTGGCTGGTATGACATAAAGTTCTGGGATACTAGCTTATTAAATTTGCACTACTTTAGACAATATATTGGACCATCTATTTCGACTTCAGGATCTACAATACCTTATATGGATAAAATTTCAGATTGGGATAAAGCATCAGGATCAGTAGGTGGAATTGGCTATATTAGATATAAGTTTATGCCAAACGTTATCTTAGATAGTAGTTTCTATATTTCTTTCTAATTTGAAACAATTTGGGGAACTGGATTTACTGATGATTTAGGAACTGGCTTGAGTAATGGAGCTAACATTCCTTGTAAATGTGATTTTGGAAGTTGTGCGTCAAATAATTGTTGCTAAAATGGTTGCTATCTATTAAAAGGAAATGGCGCTACAAATTCACCTGCAGAAGTAATATTTAGACCAGTAACTACCACTATAAATTCTAATAGTCTTACCGACTGGGAAATATCAGGTTTCACAAATCCTACTGCAGGAAAAAAAAGAAAAATATAAGTCAGAATATTTAAAATAGATTCAGATCGTGGTTTTAGAGTTTGAACTGGTGGCGCTTGGGGTTGAGATTCATCACTTCCTGATTCAACAGTAGGAGTAGTTATAGATTCTAATACTGGAGGTTCAATTACATAAGCATCAGGAGTAGTAGGAGAAATTGAAACATAGACTTTTTCTTTGTCTTTGACATCATAACTAAGTAATTCAGAAACTATTTTAGTTATTTTTTCAAATGAATTTATTAATTAATGGGGCTCAGGTACTTTTAAGGTTGATAACACTTTATGTAGCTATGTTTATGAAGCAATGGGGACTTTGGGTTGCTACTTACCAGTAGGTTATACATCCAGTTTAACTCCTTCAATTGAAATAGCCTCATATCTGAAAAATCCAATACGAAAAGGTGCAAGTTGAAGTTTTAATGTTTATATATAAAGCACATTGAATGAAATAAAAGCAACACGTTCCTTTACTACTACTTTTACAAATGGGGCTATTACTGTAACTTTAGTAACTTTGCCAAGTACTGGAACTGAAATTACTTAAGATATTGTATTGAGAATCGTACCTGCTCATTTAATTCCAACTGGAGGATCTGTCAAATTTGATTTTAGTGGACATACATGTAATTTTGGCGTATGCAAAATATCAGGATCATACTATACTTGCTCAGGAAGTAGTAATACTGTAACAGTCTACGGAGTAAGTGGTTCTGCTAGTGCTGCGATTGACATTACTGTAAGATGTACATCTCCATCAACAGCAGGATCTTATAGTGTGACAGCTACTACTTACGCAAGCTCTACAATTTCAGCAGATTAATCAATAGATACAGGAACAGGTACAAATATTTTAACTTATTCATAATACCTTTTAAGTACTCAATTATATGTTCCATGGGAGTAAAAAACTGAAGCTTCAAATATAGTAGGCGGAGAATATGGACCAATAACTTTCTAGATTTAGGTAAATACAAAAATTAACAAGTATTCAAATGCTTAATAAGGATATATTCTATTAACGTTTTTGAACAGTGTTACTAGTTTTAGGCCATCATCTAACACTTTAGCTTGCAAAATAGGTAGTTGGTTGAGTTAATCATGCACTTATATTACAGGAACTCCTGATACGATTAAAATTTATGCTCCTTATGATAATGACATTGCTACTGGAACTATTTACACTGTAGTTGTAACAACTTACTAGGAAAATTATGTAGCTTGAAATGGATTTCCATATACTGCTGGAAATTATTTTATAAAGGTAGAAACTTATCCTGATGGAGCAACTCTTACTGAATAAGATTATTTTGAAATTGCAGTTCCTGTTAGCCATTGGAAAGAATTAAGAGCTGTTCCATGAATAAGAGAAATTGGAAACTGAATGCTAGTTACATTGCAAGCTAAAACAAATACTAATATTTAACTTTCTTCTACTTACTCAGCTTCAGAAGGTCTTCTTATTGCTGAATTTTATAGTATGTAGGATGATTTAGGTAGTGGATTAAGTGATAAAGCTAATTTCCCATGTACAACTATTAACCCTGCAGGTGTAACATTCACATGTATTCTATATAAAGGTGATAGTACCAAAACACCTCCAATCAATCCAAAAATATCGATCCAAACTTCTGCAGCAATAGCTTCAGACACATAGATAGAAATAAGATTAGGAAAAATGAAAGTTCCTTCGACAGCAGGAAGTATGTTTAGAGTTAGACTTAATTCTTATACTAGAACTAATAATGTTTATGCACCACAAGATGCAGGAGAAGTTTAGTCATGGCTATATACTTGGCCAACTGCAGTTACTTAAACATCTTAGTTATTTATGAGTGGATCCAGAACTCCTGATAATTATGTAGGTACATCTAGTGTAAGTTGGGACTTGCCTATAGCTTTGGCAGCAGGTTAAACAATTGCTAGTGGCTCATATTATATCCTTTGGGATATTCCTACTTAAATTGGATAATCAAGCTTATAAATTTAATAAACAGCAAATATACATGATAGTAATTCAAGATATACATCAGTTGGTTGGTTAGGTTCTATACCCGATACAACCTTAAACGGAGCCTGCTCACCTTGTGACCTTTTTACTTTGAAATAGAGTGTTAATCCTTAAAGCATGACTACAGGAATTTATGTATAGGCTTATGTTTGAAAAGCTGGTGATATTGCAAATGATTTGCCGTACTAATTAGCTTATAATTATATATTTGATTCAGCACCATTAACGTGATGGTAGATTGGTCCTTTAACTGGCTACACTGTAGAAGCTCCTTAAGCATTCTCAGCAGCAACAAATAGAAAATACAAGAACTTAATGATTCCTTATGACATTTCATTTTCAACTACAAACCCTATTCCAGCAGTAGGAGTTATAAAAGTTATTTTCAATTCTTTCTTAAAAATTTATACAGAATGCGAAATACTTTAGCAAACTTTAACTGGAGTTAACTTAATCTGTACAGGAGATACTTCAACTTTAACTTATACAATATCCGGATTTAATGCAATAGCAGCTGGTTCAAATATTTAAATTAGAGCTTTTGGAAAAAATGCTGCCTCTTCTGCAACTACAGGAAATATTGAAGTTACCACTTATAGTGATTCAGCTGGAACACTTGCTCTTGATGGAAACAATGCGAATGTTGTATTTGCAGATGTGTAAGGTCTAGTAAACAAATATGATGATGATGCTCTATATACTTTTATGATAAATCCACCTAAAATTTCTTCTAATATACAAGTAGGTACTTCTAAAAAGGCACCTTTAAAAGTTTAATTTAAAGGAAGTGGTACTACTGCAACAATGATATAAAAAAGTGAATACATTAGAGTTCACGTCCCAGCAGGTTATTTCTCATATACTGCAGCTTCAGATGGTTCGCTTGTTTGCAAATTTAAAAACCTTGGTACTGGTACTTCATATTTAGCTTGAACTTGTACTTGAAGTGCATCTAATTACTATGACGTAGTCGCACCTTTATGAACAGATATTGTATATAATGCTTAGTGGGAACTTTCAATCTATACAAAAGAATCTACATCTGGAACAGATGGTATCACTTTTCCAGCAACTGCAGGAACTTATTAAATATATGCAACAGTAGATAAAACAGGAGCAAGTTAAGATTAATCTGATTATATCGATGTAGTTCCAAGTGCTCACGCAAGGACAGAAATGTATACGATGTTCACAACTACAGCTGGTGTTGAAAATTTGCTGGTTTTCTATATAAGAGTTTCTTCACTAGCTGCCTGGTCAACTGCAACAGTTGTCATAGAATTTGATAGCAGTATATGGGGAAACAGTCTTTAAACAGGGTAAGGAGAAGCCAGTAACTTATTATGTAAAATAGTAGGATTAACTGCCTAGGCTAGCAAAAATTTAGAATGCAGACTATACTTAGGTGATTCCACAAGAGGAATGCCTACAAAAGTTAAAATATGAAACCATGCTGCTGCAGCAGGAGTTACTAACATCTATATTTACATACCTAAACTAAAAAATCCTGTAGCAGATAAGATTTCTCACTTTAAAATATATAGAGTATCAATTGCTTCTGGTGTGGAAACCAAGTAGGAGTTTACTTATCTTTAATGAACTTATCAAACTACAGCCGCTCCTACTTTAACAGTTGTTAATGAAAACCATGATTTTGTAACCAATTTAGTAAACAAAAAGTTTGGTGCTATATATACATAAACGACAGTTACTATGAGCTCCGTTACAGCAAGTGGAGTTTGAACTGCTACACATCCTTAAAGAGATAAAATACTATGAATCTATCCATATTATGGATCTTCTACATTCATATTTGAATAAACTTATGATCCTATATTTAAGCAATAGTCAGGTACACAACTGCTTATTTTAGGTTTAACTGATTGTGTTAAATTCCCAACTATTGGTTATATATACTGTGATATAGCTGCTAATTATATGGCATCTTAAACATTTACTATCTAAAATGTTGACAATCCAACTTAACCTCCAGCTTCAAACGTTATTTTAAAAGCATATAGAACTGTTGACTGAAGACTTACTGATGAATCAATTTGGGATAATAATCCAAGCGCTACTACAACTCCTTATAATGTTGAAACAATTACTGCTACAACGCCTTACAGATGTGGTTGGGGACCTGCAACTTTATGCTATAAAACTGAATATATTGACTTAAACTTTGAATTTACACTTCCTATTCCAACACCTATAGGAGGAGCGATTGTTGTCTAACTTGATAATGCATTTTCTGGAAAAATGGCTTCAACATGCTAAGTCACAACTGGTCCTTGGCCAACAGCTGGAAGCCATTTATACTGTACTCTTTCTGGAACTAAGTGGATAATTACAAATAATAATAGATATCCATCCTCTATTTTCAGTACTTCAAAGGTAGTAAGAGTTAGAGGGTATGTTACAACTCCTACTTCAGGAAGTTATGATTTTTCCTTCCACAGTTATGCATCCTCTGCTCTTACTGGATTAGTATAAACTGTTTCTTATACAGCAACTTTAACAGTAGCAAATCTTCCAAGCTTTTCAAATACTCTAGCAAGTCCTGCAATAATTCCAAGTTTGACTCCAATAAGAGCTGGAGATAAAGCTCCAATATAGATACAAATTTAATTTAGTAGCATAGTTTCATAAGCAACTGGATATGTAACATTGAAGGATACTAGTACAGGTTGGTCATACAGTGGAACTAATGATAATTTATATGCTGTTTGGGATGATTAAGCTGGAAATAAATATCCCGCAAAAGCTGTAACACTTACAGGAGGAAATATCTGAAGAGTTTATGCTCCAGAATATTATGATCTTGGTACTGGAATTCTTTGGAAACTTTTAATAGGCACTAAGCAATAGGCTAATTAAGAGGGAATACAATATCCATCAGTTGGGAGATAATACAATTTCTAAATATAAGCTATTTCAGGTGGAACAACTCAAAATGGAAACCTATGAATTGATGTTGGAGGATCTAACAGTGCTGCATGTTGCTTGGGATATACTGCTGAAGGAGAACTACATTTATAGTCTCTAACCTATAATTAAGAAGGAGGACTTAGAATTGAATTTTAACCTACAACTGGCTATAAAATTAAGAAAAGCAAAGTTACTGGAGGAGTTCATTAAGGATCAGCTGAAATAGAATTATGAATTCCAACGAAAATTAATGCTAATAATGTTTATGCGAATGATCTAGGAACTGGCATATCTAACCTTGGAAGAATTCCATGCTTTACATCTATTAATTCGGGATGGAAAGAACTTGATTGCACATTAATTTTAGGAAATTAAGCTACTGGAACTCCAGTTAAGATAATCATAAGTGGATGAACTTCGCAAACAATAGGTTCTGGTGCTGCGGGGGAGCTTTAAAATGGAGATAGTCTATATATAGATATTTTTAAACTTTGAAGTCCAATAAATACATAAACAATTGTTGGAGGACGACTTATTGTAAGAGATGACAATGGAGCTGGATTATGGGAGTATATTTATGATATTGATTTAACATATGCTACAATGACTTAAGAACCCCCATCTGCTATAAATACTATAAATCCTCATACTCAGCCAACTTATTCAAATTATATGGTTTAAGCTACAGGAGTAACAATTACTTTTGATGCAAGTATATAGCAAAATATTTTAACTACTGGTTATTTAGTTTGGACATATGGATAAGTAAATCCAGTTATAAATTAAGCAAGTAGCTATGGTATAAACACACATAGTAACTATTGGATTCCTTATTGGTAAACAGTAATTTCAACGCCTGGCTCAACAATTACATTAGGAGCAAGCAAATCCTTTACTATTGTGAATGTTAGAAATCCAGACTATTGGTTTTCAAGTGGTGTTTCATGAAAATTATGAACTTATGTAGGTTGTGACGCAAACAGAGTAAATTGCCACAATTCTGATGTTATTGTTTTTCAAAATACTAACGAAATTACAAGAGGAAGCTTTACATGGCCAGTCACTGTTTGGGGTAATGGCTTTGGATTTGTTAGAGATGGCACTACAGCAAATGTAGTAGAAAGTTTGTATACAAAGCGATGGCATGAATGGTTTATTAAATTTAAGCCAAGCCATATAATAGACTAAGGGGGAAAGATAGAAATAGATGTTCCTAGTTAAATGGATAGAGTTGCAGATGGTTGCTGAATAGAATATGGCCTGACAGGGGCACCTTCATGTAAAAGATCTGCAGTAAAGTAATGAAGAATACAAGGATTTAATACTTTTACAGATGTATCAAGTACTGTAATAATAGTTCGTGGTTTCATTAAAGCAGACTAGTCTTTAATAACTTTGAATACTAATTTTCAGGTAATAAGTTACTGAGATGCTACTAATGGTGATACTTAAGTTGATATTGGTTCCACTTCCTGAATAGGAACAGTAGACGTTCTTAGTTCACAAACTGATCATTATGAACTTCCTTGGTTGGAATTTCCTCTACCATAGTAAACTTAATATGAATAAGTATTTAATACAGGCAATAAGATTTATGGGCCTATGGTTATTAAAATGTAACCTAAAACAAGTACTTATTCATATAGTAACACTGTAGAAGTCTATTTACCATTATATACAGTAACAGTACCGTAAACAAATTCAGCTTGAGATGTTGCAACTTGTACTAATGGAAATAATGCTTTAGTAGCTGCTTTGTATCCTAGTGCTGTGCAAACTTAATGTCTTAAATGCATCTTCTCAGATGGAACTTATAACACTCCTGCTGAATCATGTACAAAAGTAGGAGCATTAATTACTGTTAAAATTCCTCATTAAATTACAATATAGCCTGGCTAATCCTACACTTTAAAAATAACAACTCGTGATTAATCTGAAACAACTGATTTGAGAGATTAAGGTTTAAAGCATCCACATGTAGCAGGATAATATTTTTGGTCAACTGAAGTTATTTTTTAAAATGGAGATTCTGCTTAATAAGAAATGTTTAAACTTAATACTACAGTACTACCTTAATATTTTGATCCAGTTACATCAGTTAAAGCTTTCCATGAAACTATTAACGAATGAAACATTTTTGAAATTACTTTCGTGCCAAGTATAGCAATTCAAAGCACAGGTATGATAGGAATTGAATTTATAACTCACGATGAAAATGAAAGACTGTTTGAGCAAGATTTAGATCACGGATTAGTACCCAAGGATTAATGATTGCTAATCGATTGCTTAAGAATTTAAGGTTTTACTGGCACATTGGATTAAGACATAATATGCAACATGACTAAAGCTCCATATTAGAATACTTAGACTTCTGTCATAGTTTGACTATATGGCTTTTAAACAATCGCAGTTGGATCTTCTAACATATTTTAGATTGCAAAAATAAAAAATCCAAAGAAATACTTATCAGATCCTTCTAGTGTTCCATTAATTGTTCCTTTAACTATTTTTGCCGTTGATCAAAATAGAGTTAAAACTAACTTTTAGAAATTCTGGCGTGTTATGGATCCTTTAAAACCACCAACATATACAACTATAACTGAAGCCAAACCAACAACAACAAATACAAAAATTTACCAAATTCATGACAATGCTAATTAACTAAATGCAGATGTTACTCTTACAGCCGCTGTTTCACTTTCTGCAATTTCGGATTATATAATATTTGAGTTCAATAAAGCATATAATCTACCTTAAACATCAAAAGATGCTGTTAAATGCATTTGGGATGGAACTGTTGTTATCTCTCCTTAATGCATGAGTTTTGAAAGATCTTCTTGGCTGATTGCTACTTTTAACGCTCTACCTGTTCACACAGGTCCTTTACCTTATTAATGGAAGTTCGAAAATTTAGGAGCATCAAGTAACAGATATTTTAGAATGCCTGATTATATAGTAACTGGAGGAGTAGTTCTTAAAGCTTATATCATTGATAACTACCAGCTTAAAGAAGTACATAATTATGCAAATATGGATTAATGCATAGCTCAATAGCCTACTTTAGCTTTTACTACTGATTTGTTCACTTTTCCTCCTTATACACATAATCGAGACACATATGATATTTACTAAATTACGATAACTCCAAGCTTTAAGCCTTCAGTTTATCCAGGCTTTGATCAGTTGAGGAGAATTGATTTAAAATTCCCTTCAGAATTTTAATGGATTGATACATATTGCGTTGTTATGCCTGGCTCTGGAATTTAAAATATTACTGGATCTAACTTCCCTATTAAATGTGATACTGATTGTACTTCAGAAGTATGCACTAAAACTCTTACCATAACTAATTTCAATCCTGTTATGGTTTCTGATGATATTATAGTTTTGGTTGGTGCTATGAATCCCATAAATGCAGGATGAACATCATATTTTTAGTATTATGCATATGCTGATGAAGCAGATACTTCTTAGATAATAGAAACAGATAATACTTAATTAAGAGTAGACATTACTAGCATTTAATATCCTTATGAATTCTGGGTTGATTGGCCTACAGAAGATTTGTATGACCGTGCTATAACTAATGGTGATATTGGAGAAATATGAATTAGATTAACTTTGAGAGAGGAGGTACCAAGTGCTACTGGTGTTATAGAAATTGATTTCCCTGATTCTTTCGATATTGCAGAAGGAGGAACACCTAGATGCATTTTAAGTCATTAGAATATAGCTCAGGGAAATCATCCAACATATTACTAACGTTTTCGTTTCACTGAGATACCAGTTTGCGAATTATTACTTGGAACTCTAACAATTTACATGCCAAGGGATCTACTAAGAGAGTTTTATTAAATTGATGCTGGAATATGTTTGCTTTTGATTCTGACTACGAAAGAAGCGACAGTGACAAATGGATATAAAGCACCTGATATTCCTGGTTGGTATGAATTTGAAATTAGAACATATGATGGAGCAGATCACTTAGAAACAGCCTTTACTAAGATAGAAGTTACTGGGTCTTTCCTTAGCCCTCTGACTTATACTGCTTCTATAAATACCTTAGATACTTCAGCTGAAACTATTATGCATGTATAATTCGAGCCAAGCTTTGATATACCTTATGGATTTTATTATGAAGACGGAGGAGTTTAAGGAATCTAAGGATATATCGTAGTTGAATTTGAAACCTTTTAGGGTTATGATCCTTAATTAGCATCTGGATATCTTCAGTATGGTACTTTCCATTGCAAGGCAATTTAAGGATTCGTTGGAACATATGACAATCAAATAAGATGCAAAGTTAGCTAAATAGGAACAGCTCATATTCCACCTACTTATACTTATCGAGATCCTTTTGTAGTAACTATTTCAGAGTTTGACTTAATCACAGCTGGAACTCTTTTAGAATTCCATTTCCCAATTGTCAAGAATCCGGTTGTAAACTCATATGTTCCAACAATTAGAGTTGGTATTAAGACAGTTGATTACACAGGACTTACTATTTGACTCAATAAATTGACCTCTCTAACTTTAGGATAAGTTACTGCGAATACTCCTGGAACAAACTATGCAAAGCCAGCACCCACTTTTTCAGCATTGGCAACGCTTTGTAACATCGAATTAGACTTTTTACCAACCTTAAGCATGATTTCAGGAGATAGTATTGTTTTTAAATTTACCTATGAATTCGATAATCTATAAGAAGGAGTTTAAATAACTGTAATAGGACTAGCGGCTAGCTCGATATATGGTAGTGGAGCAACTGGAATTTTCGATCTAGTTAACGTAGAAGTTTATGCTAGTGCAAGGCTTGTAGTTGGATATATTCCTACAGGAAAAACAATTTGGGCAACTGATACAAACATCAAATTATAGATTAAAAACCTTATGTCTATGTCATTTTCTTCAACAACTTGGTACATTGAATATTATGGAGTTAGATCTAACAAAATCAATTATATTTTTAGAACAAGTGTAGGAGCAACTCCTGTAAGCGCATTCACAGGGTCTTTTATCAGATTGACAAGCTATTCTGCTGATGACGTTGCAGTACATGCAACCTTTACCACTTAAACTACAAGCTTTTTCAGTAAAACGGGAAAGTTCATTTAGTATATGGACAATTCTTGGCCTTTGCTAACCAATTCAAATCCATTGCCAAGTTGCACAATGAAGAGAAAGGGATATGTTGACTAAATATACGGAACTTGCACTGTTTATAGCAATTATGTAGAAATCACTTAAATTTAAGAAGACATTCCTTCTCTTTATTAAGTAGAAATTCACATATATGGCGTTAGACTAACTTCTACTATTGGTGCAACGAATGCAGGGCCTACTAGTTTTAGAATAGAAGCTAAAGATTCTGGAGGATCATAGATAATGTATGGTGAATATCCAAGTATAGATATTATTGACGCAAAGCCTTTAGGTAAAGTTTATTTGAGAATTACTCCTGACTTTTATAACTGCCAATTTACTACGGCTTATGTTTTCTAAATCAGTTCTAATCACGATCTTCATGGATACGGCTAGATTCAATTAAAATTCCCAAATGAATTTATTGGAAATATGCCTGCCTAGATTTAATGTTCTATGTGGGAGTCAGTAATTTATTACAATCCTTGTACTTATAATTCAGCAACAAATATCGTAACTCTGTTCGTTAACAATGATGTATAGCAGCACTAAAAGATATGGCTAAGAATCTTAGACATTAAAAATCCGAATGGCATTGCAACTAATAAAGGAATTACCACTTCCGTTTTTCATGCAGAGGCATTTTATGATGGAAAGCTTCTTGATATGTCAGATGACGATGATCCTAATAATAAAGTTTAACTTATAGCAGCTCCTGGCAAATTTACTTTCGCTTCGATTGACAATGATCCTACGAACTCAGCAGAAAGGAGTACTTACACCTTTACATTCAAACTAACTGAAAGAGATTTGAATACTAATGAAACGGATAAATTCTACATTGCTGTTAAATTCCCTTCAGTATATAGCAGTGATATAACACCAATTTATGCATATGATCCTATCTGCAGGCTTGAAAGCGAACTAATTACTTGTATTCACGGTAAAGAAAGAGAAATATGGGTAGAATGTGAGAACACTAATCTTACTAAAGGAATCACTTATACGGTTAATGCTTATAACGTAATTAATCCAATTAAAGGAACTCACTGTTGCTTATTTTTGTTTATATTAGATTCTTCAGGGTAAAATTTATTATATCTAAGTGATACTAGCTTAACAGCTACTGTAATTGACCCTCCAGTATTACTGAATATGAGTTCAATCTAGGTTTAAGATGCTTATATGAACTGGCCTGGAACTAACTATATCTTAAAATTCTAGACTGAAGTGAAAGATATTCCATTAGATAGTACTTTCATAATAGAATGGCCGTAGTAGTATAAAAATATTTTTGGAAAGAACTAATTTAGATGTAAATTTATAAATGCCACGTATTAAGTAACAACTCTAGACGAATGCTTAGTTAATCAGTACTATAATGTAGAAATGGCTATAGGAAAAACTAAAAATGCTACGTCAGCGCTTTCTCTCTAACTTTTTACTCTTTAGATGTACAACATTCCTACATCCTAAGACGAAGGTGAGACTTATAATTTCATCGTCAAAATTTATTCAAATAAGCAGATTATCGCCAGAAGCTATGGAATGCTTACTTATCCTAGAACTCTTTTCTTCTCAGCTTATGGAGAAAATATATATGTATCTACTGGATTTAGCGGTGATGTTCAATAAGGAATTTTTTCAGAAGGAGTAGTAATGGATCTTGGAGCTTCTTCTGCTCATTTAGTAAATATTACATATGAACCATTTGAAGGAATTGTTTTGCCAGAATACATGATCTTTTAATATGATTGGAAGTCTTCTAACTAATTTTCTATTGGTGTTCCTTACGATTTAGAACCAGGAGAATATAGAATAGTCTGGAGGAAGTATGAAGAAATAGAAAAAGATGAATTTTCACCCATTTAAGCTACCATTTTTACAGTAGTTCCATAAATCCCTGATAGTGTAGCAATAACTGTTGAAGATTTGCCTCCAGTTCCTTTGGGAGGAATTTCAGTTAAGCTTTGGGTTAAGCTAGAATACCCTTCATATAGCGAATTAACTCTTACTCCATATTTGTCAGCCAGTAACTTAGAATATGTTTAAAATATTAAATTCGTTCCTGAAAAGCTCATATTCCAATAAGGTGAAACCAAGAAATTCTTCTAAATTAATGTTACAGGAATTTCAGCTTCAGGCAACTTGAAATTTTAGAAAGAAGGAGACTCTGCCATTAGCTACTATCTTCATGGAAAACCTGTTGTAACTACTAAAGAAAAGGATACTATTCCTCCATAGTTAAGATAGATGGATGTTGATTTTAAGTAAAGACAGTATGCTAGGATAAGAGTACAATCCAGTGAAGTCGTCACTGTCTACTATATGTATTCTTTAGAAGGAACAACTTAACCGACTTGGGAACAAATATATAGTTAAACTGCTGTTGATGCAGATGTTGATTAAGTATTTGGATGGAATCATACCGAATCACGAACTCATGTTATCAACTTCGAAATTTACAACTTAAATGCAGGCACTAATTATATTATATACGCTATTGTTGAAGATATGGCAGGAAATAAAGATCCTAACGTTTATGGTTTAGATTTTTCGACGATGGATAAATACAGGCCAGCAAAATTTAGAGTTTACACAAATAAAGTAGTTGCAGTATCAGATGTAAAAACAGCTCTTAGCAAAACAATGGCTGTTCCAGAGAAATATCTAGTTAATCTAGAAATTGATTATACGAGAGGATCAACTTTACATGTAGAGAGACTTCTTTTCAGAGATAATGAATTATTCTATATGTTTGCTTTATACATTCCAGATGACTTGGATGTTAATCCTCCTATGTACTATGTAGAGCAAATGAGCATGAGTAAATTAAAAGAATACCTGCCTTAGCTAAATGAAAAGAAGGATGTATATAGTACTGCTACTGAATTTACTTTACCATTACCTGAATTCTTGGAAACTCCTTCTATAATTGAAGTTGGAATTTATTATATTGTTGTTTAAGCTTAATTAAGAACTGATGGTCATGTTTATGGTGTAGCACTTGAATCTGACAAAGCTCCTTTATCCTAGTAAATAGTAGAAGGATATGATTACGAAAATAAGTAAGTAGAATAAGGAAGATTCTTAAATGATTCTTCTTATTTCAAAGAAATTATTACTATGAACTTCACTAACTTAAAGAGTAACACAACATACCATGTCTGGCTATCAGGTTCGAACATGAATCCTGGCTCAGCTAATATAATGCCTGATTATTCTGTTGCACATTTGATTTAGAAAACAGAACCAAGTCAAGGTAAGTTATTTTATATTTTTAGAGGATGAAATTGAAGCAACAGTCAAGATAATAATAGTTAGCAAAGGAGAACTGGAAATAGTGAACATCTGGTTCTTGCTACTAATTCTGCTCAATGTTATATGAGCAAAAACAAAAATTTTTAATTTCAATCAATTAAAATCATTTCTTAAGCATCTATTTTCTCTTCATATCTTTATATCTAGCTATCAATATATTTATTACACTAGCTAGATAATAAAAATACATACAAAAGCTAGACTTTAAAGAGATTCCATTCAAAGAGTTAACAGAATGAGAACAGTTAATATTAGCTTAATAATTTCAAAATTTGACTTAGTTTCAGAAATAACATATTCAAAATTTAATAACCACGAGATAAATGAATAGCATATATAATCTTACAATTTTTGGAAGGATTTATAAGATCATCATTTTCCTATCGACAATTCGAAATGTAAATGTGGAGAATATGACACACTTGAAGATATTATGATATGTATGCATTTTATCAATATTTAAACTAAAAATATTTATGGACATCTTTAAATGTAAAAATTTCTTCTTCCAATTAAAGAAATCTAAGTTTAGGAGTTTCATTACATAACTTCCTCTTCATCAGCTTTTTTTATCTATACATTTACTTATTATTCCTTCTTTTCTATTTTAAATAGCTCAATTCTTTGATCATGAAGTATTCGTTGAAATATTTTGATTTTTAAATCTGTGTCTACTGCTTGACTGCTAGGAAACATATTTATATAAACTTAATCATTAAGAATAAATTGAATTATTTCAAAATTCCTAATCATATACTATAGTCATTCCCTTATGTCTGAATAGTAGTTACATTTCATTATATGTTCAAAGGTGTCATAATCTCCATAGTTACAGTAAGGGCTATCAATAGGGTGATGACGGTCTTTTAGATTTTTTCAGAAATTGAATGATTGGGTTTGTATCTTATATATACTGATAATTTCTCTTCTATATGATTTGTTCAGTTTAGTATAGTTAATTCCTAGAAATGAATATAGATTTTGGAATTATTCAGAATATATTTAGCAGTAGGCATTCCATTAAATCTTTAGGTTATATAAAGTGTATGCTAAATCTACATTTTTATATGTTTATATGTATGCATTATTAAATAATTAAATGGCACCTAAGAAACAATAAACTTCAACAAATCCTCATAATTAACCAAACCTTTCTAAAGACGTCTATTTGTTACAATTGGACAATTAGAAGCTAGCAAGAATTTAAGACCTTAAATAAATAACTTAATATCTAATGCTAACAATTAACAATTTGTTAAATTAATAAAATCTTTAGAAACAATAAAACTAGCAGACATCTTCTTAAGAGATGGAAAGATAAATTACTCAAATCGAACGGAATTTAAGACAAAAGTTTGACCAGAGGATCAACTAACTTAAACGGATCCAAATTAATTAAAGATCGGATCTAGAATCAAGAGGAACGCAGAATCCGTCCTTTTCCTATTAGAAAATAGAAAAAAGATGTTGATGCTGTAAAAAACATGGACATAAGGTAAACCAATGCTATAGATTCAAGGGAAAATAATATTATGAAACAAAAAGAGGAATCCAAAATCTATTTAAGATCTATTGCATACCAAACTGAAGTATATATTAAAAAAATATTTTAACCTTACGTAGAAGCTCCAAAGATTACACATGCACTAAGACAATTTGAGAGATGACAAGTAGGATTTGATTTCCAAGCACTAGCAAGAGGACAAAATAGGTAATTTGCAAGAATTTACAATTCGGAAAAGCCAGATTAATATGACATCGAAGATTTTTGATAAAAAAACTTTTAAAAACTATAGTTCTGTGATTAACCAAAAAAAGTGAAGTCACTTTAATAAATGATGTCATGTTATGTTTACACTTAAGAGAATGATTTTAATAGAAGGTTGGAAAACGTGATATTAGAAGACTGATACTTTATGATCAGATATATATCAATTAATTCCCTAGAAAATAATTAGAATATTTAGATCTTTAGATACAAATATTCATAGAAAGCTTCTACCTTTTAGAATTTAAATCTTGGATACATTAAGAGAGCTAAAATCAAGTCAACTAATCTGAAGAAGAGAGATTGCTGAGCTGTGTATTTTATAGACTTTGAAATATCTTTGATTGAAAGAAGCAATTCTTACAATTAAAGATGTCTATATACTTTTAAAGTTAAAATTGATTGGCTTAAAATGCATACACTTAATTAGACTAGTTACCAAGCATCTCATACCCTTATATTCTTATTTATGCAAGCTTCAATCAAATGAAATTACTTTATTCATTTCAAGTATTTGACATATATCTAAAAGCTTTTTTGTCTAGGAAAAATTTTATTTTAAAAAAGAGCGAAAACTTAAGTTACTGACATCATAAGCCGTTTCTTATTTAAATTATACAAAGCATCATCAACAAATTTTAGATTGAAGCTTATTAATAAGAAAGAGTGTCTTAAACAGTTAAGCAAGGGCAGCTTAATAAAATAAGCATAGCTTTAAATAATTAAAACCGAAATACAAGGAAAATGATAATCAAGGATTAAAGAACTTAATCTAATTAAATAAGCACTAGCATCGTTAAGCTCTGTATATCTAATTAAGAACTTCTAGATAAGAAATCGTATTTGATGATATGAATTATAATTTAATTAACTAGTCTAAATCAGATATGCTAGCAGATAGTAAAATAAATATAATAAGCAGTAAACTTATGCATATGATAGATATCTCTAGTTAATTAAGAGTAGAATAAAAGCTATTAATCAAGTTGATGGCTTAGAAAAAGTTAAAGGAAAGCTATAATTAGTTCGCTTACTAATTAGCCTTTTTCAATTAATCCTACTTCAATTAAAGATAGCAGGGTAAAGACTTTGAATAAGTATAAGGTCTCTTAGTAAATAGTTTTAACTTCTATTTAGAATAATTAGAAGTAAGTTAAGTTAAGTACTAGAATTAATATATAAAGTTTTCAATCCTAAACTTTTAGAAGTAATAAAAGTTGGAAATACTAAAAAAGAAGTAAATTAATTTGACTTAAGAAAATATTTTGGTAATTGAAAATAAGTAGAACATGAAGTTTGAATATCTTAGGCTTTGCGAGAAAAAAATGAATTTATAAGCTTAAGGTATTATAATTTTGATAATTATTAGCTTTTCCCAAATACAACAATTGCAGCTAAATTCTCCTTTTGTTAGAAAGCAATATATTTTTGCTTCTAAAAAGAGAAAGAAAATATTCTAATTTTTAATTTATAAACTAAAAGGGTTTTTTGACATCTATAACTGTAAAATACTTCCTTCAATTATAGACGTTAGTAAATTTTTTAATGCTTTTTAAATATAATCTTGATAGAATCAATTTTTAATTACTCTTGCTATAGTTTCTTCTTTTATTTCTTCCTTTTTTGCTTTTTCAAATAGTTCTTGTCTTCTTGAAATTAACTTCTTGTGAAATATTTTTATTTATAAATCTAAATATTCCAAATAAGACTTCGGAAAGGAGTTTATAAGTCCTTATCATATAATATAAGGCGTCTTAAGTCATACCTCCCTATCTTTTAGATAGTCAATTTCTTATATAAAATAATATATACATTTAAAAATGTGCTCGAATGTATCATACTCTCCATACATACAATAGGGGTTATCAATAGGATAATGACTATCTTAAAGATCTTTTCGAAAATTATAGGATTGGGTTCTAAGTTTATAGACACTGATAGTTTCTTTCTAAATTAATTGCTCAAGTAGTGTAAGCAATTAGTGGAAATTGTTTAAGATTACTACTGCTCAGAATATATTTTAGCTGTTATCATTCTCTTAAACTTTTGAGTAGCTGTATTATAGATATAATGTTGTATTTTGTCTCTTATATATTTAGTAAAACTTGTAGTAATCTAGGAATTATACAGGTCGATACTATAAAGGGCTATCTATTGCTAAACTTGCTCATAGTATTGAAATCCTTTTTTCCAGTTGGTAATGAAAAGAGAGTCTATTGTCGATCTTGGAAAATAATAGCTTTCTTATTTCATTTTATAATAGAATTAAAAATCTTTATTGCCATAATGTGCTTAAAGGTAGCAAGTTTAAATCTATATAGTATGACTCGATAAAAGTTGAAATTGCTGCTTAAAATACTTTTTGAAATTATTCTCATGCTTGATTCAATTCTACTCAAAACTCCGGTTATTCTATCTGAATACACCATGGTACTAGTTCTTCTCCATATTCTGCTAAGAAATGTAAAAAGTTGACATAAAGTTTAAAAATGTCAAGGAGTAAAATTCTTATATCTCATAAGTTAAAAAATGGTTTTTTTCATTGCAGGTATATACTTGAATGCGACTTCTTTGCAATGGTGATTTTAATTATTCTTCTGTAGAATTACACCTAAATATGTTACTTGCTCCTTTAAATAATTGGTTAATCTTCTATTCATAAATTAAGTTTTATTATTTCTAATGCTTCTTTAGAATTGAGATACATTCAGATTTAGTTACATTTATCTTTAAGTTAGTTTACAAAAATCTTACTTGTTTCAATTATTAACTCCTACATCTACTTTGCAAATTTGGAAGAAAGGATCAGATAATCCTCTGTAAGCGAAGCTAATACTCGAACCCTAGCATTTAAATCCCAATTAAGTAGTTTACCTTCCAAATATCTGTTTACAATGTCATAATGCAACAATACTAAAACTGGTCCATGTGAACTTCCCTACATAACTCCATTGTTGTATTATAATGTTCTAGTGTTCTTTATATCTGTGATAAATGAAGTACTCAGGTTATTTTAAAATGATTCTAAGGCTTTTATTAGTCCAAATGTAGTCTAGCTCTCTTTAGTTGATCAAACAGAAGTTTTCTTTCTATTGAATCAAATATTTTTTCAATATCTATCAGTTTTGCTATCAATTAAGTCTTCTCATTAGCCCGTTTCCGATAGTTATCAATTATTTGCTATATTATTAAAATCTATTAATTATTTTATTAATTATGATCCTATATTTAAGCAATAGTCAGGTACACAACTGCTTATTTTAGGTTTAACTGATTGTGTTAAATTCCCAACTATTGGTTATATATACTGTGATATAGCTGCTAATTATATGGCATCTTAAACATTTACTATCTAAAATGTTGACAATCCAACTTAACCTCCAGCTTCAAACGTTATTTTAAAAGCATATAGAACTGTTGACTGAAGACTTACTGATGAATCAATTTGGGATAATAATCCAAGCGCTACTACAACTCCTTATAATGTTGAAACAATTACTGCTACAACGCCTTACAGATGTGGTTGGGGACCTGCAACTTTATGCTATAAAACTGAATATATTGACTTAAACTTTGAATTTACACTTCCTATTCCAACACCTATAGGAGGAGCGATTGTTGTCTAACTTGATAATGCATTTTCTGGAAAAATGGCTTCAACATGCTAAGTCACAACTGGTCCTTGGCCAACAGCTGGAAGCCATTTATACTGTACTCTTTCTGGAACTAAGTGGATAATTACAAATAATAATAGATATCCATCCTCTATTTTCAGTACTTCAAAGGTAGTAAGAGTTAGAGGGTATGTTACAACTCCTACTTCAGGAAGTTATGATTTTTCCTTCCACAGTTATGCATCCTCTGCTCTTACTGGATTAGTATAAACTGTTTCTTATACAGCAACTTTAACAGTAGCAAATCTTCCAAGCTTTTCAAATACTCTAGCAAGTCCTGCAATAATTCCAAGTTTGACTCCAATAAGAGCTGGAGATAAAGCTCCAATATAGATACAAATTTAATTTAGTAGCATAGTTTCATAAGCAACTGGATATGTAACATTGAAGGATACTAGTACAGGTTGGTCATACAGTGGAACTAATGATAATTTATATGCTGTTTGGGATGATTAAGCTGGAAATAAATATCCCGCAAAAGCTGTAACACTTACAGGAGGAAATATCTGAAGAGTTTATGCTCCAGAATATTATGATCTTGGTACTGGAATTCTTTGGAAACTTTTAATAGGCACTAAGCAATAGGCTAATTAAGAGGGAATACAATATCCATCAGTTGGGAGATAATACAATTTCTAAATATAAGCTATTTCAGGTGGAACAACTCAAAATGGAAACCTATGAATTGATGTTGGAGGATCTAACAGTGCTGCATGTTGCTTGGGATATACTGCTGAAGGAGAACTACATTTATAGTCTCTAACCTATAATTAAGAAGGAGGACTTAGAATTGAATTTTAACCTACAACTGGCTATAAAATTAAGAAAAGCAAAGTTACTGGAGGAGTTCATTAAGGATCAGCTGAAATAGAATTATGAATTCCAACGAAAATTAATGCTAATAATGTTTATGCGAATGATCTAGGAACTGGCATATCTAACCTTGGAAGAATTCCATGCTTTACATCTATTAATTCGGGATGGAAAGAACTTGATTGCACATTAATTTTAGGAAATTAAGCTACTGGAACTCCAGTTAAGATAATCATAAGTGGATGAACTTCGCAAACAATAGGTTCTGGTGCTGCTGGGGAGCTTTAAAATGGAGATAGTCTATATATAGATATTTTTAAACTTTGAAGTCCAACAAGTACATAAACAATTGTTGGAGGACGACTTATTGTAAGAGATGACAATGGAGCTGGATTATGGGAGTATATTTATGATATTGATTTAACATATGCTACAATGACTTAAGAACCCCCATCTGCTATAAATACTATAAATCCTCATACTCAGCCAACTTATTCAAATTATATGGTTTAAGCTACAGGAGTAACAATTACTTTTGATGCAAGTATATAGCAAAATATTTTAACTACTGGTTATTTAGTTTGGACATATGGATAAGTAAATCCAGTTATAAATTAAGCAAGTAGCTATGGTATAAACACACATAGTAACTATTGGATTCCTTATTGGTAAACAGTAATTTCAACGCCTGGCTCAACAATTACATTAGGAGCAAGCAAATCCTTTACTATTGTGAATGTTAGAAATCCAGACTATTGGTTTTCAAGTGGTGTTTCATGAAAATTATGAACTTATGTAGGTTGTGACGCAAACAGAGTAAATTGCCACAATTCTGATGTTATTGCTTTTCAAAATACTAACGCAATTACAAGAGGAAGCTTTACATGGCCAGTCACTGTTTGGGGTAATGGCTTTGGATTTGTTAGAGATGGCACTACAGCAAATGTAGTAGAAAGTTTGTATACAAAGCGATGGCATGAATGGTTTATTAAATTTAAGCCAAGCCATATAATAGACTAAGGGGGAAAGATAGAAATAGATGTTCCTAGTTAAATGGATAGAGTTGCAGATGGTTGCTGAATAGAATATGGCCTGACAGGGGCACCTTCATGTAAAAGATCTGCAGTAAAGTAATGAAGAATACAAGGATTTAATACTTTTACAGATGTATCAAGTACTGTAATAATAGTTCGTGGTTTCATTAAAGCAGACTAGTCTTTAATAACTTTGAATACTAATTTTCAGGTAATAAGTTACTGAGATGCTACTAATGGTGATACTGAAGTTGATATTAGCTCCACTTCCTGAATAGGAACAGTAAACGTTCTTAGATCACAAACTGATCATTATGAACTTCCTTGGTTGGAATTTCCTCTACCATAGTAAACTTAATATGAATAAGTATTTAATACAGGCAATAAGATTTATGGGCCTATGGTTATTAAAATGTAACCTAAAGCAAGTACTTATTGAAATGGTAGAAAAAATGGAGACTAATTAAAAATCGCTAATTTAAACTCTTAGCGACTCTTATTTATCTAGTAATGAAGAAGCTGTGATCAAATAAAAAAGCATATGTAGATGTTTACACCTTCACAATTCTTGAATTTGGAAACGCTGCAACTGAAGTAAATAAACTAAATAGGCAATTAAATGGATAATAACTAAAAGAATATAGCTAATAGACAATAAACATTTTTCTTATGGTGCTACTAAGATAAATTAATTATTGCTTGTAGACATGCCACAGTTGAAGCATATTTAAAAAATTGAGAAATACACTTATCAAAAGAAAAGGAAATATGCTGTCACAGCTTAATAAAAGATATCAGAAATATCCTTTGGAAAATAATAAAGATATTTAAATACTAAAACTATTATAATTAATCAAAATTAAAACAATAGCTAAAATATAGAATATTCCATAGTTACTTTAAATTTATAGTGTAATCATATAAAGTACTAAGTCTAAATTCAATAATCTATTAAATAAAAGAATTAAGAACATTAGCATCTAAGCTATCTTTAAATCAAAAACATATACTTTAAGCTTAACTTATTGAAATAAAGGATCAAATGTAATCTCAGGAATAAAAGTTTCAAACTAGATAAAATAGTTCTTAAATTAGATTAAAGAACTTGGCTAGTAAATATAAAACCCATCAAATCATCTAATTATTCTTACTGAAAAATTAATATAAGCTTAATAAAATAATGATAAAACTAATTAAATGATTATAAGTAAGCATTATGCAGTAATAAAATAGTACAAAATGTATATAATAAAACTTATAAGAAATTAAATAAAACTTAAAGTTAATATTAATACTAAAATCTAAATACTAAAAGTACAGCAATAGTTTAAATATTATTAATTAACTTTTGGAAATAAGCAACATAATTCTAAAGAGAAAGGAGTTAAACAAATTATATTATTCAATATAATAACTAAACTACATTAACTGGTGAAGCTAATTAAATATATTAGATTCATAAATTTTTAAGTTAATTTAGAAATCAATCATCAGTTTATTAAAATCCAGTTAATCTATAATAATTATTTTAGACTCTTCTATATAAACAACATTTATGATAATTTAAATTTGCATTAATCTAGTTTATAGGATATTTACAAAGAACTTTAGTTATATAAAAAATAGTTATCTAAATCTGAATATACTTGGTAACTATATTAAGAAATCTATTAAAAATATAATATAGATATATAAAACAAAGTATCTCAAAGTTTGATAATCAGCAGCTATTCTACCTAAGCAGAAATACTAAGCTAAATAAATAAATTTAGGTAGATTACAATACTTCAAGTAAAATTATCTAAACTATTAATTTATAATAAGATTAGCAAATCTAAGTTTAATGGTAACATTAACAAACTGAAGTTAATACTAAAAAATTGGAATAAAGTTAACAATTTAGTAAAGCAAACTTTTAGCATTTAAATTACTAAAACTTAAATAAGCAAATCATTAGCTTAGTATGGAATTTATTTAAATATCTAGAATAATTAAGAAAGATAGTATATATTATATTAAGAAACAAGAAATTAAAAATTAATTATTAAATAAGCGACTTAACCTTAGAAAAAGAATACTAAGCTAGACAACTAATAGCTAAATCAACATTGTAACTCAAACTACTAATAGCAATTTTAAGTAATTCAAGAAGAAACATGAAGAAGATAATAATAATTTAGTTCCATCAACTAAGTGCTCAATATAATAGAAATTAAATTTGTAAGAATCATATAAAATAGTTAGCTAATTCAACTTCACAGCTCCTTAACTTAAAAATTTTATTAAATAAGGTATATGTTGAAGAAATTAATTTGAAATGAAAAACATACAAGGAAGATATGCAACTATAAATAGAGGATTAACATAAGGTACAGTAGATAATACAAAAAGATAAATAATAAACGCTAAAAGACTGTTAGAGGAATATACAACTCAGGTAATTTATATTATAATCTAATTTTATCATTAACACCTAAAATCAGAAAAGAATTAGTATATATTAGTACATATTTAGTAAATAAATAAGGGATAAAATAAATACATATTTATAAAGGAGGATTACCTGCATGTTTGTATACTAAAAATAATTAAAAATTGGACATATTAATATAAATTCAATTAGCAGTAAATAATTCGCTTTATAATCTTTTATAATTGATAATGATTTTGATATTTTCTATATTAAGGAAACATGAACATAAGACTAATATAGTCCTATAATAGAATAATATTGTACATATTTTAAAAATGCTAAAAATAGAGCAGGAGGAGTATGTCTATTAGTAAAGAAGTAACTTGATTCTTGCCAAAATGAATTAGACTTCTCAAATCTTCCTGGACATTTAAAATTAGTATAATAATTGGGTATTCGGCAGTTGCTTCGTGCTATTTACCTACAAATGAAAAGCCAAACATTTAAAAAGAACTTACTTATGAATGTCTTTCTAATGTAATAAATAACAATAACAATTAGGCCTAATATTCTTTGTGGCTATTTCAATGCTTTACTTCCTGATTTCTGTAGTAATTAATCACAAATTAGCAATAATACTTAAAGACTATTAGATTTCAAGCAGCAAATGAATCTAATAGTTTTGAATTATTAATAATTCAGCACTTTCCCTCATAGAGCAAGCAAATAAAATTACTGTAATTACTATTTTCTAGCAACTAAGCTATTGAATATTGATGAATTCTCTAATTTTAGTGAGATTGAATATTGGTAATTTCCCTTTAAATATTACTCTAAAATATGATTTAACTATAATATATCAAAATTAAGAATAACATTTGCCCTTTAAAATTCCAAAGTTGTAGGATCTTAAAGCAAAAAGTAAATTTAAAAATCTTTATTGGGGATAATTCTCCCAACTTCAACAAATAGATTAAAACATTGTAGAAAAGTAGAACTAAGTATCTTTATTCAATTAATATAAAAGCTGAGATTACACTTGGCTAGTAAATGTAGAAAATAAATTATTATAAACTTCCAGTTCTTCTAGCAAAACTCTTTTCTTAAGCTAAATAAGATAATATTTAATACTCAAATTCCTTTAGCTTTTATAAGTGACAAAATTAAGAAGTTGGCAACGTATATAGAATAAAATATCAATCTTATAAAAAATATCTACATAAGTTTGGAAATTAAAATAGAAATAAGCTAAAGAAAAGCATAGAAACCTTAATAAGAATGCATTAATAATGCTAAAATCAGCAAAAAATTTAATTGATCATAAAATATATAAATAGACGAACTTTAATTACGAGAAAAAACAACAATTTATTTAAAATTGAGAAAATTAAGTTTTTGTTGTACATTCGAACTTAAATAAAGAAGATATTGAAAATTGAAATATAAGCATTAATACAATATAAAAATAAATCTTTTATTATCAATTTTTATCTTTGCCACTTATAAGAAAAACCTTTTTATAAAGAATTTTAAATTAAAAAAGAAATAAATCAATTAGCAAATAGCAAAACCTCAGGCAGTGATGATTTAAAAGCTGGTTTAATTAAATGTGGAAGAGAGGAATTATATAATATAGTTACGAGTTTTAGTAACTTCATACTAAGAACACTCACTTTATCAAATTGGTTGAAAAGAATTTATATTTTACCTATTTTCAAAAAAAAGTAAAAGTGTCTGACGTAATTAACGTCCAATAGCCGTATTTAATTGCATACTTAAAATATATGATAAAACACTAATTTAAAGACTATATAATTGTGTATATGAAACAAATATTATTCATCAAGCTTAATTTGGTTTTTCGGAAAAGATCTGCATCATAACAAATTTGAACAATTTAATAAATTATTGACTTGCATCGTAGATGGTCATAAAAAATAGTTAATTGATACTCTAATAGATGTGGAAAAAATGTTTGACAGTATATCAAGGAAATTGTTATTTGACCATATAAGAAGATTTAGATTATCTCTGGAATTGATAAAGGCACTTGAATCTTTTTATGAAAATATTGATGCGAAGTCCTTATTGATGATAATAATACGAAATCAATTAAGTTAAATAACGGAGTATTATAAAGAAGTAGTAAAGTACCTGTACTTGCAATATTTTACTATGATATTGTAATTAGCTATTTAGATGAAAATAGCATAAATATGCCTATAGTATCTGTTAGAGAAATTTTGCTGCTCGTGGCTTTGCTGATGACTTAATTGAGTTTTCTTATTCATAGTAAAATTAATAAAAATTGCTCGACGCACTAAAAGTATACTATCTTGAGTAAAACTAAACATAAATGTGAAGTAATTTAGTTCTTAAAAAAGAAAGAAATGATAATTTAAATAAATTTAAATATTAATGGAATTTATATTGCTTAAAAGTAGAATTTACATATCTTGATACAAATTTGGAAATAAATAAAATTATAAACTACATTATGCAAGCAAAGTATCTGAATTCAGAGTAAAAGTTTTGAAAGTTTAAGCAGTTCTATCTAAGTACGGAGTAGTACTACTCAATTTTAAAACACTTTGCAGAACGTTTATTTTGACCAAAATAGAGCATGGAAGTGATATAGCTCCTTGAAATATCATGTCAGGACTTAAAAAAGTGAAATTTAAATAACTAAATTACAAAGACTAATTTCAAGGAAAGCATTTAAATCTCCTTAATCAGTATTAATAAATCTTACTTCATTGATCTTAAATGACTTTCATTTACACACATAGCAATAATATAATTAATGCGCTTTTATTTAAATTAGAATAAATCAGTAAATAAAATTTGAACTCTGATATAGCATTCTTGTTCTCTAAATGCAAATAATACAGTTTACCATATATGAAATACCTAAAAGCCTTGAATAATATAAATTGATATTGAAGGTATGACAAGTCTAAAATATTTTAATTAGCATAGTATTCTTAGAGTTAAAGGAACATTTTATAAAAGTGCTTTTAAAGGAATACACAGATGTCTACAACTTAAAGATATATGTTATCTATTTAAATAATCAAAGTGTATTTCCTAAAATAACTTAAACTAGTCATAATAGACATCGAATATAAGACATTATTTATATTTTAAAACTAAGGATATTCACCTATAATTTCTAATATGAACTTAGTTTGCGTCATATTAACATATAAAACGGAATTTATTGTGCCTATGGTTTAGCCTATGATGATCTTGACCATATATTTGAATTTACTTTCTATAAAGATATCTTTTAGAAATTATCTAATCAAAAAATATTTTATGGTAAATATTATTAAAAGCTAATTCTGTATGACTAAAATTATATTAAAGCAAATTTTGTAAAAAGTAAAATCCCTAAGATTGACAAGTACATTAAAAGTTTAATAAAAAATTGCTAAAAAAGGATAGAAATTAAAAAAATGTAATAGTTAAAACAAAAAGATAAATTGATGGAAGAAAAAATATAATTTAAGAAAGAAACTTAAGTAATAGTTATGTAAAAAATAAATATGAAGAAAATTAAAAATAAGAAGAGAGAAAATGTGAGAACAAATTTAGAGTTAATATAGAAGAAGTGAGAGAACAGGAGCGGAAGAATTGGCTAGAAGTTGATTATAAACTTACATAATCATATACTTAACATAATTCGCATGAAATATAACTTTAAGTAGTGCAATTATAATCCAATACTCAAAATATCGAAACTTTTTTTATCTTATTATTATTATTAAAAGCTTTGGGCACAAGATCTTCTTTAGTAAATTCAGTAAAAATGTAAGACAAGCTATTTAGTTAATTATCAAAAGCAACATAATCTGTTTCAATTTCCTCCGAAAATCTTTCTACTTCCTCATCATCAATTTTCTAGAAGAGTTTTTTAATAGACATTTCGCATATTTCTTCGAATTTGTCAGGGTAATTATCAGCCAGAAATTTAACATGCTAAGCGACTTGTTCTTAAATCATTTTTAAAGTAAATTTAATATTCTTTTTACTTTAATTCTAAGCCTCTAATCACTAAGACTCAACCCTCTATTTACCTAAGCTAATTAAATTAAATATTAAAATCCCTTTAGCTTTTATAATGCACTCCTTCTGTATGCTTTTATAGTGCTTTAGTATATAGTTATATTATTTAAGATTATTAGCTAATAGATCAACTATATGAATATCCCCATTATGCTTTAAGTGGTTACATCCTCCTCGTCTATTTGCTCTCAGTTTGTCTCTAAATAAAAGTGATTTTAACTAATAACGTTCCTAAAATTTAGAGTCTATATAATGACTGAGTAATTAGATACTCAGTATATTTAAATAAATAATAATTTACCTTAAAGATTCTTTAGTCAATTTAAAGATACAAACATTAAGATAGCCTTTACTCATATAATATGAAGATTATTCATGTCCAAGCATTCCTTCTAAAGTGCTTCTTTAATAATAGAAAAATAATCATCCTTAATGTAGCTCTTCATCTCAACTAGCTTCTAATGTTTTCCTATAAAATATAGCAGTTTACTAGATAGAGCTACTGCCTTAAAATTAGATGATAATAGTCTATTATCCTCATACTAATTTATTTAAACTAGAGTCTTTTTATTGTATACAGCTAATAATTTAAATTATAATAGCTTTAAATTTATAAATCACTTAGTTTAGAACCAGAACTATTAGTACCTTATTAATTCAGACTTATATCACCATTCTTTAAACCAATAGATACTAAAAAGAAAAGTATCTTCTAATTCAATCTTGTGAGAGTACTTGAGAGTATGGAAGCAACTTATTTAAACAATAACTTCTATTCTAAATATCATCAACTTTGAACCTATTAAATACCTATGGACAATACTTTTCCTTATAACTAATTTTGCAAGATTACGAAAAGAGTAGCATTACTAAAAATATAGGGCATAATTTAAGGATAAGCAGCAATAGTAAAAATTACATTTTAGACTCTAAATCTTAATCCTTTCTGTGTCTAAATACTCTAAACATACTAAAAACTATCTTTAAATTTAAGTAGCAAGTATATTACAAACTAATGTATATAATTTCTAGAGTTTAAGGGACTAAGTGCTAACATACAGCATATAAAGAAAGGCTAGGTAATAATGATTGAAGTATAAGATCTTGCATTAACTATTAAAGTACCTAAATCTGGTTATATTAATTTCTACCTTTAAAATATATAAAGTATATTAATATAATAAAGCAATAAATAAAAGCCAATAACAATAAGAAAAAGAAGAAAAGCAGCAAAGTATTAATGAAGTACTAAGGTAAAGGATATCAATTAATTTAAATTAATTATAAGGATTTAAATATTTCCTATAGATATGAAAGTTTTAAATTTAAAAAGATAACGAACTAAGATTTTTAAATTTGAAAATTTGAAGTAGTAATGTCGTTCTAAAGTCAGAGCACTAAATACACTCTAATAAGTGAAAGGCCTAACCTTAAAGAAACTAATAGTACTGCTTCTAAGATTAAATAAGAAGGAAATTCCTTTAGTTTACTAGAGGTTAGTAATCAGAAGTAAGAGGAGCTGTCAATCTCTAGTAAAAAATTACAGTTATCATAGTGTTCAGAAGGTAATCGATAGAAAGATTAGAAGTTACCTTATAAAAAGGAGTAGGATAGTGTAGAATATAATCATTAGATGGAAGTTAAGTGTATGAGTTTGATCCCAGGTGGAGGTTTTGTATAATATTTTGCAAGCTAATTAGCTTAATGCTGGAAGAGCCCTATTCAAGTAAAATCTCTTCTGGATAAAACTTGTACTTCTTCTGCATAAGATTAGAAATAAAATAAAAAATAGAGAATTAAGAATTTATACTGCTAGTAGACAAGCACCAAAGAAACTAATAAATAGCAAACTTTATTATAGCAAAACATATCTTAAATATACTAAAAAGAGATTAGTAGGTAACTTTATTCAAAACAGTAAGCAGATTTAAATCCTTTAAAAATACCTAATTTAGGATAAGCTTCATTACTACTGTCATAGAGTTAAAAAAACAATTAGCAAAAAGCTAAAGAGGAATTAGAACTTAAAGCTACTCCATAAAAGCCTAGCATTTCACCCAGTAGATCTTAGAACTCGCATTTAAAAGTATAAAATGAGATAAGCCAACAAAGTTTTCAATAATAAAATCAAATAAAAGAGAATAGCTTCATTGACATTAAAGACATACTGACAGATAAAAATTACAAATCATCAGATTCTTTATGCTTAAAAGTAATTTCTAAAGAATAGATTAATTTGGAAAGTTAAATCAATCATACTAAAACCTTAAATAGCTCTTAAGAAAATAGCTTATAACTAGATTATAATACTAATGCAAGCAAATAGAATGAGTTACAAAGTTAAAAGATGAATGTAGTACGCTCTAACTATTAAGAAATTTTGAAAAATTAATAAATACAACAAGATCAAGAAAAGAACTCTTTGAATGATTCTAATTCTGAAAAGAAAGGAAATGCATTATAAAGTCCAAGACAGAAAGAATTTAATTCCTAACAATAGTCTACGTTGCTTTCTACTGCTTAGTAGAACATAATTCCTTAACGAGTTTAGCAAGAAACATCAAAGAATACGTAATAGATGACTCCAAGCTTAGCAAATAAGCTTTCTCCTAATAAATTCTAGTAATTACCTTCCAATCAGACATCAATTAATTTGGATAGTAGTTAAAAGTTTGTCTAAAACTCCTTCTAAACTCAAAACTCATAAAGTTTAGGTTAAAGTATTATAACTGATCAGATTAAGCTCTAAAATGAAACTCAAGTTATAAATCCTTTCTTGCAGTAAATTTCTGATAAAAACATGTAAGCAGAGAATAAAAATCCTTTTCAATTTGGACAGAATCAAGAAAAGTCTTTAGATATATAAAAAATTTCACCTTTTAGTCAAGATATGAAAAGCCAAATCTTTTCTATATTCAGTCTTCAAAACTAAATAAATTCCTCTAGTCCAGAAACCTAATCAAGCTTCTCAAGTTTAAATAATAGAAATAAATCTAGGAGTGAGATAGATTATTTCTCAGGAGATTCAAATAAAGCAAGTTCAAATAGCTTTCTGTAAGATAAAGACTTTAACGACTCCTTCAAGTAGCACAAAGAGTAAGATTATCACTATAATAGAGATAACCAGAATGCATAGAGCAAATAGTCAATATGAATATAAAGAACAATTTAAAGTATTGCGTCTTGATATTAAACTCTGTATATCTATATTTTATAAAATAAGTCTACTTTAAATACAAAAACTTGTTCTATTTGGACTTTATTGGTGTATAATATCATATAAATGTATATAACGTCTGTCTAAATTATTGAAGCTATTATATTTTAATAATATAAGCAATAGTAACTGAAAGTGATTTACTCTAATTATAAGTGCAGTATGCATATGAAAGTTTGGAAGCTTCATATGATATTAAAAGAAGCTTAATAAGGATTTGAATATAAAATATTAATAGTATATTATTGCATTTAAGGACTTTAAATTTGTTAAAGTAACAAAATGGTAGAAATTTCTTCAAACTCATCTTAATTATCTAAATAATAACATTCAAGATACGAAATATTACAAGAAGACCAAACGATTGGCTAGATCTCTAACTAATCTCCGATTTCATATGAAAGAAATAAATTACAAGGTCTCAAAATATTAGATTAAGAAGAAAGAATAAAATAAAATGAGAATTAAATAATAGATCAAAATTCAACTTATGATAGTGATTTTACACCTAGAAAGCTTAGTACAAAGACTAGTATGCATAAAGTTGTTAATCTCATTGTTTTATTTCAGCTCTTTTAGAACTTTTGCATTTTTATAGGAGGGTGCTTTATATATTTTTAATGAGGTGCTTCTTAATGCATAGATATTGACAATATTCTCCTAGTTTATCTATCTTTGCTGGCATCATAATTCTTTAACTGGTTAATGATAAAGATTCTTTTAGATACTGATCAACAAGTTGATGATTAATAGGGATAATAAAAGAAAAGTAGCTCTAAATAATGTCTATAGTTGTTAGACATCATTGATATAATTCTTTATATGTAAGCTTGCTATATTTAGATTACTATTAATTGCTATTACTCTCCTTTTCGTTGAAAACTCATTAATGCAATGCTAGATTGAAGAAGTTTAGATTTTCATTAAAATTTCTTTTACAATTTCAATTACTTCCGCAGGATTTCGATGCTTAGTAGTGCCTGTGTGCTCTTGTCTATGAATAATCTTTTATAAAATTAAGCCTTTATATTCATAATTATTAATCTATGGTATTTGAATAGAATTTCTGTATCTTTAGAGTTTATCAAACAATTTCCTTTACTCTATTCTTAATTATCTAAATTTTATTAATTTTACTTATAATCCTTTCCATCTACTCAATATCTAACTTTCTTTCTTATTTAACAAAAATCATCTTATCAGTATTTTATTCTTGCAATACTATAAATTAAGCTTTTTGAGTATATAATTAAAGTTGCGATTTATTTAACCTTTTTTATTTATTACATTTAAACTTATAACTATAATAATATACTAGAGAATAGGTATCTTATGTAATCTCTTATCTACCTAATTTTAACATTTTCTATTTTTATTAAAGAATCCAACTACTTTAATATAAAGAAAGGTTTTTGTTGTGTGACTTAAATAAGAGATATTGAAGTATATTAGTTAACTTAATCTTCTTTGATTATTATAAATATTACTAAAGAACTAATAATTGATTTCTATTTAACCTCATTTTAATAAAATATTATGGATCATCTATTCCAGCTTATCATTTTTCTTCTTTTCTTTCTCTAGCTCCTGCTACAGCTGCTTATATTATTGCTTTAAAACGTTTTTAGGTTTGTTCTAACTACGTTTGATAGAACTGCTTATCTAGATTTACCTTGAAACTTTTTTTGTGACTGGTCTCTTTTTCTAATCTTCAAAAACTTAATTCTCCATGGTTTTGCTAGTCTACTTTGGTAACGTTTTCTCGAATGTCTATTTTTTAGTTTCTTCTTGGTTTTGAAGTTGCAAGTTTCTATTATTGTTTTAAATCTGTCTTGACTCAGGCAACTATCTAGACATCTACCTAACATCAGCTGTTACAGGTCTGAGAATTGGATTCTTCTACTACTAATTTACATCTTTTCAGAAGGTTAAAAACTGTTAATCCTTCTCCCAATAATAATTCCTGAGTGCAGTCGACTCCTTCGCGATGCGTTGGCTTCAGAAATCATGTTCCACTTAATAAGTGAGGCTATTAGCCATATTATATAGGTTAATAGTGCACAAGCCAATTTAATTGAATTAAATATCTAATTTTAATTATTATCCTATTTAATTAAACTACTGCTTTTGTAGTTTTTCAGTCTTCCAGATTTAAATTATTACTCCTATAATATAAGAATATGATTGTGCTAATTTATGTCTTTCTGCTATTTACCCAACTAGCTTTCTATTATCTAACTTCAATTATTTTAGCTTCTTAGTTAAGTAGCCTATTTGTTATATAAACCTTATAGTTAAGGCTATTATTATCAATTATAGATTTGGATCAATATACAAAAAGGGAATTTCTGTATAAACAGAAGCTTCTAAAGCTTCTGTTTCCTTACTATATTGATAGTACCTTCTTCGTAATTTAATAGATAATAGTAAATGGCTAGTTCTAACTCTTTTAATAGTACACTTTGCATTATTTCCTTTACTAAAAACTATAAGAATTCTAGCTTTAGATAAGAAAGTTAATTAACTATAAAGAGAATCAATAGTCCTTTTAACTCTGTTACACTCCTTTTTAAAATAGGAGAATGATGAAGGAACTAGATAATCTCTTACATCAGCAACTTTCCTTGTAAACCAAAGTAATTTTCTTAATAATAGTGATCACATATCTTTCTATAGCGTTTATAGTGAACTGCTAACTAACTGTTAAGTATAGTATCATTTTAGCTATTTTTTATATCTTAAACCATTTCCAAAGTTAAAGGTTCTTAACTTTTATAATTATCATTTGTATTGCTTACAGTTGTAAGAAACTTAGTTAGGTAACTAGAAGTTTTAATTAGATTAGCTTATTTACTATAGTTCATAGTGATGACGTTTCAGAAGTAAAGCAATATATATGATAGCTTTAGTAAATGCATCTAAGATATATTGAATAAGGATGGTAATATAGCTGCTATTAGGAGATTGATACAAAGAAGTTTAGTAATTTTAATTAGTTGAAATTTAAATAAAGTCATTGATTAAAGAAGTTTTACTATCATCAGGCATAATGCTCTTCACAGAATTGCTTCAGCAATTCAAAAACTTTTTCGTAGACTGTTATTCCTATGCAAGTTATGAATCTAAAGAATCCTGGGTAATAAAGTGCCTCTCCTGGCAGTACTGTTACTGCTTTTTCAGCAGCTAATTTTTCCACGAATTCTTAGCTAGACTGTATATTATAATCTTACAGTTATATCCTTAAATTAAGAAAAGTCAATTTTCACCATCATGTACATAGCACCCTATGGAAGATTTACTTTTAATCCTCTAATCTTATTAGTCTATTCATATACGTAGTTTGCAGACTCTTCTAGTCTTTTATTTATCTAGTCGAAGTATTCCTGATCTATTGCATTGAGGATTTCAGGAACTGATTTCATAATGAAACTACAAGGATGAATCAATATATTTGTGCATTTTTTCATGGCTATCCAAAGGCTATCTAAATACTTATTCCTGTCAAATTTTACAACCCAGCCTATACGCCATCCTGGCACCATCCATCGTTTAGCAAAAGAACATACCACTAAAACAGGAACATTTTACGTTAATTCGGAGAAGCTAATGAATTAAACATTCTTCACAGTCATTTTAGCATAAACTTCATCGGCCAAAATGGGAAGCTTATGTCTCTCACAAAATTCAAGAATTTACTCCATATGCTATTTAGACCAAACAGATCCACATGGATTTGATGGGTTAATAATAACTAAGCATTTTGTTTTCTCGTCCACTAATGTTTCCAATTACTCTATGTCAATTTCCCATTACTTTTCAGCTATCATCTAATACTTCTTAGCTGTCACTCCTCTGTTTATGCATACTGCTTCGTATAAAGGGAATCCTGGAGCAGGAACTAAAATGTTCTATCCTGGCTAGGTCAAGGCAGTAAGAATGTTCCAAATGCATCCACTTGCTCCGTGCTGAATAATGACATCATCAGCTGTTACTTTTAAGTTTTAATTAGAGTAGAAACTGGCAAGAGCTTAGCATGACTCAGGATTTCCAAAAGCCATTGTGTAACCATGATTCTTTTGTACTTTCATCGATTCAGTTAGAATTTATATCATCTTTGGGTGGCATTCGAAACCAGGATAGACCGAAGGGTCTCCAAGAATAAGATTATAAGCAGGTAAATCAGGTCTGGGCTTTATTTTAAGCAAAGCTTCTCTAATAGGATTGTAGGTAGCAAGTGCTAAAGGATTAGCTTCTATTTGGTCCCACATTTATTAAATCAGAAAAATTATCCTTAATTAAGCGTAGCTTTATTTAAAACAAGCGTTTACTAAAAACGAAGGGTTTATTTTTAAAAATTAAGTTGGTATAATTATTGAAATGTGACCTTTATATGAATATTATCTAGTCTTTAAGATCTAATTCACAAGGTTAGCTCTTTGTTTTTTGATAATAATCCTAAGGATAAATTTTTAAGTAGTGAAAGTTTATTAAATACCCTTAATATAGCAGTACATAGTTGTACTATCTTAACTTTAACTTCAAGAAAATAACATATAACCTTTAAATAACCAAATAAGATAGAAGAGTACATTTTATTGATACTTCAAGCTCTATCTATTTCAGTATTCTTAAGTCAAAATGGAATCGCATTCTATATTGAGAACTTTAGTCTAAATTTCTCATATCTTTTGATCATACTTCCATTTTAATTTTCTTGTACAAATAACTAAATTTAAGCTAACTTGAATTAATGGAATCAAAGAACTTTATATACTATCAATATTATATTCTTTAAAATACTTTAATAGACTTAATACTAATCTATACAACATCTGATTTTTAATCTTATTGAAGACATATCAATTCTAATAACCATATAAGCCACATGATAATTCAAATAATTAATACTAATGAAAGATATAGAAGTAATTAAATAAATTTAGAACCTCCATTTATGAAATTCAAATTAGATTTTTATACTTAGTTAGTGTTTTATTACTTGTTAATGTTTAGAATATCTTTCTAGCAGTTAGAATGGATATTTTATTAATTAATTCTGGAATAAATTTCTCTATGCTTTTGATCTACTATTTTGTATATTTATTTCATTTAATAACTGCAATATCTCAATAATACCTTACAAACAGGAGTTTCTTCATGTCTTTTCTGATAATCATCAAATGAGAATTTCATTAAGAAGACTTTAATGCTACAATTATGGTTTATAAGTTTATATCTATAAGATGCTTATACTTTTAATATGATTTTCCTAAGAAAGACAATTATATACTCAATAGGTTGATTCAACTTAACTATTCTTACTTAGTCTCTACTTTGAGGAATAGGCGAGTCTAGAGATAAAGATTTATAATAAGTTTGAAAATAAATATAAACAAGAGCACTCTTATTTAGTATACTAATATCTAGTTACAAAATGAGGATTTATCTTTATTAATTCATACTTCTAGATTAAATGATTCTTGCTAGATTCTATCAATATTCACAGCTTCTACTTCTTCATTATTAGATTTAATATTACCAACTACTATAAGATTATGAGAGTGTTATGTTCTTAATCAAACATTTATTGATTATTTCCTTTCTTTTAGTTCTAAATACATCTATTATTAATTCATAATTAGAAAGAAATCTACTATACATAGGATGTCTTATTTAACCCTTTTTTTGAGTGAAACATTTATTATTTCCTTCATTTTGGCCATAAATTTAGAATAAGGACAGCATATTTTCCACAACTTATACCAGATTTATGAATACTGCTTTCATACTTTGACAGAAAAAGCTTTATTATACTAATTCTTTAATATAGGTTAAGTTAATTAGATATTTTATTCTTGATACTGGTTTATGCAAATTTCTTGCTATTTTTCTCTAGTTTGGTAGTCTTTATAATAAAAAGATAATAATTAGGTTGATTGGGATTTGTTTAATAAGATAATAAAAGTAAGGAAATAAGGTTAAAGAGTTAACAAAGAAAGGGTATTGTCATTTATAACTGCTAATAGTAGAGTGAAAGTAACCTTCTGTAATTTCTTTAAAGGTATTAGAAGGAATGAGCCTAGTAATAAGATATAAACTGTAATATTAACACTATCTTATTAGAACTTCATTTAATAGAAGCCTTAGATGAGATATTAAACATCTTAATTAGTATTTAAAATATTAAATCAGCTAACAAGATAAAATAGAGGTGAACATTTGTAAGCATAATCAATATGCTTTAAGCAATATTAGAGAACATTGCATATATCTAAATTAGTGACAATAATTAGATTTTACCCTGGTTGATAAAAGGTAAAGATATCAGCTAAAAATAAGTTTAATTATTAATTTGAAAAATAGAGCAAAATTAGCTGCGCTAATTGAGAGAAAAATTATAGTGCATAGAATTAAAGTATTTTAAAGGTGTTAAAAGATGTATGTTGATATAAAAGAGAATTTTATCATCTCTTGAAACTCTAAAATTGCTAGGTAATCAGAGACTTAAAATTTAATTATAGAAAAAAATAAAAAGTCAAGATTCTTGTATCTGAATGATAGCACCATTGTAAAAATATATAAATAAAAGAAAATCAAAGTTTAATAAATAAAAATAAATACGATTAACATTTTAAAATTTCTCCATAGAGTAAAGCTTTTTTAATATCAATAAGAAATAAAATTATATTCAAAATATCTATAATAATACCATGTAATAAGTTGGCACTATGATACCAATTTTTAAGTTATATTTAGATAGATTAGCAAAAATTAATTATATTACATGTCTTTATGGTTTCAATTGTAAGAAGTAAAATATCTTTCTCCTTTTTCTGAAGGTTTGCTTTACTTTTACTTTCGTTGCTCCACTTTTGTAGTTTTAAAAACATCTTAGTTATTCGAAAGGTGTTGATACTTTCATTCCTATTCTGATCTGTTAAGCTGAATGGGATTTTTTTAATTTGAAGAGTTATTTTCTGCATTTTTTAAGTTTTCTGAATTTGATTGAGTTCTTCTATGACTATTTTTTGGCTTATTTGACTAAGTATTCACTTTAATATCTTCGTATTTTTTAGCTTGGATAGACAGACTCTTCAATCTTGTTTAAACACTCTCTAAGATTAAGTCTATTTTTTACTGCTGGCTTTTCAAGTTCGACTGCTCCAACTCTTAATAATTGGTAGAGTAGCAATTCTCCATTTAGAAAGGATTTTTTTTCTCATTAGATAAAGGACGAGACACTAAAGTATTTTGCCTATTTGTGTTAAAATGTCTTACTTTTTATTGTTGTTTTGTTGCTACTTTAAATCGGAAGTTAAAGCTTTCATTTCTCTTACCTCTTCCTGAAGGTTCGCTATATCTTACTACTTTATGACTTCAATCTGCTAATTTTTAGTATTCAGAATGTAAATTATCAAGTCCAATAATTAGTTTCATAAATGCTCAAAACCTTAGTTAACTCAATAACTAACCTCATTTCTATTTAACTTTGAAGGAATGTTTATAGTACTAAAATCAGAATTTGTTTCTTCTGTTGTCTACAAAAATTCAATTAAAGACGAAACTTTTTCCAGAAAATTCCAAACTAAATGATCACTTTAATTTTCCGTATCAGCGTTATTCTCATAGTTCTATATTATAATCATAGATTCTTAATTTTCCTTTCTAAGCATTTCCAACTCTCGATTCTTTTTTTCGTTTTTTTCTATTAATTGTTGATTTTAGCTTAGGAGATTTCTCATTTACAGTACTAGTTTTTATATATCTTCTTCCTAATTGCTTCCTTATACTTACATCAACTCTATTTATAAAGTTTATTTTTCCTTTTATAGTAACTTTTCATTTTATTTTATCAATTTATCAATATTTAACTGCTAATTTGCAATTTGCTGCATAAATTACTCATTAATCAGTTGCATATCCTCTAGTTAATCGTTTAAAAGCTTATACTTTTCTTTCTCAATTACCAGCTCATTTGCCAACTTTCCTATTGCTTTTTTATATTTCGCTTTTTTAGTCTTTTAACTCTAAATTTATTCCTTTAGATTTATATTCTACTACTACATTTTTAGAACATCAGCATAACTCTCATTAATACAGAATCCATCACTTCCTTATGATTGCAATTATTTTTATAATGAAGTGCATTATTTTTAAAGGTAGGTAAGTTCAGAACTATTCTAAGAATCATCTAATGAAGTTCCTGGTATCCAGCTAGCCTAATCTCTTAAGATATTACCATACATGAATTAATCTAAAGCCTGTTTAATTTTTAAACATCTAAATTAATAAAAATAAAATAGATTTAGTCTCTTGTCCTACATATATAGAGATTACCTATACTTGATCTTACTGCTTGCTATTTAAATACCTTTGCTCTTTATTCTTTAGATTTTTTATTTCTCATGAGATAAGTTTAAAAATGAGTGATTGGAGTCTAGTATGTTATACAGGTATTAACTAAAATATAATTAAGCTCGATTAATCTATTTATCATAGGAACTAATTATTACTTGTTAATAAGCTTTTAGTATAATCCTTACTATCATTTAAGCTTTAGATATTATAGAATATCGTAGACAGAAAAATAGAAATTTAAGAATTTATCAAAATAATAATTAAAAGCATCTTCATTACCTAAATTCATCATCTATCAACTACTACTATTATTCCTTCAGTATGCTTAACTGCATCAATACTACTTTACACCTATTAAATACATTTGAGATGAGTTTACTTCGATTAGTATTACTTTTTGTAATTTCCTTTTAGCAACTAAAGCTTTCCCATAAAAATAATTCTTCAATATTTATGGGAATCCCTTTTTAAAGACACTAGCAATATCTATTTTTTTAATTCTAACATCACTGATTATTGGAGTATTATATAAATCTTCCTATATTTAAGAAAAATCACTCTACAAAGAGAAGTTTTCAGATGAATCTTAGCTGAAAATAGTGAAAATACTCATATTTTACCAAGAATTAAACTCAGACTACGCATAGCTCAGAACAAAAAAACGCTTATTATGCTTATTTTTCGGAATGTCAAGTAAACTTCCTTAATTTTAGATTCTAGAACTGATTTGGTACTTTTCAATTTCAGATAAACTTAATTAGGCCAAATTATGTTAGTATTCACTTTAAAAAGGCTAATTAATCTTCTTAAAATTTCTATATGGAAGAGCTATGACTTGATTTCTAAAAATGCTAATTTTATCATTAGATAAATTTTGGGTTTTTTCATAAAAATTAATATCTAAATATATCGATAGTCTTCAAAGCCAGTTTTTAGTTTCTATAGATTCTTATTAAGTGTTTCAAGTTCTTATTTTTCATTTAACTAAATTAACTAATTAATTATAAGTCTAACTTCACTAAATTGTTTAGTCGTAAGCTATTGCTTCTTAAATCAAGCAAATTAAATTATATGAAACAATTTCTTTAAATTTAAGCTACTAGAATTTTGTATTCACTGCTTATTTTAGTTTGTTTAGCTTCTAATCAATAGCGATCTAATTTTTCTATTAGGTAAATAATGAAGAAAATATTGTTACTTAATTTAATTGGGCGGACTCCTAGTAATTCCAACATAGTGTTTGCCATTCTATCTGCTGTGTGCTGTAAATCATATTATCTAGTTTACTTGCTCATTTAAATTAACTAACAAGATAATTATCTTATTTTGCAAGTTAGTACTAAGAAATACTCCAGAAGGAAGAATGTTAAATATCTCATTCGCTTAGAGTTTGAACCTTTTTCTATATGAAGCATAATCAAAAGATTATGAATTGTTTTCAAATGAATCACAAAATTTGATTTTCAGCTTAAAGTCTGATTTTGTTTTTTACTTTCAGTTAAATGAAAGCATATAATAGAATTTCTAGACTTTGTGATAAATCAAAGCTTAAATCATCCTTCAAAACATTAATTCTTAATTGCAATCTTATATACTTTGCCTGCTACAATTCTCAACCATCCCTTTGCTCTAATGTATCTCAGACGAGCTTATTCTAATCAAATGATTAATTCCATTACATTAATTCTTATCATTTCCAACTTATTTAATCACACCAACTTACTATCCATTTTTTAAAGCTTCTTTTGTATAGTAATATAGCTCTCTAATGTACTAAAATCTCAATTAGCAGAGAAGGTAATATCTTAATCAGATAAATTAGCATTTAAAAGGTGAGGGATAAATTGAAGAAAAGTCTTAATATGATTCCATTTAATTAAAAATGCAAGAGGTTTATAATTTCGAAATTTCAACTTAAGACTAATATAGGCTCAGATAGGCAGAAGGGTTTGACAAAGTAAAACAATGTATTTAAATTATTTTTCCTTAGATTAGAATATTCTCCTTTACAAGCTTGGTAACTGCTTTGTAAATTGTTTTTTATATGATATCAATGATACTTGAAAATGATAGTCTTCTAGAACCTAGTAAATGTAGTCTGTATTACTTAGGAGCTAAATACTTACCTGATCTTAAGTATAGATACCATTTTTTTAGACTCATTACACCAACTTTATTACCGAGTAATGCAATTCACTTGATTTTCTTGGTGCTTACAGAACTTAGAACTTGGTATGCTATTGAGCATAATTATGGGTGAATTAGGTTCATTTTAGCATTCGTTCTCACTGGGTAATTTTTGATATAGTGTTATCGGAACCTTGGCTAATTGTATAGAATACCCATATGATGTTTAAGTTAGCTCTACTTGCACACTTTTTGGAATTCTTGGACTTAATATTCCTTATTTCATCGCAAACTGAAAAAGCATCGAGAATAAAAACACAGTTGTGTTCATATACGGCACAATAATTCTAGCCAATGCCATTGTAGCGACAGTTGATAAATGGATAACAATACAAGGAGTGATAGTAGCTTTCATCTGTGGAATACTACTAGGATTCTAGTTTGTAGGTAAAAAAGATTCTCTTAAATGAAGAATAATGGGAATTATAGGAATACTTACAATCTTTCTACTGATTATCGCATTTTATATATACATAGTGGTAGGATTGAAACTAGATAGATGTGAGAGAGAAAGTTACAAAACTCACAATAAAGTATACAGACTGGATTCTACTTGTAGTAATTATTGCAATCATTTTTGATTACCAATTATTTAAACTGTTTAATAAACTTGTTCAATCCTTTATTCTTTCCCTTCTAGTGCTTGATTTTTAAACTTTACAGTTAGCAATTTCTTATGAAATAGACGTTTAAATTTGTTACTTGATTGGGTATTTTTTTCATGGTGATGAAATAGAAAGAGGAAGTAATTAAATAACTTAACTATAGCTATATGACTTATTAAACACTATTGATATCGCATAAATATCTCCTATTGCTATGGTTTCATCTTCCGCTATACTTTCCATTAAAAGAACTTAGTAAGTAGAAAGATGATTAAGAAGGTATAAATAGTAAATAAAAAAGTGGAATGATAATAAGAGAAGAAATGGTGAAGTGATGATAGAGGCTAACTTTAAGAGTAGTAAACACAATAAACTTTAAATATAAAATATATTTCATTTTCTGTTAAACTCTTCCATCTCAGAATCGATAGGCTTTGCAATTAAATAATCTTCTTTAGTGCCTATAAGTTTTTTGATTACATTACTATGAAATACTTTCATCGTGATTCCTGCTAAAAAACCTCCTAGGAATGGAGCTGTAAGATATATTCACATGTAATGCAATTCTGATGAATCTCCTGTTATTCATGACTTCCACATTTTTATTGCGAAGCCTACAGCAGGATTAAAGCAAGCTCCTGAAACTTATCCTCCAACGTGAATACACGCCATTAATGAACCAGCTATGGTAATAGTTCCCAAAGTGCCAATTTCAGTCATCTAAGCATGTATATCTTTAACTATTAAAATAACATAAACAAACCATCATGTTAGTATAAATTCTATCCACCATGCCCCTCCACTAGAAGCCATTGGTAGCAAAGAAACCAATTTGCTACTATCAGAAATGAAAACTATTAATCCACCAATAATTCCTCCTAAAAACTCGCTCATCAAAATAAGTAAAAATAGCCAAAAATATTGGCACTAAGTTTATTTAAGATTAGTAAATACTCCCAAAGTGACTGCAGGATTAAAGTGCGCTCCTGTTATTTTATCTCCAATTGAAAGAGCAATAAATAATGAAAAAGCGACACCAGTTGGATCACCTTTAGTAAGGTTAATACCAGTCACTAAAATGGCAGTGCCAAGTAGCTCAAATAACAAAATAAGCATATAAGACTTTGATGATTCCATCTAATAATCCTTTTCCATTTTTATGATATATTTATCAAGCTATTCAAGCTCTATTTTAATACCCTTAATTTGATATCTTTCGTTATCTTAATTCAAATAAAAATATTGTAAATGAAGCATTTTAATGCTTTTAATCACTTAATGCTTACAAGCTAATCTTGTTATTTAAACATAGGAATATGTTTGATGACACGATTGCTCTTTTCCTACCTCATTATAAAATATTATATATTAAGAAAGAAATAAAAGAAAAATCACTAGCATGCACTTTCCTTTCAGTAAGAAGTATACTCTTTTACCACATTTCAAAATAGATAGATTAGTTTAGCTTATATTATTTTAAAAACAGAAACCAGAGAAAGTATAAAGTAAATAATAGACTGTGAAGTATAAGCAGATAGCATAAATATCTCGTCTTGACTTTCTATTTATCACTCGCTATCATCTTTATGGCTATAGCTATTATAAAGTTAAATATCTCCACTAAATCTCTTGAAATATCAATTTTAAATTCGTTTCTCTGTTTTACTTGTTTTACTTTTTTCTGAATTTACAGAAACTAAGAAGTATATAATCTTCAAAAGAAGGTTCTCTGATTTCTAGTGATACCGTAAATACCACATTCAGCATATATGCTGAGTTTCTATTTCTTAGAGTTTTGAAAAATAAGTGAATATAAGATATAATAATTTTAGTGAGGAAGCTACTTATATATATAATAAAGGAATATTTAGCAGATTTTCATAATCAGATTTATGAAGGAATTGTAGCAAGAGCAAAGCTTGTGTGGATAATTTGTTCTGAGGATATGTTATGACAGAAATCGTTGCGTTACTATCTTGTTTTCTGTTTCCATACCATATCTAATAATAAACTAAGTTAAGAAAGTCCAAAACAATTGCAAAACTTGTTCTGATAACATTTAATAAATCTGAAGATTAAAAATAGGCTATTAAAGAAGAGATTAATTTAAAAAGAACTGAAGAGAAAAAGCTGGATTAATAAAAACATTTAGGAAGTAAGAAGATAACTACAAGACTATACAAATCTAGAACTTATAAGAAGCCCATAAAGCAACAAACATTCAAGATCAAAAACATCAGATGGAAAGTATCTACTTAAGATCCAAGAACAATCAAGAAAAACTTCTCATTCTATATTTTCTAATCATTTAAATCAACTAAAAATGATAATCGTATCTCCATATCAAAACTATAAATGCATTACTAATATTAAGCAAAAATGCTTCCAAAAATACTTAAATATCTAGAGTTTACAAATAATCACAGTTATTAAGAAAGCATCCAACAGATGATAAAAAGGGAGATTGATAGTGGCAATAGGAGTAACTAAAAGGGGATTAAAAGGAATTTATATTTTAACTCTTATTATTTTTAATACTAACATCGTATTGAATCACAACCAAAGTCAGTTACTTAAAATATATCTCCATTTTACCTACCTTTAAAGTATAATTCCAAGTTTAAATAAGGAATTACATAAATTTATCATAATAATTCATTATGGTGAAAAGTAAGTAAATAAAGGAAAGCCTCGCTTAGCGTTACTAAGATGTGAGCTGGAGCGAGTAGGAAGATAGGATAATTATGTAGTACTACAAAAAGCGAAATGGTAACTAGGAGAAACTGCCGTGGTAAAAGATTGCAAACATAATTAATGAAAAATTCCACGGTAGCAAGAGGATTAGGAACTGCCATAAGATTCGAGAGCGATTCAACAATCACTTGGATCCTAATCTGAACAAAGGAGAATGAAGCCAGGACGAGGACGAGATTATATTAAAGAAGCGTATTTTCAAAAGAAAAGACTGAGGAGAAATAAAGAGGTTACTTGAAGGAAGAAATAATCACCAAGTAAAAAATAGATTTTACTAGTTAGTTAAACTTTTCCTTAAGAGTGACTAGAAAGCTAAAAAGTTATTTTAAAAGGTTCTGAACGTTAAAAGCAAACTGGAATTCGCTACTTAGTTCGCTAAGCATCATGATAAACATTTGGAAAAAATCATTAGCTAGTTTTTACAAAAGAAGTAAAAGTAAGATGATGTTTAAAATGCGAGCCAAATAAGGAATTCCGCGAGTCCAGAAACCAAAGTTAAATAAGAAAAATAGTAAATGTAGAATGAGAGTATAGAAGAATCTAAGACAGCTCTAGAATCTGTAGATAATCGCAAGTAAAGATAATAGGCGGAAATGAAAGAAAATTTCTCCAGCCTTAACAACAGTTTTATAGATCAAAGTACAGTAGATTTATATTAAGCGTACTATTATCAAAACTATGTGAACCCCTCTAATATCGTACTTACTAATTACATTAACCAACCTTTCATCTATCAGGATCCTAATTTCGTTCCATACTAACCCTATGGTAATCTATCACTTAATTATGGGTTTAGATGATCAAGATTTTCCTGAATAGGATTAACTAACTATTTTCATTTATTCCACATAAAACCAGCCTTTTCGATATACTTTAAGTCTCTTTCTTTTCTTACTTTCGTTTTTATTTTTAACTTTTCAACTTTTACACTCTTTTCTCTTTAAATATCTCATTTTAATTAAATCAAGTTATCCTACTTACTTACCTACCTATTAGCTTGATAATGTAGGTATTTGCAAATGATAAATTTCTATTATTATAAGTCATAACATGCTCAACTCTTTTGAGTGTTTGTCTAAAATAATCCTGACTAAGCGTTTATATATAAGAAATCAAGTTGAAATTTCTAGTTCTTCTTCACTTCATTTCTCGATATAAAGATAAGAGTGAAAGATAGTAAGTGAAAATAAGCATATATGGAGGCTCTTAGTTAGTAGACAAACAGCGAGTCGATACTTCAATTATATGATAGATATTTAAACTAATTGAGTGGAATCGAATAGATATATTATCATAAGAGACTATTTTTTGATACTTCTAGAGCAAAAAATTATAATTTGATATGATAAATACTCTAGAAATAAGATATTAAAGACTAACTTATTTCCTTAAGGAATGAAAGAGATAAACTTTTCCATTAGTCTAAATATTAAAACTGAAACATGAGAACTTATTTAGATTTTTGAGAAACTTCTAGAATTTGTAAGACTAAATGATAGTTAACTATTTTATTTTATTAAGGCTATTCATTTACATTTAAGAATTTAATTTCTTTCAGCTTTAGAGTATTTTGATCAAATTCTAAATTAAAAAATAATTTAACTTCTCTTTAATTTGAGAATGCTTTTAAGTAGAAACCACAAAATATATTCTAGTAAAATGAGGAATTAAATAGTTTTTGGAAAGAAGTAATTAGATCTATAAGATCTTAGCATCCAATCCTAAAGAAAGTAAATGGTATTATTTAGATAGAAATTAATCTATCTTAAATTGAGCATTCTACTTAGTAAATTTAGCATCAACAACAATATGTAGTTTATATAAACTAAGTATGCGGTAAAGAGTATAGTGTCGCTGTAAGAATTTCTGAGTGATTATCAAAAAATAGTCAGATATACATAAGATAATTTTTGTATTATAATAATTAAGCAATAGTATTTTAATCACTCCTAATAGAAACTACATAAGTACCACTTATGACTTATATCAATAGTTAGAGGAAAAGATATTCTGATGTGAAGGCTTTTTATCTTAAAGATCTAAAGCTAGATATGTTATTATGTATTAAGTTTAAATTACCATCTTATATCAATTAAGATTCTTCTTATCATTTCATAACCTTGAAACATTAGAAGCAAAAACTAGCTAGCAAAGGTAATAGATTTACTTGAATATCTTTATCTACTTTAATTTTTTAAATTATTAAGGAAGCTAATATCCACTATGGTTATGCTCTTAAAACAGATTTTACCCTTTTACCAAAATATTGTTACTATGGTAATCACTCCTAACCTTACTATGTTAGATTCTCCCAGTTACTAATATAAGCTATCCTTGAAGCTTTTAGTGACTTTTATAATAATTAAATGCCATAAAAGGTATAAATAATAAAAGTAGGAAACAGGTAATTAAAGGTAGTTTATAGATGATGTTTTAGTGAATTGTATTTAAATCTTAAAAATGATGAAAGATACAACTAAGCTTTATTAACTTGGAGGTAAGAAGTTGTCTTAGTCAGAAATGAAAGATCGAATTAATTTTTTGAACAAACACAACCAAGAACTTGAATTAACCTTACGAGATTTAAACAAAGAAGTGCAAAAGCTAGAGCACATGAATAAATATCTTGTTATGGGGTAACAAAAAAGAGACGAAATAATTGCTTATGCTATTGAGGAAAATAAGAGATTGAAAGAAGAACTGAGAAATACCTAGAGATAAGCTTAGGGGAATATTAATCCTAACTAGGGGTAGTTAAAAATAAAAATGGAACAGAACAAAAATATGCAATAAGTTATTGCTGGAGAAACTGAAGCTATGTAGAAGTTCAATCTTTTTGAAAGTATTGTTGAAGATGAGGAAAACTTTATAGATAGGTTCAATAGTTTAGATGTAAAACTATAGCATGACTATATCGATAATATCAGGTAAAATAAAAACGATTTCAAGAACCTTTTAGAGCTTTGTCTTAGACTTAAAAAGTTGATTAAATCTTCTCATTAGATTTCCATTTCTCTCGTACTTTCTGAAGCAATGGACAGAATTATACATGAAACTTGTTAAACCCTTAACTGTGATAGAGCTTCAGTTTTTATTTTAGATGAAAAGCATAAAGTGCTGTGGACAAAGGCGGCAAAAGGAACAGGAGCAATTCGAATTGATTAGGATAAAGGAATAGTTGGGTTCGTTGCTATGACAGGTTAAACTCTCAATATACCAGACGCATATTAAGATTCAAGGTTTAATAAACAACATGATGTGTCAACCAACTATAGAACTAAAACAATACTGTGCATTCCCATTAAAGACGTTAATGGCAAAATTATGGGAGTTTGCCAAGCAATTAACAAATTAGATGGTAATATGTTCACTTCTGACGATGAAGTTCTATTTGAACTGTTAACATCACATGCTGGAGTCATGATAAAAAACTCAATGATCAATGAAATGTCTATGATGTAGCAGCAATCTTTGAAATCAATGCTACTCATCTACTCTAGATGCTTATCATGTTTAAATTTGCGAGATTTAGCTGAGATTGCAGAACGTGAGTTCAAAAATATAATATCAAATGGATTAATATATGTGTTCATTACTAACCCAGAGCAGAATTGTATCTTTAGAATAAACGAATAGAATCAAATAATAAATGTAAAAGACCAGTCATTGGCAAAACTAACCTTTGAAACTAAACAAGAACATAAATCAAATGAAATAGAGTATAATACTGAAATCGATTTAATGGTTAACGAAAACTTAATACAATCAGTTCCAATTATGATTATAACTAATGAAACTAATTTTGTGGTTGGAGTCATTCAAGCAGCACTCAATAATTAAGACTAAGGTGTAAGCAAAATGGAAGTATTGGATAAAGAAATGACAGAGTGGTTTAGTAGTATGATTTTAAAAGCTTGGAACAACATCGTCAAAATAAGATTTTATTGATTCATTTTAAACTATTTCTTTTATCTGTTGTTTAAGCTTTACTATCCAGATATATTTTTCTAATAAACATACTCATAAGATTAATTCATTCCACCCCATTTTACAAGTACATCAATTTATTATTCAATTGGTTTGTAATTATATGCCTTATAGTGCTTTTATAACATTATACTTTTATTCTTTTTTAGCTGAGTTAATACAATTTAAATAGTTAAAGTTAGATACATCACATTCCTTCCTTGTGCAAGGTAATTATCTATTAAATTATATTAGCATTTTATAAAAGTAATTTCTTACTTAAATATATTCAATAAAATGAAGTTCCTCTCACAAACTTTTATATTTATAAAGCTTAAATTTAATTATATAAAAGTAGAAGTGACTAGCAATAAGCAATGAAGCTATAATAAGTAGCTATATACAGGAAATAGAAAAGTGAATTAACTAATGTTGAAGAGTATTTAATATACTAAAGCCAAATTTATTAATTTAAGTACTTATACTCGTTTTGCTATATTTAATACGAAAATAATCATTTAAAATCTTGAGCTGTAAAAAACATAAGCAATATTTATATATTGAAAGACGATAATAAGTATCCAAGGCAATTTTCTTAGTAACGATAATAATTGGTTGTCTATAATTTAATAAGTTTCGTGGATATTAAGATTAATAATTTAGTTTTAGTTTTGAATATTTAATTGTATTAGAACACATATGAAAATATTATCTGTATATAATGTTAAGTAAAGCAAACAAAGCCACTCAATCTCTTTCTCTAATAATCCAATTTGTACATTTCAGATCGTATATAAACAAATTGGCTCTTTAGTTGAAAATATATACTTTCTTATCGTTGTAGAAAGGAGAGTTCTAGGAAAATTCGTATTGATAGGAATCTTAGCCATGTAGAATAAGCTTGTTAAAATCATAAAGTCAAGTTCCATTTAAAATTCCACCACATTTTCAAATTAAGCACCCATAGAGATCAAAAACGAAGATCGAAGATACTGAGCCTTACTTATCTAGAAGGCAATTATTAACTATCGATCATTTATTTTTAACTAAGTCAAGCTAAGAAATCTCTTTATTCTAAAATCCTCCTATAGTTATTATTTCACTTGAAGTGGTATAGCAGAGTCCGAAATACTACAACCCTTTACTAGAATTAGCTATTTAACAGCTAAATTTGCAACTTCTGAAGCTAAAAGCTTCATTATACGATGTATTACCACAGAGAATATACATAGTCTCTTTAGAGTCATAGATTGATCTATTAGCTGTTCTTTTGTAAGTCATAACATAGTTTTTTAATTTACCTCCTTAGTAAAGTTACAGTCGATCTGAATTAGTTCCTCCTGATATTGAAATAGAACTTTAAGATAGGAATTCTCTATATGAGTTTTAATCATTTGGCTATTAAATTTTTACATACTTTTCTTGGAAATAATTTTGCTAGATCTAGAAGGAAATGAAGTTGTTAGATCATTTATTCATTATGAATGTTTAGTAGCAGAAATTTCTAGGAGCAAAGTTCGGACTAATTTCATACTTTAGAATCATAAGCGGAATTTAACTGTACAGCTTAGAGGTCTGATTTGATTACTTTAGTTTGCAAAGCTTTCTAATCCAGATTAATTTTACTACTCTCTTACTTTTACTGTCAAACTACATTTATATTATTATAAGAATTTTAAACTTTTGATCACTGATGACTGATATAACGACTATAAATTTGATTTAGTTGATTAATGTGTAATTTATTAATAATGCCTTTAACTAAATTAATCTATTTGAAATTTAATGTTTTTAGTTCACTCAAACTTTGCTGAAAGTAACTCCGAAAATTCCCTGCAAAGCTCTCATTCCTTGTGTTATTTCTTCGAATTTAGCAGCGTCTGCTGATAAGTATAGTGTTGCTACTACTGCGTTTCCTACTATGGATGTTTCTACTTTCAATATTTTAGCACCGACTCCGTTTAAGAAAGTTGGAGCTTGGAATAAGAAATCTAGAGTGTTTGGATCGTAACTTACAGTCACTTTAGCTGTGACTGGAAGAGCCATAGGCTTGTTAACGATGTTTCTTGCAGGGGGCTTTCCTTCTTTAAGGAAAACATCCATAATTCTAACTGCTTCCTTTCCAATATCTTCTTCAGCTTAATTGGTTGAAGCTCCAATGTGGTGAGTAGTGAAAACTTGAGGATGTTTAGCTAAATGCCATTACCAGTCACCCTCTTTTATTGCTGGTTCACCAGTTGGAACATCAGTTACATAAACAAATGCTGGATTTTAGTCTAAATGTGCTTTTAAGGCATTTTCATCAACAACTTGTCCTCTAGCAGTGTTCATAAGAAGAGCATCCTTCTTCATTTTTGCTAAGAATGCAGCATTTACCATGTCTTTAGTTTCATTGGTATAGTTTACATGTAAAGTAACGAAATCAGCTTCAGTAATTATTTCATCAATAGTTTACTTTTCTTCTACTCCACATTCTCCGAAAATATGTTTTGGTAAATACTTGTCATAAGCAATTACTCTAGCTCCAAAAACTTGAGCTCTCTTACTAATTGCTTATCCAATAGCTCCTAACCCAATTATACCTAAAACTCTTCCTTCTAATCCCTTTGGTACTATTTCAGATTGAACAGCTTCTCCAGTTTTTACAGCATTAATGCTAGCGCTTAATCTTCTATCTCCAAAAAGCATAAGACCAAAAGCCAATTCAGCAACTGCTACTGAATTTTTTCCTGGACAGTTACATACCATAATACCTTTCTAATTGGCAGTATCTAAGTGAATGTTATCAACACCAGCTCCAGCTCTAATTACAAGTGCAAGTCCACTAGCTTCTTATGAGCTAAGTATCTTCTAGGTAACCTATTTAGATCTTACAATCAAAGCAGTAGCACCAGAAAGTGCAGCTATGAGGGTAGCATCGTTATATTTAGGATTGTAATCAACTTCCCATCCCATTGCCTTAAGCTACTCAACTCCTTCTTAGCTTACCTAATCTGCCACTACTACTTTCATTTATTAATTAATTTACTCAAACACGCGGTTAATAAATTATCCCTAATTTGGCGTTTTAATATAATATAAACCAGTTTAATATAAAACTACCTTTAAACAAAAATAACCAATAAATCTCTCATCTTTATCACTTTCAAAGCATCCTATCTAATATAATACAAGGGTTTAGAGAAATCTGTGGACTAATACACAATAAGCTACTAAAGTGAATATATAGGGAGATTTACCTATTTATTGCTAGAGGATGATAACTATATATAATCAGAAGCTTAGATTTCATTTGGTATTATGGTGCCTTAATCATCATAGAATTAATATAGCTATCTAAAGTTCCTAACACTTTGAAGAAATGTCTTATTATACTAAACTGTAGCTCAACTATAAATAAAGCGAATTTCCCAGAATATTAACATAAGTCCTTAGAAACCATTAGCTAACATGATAGCCCTTCTTATGTTTTTTCTAAGTATAACAAATGGGTTTAAAATTAAACGTTGAAGGTAAGAAAAGACAAGTGAAGCAAAGTTATAAATACTAAAGGTAAATATAATAAATATTGGATTATATAATTAATTATCATAATTGATATATCTTAGTTTCATATTTAATGCTTCTTGTCATATGTTCAGTTTATATCTTTTATATACTTTCGTTTTGAAAACAAAAGGATATGCAGTTCTTAATAAGGTGGTATGATATATGACTAGCTTATTTATAATATGCTAAGAGTATTCAGTGAGCTTATGAGTTGAAATGATTGGCTTAATGGATGATTGAGTGTATTATAAATGATTATTGATAAAGGAAAAAATATATTTCTGTGGGATTAGGCTTAATATATTTAAATTATATAATAGGGATATTAAATTTAACTTAACTGTACATATTCTAAAAGATACCAAAAAAGGTTGATAAATGAACATTTTAATGAGAATATCACTATATATATAAATATTACAATCTACTTTTGATTACTTTCATTAAGTTCTCTATATCTAAACTTTTAGTGGTTAATTAATAAAATGAAGAACTAAGGGGTTTCACCCTTTCATTTTGGTATTCCCAGTTTCCCTATTTCTTCAAATTATTTTACATCCTAAATGGCTATTAAAAATAGTCTTTTGTTCTAAGTAATACAGTTAGCATAAGGATGTATCTATAAAAGCATATCAATACACTTAATTACTAAGCTACTTCTTATTTATAAGGTAATAATCTAGCTACCTTATTACATATATTCTAGTTTCAATCTTTAAGAGTTTAAAGTCTGCCCACTGGATTACTTGGCTATTGGATTTTAGTCTTTCTTAAAGTAATATCCAGATACTAACTTCCTCTTATTGTAAAATTTTAAATTATTGAAATAAGTTATATTTCTACCCTATTCTTGAACTAACTCCAATCTTATAAAATTCAAAGCATGCTAATTTTAAGGAATATAAGACTTTTGGTTTTCAAACTTAAAGCTAAAAGATATGAAGCATATTAAATAATCTAACTCTATTAGAAATTAAGGTGATTACAAAACTAAAAGAGTACAAAATATACTAAAATGTAAATTGATAAATTAGTAATTAGCATAGCTGAGTAACATCTCAGTTACGACTACTTTTCTTACTAAATATCATCACAATTTATTTATAATCTACCCTTATAAATAATAGTTACGTCGTATAAATGTGGATTATAGAGACTTTATTCATTAAAAAATCTTTATATAAAGAGCTAGTGACAATTAAATGGTTAGACATATTAACAAAAAGAAAATAAAAATAGAGGGTTAAGGGAATATTTACAAGAGACTATAGTGATATTCTGTTAATAGTAGTTAGAAGCAATTAAAGGAAAGTCTTTTTTTATGAATTGAAAAAGGATAAAAATAAGATTCATAATTAATTACTTAACTAAAAATCAAGCATTATTTACAATATTTTTACTATGAGACACTTCTTTGGTAAAGGATTAAGATACTTCTGATTTAGAAAGGATAAACATTTCTATCCTGGAAATTGCTACAGAAGTAGCTTATATGATTGTTGACAAGAATTACTTGAGATTAAATTTAAATAAAATATAAATAATTAATTTATGCTTCTTTTCTAAATATAGATATAGCAATAGAAGGAAAAAGTTTAAAAATAGCTTCTTTAGTTATAGCATTAAATATATTATATAATTTACTTATTTTGTTTTAAAATTAAAACATTTAAATCATAATAAAATTATAGTATTAAGATATTGTAGTAGTAAGAGTAAATAAGGGGAATTAAAATAATTTTAAATGATAGAAAAAAAGTTAACTGGGAAAGTTATAAAGGGCTCGTATGGTTAGTATAAAATTTGTATTAGTTTAGTTTGCTTGAAGTCTAATCTAAAGCTCCTGTCTAAAATAAATTAAAGATATAACTATTAATTAACAATGCTATGCTTTCACGTTTATACCTATATAGATATAACTTCAACCTGCTTGAATTAATTTAAATTAGACTATATTTAGATGTTAATTTTACTGGGTTATCTTAAATTTACAACTTTTTCTTTATTTCTAAATAGAACAAATTTTGATTACTCTATGACTCAGACAGAAAGTAATTGAAAGAACAAAACATCTAAAATGATAAGAGCATAGTATGATACAAAAAAAATACTTTTTTCTAGTTGATTTAATTAATTCTCTCGTATGAATTTAAAAATAAGAGCTGCAAATATTTTAAAGTTTAAATTCTTTTAAATTTATTTTATGTTCAGAGTTCCTTGGCTCTTTCTATCTCCCACTAAGATTTCTTTACATTTACACAGTTTAGGTAACTTCTAATGTAATTAACTAGAACACTCTTCAACTCTTCTTCGCTTTCTTGTAAATGTCTTCTTTAGTCTTCTATATGCTCGAATTTAGTATTGTTTCCGAAATTCTTAAAGTAGCAATCCTCATCTAAGCATTTATGTTGACAGAGTTGAAAGTCATATTTGGACTTTCCTTTTAAATCTGCACATTTATCCTTGCAGCCGAAAAAATCTTAGGGATACTCTTCTTTCAAATTTCTTATTTTTTCCTTTTATCTTTCATAATCACTTTATTTATCATATCCCTATCGATCATAATTACTATCTCTGCTATATTTATCATCATATCTGTCATAATCTCTTTGAGGTTTATCATATCCTCTTTCATATCCTCTGTCATATCCTCTATCTTACCTATCATAGTTTCTATCTTCCCTACTTTCATATCTATCATAATTCCTTTCTTATCTGCTATCATATCTATCATAGCTATTTTATCTCTCCCTCTAATCGTATTATTAGGCATCGACTGAAATTTTAGATGCTATGACAATTAATAAAAGTATAGTAAAGGCAAATTTCATTTTTAAATGGAGTATAAGCTAACTTCTTTATTCTTTCTATTAAGTTTCACTAAAAATACCCTTATTATAATAAAATGAGGGAATCAATTAATTTAGTATGTTAGTTATTTATTCCTCCCTTACTGCTAACTCTTATTACTCAAATATTTATTTAGCCTTTTCTTCTTTTCAATCTCTACAGCTTTCATAAAATCCTTTAATTTCCTGATTTATAATATAATTTTTAGGGTCATTTATAATGATAAATTTGGATTTAAAAAGTGTCTTTTTTATTAGATTAGTATGCTTCATTCGATTATTCGAATGCTTTAATTCTTCAATTAAAATGCTTTTTTTATACTAGTAATAATTTTAAATTCAAACCTGTTTAAAGGTATAAATATGTAAGCAATATAACATAAAGAATCACGCTAATTATGAAAACTTGACAGAGAAAGTGTTTGATTAGATGAGATTCAATTGTCTCTCAAGAAGATATACACTGTTTACTTTCTTTGCTATTCGCGTTAAAATAGCTTATATATATAAGTTTGTGTTATATTCCCTATAGAAGAATATCTAAACTCCTTGTTTTTCCATCTTAGTCAATTAGTTTTAATAGTTCGAAATAAATGAGAATTTGCTAAGAATCTGAACTGCTATTAGCAATAAATTTTCGTATTATATTACTTAAAATATACTACCTAAGCTTTAATAGCCATTTTAACTTAAACAAGGCTTATAACCTTCTAAAATAATTGGGAGTTAACTAACTAACTTGCTAAATGAAGAACTTACTTCTTGGAATATAATATACTATAATATCAACCCTTAGAATACAAAATCAAAAGCATTACATAATTTACTAAGCTCTAGGTATAATTTCTTGATAGCTTACCGTTTACTCAAGTAATGATAATACTTAATAAGCTATAGAAACTAAATGCAGATCATTATCATTTACTATTAGTTACGTTGATTATTCATATTCCTCTGAAAAACTATAGGTATATGGCTTAATCTATTTGTATTTTAAAAACTTCTAAATCACAAAACACATTCCGATTTAAAAAAGTTACTAATGAACTAACCTAAATTTTATTCGAAGTAAGCAATCAACTACATCAAAGCTATTATTTTCATACAGTCTATCATATTAATATAAAAGGCACAAAAACTAATTTTAGTTTGCATGATAATTCTATTAGTAACTTAAGCAAAGTAATAACATTACCCTAGTTTGCTTTTATTTTACAAATAAAAAGATCATTGCAAATAGTTATAAAAATACGTAAGAGTTTAATAGCCAAAAGAAAACTAATTAGTAAATAAATCAGCTATAGGGATAAGATTCAATCATCAACTTAGATTTGAAGATTTTTATTGGTTAACTTTATATTTTTAGCGTATATTAGTAGAGAGGCTGAGGATTCTTAAAATGAGAAACTTAAAATGTAGAAATTAAGTTATAAATATATAGGAAGTTGCTATCAAGTTTTGGATACATATTTTTCATAGTCATACCACTTTGCTCTTCTTGAATCATATACTTTTAACTAGCAATTAAAATCGTAAAAAAAGATTTTAAGGTTAGAGTAAGCAGGAGATGTGTAGGCAAATTTAAACGAGTTAAGATCTCTTCCATGCTTTACCAGATCATCAAAATCATACAATAATGTTCCTTTGAGATTTCCACCGCTATTTCAAATAAAACATCCATTTTAATTTTTTGCGTAAACAGCACTTACTGAGCTCTTTTAAGGTAATTTTATTTACGAAATTTCTCAGAAATTCCTATTTAAATCATTTTAATATATATTGTCAGCTGCATATTAATCATACCCGCCAAAAATATGCAAACTATTTGATATATAACACAATCCAAATGTCGATAACTATATAGGTAGATTATCAATTTTCTCATTGAACCTTTAAGTCTGAATATCAAAAATTTCACAGCTTTTAGTTTTCCCTCCAATAATAAATATTTTTCCTTTATTGTAAATAGTTCGATTCTAATTTCTTTCTTTAATTCCTTTAAAATATCGAATATCTTTGCCTTTTCCAATCAAAATTAGCTTTTTACTTTCTCCACCAGTCATAATCATAAGTAATGATCAGTACTGCTCAATATAATGTTTCATATTATCTAAATTGACTTTCAGTGAAGGAACTTGAACTTCTTCAAATTTTTTATTGTAAATATGGAAAATTCTCTTTTTATTTGTCTTCGGAATAAAGGTTTAGAACATAGTCAGCTTATAAGACAAATTAGGCATTACCTCATACTTGAGAATCATTAGAGGAATTTTGCCAATCAAAACTCCTTCTGGTTTACATCTACTATTGTTCTTACACAAGCTTCGAAGCTTTAAAATCTTAACTAAGTTTTCTTACTTAGACTTAAAAATACTTAATGAACTCTAATCATTTTGGAGTTTGGAGATCATTTTAATTTAACTGATAATTAAAATCAAAACTAATTTAATTTTTTTCAAAATTGCTTATCAACTCAAATTCACATACTTAAGATCGAAAAAGTTACTGTTAAGTATAGTATATTTAAAAATGGAGCAGGATTAGAACACTAAGGGATATAAGTAGCCTCTTTTAGATCTATAAAAGGGGGAGAAGGAAAGTTCTTTAAGCGACGAAGAAATTTCTTTAAAGAAGGATAGCAGCATTGGCATGAAATTGTATCTTCTTTTCGAAGACCCTGAGTCTTCTAATACAGCTAAAGGAATTTCTTACATTGTTATATTCTTAATCTTGCTTTCAATATCTATTCTTGTTTTGGAATCAGAAAGAGATATAAAAGCCTTGATACCGGAAGATGTCTGGCACACTCTCGAAATAATTATAACTTTCGCTTTTACGATTGAGTTTGTGACACGTTTTGTGGTTTGTTACAAGGGTGGAAAAACACCTCCTTAGTTTTTGTGTAATTTTATAAATATCTGTGATTTAATCTCAATTATGCCATTATATGTTGAATGGATTTTTCATGATCAAACTGCTGATACAAGATTCTTTCGTATACTAAGAATGGTAAGAATTATTCGACTTTTTAAACTAGGAAAATACTCTTAGAGCATGTAGCTTTTTGCTATGGTAATGTATAAAGCGAGAGAGTCACTTTTAGTATTCTTCAGTCTATTTGCAATTGCTCTTATTTTCTTTGCCAGTTTAATCTTTATGTTTGAGTCAGGTTACTACGATGAGGTTTCAGGAAAATATCTTTATGACGATCAAACTGAAACACTATTTACAAGTATTCCAAGTTCTTTATGGTGGGCTGCAGTCACAATGTCAACGGTTGGCTATGGAGATATGTTCCCTAAAACGCCAATTGGAAGAATATTTGGAACTATCACTATCATAACAGGAATCTTTGTGATTGTGCTACCTGTAGGTATAGTTTGCAATGAGTTCAATAAATCATATGACAAAAAAACCCAGGTTTAGAAAGATATTCAGGATTAAGACTAACAATCAAATTAACAAGAAACTTTACCTCAAACTAAAGCTAATTTATCCTAAATAAATCAGCTCCTTCCTTTAGATCAACTGCAGAATATCAAAAATCTAGATTAAGCAGGAATAGAATCGTTAGAAAAAGTATAGAGTAATTTAGAGTAGGCAGCTTCAGAGTTAAAAAACTTAATAGCCAGACTAAAAATGTAAAGCTTTCAATAAACTTAATAATAATTTTATAATCTATCATATAATACCTTCTCATAAATAAAACTCTAAGGAAAAGTAAATAAAAGTAATTAAAACTAAGTATTTTCTATCTTTAGATGAAAACATAATTCTTAAACAAGATGCTAAGCTATTGTCTATCAACTGGATATTTAATCTTCATATGATAGACTATTTTATCAATACTAATAAAAAAATAAGGCGAATGGAAATAGACTGTTATGCATTCCTTTTACTTACCTATAAAGAAAAAAAGCGTATGGACTAGTTATAAAGCTAATCTAATATCCTCATTAATTATATAAATCGAAAATATTTAATCAAATTACCTTTGTTCAAATATCTGATAAAGAGCATGTATATGATAATTAAAATATGACAGAGGATTGATTTATTACGTTAATAGTAAATCTAAAATTCAATAAAGCTAAATAGAGTTGTACTCTTAAAAGAGAACTAATGAATATGAAGAAGTACTTATTAATTGTATTTTAGGCTAAAGGAAATAAAAATAAAGTTAATTAAGGAAGATGCTTATAAGATAAAATCTAACTATTTTCTATCTTTCACTTTAATGGCTTTAAAGACGGACAATAATTCTTAGCTTAATCATTTTAAGATAAATAGAATGAGATAGAAAAGTAAATTGTAGAGTAAAAATAAATATTAAGAACAGTTTTAAGAGTTAAAGGAAAAATTGGTTGTTTTCATTTGTTTTTAATATCTTATGTGATTGAAAAAAAGTCAATAGAAGAACATAACATAACAAAGCTAAGACACCATTAAAAATTATATTCTCTTAAATATAATGCAGGTACAATTATCTATATTTTAGTGCTTTTAAATCAATAAAAATTGTCTTAACTAGATCTAATAATAAAGGGCTTAAAAGATACAAATTTAATTCAACCGGAAATATCTCAAATATCATCTTAATAGCCTAACTTAAATTATGCAATTTATACTAGCAAAAATGTTTTCTAATTGCAAGTGAATTTAAAAAAATTTAGCCGTTTACTTGTTAAAAAAACGATGCAGTTTAAACTTAATAATTTATACACAAATTTAGCCTGAATTATCTCATTTTTTAAAGTGATTTTCTCCACTTTGGTTCAAAAGAGTTATTTTTATAAGTAATTTACTTTGAAATAAATTGAGAGTAGAAAATAAAGGGAAATTTAAGTACTTGCATTAAATTTGTGCTTTTAAGGTTTTAATTTATTTCACTTTAAAGAAAGAATCTAACTAATCAAGACATTGGGAATAAGTATGATAAGCTGACTTTTATTAAAATATGATTCTAAAAGTTGTCAATAAGAAAGACACACTAGCTTGAAAGGTAAAATAATGATGAGAGATTTGAATCATAATATTATAATGAAGTAGAGAAGTTTAATATGGCAAATGAAATTTGAAGGGTATCTTCAAAGAGAATATATTTTGAGTATTAAAAATTATTAAATGTTTATCGTTATAATCAAAGCTTATAAATATGGATATAAATACTCCACAATCATTTTCTTTATAGAAGTAAATTGAACAGATAAAAGAAGAAACTTTGAACTTATCACTCAAGATGGTTAAAATATTAGATGTTGGAAGAATTTACGCCTGAACTCTCGTGCTAATTACAATTTACCAACATTTTTCTCTAACTTTTTAATACGATCATAGTTGATAACCATTCAACGGCTTGTTTTATGTATTTAGCTTCAGTTTTTACATTGATCATGATATCAAGGCTTATTTAACTTTGTTATATATTGCAATATTTTACTTCATTGCTCTGGTTGCTGTCACTTTGAAAATCTAATTTTCAAAAAACTATGAAAAACTCCATTTCTATCTTGCTCATATTTGACTAGCATAAAAATGAATCCTTTTCTAGCCATTTTTAGAGTTGTTTCTTCTAATTGTTAGATGTGATGGAGAAAATCATGTTGAGTTTGATGGTGAAAAATGCTACTAAGGAATAAACCTTTTTCATCTCATAATGGGGATAATTTTTGCTTTAATCTTACTATGAGTATAAAGAATCTTATTGAGGTTATACAGAGAAATACTATCCACCGGTTAAAACTTTCTAGCCGAATATGACAACTTGACACTTTATATGCTATTTCTGGCAAAAATTCCAAAAATCATAATGCTAAATATTTGATACAACAGTGAGCTAGTAAGAAGCATATGTTAAGCATACTGCATAGTAGCAGGTATAATAATCTTCTACTAATGTTTAATAAACGGACCTTTTTACAGAAAGGCTGAGAATTTACTGATTTATTATTCCATGACAGTTTATATTACCCTCAATACAACTCTAATGGTTTAAACTATAATTGATTAGAATCTAATACACGACTTTTTTATTTTGCTGCCTTTCACTGTTTTGCTGGCTTTTCAGATATAAAAAAAAGCAAATTCATATTCATCATTCGGCAAAACTAAAACTGTACTTAAGCTCAAGAGACTTTAATACCTTACTGACTTTTTGTACTGCAATGTCTAGAAATTATGTAAAAATGACTTTCTTAGGTTTAAGGGAATAAAATAGAAACTGTAAGTACATCGGAGTTTTTGTACGAACAAGTTCTGTATCTGCAAGTTCTAGCAAGAAAACAAAATAGATGTATCTGAGGACTTGATATTGTACATTTCTATCTAGTATAAGAAAATAATTAGGTAGAACAACTGTAATGTTAATGCTAGGATGAATTACTGCTAGTTCATTCTCATGTTCTAGCAAAACATTATGCTCACTGTGCTCTAACTTATGCAGATCAAAGATAATAGTTTAGAAACCAAAATGAAGATACAGAGAATCAAGCAGCAAATTAAAGAGACTCATGAAAAGCTTAGTAAAGTCAACCTGGATTATATAACTCAGTTTAACGACTTATTTAAGAGCTTTACAGAGCTTATTTAGAAAACAACATAGGAATCTATGAATTTTTGGATGCATGTAAAGAACTAGCAAGTAGAGATAAAAAAGGTGTATAAGATAGGGAAGAATATCTAAGAGAATACTATACAGATATAGAAAATGTGGGAGAAATTAAGTTAAATTAAATCAACTGATTAAAACCTAAACTCTACTTATATCAAGTATCTGCTACTCGTACTTGAAGATGAAAAGACAGCAAGTGAAATTTCGAAGTAATAGATGATTGAACATCAGAAGCTGATCAATAATAATGACTAGATGGATCTAGTTCAATACATCTTATAGAAAGATACCATAGTGACATATGTATCAATGGAGCCACACAGACTTGGATTTATAGATCATGTTAGTGATAATATAAACAAATTTATGGGCTATTTAGAAACAGATCTGATTAATAAAAGTATCAACATTCTGATGCCACATATGTTCGCAAATGTTCATGATTAAAACATTGAATACTTTCTTCAAACTCAGAAAAGCTTCAAATTTCAAGAAGCGAAAATGGTATGACTTCTACACTAAGACGGATATTTAGTGCCAGTATACATGATGATAACATAGCATTTTGCTAATGGAGCTTAAATGATATGTGTATTCCGTTAGGTATAATAGAAAGCATAATATATGATTTTAGATGAAGAGCTTACAATAAGATATATAACTCCATAACTAGCGGTTATTTTAAATCTTCCTCTACATGCAATCGAGTTATAGGACGATGGCATAAACATTTTTCATTTATTTCCATACCTGCAAAATTTAAGTGAGCAAGAAAAATTTCTACTTCATTCTGACTAAGGAATAACAATTAAAATAGAAATAAACAACGAAGAAATTCAATGTAACTTGCAATGAAGGAAGAACCATAACAAGATAATAGGGTATAATTGAACTTGCTTGCAGTTTGCAGAGATTAAAGATAAAAGCAAACAGTAGGTTATAGTATGGGAAGATCAAATATATAATGCTAAGATGAAGAGTATGAAAAACATTCAGCAGAGAAATTTATTACAGAACATTCTCTTAAAAAACAGATCCAATATGTTTAAATAGTCCAATACGTTTAATTCCTATGTTAAGATAGAAAAAAATTAGCTAAAGAATGAGAAAGAAAACTAGGAGTTTTAAAAAGATAATTCAGTTTCGTTAATCGGTTTGTAAAGTACTAAAACATATTCGATTACTAAATAAATTTCTAAGTATATGATAAGTACGTTAGTAGATTAGCTTTCTGATTTGCAATCTGAAACAAGAATTGACTAAAATAAAACTAATAGTAGTGGTGATGCAAGTATTTTACTAAGTAAAAATGAAGCTGAATCTGAATAACCGCCTTCGTTTGGCAATTATAGTCAAATAATGAAACTAGAGAGACTAAAGTCTCATTTGTTATCTAACAACAATACGACAGCAACTAAAAGACTAAGAATTACAATGTGACTTTAATTTATGACAATTTCAATTTTAGCTTTAACGACACTTTTCATCAAATTGGATGATATTGATACATTCTAAGAGCAAAGCAATTTATCCTGATTAATCAACTAGATTAATACGAATCTTTGCTTCATAGATAAATCTACTAGGCAGATAGTTTATGAAGATTCCTTTTTATCAGAAACGCAAAATATACAGAATAAATAAAACCGAACGCTTGAACTATTTCAAGCAGCTCAAGAAATACTTTAAAATTATAACGAGTTCGAAACTAAGTATAAGGATCTACCCACCAATTACAAGCAAGATATCCTACAAATTTAGGTGAACATCATAATTTTAAAAGATGGAAACAAGGAATAAATCTAAATGCTGCTACAAAATTCATTGACCTTGATTTACAACTCTATCATAATCCTATACAAAAGATAAGACTACTTTGAAAGAGGTAACTATTACGTAGAGTTAGTACTATAAAACACTCTAAATGGAATATATAAAGGGGTCCAATAAGTACAAGATGTAATTTTAAATTTCAAGAAGGATGACTATGACAAGAATAACTTTAAGGCCATAATATTGTTCAGTATAAACTGTTTGCTAGTATTCATCTCTAGTCTCATATGCTTTATTACACTCTGGCTTACTCATAAAAATATCTCACAAATTTTAAGCATGTTTCTAGAAGTTTCTGACAGGCATATTTAACAAATTATTAAGAATAAAGAAGATTTCCTGGAAACTTTCGGAATTGAATGCAAGTCCGAGGAGTCGTTGAATATAAGTTAGCATTCTACTACAAAATAAAATGTTAAAAATCACTCAGTTGCTAAGATGTTTACAGGAAAAATAACTTACAAAGTGTTCTTCGTAAAAATTCTGATGATAGTCATATTAATTTAAGCTTATTTCATATGAGAATTTACAGAGTCGCTCAATTTCTTTAAGCTTACTTATATTTATGAAGATGACATGGATTAATTGCTAAAACAAAGTAAGGAACTAACGCTTTCCAATTCTGCCTTCTTTATTTTAGAGACTTCAAAAGGAAACGATTTTATTTTGGAACAGCAATCATTACTAAATTCTCCTGAAATTATCAGAAGGGCAGAAGATGAAGCTTAATACTATAATTATCACATTGGACAAAGTCAGCATTTCCCTGATTCTTATAACTCATTATTTTATAAAATATATGAGCAGGATGTATGCTAATTAACTAAATTTGTTGATACAAATTGCTTTTTTGATTCTGAAGGATAGCTTAAGAAAGGATTGCTAGTAACCGAAAAATTTTTATATAAGGAGTTTGGAGAATTTATATCCTCATTTTTCTAAGACTAGAACGTAACTTATTAGTACCTAGACCTTCTTACTTATGATTATATAGTACAGATTTACCAATAGCTGTAAGACGAATTGAATGACATTTTATAAGACGAATGCTCAAGCAAGATGCTTATCATTAAAGCAGTACTAATTTCCTTTTTGATTCTCTTCTTCTTTATCCAAATATTTTGAGTAACTCACGTTTTGGATTAAATCTAGCAGGATATAAGAATGGCTATGCAACTTTTGTGGATAATTCCTACCAAAGTAATATTAGAAACTGATTCTATCAAGAGCAAGCTAATGAGATAGTACTTTAATTATTAATTTTGAATGTTTATTTCTTATATTCTGTATATCATCACCCATTGGAATTTTCATTATAATGCTTTTCTTTTATTCTAGACTCCAAACACAGTAGTTACATTAATATCAGTTTAAGACTTAAAAAATTTAAATGTATATAATAATCATACTTTCAAGGTTCTCAAACGTTTCAAAACCTGCTATCTCATTTATAATTATTAAGGATAACGTTAACATTGGATAAGCCTTCTATATAAAATAAGCTTCTATCCTATCCTATACTTTTCTTCCTTAGAGTCTATCTTATAAATCTTAACTCTTTTGTTTCAGGTTAGAGTCTTAAACTTAAATATTTAATCCTCTTACTCATAATCAACTTAAAATCTCCCAAAAGCAGTTTTTTAGTTACTCATTCATACAATTTAAGATATAACTTTCAGTTCTTATATGCAATAAAAATGAAAAGTCACTTATTTTCTTTATGGAAGAAGATTAAACAGGACTGATTATATGTAGAATCTACCATATTTTAATTTAACTTTATACTATTAAGGTTGCTTGCTACTTCCCTTTATATTATTTATTACTAGTACATTGTGAATTTTTGCAGTTTTGATTAGTTTCTTAAATCTTTTCTATAGAGACATTAGCATGGCTGGTTTTCCGGTTTTATTGTTCTCGATATGCTTTATTAGTAAAATGATAATAGGAAGATGAAGTTATCTTTCTAAGCAATCTAGTCTAGTGTGCTAAGTTAATAGAAGGCTTTACTCTTATGAAATATGATAAAGAAGCAAAAATGCAAATATTTTCTTCATCCTTACTCATTTTAGCTTATCTATTTATTATTTTGATTGAACTCTAGATTGAAAGCTTTGAACATCACTATATAAATATCGATCAGTCGTCTCACATAAGAATGCTATAAAGCTTAGTTGTAAGATTTGATGATGGTAGCTAGCAATATAAAGACTATGACTCATAAGAGACTTAGAAAGGAGCAAGGATAAGATAAGAAAATAAATTATTAAACATGAACTTTAAACTTACAGATTGCTATTGAGTAGTTCAGTCTGCTCGATTTTTGAGATGTCTTCTAAATGTAACTGTTACCCTCTTTCATTAATTTCCATTTGAAGCTCTTCCACATTCCTTTCTTAAATGTCATTTATTTAACTGTTTTCATGTTCAGATCTGTAGTCAACTTGTATAACTGAAACTGTCTAGACGAGGTGCTAGTTTTCATCAGCTTAAGGTTGAACTTCTTGGTCAATAGGAGTGCCTAGTACTAGAAGACCTGAACTAGTAGTAACAGGCATTCCTTCATTTGTTGGATGCTGCAGATAAAATGAAACATACAATTGTAGCGTATTAAATTAAGTCCCTATTCTAACGACCTTCATTCATTTGGTCATTTCTTAGACGATAGACATAGCTATGGAGTATTCAATACATATAAAACTCCACAAAAAGGATGAAAGTCATAAAAGCTAATTAGTAAACGTAACTGGTTGCTTTTTCACAGTTATAGTACTAATTTTCAAAATCTTAGTTAGTTTCGCGTAATTTTTTGAGCCTTCAACATTGGGTGCTGTATAATACGACTTAATAGGCTACGTAAAAGACCATGAAAAATAATTTGTAGTACTTTTAAATTGAAGTAGGCAAACTTTTTCTTTTATTAATCCCTCAGCAACAGCTATATATTCCTATTACTCCGCTCGTAAAACCCACAAAAAAAGGTGGAATACTTATTCAAAGTGGCATTAAAATTGGTCAAAAAACGCGATCAAAAGTAAAGCTACCTATAGAACCAAGCATAGTAATGATATCCACTATACAGATAATCTTGGCTGATGTGTAAAGTGGACAGCCTCTGTATAAAAGACTTACAAGAATCCTGATTACAAAAGTCTCATATTAATTATTCTTAAAATGCTATTTGGATATTAATTAGTTTTATTTAATATACCTAGAAGAAAATATATTATGCTTCCCTCATCTCTATAAAGCCTCCTATTTACCTTACTCTTTAGTTCAGTTAAATTAAGATTATACTGCTTTTTATATGAGCAAGTAGGTATTACCCACAATAGCTTGGTTTTTAAAACTAGTGATGAAGCATTTAGCGTGAAAGTGCAGATGTAGATACCAAAACTTTTTCAGCTTCTTAAATAGCAACATAAAAGCTTCAAAGAGAAGTTAGTTAAAATATCTTACTAAAGGAAACTATTTTTCTTACTCATTTTCAGTTTATTTGACATTTTAACTCCAAAATTTTATCTTTATAAGCTAATTAAAAGATCAAAGTAAATAGCCTTCCAAACTTCATTATTATATTGATAATAGGGCAGCTAGTAGCTTATCTATTACTCTCTAACTAGCTTTTATACTTAAGCTTCATTTAAGTTCTTGAGAGATTTAGTAAATAATCTTACTTTATTCATGTTGCATATACTTATTAGTCTATGCTGACTCTTATATGTTAACTATATCTTCTATAAAATTTATGCAAGCAACAAAGAGTCTAAGCTATATAATAAGGAAAGGAGTCATGAAAATATAGCTCTAATTTAGTATTATAAATACAGACAAAGCTTTATACTATATAGCAGAAAACCTTATATGAAATAGAAAAATTAAGATACATTACATATTTTTGAAGTTTTAAGGGATTAAATGACTGTCTAAGAGTTAAAACTTGTAATACAGAGCTTAATAATAGAAGGTTTAGTTTATTATCTTTAACAATTGAATACAAATGAGGATCTAGTCTACAAACAATTTGAGTATTCTGCTAGTTAGTACTGTAATAACAGTTCAAGTGGAGTGGTTTTGGAAGAAATGCTTATCTTACTAAGATTGGATTTTGGTACTTTAATAAAAAAGAACAAATAAAAATAAATGACTCTAGATAAGAGGGCAGCTACCTACTATGTTTAGTAGAAGCTATAGAGTTTTATTTATTAAATAAGGAGTTAAAATATCTCAACCATTTAGTAAATAAAAGTATACTTAAATTATAATAATTAGCTTCATTGAAACTACAATAGACTTAGTTCCTTCTACTATTTTAAACGCTAAATCTGAGATAAATGTAAAACTTTCTATTTACAGTGAGATTTTTCACTTAGTTGGACATAGTTATACTAACTCGTTATAAATGGCATTTTTTAAGCTATGATTAGTATACTTAGATTAATAAACTTTTATAGTGATTTAGTTTTTATATTACTAAGAGTAGCAATAGTGAATAATTATAAATAAGAAAAACAATTTCATATGAATAAAGAGCTAACTATTAACATTAAGCATCTAGAAGAGAGAAATAAAGATAGTATATAAAATTTTCTATGGTTTGAGTGCTTTGATAGTGCTAATTGCTTTGAATATGATAATATTAATATTTTATTGATATGTTTATGATGCTAGCAGCAAAAATATCCAAAGCGTAATTTAAATAATTTAAATAATTAACATGAGTCAATTAATTCTTTATGTAAAAGAGCAAATAGCATGATTTGGATACTGTAAGTTCTCCTCTCTAAAGTAACTAGTCATCAAAGTAAATCCAGTCTTGCTGCACTTTGCATTAACTAAATTATTTAACTTACGCTGTATAATGTCCGCTGTTTAATGAATTTCCTAAATGATGAACTATTCCATAAAGATCATAACTAACATTTAACTCATTTTGGCTGTTGTTTTGGTAAGTAAATTTATTAGTCTAAAACCTTTAATCAAATTAGACTAAAGAGTTTATCTTTTATCCCTTCTAAAATCGTTTTAATTGGACAACTAATACCCTTGGCCACTTATAGAATTGTAGTTTTTTAGTGCCTTTTGATTTCTTCATGCAATTTTCACATGTAATAAGATCCCCCAATTTTTCTTCGTTAGTGAATAAGTTTAAACATTCTTAAAGACTACATTAATAATTTAGAATAGGTAGCGATAGATCAAGAAAGGAATCGAAGCTAAAGCTTATTTATAGGCATGAGTTGCATGTAAGTGTTGATATTGTTCAACCTCTAAATATATCTTAAATTATGCTATTATCTCTTATAGCTGCATATTCCATTCACTATTTTGCTAGTTTTGTAACTCCTCCTTCATCAGGAACTCCAGGCAACCTTTCATATATCACTTTCCTTTTTTGTCTGTTTAAATCCTCATGAAGAGCTTAAAGTATAAATCTAAGTAATTCTTGACTATCTTACTAGGAAAAGCCTGAAAATTACTTTGCGTATCTTCCAATTAGTAACTTTAATTGAGTTGGAGATACTGCATAGTTTGAAGTTTGATATTACTATATAAACTCTGCATAACTTTTAGCGATTTATCCTTACATTCTACTTGATGTGTTAATTTCATCCTATCACCTATCACTAATGAAGTAGTTAGTAAGCAAAGGGGTATGCAGAATGCATTACAAAGCAGCGTTCATATAGCAAGTGTTTCCCAGATTGTTCAATCCTTTAGGTTTGCTTAAATTTTATCTTTACTTAATTGAAGTTTCGTTATTTATTCCTCTCTCACCATTTTGCCTAGAAATGTTTCTTTCTATTTTGTCTTCATAATTTTACTCATACTGCTTATTGAATCTTTCTTAATTTATATAATCTTCTTTATTTAGTGATTAGAAATTATTACCTTAATTATAACCTCTTAACTTAGCTTCTAGATTTGCTTATTGGGGGTTTCTATTTCTTAATAAAATTGGACTTTTTTTCAAGGCTCTTGCTTCTTCAATCCTCCGTCTTTCTTACAAGCCAGTTTCACTTTCATTTTATTTTAATGCATTCTATTAAACAATCTGATCTTGTTTGATTCTTTCTAATTCACTTTTTTATTTAGCATATTAATTTATATACCGATCAACTGGCTAAATAGTGTTTATATTTTGATAATCTTAAGGGAAGTCATAATTTTATAGACTAGTTTATTATTAAGTTAGATTATAGGGTTATAAGAAATCTTCTCTTTCTGGAAAAGCATTTTGACTTTAATTGCTATGGTAATGTCTAATTAATTCATTATTTTATCTAAGGAAAGAAATATCTGATTGTACTCCGTATTCTCTGACCTTATTAGAACTAAGGTTATTAGTTAGATTATTATAAGAATGGGCTGTCTAATTTCACGCTTTTATCTTTTAATTAAAATCCTATTTTGCATATGATTATATTTATGGGTTCTTAATAAAAGTATACTCATTATTCAAACTAATGACTTTGTTTTACTCTCTTGGATTATATTGAGAAGCACTTCTAGTTTAAATTTCCCTCTATTCAGTTTCAAAACTTTATTGATTTTCGTTTTATAAATCCTTTTACTAATTACTCCATCAATTATCCTAATTGTCTGAAATTTTTCCTTTCAAGTAACTCTTTTGTCACTCTTCATTTTCATTTTCATTTCTTTATCTTTATCTTTAATTTTAATTATAATAAGCATCTTCATGCTTTCAAAAAGGTTTAGTCTTGCTCATTTTAATATTTCTATAATGTTTAATTTAACTTTACTTATCAAAACTCTTATTAGATATCTATTAACTTTTACCTTTCTAGTACTTTTGTAGTTTTCTACCTTCTCAGTATGTTCACTCATACTTTCCTTTTTATTTTTGTTGGCTGCTATTTAACTAACTTGGATTCTCTTTATTTGAAATCCAATAAAAACCTTTACTATCTTGCCTAATCTTAGAAGCAAATTTAGTATTTCGAGGTTTAAACAAATTTATATTTAATTAGATCAATTAGAAGCTAAAATCTTAATAAAGATATATATTAAGAAAAACATTAAAGTGGAGTGTCAATAAGAAAGGAACATTGATACATATGTCTAAAAAATGCTTAAAGTTGGCATGTTTTTTGAATAATTAAAGAGAAATACAAGGAAAAAGAGACTAAATATATAGATCTATAATGAGTAAATCAATTATATCCAAATTAAGAGTTAGTCAAACTTATTTAAGTAGATAGGGATAAAATTAAAAGCATATTCATAAGAATTAGTATAAAGCAAACAATTCTCATTCACTTTTGCTATCAAAATAGTCTTTAGCCAAGTTTCCATTTTTGGTCTTTTAAGATAATTTAGATTTCACACTTTTTTAAGAATTTTAAACAAAAGATAAACAGATTGATCATTTATATAGCTCACTTAACTTATATTAGGCTATTGGAACTTATATAAAGATTAGGCTTGCTGGATGATATTAGGTATTATAGTATAAAGTTTTAATTGTCCATCTTTAGCTATTTAAAAAGAAGAGTCTAATTCTAGCATTAGCATCTATATAAAAAATTTCAATTTCAATATAGTGTTGAACGGTTAGATTACCAACCTATAGACCAATAATTTTATTAATAATGCCAAATAGCGAGGAAATAGTGAGCAATCAAATAAATCTATTAGAGCTATAAAGGATTATAATAGCAATTAGATAACTAATACGTTTACTAGATAGAAAAGCTTAGAAAAAACCTTAATATATTAATTATTAATCAGCAATCTTTAAGGCACTCAAATTTAGTACGAATGTCTTGAAAAATTTCTTCAGTGTTTACTTGCTAGTATTCAACTTAGGGAAGTTCAATTAAGACTGCTCCCTTTATTTGTTGTTATTAACTTTCTTGTTCAACTGGTACATACATCTCTGCTAAAACCCAAACATAAATATTTATCAAAACTTTGAAAGTGGAAAATTATAAAAGACTATGGTAGCAAAGAGGAAAACTTCCCAAAAATGTGAAACTAGTTAAGAGCATAAAAATTGTAAATACTGTAACTACGTAAAATATCAGCTATCTGTAATGGTCTAGCTTAGACCAAGCTCTCCAAATATAATTGCCAATGCAAAAAGCGAATAAAGAGAAATATCAGAAAAATACTTCAGAGTAAAATTACTTTCACTGTATTATGTAAGTAAGGTCATGCTGTTGCTTAATATATTCCATCAAAATAATGCTGCTGGGTGTTATAGTGACGCAAGATATTAAAAAATATCACAAATACTTGGTTTTATAGGTAGGTTTTTTGCCTTAGTTAACAATATAGTAGAACATTTACATTCAATAAAGTAGCAACGCTCCCATGAAATAAATTTCTAGAAATTACGAAATAAATTCAAGAATCCAAGATTATACAAACAAACGAACAAGGTTTAAAGGATCATTGAAACAAAGCGAACTCTAAATAAAATATTACCGTTAATAAAAAAAGCATTCATTTAACTTCCTGTTCTAGGTTCTACTAATCTCAAATCCTTCCTACGAACTGACAAATACCCATAATAGTCATAAAAAGAGCGCCGTTTTGATAGAATATTTCGCATATAGTATAATATTTATTTTTCCTGGTAAACTGATATTGAATTGCCTTCAATATTTTGGATTTCTATGCGCCTATAAGGTTTATTTTTCAGGCATATAGCTAATGTTTCACAAAAGATTACAGCAAAATAAACTTCTTGCATTTATAGTTTTCACATGTAACTGTCTTTTACACAGAACTATTCAATATATTCATCCATTCCTCTTCTGGTTGAAAATCAGAAATACAATTTGCAACTAAGTCTTCTTAATCTGCAGCAAACTCTTAAATACCAAAATTTCAAAATAGTTCTTCATCTCTTTCACTTTAGAAGTTTAAGGAATCATCTAGAAACACTTCAACAGTCGTATAGAAGTACTAATTGAGAAACTTATCAAACATCATACACTTAAATCAAGTATCTCCATTCGTAAGATTCAAGTATTTCTATATTATAGCATTACATCACTCTAAGAATTAGGCTTTTAATACAATTTTTCATATGCTATATCATGCCGCTGTGGTCCATAAAGTGAGAGTAGTATAATAACAATATACACTAATATAAAAGCTAATTACCTGAAATTCAAATGGTAAAGGATTGCACGAATTCGTGCTTTTTCATTATATCGACTTTTAGAGGAGGTTAGATAAATGTTTATTACATCTTTTATTTAAAATTTATTCAAAACTAAATCTCTCAACATCACTAACTAATTTTAGTAGTCATAGATAATCTACTTCACTAGATAAATTGAATTTTTTTATTTTCGCTAATAAAAATTTTTGTTGCTAAAATTTCTATGGTTATTGATGTGATTAAAGGTATTAAAATGAGTATTAATTAAGAGCAATTATGGTTTCTTCTCTTTCTATGAATTGATTTTAAGCAATGCTTTGCATGATAAAGATTCTTTAAAAAACTTGAAAAATAACTTAATAATAGAACCAAATATTGTGCTTTTTGTCCTGCAACTTCTTTTTCCTTTTAGGTAGTTTTTTAGTATTAAATTCTAAATATTATTATTTCCACCACAACAAACCTATTTTCTTTAAGTAGTAAATATCTAAGGGTTTCTAATATTATGGTTATATTTTTCTTGTTTCTAAGACTTGAAATAAAATTATAAAGTCAAACAAATTAGACTAAATCTAGTCTAATTAATCATTAAACTTATTTATTCTTTTTCTAACTTTTTCTTTTCACTTTTTGTTCCCTTAAACTCCTTTAATTCTACTAAGAGGATTATAATAGTAATATACGTTTGATAAAGGTAAATATAATTATTAGCCATTAAACTTGATGATAACACATTATTTCTACTTCTTATTTTATTATTGACTGTAAATCTTCTCTCTTAACTTAAGATACAGTTAATACTATAAAAGCTCTAGCTCTATATTCCTTACTTTCTTTCCTACTTTATATTATTTACTTGTCTAGCTTTTGCTATTCTCTACTATTTCCTTAATTTATTATATAATTAAGATAATTTCTAGACGCTATTTCAATATGCTTTATTATTACTTTGCAAGTATAAAGGGAGTATGATAAGCAATTATTAGCTAGAAGTAAGAAACTGACTGAAAGTGAATAGAATACTAGTAAGTTTAGGAAATACAAAGGGATGGGTTTTGCTAGATTATTTCTTAGCTCGCTAGATTGCATGCCTTATAGTATTTAAACTGGTAGTAAGAAAAATGAATTACAGAGTATTCTAGAACTAAGAAGAGATTTAGACTAAAAATAATACTCTATACTATCTAGAAGCTATTATCAATCTAAGTCTATAACTAAAGACTTGAAGGATTCTTTCTTTTCTATTTATAAAGTTAAATTTGTTGGGGTTCAAGCTTATTGAAGAGAACATTTTATTATGAAGGCAAGTAATTCAAGTAAATAAAATGGGATTGTTTTTTAGCTCTTCACATATTCTCTAGAAATCTGGTCTTTTGCTCTAATCCTAATGCCAACAGCTATCAATCAAATCCCGCAACTATATGGAAACATTTTGCGGGATTTTAGGTCTTTATTATTCATTCGCAACAAACTGGACTATTCTGTGTCTTCCAATATTTGCGAAAGGTTCATATCCACTAGACATCTCCCACAAAATCATGCCGTATGAATAAATATCGTCCTGCGGCTTACCAGGAACAACTTTTCCTTTTGCCTCTAGAATTTGTGGTGAAGACCATGCACTTTTATTTGAGTAATCTAAAGTTAAAGAAGCGAATTTTTTAAGATTATCAAAACCGCAATCAGATATTCAGATTTACTCTCTTTCATCCAGAAACACGTTGTGTGAAGTTAAATGACCATGAACTTTTTTAATTTAATGCAAATCTTTAAAGCATTTAGCCATCTTTTTAGCTACTTTATTCTTGGTTACATTTGTCATTGTTTATTCACTTTCATGAAGAGCCGAATGCAAACTTCTCTACATATATGGGATGATTAGTCCTAGCTTAGGTTACTGAATAATACAACCTAGAACAGGCAGCAGACCTTTTATCTCTACAGTAAGTCAATAACTAAGTTCATTTTTCAGTTCTTCTAGAACATATCCACTCAATCTTTTGAATTCTATTTTTCTTACCATTACTTAAAAGCCTCTTCATGATCCTTTATTTAACTACCCTAAGCCTTCAGGCCGCTATTTTACCTCATCAATTGTATTAAGTTCACTTGTATCAATTTCGATTACTCTTTAGTAAGGGCAGTGATAGCTTTTTTACCTTTGTATCAAAGAGATATTCAAATTTTACATAATGGGAGTGGATTGATCATCATAAGGAGTAAATATTTCCATGAATTTCCATTGTAAAGTTATTCAAAAAGGAATTACTTCGCTTAAGGATAAGGAAATAATCAGCATAAAACTAGCAGCAGGATTGTCCCCATCATCATATTAAGATAAATCAGTGAAAAGCTTCCATGCATCATAATCACCAGCCGCGAGATTGGTTGCACCTCTAAATCATCTAGCAAAGGTTCAAAATATTATTACATATTTCAAGCGTTTCATCCTTTTTTTATGCTAAATGCTTTTCATCGGCATTCCGAAAGTTCTATATTGAATGATGAAGTAAAAGATAAGGGCTATTGCAGGAATTACCAAATTGGCTATACTAAGGTCATATTTTATAACATCTTCACTAATTAATTCACTTAGATAAAGTACAGAAAAGCAAGCATCCATTCCTAGTCATAAAAATAGCATTACCACAGCTGTTTTTTTTCCTCGGATTGAAACCTTTTTTCTAAATAGATCGTTTTAAACAGTTTAAGAATCCAGATGAGACTACTTATAGCATAAAAGGAGTTACCAAACTAAAACACAGTAAGTATAAAGAAATAAAGCTTCTGGTATGCTAATAAGCAAGATCACTATATCATCTTCATTTTTGTTATCTTTTTCGAACAACAAAATAGCAATACCAAAAGTAACAATTCGAAGAAGTTAGGATATGAGTAAACACTAATAAAAAGCCTTGGCTGTTCTAATTTCCTTGCGGAATTTCGGCAAGTTACACATTTTATATACTCCATATAAAAAGCTAATAGCATATACAACTAACATAATGTAAACTACAGATCCATATCCTTCTGTAAAGCTCAGCATTTTAAATTATAAGAATAACTATTTATTTATCCCTTAAGAAACTAAGATGGAAGTATATCTCGTATATCTATAGTACTTATTAATAAGAAACTTCTTATATATTTTACCAAGAGGGTCTAGATTTATCATGCTTGTAATTACTTCTAATAGAAGCAAATCGTATTCATAACTTAAGCTTATCTTATTTTAATAAGCTCAAATATATATGCTATCTATTCCGTCTTATAAAATAGAGGCTAAATTAGCCATATAAGTAGACTGTAAAAATGCTAATACTTAATATTTAGACTTATATTTGTATTAGTCATATTAGATGCATTAGTATGCATTTACTTCTACTTTAGATTTTACAAATACTAAATAGACTAAAAATGGCGTAACAAACTATGAAGGCTATCGTTATGCTTGAAGATGGAAGTTTAGTAGTTAAAAATGATGTTAAGATTCCCACTCCAGCAAATGGAGAAGTTTTGATTAGAGTAGAAAATGCACCTATAAATCCTTCTGATCTATATGTGGTAGGAAACTTTAAGAGTCCTGTTAAGCCACTACCATCTATACCTGGATTTGAAGGAGCTGGAACAGTAGTTTCTTCAGGTGGAGGATGGCTAGCTTGAACATTAATTGGAAAAAGAGTTGGCTTTCATGTATCTAAAATGGAGTTCAATGGAAGTTGGGCTTAGTTTGTAGTGGTACCAGCATATACTTGCATAAAACTTCCAGCTTAAGTAGATTTTGTAAAAGGATGCAATTGTATTGTTAATCCCTTGACTTGCTTATGCATGTTAGATAATGTAATTAACTCAAAAATGAGCAACGGAAAAAAGCATACAACTATAATTTCAACTGCAGCAGCTAGTTAGCTTGGAAGAATGATGATTAGAGTGTTTAGAGAGAACAATATAAGAGTGATTAACATAGTAAGAAGATATGAATAAGTAGAAATACTTAAAACCTAAGAAAACGCAGAATATGTAATTAACTCATCAGATGAGGATTTTTTAGATTAATTAGAAGAACTATCAAGTAAATTATAGCCTAGTGTTGGCTTCGATGCGATCGGTGGAGAAATGACAGGCCATGTATTCAACTCATTAGCAAAAGGTGGAGTTCTTTATACTTATGGAATATTATCACATCAGCCTTATTAATTCGATAGCACCAAAATGATATTTTCAGGAGTAAGAATTGAGGGGCTGATGCTTGGAACTTGAATCTAGTCTAAAAACTTATGAAATTAGTGGAAATGAACCTCCAAACTCCAAAAGATGCTATCAAATCAATTAACTAGTCAAATATCATAAGTATGTCCAATGGATGACGTGATGTAGGCTATAGAACTATATAAATCAAATATGAGCAAAGGAAAAGTAATTTTAAAATTTCATAACTGAGTCACTAAGAGTTAAGACACTAAATTTTTTATATTGTACAATTTTTTATCTTTACTAATATTGACTAATATCAACTCAGTGCTTAATAAGCAAAAGAAAAATAAATATATAATGGCTTATCTCCTTTTACTCCAATAAGTGTCACTAAACCTTAAATGTCTTTATGATTATAATGAACAGTAACAGTGTGCTAACTCTTAATATTTAGAATCTTACTAAAAGCTAATAGAATAGCAATATAATTAAGCTTTAATGTGTATACTCTAGTTTACTGCATACCATGTATCTTCCTATAGTATACAACTATAATTGCTCTCAGTCGATTATTGGATTTTTCTCAGTGTAATTGTATATCTAGCTTAGCTTTTACTTTCTCTATCCTCTTTAGGGATTTCTATTTTACTTCATTTCTTAAATAAGAATAGTAAAAAAGACTAACTATTTTGCACTCTCTAGCCTAAGAAGATATACAGATCTTTCTCTAAATTATTCAAATTTGAGATAATTAAGAATGAAGAGAGATTTCAAAAGAATCTAAGTGAAAATCCTAAATTTAAGCTAAATTTTACAGCTTTTCTTATCTTTATTATATCATTTTAAAGAGTAATCAAGGATTTAAGCTGTGAAAGGAAAAATAGGTTAGTCAGGAAAGAAAAAATCAGTAAGTGATCGAGAATAATAGTTGAGAAGATCAATTTAAGAAAAAGGTTAAAGCTGAATATGAAGATTTATAATGTACTTAATTCTATTAGAATCTATCTATTTATACCAGTCCTTATGATAATACTTTTCTAATTTAAAATTAAATTTGCTATTTTTAAGATTATTATCATAGAAACTGAAGATAAAAGAGTAATCACTAAAGACAAAATGTAAGCAAATGGATATGTATAAAGATATTATGATACTACTTAGTGATTAAGTTTAGGTAGTCTAAGATTTAAAATAATGTTTGAAGTAGAGCTTAAATCTAGTTGTTGTGTAATATTAAATTAATGATTTGCTATATCACCAATTTTTATCTTTCATATGCATCTTATAAAAAGATAACATTGCTTTCTAACTTAAAATTTAAATGCCTCTCAGACTTAAGTACAAATGTATTTCTATTATGAGATAATAAAAGGAATAAAAGGGTAAGAGTAAGTAGTATGGGTATTAGACTAGAAGTATTAAAGAAAGATTTGAGGATAACAAGTTGGATTATGAGAGTGATACGTAAATTATATCAGTTCTTGTCATTTAATTATGATTTAAATAAAATTAGCGAGTAAACATTAAAAATGTAGCAAGCTCAGTAGAAGTGGGAAGAAGAAAACAAAATAAGTGAAGCAGATATTTATAGTTTTAATGAAGAAGAAATGGATAAACTTAGAGATGCTGCCCCTTGGGCTAAGGATCCTAATTATTTTGAGAGTGTTGCTATCTCAGCTGTTGCTTTAATGAAAATTGTTATACATGCATAAGCAGGTGGCTAACTTGAAGTTATGGGACTTGTCACTGGTAAAGTAAAGGGAAAGCAATTCATCGTTCTTGATGCATATGGCTTACCTGTTGAGGGAACTGAAACTAGAGTAAATGCAGGTGCTACCGCTCTAGAGTTTGCTGTTACTTTCAAAGATGCGGGAGAAAAAGTAGGAAAGCAAGAAGGTGTTGTAGGTTGGTATCATTCACATCCAGGTTACAGTTGTTGGTTATCAGGTATTGATGTAAAAACATAAGCATTGCATCAATAGGGTGAAGAACCTTATCTAGCTCTTGTAATAGATCCAGTAAGAACAGCATCAACTGGAAGAGTAGAATTAGGATGCTTTAGAACATATCCAGAAAACTACACCAAAAAGAATGCAGAACTACAATGGTAACAAATACCATTAGAAAAAATAGAAGATTGGGGTACCAATTATGGTCAATATTACAAATTGGAACATTCTTTCTTCAAATCCTCCATGGATGCAATGATTTTGTAAGCTCTTTGGAATAAATATTGGATGTAAACTTTAGGATCAAGCTAATTATATACTAACAGAGATTATTACGCAACTTAAATAAAAGATTTGTCAGCAAAATTAGAAAAATATGAAGAAGGAGGAAGGAAAGGTCTAGGAATGAAAAATGAATCGAATTTAGAAAGAACTGTAATGGATTCGTAGAAATTGGCTATTGAAGAAGCTTCAGCTATTGCTTAGAATTTGATCAAAAGGATGATTTTCAGTTGAAGAACTTACTTAATTTCAAATTTTTATGCATTAGTAAAATAAATATTTAACATCATCTTTATGCAATCTATCATAATGTCATCAAACGTCTCTATCAAACTCATTATAGATACTTTATCTTCATACAACAATTTAAATTCCTAAATTATAAAACCATAAACTAAGACACAACTCTACTTTCGATATTGCATATTCAGATTAAACTTCAACTAAGTCAGCATGTGATTTATACACTTTAAGATGGAGATATTCTTTACCTCTTTAAAATGAGAAATTTATTTTGAAGGAAAAGTTCAATCTAGAAATGCTGATTAAACTAAATCTTAATATAAATAGTTAATTTAAAGTGAAGCCATATTTTAATACTTTATAGATTTATGTAAGATTATAATAGAGTTAATCTTCTATTTGCTTTCAGGTTTATAAAGATACCATATTATTTTATCAGTTAATTGAACTTTTTAGTAAAAGCATTTCAAAGGTAATCAATTTTAACTATTAACCTTCTAAAATATGATAGTTATTGAAGAAGAGAAGGATTTAGAAGCTTAGAGTATTTAAGCTATTCTTCTTACTCACGCTCATTACATTCTATTATGATTTAAAGAAATTTTATTCAGCTAATAAGGTATTATAATCAAGCTTATATTTGCTTCTGTAGATTATTAGCTTACAGTTGTTGAAAATTAATCTACTAAAGAATATTTAAACTTGTGATTAGCTAATCTTAGTATTTTTCTTTATCTACTTAAAATTTTTTATTGCTTAGTTAAAGAAATAATAGCAAGTTTTGTATAGCTTTTAGTTATATGGAATACGATTAGGCTAATTTAGAATTAGATAGTAATATATTTAATGATGGTAATTAAGAAGATAAATGATACTCTATTTCAAAACTGAAATATAAGTAATATTGGTCAGTGTAAATAGAAACCGCCGTAAGAGTTTCTAGCATATCCTGAGTTTGTCTCGAGAGAATGATAGTCATTTATAATGTGCCTTTTCAATCCTGGATGATGAATCGTAATTCTAGGACTACTTGCCAATGGTAGAGGTGGCAATTTTTCATGCAAAAGCTAGCCAAGTACTGTTTGCCTTAATGACTAGCTTACTGGGATATCAGGTGCTTTTAGCATTTCTCTTATTCTTTGTTCGGAAAGTCCAGTAGGGACTCATTATCTTATCCTCACATTACTTGTAGAAGGTCTCTTAATTTAAATAGGCGTACTTTCTCTGTTTGGATTGTCCCTATATAAAAACACGTCGTTTGCTTTAGTATGATATAACTGAAAATCATAGTCTTTCTCAATTTTTCCTCAAATTAAATTTGCACTTCTGCCATTATAAGTTTTTCTAGCACCAGGTGTTGGGTGTCTTGAAGTCAACTTTCTTTCATACTAAGTTACTTTTTTACCTAAAGGAGTAAAAGTCAGTCGCAGAAGTTCTTTATCAGTTGTAGCTTTCTCCAAAAGCAAAGGATCTCTATCTCTCAAAGATTTACAATTTTGAGTCATATTTTTTATGTTTAATAATCATCTAAATAAAATAGACAAAATCTATTCTTGTTATAGTTAAAAACTCGTAACTCACTATTAAATCATACTAATTTATAAAGCTTTAGCTATTACTTTTACTTAGACTATCATATTAAGTTGTATCCCAAATCTCTAGTTTATTGATATGGGAACATTTCTAAAGACTTATTAATCCTTATCCTTTTAAATACCATAAGCTCTTTCTAGTTTTCCTTTTATTTTTGTATCTATCTTTGTATAAAAAAAGTGAGAGAATCCAATAATCTCATGAGTATTGATTAAAGACTTAAAATTTATAGCATTAAAATAGTTTGTATTGTATTATGCTTCATTCTTGTATAAGAGTTAATTATGCTTGTATCGAAGTAGCTGAATGTAAATTGAAAAAAGATTAAAAAAATTAAATATAAAATAACCATTCAACTTAAGTGCTATGCGCAATTGCACGATAAAGCATCAACCATGGACTGAGTTCCTTGTCCTACTTCCCACACTGCGATTCCCATGCCATTTTTTTCCGCGAAGCACTTTTTATAGCAAATAGTTGGAGGAACACTTATATAGAATACCTTTTAAGCATTCTACTGCTGATATTCAATTTTATACTCCATTGTTTCTTTTTCTAAAGTTAGACTAGCTTCTAGTTTCGTATTATTGAGCAAATTAACTAAATCATGAGAAACCTTTGCTTCTGATGTTGGCTTTTTATTACCAGAAACTGTATATTCTCTTCCGTAAAAATTTACTCCTAAGCATATCTTACTTACATCGCTATTTTTCTAACTTTTTAGCGTTTTAACGTAGTTTTCAATGATGTTAATAGGGGCTACAGGACCGACCACATTTGAAGGGGTGATGTCATAAGTATTAACGCTAAACAAATTTACTCCTTTTCTTGATAAAATTTCATAGAATTGCATATCAGCTTAATTCCCTTGAGCTTAAAACGGTACTACTAATATAATTTCTTTCTAGTCTTTTTGCAAAGCAGCTGCTAATGAATCTACAAAGGCTTCTATCAAGACTCTAAATTAAGGCATTGAAGTGATAAACATTTCTAGAGTAACTCCTTGGAAATCATTCTGGATAGTTTTCTGTATTAACTCTATAGTTTATTTGTTTTATAAAGCTTGAAAAAACTCAGGGCCTGAAGATAATTCGAATAATATTCTTGGACAAACCTTAACCTTGCGCTAAGAATTGCTTTTCTTGTTCAATCCTTAAATCTATTTTAATCATTCTTTGTTTTGCTAGATTTATTCAAGTCCATCTAGTTTGAAAGTTGTTGCTTTTTTATCTGTAGCTTTTAGAGCGAATCATACAGGGACTACATGAGAAAACGTGTTTATATTCTTAGTAACGTATTAATAGCCTTTAGAATTTCAGGGAGTGATATAGGCAATTGAAGGATTTAGTCAATTCTTATCATTTTAGAAATCCAATATATTTGTAAGATTAACATGCTAGAAAGGTAGAGCATTTGATGCTTCCATAATTCTTAGAAGAAAAAAACCAATACCAGCACTAACTAAAAGTATGAATACGAATGCTATTTTACTTCATGAGAAACCTGCTTTACTTTAAATATTTTTCTTTTATAACTTATTTTGCTACTTTACCATTTTTATTTAGGAAAGAAATCATCTATTTATTTTAAGTCTGAAATTAGAGTCATCTACTGAGAAGCTTACTTCCTATGAGAAAAAGTTTTAGCATCTTATAAGATTGAATCTTCAGACTGTTCTGCTTAAGTAATATCTACTTGAATAGATTAGGATTGTAAATTTCTATTATTCTTATGATTGACATACTCCTATGATTATGTTTAGTTACTTTAACTTTCAAACTGATAATTATATGAGCGAACAATAAATAGTCAGTGATAACTTTTATCTGTTATATATTCTATAAATTCTTAAGTTCTAAGAATTTATAAAGTAGTAATTTCTGAATTTATATAGATAAAATTCTATATAAGCTAATCTAAATTCCCTTTGAATCGAATAAGTATTTCTATCATCTATTCATTAACACCTAAAATAGTCAAAACTTAGAGTATTAAATATTTTAAGGAATATGAAATGATTAAAATTGCCTATTTTCTAGACCTTTATTCTTACTATTATCTTATCAAAACTTATCGAAAATGTTTATATTTATAGTGTAATTAAGTTAAAATGAGATATCTGAATTAATAAATTTATTTAAAAGCTTCTAAAAATAGTTTGCTTTTGTTTTTGTTATTAACTTTTTTATAGCTATTTTTATTTTGCCTTTTATACTCAAAAGGAATTTCTTTAATAAAGTAATTTTTGAGGTTTTCTTAATAGAGTCTTATTGAATTTCTCTTTATTATCTAGTTACTTTATTTTCTATAATTTCACTATATTAGTTCAATTTAGTTTAAATTAGAGTACTAAAGCTTAAATTGATTTCTATATTACACTAAATAGTTCTATAGACTTTGTTACTATTTATTCTGAACGTTTTCCATCCTGACTTTATAAAATAAGGTTTTCACTATAACTGGAATTTACTATTTTATTCAAATGCCTAATTTATTATTATGTCCCGTTTATAGTGCTAATTCATACCTTAATTAAGCAATTTAATAAAAAGTTTAAAGATTCCAAACAATAAGACAATTTTAGTAAATGCTAGCTTACTTTAACCATAATTTAGTACAATCTAATCTTTATTTTTAGATCTCATGTATAGAAGCTTATGATTCATAAGCAATCCACCTTAGTTTGCATAGATTGACTATTCTCTCTTATATTAAAGCTTAAACTACTTCTAATCATAGTGACTTCTACGTTTCATTTAGCTATCTTGTTACTAATAGAGTTATTATGCTCTTGCAAAGATTAAGTATTAGCTATCCTTATTATTAAGTTAATCATATCTAATTAACTGTATTTTTTTAATAAACTTATGATTTTTAGAAATGCTCCTAATGATAAGAGATGTCATTGATAATGCAATATAACAGAGTTTATGTTAAAGGTTTGATACCCGAGACTTTCTAGGAGATAATTAAGTTTTCTATCTGAGAGAAAGAAGAATTTGAGGAGTAAAAAGGCCAATAATGCTTTATAGTTGTTTAAATATAGTCAAAAAGTTAATTTACTTACAGGGTTTTCTTTTTAGCTTACCCAATCATACAAAATTTTTAGAAGGTATTAAGACTTAAGAGCTATAATTGATAAATGATATTATAAAGTTTCTGATTATAATAGAACTAGTGATTGATAGTAGTTATTTAATTAAGATAACAGAGTATCAGAAAATTATGCATTTCTTCTTTCCCGCACATTGAGAACATAGTCCCACTTTTTTTTTCTTCTTCTTCTTTTCAGTTGTTGGAGCAGGCTCGACCTAGATTTTATTGTGTGTAAATTTATCAATTTCTAACCTTTCTGGAAGACTAGGTTGTGACTGTTCATTGTCTAGATCAGTAAAAAGAGCGAAGTAGAAAATAGTGAAGTTTTCAATTCCTATTCTAGAATAAGATTTCAACTCAAATGTCTTCATATAATTCAGCAGAATTGTCTCTCTTATCCCCAAAATACGGGCATATTTTTTCATGCGTTCTCCAGTTATTTCACTTGAATCTCGTCCAGCCAGCATTTGAAACATTATAACCCCATGTATATACAAAAATCTAGACAAGCAGCTATCATCAGCAGCACATAGCAATAAAACCAAAATATTGAATTCTTTAAACCCTACAGTTCCAACTGAACTCATCAAAGTTCTAGACTCTGCATACCCAGTCATACTACTATAGCAATCCCCATGCTCTTTAAAGGTATCAAATACGTTATATAGAAATTACTCATCACAGTTTTCTACCACCGATTTAAGAATGGAGTATAATCCATGCTCATCAACTTCTAGCACACTAGAACGAACATTTTTAGGAGTCATAGGTGAATGTGTATCAAACATAAAGCAGTTTTCACATATAATCATCGACTTCACAAATCAAGACTAGAGAGCAAGAAATCCTTCATTCGTATGCAAAAATTCAAAAGAATTCATGTTCTGCGTTTACTAGTTAATAAGGGGTCTCGAGGAAGACTCTTATTAAATAGACTGCATAGTATTAGTTTCCTCCTGATTCTAGTTCTTTAGACTAGCAATTTATCTTATAGTATCTTTGAACTATTTCTTAATAAATGGCTTTTACATTTTTTTAATTCATCCTTAAGAAAAACTACCACAAATAATAGACTCAAAGCATTAAGCTTATTTATTTAAAGTCCAAACAAAATCTTTTAGTATTCAATCATTCACTAGTAAAGCATGCAATTATCTACTAAGCAGCTAGGCTAGAATAATAGAAGCAGCTATAACCACAAAAACATGCAGAAAAAGTAAACTTAAAGTGTAGTATAATTTGAATAATTGGTAGTTGTATAGCAGATAGATAGATAGATATTATATTATAATAGATTTATTTACTAGAGCCTTGTTTATAAACCTGAAAGCTGAAAATTTTTGTTTATAAGCTAATTTATTTCTTGATAATTAGTCTTTTATAAATCACTATATTCAAGTAATTTCTTACCCTCTTATAGTCTATAATAACACCATTTCATTGTTATAAGGCTTCTCTATTATAACTTTAAACCTATTTTTATACTAAAATTAATCTAGTCTTGGCTTATATACTAATACTAGGTAAATGAATAAGAGCATTTGAGAAGGTATAAGTTAATTATAAGGAAAACTCTAGGTTTTATTAATAAACTGGATGTTTATCTTAATATAACTGGATAAAAGCTATTTTTGAGATGATGTGATATCTTATAAGGTTATGCTAGACAATATACCACTAATTAACTATATTAGCTATTTAACTTCCTTTAATGCTTTTATTTCCTAACACTCTTAAAGCAATTAATCTTTCTATACTAAATGCCTGAATTTATAATCCCCGCACTATATAATTAGCTTAGTTTCTAATGCTTAGGCTTAGATCAAAAGATAGTATATCTCCATAGACTCCATAAGTATAACATGCTATGATATTAAACTGTTTAAATAAAGACAAAAAGAATGCTCCAAAGTAATAAAAATATCCTTCGTTTTAATTGCTGAGCCTCTAAAATTTGAGATTCAAATCTAGTGAGTTTATCTAATTACCAAGCAAATAAAAGCTAAAGACCAATAAAGGATCTAAAAAGGGTAGAAAGGATTTGAACATAAGCAAATAAAAAATTAGCCACAATAATTAGTATTTAATAGAAGCTGAACTAATTATGGAAATTAGTAAGTAATAACACTAGAAGTATATTTTGCTGATTAAGGTATAAATTAATTAAAAATAGCAAATCGTAAAAAGGCATAATACTAGACTCTTAGAATACATTATTGCGAATGCAATTATTTCTGTACATCTGCAATAGAGTTTTACTTAAGTAAAATAGTAAATATCTTATTCTAATCATTGTGGTAGAGTGATAGTATAGATTGTATGCTAAAACTGGATTATAACAAGAAAGAAAAGAGTATTTTAGACTAGAGAGGTAAGCAATATCAAGTTAGCTTATTATTTTGACAATTTATGTTTAATTAAAGTAAAAAGGAAAAAATAAATGCTCGTAATTAATTTAAATAAACAGGGTGCCAAATATGCTTAAAATATTAGAGCAAAGAGAATAAAAAATTGTCAACTTAAAGGTGAATTCTTCGGAGGAACTAGCTACAGGTGAAGCTGATAATTTAAATACTTCTATTAAAGATGAAGAAGGTGAAAATGCTCGTAACCAAAATGCAAAGATATAATAAGTTGAAGTTAAGGAAGTTCAGAATCAAAGTAATAAAATTATCGAAGCTTCTTCTAAAAAGGTGTCTATTTTTAGCAATGCAAAGGATTTTAGCCTCAAATAAAACCCAATAAAAACAAACGAAAAAAAAAATGAGTAAGAAAATAATTAATAAGAGGTTTAGTAAAATAGCAATAACTAATAATCCAAAGAGTCGAAAAATGCTCTGAATTCTATATTTAATAAAACTAGAAAGAAAACAACGCCAGCAGAAAAATAGATTAAGAATAAAATAAATAGCGAAAAAAGCCTTGGATATGAAAAATACCGAAAAGGTTTTGAGGCAACTAGTAGAGGTAGCATTAAGTTAGCAGAATTGCATCATAAAGCCAAAAAAATTAAAAAAATAGATTTAAAAGATATTGAAAGCAACCAATTTTGTGATTGTTGTGGGTTACCTATTGAAGGAGAGTAATATCCCTTTAATTGTGATGTTGATGATTTTGCGGATTTTGGAGTAGGTTTTAGTCTCTATTTTATATATTTTAAGTTTGTAATAATCCTACTTGTAGTTGCTTTTATTCCTTTTGGAATGACTCTATTAATTTTATGCTTGAGATAGAATAGTGAAGATATAAATAATGCTAACTAGTAATCATTTTTAGCTCTTAAGAGTAGTATTGGCAGTTACGTTACTAATGAAGAGGATAATTAGCTTCCTATATACTTTGGAATATTTTAGCTTGTGAACTTAATCTTTATGATTGGAGCTGTTAGTATTTTTAAATGGTACTGTTAGAAAAAAGAATTAGAGATAGATTTGAAATTTGTGTAGCCTAAAGATTATACAGTTTGGCTTAAAAACCTTCCTAATGGAATATCAAAGGAGCAGTTAAAGACGTTTATAGAAAAGTTTGGTAGAAGTGATGGTAAGAAAAGCGAGGTAGTAAAAATACTGTTTCCAATCCAACTGCAGTAATACATGAAACTTGTTAATAAATACAAAAAATTACAGTTGAAAAAAGCATCTATTGATGTATGTAATGAGGAAGGCTCTACTTTGAAGTTATCAGGTTGCAAATGGTGAAAAAGAAAATAAATAAGCTCTGAGTATTATCAGTAGAAAATGGATGAAATATAGGAGAAAATTAATCAAAGTGAGATAAATAATAAGCAAAATGAGCTTCTAACGACAAATCAAGCTTTCATCACTTTTAAAATACAATCGGATGCTAAATCAGTTCTGCTTCACTATTAAGCTAATTACATAAAAATCATATACAAATCTGTCAAAATGTAAACTAAGATGTGATTCGGTAAAAGAAATCCCCAAATAAATTGGAATATGATAATTTCTGTAGAATCTCCGGATCCTAGTGATATTTATTGAGAGAACTTAGGAATTTAACTTAAGCAAAAAGCCAAATATGTCATAATGGTTTGGGTATGCACTTTATGTGTACTATTAGGCGGAATATGATCTTTGTATTTTGTCAAAAATAACCTTCGAAGTAAGGCTAGATAAAACAACATAGAAAGTAAACTGAATGAAGCTTTCTAATCTTTTATAATCCTGCTTATTAATTTCATTTTAATCAGTTTACTTTCATACTTAAGCACATTACAAAAGCACGAAACTTGAACAAACTTCACTATTAGTGTTACATAAAAGCTAACGCTAGCTGAAACAGTAGCCTCTGCTTTCATTATTTTACTGATTTAAATTAATCCCTCAAATTGGTTTAAGGAGTTAAATCTAACAACTGGTGTCTTTAATATCCTTGCTACTTTTGCTTTAACCAATCCTTTAAGAACTCTGATAAATATTAATCTAATTTGAAAGAAGATAAGAAGAGTGTACGTGAACTTTACAATAAACCGCTACTATTATTCATAAGCTGAGCTTAACCTTTTATACGAAGATGAGTAGTTCAATGTTATAGAGAACTATTCCCATATTAACAAGAAGCTTATAATGACTCTAATTTACGTTCCTATTCTCCCTTTAGCCTATTTAATTACTATATTTGGCTTTTTTATTAAATACTGAACTGATAAGTGGTATTTTATAAGGCGTTCTAGTAGACCTCTAAGTGTCGGACCTCAGTTAAATAAAACTACGATAGATTGGCTTTCATACTACCTAGTTATTTACTCAGTATCGTCTTGAATGTTCTACTACAGATTAGAATAGAAGATCTAGTACTATATGATAGTTAGCGTTATTATTAGCGTAGTCTACTGCGTTATTCCTGAAAACTTCATTATCAACATTTTCCAGAAGAATAAGAATAAAGTATTTGATGACTACTTTAACTCTCCTGAGTTTGAATATGAAAGAAAGGCTTCCTACTTCTTTGAGGTAAGACATTCATTTCTTAGGACTATGATAGAGTTAATCCTGTTACTAGTTCAGAAGGCTGGAATTGGTTTTTCAACTTATAGCGTAAGTTTTAACTTCAGTTCAACAACTAAAAGACTAAAATCCTGGGTTAGACTTAAAGCAAATAAACTAAACATAACTCTAAAGTCTTCTGAACTATTCCTTTAACAAAGAGTCAATCAAGAAGAAGTTTGGAAGGGTGTCAGGATAGCCAATGCCTAACTTAAAGAACTTCTTGGTAAAGAATAAATTCATGAAAAACATTAAGTTGTAGGTAGACTTTGGGAAAAGACAGATGAGCAACCTACAACAGCTAGACGAAATCATTAAAAAGAACTCTAAGATCTCAGAGTAAGAGATTCTTAGTACTACTTCTAAAAAGGAAAATAAGATAGCAAAAGAACAGTTATTGAAACTATAAAATGCATCAGTATATGATCAGATACTAAATAAATAAAATGCTATCAGTAAAATCAACAAAGGGCATTTCTTTAATTTACCTACTCAAATGAACTTAGCTAGTTATTTGCATAGCTAGATCCAAAAAAATTAAGATATTAACCAGATAATGAACCATTTTATTGAAGTTCCTTAAGAGTAGAAAACCTAAGTTTAGAAAGTTGATTCTTTCTACCAGACTTATAATCCTTTATCTGTATTCAGCTCAAAGCAACACTTGGAAAAGTAATAAAAAGTATAAAGTCATACTAATCTTGTCTCTGGGTCTAAAGAAAGCTATGTAAAAGCTGAACTAGAAAGTTTGCATTCTGTTTAAGACAGATTACTTCAAAGAGATTCAACGTCAGAATTCTGGTAAAATCAAGTAAAATCATGTATTGAAGTAATCAAAAGCACTAGAAAAGTTCCAAAGCCATAAATGAAAATGGAAAATACAAAAAACAAGTAAGAAGAAGAAACTAACAAGCCAAATAACGAAAGCCAGAGAAAAATAAAGCAAAACATAGAAATAATTAAATAAATTGACAGAGTATATGATCTCTCAAGTCTAGAAAAAGTAATATACTAAGATAATGGTTAAACAAGTGATAATGAATACTAGTTATCCGATATTTACATAGATAAGAACTGAATATTAACATGATTATTTAAACCAAACTGTTTTCTAAATACATTCAAATCTTAATTTTAAAACATTCTAATTTCAAATTTAATTCACAGCACTTATATAGCCTTTAAAACAGAGAAGGGAGTAATAGCTCTATAAGATATCAAAAGGAGTGATAATATAAGTAAACAGATTAAGCATCTACATAAATCTACCTTTTTTGGTAGATCAAGGATAAATCAATCATGTTTATAAATTATAATATAAAATCTCTTTTTAATCAATCCTTTTGATTATGACTAGCAAATATACTCTATACTAAGCGTATATTATAGCTAAACTAAAATGGAACAGTATGGTATAGATAGGTAAAATGTAATATGGAATACCAAAATCGATAATAATATTCTTAACTAAATTTTGCTTTATTCCTATACTTTTAATTAAGTCTAATTATATTCTTTTTATTAAAGTGATTTAAGGATTTCAAAATAATAAAATACTTTAGATTTAGTAAAGAATGCTTTAAAGCTATATATATTTAAAGACACGAGGAAAAAGGTAAAGAGGCTTAGATATCTTGTAATTCAAAATATCAAGGAAAAAACTACACTTCATATTAGTGTTAGATAAAGCAAAGCATCATCTTAGAAACTAAGATTAATAGGACTTCTTAGTGTATCAACTTCTTCTAGCTAAGGTAAAAATACCAAAAAGATCTAATTTAAATTAATAAGTTTACTAATATTAGCCTGGTAATAATCAAGCATATTAATCAAGATTCTATCCTAGAAATACAAGGAAGTTAATAAAAATGTTTAAAAATAAAGAAACTACAACTAATATCTCTACCAAAAGTACTTCGATAGTACACATTTCTTAAAGAATTGAGAGAAATTGAATGGTAGCAATTTAGATTAGTCTATTATATAATAAACTTCTTATTATTTGATTAGAAAGAGCTATTATTAGTATTTAGATTTATTGAAGCAAGAGTATTAAGGATAAATGGATTAAATAGTAATTATCCTTTATTAATATTACTTTGATTTCTGTATATTAACTTTTGGATTTTATATCAAAATACTCTATATGATGAAGTTAGTCTTTAATATGCATACTCTAATAGGCTGAATAGCTAACCTGTATGTATTATAAACTACGTTTCCCCAGGCCTTTATTCTGAAGAAACTGACTTCTTCATTTTTTACTTACCAAGGATACTAAAAATTATCCTATTGTATTCTTTAATGCTTCTATATAATGATTAAAGTACTACATAAGCTTTTACATATAAAACAAGAAAGAAAAATAATTCTAAAAGCATATCAAAAAAATTCAAGAAATAAGGCTTTAATCAAGGTGCAATACTTAAAGCAGCACTGAGAGTCTAAATATAATAACTTGACTGCTACAACTAGAAGAATAACAAACTATTAGATAATAGAAACAGAGAGCATAGAGATCCTATAATAATAATCTATATAATTACAAGAATAATACAAGTCCTTTGACAGTACTAATACTAAAATTAGCACACTTAGTTAAAAAGTTAAAGACTATTATAAGTAATAAATATCTAAAGCTTCAATAAAATATTGACACTGTACAATCTCAGTTAGTATTTATGCTAATTAAAGCTTTCAAGTATTTTGTAGAGAAAAGGACATTTGTTTAACATTTAAAAGGGAATATAAAGATTTATTGGTTAAGAAGGGTAAGATTAGTATATGTTGGGAGTCAAGATGTTTGCGCGTTTTTCAAAAGGTATATAATAATCTTTAGAACTATTAAAATCTAAAAGTTCTCAAGGAAAAAATTAGTAAGCTAATTAAAAAGGTTTTAAGAACAGAGAAAATCAATATGAGATGAATGAGTTGGTAAAAAAGAATTAATTGAAGGCATTGAAATGAAATTTTACTGGAAGGATAAGATTAAAATGTATTATACTGCTATTCATTAATAGTTTAATTAATTAGGTAAAATGAATTAAAAGGAATACAGGGATAAGCTATTTAGAAATGATGGAAGATTAAGCATTTCGTAGTTGCATGAGCATAAGGAATACTCTTTTAGAAACTAGTCCAAATCCTCCATTAACTCAGACTCTTCTAAATGCTCAGAGTGATCCAATTCTTTTCTGAAGGAGGTAAATCGTAATGAGGATATTGATAATGATATACGCTTGACTATCGAGTAAAAATTTAGTTCGAGTATAACTAACCAAAATTATTAATTTCCTAGAACTCTTAAGCTCACTTAAACAGAGCCATATCCTTAAGACACCGAGAAAAAACTTAAATAAATAAGATAGCAAAGCAAAAACAGAACTTATCATTAAGCTCAATTCGAAACATTTAACTTAAGACCATTGCAAAACAAATAATATAATAAGGATCTAAATAATAAGCTTAAGAGAAGAAAAGAATAAGTCTTTCAAAACGAGACTCAGCAAATGCCGGAATTACAGTCTAAATCATCTATCAACTTAAACGTTTCCAAAGCTTAATCAAACGTTTCAGAGTAGAGTTTTATAAACTTAAAGTAAAATGGTAGAACCATGCTGAGATATTAAAAGTACCTGAAAAATTTCAAAGACGCATCGAATAAATCAAATGACTAAACTTTAGTTCAAGACTCTGATAATTCTTTCATTGAAAATAATATGTTTGAAAGCTTCTATCTACCTCCCTAAACTGCTAATAATTAGTTTACCTTGCAGTAAAGCTAAAATTAAACTTCATATATGTTTGGTTAAGAACCAAGCATATTAAATCGGATAAAGGGGTTTAAAAATTAAATCCTATAGGATAATTTAGTTTAGATGGAAGAAAAGGAGCAAATGAAGGATAATAAGATGTATGATCTCCATTCGAGGTCTCAAAAAAGACATAAGCATTAAAAGACTCAAAAGTAAATCAAATAGAACTAAAAGATTACTCAAGAATCTAGAAAATTTACTCTGAACAGAAAGGTGAATCTGCAAGCTATTAATAATATCCTCAAAAGACACATAAAAATAACTACTAATAACAAGCAGTTTTAGACTCAAGATAAGTTTAAGTTCTTTTAAACTTCAAAGAATAGCTTACTAGAAAATGAGACACCAAAATTCAATGATCCTTTTAAGCAAAATAAGAAGAAAGAGAAAAGTATGTTGTCAGCAAGTCAATAATTCCAAATAAATAGCATCAATTCAGCAGTAGTTAAGAATATAATGCAAAAAAAGATAAATAAACTTAACCAAACATTACCGCATATCGATAGCGATTTTCTAAGCAAGATATAGAAGTAACATAGTTGTCTTTAATCATTCTATTTATTTATTATATCCACTCTTCTTTATATTACTTAACTCTATCATCTCACTCACATATTTATGACAAACTTATTTTAATTATACTCATCACTTCGATATAACTATTAGTCTATTTTAAGCGAACGAAAAACAATTAATTAAATGGTTTAAATCCGTCATTATAAAATAGCTCAGTTAACGATTATAGGAGAATAAGTATTCAATATATTAGTTTTGCCTCACTAATATAGAGTATTGCATTAATAAGTTATATCTACTTCTAAGCATTAAGTCCTTCATTAAACTAAGGTACTATCTTTTTGCTTCATCAATTAAATTAAAGTTCTAACCTATGTAAGGATGGTAAATTAAAGTACATTTATAATTGGTTAATAGCTAAGCAAGTAAAGCATTAAATAGTTTCTAAAAACTAGTTAAGCATTTCAACCATTCATGCCAAATTTAACTAAAGAATAGCTTTCTAAGATATAAAGCATTCCTTTTTGATACTATTACTTAGCCAAAGATTAACGATGTAATAGAAAAAGAGAATTAGCAATCTTAATCTATATCAGTATTATCAGTACGGTTAAATGTATAAAGGATCAATGTAATGGATAAAGGTAATGAAGTAAATAGGGAAGTTAGGGCTTATTTAAATTTTATAAGCTAATTTAAAAATTAAGTTTCTTGGTATGTTTCTTTTAATCATTTTACTTAATATGGTGGAAGAAGTTAAGGAAACTAATGTAGTAAAAAGAGGTAAAGACTAAAAAGGCTAAACTACTTTAAATCAGTATACTATTGGAAAAACTCTTGGTGAAGGAAGCTTTGGAAAGGTAAAAATTGCTTACAAAAAAGAACAAAAATATGCTGTGAAGATCTTCAAGAAAGGAATTCTTAGGAGAAGAAGGGAATTTATAAAAAAAGCTGATGGAAATATGGGATTTAAGGATGCTATGGAAGATGTGATTCGTGAGATTGCAATAATGAAGAAATTGAAGCACCAGAATATTGTAGAATTACATGAAGTGATAGACGATGAAGAAAAGGATAAACTATATATGATATTAGAATACGCTGCGGGTGGTTCTATACTTGAATGGGAAAATGAGACATTATCGTTTTATCATCCTAGAGATAAAAACTTAAAGAAATTTCCCGAAAATTAAGTTCGAAAATGGTTTAGGGGAATGGTTGCTGGATTAGAATTTTTGCATCAGCATAATGTTATTCATAGAGACATAAAACCTTAGAATATTTTAATTAATGAAGAAGGAGAAGCTCTTATAGGAGATTTTGGCTAAGCATAAATTTTTGAAGACACAGATTTGCAGTAAAAAACGGAAGGAACATATCACTTCCAGGCCCCTGAGTGCTGTACTGTTAATGCTAAAGAATACTCAGGAAAACTAGCTGACATATGAGCATTAGGAGTTACTCTTTTTGCAATGGTTTATAGAAAAGTTCCATTCCATTCTGAAAACACTCCTGAACTCTTAGAGCAAATAGAAAAGCAACCTGTTCGTTATCATCAGGATCCTCCCATTTCTCCTTATCTTTGTGACTTATTCCTTAGAATTTTGGAAAAAGACCCAGAAAAGCGCATCTAGTTAGAAGAGTTAAGAGAACATCCCTGGATAACAGAAGGTTATGGACCAATTATAAGATGCAAGATGCTCAACGATGTTAGTGAAACAGACATATAGTAAGCGATAACTCCAATTCACACAGTTGTCTTTGTGGTAATATTTCATATATCTAGAAATCCATAATCAAGAAATGGAAGGACAAGACATTTAAAAAGAAGAAAAACTCTGAAGTGGTGAAAAACCTTGAAATTCCAGCTGAAAATAATGAAGAAAGTAACATACCGAAGACAAATGAATGAGTGTATCTTAAATGTTAATTTCACTTTATTATATAACTTAATTTAAACTCTTTGTACATAGAACTACTACTTAGGCTTATAGAAACTTATCAATAGCTTTAGATAAATCATATTATTACTATCTATATACTTAATTTTAACAAGAGGAAGTATACTATGCTATAAGTAGAAATTAAAATGAAGAAGGAGTAGAAAAAGGAGTAAGCTAAATAGATTAAAAGGGAACAAGTAGTAAAAGACTGAGATATTATTATACCTTAATGGATTTAAAAATAAAATTATGTCAACTACATATGGAAAGACTATTTATCTTTTTGGATTTAATCTAATGCTAACCAATTTTCATTCTATAAAATCGATCTTAGTTTTGAATATAATATTTTAGAGAACACTAATCATAAAAATTAAATTAATTAAGTAGTTAGAAAGAAAATAATTTAATTTAGATTATTAATAAATCTTTACAGGACTGGAAGACAGAATTTTAGCATATTATCAATTGCATCTATAAGTATACCGTAAGTGAAAGTATTAAATCTTAGTATATAAATAAGTGATTTGAATAGAAAAAAAGATCTTTAAGAAATATCTAAAATAGATAGATCTTAAATATATTCTTTATGCTCAGAACTATTTTTTATGTCACTGTTATATTTCATAAATTTATTACGAAAAATTCAAGCCATGGTTTTAGGAAGGCTAGTAAAGTTGAAAATCTCGCTAAATATATTTAATGAAAAAAATGAAAAAGTAATTTTGGAGTTTTTTATCTTAACTCAATTAAGTTTGAAAGCAAAATGATGAAATGATGGAAGATATATCGTATAAAGGTTTAGAGCTTTTAAAAATAATTTTGCTAGTGTTTATTTTAAGCAATAGCAAGTCTAAATTACCTAATAGCCTTATACAGCTCATATAGATTTAAATATCTACTCTTCAAAAGAAGGATAACTTCACATTTGTTACATGATCATTATTTATTGGTTAAATTTAATGTTTAATTAGCCAATAAAACATTAAATTCACTAATATAATAAAATAATAAGCAAGCTAAAAAGGACTCTAAGATAGGGTATTTCAAACTCAATATTGTTAAATATTAAGTTGATTTGACTGTTGACTCCTTTAACTTGCTTAATAGAAAGATTTATCTTTATGTAATAGTTTAAGAAAATTTCAATTCACAATACAATATTCTTTGGATATAACGAACATAAAAGCCATCAAATGAAAATCTAATAAGTTTAGTGTAGATTACAATAATTAGCTTTTCATTTTTCAAGTTCTAAGTATCTTTGTACTGTTTATAATGATAGGAATTTCATGCTGTCTAAAGGTATATCATTAGTGTTAAAGAAGTTATTCTTCAGACAGCGTAATTTAATAGTAGACTGGAAATAAAACTTTTTCATAATTAATTCGAATTGTCTTAGGATCAGTCTTTTCTCACATGTTAGTAAACACGCTTACAACTGGCCCTTTTTTCTTTGTTGGGCTTTCAAGTTTTACTTGATTTGGATTAATCTCAGTAAAAGTGGCTTCTATAGGTTACTATCGTTTCTATTAAATTTTTTCTTAAAATACTTAATTAGTTTATATTTCATTGGCCTTTTTTTCTGTATTTTAAAATGTAAACTCTGCTTGCTAAAAAACGACAGGAGATATGCTTCCTATATAATAAATTACTGTTTGGATTAGAAATTTTAGATGGACTATCACTTGCCATGTATGGCATTAAAGGAGACTCAATTAACTCATTGAATTAAATTTCTCCATTTCTTGCTATATAATTTGCTACTTTTTCTCTTGATATAAATTTGCTTGAAGGCGTATGTCCAGGAGTCATTGGAGCTATCATTCCAATTGGTGTTGCTATTTCATTAGCAGGAATCTCCTACTACACTGGACATTCTTTTTATAGCCATCTATGCTAAAGAGCTTTTCGAGCTGTAGGACGAGATTTGGGATCTGGATCAGTAAGTTGAATGACTAAATGCATGGCTTCTTTGGAAATATGCTGTCAGTATTTTGCTTAAAAGTTAATTCTGCATTCTTTGTTTTGCATAAGAACTTCTTATGGGTTTTTACCAAAGAAAGGTTGTTTACCCACTAAAATAATATATAAAATTATTCCTAAGGAAAATATATCTACTAGTGGTCCATATGGAATGCTTTTAAGAACTTCTGGTGCCACATAGCCAGGACTACCTACTTTTGTTTTCAAGTTTTGCTTTTTAGGATCATATTTAGTTGCTAATCCAAAATCAGCAAGTTTAAAAGTGTAATCATTGTCTTAATTTACCATCATTATATTCTCAGGTTTTAAATCTCGGTGAACAACGTTTGCAATCTCGTGTAAATAAACTAAGCATTCTAGCATATTTTTAGCAAATCTAGCAGCAGCTGGTTCTGAGAATTTCTTCCTTTTGAGAATTCTTTTATAGAGTTCTCCTCCTCCACAGAATTCCATAATCATATAAACAGTATTTTTGTCTTCAAAAACTCCAAGTAATTTGCAAATACTTTGATGTCTAAGGCATCGTTATCCCTCAATTTCATTGATAATAACAGAGATATCTCTTTAGCATTCTCTAATTCTTTTTTTCTTCATTGCTTTAATAGCAACCTATTTTTGTGTTTTTATCTCTTCTCCTAGATAAACTTTCCCGTAACTTCCTTTTCCTAATTTATTGCCTTTGATATAGAATTTTTCCAAATTTGATTAGACGCAGTACTCAATTAAAAGCTCATACCAATTATCAAATTCGTTTTGGTCTGGAAAAAATATTTCATTAAGGTATTTGTTCCCTATGATTTGTATCCCTGAGAAGTTTTAATGACTTATAATATTAATTCTCCTGAATTTCAAGCTGAGGTATTTTGTAGGTGTTAAGTTTTCTTAGCTCTCTACGAAATAAAAGATTTCATTTATGATGAATGCATACTACTAAACTAGCTAGCCTTACTAATCTTTTTCATAGACTATACCTTCATGTTTGTATTTTGGCAGCAAAGATTAGGCTGTTATAGCTAAACTGAATTCATCCCAGTTACTAAGAGCATCTTTTCATCCCCCATAAATGGGATTTTAAGCAGGATTTTCCTCAAAAATGCTTTCCATTATATTAATAAAACGAATTATTAATAAATTGCATTTCTTAGCCTACCAACTATGCTTAAACATATCATTAAGCTATATTACCTCAAATCTCCTTTTTATTAACTCAAGCCTCACTGAATAGATGGATTAAAAAACTAATCCTTAAAGACTTCTTCAGTATAATAATTCTATTAAAGCAAATAACTAAGCACTTAATTAAGCCTCACTTGATATCTTCTTCAAGGAATAAGGTTCCCCAATAATAAACCCTCAATAAAGTGCTTAACAAATAAACAATAGATCTTGAGTTTAGGATTCTGTGTATTTATAAGGTTAAATTAGCAATAGCATTGATAGTTCAATTAATTAGATTAACTAAAGATAACATTTATACTGTATCTAGTACATTATCTATAATCTTGTTTAAACAGTATAGCAAATCTCCAAAACTAACACCTGCTTTTACCCTTTTTTGTGTTAATACCCATATAATACCCTTCTAGGCTTTTATTAGTTAAACTTGATTATGCTGGCAGTGTTAAAGAGAGTAGGTTTAGATTTAAAAGATAGAAGTAGGTAGTTTAAACTAAATTAGAGATAAAGCTTTTATTTAAAATTGCAAAGAATGGAGTATTTCAATTATGGAATTGCGTTTGTTGGTGCTTCTTTCATACTTTATAATACATTCAATGCAGCTTACTCTGTTTATAAATATAAGTTAAGACCTACTTAGCTACTTACCCAAAGGTATGGGGCTAATTCATGAGCTCTTATTACTGATGCTACTAGTAGAGAAGGCAGAGAATATTGCAGAGCTCTCGCTGATTAAAAGTTTAAACTTGTTTTGATAGGAAAAGATAAAAATTCCTTGAAAGGCATTGCTGATGAGCTAAGTGTTGAGTGCAAAATTATTTCAACTGACTTAAAGACAACTGATATATAAGTTTTTACTAATGTGATAGAATAATTACCTGAAGACGTCAGCTTGGTAGTTAACAATACTCAATTGGAATACACAGGAAAATATGAAGATATGGAACTTGATCAGATTGAAGATATTCTGGCTTATAATTTATGGCCTAGTGTGTTTATTACTCACAAAATTATCCCTAGAATGCTTAAAAGGACGGCAACTAAAAGATGTGGTGGAATAATATTTTTAAGTGCACAAGAAGGAGTACGACCTGTGCCATATAGATCCTTATATTCAGCAACAATGGCTTTCCTTGACTTTTTAGGAAGACAATTGAACTATGAATACACAGGAAAAATAGATTTTCTAGTAGTAAACAAAATGAAGAGTGAATCATGTGCTAAAATAGCCTAAGCTTCTATTTCTTGCTTAGGAAAAGATTAAAGAACTAGCGTAACACTTGGAAACGCAATTTACAGCTGGTATTTAGATTTATTACCTGAAAAGCTTTACTTGAGGATCATCAATTCCAATGCCATTAAATTAGACTGAAAAATGAAATTTAGTAACATTTTAAATCTTAAGCTTAACCTAAATTCTAACTTCTTCTTCATTTTATAAGCAAACATAAGTTAAAGGACTCACCATTATAATTAATATATCTAGGATAACTTCTTAATAAAGTCTAATCATAAAACTTATCAGCATCATTTAAATGATAGATGAATAAGAGCTAATATAAAAGGCAAGAGCTCTCAATGAAAATGATTAAATTGAAAATTAAAGCCCATTATTATAAATAAAGAAATAGATAGATATATAATGAAGGCATGTCTTATAAGGTATAATATAAATATGTTTATCATAAAATCACAGGAATAAGTAATACTCCCATTACTATATAAAATGCTGTCATCTTGCAGTCACTCTTAAATCTAGTTTCTTTGAATCTCTAAATCTCAGTCGTTTATCTAAATTCTTATCAAGTAACTCCGCTTAGAGAATCTATTGAGCACTCACTACATTCAGAAATACTATCCAAAAATTAAGGTGTAGATTTCCTTTAGAAAAATCTGTCCATGTTGATATTCTTCTTTTTAAGATTTTCATCAAATCGCTCAATTTATTCCATAATTTGCGCTTTCAAAGCAGGATCATTAAATTTTTCCTATTTTATTTTCTTTTGCTTCTTTTTCGTCTTATCTTGTTTGCTTTCAATGCAATTAACTCTCCTTTAGATATAATACTTCTTCTAGCTTTCATTAACAGTTACTTTAACTTACTTAGATCCTTCATTTTAATGCTTTCCTAGTTTGATTTTAGCTCCTCCAAACATTTTATATAATAACTTTTATTTTAAATCCCTTTTTTACTTACAATTTACTATAATTTTATAAACCCTTAATCCACTAAATCCTCTATTTATATAAGAAACTTAGTTCTTGCATTTAATTATTATATAGCACCTAATTCATACTTTTCAGTATCTAGTATGTCTATATATGGAAGTATTCTTATGGAGAAATTTTTTTATTATAACTTAAAGAATTTTATAGACTATCATTAGATAAAAGAAGGCCATATTTAGACTGACTGAGCTTCGGTATAGATCTAACGTGACATTTTCATCAGCAGCATGCAAATAACCATTTGGATATGCTGAGCTCATAAATTTGGTATCTTATCAAGCCATCTCTGAAGAATTATTGTATAGCAATGTATAGTATAGTAAGTTTAAAAAGGGTTTTGATTAACTTAGAGAGAAAGGTAGATACATAAAGCTTAGTTTTATAAACTTAATTTACAAAAATAAATATCCATAATATCTATCATACTTCGCTTTTTGGAGGACACTCTTATTTTACGAAAAATGAACTCATCGCCTTTCTTAAAGTCTCTTTCATGAACTCAACGTTATCTTCCAATAGTTCTGAAGCAGTTACATTATAGCCAAGGAACCTGCATATTTCTTCACATGTTCTTAATTTATCTTGAGTAAGATTTCGCTCTTTAGGTTTCAAAGCATTACATTCACCTCTTCATAATTATTTAGTATGATTGTATCAGTATGAAAAGCAACTTAAACTGTTGAGTACTTTATTAAGAGTATTTTAGAACTCATTATCCTTATGTACATTTTTTCAGTATCTCTTTTTCTTATTTATTAGATCTTTCAGGTCTACCATATAATTTCTAGTGATTACTTTAGTCTAATCAAGTTTATATTTAGCATACAGTCAATGAAATAAATGTACAAACAAACCTTTCTTTCATATTTTCTATTGTTAGCAGTTGATTTAAATGAAGGTTTCTACATGATTATCAATGCTTTGCCAAATTTCTTTTTTCCTTTTAGGATAAAATCCTTTTGAACTCTCAACGTCTAGCTAAATTTCTAAAATCAGCTTTTTACTTTAAACTAAGAAATCTTTAAAGGTCTAACTTTTCTGTGAGCATGTTAGTATAATCTAGCATATCTCATTTACTTGATTTTTGTATTTAATTGGCATTTTTATGCTTTTACTTGGAGCTGGAAGCTTAGTTTGCTCTTATTTTTATTCATTTATATGTTCTTTTCGCTGTTCTTAAGGATATTAAACATAAAATCCTGCCATTTCAGCATTTTATTTCTCTCTCTTATATTACTCAAGATTGTAATTTATCCCACTTTAATCTAGAATTGACGTATCATAACCTCCTTATGAAGAGGTTTTATCCATTGCTAATTATTCTAAAAGTACTCTTTCATTGCTAATTTCATACTTTAATATTATGTCATTTAAGTTTGATCATTTTTTTGAATGTGCAAACTGAAGTGCTTTTTTATCTACTTGCTGGACTTCTTCATTCTATGATTCTTACTAATCTTCTTCACATTCGCTTTCACTAGTTTCTAAACTACACTCTGCTTGCTGTTCTTACTCTAGTCCCATTTCTTTATACCATGCATCTATAAGATCTCTGTAGCTAAAAACTTATCCTTCAAATTATAATTTGAAGCAAGGGTTAATAATTTCTTTAACCATCTAGTCACCTGCTTAAGACTAATCTTTTAAGAGGTAACTTTTTAATTACGACTATTTTCTCTTGATACCACTGATATGGCTGCTCTTAGATTTCCTTATTTTTTAGCTTAGTTAGTTATTATTAATCTAACAAGGCTATATTTTATTCTCTTTATTTTATTGTTACTTATGCTATCCTTTTTACTTTACCTCTTCTTTTTCTTAAGACTCACTATTAATAGACTCCTCTCTGCTAGAACTAGAATTTACTGAGGATTAAGTAAGTTTATCTGACATCCCGGGTTAATTTATAAAATATTTCAAATAAAGGGATTTAATATCAAAATCATTAGAAACTATTTAAATATTCTTATACTCTAACCCTCACTATCCTAGCTATTTTACTACCAATTCTATTTCTATTCCTCTTTTATTATTAAATAGCTTTGTGATTGAGGTATCTGAAGTTTTTAAGTTAGGAGATCCTTGAAATAAAGCAAAAGATTAGTTATTATAGGAAGATGATTTGAGACTTTTTAATTTTAAGATATCTAACTACGCACAAACCTTTTAGTTCAATATTGCATTATATACTTGAAGGTATCAAAATAGTCTATTAGATATTAAGAAATGCATAAGTCTGCAATATTAAGCTAATAAATGGTAAGAAAGGCTTTATTCATATAAATATTAAAGAACTTAGTAATAAAACTAATAGTTATCTAAGGATCTAAATATGATTAATTCAACTCTATTTTTGTTTTAGCGAAAAAGAGAAATCATTTTACTGTCTTCAAAGTACAAATAAGCTAGTATTTTAATCGTGTATTCTACTAATAGTCCGGATTCTTGATATAATAAAGATAGTCAATCAACTAAAACTCTCTAATCAAGCAGTTAGTCTATAGCATCGTCTTTAAGACTTAATAGAGAGTAATTTATATTAAATATTACACTAGACACTTTATCATTTAATCGAAAATTACATATATGTGCTATTATAATTATAACCTAGTATTGTAGATATAATCGCTCAATGTAAGTAGCATTCGCACTCTTTAAGAGAAACATAATGATCTATATTTAATTTAAAATGAAAATAGATGAACAACATTTCACTTATCACATTAGATGATTAATTAAGAGAAGCTAAATTTATACCTTATAAAGACTTTATATCTTCAATTTGAGCCAATGCACTTATTTCTAATACTTTACAATACTATAGGTATAATAAGATTTTATTAGTTTTAATTTAAATCTATAATTGTTTGATTAAGCTGCTAAAAGACTACATCACTCTAGTCTAATTTAATAAACTATCTTTAGTTTGGCTACTTGTATATTTAAGCGATTCGAATGAAAGTTTTGGATTAAAAAGCGACTAAAATATCAAAAGTAATAGCTAACATTTTTTATTTGAAGCTCTTGAATAATTAGAAAAGGAGTTGATAGTCTAAGAAAACTAATATTTGAATTTACCTTTAAAATTGATTAAAATTACTGAGCATCAAGGCCATCATTATTTCTTAATAGAAATCTAAATGTTTACAGTTGTACCTATTATCTGAGATAATGCTTCAATAACTTTTTATATTAATATAGCAATTAATTGAAGAATGAGTATATATGGTATAAATAAATCTAAACTAGATAAGAATCCTAATTTGATGTTACAAATCAGTTATCTTCATGGCTATTCTCTGTTTCTCCTTGAAAATCTTCCTAGTAGTCTTTAATTAAAGTTAAAAGCTCTTCTTAAATGTGCGAAAAGAGATTGCTTTAGAATAAAGGAGATTATTATATTTGAATGCTCTACATTACTAAGTTCCATTTGTCTTGCTCTTAATATTTTTCTGAGAATTCTAGATTCATTGTGAGTATTTATTTTGCATTTACTCTTTTATCAGTTGCCTTTCCTATTATTTGCAAAAGTTAGCTATTTTTAAAGTCTGAAGCTCCTTATATTGATATCCTTTATGAATTATCTCTATCCTATACAACTAATTCTGAGGTGTTAGGAACCGGTCGACAGATGATCTGAACAGTTTTCCCATTATGTTTTAAGGCTTCATCACATGTGCAGTTAATAACTTCCTAATCCATTTAAATTAATTTTATATGCTTATTTATATAGTTGAAGATATCAAAGATACAATTATCTTATTTTCATTCCTCTTTGTAGAAACTATTCCATATCTTTAATAATGAATCTATCTATTTCATATTATCCACATTAACTATTGAGCAGTGCTATTAATATAGCTTATCTTTAATTTTAATGAATGAAAGCTTATATTTATTAATAATTTAATCTTTACCTTAGCTTTAATTATATAATGCTATTGATCTAACTTGTTTTCTTTTAATTGTAATATTTCTAAAATATTTTTGTAGGCTAAATTGAGTATCTTGCTAGTGATCATTTCCTATGCTTACATTTTTTAAATATATTTTATTAATTGAATGCCTATAAGTCTACTTGAAATTGATTGAACATCTATTATTCTGATTTCTAAAGAATAAAGTGAGTGATATATAGGATAATCCTACAATACTGTGAATATTAAGTTATAAAATAAAAATTGAAAATATATCAAGAGTATAATCTCTCAGCCATGGTCATCTACTGCTTTCTTTTAAGCTAATAGAGCTAATCACTTATGTTTTCAATTTCTTTACTTGCATTAAAAAGTTCTTCTTTAAGATTTTAAATCTCGTTTGTTGAGTTTGCTTAATGGACTTCAGAAAGAATCTACATATAGTTTCTGTTTTTATTACTAAGTTCTGAAGATAAGTAATCGATATCTCTTTGGAGAAAGTCTTTGTTCTTGGGAGAAGTGTAAATAGCGTATGTCGAACTTGGAGAATGTAGATCGCTTAGGTCTAAATATTAGCGTGTCATACTTTAATTGAAATTTTATTTTAGCTACTAATTTTATTTTTAAGCATTATTTCTAAGAGGTTAATTCAAATTTTTAGCAAGATTGTCATTGACTTGTACTAGATCTTTCATAAGACCTTGAATTCTTTCATTCTATTATTCCAGAATATCTCTAGACTGTTTGGTTTGATACAATTCCTTTACCATAATTTCAATCTACTGTTTAAGTTCTTTAATAGTCAAATCAAACTCTTTTTACTATATTTTGGTTTTTTACATCTATTTGACCAACTCGCTATTTATATTTAGCTACTCTTAGAGTTTATCTCTTTATTTTTCTATTTTTCTCTCCTTTTTCTGAGATTTTACTTTCTCCTGAGAAAGCTAATCAGATAGCTTTTGATTTTATTCACATAATTCATTTTGAAGCTTAGATATCTTCTTACTAAAATTTTGAATATCTTAATTTAAGCTCTGTATTTCTCCTTCGTATTACTCTATCTTTTGCTGCATTTAATTATTTTTTTTCTTTTCCTCTTCTAATTACTTAGAGCTCTAATCTTGCTTTTTGGCAAACTCCAGTCTTTACTATTTTAGAATATTCTACTATTAGACAATTTCTTACTGCAGATATTAGCCTCTATCATCACTCTTCTATTTCATTTCTTTTAAGTCACCAGTTTCCATTTCGTACTCTTCGAGTTATCTTTATAGCTTTTGTAATGCAATCTTCAAATCTTCTTATTATCTCTGCTCTTATTAAAACTATATCTATCACTTTTTATTAAGATCTTAGAGTTCTTAGTCATAAGTTAGTTAGGCTTCATATGCTTCTTGTTTCATCTTATTTAAAGCACTTTCCTACTTAGCACTTTTTTCTTAAAGAGCTCTCATCGCTTCTTAAAAGGCTTATGAGTTTTACTATCTATTTGGAGTTCTAAGGAACGACCTATTATTAAGATTCTAAGACTTTTAGTTAGACCAGTGTTAAGATCTCAGTGGAGAGTTTTCAATAGAGTGAGATTAAGGGGAAGAAAAGTCTAATAGCAGACTAGAGTAATTACTTTAATATGGAGAGTATTTTTACATTCTTAAATAAAATGCTTTCTAATTATTTTCATATCTACCCTTTTTATTTTCTTATATTCTACTTCCTTATGTCTGTTTATATTCTACTTATTCAATCATACTCTCAATACACTCTAATTATCTATTTTTTATTAAATCAATAAGGATATTTTTAAATATGAGACTATTTCTATATCTGAGGATTCGATATGAGTAGTGATCATTTATTTAATGTTATTTAGATTGAATATTAATACTTAAAGCTAGTAAGGTATTATCCTAGTTACGTCATTATCTTAGTAACCATCCAAAGAACAGAAATTTTATACACTCTGAAAAAAGTTTAATTATGACTTTAAATTAGTATCTTACTTTTTTAAGTTAGCCCTTTTGCTTTAAGTTTTGAAAATAAAAGTTATAAACATCAAGGTCTCCTTCACTACTACTTTAAAAGCCTAATTTACTATTAATCTAGCAAATTTAAAATAGAGCTTAAATAGTAAAATTCTATAAGTTTTTATTAAGCTAATAGCTATCCAAGCTGTTTAGTAATTATTACTTTTAAAATTAGTAATCTAACTGTTTATTAGCTTCAACTATTCTTATTAGGTATATTAGTCATCATTGCTTAGATATTTATTTCATCAGAGATTTAAGGAAATTAGACATAGTAATCTCCTGTAAAATGTAAGAAGAAAGATAATGATAAGTGAATAGGGAATATAATGATAATGATGTAAGTATAGATAAGCTATGCTTCTTTGACCTCAATCCAATTTAACATAATTAGCATCTTCAAATTAAATCTGGATAATAATACACATTTAAAAGCAAAATACTTAAAATAATTCTAAAAGCTATAAATATAAAATGCTATATTATGAGAATACTATCAATAATTATTTTTGCTAGGTTAAGTACCTAGCTTGATGACTATCTTTAAATACTTATACTAATATTTTAATCTAACAGCTGTTAATCATTTTGGCTAAACTTAATTGACTCTAAAAATTTTAATTAGCTTTAGTAGTTTTTAATAAAATATAGTTATGCAACTACAAAAGTGAGCTTATTAGATAATAAATAGATTCATTGTTCTATGTGTGTATCTTCAGATAATGCTAATTTAATAATTAAATACAAAATATAATATTTTAGACTAATAAAAATCATAGAAACTCATAGCTTAATATCTCATCAAACAGATAAATTAATTGGAAATTTTAGATTTAGGTGCAACTAATTCTTTTAGCAAAAGCTAATAAAAATAATTAACTTAGAATGTTTGAAGATTGTTTAATTTACTCTTTGCTGCTTAATCTGAACGGACTCTTATTGTATATAGCAAGATATCTAATTATCAGTTTCTCAAAATAAAGGGTTATAATGAATAAAGAACACATATTTTATATTCATAGATTTTAAACCTTTGTCAAGACTGGCTAATCTTTCAGATGTATTACCTTCAAAATAGGGATCTCTTTAAGTTTTTCAAGCTAAATTAATATCCATCCAGTAAAATCCTTAAGAATAAAGTGCATAGTTTATTTTAATAATTATAAGAAGTTAAAAAAGCTATTTTATCTTATATTTAAATGCTTATTATCCTTTACTATTTTCCTTAATAGCTAAAGCTAATAAATTATCTTTTAAATATAAGTGAATAAAGCATTTAATCAGTTATTATAGTTAAATTTTAAAACTATATCAATATATAATTATCTATCTAATTTAATCTTAATATGATTATTAGAATTAAAAGTATGCTTTTTCATATAGTTATTCATACTAAAGTTAGAATGATAAGCAAATTTAGGAGTAAAAAGGTGAATAAAATTTATAAAATAGTTAGCTTCAATTAATATATAAAAGTATTATTATTTTAAATAAGTAAGTTAGCTAAACTAGCTTGCTAACATCTTTTAAAGTTCTACTACTACTAGTTTAGTAAATCTAAAATATAGTTAAATTAGTTAAATTCTATTAGTTTACTTCTATTAGTTTTAAATACTTCTTTGTAAATTTAAAATACCAATAGATACTAAAGCTACATCCTTACTATTCCCTAGCTATTTAACTGCTAACTTATTAGCTTTTATTAAATTATTATTATATTTAAGTTATCCTTGTATAATGTAATTACATCAGAACTTTATGAAAGTTTAAATTAAGTGAAATCCTATAATATGCAAGAAGACTAGATAAAAGACAATAAATAGGGAATAAAATGATAATAACGAAGAGAACAGCTCAACTATGTTTCTTAGGTTTAAAACTAATTTAGCATAATCTATATCTGGAAATCATACAATATATTAGAATACAATTAAAAGATAGAATGATAAAAATAATTCTTAAAAATCCTTTCTTATGTATAATTAAATAGATTTAAATAATCAAGCTATATTTCTCAATAGTTTTATATTTTAAATAAAGCCAAACTTTTCCTTAAGTACTAAATTGTATAAATATAACCTTTTTAAGTAATTTTAGTAAGATAAATTAAATTTTTATCTTTTCAGAACTATAATATTGAGATAATTTTAATTATATAAGATTCCTTAGCTTTATAGTTTTATATTATGAATGTTTTCAAGCTTTAGCTATTATAATGTTATTTTTATAATAATACTAATAATTTATTATAATGGAGCTACCTTTATTAGGTTAATTGCTTTTAGTTTCAATTGTATTTGTTTTCAAAAATTTCTGCTGCTTCCTTCGAAATTGCTAATAAATATCTTTTTCTTCCTTTTCTTCACCTCAGTCTTCATCTTACTTTGAATTTCAGTTTCCTTCTTCCTCTTTTATTATTACGCGTCCTGTAGCTCTTTCAAACACTTTTTCATTATTATGTTATTACTTTCGTTATTGATTAATGTATCTAAAATTGTTAATACAATATTCTTCTATAAATTTTACCTTCTCTTGTGTAATTATAAGGTCAGTTTTCTCCAATAATTTTTCCTATATTCTTTACTTTATGTTGAAAAGTTGGCATTATCTTAATGTTCTATACTCTTGCAGAAGCAACACTTTAATAAATTTTACTGCCTGTAGATATAATAAGGCTTTTAATCTTTCTCAATATTATAGGGTCTCTATTCTTTAGTTTTCCTGATTATTGATTGTGCTTGTAAAGTAATTAGAAGAAACTTACTTCTGTTTATTTTAGTGAAATTTCATATCTTACACTTTCGATTGGCTGCTGATTTCCTTTTTAACTAGTTACTTTCTTGCTGAATCTTCACTATGGATTTTAACAAGTTCCAGATTTTTCGTTTAATTCCGAAATTTAAGTTTTAGGGATTAGTTCTCCTAGGTTAGAAGCAAAACGAATAAGATGGAATATTAGAGAAAATAGTATAAATTAGCAATAAGTTTAAAACTAAATCTAAATCTAAATGAAAAACTAAAGAAGTGATAGAAGGCAAAACGAGAAAATAAACATCGAAGCAATTAAATCTTATAAGGTAAGAGGCTATTTATGCATTTCATAGAAACCAACTCTAATATATATGTATTAATTTCTAGTTCTCCTATGAAATTACGGAACAAATATAAAAATCAGCAATAATAAATAAGAGACAATACTAAAAAGGAATGCAAGGAGAAAAATAAAATTTATACTATATTGAAATAGATAAAACTTCAAATTTTAACATATTAGTACTGACAAAAGAGTATATACAACAAGAAAAAAATCAGGGATCAATTATACTTATTAAATATAATTGAACTATTTATTAAACCTCGAAAAACTCTAAGGGCTTGTGGGAAGTAATTGAAATGTCTCAAAGAACATCAAAATTAAATAAATCTGATTATAGATACGAAGTAGAATGAAATTCTATTATTTTCTATTATAATGAGATAATGAAAATGTGATATCATCATTTTCTTTTATGAGATATATAAAATTAGTTTTTTAAGTGGATTATTATAGATGTGAAGTTTCGAAATCATGATTAAACTATTAAGCCTTATTAGGCACAAAGGTTATTGGCAATAAAGTTTAAACTTGAGATTAATTCTTACGATATAACTTTTATATAATCATAAGCTTAATACACTTCTATTTTTAAACCTTAGACACTTTAAAAGATTTTAGCTAAGTTAATTTTCTTCTGACCATCGTTAATAAATAAAAGGTAGTTTTTAAAGAAAATTAAAGAGATGGATTAAGTTTATTAAACATCTCATTTCAATGGTTATTCTCATAAGAGATATGAGTAATAAAAAGGTGAATATTGGATATTGTTATGATTCTTAAATTTATATAAATTAATTAATTAATTAACGTGAAGTCACTGTTAATAGGTTTGTAATTAATTAAATATTAACTTTAATTTAAATTTTCTCATAAATTTTATGTTATTTTGGTCTGGCTATCAAATGAGTCATGTCAGCTTCTCCAAATAAGAAATCTTCATATTATTAGCTTTTTTCGATGTTTGTTGTAAATACCACAATTCTTCTCAAATAACATTCTAATAAAACTCAAATGCTTAAAAAATTATATGTCACCAATAAAATTTTATAATGTTAGCGAGAATCTCCGGGTATTTTAGACGTATTGCTTCTCTACTTTTCCATCCAAATCTGTTGTGGTATTTAGTGTGGGATTACTCGCAATGCAATATACACTGCGCCAGATAACCTACAAGTTCTTCCGACTTTGTCCAACATCCATATTTGAAATGATATATTATAAAATAATAAAATAAACTATAAAAAAATGGTAGAAGGGTTCAAGAAAGGCTTTTATGCCACCTCCTAAAAAGGGGAGAGAAAGTAAAAACCCTCATCTCTAACTAACAAGTCTTCTTCCTAGAAATAATCTTCTTCTCAAAACCTTCAAGAATAATAGACTCAACTAGGAACTTCCAGGCCCTCCTAAAAGATGGGACAAAAGCGCCAAAAGGCTACCCCGATGACACCAAAGGAAGAGGAAGGACCTAGAAAGGTGCTGGAGACGCAAGAAGCAGCAGTCTTGCGAGAGTTCGCGATGCCACAGTTCCAGGAAGAACAGGCATAAATTTTAGTCGCATTTTCTGACCTGAAGGAGGAAGTAAAGAAGCTAAGATTAGAGAATAAAACTCTAAAAAATCAAGTTAATGAGCTCAAGGAATGGAAAGAAAGCTTCTGGGAAATCTACGATTGAGAGCAAAACACTTTCTTCAGGGAAATGGGATTGCTGCAGCAGAGAACAACTATGCTTGAAGAGAATAGCAAGTAGCAACAGTAGTAGGAATTCAAAGTTAGGACAATTCAAGATTCAATGGACATAGAAGGAGCTATTAATTTACCGAGGAGTCCAGACAAGAAATGAATTAGGAATAAACCAATATGCTTTGTATGCAAACAAACTGGACATAAATATAGACAATGTTAGAAATTGAAATTAATTAAATAATAGTACTGGAATGGAAAATAATAAGAAAAATAATAGTACTAATATTAGGATAAGATTAGATGAGAATTCTGTAACTAATTTTATCCGTCAGGAGGTCAAATCTACAAACCGAAGTGGTACACAATCCAAGTTGACTGAAGAAAGAGTTCTGAAGGGAGCTGATTCCAGCCAGGTTATCAAACTGGTCCTGTGAACACGAGGTTGTAAGTCCTCCAAGTTCACTAAATTCCAATTTAAACTTTTTAATTTAGTAATTTATTATATTATAAAATAAATTATAGGTAAGATATAATATTTCTATTTATTCATAATTATATTTAAAACATCAAAACAGACTTACACTTAACATAAAAGAGAATTAGGAAAATAAGCAAATATTTCCAATTAAATAGAATTGCATTTATAATTGAAGACAAATGGACAGATTAGTATTGGAAATTTAGCAATATTTTATACAAAATGGAAGAAATTTTTCAATTAAAAGAAGATAATTAAAAGCTAGAAGAGATCTATTATAAATTGAAGAAAGATTAATGAGTTAAAAAAGAAATTTTAAATGCTTAATGGATTTATTATATTAAATACAAGAAAAAATTGAAATTAGTAAAAGAAGATAATTCTTAATAAATTAAGCTAAAGAATATTCATAATAAACATTTCTTATGCAAGAATGGAAAACAAAAATATAGCTGAAATAGCTATAGAAGGATATAAAAAGCAATAAAAAATAAAGGATACTGATATAAAAGACGTTTTTTTCTCACTATGCAATTATTGCTGAACAGAAACAAGTAAAAATCTATTTAGGAGTTGTTAAGAAATAAAAAGAGGAGAGCTAGAAGGTTTTCAAGGAATTTTATTTTATATATAAATAAATAATCTCATTTATTTATATCAAATTTTTTAAATATCGACCAAAAATAATTTTTAGGAAAGCACATAAATAACTTTTTCAATTTTTCGCTATAAAAAGAGCAAGCAAATATAATTAAAAACAGCAGTTATATAGTTTTACACTTAATTATTAAGGAAATATTTAAATCATAAAATAATTTCTAAGACAAGAGTCTCATTATTACAATTGATGGCCATAACAAATATATATGTTTATATTTTTGTTAAAAATACTAATTTTCACAGTATCTAGCTTGTAAATAATAAATATTCTCTCCATCTAATTTAAATTCTATAATACTTCTTTTTCTAAATATTTCACAATTTTAGTTTTTACCAGACATATGCTTAAAATAAGCAGTTTATATAAATTATTAGATATATATTTATGCTAATATCTACTATTAACACTTTGCTTTTTAAACATTTATCCTTTTAATTACCAAAACTTAAAGCTTATTAAATTATTCTAATAACTATGCAATACTTTTCAATAACTAAAATGAAGAAATGTGAAATATCTTTTATATAAAGCTTTAGTTTAATTTAATAGAATTAAATAATAAGAAATTAATAATTAGATATCTAATTATAAGTAAAATTTAGATTATTAAGATAAAGAAATTCTATTAGCATTATCTTTAATTGGTATTATTAAAAATTAACATTTTCATTGTAAATTTAAGAAGTTTAAGAATAATAAGACAATCATACTAAATTAGAAAATGTTTAAAACAATGTTATATACTTCATATCTACATAGTTGTAGCATATAAATGAGTTACCAAATTCTCTTACTCTATTTGGTATATCAAACTTTAACTTTTCATTCTCTATAATAATGAAGAAAGTAATAACTTTGAGGACAGTGGCATAAGCACAATCTTTTTATTATTTCATACATCTGTAAGACTGCATTATTTATTTATTATGATTACTTAAAATTTGAACTTTCAATCTTACTAATTATATATATTTTTCAGTCTTCAATTCTTTCATTTGCATCAAAAATAAGTTTCTATTTTAGTCAACTAAATTGGAATGACAATTAACATTTTTTAAAGGAAATTTTCTTTTTTACACTTATCATAAATTAATAATACATATCTTACTCAATTCACTACCTATATTTATAACATTTTAGATCTCTTTTTTATGAGAAATGATACAGTTATTATTAAAGTTATCTGATTGATATATATCATAATGCTTCTTCATGGTAAGAAATAAATTCTTATTATTTTACATAAAGAGATAGAATCAAAGGTATCAGTTATTTTAAATATTAATCTTCGATCATTATATGCATAATTTTTTACATTAAGCGAAAATCTCCTTAGTATGCCTCAAATCATTTATAAGATATTTCTTAATATAAATTAATCAAAAAAGTAAAGTTTATCATTTGAAGAGTTCATAAGCTTAACTTGAAACAGAGTTAAAATCATTAATTATTTTATCAAACTATTCTAGATGTTCCATCCTCATAAAACTCCTATTATAACACTTTCCTTTAAATCAGTCTAAATCAATAATCAATCTGATATTCTCTTTACTAGTGGCTGTTAATATTCTTTTAAATCTCTTTCAAATAATATTTTTCATAAAGTTTAGTTGAAAGTTATAAAAGTAAAATGATTAAAGTTTACTACTGAAGAATCATTTTATAGTTAAAAATAAATCCTAACATAATAAAATAAAGAAGTGATAATAGTAATAGATATTAATTATTAATTTAATATAGATATCATTAAGTTATTACACTACTAATAAATATTAAGCTTATGCTTGATATCAGTTTAGTTAAGATTATCTTTATTATATCTATAAAATTCTTTTAAATTACTATGTCTATAAAACTTAAGCATATTAATCAACTGCTTTGGTGTAAGTTTATCATAAGAATAACTAATATAAAACCCTTGTAGATATTTAATTTATAATTGCTTTAAGAGTGTTTTAAGTGTAATTTTTAGATAAGATTATAAAATAGTTATTTATAATGAGTTCATATTTTTAGCTTTACTATCTTCATGAAAGTCTCTTTGGCCATAAAAAATAGGCTGAAACAAAAAATTAAATATAGTCCAAATGACGCCCAGTAGATTATTAATATTCCATAAAAAGTATCCGAAACGTTATCTTCTTTACATTCAAAGTGATCATGGCTCCATCTTAAATCACTTCCTTCAACCATCCAAGCAAGGAAAAATCTAAAGATTAAAAGGTTACAAAGAAGTTAAATAGGTAAAAATCTTATAAACCTTTTTAAATTTTTTTGAATTTGTAAAGTTACATTTCATTTTACTCTAATAGTATTTTGAAATAACTACTGCAGCGAAAAGTATTTGATTAGTTCCACTAAATATTATGTAAATGATAAACCATACTCCAACTTTATTTTCAACATCTTTAAACTCTTTATCTCCATCATTCCATCTCACACACTAAGTACCTTATGCACGTGCTATAATTGCTGCTATCATTAAGGCAGTCTGAAGTACAACCATAACAGATACAAAAAATAAGGTTACTTTGACTACTTTCTATAACCCGGGGAAAAGTTCATTCTAAAGTTCTCTCATTTATTATTCGATGCTTATTTAAAACTGCTGAATTTATTGTTAAACTTATTATTATTTCTTCTGATCGATAGATATTACGACTGATTATGACTAAACTTAGTCAGATTCAGTTTATTAATTCAATTTTAGATGATCTTATGCTTAATTTGAACTTTCATCTTTCTTAAATCTATTGGCTATTTACTCTTCAGTAATTTATTAGTCTTCTTTCCCCCAAGATTACTACTATTGATTGGATTTCTAATCTCCTTATTATATCTATTAGCCTTTAGATTCTGAAGGCATCTACTGAAGTTGAGTTTATTAAGCATTTGATTATTCTATGATATTCTAATTTTAATGCTAAGCTATCTATGCTGAAAGATTTGACATTTTAGCTAATATAAATCATATTTAAAAATAAGGATTTAAATGAGTATTTTAAATAGTTAATAGTTATATCTTTTATATCCTTATTATCATTATTCTAAGTATGAAAGCTTATTCAGCTATACTTGCTAATATCTTTTAAAATTACCCTTACTATTAATAAGTAAATTCAAAATAGAGTTTAATAGTAAACTTCATTAGTTTTATTGTCTCAAATTAAGATATCGATATATATATTTAAGCTGCATGATATTGCCTTAGAAAATAGGTTATTTAACTGTTAGTTTGTTTGCTTTAATTACTCTTATTATTTATATATAGTTTATCCTTGCTTAGTAATATTCCATAAAAGCTTATGGTAGCATAGATATAGTGAAAATATACCATGTAAGAATTAATAAAAGATAATTAAACAGTAATATAACTATAATGATGGAAGTATAGATAAGCCATGTTTCTTAGATTTAAAATTAGCTAAACATAAGTAATTTCTTCAAAATCACATAGACTATTATACTCATTTAAAAGACCCTAAATAAACCTAAAAGCTACAATTATAAAATGATATAGTATGAATATGCTTTTATTAGTTATTTCACTAGATTGAAATTAAACTTAATGCATATACTAATATTTTTATCTATAAAAGCTGTTTACGCATTTTAAACAAAACTTGATTTGGTTCTAGTTTTAATTAGCTTTACATTTGTTTTCAATAAATTTAGTTATCTAACTACAAAATAAGTTGATTAAATAATGAATAATTTAGTTTTTTATGTCTATAGCTTCAAATATAGCTAATCTAATAATTGAGTAATATTTCTTAAGAGTTAAGCTTTTTGAGCAAAACTAAGTTTAGCCTAAAGTTCTAAATTATAGCTGTCAAATATTTTTAAACTGTTAAAATTCTAACTAGACTCTAGATTACTTATAGTAAGATAAGAAAAATTATTTGTGTTTAGAACTTCAAATGTGGGATAGCTTTTAGTTAATAAGATTTCTTAGCTTTTTAGTAGATAGCTTCTAATTATTTGCAAGTTTTGCATAAACAGTTTAATTTTTGTAATAAGAAGCAATAGAAGTTTATAGCTTAATGCCAAATTTAATAAATACCTTAACTTTTAGACTTATAATGTTCTAATTCTTTCTACTTAATTTCATATCCAATGTTTCCAATATTGAGTTAGATATCATAAATTAGTTCTCTTATGTATATTATATCTCTAGTTAGCAAGCTATTAATATGTGATAATTTACTCTAAAGATTTTCTAGCGAGTAAATTGATTACGCCTTTATAGTTGTATTTTTAAGTCTTAAATATATTTCCTAATTAAATTTAAGATTTGGCTTTAGTTAACTTCTCTAAATTATACTGCTTGCAATTTTAGATTCTATAAAAGTTTTAGATTGCAGATTTACTTTAAACTTTTAGATTTGACAGATTGTAAAAATAGATTTTAAAGTGTCAACTATAGGGAAATTGTATATTTATTAAGCTAATGAAAAGAATAGTTATATTAAGCATAAAATAGCTTAATAGTTAATAATATTAAGTCATTTTACTTTTCAATCAATTAAAAGAAGCTTGCTACCTTCTTCCTATTTAATGGACTAAATTATATTTTATTTTTATATTTCCAACTTTTATCTCAAAAACTAAAAGATCAGAGAGACTTCAATTAGCGAAATTATGCTTGCTTTAGCAGAAGTTAAGTTATTTAATTTAATTTAATTTCTAAAATACTTAAGATAAACAAGTTAAGAATGATAATATCGTATTAAACTAGTTTACTAAGGAGTAGAACTGAAACTAGTTTATTTTAATGCTGCTAATAAATATATACTTGTGAATTTGCTATACTCAATAAATAATTGCTTCATATTAAGCAAGTTAATTTATACCTAAGTTAAGCCTAATCTCATTAATTGTATTTAGAATATTCAAAAGTAATAGATTGCTCTATAATAGTTCTAACTATTCTTCTCCTTCTAATCTTTATGTTTATGATAATTGGCTCTAAATAGCTATAGTAAAAGAAGTTTAGTTAGAAAAATCTTAGCAATGTAATAATAAACTAATTGCTATAGCTTTCTTACTATCTTGTTAGTATTTTAAGGACTAGTTAATAGTACTTACAGCTTACTTAGTAGAAATAATTAATAAACTATATCAATCTGTTGGTTTTTCTAAGGTACTTACTAAGGTTAAATTTGTATGTTTAGCCAAAACTTAAACAAATAAAGCATAAAAAATGAGTATTCTAATGCCTAAATCTTATATTTAGAACAGCTAAATAATGGCTTTTATACTTAGAATGCTTAGCTTACTTATAATAAAAGCATACTTTTCATAGTAGCAAATTTAGCAATATTAAAATACTTAAGATAGATAGTATAATAAGCTAACTTAAAATACTTAGTAAATTTAGCAATCTTAATGTATAAGATACTTAGCATACTAAAGATACTTTTTATATTTAGCATACTTAGCCTACTTTTCAAATTTAACAAGATTAACAATCTTAAGATACTTAGCTACTTAAGATATTCAGCATACTAAATATATTTTAGATACTTAGCATATTTAGAATACTTAAAATACTTAGCAAAAATGTCTTGCCTTAACTAAAAGCAATAAACTGAACTTCTAAAATTTCTTTAAATTAGTTTTATAGTTATTTTACAATCTTCTTCATCATATTTTATGAAGTTGTTACTAGTTTTATAGTTCATTTTTTTCTTCTTTATTTTATTTCAAGAAGATGTTAGAATCAAACGTAAAATAGAGTCCATTTATAATAATAGGATAAATTAAGTTTAGCAATTTTCGAGGATTTTCACCTCTTCATACTGGACACCAGATTGCTCCAGTATTAAAAATAAAGTTTTAGATGTCTCTACTCCTCTCTCCTCCCATTACTCTTGTCATTTCTGGATCTAGCCTTATTTCTAATTAAATTTTCTCTTGTAAATGTATCCTTATTCATTTAAGTATAATCTTTCTCTTATTTGTCTCTACTACATTTTTTTTCTTCCTCTACTGTGCTTGTATGGTTCTTTATTTATTCCAGTACTACGTCTTGAAATTTTTGAATTCCTTGCAGCGTCTTCATAAGTGTTCTGTCGAATTGCAGTAGTAACATTTCTTCACTACTTTTTGGAGTTTAACCTTAGTCTTCCTGTTGGTCTCTTCAATCATCATTGGATCTCCCCTTTGTTCATCTAATTTCTTTTCTAGTATTTCCAGTCTAATACTCATATCAGATTGTTTCTGAAGCTAATTTTAGGATTAGCTACTCTGGTCTTAAGATATGTTTCAGAAAGTGCTCTTTCTTAGGACATAAGTCTGAATTCTATTCCTTCCGCTAGGTTGAGTTTTTCCATCAGTTTCTCATTGTCCTTTCTCAGTTTCCTAACCTCTTCCTGGAGGTTTAGTACCACTTTGATGAGCTGTCCCATGCTCATCTGGCCAGAAGGATTGAACTTTGAGACCTCCTGGTGCAGAGCAGATTTCATCTGCTTTCTGGGCTTCTCTTCTGAGGTTGGATTTATCTCATGTGTTGTCTTCTGAGCTTGTTTCTGTTCCTCTTCAGGTTGTTAGAATTAAGAAAAAGGTTAAGGTTAAAGGTATTAAGACTATCCAAGATTGGATTAAGTTTCCTCTGCAACTTTTTGGAGGCGGTGTAGAAACCTCTTTTGAATCCTTCCATTTTTTTATTTAATAGATATAGAGTCCATTTATTAAAAGAAAATGATAAAATAGAAAACTTTAGATATATATACAGTTTATTAAATTAGATGGTTTCTATTAGTTTTTAGTTGATTAAATATAAATAAGATCCAGCATCATTTTTTAAATTACTCAAATAAGTTTGAAAAACTTTACTTTTCAATTAAGAAATTTGATTAAAATAATTTAATTTTTCTATTTGCTTCATATAGAATCTCAGTCTAATAACACATAATTAAGTTATAATTGTTTTTTATATTCTTTATATCAATAAAATAATATCTATGATGATTATTTATCTAGTCTTTTAAATAATATATCTATTTGCTTTTAGATTATAAGCCTAGTGCATTTCGAATTTTTTAATTAAATAAATTTTCTTTATTAAATAAATGAAGATTGTCTTCTATCTAATATCTAATTTCTTATTGTATAAGTTAGATCTAAAAAGCTTAATTATTTTCCTAAATTTATTGATTTGGTTTCTGTCTTTTGTATATCCTTTATTTGTTATAGAAGCTTTAATTATCGCAACTATATTAAAGACTCTCTAGCAATTAAAAATAGGCTATTGAAATAACCTTGCTTCTTAGCATTTTAATAATACTTAAGCTAATTATCTTAAAGTTTAAATTAAAAAATATTTCTATTTATTTAAATAGCTTTCCCATTCTGTTTTCAGCCATTATAAGAGAACTTATTAGACAGGAGATCAGAATTATCCAAAATATTCCAGACGACCAATCTGCTACTAAAATAGTATTAAATAGATCTGAAGCATAGTCTTCTTTATATTCAAAGTTATTCTTTCCAAATTTCAACTTACTTCCTCAAATCAGCCAAGAGCCAGAAAACCTATATGATAAAAGTTTACATTGAAGTTATAAATGGGATTAGCTTTATTAAATTTGCACAAAAATTGTTGATTATTTATTAGTTTTTTCCCAAAATTAGAAAAATGATGAAAACTAAAACTAAGATTAGAAAAAAATTAAATCCAATAGATATTACAAACGCGAGATATCATTCGTGTGTTCTATCTTCAACATTTTTCTTGTTTTTATCTTCATCATTCCATCTTCAACATTCAGTACCTTTTGCAAGTCCTTCGATAACTGCAATCATTAGAGTAGTATTAAGTATAATGACAAAGAAAAAAAGCATATCATGGTTTTAAAAACTATTTTAAAACACTTTTCAGGATTATCTCAATATCTTCCATTATCACTTATTTTATTATTACTATCACGCTTTCTTCTTTATTAAGGGTTCTTTATTTATATTTAGCATTCTTTTATCTCTTCCCTTTTAGTCTGATTTTAATTAGGTTAAGTTATAAGATCTTTATTTTATCAATCTTCTTCTTTTTAAGAAGATTAAGCAGTTTATTACTCTTATTAATTTAAGCTACAATTTTTGTTCCTTGCTATTAATCAGAGTGACCTATAAGTGCTTAGTCCTCAGATTGATGATTTGCGATAATAATAATCTAATCAGTCCATTCTTTTCATGTCCATTCCTCTTAATTTTATGATATATTGCTTTAGAATCACAAATAACTGAAAACGAATCTCTTAAATATTATTTAAATAGTTAAACTCTAATTAAATTAATTAAATAAAGGTTAATAATTTGTGGTTTTCTAAATATCTTTAAGTATGTCCTATGTAATTCTTACTCTTTGTCTAATGTTCTAATTAAACTTAGGATTTATCTTTAGTTATCAATGCGCCAGATTTCCTACTAGTTTTTCCTAACCTTGGTCTACATTCATTTTACTATTATTTAATAATATATATATATCATAATATGTTAAAATGTGTCATATTATCCACATTTGCATTTTGAGTTGTCGATAGGAAAATGGCAGTCTTATAAATTCTTCTGTTGAATTCGTTATTTCTGGAAATTAAGTCAAATTTTGAAGCTATTAACAAAAATATTAGTTGTAATTAATCCGCTAATTCTTTGGATCTAGTCTCTATAAAATCTAGTTTTCATTTATTAATATCTTTAGCAAATATTTTTAGATTTCTGTTTATATTTTTGTCACTTAAATCAATATTATAAAACTGGGTTATCTTTATCACGTCATTATAGTTTTAGTACCCTTCTTTTCAGTTATTTTCAAATAATCTTCCAATTGTCAATTTAATTTTTTTCCAAGCTTTATTTTCTAATTTTGTAAAAAAATTAGAAAAACCTTAAATCCATAATATATTTGAAGGGAAGTCAGTTTAAATCATAGCATGATTCATTGAAAGATCTTGATTCTGTTTAGAAAGTTTTTCTTGATATAAATCTCATATTTGAATCTATTTTATTTTGTATTGAAGTGATATCTTTTTAAACTGTTCAAGGTACTAATTTTCCTCTATAATCTACTTTAGGTAAAGTAAAGAATCGACATAGGTTTTTAAAATATCAAGGCGTCACATTTTTATATCTTATCAATTAATATACAGCTTTCTTTACTGCAGCTAAATGTTTAAGCCTCCTTACAATGAATAATGAGGTTCTTTTTTAATGCAATAATATTCCTAAATATATGCGTTATTGTTTTTAAATGATTGGCTTATTATTAATCTATAATTCTAGTTTGATTTATTTTCCTTTTTTTTAAATTATATAAACTCACATTTGGTAATATTTATATTTAAGCAAGTTCAGCTAAAAACTCTATTTGCTTTTTTTATTAGATTCTACATACTTCTTTCCGATTAGATAGCAGATCTAAGTCATCTGCCCATCTTCTTCAAGCAATTCTGTTATCAAAGTTATTCTATTTAAATTCAAATATATTAGCTTTGCCTTCTAAGTATCGAATTATAATGTCATAGTACAACAAAACAAATACTAGACTATTTGAGCAGCCTTATATTTCTCCATTATTATATATTTTATTAAATCGCCATAGTTGTTCGAAGGTGAACAACAAGGGACGGCTTCATCAGAGGTTGGGGAAGCTAAGTACCCATAATCGACTTTATGTCTTCCTCTGCTTTGGCTTGGCCTCGAGACATCTGCTAGTTTGATCTTCGGCACTGACTTATTCTAATTTTTAATTCTGGAAATAAAAGGAAATTATTTTTGCGAGCTTCATCAGAGGTTGGGGAAGCTAAGTACCCATAATCGACTTTATGTCGTCCTCTGCTTTGGTGATGCAATGAGACGTAACCCTGCCATGTCCTTGAACCTCCAACAAGTATTAAAGATTACGAGTATTCTAAAATTATATCAGTATTGAACATTTTGATCAGTACTGAATAATTATACCAGTATTGAACAAGGTTTATCAGTATCTGATTATTTTATCAGTAACAAACATTCTTGTCAGTATGAAACATTTTTTTAAAGAGCTGCGCACCAACGAGAGTGCTACGCGCTCTATAATCAAATTTATTAATTTATTATTTATTTATATTAAGATCTTCTTGATTATATTCCGTCTATTAAAAAGAGGAATTTATGTTATTATAAAAATACTACAAAGCATTTATAAGGCCTAGAGGTAGCTTTAACCTTTTTAGTTAATCAAAGTGTAATTTTCTCAATAGAATCTAGCTTTTTCTCCACGTCTATCAGAGTCGTTAGTAATTTGGCTTTTCCCTTTGCTTATTTATGAAATATGCCTATTACTTTCTAGATAACTCAAATTTATATTGCTGTTTGCTTTCAAAAATTCCATTTAACTTTAATGTATTAATCTCTTTCATATATCAAATTATATAATCTCTTTTTAAGGGTTTTAACAAATTATTTTAAAACAATGCTTATAAGAGAAATAGGTCTACAATTTTTCAATCATCTTTGCTTCCTTTTTGAAAATAGGATTATGAATGAAGCATTTAATTTCTATGGTATACTTCCTTGTCTCAGCATGCTATTAAGGAAAGAGTGAAGAATTAAGGTAAGATAATATCCTCCATATTCTAATAGTTCATCTTTAATGCCATCAGTGCCTACTGCTTTACCATTAAGTATATCTCGAGTAATTTGCTAAATTTCTTTAAGAGAAAAAGCCTTGAGAAGTTATTAATGTATAGGATTTATTTTTTAATCTCATTATTACTTTTAAAAATTAAACCTATTTGTCTATTACTAAAGCCAATCTATTCTTTTACCAAGTTTAGGTGTTTGCTAAAAACAGAATTTTCTCATTAATAAATAAATCTTTTTTAGTTATTAATTGAAATTAATTTTATTTCTTTATCTAGGATTCAGTAATTTCTTACCCTATGAGAGCATTACTTTAGGATTTTTGTTAAAAAAATGTATTTTTAGCTTTACTCCTTCAAAATTTTCAAAGATGGTATTATAAATTATTTAAATGCTTAATAAATAATTGTTTATACTAGAATAAACAGCAAGTTAATGCTTATACTAATATTTTAATCTTATAACTATTTAAGCTATTTCGGACAAAACTTAATTAGCTCTAAAAGTTTTAATTAGCTTTATTAGCTTCTAATAAAATAAAAATATTAAACTACAAAAGTGAGTTGATTAGATAATAAATGGATTTATTGTTCTATGGTGTATCTTCAGAAAGCAAAATTAATAATTAAGTTCAAAATATAATATTTTAGACTAATAAGAAATAATAGGAACTAATAGCTTAATATATCATCAAGCAAATAAATTTATTAGATATTTTAGACTTAGATCCAAATTATTCTTAATAATAATAATAATATACTTAAAGTTAGTAGAGTTTTGCATTCTCTGGAATTGCAACCAGTTCCTGCGGACAGTTTTTTTAACGTGGGTGTGATCCACGACCTTTTTATTAACTGGAAGGTTACCACTGTAACCGTTCAAGTGGTCTTGCAAAAAGCTTTTATTTGTAGATCCCTGTTGGAGTTGTTCATAGTTTATTGAGTTGTCTCCATGTTCTTTTCTGCTCTTATTCGTTTATTTTCTTTCATTATCAACAGTTTTTTAAAATATGTTGATTTGATTTGCAACATCAACAAAGTTTGTATTATTGTCTTTATTTCGTTCTTTTTTATGATAATTTATTTTCTATATTTTCTAATCTTTTAATGAAACTTGTAGCAATCATTTCTTTTTCTGGATTCAATTCTGTTTTTAATTCTATTGGTATTTTTTCTATTTCCATTTTTGTGTCGTATTTAAAATTTTATTATGATTAAGTTCAGAGTTATTCTTCCGTTATTAATTTGCTACAAATAAGTTATCTTCTAAGTATTAGTAATTCGTTGCTTTAATCTTCTATGTTACTCATTAGTTCCCGTATTTTTTCGCCTAAGTTGTAAGTTGTTTCTTCATAATTTGAGATTACTTTTTATATTTAGTCTATTTATCCTACCATAACTTTACCTTCTGAAGAAGAGCTTGACTCCTCCTATTGTTATTATTTTTTCTAAATTTCTTTTGCCGCTTTTCTCTTTAGGTTTCTAAGTTAATTTTTTGAGAGTCGAAGAGATTAATCCATTTTTTTTCTTTAAGATAAATTTTTATTCCAAATTATTCTTTTACCAAAATCTAATAATAGTAATTAACTTTGAATGCTTGAAGATTCTTTAATTTACTCTTTGCTGCTTAATCTGAACGGCCTCTTAATGTATACAGTAAGATAGTCTAATTATCAGTTTCTAAAAGTTGGGATTATAATTAATAACGAAACATAGTTTATAATCATAGATTTTAAATCTCTGCCAAGACAAGCTTATCTTTCAAATGTATTACCTTCAAAGTATTGGATCCAACCTAAGACCTCTTTAAGTTTTTCAGGCTAAATTAATATCCATCCAGTAAAATTCTTAGGAATAAAGGGCATAGTTTATTTTAATAATTATAAGAAATTAGAAAAGCTATTTTATCTTATATTTAAATGCTTATTATTCTTTACTATTTTCCTTAATAACTAAAGCTAGTAAATTATCTTTTAGAAATAAGTGAATAAACCATTTAAACAGTTATTATAGTTAAATGTTAAAATTGTATCACTATATCATTATTTATCTAATTTAATCTTAATACGATTATTAGAAATAAAAAGATGCTCTTTTATATAGTTAATCACATTAAAGATAGAATGATAAGCAAATTTACGAATAAAAGCTAAATAAATTTAGAAAATACTTAGCTTCAAATTAGTATATAAAGGCATTGTTAGTTAAAATTAGCCTAGATGTAGTTATATTAGTACCATTAATAACTAAGTAATCAGCAGTTAAAATATCTAGTTTATTTATCATTAAATATCAATTTGTATGTATGGCTTGGTTGATTAAATAATGCTTCCTGTTCTGTATAGATGATGCTATAGTTAATCAATTAATGCAATTTATTTTTCCAATTATTTTCCTGTAAATAAACATAGAAATTTGAAACTATCCAATTTCTTTAAAAAAGAAAAGCTAAAATTAAATCTGAAAATAGATGCTACTAGATAAATGGCATTTATAAGCTTAAATAAAATGAAGCATCTGATTTAATTAAAAAGCTTCAAAATATTTACATAATTAGTGGAAGAGTAACATTAAGACATTAAACAAATATATGTTAGATACTAAAGCTTATCATATTCTAGTGATTATTAAAATAGGCTCATTTTAAGAAAGTGCTATCACAGGAGAAGTAATAAAAAGATGGATTATTTAGCAAAAATAATTTAATAAATATCAAATAATTTCAAATTTGTTTGCATGCTAAACTTGTAATTTTTTCAAATTTTTAACTTTATTTCTTATATCAATTCTATGAAGATATGCTTTTGTAGGTACTTTAAGTCTATGATTATTAAGAAAGTACTCAATACTCATAGTAGCTCATGTTTGCAGCAGAATATTCTGTTATGTAAATAAAGAGATCATTCATAGAAAACATTTCAATGAGAGCCTAACTGTCCGAAACTTATTTAAAGGTAATAATTATAACTATTCAAGGAAGCTTAAGTGTCAAACTATATGAAGGTAATAATCAGTTAATAATGAAGCTAACTAATTATTAATTTAACTCTTTTTTTTATAAACTTTATAAATGTGAAATTTTTCCTCATATTTGACAATATGAAAATTAATTTTATTCTTTATCAAAGTTAAATATTAACTTTTATCCAAATTTAAAAAGTTTATAGTCAGAATAGTTTAGAGATGCTAACTAAAGATAAATCCTAAATTATTAGCGATAATATTTAAGGTAAAAAGTAGACCCACAAAGTACAAATTTAAAGGAATTTGAAAGATAAAGAATTATAAAATTTGTTCAATTAAATTAGTTTAGTTTTAAATTTAGCAACTAACTTAGATTTAAAGCTTCACTCTCAACTATTTATAAATCTAAGATATTATGTCACAAAATTATAAAAGTTACCATTAAAAGAAAGGAATTATAAGATTATTAATATTATCAATAATTAAACAGAGGATTAAGAACTTTAAGGATAAATCGATTGATAGTAAAGGAGATAAAATTAAACCGAAATTCAAGTGGAGTTTTAGCAAAATTTATAAGAATTGCTAACTATTTAATCTTCTTAAATAGAAGAAGAGCTTAAAAATTAGCAATAACTAGGGAAGTAAAGCTGAACCTGAAAAATGTTTTAAAATAGTTTTTAAAACTATGATATGCCTTTTTTTTCTTTGTCATTATACTTAATATTGCTCTAATGATTGCAGCTATCATAGCACTTACAAAAGGTACTGAATGTTGGAGATGGAATGATGAAGATAAGAAAACAGAAAATGTTGAAAATAGAACAATCGAATGATATGCTACATTTGTAATATCTAACTGATTGGAGTTTATTCGAATTCTATTTTTCATTGTTTATATAATAAAAAGCAAAAACTAGCAAGTAAACTCTAATCCTTTTACAAAATTAATAAAACTAATCCCATTCGCTACTTTGATATAAACTTTTATTATCTAGATTTTCTGGTTCTTGGTTGATTTGAGGAAATAAATTGAGATTTAGAAAGGACAATTTTGAATATAAGAAGACTATGCTTAAGATTTAATTTATGCTATCTTAGTAGCAAATTGAAATCTGGAATATTTTTGATAATTCTGATTTCTTGTCTAATAGGCTCTGTTATAAGGTATGATAAGAAAAAATGAAAGCTTTTAAAAAAGGAACTAAATATTTAATTTAACTTTATTAATAATTTAGCATAGGTAATTATTAAAATACTTAATTACTATTTATCTTCTTTAAAGCTTATATTTAACTCACATTCATTTAATACCTTTAATTTTAAGAAATTTAGCTAAGACATAACATAACTAATAAATAATGGATACGATATTTATATTTATATAAGTAATAAAAAGGAAAAAAATAATAAAGCAAATATATTTAATCAGTGCTAATGTAGTTTAAATATAACCTATATTTCATTGAAAATTATATCAGTAATGTTGGATTAATAAAGCTTTCTAAAATAAATAAATGGTTTGCAATAATCAGAAACTAAAATAATAGATTTTGAATAACTAAATAACTTCACTAAGTAATTTTTTATTTCAGCTATATTAAAAAGTTTCTTGCAAAACTTACACAATAAGAGAATGAAAATAAAAGAGGTTTATTATAGAGATAATGTAGAAACTATTGTATGCCAATCATCCGAAATATATTAATCTTTGTGTTCTGTAACAAGACTGAAGATTACGTAAAAAAGTTAGACAAATATTATCGAAGATATAATATTAATATCACAAAGAATAAGTTTTAAATAAAGTAAATATAACTTAAATATGCTTTAGTTTCAGCTACATTTCATTTGGAGAATTATAAACAAAAAATTAATAAAAGAAAATATTCTATTGCTAAATTAAATTATCAAAAGAAACTAAAGAGTAATTTTAAATGTTCATAAAATGTAATATTTATTATGATTCAAAAGATAAACCTTTTATATGAATTATTTCAAGAATTATAAAATAAAAATACTAATTTTTTCTATAAAAAAACTATATTTCTTAAAAAATTAGCTCTCTCTATATTAAAGAAGGTTCCAGTTTCCTTAGTTTAAAACCATTTTACTTGCAGGTTTACGTCAAAATAAACTTCTTCTTTACTTTCCCATTCCATTTTGATAAAAGGTAGAAATGCATTTACAAATCTTCTAGCAGATTATCTTTTTTTGTCAGTATTTTCTCCAGAGATATCTTTTGTTACTACAAATATAATATTCTTTCTTGAATACTTTTAATCAGGTTGATATTTTTTCTATTTCCATTGGGATTGCTTATTTCAGTTACTAAAATTTGTTTTTACATCATTTTCGCACATCTGACTCTATTTTCTTTACTCTTGCTTAATGGTCTTGATTTATTTTTTCTGTTCTATCATATCTTTTTTCATTTGCTACAACATTACTTAAGACCTAGGTCTAATTGTCTAATTTTGGTTTCAAACTTCTCCTTTGGAGATAAAGTAGGGTATGTGTATTTTGTGGGCATAGCATGAATTTCTATATCATGTTAGAAACATTCTGACTTTTTTTCCAATTCTATGATAGTATTTATTAAACAAAAAATTATTTAAAGATCCTTTTAAATCCATTTCAAGCATTTTTTCTTTTGACAGATTGCTCAAATCGTTCGTAGTGAATTTCCTTATAATAATTTCTTCAGTCATTTTTATTTTTTTAGAGGTATTTAAGCTTAAGTTATTTAAATATTTTAGCATCTATTATCTTGTAGTAGAGAAGTATATGGGATAAATGGCTTGATTTATATTATTTTGTTCTTTTTCTTTTGATATTAATTAATAAGGCTGATATAGTTAAAGCTAAAACACAATCTAAGAAAAGAAATCTTGCTTTCTCTTCTGCTTTAAGAAGGTAATCTAAAATCTTTCTTGAAGCCTTTTACCATTTTATTATCTTCAGAAATTATTTAAAAGTAAATTCTTCTAGACATACAAATGAAGAAGTATCAGACAACAATAAACATTGATTTAACAAATTTTAATAATATAACCCTTTTAATGCTACGAGTAAGAGTAAGAGTAAGAGTAAGATACTTATAGATGGTATATACCTTTCCTTTTATAAGAAGTAAGTTAAGCTTCTTTATTATATAAATAGCAACTAAAGATGCTTTTGTATTCTTGGAATATTTAGACGATTAAATAAGGCTAAGATCTTAATTAAACTAAATAACCTCTCAAACTATTTAATATACCTATTTCAATATTAAACTTAGCTTTAAGTTAATAATCTATAAAACATTATGAATTTAAATAAATAAAAAGCTAAAGGCTTAAATACGAACTCTTATAAATAGTAATAGTTTTATTAGATTATATGTAATTTAAACTTATATTACTTTTTTATTTACAATAGTGCTAGCTATACTAGAATATATAGATTTCTTATTTAAATTGAATCATATACACCTATTAAACTTTAGCTAAGTTTATTATTTTATAGATTAGAAATTAAAGATATTTATGCTCTTATTTAAATATAAAGCCAGCTCTCATTAGTTTTTTCATTTATTAAGTCATAAATCTTGATAATCGGAGAGTCAAATTCAATATCTATTTTAGCTAAAATTTTTTTTCTTATTCTTGCATTAGAAATTGTTTATAGTGAATATTCTTTGACTTTTTTACTAAGAAGCAACTTCTTTTACTAATTTCATTGGTTCTAATATTCAATCTGATAAATCCATAAATAAAGAAAACTGTTTTTAGATAATCATTCTGCCTTAAGTTTTAAAAGATCTGTTCAAGCCTTTAACTATTTTCTTTTAATTTTAAAATTAATCTCTTTCATTTCGCATAATATATTGCTAGCATTAATATGTTCATCAATCTTCTATTATATGTTAAACTTCTATTTACATGGAAATGTTCCCCTATTTTGAAGTACTAAATAACCTTTTGCTCTTTTATCTTTTATTTCTTTCTCACACTTTTTATTTGGATATATCAAAATCAGTTTGCTTTTTTGTATAAATTATTATTATGAGTAGAATTAAAAGAATAAAGTGAAAAATTAGAAAAAAAGCTAAATAATATAAAAAGTATTTCTTCATTGAACTTATACAACAATAAAGTTTATCGCCTGAAGAATTCAAAAGCTTAACTTACAAACAGAGTTAAAATAATTAATTACTTAATTAATCAAACTATTTTCTCTAAATGTTCCATCCTTAAAATATTCCTATTATGAAACTTTCCTTAATATCAGTCTTATTCAATAATCATTCTAATAAAATCTTCATTAGTGGCTTTTAATATTCTTTTAAATATCTTTCAAACGATATTCTTCATAAATTAATTTTGAAGTTATAAGAGTAGAATATATAATGATTTAAATTTAGAACTTAAAGTATTTATAGTTAAAACTTAAATCCTAGCATCTTCATAATAAATAAGATAAAGAAGTGAAAATAAGTAATAGATACTAATTACTAGTTTAAGATATTTAAATAGATATCAATTTAGTTATTACACTATTAATAATTTATTCTACTAAGTATGTATTTGCTATCAAGGGCATTAAGATTATCTTTATTATATCTCTAAGATTCTTTTAAATTATATACCTATAAAGCTTAAATGTATTAATCAACAGGTTTGGTGTAAGTTTATCATAAAAATAAACTAATACCAAATTATTGTAGATTTAGATATTAAAATTCTAGAACTTAAAGTATATCTAAGCTACTTACAACAAAATAGCTTTTAGGCAAAGAACATTCAACAAAAGGATGCTTAAATTATTATAGTTTTAAGTGAGATTTTTGGATTATTAAAAAAGTTAATTTTAGTGCGTTCATATTCTTAATTTTAGCATGTTCTTGCAGGTATCTTTAGCAACGCACATTAGAATGCAACAGAAAATGTAATAAATTCCAAAAGACGCCCAATATATTATTAAGATTCCATAAAAAGTATCCGAAACATTTTCTTCTTTACATTCAAAGTGATCATGACTTCATCTTAAGTTACTTCCTTCAACCATCCAAGCAAGGAAAAATCTAAAGATTAAAAAATTACAAAGAAGTTAAATAGGTAACTCATTTAAAAATCCTATTAAATCATTTTTACTTTGAAAAGCTTAATCCTCATTTACTCTAATAGACTTTTAAAAGAACTATTGCAGCAAAAAGTATCTAATTAGTTCCACTAAATATTATGTAAATGATAAACCATACTCCAACTTCATTTTCAACATTTTTAAACTTTTTATCTCCATCATTTCATCTTACGCATTAAGTACCTTATGCACGTGCTATAATTGCTGCTATCATCAGGGCAGTCTGTAGTACAATCATAACAGATACAAAGCATAAAGTTGCTTTGGCTATTTTTTTTAACCCACCATAAAGTTCGATCTCTTATTATCTTCTTTAATATTCTAAAACTTTTTAAATATTTTCATTTTGTTCCTAAATTTATTTTTATTTCTATTAATCAATATCTATTACGACTGCTTATACCTAAACATTGTCAGGTTCAGTTTTTTACTTCAATTGAAGGATAAATCCAGTGGTTTTCTTCTCCGTTTTTTAATAATCTACTTTCCCTTAAGATATCTACTATTGATTTTATTCCTAATTTCCTTATTATATTTATTGGTTATCTGGTATTATAGTTATCTGTTTTTACTCAAGCTATATTTATTAAGCATTTTATTATTCTACCTTATCTTGTTATGAGTGTTAAGGTAGTCACTCTTATAGATTTGACATTTTAACTACTATAAACGGATTTAAAATTGAGAATTAAATGATAATTTTAAATAGCCTATTAGTTATATCTTTATATCGTTATTAGTATTATTTAAATAAGGAAGTTAATTAAACTTAGCTTGGTAATATCTTTTAAAAGGCTTATTTACTATTAATTTAGTAAATCTAAAATAGAGTTAAATTAGTTTACTTATATTAGTTTTAAATACTTCTAAGTAAATTAAAAATGCCAATAGATACTAAAGCTATATCCTTAATATTGGTAGCCAACTATTAGCTCATTAGCTTTACTTAAACTTACTATTTATATTTAATTTATCCTTCTATAGATGGATATTACATCAGAAATTTATGGAAGATTAGAATAAGGAAATCATTCAATATGTAAGAAGATTAGATAAAGACATGTAAGTATTTAATAAAATTATAAAGATGAAAAGTATAGATAAGCCATGCTTCTTAGGTTTAAAGTTAACTAACTTACCTTACTTAAGATACTAAAGATAGCTTCTAGGCTCAAAATTATAATCAAAGAGTAAATTTAATTGAATTAACAAACTAAACTTAACATCATTTATGAAATCATTTTGAAAGGAAATCTAACCAAATATTAGTAATTAAGGTCATTATTAGTAAATTCATTATCTAAAATAAGAACTTTCAGCAGTAAGCATTAGGAAGATCTTTAGGTGAAAATATAGTAATAATCATACGAGCATACTTAATAGGGGAATGAAATAGAAAATAATATATAAGTTAATGTATCATTCAAATGTAAAGATTACGAATAGTGCAATAAAGACATTTAAATTATAGGACAGAAATAGAAAGGAGCTAAACTTATCTACATAACGCTTATAAGAAAATAAAGAGCATTTAAAATAGAGTGCAAATTTTAAAGATAGACTACTGACCTAGAATAATAATCAAAATAGTTTATAAACCATACTTTTAGAATATAATAGACTGTATACATTAGCAACGCCAACGCTGAAGAAGTCGGCTAACTTTTATTAAACTAATAATAAATTTCAAAATAAGAGTACATTTGGTAACTTCTTAGCAAAAAAATAAACATAAAGCTTGAATTAAACATAACCTTGGATCTTATTAAATAAACTGAAATCTTAAAGCTAATATATAGTTAGTTAAAACTAAATATTATAATTAGAAGATCGTGAATATCAAAGCATATTAAATTTTGATTAAATGTAAATCACAAAAGTAACAAACTCTTGTGAATTTCAGACCAAGTATCAATAAGTTACTATTAAGGATGTATCTGCTTAGACATTTCATGAAATCTTTCTAATTGATTAATAGAAGAAACCAATTTTACTGTTAGTGATAGAATTGGAATTTTTATAACTTCACCTGATCTCTTTGATGCACTTGTATTACTTCTAATTCAAAATGTCTTCTACAAATTAATTTGATAGATTTGGGTCAATTTCTTCTAATAAATCTACTTGAAGTAGTTGCAAATTAATTATTATCTACTGAATTATTTGTAATTTATCTACGATTTTTCTATTCATCTGTGTATCTTTTTAGACTTCATTAAATTTTTTCCACTTAAGTATCAATATAGTCTCGTTTACTTTTTGCTTTTTTTCCTAGCAAATTATTTATATATTCAAATATGCTCACTTGAACAGGTTCTATGATCCTAACCTGTTTTATTATAAAAAGAGAGGGTTTTTTGATGTCCAAGCTTTCTAAAATGCATTTGATAATTTCTTTAATCTAGGTATTTATTATAATTCTCTATTCTAAATATAATGATCAAACTCAGTTAATAAATTAGTAGTTACACAAACTATTTTGGATATATTTAGCTTAGTTAGCATTATATTTGCTTAATTTTAATTAAGTTTTGTTTCATTAATTTCTAAGCTAATGTATGTCTTTCTTGCTAATATTATTCGCATTCCTAAATATATGAGATTCATATTTTAATTAATTTTTACATAAACTACATATATAATTTTTGATAAATATCATACTTTTAATCTATATGCGGTACCTTGGCATTGGTTCTTAGTCTAAATAAGTATCAGACTTCTTGCTTTCTATGTTATTGTATATCATATAGTTAGATAGGTCTATAATAAGGGATTCCAGCCATTTGTCCAGTACCCCTTATGTATAAATTTCAAATAAGAATTTTTTTAACTGATGCATTTTGCCCTCAATGTTGATTCAGCATTTAGGAGTAAGTTACGTCTAAAAATTAGCATACGTTATCATAAGTAGAACTGAACTTTATTAAATTGCAGTTCACATTCTAGAATTTCGTTTAGATGCAGAATGATTCGTCTCTTATTGATCTAAATGATTTTTATTCAATTATTTTCAATTAACCTAGTTTATTCTTATTTATATTTTATCCCATTAATGCACTCTCTTCCACATCGAATTTAATTGATAAAAAATTTTAGAACCATTTACGCATTATTCTGCGTAAAGACTTTTAGTATTGTGATTTTATTTAGGATTAATGCTTATGTCTTTTAACATTCCGTAATCCTGGATACTAGCTGCCTTTAAAGGATATTTTTTCTTATATCCAGTAACCTAAGTATTTAAAATTGCTTATCTTTCTATTTGTACTCCATTTATCTTTATTGATGTTTAATGTTTCAAATAATTTCTATTTCATAATATTCAATTTACTTTTTCGGCTATTCGCATATTGTATCTTTTTTTAATACATCTAAGATAACACATATTTCTTATAACTGTCTGGTTAAACTATACATACTATGTCATCAGCATACGCTAGTGCTCCACAATATCTTTGTATTGTACAGTAGCTATTTTAAGTTCCACTGTTATTCCAATCTTATTTTCTCTTAGTCTATTTAATAATATGTATATTATGATTTTTAGATGTTAGGAGAACAAAAACAACCTTATTTGAATCCTTTTACTGTTATAAATTTATCCGAAAGAAAGTATCATCTATTTTCAGTTTAATAACTTCCTTCCTAAATATCTGCAATAAGTTTTATAAATATATGGTAATAATTTTTCGTTCGAGCACTATCTTATTACTGAGTAAAATTTCTTTATAGCAATAAAATTACAACTGTTTTGCATTTTATTTATAAAGTCGTTCTTAGCTTTTCTTGAGAGAGAAATATTTTGAGACTAGGATTTACTTTGCTTGAATCCATATTACAATTTGTCGTTTGCCTAATTAGATATGGCTTCAAAATCGGATATTCATAGTTCTATAATATTGAGACGTGATTAAAAGAGAAATAGATCTGTAGTTCATTGGGTTTACTGAATCTTTTTTACGAAGAATCACAATATATAATTGCTTTATTCTTCTAGGAATATTTCCTAATTCTAATATTTTTTTATTAATTAATTAATTAATTTCAACTAAAAAGGTTTTTGGACCGGAAACTCCTTTCCGATTGCACGACCCGACGCTCTCTTTTTATGGAATAACAGGGATATCCTGTTGTGCTCCAGGCACAGCTGCTAGGGAGCTCCATCGCTATGAGCAGCCAGGTTTCAAGTCCCTACCAAGAGCGGATAATCTCAAAGACAGTGTTCCCTTCAGAAAATGACTCTGACCAGGGACTTCCTCAGCGACAGGAAAGGAACTTGTTCCTAGCCATAAAACCAGAAAGTGTTGTCATGAAGGTCATTCTCAGCTCCCACCATCTTTTCAATTATTCTAATATTTTTTTATTAGATGCTGAGTCATCACCTTTATGAGTTTTTTCCCTCCAGAGTTTATCGCGACATTCTATATATTATCTGGTCCTGCTTCTATTCATTGAATTATATTTCTTATACCTTCTTTTATATTAACCATCTTGATTTCTATCTAAAATTGCTTTCAAATTAATTTTACAGATTGCTATTTCCATTCTTATATATGTTTTCTCGACTTATCTTGAAAGGCTGAAGTATTCTTCGTTAATATTATTAATGGTAGCATTTTTCCTCTTTTATATAAGCACTTCATATCATTTCATGTACCATTCAGGAACTTTTGTTAATTTATCAAGGAAAATATTAATTTAACTTTTTCAGTTTTTTCATACTCTGTCTATATTGATATCTAATTTTCTGCCTTAATTTAATTTCTTACCTTATATCTAATTCCTATCTTATCAATCGCTTTATTTATTTGACGTAAATTTTTAAATATTTTTTAGTTTTTTCATCTTGTTTGAGTAATTATATTTCTTGCAACAATTTATTAGTATGTCCACATTTTAAGTTTGCAACTTAGTATATTTTTTCTTATATTTTATTATAAAATGTTTCATATTTTTTAAGTAAAACATTTATATTTATCTTCAAATAATTTCTGAAATTCCCTTTCAGACTTTTTTTGAATTTTTTAAAGCAGATTTTTTTTACTTTGCATGTTCCCTATTCTTTTACTATTTAAATATTAGTCTGTCAGGTTAATGATCTCCTAATAACTTGCGTTGATAGAATTTAGTTCTAATTAAATTAGAAATTACTAATCAATCTGTCAGATCTAAGCAAATTTTTAAGCTTTCTCTATCTTATACCGTGAAATACGTTGAATCTTGCATTGGGTCATTACCTACCAGATTAAAATTTTGTAAGACATTTAATAAGTGTTTTCTGCTATATATAGTTCATTTGGTAAAATTTGTGCTTTCAGAAATAAAATTTCCCATAAATAGTACTTATAGTCCTTAATCGTTTACTGAATGCACAAATTGTTCCACTCCGTCATAGAAAATATTTAGCTATACTTGATCTTAGGTTATAAGTGCTTAAAAGTCTATTATTGCTAGCACATTATACAGACTAAAACTAACTATTCGGCCGCCTTGATTTATATTTGCTTAGTTAAGATAATACATTTTTTTTCTTTTATCCTATTTATCTATTTCTCTTTAACGTAGAGAGCCACTCCTTTACTATAAATTGGGTTTGCTTTTATTCACGCTCTCAATTCGTAAAGATATAGTATATCTTTAATTTTAGATACGTGAATCTTTTATAAGTTCACAATGTTTATCATTTTTTCTTTCATGAATCAGTTTTTGAATTTTACTTTCTCTTATTCCTTTATACTGATTGTGTCAAAATTTATTTTCTTTGCATATTATCTGCGTTGAATTTTCCCTACATTTATGTGGTTCGAAAATAAGTTATATTTAATTTGAATTTGTTTTTTCTGTTTATGTTGTGATGTGCAACAATTTTATTGAATATCTCTCTAATTGCAATTTATTTAGTTGTGTTGTCTGTTGTTTAAGATTTAAAGCCATAATCTTCTAATGTTTTATTAATTTTTAAATTCAGTCTTATTTTTACTATATTAACTTTATTCTTTTCTGTCGTTAACAATTTATTATTAGTTTATGAGGTTCAATTATGATTTGGGTTTTAGCTCTATTGTTTATTTTATTTGCAAATAGGGAAATTTTTTCAATTTTTATTATAATTTATTAATTTTTATTATTGTGTATCACTATTCTCTACATTTTGCGCCATCTTTAGTATTTTTTGTTTTTTGCTTCTTGTTCTAAGTATTCTTTTGGCTATAATCATCCAATTTGATTAAAAAGGGTATTATTTTAAGCGTCTAAAGAAAGTTAAAATGAACTATTCTTATGTATTATAATATAAATAAAATGGCACCTTAATATATAAAATGGTACTTAATAAATAACAATCTCCAAACTAGGATAATATAATACAATAAGGAACATAAGTAAATCTTTAACGTTAACAAAACACAAATTTTAAACTCTAGCAGGCAGTCTAAGAGCTTTTAAACAAAGTTTGTGTTCTAATTTTTAGAAAATTGATTAACTAAAGCAAGAAAACAACGGATTAAAATAAGATATCATAAGTAGCCCCTCTGATCGGTAAATATACTCAATAATCAAGTAGATTGAATAAAGATTAAAGAATAAAATCTGAAAAGAGTTAGGAAATGTAAAATAAGTTGTATTATGATACCATGGATGTAGAGACTGAGCAAGAAGAAATAAATTTAAACTTTATTTAAGCATACAAAAGACTTATAATAAAGTGTTTAAATTGCAAGAAGCAAGGTCACAAGGTAAGAAACTGTTGGAAATTTTAGGAAAAAGAAAAATAGAAGAACGAAAAACTTGAAATAAAATATTTAGAATATTCTGCACAAGAGAAGCAAAAATATATAGAAGGAAAGAACAATAAAGCCTACAAGTAATACCTCAAATAATAATGTAAGCAAGAGAATGGAACAAAAGAAAATAAGGATTTGACGTAGGAAAGCTTATGCAGTCAAGTCTCAGCAGAAGTATTGGAAAGCAAGACGTAATACAAGTCTATTCCGAAGAATATTATATATATAATATAAAATGGATGTCGGCCGCTTCAGACAAATTAGTGTGTAATCTGGTGTAGTGTATACTGCATTGCGAGTAATCTCGCACTAGATGTCACCACGGGGAAGGGTCAGTTGAGATTGACCTAACTTACCCCGAGGTTCTCTCTAGATGTATGAAAGCTTGACTGATGGACCTTATAATTACCGACTTAATAACTAATTATTATTTGGACCTTATTCAAGAAGACTAAAGCATTTGATTCAAGATTTAAGAATAATTTTTAATAATAAGATTCCCCATTTGGTGAAGATGAAGTGATTCTATAGACGAATAGAATGAAATCAAACTTTTGAGAACATTTTCTTAATATTTAATATTAATACTGAAAGAGCTGCACGCCAACGAGGTGCTACGAGCTCTATAATCATATTTATTGAGAATTAATTCTCTTTATAAACTAATGTATGACAAGCCAAGAAAAGGTGAAGAAAATTTAATTAACTATTTATGTTATGTTCTTTAGTTAAATTTGCTATCTTTTTCTTTTCTACTTCAGTCAGAAGTGTATTGCTTTTTAGTTTCTTCTACATCATGTCCTTTTATAGATTTACAGTATTCTTTATAATGGCTAGTATCAATTTTCATTTACAGAAAAAAAATTTATGTTCCGTTGATTAACAATTCTCACATTTTCATATGGCAATATGATTCAGTTTTATAGTCTTATCTAATATCCCAATTGAATTTTTAATCTTTTAACTAGCAATAATAATTTACAGAAAATTGAAAGAATCTAATTTTTGAGATGCATTCAGGATTAAGTAAAGAAGAAGCTGATACTTCGAAAATAAAGTTTGATTAAATATATAAAATAAGCCTTTTATAGTAAATAAACTATGTCAATTTCTAGAATCTCTTCATCTATTAAGAGCTATGCAGGTATGTATTTATTTCTCCACATAATTTTTAAACGATTTGTTGAAATTTTATTTTACCTAAAATAGAGTATGGTAGTGATATTACATCGTAGACTATTTTATCAGGACTAAAGGAATTATAAATAGAATAACTAACTTTTAAAGACTCATATCAAGGAGAGTCAGGGTAGGCAAGGTTCTTTTATTGGACATTATATTTTATTTGTGCAAGCTTCGTGGCTTTCTTTGCTTCAATTTTCTATTGCTTGCTTTCCATCTTTTCTTGAAAAGTCAAAGTATTGAAAATTTTATATATATTGTTACTGTTATTGTAGTTAAGCAAATATTCCTACTCTATTGGCATATCAATCTTTACTTTTTCATTCTCTATAATAATGCCTGCAGCAATACCTTTGAGGACAATGATATAAGCATTAGGCCTCTTTTTTATGATAAATGATACAGTTATTATTATATCATATATTAAAAAATGGTTAGCTCAGAGAAGGGTTTTTATATAATCTCCTCAGAGTAGGAGAGAATATCTGAAGCACTTTCTACTACCAAGTTTTCGCTTTAATAAATTCAACCTTCTATATTACAAATGGAAACCTGACTCATAATGCAAGCACCCAGACTACACAGAACCAAATTCACTGATCAAACGAACATGAAATAATAATTTAACGGGGAAAAAATATCAATATATGATTGGAAGACTTCATTACAAGGAGGAGCATAAAGTAAGAAAGGAATGAAATGGTAAAAAAAATACACAACCTAAGCAATAATTTAATAAAAGAATGAAAAACTTATTCAGCAAACGTCACAGAAGAATAAATGGTAATAGTCTACAAAAATGACTATGATGATCTATTAGATATGGTGGTCGCAGTTCATTTTGATCAGTGTCTGGAAAATGCTGATTTAGTAGAGAAAAAGGCTATAGGCTAAGAAGTGATAAAGTGTTTAGGAATTAAATATGGAGCGAGTACGGACAAGCAGTTACCAAATTTATTTTTAATAAAACGGAATAGTATATTTGAATTGAAAGGGATACAGACCGACAAGGCAGAAGGGTGGAAGCAGCAAAAATGAAAAAAATACATACAAGGGAGATAGAGATGGTTGAAGGAGAAGTTAAATTAACAATAAACAAACCAGAATTAAAAGCAAATCAAACAAATAAGAGGATAATTGAAGAAGGAGTATTAATGATCATAGAGGAAACAAGGGAAGAAGATAAGGAAATAAAATGAGGAGAATAGAAAAATAATTGAAGCAACTAAACAATTAAATATTAAAAGTTTTTATGTTAAAAGAATAAATAAGAAATATTTTTCATCAAATGGAATTGTATATATGTAAGGCAGAGGGACAGAGAAATGCTCAAAGAGTTAAATTCAATAGAAAGCAATCAACTATATAATAAGATATAATATAAAGCAAATCAGAGAAATGGATAGGATAATTGATGGTAAAAATGCCAAACACTAGCAGAAGAAATAAGAAACAAACAAAATAGTATAATGGAGTATGTAAGAAAAAGCGTAAATTAAGCAAAAAGAAATAGAAATAGAACAAGTTCAAGGAGAAAAAGAATAAAATGAAAGATATAAGTGAGAAGTAAGAAACAAACTGAAATAAACATTAATTAGAATTTACTATGCTAAGAAACCTAAAAACAAAAATGAACAATTACCCAAAAGCAATTAAAAGGAAAAGGCAAAAGAAGAAGAACAGGATAGGCAAGAAAAAAGAACAGATAGATAATAAGTTGAAAAAGATAAAAAAGGGTAAAGAACTAATAATGAAAAGAATGTGGAAGCAGAGAATGATAAACAAGAAGAAGGAAAGGTGGAGAAGTAAGATGAATAAAAAGAAGAAAGTGGTGAAGAGGAAGCAGAGAGGATGGGTGAAAAAGAAGAATAAGAATAAGAATAAGAAATAAGTCATAAAAATAGGAATAGCAAATTTTAGGGGAGTTAGAAGTGTAGCAGAGACACAAGCCAAATTCATGACTCAAAAAAGTATCCACATAATGACAATATAAGAGATTTAGGTTAAAAACTAAAAAGATATGTATAATATAGCAGGATATAAAATCTTAATAAATTTAGGATCAAAAAAGGGAAAGGAGTAGCATTTTGTATTAGAAACGATATATGTAATAAGATTAGAGAAACATAGAATGAAGTGAACCAAATGATGCTCTTTGGAGGAGCGAGAATAATGCTCATTGATGTAATGAAAAAACTGGCAGTAATAAATGTATATGCACCTGTTGCAAATGACAACAAGTAATATGAACTAATCTACAATTTAATGAATTAATTAATTTAAAATATAAGCAATAGAAAAAGAACTTGATGGAATGACATAGGAGATTGAAATATGCACATAAAAATGGTTACCAAAGAAAACAAATTTAGCTGGAAAGAGAATACTGCAGTTCATAGAACAGAATATTTTGATTTGCCTAGACCAAACTGAAATAGGTACTTTTGCTCACTAAAACAATGAATTTAAAATCGATTACTTTTTAATTAAAGAGATAATAAGGGAAAAGATGATAAAAAGTAATTTTTAATACTCATACGTAACAGGAGACCATAGATATGAAATTATATAGGTAACGATTGGAAAATAATTTAGAAAATCATAAAATATAGTAAAAATAAATTATCTATTATTAAAGAAAAATGAAATCAATAATAATTTGAAAGCTTGTACATGGGAATGTATAAGAAGAAAAAATTAATAGACTTAACGGTGCATAGACTTATAAATGAGAAAAGAAAAATATAAGAAGAAATTTAAATGGTACATGAAACGGTTAAAACATAAAGCTTTAAGATATGTAAATACTTAGTAACAACAAAGTAGTCTAATAAAATTTTCAGAAAATGCAGAAAATAATTAAAATAAGGAGTAAAGAACAACGAAGAAATAAATGAAATCAATAAAACGAGAAATATAGAGAATACCAAAGAGCAAGACAAAAATGCATTTAATTAAGAAAAACAGATAAAGAAACTAACTCAACCTATTTATGGACATTGTAAATAAAGGAAACTTGACAGTGATGTGGAGGAAACTAAAAAACTTACTTAATAGAAAAATAATCATAATAAGTACCCTTATAAAAAAATGGAAAGATGCGCGGTAAAAACTGAATAGTCGATTCACCTTTCTAGAAACTAAAATAAAAAAGCCAAAAGAAAGGCGGGTAAAGAAAATAAAAGTAGATGACTACATCAGAATCTAGTTCTTCTTCCAAAGATAAAGTGATGGTTGGAATGTAATAAGTAGAAGAATAAAAAAATGATCCATATTAAAGAATCTAAAATAAAGTCAAACAATAGAAAAAATATTTTCCCGATAAGAAGAAACCAAATATAACCAAAGCATATAAATACGAGAATTTATGAGTAATATTGATTTTCAGGATAATGAATTAACAATTTTAAGAAAATAACTCATAAAATAAATTAATAACAGAAGAATAATTATGAAAATAAATTTTATCAGACTTACCCAATAATCGAATAATGGAATTAGAAAAAACTCCAATTTAAACAAAAAAAGAAGAAATCTCATAATTAGGAATTTAAGATAAGAATATATTAAAAAGTTAGAAAAGATAAAAAACAAGATATTTATAAAAAAATTAATCTAGATAAGAACTTAAACAATGTTGATACCGCAAATCAAGATTTCATTTATTAAGGAAATGCATAACTTGAAAAAAACTGAACGAAAAAGAACAAAACAAAACATGAGCTTAAATTAACAAACTTTGAATTACATCAAATAGAATTTATAAGAGAAAATATTTACTGGATAGACTGAGAATCAACAGTGGTTACCTTCCACTAAATCAAGAAGGTTGTGATATCCATCCTCGTTAAGAAAACGTCAGTAATATCTTAGGTGATGAAATAATAATACGTAATATTAATATAAAAAAAGGAGGATAGATGATTCCGATGATCTATAGACCAATCTCTTTATTGAATCATATTTTAAAAATTGTAGAAACATGAATTTTCTAGCAAATCTAAAAATATCTACATAATGATGAAAGCGAATACTATTATGGATTCAAAAAAGGTAAATCATGCGCACTATAAATTTTCAATATAAGAACAGTATAGAAATGATCATTGCGGAATAAAAAAGAAGCTCTTGTGATATATGTTGATATTAAGAAAGCTTATGACTCGATGGAAAGGAAAGATATATGATAAATCTTAAACGATCTAAAAGTACCAGAATAGATATTTAAAATTCTAGCAAACTTATATTGCAAAGATGAAATTAAACTGAAAATCAATGATTAAATAGCAAAATCATTTGCGACAACTAAAGAGCTAAAATAGAGAAGCATAACTCGCTGATACTATTTAACTTGATAATAGTAAGACTTCTACATAGCTTTGAAGATTAAAAGCTAGGAATTACAATATATTATAAAAATTAAGAGGAATAAATATAAAAAATATATGCAGGATGTTTTGCGTATGCAGATGATCTAACCTTAATAAGTGAATGGGAATAATTAGAGAAAGTAATTGAAAATTTAACCTCAAAAGCAGAAAAATATAGATTGGAAATTGCTGATAAAACAAAAAGAAGGATATGAAAAGCAGCAAGAAAAAGTAACTGAGAAAATATTGGAAATACTATCGAGGCGGAAAATTTAAGGATCGAAAGAGTAGCGACCTTTTAGTTCCTAGACCATATAATAAAAGAGAACATCAGTTTTGAAAAATACATGGAGAATAGGCTAGAAGCAGCATAAAATATATAAACTTGAATACTGGGAAAAATAGTAATGAATAAGGGATTAACATAATATAACACAGGAATATGATTAAAATCTTTTAAGCTCAGTTTTCAGTTATGGGACAGAAGTAATTCCATGTTGCGAATAATTTGTAGGAAAATAAACGATGGAAAAATTAAAATAATATAGAGAAGATCTTTACGAATGATTATAGGAGCTCCTTTTTAAGTGGAAAATAAGACATTAAAACATGCCCTGCAGTTTATGAAATTTAAACATTACCTATGACAGAAAATGTTAAGATTAAAGGCAGATTAATAAATAACTAAGGAAAACAGTAGATGGATAATGTTCGATCTAAGTAAAGATGAGAACATTATATTTGAATAATATTGGACTGTAGTAAAATTAGAATTAAAAATTTAAGTCAAAGATATATTTATAGATGATGATAATAATAATTAAAAAGGGAAGAAAAGCGATAATCGAGCAATTTAGGAATATAGAGTATACATAGAATATAGAGAAAGAATGGAGTAAATGATAACAGCATTACAGTATAGAAAGACATCATTTGATGAATATGTAGTAGGATCGTCCAACTATATGAGATAGAATAAAAATAAAAAAGAAGAAAAATGCTAAATATTTAGAATAAGAACAAGATGTAATGGAAGCTAGGATTACTTAAAAGAAAGGCATCTAGTTGTGACAAGTCAATGCATTTTCTGCAACGATGAAAGAGAAAATGAAAAGTATATCATAAAAGAATGTTCAGAATACAAAGAAGAAAGATAAATATGCATTTAAAATCTAAGATTAATAGGAGTAGAGAGAAAAGGAATGGAACTATTTGATATAATGAGGTATGGTAAAATTCTAGAAATTAATTAGAATCTTAGAAGAGTAAAAAAGAGCTAAAGCTTACTTGATAATAAAAGAATACATCAAAGATATACTAGAAAAAAAAAGGATACATAGAAAAGAAAATTGAATGAAAAAAGTAACAGGAAAAGACTATAGAGCAGGAAAATGATAATTTTTATGAGTTTATAAAAGTTAGATTAAAAAAATAATTAGAAACAAAAATTAGTAAGATATGTAAGAAAAAAATTAATTAAGCTCGCAATAAAGATCTAATAAAGTGTTGATAGATAGAAGATAGAAGAATAAGAGATAATATAGAGGAAACTGATGAAGATATGTAACTAATAAGAGAAAAACTTCTATTACCTGAAGGCTTACTTAAAAACGGACATATATTGAAGTATGAAAAGAGTTGCTCACCTACGTGGTGCTACGCACTCTATAATCAAATTTTTTATTAATGATTTATAAGTTATCCCGATTGATATATATATAATGCTTCTTCATGGTAAGAAATAAATTCTTACTATTTTTACGCAAAGAGATAGAACCAAAGGTATCAACCACTTTAAACTATAATTTTCAAATTTATTTTCATAATTTTTTATATTAAATATAATATAAAATGGATGTCGGCCGCTTCAGACAAATTAATGTGTAATCTGGTGCAGTGTATACTGCATTGCGAGTAATCTCGCACTAGATGCCACCACGGGGAAGGGTGGATAAGCTCAGTTGAGACATACCTAACTTACCCCGAGGTTCTCTCTCGATGTATGAAAGCTTGACTGATGGGCCTTATAATTACCGACTTAATAACTAATTCTTATTTGGACCTTATTCAAGAAAACTGAAGCATTTGACTCAAGATTTAAGAATAAATTTTGATAAGAAGATTCCCCATTTGGAGAAGCTTACATGATTCATCGGACCTCTAGAAATTTAACAAGAAAGATGAGAACATTTTCTTAATATTAAATATTAATATTGAAAGAGCTGCGCGCCAATGAGGTGCTACGCGCTCTATAATCATTTTTATTTATTTATTTAAACGAAAATAACCTTAATATACAGCAGATTATAATTATTAAGTATTTCTTCATTGAACTTATAAAATAAATAAAGTTTGTCATTTTAATAGTTTATAAGCTTAACTTGCAAACAGAGTTAAAATAATTTATAATTAATTTATCAAACTATTTTCTCTAAATGTTCCATCCTCATAATACTTCTTCTATTTTAAAACTTTCTTTTAATATCAATCTTATTAAATAATCCTTCTGATATTGCTTTATTAGTGGCTTTTAATATTCTTTTAAATATCTTTCATACGATATTCTCATAAAATTTGTTGAAAGTTATAAGAGTAGAATATATAATGATTTAGATCTTAGAAATTAAAGTATTTTATAGTTAAAACTTAAATCCTAACATCTTTATAATAAACAAAGTAAGGAAATGATAATAGTAATAGATATTAATTATTAATTCAATATATTTAATATAGAAGTCAATTTTAGTTATCACGCTACTAATAATTTATACTATTAAGTATATACTTGCTATCAAGTTTAGTTAAGATTATCTTTGCTATATCTCTAAGATTCTTAAAAATTCTATGTCTATAAACTTAAATATATTAATCAACTGGTTGATGTAAGTTTATCCTAGAATTAAAATAATATCAAATCCTTGTAGATATAGATATTAAATCTCTAGAGTTTAAAAATAGATTTCATTTACTTGATATTAAAATAGCTTTTATGCAAAGAACATTCAATCAAATTATATTAGGTATAAATAGATAAGTATTCTCATAATAGAGTTTCCTTCACTATAATGTTCAGTTAATACTATTATTAACTCCTTCTCAGTAGATTAGCTCTTAAAATAGGAGTTGCAGAATCTTATAAGTGGTAATCAATTTTTAATTGAAAAGCTTACTTAGATAATTAGTAAATATTTAATTAATTATAGTTTTAGTAGAGTTTTAAGTGAGATTTTTAGATAAAATTATTAAAGCAGTTAATTAGAAGGCTTTCTTAATTTTAGACATAAGGTTATTATGCTGTTTGCTGCGGCCACTGAAATCATAATGAAACAAAAAATAAATGATAGCACAATTGACACCCAATAGATTATTAGGATTCCATAAAAAGTATCAGAAGCATTATCTTCTTTACATTTAAAATGATCATGACTTCATCTTAAATCACTTCCATAAATCATCCAAGCAAAGAGAAATCTAAAGATTAAAAGATTACAAAGAAGTTAAACAGGTAAAAATTTTATAAAAGAAACAAAACTTATCCGAATATCAAAGGGAACTTTCAAAAATGATTATAAGAGCCATTACAGCGAAAATTATTTGATTAATTCCACTAAATATTATGTAAATGATAAACCACACTCCAACTTCATTTTCAATATCTTTAATTTTTTTATCACCATCATTTCATCTCACACATTAAGTACCTTATGTACGTGCAATAATTGCTGCTATCATCATTGCAGTCTGAAGTAAAAATATAACAGATAAAGAAGATATTGTTGCTTTTAATATTTTAATTAGACGAGATTTAGCTTTTTTCAATTTTTCTTTATATTTAATATATTTTTACATTTTTTCATTTTATTCCTAAATTTTATTTTATTTCTGCTGATCAATAGATATTGCGACTGATTACGCCTAAACTTCGTCAGGTTCAGTTTATTAATTCATTTTTAGATTTTTTTATGCTTGATTCGAACTTTTATCTTATTTTGGATTATTCTACTATGTAAGCTGGCGTCTCTTATCTTAAGAATCTGACATTTTAACTTATATAAGCCTTATTTAAAAATAAGGATTTAAAAGAATAATTTTAAATAGCTTAATAGTTATATCTTTTAATCCTTACTAGCTTCATTTAAATATGAAAGCTCTTTCAACTATACTTGCTAATATCTTTTAAAATTACCCTTACTATCAATTTAGTAAATTCAAAATAGAGTTTAATAGTAAACTTTCATTAGTTTTTATTAGTCTCAAATGAAGATACCAATAGATATTAAGCTTTATAGTATTGGTTTAAAAATTGATTATTTAAGTGCTAGTTTATTTGCTCTAATTACTCTTATTATTGATATATAACTTATCATTGCTTAGATATATTCCATAAGAATTTAAGGTAGCATAGATATAGTGAAATTAAACAATATAAGAATCGATAAAAGACAAGTAATCTGTAATATAACGATAATGATGGGGGTATAGATAAGCCATGTTTCTTAGATTTAAAATTAGCTGAATATAAGAAATCTCTCCTAAATTACATAGATTATTATACACATTTAAAATACCCTAAATAAATCTAAAAGCTACAATTATAAAATGATATAGTATGACAATACTTTAATTAATTATTTCAATAGATTGATTATTAAGTTTTTGGTTAACTTTAAATGCTTTACTAATATTTTGATCTATAAAAGCTATCTAAGCATTTTTAACAAATTCTAAAATTATAATTAGTTATAAATTTGTTTTTTCTTAATAAACTATCAAACTGTTTAAGTAACTGATTAGAAAACAAATGGATTTATTTTTCTAAGTTTACAGCATCAAATATAACGAATTTAATATCTAAGCAATATTTCTTAAAAGTTAAGCTTTTTGACCAAAAAAAACTTCGCCTAAAGTTCTAAATTGCACCTATCTAACCTTTTTTAAGTGTTAATTCTAACTAGATTTAGATTACTTTTAGTAAGATAAGGAAAATTGTTTACGCTTAGAACTTTAATTTTGAGATAATTTTTTAGTTAGTAAGATTCCTTAGCTTTTTAGTAGCAAACTACGAGTTGTTTGCAAGTTTTGCATGAATAATTTAATTTTTGTAAAAAGAAACAATAGAAGTTTATAGCTTAATACCAAATTGAATAAATACCTTAAACTAGACATTCTAGACTTTTATTGTTTTAATTCTTTCAAAATATTCTCATTTTAATATTTCCAATGTTGAGTTTGTTATCATAAATGAATTCTCTTATGTAAGTATCTCTAGTTAGCAAGTTATTAATATGTGATATTATGCAGCTAAAGATTATTAGCTAGTAAATTGATTAAGATTTTATATTTTTCATTTTTAAGTCTTAAATATATTTCCTAATTTAATTTAAGATTTGACTTTAGTTAACTTCTTAACTATACTGCTTGCAATTTTGAGATTTAAAAACATTTTTAGATTTTAGATGTACTTTAAACTTTTAGATTTGATAAAATGTAAAAGAAGATTCTAAAAAGTTAATGATAGAATTTTTTTCATTTATTAAGTTAATGAAAAGAATAGTTATGGTAATCATAAATAAGCTTAATAGTTAATAATATTACCTTCATTTTGATTAACAATTAATTAAAAGAAGCTTGCTAAACTTCCTGCTATTTGATGGACAAAGAAATGCTTTATTTTTACATTTCCAATTTTTATCTCTTAAGGTTAAAAGAGAATATCAGAGAGATCTCAATTAATGAAATTATGCTTACTTTAAAAAGAAGCTAATTATCTTATTTTATTCTATTTCCAAAATACTTAAGTTAAACAAGCTAAGAATGATAATATCGTATTAAATTAGTCTAGTTAAAAGTAGAGCTGAAACTAATTTATTGTAATACTTCTAATAAATATATATTTTTGAATTTATTATACTTTATAAATAATTGCTTAATGTTAAACAACTTAATTTTATATCTAAATAATATTATATATATAAATTTAAGGTTTCAATTATGAGATATTTCGACTCCTTCCGAAACAGCAGTTCATACTTCTTGCTGTTAAATAAAAATGTTTGAGATCTCCAATTTTAGCAAGATTGGGAAATCAGGTTTTTCCAGGTTGTTCTTCCTCTCCATTCCTGTTTTATCGTATCTTCCTTTATTTTATAAATTTCTCCACTCGGAATGAAATACATTTCGTTTTATCTTGCTTCTTCTTTAATTTTTCTTCGTTTTTCTTAAATCTAATGGTTCAGTTTTTCCTGGAATTTCTAACATTTCCGATATAAATTCCATGAGCTTTTGCAACAGAAATATTTTATTTTAATCTTTATCTACCTCTATTTTCTTAAGGCTTTCTGATAATTTCTTCTTCAATCAACATTGGGTCACTTTTATACTCTCTTACCTTCATTTGAAGTTGCAATTTTTGTTAGCTTTCTTCCATTTTCTCTATTTTATTTCCAATATCTGTCTGCTTCTATTGCTAGTTTTAAGATTGGTTATTTTGATCTTATGAAATGCTTCATAAATATTTTAATCTGTTTCTTTGTATATAGTTTTGAATTAAGTTTTCTTGCTTGTATAAAATCCCTTCTATCTTTATTTTGTCTTCTTTAGCCTTTTCACCTCTTCTGGAGGTTAAAAATTTTATTAGCTGCTCTTAGCCAATTATTTTTTCAGTGGTTAATTCTGCGAATTCTTGGTGCATTACGTTCTTAACCTATTTCCTAAGCTCTTCTCTGATGTTGGAATCTCAATTTAGTAAGGGGATTTTCTTCTCTTTTTTTTGATCTATGAAAAGTTAGTTTTAAGTTTATTAAGAAAATTATTTTTTAAAAAGCAACGTGGATGAAAGGGATGACGCTTCATATTTCCTCTCCTACTCTTATGAGGTGGCATAGAAGTCCTTTCTGAAGCCATTCCCATTTTTATAGATTAGTTTTGATACCTAAGTTAAGCCTAAATCTCATTTATTACATTTAGAATATTTAAAAGTAATAGATTACTCTATAATAGCTCTAACTATTCTTCTCCTACTAACCTTTATTTTAATAAACAGTAATGCCTTTCGAATTTTTGAATTATAAACATTTCTTTATTAAATAAATGAAGACTCTTTTCTATCTAATATCTAATTTCTTATTGTATAAGTTTAGATCTAAAAAGCATAATTATTTTCCTAAATTTAATAGTTTGGTTTCTTTCTTTTTTGCATCTTTTATTTATTGAAGAAAGCTTTAATTATCATAACTATATTAAAGACTTTCCATTAATTAAAAAAGTCTATTTAAAAAAACTGATTATTTCTTAGCATTTAATAATAATTAAACTAATTAGTTTTAAAGCTAAAATAAAAGAGTATTTCAGTTTATTTTAATAGCTTTCACATTCTCTTTTCAAACTTTATATAAAAACCAATTAGACATCCGAGGAGAATTATCCAAAATATTCCAGACGACCAATTTGCAACTAAGATAGCCTAAAATAGATCTGAAACATACTCTTCCTTGCATTCAAAGTTATCCTTTCCAAATCTCAATTTGCTTCCCCAAATCAGCCAAGAACCAGAAAACCTATATGATAAAAGCTTACATCGGAATCGAAAATGGTAATTTCTTCATAAAGTTTGTAATAATGTTACTGACTAATTGCGAGTTACCTTCTAAAATTATAATAATGATGAAAATTAAAACTATAAAAAAGGATAATCCGCTAGATATTATAAACGCAAGATATCATTCGTGTGTTTTATCTTCAACATTTTCTTTTTCTTTATCTTCGTCATTCCATCTTCAACATTTCATTCTATTTGGAAGTCCTTCAATAGCTGCACCCATTAGAGCAATATTAAGTATAACGTGTAAGCAAAAAACGCTTATTAATGTTATAAAAATAATTTGTAAGCACTTTTCAGGATCATATTATGTGGTTCCAGAACCCCTTACTTTATAATTCTTAGAATATTCTCTTCTTCATTAAGATCTTTTTAATATTATGTTCGTTTTTTTATCTTCCTTTTTAGTCTGATTTTAATCAGGCTAAGTATAAAGATTTTTTTAGCAATCTTCTTCTTTTTAAGAAGATTAAGCAGGTTATTACTCTTATTAATTTTGCAATATCTCTTATTGAATTTATGCTTCGATTTTTTATTCTCGCTATTAATCAGAGGTACCTATAAGTGCTTAGTCCTCAAGTCGACGATTTGAGATAATAATAATCGAATCAACCCATTCTTTTTATGTCAACTCTTAATCTTATGACATACTGCTTTAGAAATAAAAAAAATTGAAAATGAAGCTCTTAAATGTTATTTAAATAGTTAAACTTTAATTACATTAATTAAGCAAAGGCTAATAACTTTTGTCTTTCTAAATATCCCTAAGTATGAACTATGAAATTCTTACTCTTTGTTTAATAGCTAATTAAACCTAGGATTTATCTTTAGTTAACATCTCTAAATTATAATAAATCTATTATTGATATTTAATAATACCTTTATAATGTAGATTTAATTTAAACTTTTAGTTTGGTGAAGCTTAAAAAAAGATGTGATATAGTCAATTTTAAGGAATTATTATATATATAATAATAATAATAATATACTTAAAGTTAGTAGAGTTTTGCATTCTCTGGAATTGCAACCAGTTCCTGCGGACATTTTTTTTAACGTGGGTGTGATCCACGACCTTTTTATTAAGTGGAAGGTTACCACTGTAACCGTTCAAGTGGTCTTGCAAAAAGCTTTTATTTGTAGATCCCTGTTGGAGTTGTTCATAGTTTATTGAGTTGTCTCCATGTTCTTTTCTGCTCTTATTCGTTTATTTTCTTTCATTATCAACAGTTTTTTAAAATATGTTGATTTGATTTGCAACATCAACAAAGTTTGTATTATTGTCTTTATTTCGTTCTTTTTTATGATAATTTATTTTCTATATTTTCTAATCTTTTAATGAAACTTGTAGCAATCATTTCTTTTTCTGGATTCAATTCTGTTTTTAATTCTATTGGTATTTTTTCTATTTCCATTTTTGTGTCGTATTTAAAATTTTATTATGATTAAGTTCAGAGTTATTCTTCCGTTATTAATTTGCTACAAATAAGTTATCTTCTAAGTATTAGTATTTCGTTGTTCTAATCTTCTATGTTACTCATTAGTTCCCGTATTTTTTCGCCTAAGTTGTAAGTTGTTTCTTCATAATTTGAGATTACTTTTTACATTTGGTCTAATTAAATTTAAAGTTTTTGATTAGTTTCGTTTTTAGGTTAACCTATCTCTATTTATCCTACCATAACTTTACCTTCTGAAGAAGAGCTTGACTCCTCCTATTGTTATTATTTTTTCTAAATTTCTTTTGCCACTTTTCTCTTTAGGTTTCTAAGTTAATTTTTTGAGAGTCGAAGAGATTAATCCATTTTTTTTTTATAATTATTATATATAAATATAAATATATATATATATTAAATTGATGTCGGCAGCGTCAGACAAATTAGTAGGTAATCTGGTTTGGAGAAGCTGACATGACTCATCGGACCTCTAGAATTTAAAAACAACATGAGAACATTTTTCTTAATATTAAATATTAATATTGAAAGAGCTGCGTGCCAAAAAGGTGCTACGCGCTCTATAATCATTTTTATTTATTTAATTATAGGGATTATAAATGAAAAGTTATGTATACATGAATAAGCTTTTAACTATATATTGCTTAAATTTAGCTTATCGCTAAATAAAAAGTTGTTTATGATTTCCTTACATAAAAAATAAATTAGGTAGAAAGCTACTTTGCTGCTCCTGGAGAGATTTTGAAATAAAGTGTGAGTAGAAAATAGAAACATTAGTAGATCTAAGTTTACCTTCTTTTGTTATAATTAAGGGTTTTATTTATTGTTCTATAATAGTATTAGCAATTCATTTTATGTCAACTTAAATTTTCATGATATTTGACTATATTTAGGTATAATGAAGAAATTTAGTTAATCAGGATCTTAGCAATGGGATACTAATTGCTAATAATATCTTTTTACCCTGTTTACCTTAGTTGTATTATTAAGGATTAAATCTTATTTTTGCATTTAGTTTACTATGTATTTTTATATATCATTCTCTTTTTATTTCTGTTTTAGATAAAGCTCTCACTCAAAGGCATTTTAACTTTCGTAGTTATACTTAAACTTTAACAGAGCAAAATAAATGAAAGTTCTAATGTCTAAATATTTAAATTTAGATTAGTAATTAAAGATTATGTTGCTATAAATGCGTATCATACTCTTCCTTAGTTAGCTATAGAAGTAAAACTGTATTAAAGAGGGAAGTAATATCTTGAGCCATGAGCAAATACTTATATTTAAGTATTTCGTATATATTTATATTTTTACTTCTTAATTAGGGAATTTAGGAGTAAAATATAAAATAGAAGGATTCAAAAGAGGTTTCTACACCACCTCCAAAAAGTTGGAGAGGAAACCTAAATCCAATCTTGGATAGTCTTCTTTCCCTTAACCCTAACCTTTTTCTTAATCCTAATAACCTGAAGAGGAACAGAAACAGTTTCAGAAGACAACACATGCAATAACTACAACCTCATAAAAGAAACCAAGGAAGCAGATGAAGTCTGCTCTTCACTAGAAGGTCTCATAGTTTAATCCTTTTAGCCAGATGAGTATGTAATAGCTTAAAAAAAGTGATACTGAACCTCCAGGAAGAGATCAAGAAGCTGGAAAAGGACAATGAAATATTAATGGAGAATCTGAACAAGCAAGAGGAAATCGAATCAAGACTCATGTCTCAGAAGAGAGATTTAAGCGCTTTCTGGAACATATCTCAGAGTCAGAACAGTTAATCCCAGAATCAAGATTAAAAATAAAGAGAAGTCGATGGTAAATTAGCACAGCTACTAGAAAATCAGCAAACATTGCAAAATTAAATTGAATCAAGGGATTAGAAATAAGACAAGATTGAAATCTAAGAAATTAAAGTTGAAAAGTCTTTATACAAGCGAGAAATAAAATTCTACTACTACTGTGGCTCAAGAGAACACTTGTGAAAGAAGTGTAAGAAATTCCTAACTTTCAAACAGAGTTTATGGAAAAGCAAAGATAACAGTTGGAAAAAAGGAAGAGGTAGCAACAGCTTAAAGAAAGAAGGAATAGAGAACAGTTATGGATAAACACTCTTGGGAATATATACAAGAAAAAATGCAATTAGTAATGGAAGAGAAACTGATGATTTCAAGAACTAGCAAGACAGGACAGTGGATGGAGATAGAGATCAAACATTTAATTTATGCCTCCGGAGCAATCTGGAGGTAGGCTAGAAATAGGTTGAAATACCTACAAGAAGGCCAAACAATTTTATTCATATAATATTAGGGAATTTAGATCTTATATGCATTATATCTTATAGATAAATTATTCAGCTCAACTAGTAATTAATAATCTAATTTTAACAAATCTCTGACTTTTATTTTCTATATTCACTAATTTGGATATTTCAAGAACTGAGCTAAATATTAAAGCTTTATTTATTCATTAAAAGCAAGATTGTATCAGTTTTCTTATATTGTAAGGCATTATCACTAAAACTGCTAGTCAACTAATTAATATGAGAGTGTTAGAATCAAAGTTTCGTCTAATTTAAGAAATTGAGTGTGGAAAAGATGGTAAAGGATTTTGAATTTTTATATGCTAGCTTTAGAATTAAGAATTCTATAAAAAGGAAAACTAAAGCTAAATATAGTTAAGCATTTAATTGCCAGCTATCTCTAAAGAAGTCAATATTTATAAGCTATAGAATAGGCTAAAAAAGCTATAAATCCATTGTGCAGTTAGTATCAATTATTTTAGATCGACTATAGAAAATGGACGAGAAACTAAATTCCCTAATTTAAATAGAGACTTTTCTTTATTCGGTTTTAAAGAAGCTTTAAATCCATAGGATAAGCACAGATATTGTATAAAAAGATCCAAATAAATATTTGAAGTTATTACAGTTTAAATATCAAAGCTTATTACCAAATTTAAAAAGATTGATAAAATAATGCAGTTAAAGACCATAAAACAAAATATAAATCATTATATTAAACTGATTCAAAAGCTCCTTCAACATTTACATTAATTTTATTATTTCATAAAAATAAAACCATATTAAAACAATTTCACCGCTAAAAATAGTACCGCTAAAGATGCAAAAATAATATTCAAAAAATCTTTTAAAAAAGATATAACTGAGACAATCATATTACTAAAATTATAGATTCAAATCCAAAATTGAATTAAATTGGAAATGATTTTTATGAAAGTCAAAAAATACATGACAATTTTTGAAAGATACAAGCACTAATTTTCTTAAATTTCATGCAATGAAAATAGTTAAAAGCAAAGCAGTATTATTAATTCTGAAAGTTCACATAATCAGAAACTAATGGACTCTTTAGAATTAAATCAAACTAGTAAATATAAACTGTTTAATTTAGATATATTAACTAAATGAAAAACTATAAACTAGTCTAGTGAAAACTTGATAATTTAAGAATTAATAAAACTTAAATGAAGCATATAAAGGTTATAGATAAGAACTATCTTTTAAAAGCAAAGTTAATTAGTATTCAAATAAATAGGATTTAATAATTTTACCTCGACGTGTAGCTATGAATCATGCATAGCATATTTCAAAGTTATATAAATATATAAACAGAAATATAAAAAAGCTTAAATAATCGTTAATCAATAAAATGTGGTCTATAATAATATATAGAAAAGCTTCATTAATATTAATTCTTATTTTTTGAATAATCTTCAAAGTTTCTTTTACCTCAATTACTAAATCCTTCAACGGATTAAAGATAGAGCAAATTTATATAACTGTGAAATTACTTAAAATTAAGTTAATAGATTAGGGACTTTTAATTAGTTGGTTAATTTAAAATGAAACAGGGTTAATTTAGCTTTGATTTTAACTTAAAAATGAAGCGAAGTTTCAAAATGAGAAAAATAAAAAAATTAAAAGTTTTACTTAAATGGAAAGGGGTGGCTTTCTAAATGCAAGCTAGCTAAACTAATAAAAATGTATGAGAATATATCTTTATTTATTTCAAAAATTTCTAATTAAAGATAATAACTGAAATTAAATTTCTACAGCTAAATATTTAGAATTAAATCTTTAAAAAAATAAAAATATAATTGGCTAAAGAATAACAAGATAAAGTAAAAATATTAGAAATTTAAAATATTAAGGTATGAATTTAAACTAGGTATAAAATAATTATTACTTAGTCATTAAAAATCCTAATTTTATTAAAAAATATGCAGATCTATAAACTTGGACTTGTTATGGTTATATTTAAACAAAAATGCTTTTATCTAAACAGATGATTTAATCAAAAAATAAAAAGCAGTCATATGCTAAAAATTTACATAGAAAGAATAATTATAAATAAATAAAAAGAATTATAGAGCGCGTACCACCTCATTGGCGCGCAGCTCTTTCAATATTAATATTAAGAAAAATGTTCTCATGCTTTTTGTTAAAATTCTAGAGGTCCGATGAGTCATGTAAGCTTCTCCAAATGGGGAATCTTCTTATCAAAATTTATTCTTAAATCTTGAGTCAAATGCTTCAGTTTTCTTGAATAAATAAGAATTAGTTATTAAGTCGGTAATTAGAAGGCACATCAATCAAGCTTTCGTACTGCTAGAGAGAACCTTCGGGGTAAGTTAGGTATATCTCAACTGAGCTTATCCACCCTTCCCCGTGGTGGCATCTAGTGCGAGATTACTCGCAATGCAATATACACTGCACCAGATTACCTACTAGATTGTCTGACGCGGCCGACATCCATTTTATATTTTATATAATAAAAATAATGAATTATAATTATCCCATCATTCAATCAGATTCATCACTGTAAAGCTTACTAGTTTTGTTTAATTTTCCATTTCCAGTCTTCTTCAGGATCATTTTCTTTTATATGAACCCTGATGTACTACGTTAACCCTTTTTTATTAAAGGTATTTTGGTTCAGTCGTGTTCTATTATAATCTAATATCTTCTTTGCTGAACACGAGCAAATTCCATCAATATTTTATCCCATTTGCACATTTTTTCCCTGTAAAATAGTCCTTCTAAAGTGCAATATAAATTACTAAAATATTTTCATAATTTTAAACTTTCTTTCTATAGCTTTCGTTTGAAATATCAGCAGTATCTTATCTTATGTCCAAATATCCTGCAATATCACCATTTTTTCTCTTAAATAATAAAATTTTTACTGGTTGATCTTTATGTTCTACATCCATCCAGTCATTAATTTTCATATTTTAAGGAATATACTTTCGATCAGCTTTGCGAATTGTTGAATTTTGTTTCTAATTATTTGAATCAGATCTTTGCTGAGTACTTATTTTCGGTTCCTTATTCTTATGTATTAGACATCAGTTATGGGATTTTTCCTTCAAGCTCTTATACGCTTCTAGAAAGTTCAAAACTTTCCTATTGCATAATTTTGAGTTCTTAAAATATACTTTTCTAATCTTACTTTAATTAGAATAGATCCTGTTTAGAAGAGACTTTTTGTAATAATTTTTCCATTATTTATATATAAAAAAATGATATATAAAATTAACATATATACAATACATAAACTCATACAATTAAAATGCTATATACTAATAGATTGCCAAATAGAGATATTTGATCAGTATTCTGCTTAACTTATTAATAATAAAAATTGAATTAGGATCTTTTTAAAAAGGCTAAAACTTGCAATCATAAGAGTCAAATATTGGAGCTTTAGAAGCTTAAATGAATTAAAAATAGATACATTTAACTTTGATACTATAAAGAGATAAAAGGATTAATAGAATTGAACAGTTTACAATTACTATTTAGCAGAATAAAATTAAATTCCAGCATTATCTTATTGCTCAAAACCAGTAGTCAGCTATCTCTCGTTTTTTAGTAAGTCTATTTTCTTAAATTTATTGCAAGTTATTTAGCTAAAAAAGTAGCAATTATCTTGGATTTAAGATAACCTCATATTTGTACTCTTTAAATACTAAATTAACAATATTAAAAATTTTAAATATCGTTAAACTTAACTTAAGAGAAACAGAGGAAAACTTAAGAACTGAATGTATTATTTTAATAAATCAGTAGCTTAAATATTAAACTTCTATTTTCGGAAATCTTTCTTAGGGCTAACTGTCAAAATTAGAATTATATAGTTTTTTAAAGTACTTAAATTAGCATTTTTTCGTATGTTATTACTGAATTAGTCTAAAATTAACATTATCTAGACATTTTAAAGCTTATGAAATTAATTAATGGCCAATAAATTTTAACTATAGGATATCTTAGTCTTAAGTAATTTGGTTGGAGAGTAGTAAATTTCAAATCATCATTAGTATGTTAAAATATAACTGAATATTTTAGATTATTAGCTTGAGTAGTTATTAGAAACTGAAATAAAAGAAGTAATTTTTAATCTAATTTAATCTGTTTATGAGTTAAGTTTTGACTGTGATAAGTAGTTTAAAGTAAAAATAATTTAAAATTGTTAGTTCTATTTCTAAAGTACTTCATTTACGCTTTCTGTTGACTCCTCTGTTGTTATCTTTTCAGTAGGTTGTATTTGTAGACTCTTTGTTAGAAGCATTGGTGAAGGAGAATTAGTATTCATAAGTTACTTAAGCTTTATTTAGACTGTCCTTTAGCATTGTTTCTTGCTAAAGAATTTGATAGAGGATTTGTACTAAATATTGTTAAGAATCTTGTCTATTACCTTCAGAATAAATTATCTAACTTCTAGTTCTTATGTAAGATCCATGCATATTGAGAATCGATTCTTGAAATTAACTTTGCTAGCCAGTTTTTACTCGTAATTGCTATATTTCTGAAGATAAGTGCTAGCTCTAAACTTATTCCCAAGTTATTTCTTAAATGCTTTATTCTCTAAAATTTTTGTTTTCAATTGCTAGTATTTTTCTTGTTTTTCCTTCTCAACTTGAAGTTCTTAATCTTCTCTTTTTATTCTTCGTACAATTAAAGGATCAAAATCAAGAACATGAAGAACTCCTGAAAAATATTAGTAACCTACTCCTCCAAAAACTATTACCTTCTAATCTACATTATCAGAGGCATGTCCACATCTAGGACTCGGAATTTTGCCGTAAACATTTACAGTTGCTCATGTAAGTGAATCTAAATTTAGAATGTGAATATCAGAAAGAAAACAGCTACTAGCTTTATCATTTCTTCCTCCAAAAATGGTCAAGATATTCATCTTTTAAATATAGCTTGCTGTGTGAAGCATTCTTGGTAAAGGAGTTTAGCCATTTGTCTAAGGTTTTATAAACTAAATCTTTTTACCAATCTTCAAAATTCTTATCTCTTCTTGAAGTACTGATTATTCATTCATTCCTCCAAAGAAATATACGCCTGGTTCCTTAATAGAATTAGCTCCTGTAGTTTTATTTTCAACTAGCCTATACAAGTTAAAGTTAGGTTGTTCTTAAGAATAAAAAGAAAATATGGAAGTAGCTGTATGATAAGCTCTACAGTAATCTTTGGGCTGCTTTTTAAAATTAATAGTTTATCATTCTTAAGTTTCCATATTCAGGGATCAGAAATCACTCAAAACATTTCCTTTTTCATTCAGACCTCCATGTATTAACATATGCTTCCCAATCATACTACATGCATGATATCTACGCATATCAATCACAGGGCCTTTAGTTTTCATTGCAGTTCACTCAAAATTTTAGCAGTTAAAAATCTTTACATCATTCATGCATATCCTCATTCAAGAATGTTTATTATACTCCATTTCTCCTCCAAACACTATCAATTTCTTCTTTCACTCTACCATTGAATGTCCATACCTTTTTTAAATATCTAAGCCACTTGTTACAACAGGGACTCATTTTAATTTCTAAGCATCTAGCATAGAAATATCATTTTTAATTTCAATATTTATCCCTCCAAATAAGAAAAGTCTCTTTCCAACTGTAACAAGCGTAGATCCCTCTCTTGACATTGGTTTTCATTATTCACTTGAAATTTCCCTTCAAGCTGCTTCATAAAATAGAGGAAGACTTTCAGCAATAGTTTGAGTTTATTATTATAGTCTTATAAACTTTTCTTCTTTAGATTCTTCTGAAAGTTGACTTAGTTTTATTATTTTTTTAAACCTAGAGGTAGTTTTTTTTACATCGTGCTAGCAAAACTACATTCTTCTTTTTTCATAAATAGAGGTAAGAAAACCTTGAACTGACTCATACTACCTTTATTTCCTACTGAGAAAATCCATTCAGTTCTTTTATTGCTTATCTAATACCTTAATTGTATCAGATGGAGAGTCTAATTATTAAAAAGCAGGAGGTATGGTCATCCAATATTCTTACTCCACATTGAGAGAAGGATTAGGAGGCATTCACTCATCTCTTACAGTTTTATTTCAAAAGGTTTCATCATCTAATTCTTAAGCTACAGTTGCTGATAATGATTTCATGAAATGCATAATTTAATAGAAACCAAATACCTAAAAATGCAACCTGAAATATTAAATTACCTACTGTATGCTAGAAGCTTGTTAATCTATTAATCACAAAAATTGCTTTAAATACTAAGCTTTTAAGTTTTATTTTTTGACATTACAAAGTTAAAAAAGGCAAAGCTGTAAGAAGTATACAAGTAATTATTACTCAATAGGCATGTAAGGTAACTAATATAATAATAATGGCTTTGAATAAAGAACTTAAGTTATCTATAGGATTTTTTTAGTTCTTATTAGTAAATAAACCAATAAAATTGTTTTAATATAGACAAAAAGCTAGAATGTTGGAATTAGGTAAAAAACAAGTTCTTTATTACTTTGCGTGAACATGCTTAAAGAGAATAAAGGATTTGAGATTGATTTTTATATTAACTTTGCATTTTGAGTGTGTTACTATATGGATTCTTACTATATTAATATCTAACTTGATTCCAAATAAGATAATGGAAGATAGATGTATCAAGGCTTTAATTGTTAAGTCAGAACCTTCAATAAACAACTTTTCTAAACATTTATAAAATTAAAGAATCACTTTCCAATCTTAAAAATCAAAATAAGCTAAATTAAGTTATCGAGCCAAGCAAACTTGGCTTACATTTCCACAACCTTAAAATTGGATAGGTCATACTAATATCTTATATCATCATTAAATCTTCTCTTAAGATAAAAATATAAAGTTTATTAATAAGAGTTAGGCATACTGAAAAGAGCAACGTTAATTAGATTACTGATTATATTAACTTAATTTAAAGTAACTATTCGAATATAACCCTTTTAAATAATAGTCTGATATAAGAATTACTTTTATAGTATTTTATATGACAAATCGATGAAGATTAGAGTGATGTTGGGAATTGAAAGAAATAATAGTAATATAAAGAAAGAGATTTAAAATAGTTAGGCTTTACTTTATATCAACCTAGTGATTATTGAAAAATGACGATTACTAGATATATAGTTAGTTATATAAAAATAACGAAACGATATTCTAAAGATTTAGACTCAAAGAGTCTTAGAAATGTAATTTTCTAACTCATCTAAGTGAAGCATTTACATACTTAATTGTAAAGTAACAATTAGATTTCAGCCTCTTATGTAAGTTATAACTCTAAAGAAGGAGTTTCATTTATTGAATTGGAGCTAAATTGTAGATAGGAAAATAGGAGATTCATTCTAAAGATAAAAAGTAATCAGTTAATTTAATAAGTTTTTTAAGTTTTATTTAAGTTCTAATGTCCAAAAAAATTGTATCAGGTTCAAGCGAAATTTCAGTTGTAACTGTTGATCCAAGGTAATTGCTTTTATATAGACGACCTGCAACTTCTGAAGTCTCTATAAAGCTGAGAGAATTGGAGTAGAGAATAAGAAATAAGTTTTCTGGTATTTTTGTTAATTAATCCAATCGTCCTAAAGAGGGAATCATATAGAGAACTTAATTTATGGTAATTTTTTATGTTAGGAGCTAGATCCTTAAACACGCGAGATTCTTGATGATCTAAGAAAACAGCTTGGATAGAAAGCAACAACTTTAATATTTTAACCTGTAAACGCAGAATAACTTGTGACTACTTCATTTCCAGATGGAGGATTCAAAAAGGGAAATTATATATTTTAAGCCAATTTGTTGTATCGAATCTATAAATCAGAAACAAGTCTTGTGAGATCCATCCTAGAACATGCAGGTTTCTAGCATACTGAGGGGCATAATTGAAACATTTTATGAGTTAATGGTTAAGCTAAAAGCTACTTATATGAAGGTCTCAGTGAATACTAAAGAATAAATCATTTTCCGAATTCTGTTCATCTTACCCATAAAGATAAATTAGTCAAAAGCATTTATGGTATGTATGAGAAATTTGGAAAAGAAAGCTACCAAATCCTTCCTGATAGTTACGTTTTACCTGAAGATTTTGCTGAATTTTACGCACACTTTCATAAAGAAAAATCTGTATGGATCGTAAAGCCTAATTAAGGATCTTAAGGACATGGAATTTACCTTCTAGACAGTCTTTAAGAGGTACCAGTGGATGAGATGGTAGTAATATAAAAGTATATATCGAATCCATTGCTTATCAATGGGCTAAAATTTGATTTAAGAATTTATGTTGTCATCACGTCATACGAGCCTCTCAGAATTTATGTATATAAAGAAGGTTTAGCACGATTCGCCTCTGAAAGTTACATAGAAGAGTCCAATAAAACAAATCGCTACGCTCATTTAACTAATTACTCTTTAAACAAAAAAAACTCAAAGTTCGTACAGAACTAAGGGGTTCAGTTTGATGATCATGGACATAAATGGAGTTTAACTGCCCTTTGTAAACACTTAGAAGCAGCTGGAATAGATCTTAACTTACTATGAGCGAGAATCTATGACGTAATAATTAAGACTATAATAAGTGGAGAAAATAGCATTTATAATGCAATTAAAAAACAGGTTAACTTTAGAAATAACTGCTTCGAATTATTGGGATTTGATGTCATAATCGATTCTGAATTAAAGCCTTGACTTCTTGAAGTAAACTTAAGTCCCTCTTTAAGTGCTGACAGCCCTTTAGATTTATTTATCAAATCTAACTTACTAGCAGACATTTTTACCCTTATTGGAATAACACCTTTCGATAAAAGAAGAGACGGAGAATCAAAAGCGAAATAAAGGCTGAAGGCATGGGTAAGGTTACAAAATCCAATTTCTAAATAAGAAAACGCAAACACAAGAAAAATAAAAGAGATGCTTTATGATGTGCTTAAAGAGTAAGAAAGAGCTTGGAATTTTGCTAGGATATATCCTTCCTTAAATAGCAATTAATACGATAAATTTTTCGTTACTAGGAAACCATTTAATCAGATTATTTACAAGATGCTTTACACAGTTTGTACCAATTAAACATTGGTTAGATAAGAAGCTTCTGAAAATGCTAAAGAATAGCTGGTTAGTATATAAAATAAAGAGGTGCATACTAAATCCCAGGATCTTCAAGCAATTAATTCACTTCAAGACACTTAGTCTCCAAAAGCTTAATTAACTTAATAGTCTACAAATCATGTGCAACCTTAGACTCAAACAGATGGAATAACAATATTCTCTTAAGCATAGAATACCTAAAATGTTATTTAGTTTCCTGAAGATGTGTGCAGAACATAGTAAACTCCTGATAATTAAAGGAGAAATCAGTCATGTAACAGTTCAATGAATCGTGCTACAGGTAATTAATAAAGTGAAGATAAAATGAAGATAACAGGAGATGATGTGATGATTGAGTACATTTAAAGACTAATAATGGTATTGAAAATAATAGGAAACATATAGATTTAGCATGCTAAATAGCTTAATAATTTCATTGAACATGAAGTTTGATAAGTTAAAGAACAGAGTGAAATACCGCTATGATGTAAATTAGAAAAAAGACTCATAGCTCTTAGAGAAAAAAAGAAAAGGATCAATAAGCTAAAGAAGTTGAGTCAAGATAATTATGAAAGTTACAGAAATTAGATTTTAAGAGCTTACACTCCTTAATAATTAGAAAACATGCTAAGAAGCTATAAAGAAGGAATTACTTTTTAAGTCATCAGAACTATTATTTCAGAAAATAGCGGAATTCTCTCAGATCTCTAACTTCAACTAAATCCATAAAAATCTAATTCAAACCTTAGAATGTAAAGATAAAAGGCAGCAACTAAACAGTTTGAAGAGGATTCAGAAGAATTATCAGAATAAAGATAAAAATTCCCTGGGATAAAGTATGTAACGAAATACACCCAAAATAGTCAAGTTACTAACTTCATAAGCAAGCATAAATAGACAAACTCACAGGGCAGCAATTTTTTAACATATAAAAATAGACCAGCAACAAGAGCGGTTTTTAAACATTAATTGTATTTTAATAAAAATTAAAAAGTGTTAAAGTTGTAGCCTGCTATTTCTATTATTATTATCTACATAAATAATTGAATCCAACTCTTTATCATGAGAAGGAATTCTTAGCCTTAGCGCTGATTTGGCCTTCTTTTACTTTGGAAGTAAATTCTAGTGTTTCGTCTATATCAACTGCTCTTTACTTGAAAAAGTGTAATTAAATGTATCTTTTTCATCCTAAAAACTAGCTGGATCCGATAGTCGCCTTTATAGTATTTATTAAGATTTGCTGTTTTTGACGATCTTGTGCTAAACAGGTTTTAAAGGAGGAAGTTATTTGGGATAGAGTCTTTTCATGTTTCCATTGAGTTACTGCATTTTTATTTTTTGGTATAAGTTCATCCCGCTTTGAGGTGAAATTCCAAAGCGTGTAGACATGCAAGGAGCTGAAAATACATCTTTAGGGTAAATCTACTATCCTACTGAATTATCGCCTAGTAATAGCTCATTAGGCTTCATGGTACCTAAGAGTTAATTTTTAATGTTACTCTAAGTTCCAGTCTTTATTTTTTTAATTTTGCTGAACGTTTTCTTGAAATCTTAATTATTACAGATCTTTATAAGATCAAGCTTCGGAATTATAAATTTCGTGCTTCCTTTTTCTTAAAATGTTGGAGTCACTTAAGACTGTTAAACATTGATCTAATTAACCGTGTTCTGGTCCAATTTAATAGGCTAGATTAGAGTAATTTTTTTAACCTTAATTGGATTTTTGACTCTAGAATCTTAGTTAAAAAATTCTTTAGGGAAGTTATTATGGATTTTAAGTTAGTGAGTTGTAGACTTCATTTTATTTCCTTAGGGATTATATTTAACAATCTTTAAATTACCTTTATAACTCTTATTTCAAGCACCCTTATATATCTAGGCCTTAGAATTTCTAATACCATTCATTTATCTGCTTCCTAACTTATCCTTAGTAGACTTTTTATTATGTTGTACATTGTTTAAACCTATTCAAATCTGTAGATTATAGTAACAAGAACTAGAATTAAAGAAGATTTCTCAATTAAGGATTTAAAACAATATTTGTTATAAAGTCCAGATAAAGAAGCTGGAATAAGACTAGCAAAACCATAAGAAAAAGTTAAAATATGAAGAGAGGCAACTTAATCCTTAGTACAGCATCATGAAGCAATTGATAGAGGAATGGGAGTTCAAATAACTGTTAACTAAGAAGTATTTTATGCTATACCATAGTGTTAATAAGAAATAAGCAAAGTACTTCAAAGTTTATAATATAAAGGAGATATTTTATTAGGGTTAAATAGACCACCAACTGAAGTTACTACTTGATCAGTTTAGAAAGCTTTCCTTTTTACTTCTTTTACTATCTTAATATAAGCAGGTAAGATTATAAGGTATTTAAATATCTATTCTAATTAAACTATTATTTAAATTGAAAAGCATTAGAGAGTGAAACTTAACATTCTAGTACTCTATAATAGCCTTATTTATTAAGCTTTATTAAAAGTTAGTTCGAGTATTTAAAATTAAGAAAGCTTTTAAGAAGATAAAAGCAAATAGCAGGTTATATATACTACAACTTATATTAAAAGTCTGTTAATAGAATAAAGTAAATAGAGATATTAAAGCTACATTCTCAATTAATAAAACTAATTACGATAGAACTGAGATATGCTACTAGAAATCATTCAGACTTTATATTAACTAATCAATATATAATCATTAATAACTGCTTAGAAATAGAATAATTAAGCTCTATGCATAGCTATATGCGTCAACTTAAAGTTAAATAAACTTAGAAAAATAAATAAGATAAAGTAACATATAAAAAGGAAGTAGCTAATTCTAGACTGAGTATAGAAATTATTAATAGTATATATATCTCAAAAAGGCTTTAATCTAAGTAGATAGTGTAGTTTTGTTCAAGAAATTAGTAGAAATGCCATTTAAAGAATTAGCAAATAAGTGAAGTTTAAAGATTTAGGGAAATAAAGATTTTAAAGGTAGTAGATTAGTACTGATCATATGCATATGAGGTACTATTTATTCTTTTGATTTAAACTAATTTTAATTTTAATCTCTGACTTTAATAAAATCCCTTTAAATGGACCCTTTATCTTGTGTTTATTGTATAGAGCCTTTTCATGCGAACATAAGGCCTCCTCGCAAACTTCGATGTGGCCATAATATATGTTTAGCTTGTGCAAACTAACTTTATCGAGCAGGTATAGGTATTTGTTGTCCGAGAGACTAAAGCATTGATAAAAGACCTCCTAAGAACCTTCAAGTAAATAATTAGCTACTAGAGCTATTAGAAAACGTGTCAGTTTAGATTCAAACAGCTGATGATTAATGCTGAATTCATACTAACGAATTCGTTGATTTTTACTGTGTTGATTGTAAGCAACTTCTATGTGCGATTTGCTATAAAGAGGATCATTAAACTCATAATGCAAAGGATCTAAAAAACTCATATGCAGATGTAAAGATGGATTATAATAAGATAAGTAAAGAAGCAGAAGCAAGAATATTCAGTCTATAAAGAAGTCTTCAGTACTTTAAAAATGAAATCAATTATTTGAACAAAAACTACAAAGAATACTGTAATCAGATGCAAACTGAAGTCTCTGCTTTAATATAGAAACTTCAGTGAATTTTAATTACAAAACTGGCCTAGGCTTAGAAAACTGCTCAGGAAGTTGAGGATTATCTAGTCTCTAAGTGCAAAAATCAGAATGATGTTTTAAATTAATTGGTTGAGTTAAAACGTTTAGAACCAACTGAGACTAGATAAATAGTGCGTTATATAGAGAAGGCTAACACTTTAATAATACAAGCTGATTAACAGTAGGAAAATAAGAGAGTTTTTGTTTTTAAAAGTTGCATTGCGAGTACTGCAGAAGATACACTAGAAAATTGCTTCGATTTTCATGCAATGCTAATTCCTCCTAAGCCTAAATACATAAATCTAGTTCCTAAAAAGATGCATATTTTCCAAAAAGTAAGCTTATAGTTTGAAAGAATATGCGAGTCTTTGCGACTTGGCGAAACTGATTTTGCAAATGAGCTGCTACTAGAGAACTTAAATGAATTTCCAAATTATAAGATTTTCATAGCTAACATAGTGACCGCATGAAATGTGCGTGACTACGATAAATGCGATGATAATATTAACAGATTACTTGGATACTTTTAAGAATAAAAAGAAGATAGTACTTGCTGAAAAGCCTTAATCTTACTAAGAGCTGTCATTAAATGCAAAAAACAACAGTTCGATCAAGCTTCAGACGATTTCAAGCAACTCTAAATATCAGGCCCATAAGATTTGATCCCTCTATTAGGCATAGTAAATCTTACTGAGACTGAGTCTTTTATGTTTCAAGGTATGTCATAATTAGCCTGCAATGATTTTTTATCAGCAGAAGCAAGTTTTGGGTGTGCTATTGAATACTTGACGAATTTATAAAAAGAGTTAACTCCTATTTAAATGTAAAGCGCTAAAAGCTCTTAGTAAGCATAAACTTAAACACTTAAGTCTCAAAAGAAGATGGTTATTCATGATATATCTTCGAATACAAATTAGCTAGACCTTAGATAAATACACCAAATAGACATTGACAGACTAGATCTCTTATAACTAAGAAGTGAAGCGAGAGAACTTTTAGGCTTGCAAGGAGCTGCTTATTGCGATCTGCAAGAAGCTCAATCACTAGCTTAGAAACTAAAGAGAGATCTGAAAGTAGAAAGTTTTTAGAGAATGGCCAGATGTAAGCCTGTACCTTAACTTTTAAATAATTTTCCAGTGTGAACTATTAAGTAAAAATACATATAACAAGCAATAATTTTCTAGTCTATTCTAGAACATTAAAAGAAGTAATTAATTTAAATATCCAAGCATCTTAAGTTTAATACGTGGTTAATGAAAAAACGCTAAACTATAATAAAAACTATAAAAGAGCAAGTGTAAACAAATCTACTGTAGCATATTTAAGTGCTATAGGACTTGATAAGAATCATTAAGAATAGCAACTTTCAGTAACTTAAGCTATGAGTAATTTAATCAGCAGATAAAATACTTTAGGTATCAAAATGAATATAGAACTATCTAAATAATCAGCAAATACTTAACAATATGCCTAGGACCTTATTATAGTATTTCATCTCAAATTATGAACAGATAAGGAAAAGTAAAATCAGAATAAAAATTGAACTATCAGATGATAAACTAAAGAATTTATAAAATAAATGGATAAAAGGCTTTAAAAGTAAGAAGTAGGATCTGAATATAATATAAACTACAATATTCATAATGCTAACTTTAATATAATAACCAAGAGGTTAAATATAGTCAATCTTTCAGTTAATTTAAATCGTTTTATTGAAAGATTTATATAAATAGAACTAGCAAAGAAATGAGAATTACTGTTAGAAAATTAAGAAATTTCTTAAAGTCCAAAATTATGAGAATTAGATAATAGCAACAATTCGTTATCTCATATAAATAATATGATTACCTTAAAGGAAATTACAAAGTAACTTATTAATAATAATATTTTAATTCTTATTTAGAGCTTGAAAAAACAAAATCGAAACTAACTTGTACATAAAAAATAAAAATATATAATAGAACACGATAAGATAAGACAGTAAGGGTAGTAAAGATACCCTTCTCTTAATCTTAGGTATATTCTTTTTTTGATAAGGTTAAAACTAAAATATTCTCTAGAGCTAAAACAACAAATGAATTACAATAAAATCAAAATTCAAGTCTTTTTCTGCTCTTTAAAGAAGAATCCGTTGTCTAATTCTTATTACTATGAAATTCTGTGAACTCGATTTAATTAATTTGCTTAAGCGGGGAAAATACTTCTTACACAATAGAAGTATCTGACTGGTCATTAGTAGAAACACTTGTATTTAGAGTATTTTTCCTTGATAATTTACAGTAAAGAGGATCCATATCTTCACTTTAGCTTTTGAATTAAATGTTTAGCTCTATTGGATTTTTACTTCTCTATGGAGCAAAACTGAAGTTGCTTTAACCTATTACAGTGGGTCTTTTCTTACTCTTCTTCATTATACTAGCAATTTCATCAATCGTTTCACTTTCTTCACAGTTTCAATCAGTCTCTGGAGCAGATGCACTTAATTGGGAATTATAAAAGCGACACTAATTGCGAATAGGCTGAGGAGACGCCGCATGAGAAAACTGGTAATAGTTTTATGCTTGATGAGTAGAATAAAAGTTTGCCATTAAGGGGAATTATTACTAAAGTTTAACAATTTTTAATGCTTTATAGAAGTAAAATTAAAATTAAAAAGCCATACATTAAAAATGGCTGCTCCTTTATACTCTCCTAATCCCCAATCTTTTGCAGTATCTTTATTTTATTTTGGCAATAGAGTATGTTTATTTTCATGCTTGGAAGAAGTAGCTTTATAGTAATGTACAAAAAGCTGGGTATATGTAGTTAGAATTGTAGGACGTAAACTATATTATATTAATTATGAAAGTATTACACGTATAATTAATTTCAAAACACCAAAAACATTTTGTCATCCAATCTAAATTCAAGGACCATCATCTACAACCCTCTTACCAATAGCTTTTAATTAGAGATATAAATAATAGAGAATATTATCAACTGAAATCCTACTTTGCTATGGATTAAGATAGATATAAGCTTGGTAAGATTAATGAAATGGTATTATAATTAATTACTATATACCGAATACTATCAACATACATAGTTCAACAAACTTCAAAGTCAATTTATCTACTTAAATAGATCTTCAACCAGTCTAATTTTTAGTTAGTTTGGTCGAAGTCCTTGAGTTCAGATGATCAAACGTGTATAATTAATAACTAAAGGATAGTTAATATAATAGTAATAAATATTTTATGTGTACTTAATTATGAGTCTACACTTTCAACTAAGTATTAAACATATATAAACCATTTAAATTTAATATACTTCTAATAGCAATGCAAGCTGTCTAAATAAATTAATGTTCATTTGTTATTAGATTTACTATAAATTATCTATTGATTGCTACATTTACTAGAGGTTAAGTTATATTCAAGTCTTTGGATCTTAAATAAATTATGTATTAACATTTGTAGTCAAGTATTAAGTAAGGTATTCAAACCAATTTTTGAATGTAAGTATTACTAAACATTATAATCCGAATTGTTCTGCTTTAGTGAGAGGAAATCATTTCATATGAATATATTGATTATAAAAGGCTTTAATGGTATTTTATTTAGATATTTACAGTTATCAGTGGTTTTAATAGGGAAATAAAATAGCATTAAAAATCATTAAATGGGAACTAAATTAACATTCCTGAGTTCTGGTAAAGTTTGCTCCCCATACAAAGGTATTTTTATACTTCCTTTTACTTATTTCTTCTTTCTTTTCTGGTGTAGTAGGTTGAAGACTTACTTCTCTGATACAATTGGGTACTCTTTTATGATTTTTTAAGCAGTCCCTGCAATAAAATATTACTTTTTGAAGAGTTTTGCTATTTTAATTGAGGAAAGTTTCTCTTAATTCTAATTATTGGCTTTGAACTTTTCTGTAATAGGAGAAGGAGATTTGAAAGGAGAAGGAGCCTGCTACTATCAGAGGTTTTTATAAAATATCGATCTTTAGCTTTTTTATTGCATTTTACTGACTTTGTAATCACAATTTTATTTCCAAAGATTTACTGGAATATATCAGTTAGTTTCATAGTTCCTGTAAGAAGGACTTTGATAGGATTTGTTCTTGAATTTTACAGAAGAGCGTTTTTTATCGCTTAAAATTTTTTCAGTTTCTGGGAATTTCTTTTTTTTCCTATATGACATTTAAGGCTCTTCAAACTTAAAAATGATATTCTCAGACTGCTATAGTTACATTTTTAAAAACTCTAAGCTTTAGTCTTTAATTCTTTTACTCATTATATCGTTTCATTTTTCTAAAAAGTTAAATATAACTGGCCCACGCTCCTCAAAACTAGGGATTTTAATTTCAGGAGTATTAATGTTTCTTACAGTCTAAAAGTAGTTTCATAAACTTCCAGCTGATTACTTGTGATTGTAATCTTTCCCAAAAATATTATCTTTGTTACCTTCTTTAATTTTAGGACTTTACATCAAACTTTGGGATTTTTCAGATAAATAATAGTTTTCAGGTTCAGCTTTTATTTAATCTAGGTTTTGAAACTATAGTTAAGTTTCAAGTGATTAAATTCTTTTATGCTTTGAACCAAACATTTTGAACTTTGGTTCCTCCTTGATAAACTTTCATTAAGATGTTTCATAGCTTCGAGGAACTATATTCATTTTATTTAAATCTTAGAAAATATTACTTTTTACGAGACTGTTAACTATCCAAAATTAACTCTCCTTGTAATATACCTTTACTTATATAAACTCTACCGAGACTTAAGATTCACTCCAATCACTTCCCTATAATCTACCCTCCCTCTTTTCTTTATACTAATACAGCAGCCAAATATAATCTTCCTTAGCCTGAATCCCCCAGATATTCCTCTTAACTGATTTAATGCTCCATAAGTATGTTAATTTAGTATTAATACACTATAATAATAAATACCTATCAAAAACTATATTTAGGCTTAGATATTTTACAGTTAGTGTTAAATAACCATTCTTAATTAAGAGTCAATACTTGGTAATAGAGTAAACTGCTACATTATATTATAAACCTTTAAGCTATCTTACCTCTCTTCGCTACTTTTATATTATAAAGCTAAATCATTATGTACTATGGAAGTACTATCTGACATTAGAAGGATTGTATAGTAATAGTTTGTATAGTTAAAGCTTTATAGTAATTAGATTATATATGAATGCTTAGATAGCTATTAGTATGAGTTAGAATATATCTTATTGGTAGAAAAGGATAAGAAAGATATTAAAGTAACTTAAAAGGTAATTTTTTTATTTAGAAAAGGAGTAAAGTAGTGAATTAAAGCTTTAAGTCAACTCAGTTTCTAACAACTCTTATTGGAGACACAGTTAATGGACTAATAATTAAGCATATTACTCCTAATGTAATCTAAATGTGCTAAGTAACTAGCAAGCTATAGCTAATAAATCTGAAAGAGACGATCAGATAGGAAGTATTATAAGGTAATGAAATATCTATAATAAGGCAGCTAATAGTTTTCTATAAATTTCTTGATTAAAGTTAAATTTAAAGGTAGCTAAATATAAAATTAAGCATTATGAAAGCAAAAAAACTAATAGAAGAAAATTATAGACTGCAAAATGATCTATTCAGACTTAAGCAAACTCTTAAAGAGGTAGTAGGAAATGAAAACCAATAGACTAAAGAACGTTTCCTCAACACTGATAAGTATCCTTAGTTTATCCCCTAGAAAAGATACGATAAAGCATAATTTAGACAAAGCAAAAAATCAAATTAGAAATAAGAATAGCAAAGTAAACATTAGAAGAGCAAATAGAGAAGCAAAGAATCTCCATAATTTGATTCAGAGGAGTAGAAAGAATATTATGAATAGGTAAAGTATTTATATGGCAAAGATCAAATAGTTTAAGAACAGCAAATAAATGATATCATTGCAAATCAGCTAAGAAGCACTATGCAAGACTAGATTTAGGATATATAGGAATAAATAAAGGATTTGAAAGCTTTTAGTGAGTAATAAAAGAAGCAAAGCTAAGACTATTTGCTAAAACATGTTTATAGTTCTAAATACTGCACTGATATTGACTTTTATTAGCATCTTATGACTAACCGATAATTTTAAACCCAGTCTAATGGATCTCAATCTTAAAGAACTAGAGAATATGAGCAAAAATCTGATCTAAACTAATTTAGCTCTTAACGATAAAATAGGATGGAACATGAGGGAATAGAAAACTACAATGCTCCATCTTATAACACTGATAGGCTTTACAAATAAGAATAAAATGGAAACTAAGACTATATTGCATTCAAATAAAGAAGCTACGAGAAGAGTGAATAAAGCTAGAGTAGTGAATCTGAAGAAAATCTCTAGAATTGCCATGAAAAGTGTATTGTCGAGTATGAAAACTAGTATATCACTAAACTTAATAAACCTAAAAGAGATAAATTTAGGCCTTTTTATACTTTTCTCTAACCTAAGAAAAGCGAGTAAATTTTAATTTCAGATCTTGCAAATCATGCACGAGGTTACTAAACAGCGGATATTCAACGAACTCTTGTATGTCTCATAAGAAATACAAATATTAAAGCTAAAATAATTATTCCTTTTAATACCAAAACTTAATATCTTTACTCATAGATACATCATTAATAAGTTAACAGCTCTTTCTATAAAATCAAAGGGAGTAATTTCAATAACTTTCAAGTTTAAATTAAATGGAAATTTCTCAAAGGTTAATAAATGACTCTATATAACTGAGTCACTGTCTATTCCAATATTATAATACTAAATTTTCGAAAATATTCAAAGAAGGGAAGATATACCAACTAAAGCAAAGTTTGAGTAGCTATTTTGAGTATGTATAACAGAAAAGAAAGGGTCTAGCATAATAGAAGATAAGTAAGCAAGAATTTAAATGTTTATAAATAAATCAAAGCAATTTAAAAACCCTCACTTTACCTTCATTCATTAAAGTTTCTCTTTAAATTTTCTTACTAAAGAATTAAATAAAAGGAAGAATAGTTTTATATTAATAAATTACTTTATGTGATTAATGGTGACATTCTATATATTTTATTAAGGCCTTCCAAATTTGAAAAAACGAGTTAGTACTCAAACCAACTATTACTTCTAGTAAGCAAATATAATTAAAATTTGTCTTTTCAATTAAGTGTTTATATTCAAAAAAAGGCTAGAAAAAATCAGTAAAATATGATATAAGAAGTAATATCAAAACCAAGCAAAAAATAATGAGATTAAGAGTACTTAAAAGGGCTACAGATTATTTAAGTAATTTTTCTTTTTACAAGTAATATTTAAAAACTTCAATACTTTAAATAGCAAACTTTATCCTCTCAACTACAATACTACATTTGAATATCCTCTTATGAGTGATTTATCTTATATCGATACTAAAAATTATAGAATACTATTTCAACGAGAGTATTCGAAAAAGCAAGTGCTAGAATTTAAAATAATGTTTAACTATTAAATTGAATATAAGAGTCTTATTGATAAGCTTACGCCTAAGCTGCTTATAAGCAAAAGATGCTTATTATGAATGTTTAGAGATCAATAGGTAAATATAGAGTATCAGTTAAAAATAGAAATTAATGAGTAAAAGTTCTAAAAATTTCATACTTTATCCTCCTCTTTTACAGTGACTGCCTTTTCCTCCTCTTTATTTTCTATTTTCTCTATTTTAAGGCATATATTAAAATCTCCCACTTTGTGTGATATCTAAGTTGGCTGTAGATAAGGAGCCAAGTTTTAATTTTATATGTTTTAAAGTATCTCCATTACATTAGCTCCTTCTAGATGCTTGGAAATAGTCTCCAGTGCAGGGGTTCCTTATAATTACTTAGTAATAACCTCCTTAACATACTAATTAATGCCTTCCTTTATCTAGTTCTGGATTCCTTAGTAATCAATCGCTTATTTAAGGAGAGCAACATCAATAGACTAATTATTACTCATAACCATCTTTCCTACAGTAGTTGCAATCTACACTCCTTAGTTCACTTTTTCAGGAAGTAAACTTTAGGTTTCAGATGAGAGTTTATCAAACAGGGAATAAGCAACAATGCTGATATAAAAGGTTCAAAGTGAACTAGCTATAATAACACCTTAGACTATAAAGATAACCGAACTAACATCTGATCCAGCAGCTTACCAAGAGTTAAGTAGAATGATTAAAGAAATGACCATGACAAAGAATAGAATAATGCTGCTTATTCTCTTAACTCTTCCATATCTTCTAATTCTTATATATTCCTTTTGCTTGTGTACATCTCTTAAAGCCACTATGCCTATGCCAATGTAGAAAAACGTAACTACTGTCATAAAAAAGCACTCCCAGTAATGGTAATCAATGACAAGGATTGTAATGAAAGTTGCTAGTAGTAAGAAGTCTAAAACTAAAGCTACTTAAATACCTGTTAGCAAATCAAAAAGGAACAAGAAAGTTTTAACTCTTCAAGAGGTAAACATATTTTTAATACAAGCTAAGACAAATAATTTTAAAACTAAGTAATTGTTTAAAATCAATTCATACTTCAGAAATTTATCTCTCTTATAGCTTTAAGAATAGGTACTTCTAGACCTCAGAATTTTATGACATCAAATCTATTTTGTTTATTAATCAGATTGTCTCAAATATTTAAAGGGAAATCTCAGTCTTATTTATGTTTGCCTATCAATTTTAATGCAGTTTTGCTAATTTGGTTTGAAATTTATTTACTTATAAAGTAGAAAAATAATTGATTGAAGAAAGCATATAGTCATTAAATTTAAGTCTATCAGTCTCTAAATAATACCGAGATAACCAACTGGTTAGTTCATAATAGTAAACTGCTTGTATCTAGAAGAGATAAATAGCTTCTAGATTAATATTAGCTGATAATTTCAAATCAATAACCATTTATTAATACTCATGCCTAGTCTATTCTATATTCTAACTACTAAACTTAATTCTTCAGTATCTACTAATAATAATGTTTAAGTATGTTCCCCTCTCATCAATATTACTATATAATAGATAATCTTATTATAATTTCAATAGATACCTTATATAAAACTGATGACTAGCTTTTTATTTTCTAGGTGTATAAATTTGAAGAAATAGGTTTGATTTAATAAAAGGGAATATTTTAGATAGAAAAGAAGAGTTATATTGTAATATAACAATAATATTTCACTATAATTTGTTCCCTCCAAGTTTCATATCCAGTTCTAAAGCCATAGAATAGTCAGCTATTGCAAGGTCTAATTCTCCAATTCTAAGTATATAATTTAACTTACGAGTCGTAGCAGCAACCTCTGTTAAAATATGCGTTTGCGTTAGATGGATCGATTTCTAGTACTTTCGTGAAATCGTTTATTGCCTGAGTTGAAAACTTACTTCTTAGTACATGCTTATTCTTTCATAGCTTATTCCTCGATTATGTAAAGAGTGAATATTGTCAGGTTAAGCATCACAAACTTCTCCGTAATCTTGAATTGCTTCCTCATACCTACCTAACCTGGCTAAGCAATAAGCTCTATTATTTAAAGCTTTCGTGTTTTTACCACCAAATTGCATTTCTTTAGTATAATCTTCTATAGCTTTTTCGTACCTTTCAAGCTTCCTCCATACTAAACCTCTATTTGAATATATGATAGCATTTTTTGGGTCTAGTTTTAAAGCTTCGTTGAAGTCATCAATAGCTTAGGCATAGCTTTAAGTTTAAATAAGCTTACCAACTCATATTTCTGAGACAACACGCTCTATTGTGCCAATAGACAGCATTTGTAGGATCGAGCTCTAGAGCTTTCGTGAAGTCTTAAATAGCTTCGTTATATTTATTAAGACGATCCCATACTAAACCCCGTCCGTTATAACTAGGAGCGTATTCTGAATCCTAATCAATCGCTCTGAAGTAAAAATCTTACTTATTGAAATCTTCTAAAGCTAACGGCAAATATTCCTTACCCATTTTTTCCCTGAGAGTTCCTAAATGATGTATTGCATTCGTATTATTGGGCTATAGTTTCACAGCTTGAATGTAATCTTTCTCAGCCTCTTTTGACTTATTCAATTTATCCCAGCAAAAAGCTCTGTTGTAGTAAGCTTTAAAATGAGTAGGATCTAGTTCAATTGCTTTAGTATAATCTTAAATAGCCTTTTTGTAATCTTTTAGTTTTCGGTATGCAAATCCACGGTTGTGATAAAAATCTGCCTTTGAGTCATCTAACTCAATAGCTTTTGTAAAATCTTAAATCGCATTAGCGAAATCTCCCTTTCTATCTTTACTTATTCCTCTGTTATAAAATGCAAATGCATTGTTAGGCTCTATTTATAAGGCAACTGTATAATCTTCTATCGCTAAATCATATTAGTTTATTTTATCTAATGCAAAGCCTCTGTTAAATAAGGCTTTGAAGTGGTTTGGTTGTAGTTCTAAGCATTTAGTATAGAAGTCTATGGCTGATTGAAAATCTCCAGCTTTTCTCGCTGCATATCCTTAGGCGTGGTATTATTCTGCCCCTTGTACCTTCTATGAATTATTTTGCGATAGTTAGGGTTAACTGGCAAGATTTGGTTTCTAAGATTGCTGTTATAAGCTCTAATATGATGCTTGCTTGCTTTAGCTCTGTAATTATTGCTATTGTGTGTTTTAATTATTCTTTCTGGTTGGTAGTTGAGGAGATTTTTAATTCTGTTATTTAGATGCTAGTTAGCTATTTAAGCTTTCCTGATGTAGGTTTATATAAACTGAAGTTGGTGCAGTTGAGTTAATTAAATTATCTGAATCTCCGGACTCATGAGGTATATGCCTTTTCTAACTCTAAGATTGCTAAGTTATCATCTTTCTATCTATATCTTCATACTTTAAGCTGCTCATTGGATCTTCAAATATTATATCTTCGCTATATCCTCCAGATCTTCCATTCCATTTAGATAGCTTTACACCCTTCTCTGGTGATTAGTTAACTCCAGCGCTTATGTTTCTATCCGAGTCTTTTTCTAAAGCCATATTATAGTCTTCTATAGCTTAAGCATAGTTACCAAGTCTATTTTAGCATGCTCCTCTAGCGTACATTGCATTAACATGGTTAGGATCAAGTTGTAAAACAGCGGTGAAATCATTAATAGCTTTTTCTGTAAAATCTAACTTTTCGTAAGCGCATCCTCTGATATAAAAGGCACCAGCATTTTCATTATCAAGCTAAAGTAGAGTTTCACTATCATTAATTGCCTATTAAAACATATTAATTTTTAAATAAGAACTAGCTCTAATAAACAGAGCCTTCCTATGCTATTTATCTTGTTTTAGTTTGTTACTGCATATCTGAATTAAATTATTGAGGTCAACAGCATTTTTTCTATAGGCAAGATATCTCGGATTGGAATAATTATGAGGATTGTTCTTTTCGAGTTAAGATAGTTCTCTTCTTCTCATCATTGCGTCTTTTATTAATTGCTGATCTAGCTCGTCTTCCATTTTAAATATATGAATAATAAATACTTTCTACCCTAGATTTCATTTCTAGTTTGAAAAAATCCTTTAACTTTGTAATTGTAAAGCCCTCTTTAAACTAAACTAGCTAGTTTATCTTTACATATGCTTCATAAGTAACTTTGCCTTCTAAATCTTGTACTACTTAATTCCATTTCCACTCTCACTGTTCTTCTTAAATTATAAGTTCCTTCTAAAAACTTTAGAAGCATGAAGCTAGAGAGTCTGAATATAGTATGTAGAGTTTATATGGAATTAGTTTAATTAGCTTTAGTGTAATCTAATTTAGAAGATTAAGTAGCTCATATTTCAAAAACCATCAATGAATACAGAATATATTCTAGGTATTTTATCTTGGATTTTAAAAGTAACTGATGACTTTTCATCCAAATGCTTTATCTAAACACTTATTTCCCGTATCTTCTATACACTTAGAGTAGTTCCCCAGTAGGTTATTTACCAAAGCCCTTTAATTTAAATCATCTAAGCTTATATACCTCTGATTTTCTTAATCACTAAACAAGAAATAAATAATATCTAGCTTAGTGTAAAGAAGGATTTAGTGATTTTGTACTTATTAATCTTAACAAAAGTACAAAGCAACTAGTTTATAAGCTAATTGTTTTTATTGCTCATTACTAGAGGTATGAAAGATAAAGCCAAAATGGTTATATGCAAATCTAGTTAATAAAGCATACTAAAAGGATAAGCTACTTGTTCATATTTAAACATACACTAAGTAGCCTCATATAAATGAACATATCCTATATAATAGAGAAAACTGTAATTCCTTCTAAATTCTTTAGTCAAGACATATGTCTAACTTAGTATTGGCTAGATTAAATAAAGTATATAAGTTAAAGTCTATAGGTTAATATTCCTCTTAGTACAGAGAAATCAAAGCATACCACTTAAAAAATAAACCAAATGAATTGATTTCTTACCCACTGCTTTTTGTTATCTAAAACGCATATAAAATGATAGTAAAAATATTGAATACATAGATGTATAAAATGAATGAACTTAGTTTAATGTATAATACTTATATCAAAAAACTTATTATTTACTTCTATAATTCATATTAAAAGTCTAGTAGATTGATTATATCAAAGGAATAGTCATTAAGTAACTTAGGGATTATAAACTCTTTATCAAAGCTTATAAAACTGAGATATCTAAATTACAAGGCCTTCACTTTAAGCCTTTCTATTTTCATTATTTTTTTAATTATATTTATACACTGTAAGCTCATATTGGAAGCTAATAAAAGAGTTAGAGGCTATTAGCATTAAACAGGCATATCTAGTATAAGAATTTTAGCCTGTTTAAAAATAAATTTCTGCATAAAGATATAATTAACAGTTGATTCAAAATGAAACCTTAGATGCTCATCACTTATTTAAGTAAACTACAATATAAAAGATAGTATAATCATAGTCTAAGTCCTTAGTTACTATGACTAGACTAGCTATTTAAGAAATTAATGCTATAAATAGAAATACTTAAAGGATAATCTAGGAAGCCAGTTACTTATTAAAAGAAAGCATTTAATATACCTACTTTCAGTTCTTTTTTGTCCTGTTTTTCCTTTATAATCTATATCTGAATTATAAATAAAATCTGTTGATCTATTGATAGTATATATACAAATCTCTTTCAAAAGAAGAAGTAAAGAAGGAGAAGATAGAGAGAGTGATTGAAGAATGATAAGATAAAGCTGAGATTTAAGTAGCAGTTACTAGCATCTTTAATTAAGGAAGCAGTACTTACAATTAAAGTCGTAAAAGCTCTTTAGCTTTAAAAGTATAAACCAGAGTATCCATCACTCCTTATAGCATAATTAACAGGCTAATTTAATTATTTCCTTAAGAGAAATCCAAAATTGGAAAAATACCCCAAGCTAATAAAAGTGTTAGTATGATATAGAAATATAAAGCAAGCATACTTTAAAGTATAAGTACAGAATAGAACTTGGATATAAAAGTACAAGTTTTATTTAAAAGTTAATAGTTAATTGGTTAAGTAAAGCAGACTATTATCCATAAGCTTTAGATAAGTCTAAGCATGACTACATACCAGAAATATAAGATTATAAAATGAGTAATTATATGCTATTTAAATTGATAAAATGTTATCTTTAGGATATAGAGAATAATCTAGTAGTTATGGAATATAAATTTACTATCGTTGTAGTAAATTAAACGTAAAGCTTCCTCTATAAAAAGTATAAAATAATAAGTTACTCAGGACCTAAGTAAAAACTAGCTAGTATAAAACACATAAATTAGTTAAGTAAGTTGTGACTAATAATTTCACATTGGTAAGTACATAAATTAGGGAAGCAACTTTCCATTATTAAATAGACTTAAAAAACCAGTTTTAATAAGCAGAATAGCAAATTCCTTTTTAGTAGGTTTATTAAGTTTAAAATTAAAAAAGAAAATAGTGCAATATAACAATCATTGCATCTAGCTTCTTTAACAGTATCTTAATCTAGTCATCTAATTAAATAATAAATAACTAAGTGAAGATTGAAATGCCTGTCTGTTTATCTGCAGACTTAGTTAACATTACAGTAATATCTTCAGCATTAAAATTAAAATGTTTAAGCTTTATTTTGCTATATGAAATCTAAATGAAGGATCAATTTAATGAGGCATACATTAAATTAAAAAGCCTAAAGTTCAACTAGAGCTAAAATAAGAAAAGGATATCTTAAGCAGATTCTCCTAAGTTGAAGCTAATAATCTAGGTAGACAAATGGAAATAGGATTATAATAAAGCTAGTAAGAAATAAAGTAATAAAAGGGAATAGTAAAATAGAGATAAATCCTAAGTTTAAAGAAATTTATATAGTTATTATAAAATGGAAGTCATTACAGAGAAATAAGAAATCCAAATCAGATATAATCGAATAAAAAAGGACTTAAGTAACAGTTAAAACACTTCCTGAAGATCAGATAGTTTTTGAGTATTTTATAAAAAGTAATAGTAACCTTGCAGACCCACTTATATGAAATTACCTTAACGTTTGATTCAATATTTCAGTTTTCCTGTCATGCTACAATAGAATGAAGTTGTTATAAATAGGGATAGAAGCTAGTATTCAACATCTTTCTACCTTTAAAAATTAAAAGGAGGAGGAATTTGCTGCTCGAAAAAAGAAAATTAACCAGCTACTGCTCTGTATGAAAATTTTAACTATGAGTAGCAAGATTCTACGAATCTTAAGGCTGATGATAAGAATAAAAAGAGATAAAACAAGTGATATAACTTAGGTAACGCTAAGGAAGAAGAATGCTTTAACGATAATTTAAAGGAGGAAGCTCATGTTACATCAAGTGAATCTGAGTCTTATTATCTGGATAAAGCATAAATTGATAACTCGATAGATAGAAGAGTCCTTTTAAGCTCTGTAAGCCATGAAAGCTCACCAAAGTCCGGCAAAGGAAAGAATAAAGGGTAATTCAACGAACACATTTCTGAAATTCACAAAGGAGATGAAAACTAAAACGATCTAGATTCCATGCTATCACAACTAGCGAAGTCGATTTATCTAGATTAAGTTACAGATGAAATGTAGCCTATTAATGAACAGTCATAGGAACTAATACTGTCAGAAAGCTCCACCCCTGTAAAGGTTTAAGATGTATAGAAAGCAGTTTTAGTGAGTCTTGTTAAATAGTAGATTAACAGAGGAATCGACGAGGAATTGCTACTATATGTTTTATAAGAATGTCCGGGGGCTCAAATGTAGCAAATCACCAAAGTTTTGGAAAATCTATATTGTGGAATAGAAGATAACCAAAAGAAGCATTATTAAGAATATTAAAATTAGAAGATCCAGGAAATTTTAATTTAAAGATAGTAGAGCAGAAGTGTAAATCCTAACTAGAACGAAGAAGATATATAAATAGAGTAGTTAAACATGTCATAAGAAAATTTTGATTCGTTTCAAGAAGAAACTTTATAAAAAAAATCAAGAATGACTCATACGCCTTACATTGCCTTTAACTACTCACCTTAAATGACTGAGAACAATTAAAACTAAGCATTCTAAAATAGCGCATATTAAGAAAAGCAGGAAGAATACGTTCAAGCTAAATAAGAGCAACACAAGAGACAAAGTAATTAATAGAAAAATTAGAGGATAAACTCCAGTAACCAAAATGAAGGGTAAAATTATGAAAATTCAAACGAAAATTTAAGCCAGTCAAATGAGATATAAAACTAGATTTTTTAGAACAAGATTTAAAACATAAGTATCCTTAAAAATGAATCTTCGTAGGATACCAAAAATCCATCAGCATAAATGTCTTAATAAGAACTATCCCCACTTTTTAATTAGCAAATGAGTGACTTACGCAATCCTGGCTCTAGAAGCTCTAAAAATTTATCTTAAGATTACTAAACTGGCCTTTAAACAGAGAAATTGAATAAAGTTTCATAATCTTATGATTATGAGGTTTAAAATAATTAGCAAAAGAAGAAAGTATTGACGTAGTACAGTCATAGCATTTAAATAAAGCAAATAGGGAAAGAGCGCGATTCCTAATAAGGAGCTTTATAGCAAAAATAAAATTACAAAAGTAAACAAGATAAGACAAGCAATTTAAAGAAGTAAAAGGCTACAAGTGAAAATCAATTATAGGGATTTAAAAAACCAAAAAAACCTTATTTTGAAGTTAGTATGGATATGTGTGTGGAAGCAGAGGAGCAAAAAAACTAAAATGAATTAAATATTTAAATTTGTTGAGAAACTCTCTTGTCTTATTCATATGCATTTTAATATGAATCTATATAAAAAGGGCTTTCTTTGGCAAGTTATTTATTATTTTTTATACCTTAAGTTTAGTAAAACTTATATATACTTAATTTTATTTATGCTGATACAAATAATTTATACCTCCTACACTGCATTTTCTTAAACTTATAGTGCTCATTAATTTCTATTAACAATAATTTAAATTTAAACAAATGGTTCATCAGAAAAAGTGGCTTCTATTTTTTTCAATTGGACTTATAACTCGTTTACCTATATGCTTGCTTATAGCTTAATCATAAGTTAGTTCTCTTTCTTCATTATAACTATCAAAATCATTATTGTATCTAAAACAAGGCTTTACCTAATTATATCCTAGATCTCTAAAAATAGAACGAACGCTTTCCATAGTGTTATTTGGTGACTTGATAAACTTAAATACTTTTAACTTTTTTCGCTCAGTTAGAGATGCTTTTTAATCCTCAAATTTCTTCTTTTCAATTTCAATAAAATCAATCTCAGATGGTACTTTTACAGAAAGCCTCTCCAATTATTTGGTAGCATTTATAAAACTTATTGGTGAATTCTTCTAGTTAATGAGAGGAAGTTTGGGACTTGCTTTCTTATCTACTTACCTCCTTTTTGGACACCTCCATCTTGCTTAATTATTTAATGCTAGCATTTGATTTTTCTTCTTTTAGTATCCTTCTCAATCTATAATATCTTAAATTTTTTCATCCCTATGTTTCTTTAATCCTTTATAGACAGGTTCTGGTATTACTTATTTAACTTCCAGGTTATAGAACTAGTAGTGTCACTATTATCTATGGCCTTTCAATTTTTCTTTGACTTACTCATATAAGAATTATATTTGATATCTATGAATGCAAAAAGTAACTACATTCTTGGAAAATACTATTACGTTGAATTCTTCAGGAGTATTGCTCAAACATGATTTCTCGCCAAAAAAATCGCCTTTACCTAAGTAAATTTTTTTTGAGTTATTTTAGTATAGCAAACAAGTTCCTGAGCATATGAAGTAAATGGCACCATTTAGTTCATTTTACTTAGCTAGGAAGACTCCCTTATTGAAGCATTGATAAGTAATTTTGAGCTTATCTTCTACTCACTCTTCCTTTTAAATATCACTTACTCCTGGTATCCATTTAATCATATGAATGTGCTTCTATTTAAGTAAGTCTTATAATTACTCTTTCAAATGTTTGTCAACTATAGGTAAACTAATTCTGAAGACCTCAGTCTCTTCTAGTGCTAGTGCAGTTGATATTCTACTTCTATCATATAAAACAGATTACTCCCCTAGCAGAGTTCCAGGTCCTACTTCATTAATAATCCAGCTTTACTGAGTTAGTTAGTCAGTATCATAAATTTAGATCTTTCCTGTTAAAATGATATAGATATGGTATCCAGGTCCTCCTTTCTTAAATAAGAAATCTCCTTTGAACAGCTTTTTGTAATCAAACTATACGAATATCTTAAAGAAGTCATCAACACTGAAAGCTTTAATAAGCTCATATAAATCATAGCTTGTTCCCTTCAAAAATATAGTTAGCATAGAGTATATTAACTCAGATCCCATTTGCTATCTAAACTAATCTATAAAATATAGATGATCAATCTCCAGCTACTAGAGGATACTTTGCTTTACTGATTTAAATAGAATCTGCTGTCCATTCACTTTATACTTATCCAGCTTTTGCATTTTTAACTAATTATAAAGTATAATCCATATAATAGACTGGAAATGTACTAACTTACTTAAAAAGCTATAAGAAGGCTAAATCTAATTAAGATAAAATCCCTTTTCCTACTTATTGCAATACCAATGATCAATCTTTGCTAAGATTATTACACAAAGCACAGCTAGTTCTGGTACTTAAAGACTTAACTCTAATAATTAGAAAGTATGGCTGCTTAGATAATTAAGCTAATCATACGTTTAGATTATATAAAAGCTTAAGTACCTTAAACCATCTAGCAAGCGATATAATCTTAAAGTATATAACCTATTCTTGTATGCATAATATATCTATATCTAAAAATCAACTAATCATATTTAAAGCTTTCTAGAGGTTTAAATAAAACCTAGATTTGTAGTAATCTAATACTTTCAATAAACTCTAGAAAGGAAAGTTAAGTGAACTGAAGTATATTTCAAAACAGTTTAAACAAGGTTATAGGAAAAGAAATGCATAACTTTAATAAGTTTAGTCTTAGTAGTAAATCAATATGCTAAAGCTTATTTTCTAACTGAAAAGGTAGTTTGTCATAGAACCAAGAGGAGAAATTAAGTTATCTATAAAACTTTATTCCTTTTAACTATTTCTATAGGAGTAATTAACTCCAAATTAAAGCAAATGATAACTTTAAACTTAATTCTAGTACTTAAATAGTAAAAAATACTCTGGTTATATGCACAGTATTCATATTAAATGTAGTAAAGTAACTCTTATATCATAAACATATTTAACATTATATAAGCAAATTCCTATTTTATGCTATGCTACCTACATAATAAAAGCAGAAGAAAGCTTCTCTATAACTAAGAGCTGGAGTCTTAAATTACTTTTATCTAGATTCTAATATATTTTCATTTTATTTGCTTTATCTTTAAGACTAGCTAACAATCTTTTTCGCACTACTTCAATCTTTCTGATATATAAAGGTATCATTAATATCAATTTAAAATAGCTTTTAAAATTAATAGAAAAGCGTAATGTTACTAACTCTTATATTCTGGCTATTAGATTAGAATATTTAGTTTATAAGAATGATGAATAAAGGAGAGCGAAAACGCCTTAATTTATATCAACAGTTGGTTTTCATAATAAATATCTCAATAAGTACCCCAAATGTTTACTAGTGTAACTATTATGAAGGTTAGTATCTAAATTATAGAGTGAGACTTTAAAACCTACCTGGATTCTAAATAACCAGCTTATATATTACTAGTAGCTATATAAAATACTTACTTAACTATCTATAAAATAATTATACCTTAAAAGCCAACCTTACCATATAATAGATAAAACCCACTTAATTTTTCTTTAAACTTGCAGAAAGAATAACTTATTTATTGTATCCTTATTAAGCCAAAAAGATGCTTTATAGAATATATATAATTAAGGAATATGTAACTTACTAGCAAGAAAAGGTACTGTAATATCTAAGCAGATAGGATAGCTAAATATAGCAGAGATATTTATAGTAATATGTCTATATTATAAGTATACTTTTTAAGGTATAATTTTGTCATTTCTACTAGGTATTCCATCAAGAAGGCCTTTGAAATAACTCTTATCAACTCTTTCTTAATTGATTGAAGGTTCATAGTAGCATATATTAAAACTGTTATATATGCTTAACTCTACTTTATTCTATCTTTCTTTATCTTATTTTACCACTTCTTCATTAATAGATTATCGTCTTTAATGATGGGGATGAATAATTTAATTAGTATTGATATTGCTTACAAGATAAATGAGTAGAAACGTTATGCAAAGGAGAATGAGACAAACTAAATATTTTAGAAGTTATAGAATACTTTAAACTTAAAGTTAAGCAGTTTTAATGGACTAACTATAGAGATATATTTAAATAGTATGATAAATAAGAAATAGATAGTCTATGTAACTGTAGTAATAATCCTGCTTAGTTAGTTATATAACCTATTATCTAAGCAAAAGCTAAAATACTTTAATTTATATAAATCTAACTTAGGAATTTTTGAGTTATGTCATTTGTTTAAATAATAATCAGTTTATTTAGATTCATTTTCGGGTGAAAAGGGATTATTTAGAAATGAGAAGTATAGGTTTATATAAGCTAAAAGAAGTATCTTGGTTGTTAAATTATTTAGTTTAAAGGAAATGTTGCCTAGTCAGCGAAGTAAAAAAAGATTATATAATAAACTAAAATTAAAAAATAAAACTAGCTGAAGCAGAAATTGTACTTTAGTCTAATTTATTAGATCTTTACTGTGAATAATTTAGATAACTAACCTAGTATATGTATATAGTACTCTCCTCTATCATTTTTATTGGATTTTACTTTTTTTAATGATTTTCAAACATTTAGTATAGCTTTCTATCCTTAAAAAAGGTATTTTTGTATACATATTTTTCTGGTAAACTGATATTAATATATAAGTCAGTATCTCAGAATAATATAGGGTTGTAATTTAATTTTATCCTTAATTTAAAAACCCTTTAAGATATCTTTATCCCTAATTATAATAATGAAAAGTCTTCCCTTAAGAAACTGTTGCTTTGTCTTCGATCTCTTTATTGGAGTTAAGATTATAGCATTTTCAGAGCTAGTTTACCTTGCATTCAGTATTACTTTATTTGTTTCCTAGTTTCCTGTATATGAGGAAATTTGTATGATAGCGTGTAGAGCTATCCTACTGATATTTTCTGGGGTTTCTGTGAATGCATTAAAGAAAAGATAGACTAAATGGCTTTAAATTTATATCTGCTCTAAAATAATTTTGGAAATTCTTGCTTCAGCCTAATTCATTGCTCTTGTCCTTTGTTTATCAGAATAAGAAACTATCAGATCCTTAATAAACAAGCTGGTATTGAGAGTTGGTTTGCTATTTCTTATCTAGATGTATATGGTTATATGCTTATATTCTATGAGAGTTAAGATCCACAATTAAGAAATCTGACCTTAGATTTAGAAACAACTTGAATAAGACCCTTCTGTAACTTACTAGCAGATATGCTTGATAAGAAGATAACTAGAAAGGGGAAAGTTTGGAATTCCACGTAAAATTTTTGAAAAGTTCACACAAAAAATGCTAGCAGTAGAAATAAGAGAGTTACCTACTATCACAGTAACATAGAAAGATCTAGAAGAGAATAAAGAATGTGCTATCTGTCTAGGTGATTTTACCAATCAGGAAACTCTAACAAAATTAATCTGCAAGCACTATTTCCATCCTAAGTGCATAGAGGAATGGCTATAGGAGCATACTATATGTCCTTTATGCAGAACTAATCAGAGAAAAGAAATAAAGTGAGTGATTTTACTGATTTAACTTATGTTTGCTTAGTTCCTTTGACTATAAATCCTTTTATATTTATCATTATCTAAATAAAAGCTACTTACTTTCTATTTAATCAGTAACTAAAGCAAATTATATAAGAAGTCAAGCTATCAAAGTATTAGTTAAAGCAGTATAGATAAACTGTAATGCATTACAAAGACTTGAAAGGAAATAAGGGAATTACAAAATATATAATTAGATTGCTTAAAAAGGATATTTCTTAAAGGGCCTTTGCAACACTGCTCAATAAATGGTTAGTTGATTTAATTCAATCAATATTAAATAAACTAATTAGCAATCCAAAACGCTTACCAGATAATTGACTCTATTTAGAGTAATCTGCTTGTTAATACCTTTATATTGAAATCCTTTTTTCGAATATTTCGATTAATAAATATATGATAACAAATTAAAGAAAAATGAAACAAAAATTTTGGGATATTTTGAAAGAAGTTTTCTAGCTTAACGGTAAAAAGTATTTTTATCTAATTTGAAAGGGAAATAAAGAAGTTTGTATAGAGATATAATAATTTTGCTATAATCTAGTAGATTAACTAAATTATGAGCTTATAACCAAAGCTTCTAGTAATTTTTTCTAATAATCTGCCTTTTTTTAATTATTTTATGCATGAAGTCAAAAATAGTGATCTATTTTAAAAGCATTAATGGGGTTAATGATTAGATATGAAAGCGTAGGAACAAATTAATAAAATTATTTAAAAGGTAATGAATAGTTATATGTATGATAAGTAGCTAGCTTGCGAGCTATTTTATCCAAGGAATTGCCTTTCTTCTTCCTATTACTTAATTTCAAGCTTTGAGTTAAATTTGTATTTTATTGCTATTTTTCCTTTTTCAGCTTTCTAAAATCAATGATAACGTTTTATTAATTGAGCATATAGTTCTAGTTCTTAACATTTTTATACACATCTGCTAAAAATTCCTTTTTTATTTATTCCATATTCTTTTTATTTTGACTACCATTAAGTTAGAGCATACTCTTACTATCTTTTTGTATACCTACATCTTTCATTTTTTGGAAATTAATTTTCTTTAAATTTTTCTTTCTACGTAACTCTAAACTATCTGGAGTCTTATGTCTAAATTTAGTTTTGCTTGATTTATATCTATTTAGCTCTGTCTAACTCTTTGAATCCTCTAAGAGCTATTCTCTATAAGAATTACATCTATCACTATTTTCAGTCACTGTACTTTTGTATCTCTTTCTTTCAGTTTAGCTTTTGATTTCTTAATAGCGATTAAATCTTTTATTATTAACAGGATCATAAACAATAGCATCTCCCATTTATACAAAGGACAAACTTCCATCAGTAGCATAAGGTTTAGCCTAAAATGAAAGAAGTTACGATTTTATAGGAAGGATTATTTCTCTTTTGTGTGATATACTAATTTAATTAATAACTCCCAGGACCAATATTCATCATTGTTCTCTTTTCTCAACCTTTATATCATTCAAATCTTCTCTCCTTACCTATCTTAGCTCCATTTTTTGTGATAGTAGTTCCCAAGTTATAATAGTTATTGCTTCTATTTTCAGGTCTTTAAAGATGAATGTTAGTTGGTCTCATTATTTATTTAATTTTAGCTAATAAACCTTTAAAAATCTTTTTCTTTAAACTAATTAAATTCCTTCAAAAGCCTTTCTCATCTTTCCAATCTTCTAACTAAAAATTTAACTTTTGGTACTTTCTTCTACAAAGCATTTAATATAGCTTATATATTCAGCTAATAGTAAATAAGAGCTTGTAATTCTGTTTTGGTATCTAAACTTAGTAATAAATAATTAGCTCTAATGACAGTTAATTTTATAAGGATATTTAGACTAAACTTTATCTTTTCTCTAAGTAATTTTAAATCTCCTTCTTATATCCTTTTTGCTTTTAAACTTACTTCTTGTTTCTTATCCCTAAATCTTACTTTTTATCCATTTCAAATTAACCATTCCTAAAATAGCCCACCAAACCTGTCTATTATCAAAGAATCTTCTTAGAAGTTTAGAATACTGTAATATAAATGGAAAATAGACTGATAAAGTTAAATATTAATACTGGCTTAATTTAGAGTTGAAGTGATTGATAGTGCTATAGATGCTTTACATAACAAAACCTTAGAATTTCACTTAAAAGCGTAATATAAAATAAGGTAGAATAGAGAGCTCTAATGATAAAGCTAACTCTATAAATGCTACTCTTTATACAGATAACTTAACATATATCTGAGCTTATTAAAGTAAAGCACTTTGTAGTTATTTATATATTATATTACGTCTCTGCTTTAAACTATAAGCATCTTTCTAAGTACAAAGTAATTAAATACTAACTAGTGAAGTAGTATAGTAAACCCTAAGGGATTAATATGAAATAGACTGCAAATGATATAAGATTATTATACTTTTAAGTACTTATTAGCTTACAGAGAGAATGCCTCTCTATTTAATATTTTGCTCAGCTAAAGGATTAATTATTGCTATCTCTACTTACATTAGTTATACAATCCAGACTTAATTATTATAATACTGTACTTCCGTTTTATGATAGACATTTATTTATTGGTTATACTTAAATAAAGGCTTTTATAAATATAACTATTTAACAAGTAAAGAGAAAGAAGTGAATAGGAAGATACTGTAAGGGGAAGCGAAAGAATGGAGTATAAAAGTTATGACAAAGCAAAAAGAAGAAGAAGCAGAAGTATAGAGGCAGTTAAAAAAGGAAGGATATTGAGTACTAAGATAAGAGTAGGTAATTTAAATTTGTTATTAATAAAATATGAAATTTGGAATATTTTACGAAGCTTGCAAAATATTAGAGTTCCAGCAATATTACTTAAATTACAACAGCTTAAAGCATATTATTAAGCAATTCTTGGTTTCAGTGCTAAGACATTAATCTTTCTAAATAGTCCCTCCAATTCCAAGATAGTAGTCGGTCTAGATTAATGAAACAGTTCTTGAAGAAAGGCTTTAAAATTAGAACTGAAAAACTTTTGGAATATAATTAGATTAATAATAGGAAGAAAAAGAAGCTACTGATCTAGAATTATAAAGTAACTAAGAACAACTAGTTAGTACCTATAGTTATGTCCACTAGTTTATTAACGATTTTGAATAGCAGATAACTAAAGTCTAGGAATTTTATGAATTCAAATTGGGACAAATTGAGATTGATACTGAAAGCTTTATTAATACTTCTGAAGAAGAATTTTCTAAAATAATATCGTTTTAGCAACGTTAAAATAAATCAAAAGGACTTTATAAAGACCTTTATAGAGGTTTGAACCTGTTAATAAACTTTGTTCAGAGCAACTATTTGGCAACTAAAAAAATTATCAAAAAGGCAGTTAAAAGCTTTCCTCCTGAGTATAAGTAACCGATTTAAGAAAGAGCATAGTAAAAGGGTTATTACTAGAAGAATAGAGATGCTAAGTTATTCCAAATGAGGTAACTGTTAGTGAGTCAATATGCCTAAAAATATTATAAGGGAAACACAAAATAAGCTGAAAATGAACTTAAAATAGAATATACTTAGAATATTGTTGATGATCTGCAAGCCATCTCGTTCTATTTAGGAATCGCAGTTTCTTTAGCAGTGGCTATCATTTTATATTGGATTATTTTAGGAGAAAGTCCTCATCATAACAAACTTCATTTATCTTTTCCTTGCTTGAGATTAACTTTTAATGTATGTATTATGGTTTGGCTTGTTGGCTTTGCTCTGTATTAGTTTACAAAATATAGTATAAACTGGGTTGTTCTTATAGAGGTTAGTTAAGAGTCGGTTACAAACTTTATTAAAGTATGAAGGGTAGCAGGCTTCCTCTCTATTATTTGGCTTTTTTTCTTTTTAGCGTTACTCTTTGATGTTGAAGTATGAGGATATACACCATGGTTTTAGAGATGGCTGTCATTCATGATGCTTCTCTTCTTTTTTTTTATTTTCGTAGTTCCAACAGGTAACTGACTTTAAGGCTATTAACGCACAGGAGTATTTGTAGAATTCTTAGAATTACTAAAAGGACCTTGGGGTTAAATCAGATTTAAGCACTTTTTACTTGGAGGGATTCTAATCAGTATGTCTAAACTATTAGAAGACTTATACTTCTCTATCTATGTCTTCACATAAGACACATGAAGTCATGAAGATACTATCCACTACAAAAACTATTTGCTTCCTAGTTGCATGATTCTACAGTTTCCTTTCTGGGTAAGGTTAATTTAATGCCTTAAAAAGGCATATAAGGAAAAAGAGTAAACTACAAAATAACTATGAAACTCTTTAAAGAACATTGTTTCCATCATTACTGTCAATTTAACTTACATTGATGTAGCTTATTCAAGCTATTTTAGCTTTAATTTTTTCTATATTGTTGCAGCCTCCAATATTATTAACACTTTGTATAACAGCTTTTGGGAAATCTTTATAGACTGAGGATTGGGTCCTGGATCGTCTAGTGGATTTATGCTTAGAGACTAGATTTTATATCCCAAATGATTTTATTATTTCGCTATAGTCACAAACATAATAGGTAGATTTTCCTGGACTGTTGCTTTGGTATCTATTGAAATTATTGACAATTAAGTGCTGAATCAAGACTTAATTCGTATGCTTCTTCAAACAATCGAACTCTTAAGAAGAACATAATGGGTACTAATAAGAATGGACAACGAGCAGTTTACCAATCCAGAGAAATACAGAGGAATAGGAATGGTGCCATTTATGCCCTATGAAATGCTCTTTAATTTTTGAACAGTTACTTAAGAAATTAATTTGATTAACCAAGGCTTAATAAAGCTTATATATCATAACTTTATGTTATATAACCAAAACAACGAACATGAAATTACCATAGATATACTGTTGATCTTAATATCATCATATTGTTCTAAAGATAAACTAACCTTTATATATCATTCAATGCTTAATATATGGAATATAATAAGAAACAAGTTACATTTACTCTATAATACTTTAATATTTATAATGAATTCTGTCTGTTAAATTATTGACCTTTCTATCCTTCAAAATAGGACTCGGAGTTCTTACAAATAATCTTTACATTGGACTCAACATTGGAGCTCTGCTTTCTATTTTTATATCCTTTTTTTTATATTATGCCACTTCTTGTTACTCTTTCTGCTGAGATGCAGAGTTAAGAGAGACTCTAGGAGATTTGTTTGTGCTACTTGGGTAGTATTTTGCTAAGGTGGATTTTCTCATTTCGGGAGTTTTATTTTTGCTAGCTTAGATTTACTCACTAATCTAGACTTTAGCTTTATTCAAAGCTCCTCGGATTTTTTATATAGACTTTTCAACTCCATTCTAGGTTTTAGTTCTTTATTATACTTGATACTACTAAAATGGCTTCTAAGAATCTGTCATCAATTAAGTCTTTTGTTTAGTATTTTAGGCATTGCTAATACTTCCAGAAAAAGGCCTTGAAGTATATATAGGTTTTGCTTAAGTGGTGTTTTGGATTTTCGTTTAAGTAACATCAGATTTGTTACGAACATGTCTTTTCTTAGCAGCAGCTGGCTTCAAATCAATAGTTACCATTTATTTATCTTTATAGTATTCTCCAAGGAGACTTTTTTCGTTTTAATCAGGTTCTTGCAAATGCTCTATTAATGACTAAGGTTCTATTACAGTTTGAGATTATAGCTTTATCTTATTATCACTGCCATTTATAGATTTGCTCAAGTCATTTTAAAGTTAAAACGGGAGCATTCTTCTAAAAAACGTTGCTTTATTAATCTTATTTTGCTTTTCTTCGCTTTACTTCATTTTGCTACTCACAAAGATTCCTATAATATAAGAAGAAGGATCAGGAAAATCCTCGTTCTAATTGAAGGGAGGAAAAGTTCAGTAAAGTGAGTTATTAATCTCTTCCGTGCTTTTGATATCCTTAAGCAAGCCAGGATCATTTATAAGCATTTTATTAACTATTTCAGGTATTTTATTGATTACTACCTTATTATTAACAGCCGTAAAGCCGAAAATATTAGTGAAGTTCTCCTAAAATTTCCTATTTTTGTATAGTATCAAAATTACTAATTGAGCAGCAAATTTTCTAATTTCAACAGATTCAGTTGTCATAAGCAAGGATAAGCTTTAGAATATTTTGTCATTGATAGCTTTCTATAACTACAAGTCACTCATTTTAGACACTTAAGATGCTAGTTACTTTAGTTCCTCTAAAGTAATTTCCGAAGTTTCCTTTTCAAGTTATTTAAAGGGACTGGAGTCTTAATTACTAACTTTTGACATTTTAAACTATAAAGCTAGTAAATGTAGATACCCCTTTATTTAGCCTTTTAATTACTATATATACCTTTTATTTTTGCAATATAGCATAACTCACTTTTATAGGAACAATTATTGAACTAAGTTCTTAGCAATTAATCTGATGATACATTATTGTAATATAGCAGATAAATAATCTGCCTAGGATTAGTTAGTTAATAGAATATTTAATTGTCAGATAAAGATGTAACTGGCTATTTAGATAGCAGAGGTATTAAACCCTATAAGAAATATTAGCTATAAACTTGAAAATAAGTTGTTTGTAATATCTTGGCTGAAGGATGATTTATAGATAATAGGTTGAATGCTTATCTAAATTAATTTTTATAAATCATTTTTAAAACCAAGTTTGTCAATTTTCTTTTCATGGTACGTAGCATGAAGTTAAACCTCCTTCTACAAAAACTTCAGTGCCTGTGATATAACTGCTTTCATTGCTCGCTAGGAAAGCAATTACATCCGCCACTTCTACATCTTCTCCGAATCTCCTCATTGGCAAATGCTATAAACGCTATTGAACTTTCTCTTCAGTATCTACTACAGCGTTATGTTAATTCGTGTTGACAGCTCCTGGGCATACAGCGTTTACTCTAATATTGTTCTTAGCGTGAACTATTGCAAGTTCTCTGGTCATAGCTGAGACTCCTCCTTTTGAGGCCGAATAGGCTAGAAGTCCAGTAGAAGTTCCCATTCTAGTTAAATAAGAACTTGTATTGATAATAGAGCCTCCTCCTGTTTTTAGCATTGAGTTTATTACATGCTTGCAAGCTAAAAATTGGCCTAAAATGTTATAAGTCATTACTTCTTGCCAGACTGTTAAATCAGTAGTTTCATCTTTATCTTAGGGTAGCATAATACCAACATTATTCACCAAAATATCGATTTTTCCAAACTTCTCTAATGTTTTTTCTACCATATTCAAGACTTGATCTTCCTTAGATACATCACATTCTACGAAAAAGGACTTTCTCTTCATTTTAGCTTCTGCCTTTAGTCCTTTGTCTACGTTTTTATCAACTAGAACAAGTCCTTAAATACCTTATAAGAGGAATAACTCTGCAGTAGCTCTTCCTACTCCAGCTGCTGCTCCTGTTATAATTGCTATCTTATCTTGCAATCTACTAGAATGAAAATTAGTGAAATTCGTACGTCCTCTTAAAGGTTCAATTCTTGAAAATAAACGAATAACCTAGCGAAAAGACATTTTTAAGTAATTTTTAAATCCTCATTTACTTTTCCTTTTTAGTCAAATTATGCTCTTATAAGTTTTGCTTAAAGTACGTTAGTCAAATGGATAGAATAATTATCTTCCAACCACGTAAATTGGACTCAAGTCCCGGTTAGGTAATTTTGATAAGCATTTTATGGATTATTCCAAATATATTTAAAACTTCCCTAACTCTATAAAATTTTCGTATCATGCAGGATAAAGAATCGAACAGTTACCATATACACTATATTTTCAGTCAAGTGAAATACGATTATGTAACTATAATATTTGCTATTCCTAATATTTATGCTTTACTTTACTCTTCTTACTATATCAGTATGTAGAATGAGTCATATTTATTAGCATTCTCATTTAGTAATTAATTAGCTATAAAGTACTATTCTTTATTGCTACTTTACTTAATAGATATTAAATTAGCCCTTAAGTTAACTCTTAAAAATGAAGTTACTATACTGTATAATAGGTGGAATTTGAATCTTGTTTAGTAATTTCATTTGGGTAGCATTAGGACTATAATAGTATTAGATATTCAATCCTGCTAGAACCTTGCTATTAGCTGTATTCTAGCATCTATTTTAGTTTCCTTTAATCAAGCATTATTTTACTATTCTTTACTTTAAATAGAAATTATACCTCTGCTATCATAACTGCCTAAATTAAATCTCTTCTTAAGTATGGAAGGCTAATCTTCATAATTACCCTGATAATAAATATTAAAGGAACTAAGGAACTTAACTAGACTTAAAGCGCTTTTAGATAAATAGAGATATGAATTCTAGTTAGATTCTTTCTCTTATGCATAATACTACTAGATAGGATAGCTACATTTAATAGGCTTACTTGATACTTATTTTTCATACCTGATAGTTTTTCTAAGTCTTAAATACATTCTAAGCTTGAAGCTTTAGATTTTAAGTGTAGCTAGTATTTTATATGCTAATAATTAGAGACTAACAGAAGTGCTTTGTTAATCTGAAATGATAGAATTTAGAAGCTTTAAAATTTTAAAAGTACCGCGTTAATTAATGTTTAGATATAAAGTTAATTAACAACTTTCAAAACTAGTAGCCTTCCTAAGGAGGAGAAATGTCAATCTCTTTAACTTCTTGCAAATTATTTGACTCCTCAAATCCGAAAAATTAGCTCATTATGCTTACCACTAAATTATATATCTGAGAATTATTGTGATGCTGAAGAGTCTCCAATTCAGATATTCCACCTGCTTAATCAAATTGAACGAAGATTGTATTTGAACCTGAAGAATTCATTAGTTTTTATCCATAGGATAAAAGCTATTGTATAGTACATAAAAGTGTATGGAGAAATTTGGGATCTTAACAAGTCAATTGCTTAACTAGTTTCTCAATGACATTTTAATTAAGTAGTTAGTTTACCTAAGAATCATTCCCTCCTGATAGTATATTATAAATAACAAATATAGCATCCTTTTTACACTAAAGCATTTAAAAACTTACTTCTATATAAAGTTCGCTTGCTTCTAAGTATGTATAAACGAAATCCATCATCTAGTTGTCAAATATCGTTTACATCTGATCTTGAGAACCTCCTGCTATATTACTAAGTAATCATAGTACCTCTTTCATTATTAGCATATGAGATTGGTGATTTTAAATTAGCTTAGTCAACTTCTATATGATTCCTGCATTTATTATTGATTATGTTTGTATTTCATCTCCTGTTGCTATATTTCCTACTGTTCTTAAAGCTGGAGTGACAGTTTATATATTGCTACTTGTTAGCAACTCTACTAGCTTAAGGTGTCCCTTGCTATTTAAAACTTGCTAAATATGCTCGGAGTCTACACTTGTTATATAGCAAAGGCCTCAACAAGCATCAGCCTAAATTTCTTCATCATCCATAAACATCATATTAACGAATATTTTGACTGTGTCTTGAATAAGACTTAATTCAGGAGCTGGTAGATTCCTATTTAAATTTGAAAGGGTTCAGACTGTTAGTCTCAATAGACTTAATTAAGTTGGATTCTTCTAGTCTTAAGCTATTTTAATAAGAGGAGGTATTGCATTTGCTGCTATTAGCATATCTCTATGCTCTACACTATCACCTGCAATATTTCCTAGAGTTCATATAATTTACTCTTTTATAATAGGATTTTAAGTAGAATTTAGCAGTTTTATAAGTGCAGGAATAGCTCCATGAAAAGCAACTTCTTGAGTAAATTTTGTCTTTGAAGAAGTCAAATTTGTCAAGATTCACGCAGCTTCGTATTAAGTACTTTCTGAATATTCAGGTTTTAAAAGATCAACAATTAAAGGAGTTACCTATGAGTCTATAATAGCTTCAAAATTAGGCTCTTCATCCATAGATACCATTTTCCTAAAGCTTTACAAGCAATTAAATGGAATTACTTATTCTTATTCACTGTAGTTCTACATCATTAAGTACTTAAGCATTTAAAGCTTGTCTTCTAGAGGAATATTAGGATCTAAAAATTCAGGTTTTACTTGAGTTAAATCTTCAGTAACATAAAGTTTATTCTAATCTCTTCCTATAACCTCAATAAATTAGGTTTTTCCTTCCACTAATGAGTTTCCATTAATTCTAAACCTCCTTTTTTTATTAAGCTACTCATGTCTCTGTTATTATCTTAACTACATCTAATAATACTCTCTTTAAAGCTTGGCTGTACTTAAATCTTGGCCTTACAAAAAATTGTGGTTTTTCTTCCTGAAGTTTTCTTATTCTCCATCCATAAGCATGCTTTAAGTTTGCATCGTCACTGAAGTTTAATAAATATAACAAAGATTTAAATTAAATTCTTTATTCTTTCATTATCTTAAATATCCTATACCATACACTTCTACTTAACCATCTTACTTACCTATATAAAACCTGGTTACGAGATTAGCCCTTAAGCTAAGTTTTATACATGCATATGAGATAAAATAGATAATTCTATAGTAAGTAAGATAATCACTTGAATATATTAATCATTCTCTCTCCTTATAAGTTAAGAAATCCTAATTTCAGCAACTATATATAATATATTTTAAGGGTAAGGATACTATTTCTTAAAATAGGCTTAACTAAAATAAAAGCTAAAGGGTTAATTTAATGTACCACTATTAGAATACTAGCTTTACCATATAATAGCTATTGCTTTCTATTGCTTAGTGAATATTCAGATGCTGATATTTTATAAATGCTCAAAGGAATTTTTCTTTTAAGTATCTAAGACTTTTTTCTGTTAGATAGAAAGCAAATGCATCGAGGTGCACCTGCTAATTTCGAAAATGTTAGCCTTTTATAAACGACTAATTATCTTTCTGTCCAATGCTCCAGCTTAAAAAGCATAGTACAAAGGTTGATCTCTTTTATTACACCATATAGAATTCCACAGACTTTTAGCTTAAAATTGAATAAACAGACTTCATTAGGATATATCTTTAATAGGATTCTTAAGATTTAGATATTAATATAAATATACAATGTCTCATTTATACTTGGAGCTGGATTTAAATAAGATAAATAGCTGATAATACTAGAACTTATTAAAATAAAGCTTTACTATAATAACTAAGGTTAATTACCTATAAACTTATATATTCTAATTGTTTATACTTATTCTATGTAACATTGAGTAAGTCACCCTTTAAATATTATGCTTAGTTACTTTAACGACAGTTTTTTATCAATATTATATCAGACTATAAAAAGAACTTTCCTGTTGATAATTATTTTCATTTTTTTAAGCAATATATATCCATTTAGTTATGAGAGCTTCATTTTAATTGTCGAAAGCTAATTTCTTTTATACTATAAAAAGTATAAAAGGATTGATATGTCGGTTTGTAGTCATTAGAGTATTAATATATTAGTAGTCATAAATTTAATTTTTGATATTCAACAGCACCAGAACTTAGAGTTTCTTGGAGTTATGCCTTGATTATTTATTTCCATCATCTTTTGGTTTCTCTTTCGAAATCCTGAATTTTGTTTTGAAGGATTCTGATAACTCATATTAAGAATGCTGTTACTTCCTGTTTTTAAAGAGTTAATAGTCTACTTGGTGGAACTTTTTTTGCTTAAGCACTTTAATTTATTGAAAATTAAAACTTTTTATCTTAGTGAGAGTAAATAGAAAACGTAATTTAGCTATTTTAATCCTGCCTTTATGTATCAAGTTTTACTTTCTTAAGGACTGTCATAAGTTTTCATGTTATATGAAGATGTACTTTTAACACTAGACATAGCTTCTACCACTTAATACCTGCTTGCATTATTTTTCATTGTCATAGTTTAAAGTTTCAATTAAGTGAAGACATCTGCTAATCCTACTTTCATTACTTTTGACAAGCGTTAGACGAGATATTTCACTTTCTTTTAATTAACTTCCCTTAAAAGACTTTAGTGCTTACTATTAATATTCCATCTGTAGAAAAATACTTTCATTTGAAGCAAGCAGTAAACAGCCAATTTCTTTCTTATTCATTTATATTTTTGCCATATTAGTGCTTTCATTAGATTTTTCTATTATGCAACTAAAGCCAAATTTTTAAAGAACAGTTCCTTTCTTTTCGCAAAAGTGTTTTCTACAGTTTTTATCAGCTTTTTAAAGTCTTTTTCGTAGAAACTTCTTCTCGAGTTCTTTGATTATTCCTATATTTATAAATTATGGTATTTTATAAGGTTTTCTTCGTTCTATTATTATGCTTTAGGTTTATTAATTTTTTCTTTAGTTCCGAAAATATTATTTTAGGAGGAAATAAAAGAAAGGAAAAGCTGATGTTCGTTAGCTAGTTGTTCTTTAGTTATTTAACTGGCTTTATTTTGCAACTATGTAGTCTTTTGCTTAAATTAAGGTGACGAGATGTTAATGAGGTCGCTTTCATTTTCTTATTTTCTCTTAATCGCAAACTTCTTTATTCTAGAGAGTGTTCTAACATATACTCACTTCTAAATAAGTTTTATCAGCAGTCTTAGCAAGTTTTCGTTATGGTACTTCTACTTATTATCAAGTTTAGCTTTACAATTTGCTCTAACACTAAAGCTTTTAGTTTCTCCAAAACTGAATGAAGTATCCTTCAAATCTTTTCTTTAAGAGCTGTAGCATCTATTTTAGTTATACTGATAACTTTCATCCAACTCTGAGATAGAAGTATGAGAGTTTTCATTTTAGTTCCTAGATTATTAGAAATTTGCTTTTTATACTTCGCTGCAAATTTCAAATTATAAATATTTCATCTATGGAATTACTTTCTCTATCCCTTCTTTTTTAACTCCTTAATTAAGCTAAACTTTCTTAACGCCTTTTTCTTCGAAAAAGAACTAATTTTCCACTTTTTATTGGTTCTAACTCTATTTTTGAATGTTGATCTTTTCTTCTACTTCATTAGGAAGTAAATTATTATAATCGTTAGGTTTTTCTTTTACTTACTTTGGTCTATGACTTTATTTAGAGTCAATAGACTGTTCATTTGTTTGAGATTTTTCCTTGAGTATGTTAATTTAATTTTGGTAGTCATTAATTTGCTCTTACAGATACGAAATCTACTTATTAGAAATGATTTCTGCTATGTATTCTTCTCCTTTCTTTCCCTCATTGAATTCCTAAGTTTTTATATTTTGAGTTTCTTAACTATTTTTACTTTGCTGATTCTTATTATTACCTTATAACCCAGAATTTAAAAAATCTTAGGTGCTGGTAGTTTCCAGATAGATGAATGATGTATTATCAGGAGCAGTTGAAAAATTTTAGGTGAACTATTTACTTGAAAAAAACGAGCTGCTTGCTTCCTAGTCTTACTTGTTGAAACTTTTGGTAGGAGAGCATCAGTTATATGTCGACATCTTCTTATTTTTAATCTGAAGCGAGTTCATTATTTTACTCTTGTAAACTTCTTTTAATGTAGTTAATCTCTTGGTACTGTTACTGTTCAATATTTTACTGCTTGAGGATCTACTTAGTTCTTGACTTTAATTCGAAATTGTTGCCAAATACTTTTAACTTTTTTGACTGGTATTCAGCTTAGTAGTTTGCTTCATTAGACTGTAATCAGGACAAATTTACAAAAAGAGATGATGGTTTTTTAGTTTAGATAGCTTCTGCTTACTTTCATTCTTTGTTAATTATGAATGGGAACTTCTTTAGCTTCCTTAAATTAGCTTTAGCTTCTTGTTAGGTGACTAAACATCCTTAAGCTCTATTTTAGCTTCTATTTTCTTCTCCAATTCGCATTGAACACAAGATTACTTTTCCTTGCATGCTTTCTATGTAATTTTCTTTTGAATTTAGTCTATCAGTTAATTCATTTCTTATTATTACTTCCCTTTCAAAAATACTAGAAAGGATAGATGAAATGATTAATATGATTAGTGAGATGAAGGGATTGTGAAGAGTAGATGAAGATAGAGGTTTGATGTAGTAGATATGTTTTATAAGAATATTTAAATTTAGAAAAGTTGAGGATTTGATCAGCTACCCTTGTTGAAAATGATCTGTAGTGTGTCCATGACCAATAGAGTCTGTATTAAAGCCTTACAATGATTGCATGGGGGGAAATTCTTACTACATAAGTAGGGAATCCAGCATAGAATCCTAAAGCTCCTTCTTTTGCTAAAGTCTGAAATTAATGAATACCTTCTAGAAGCAATCAGTGAAGTTTTTATATGGCAATTTTCCTTCAGCATCTGGTCTCATTTTCTAGAATTTTGTCTTTACGTTGTCAAAAGGAAGAGAGAAAACACAAGAGACAAAACCAGCAATAAAGCTACTTACTGGTCTTATGCCAGTGAAATCTCCGTATGCATCTCCAAACCATTGTTTTACTTGGTCGTAGGTTGAAAGCATACCCAAATTAATTGCCATAGCTCTAACAATTGTAGGACCAGCTCCTGTCCAAAGTGCTGGAAAACCTTCCTCTTTAATAATTCTTGAAAAACAGTTAGGTACACTTGTGTATCCTCTTCTTTACTCAGGAGGCATTTACATCTCAGATTACAAACGGATTAAAACTAGATCAGCGGGAGTTCCAATAAAAGCTGCAAGTCCACCAGCAACAAGTGAATAAACACCTCTTTCCCAAAGAGGTAAGGTTTTTGTGCCTCTTCTAGCATATCCCAAATCTTGGAAAGTTCTGTAAAATCCAAGTCTGCAAGTACCGTAAACTACTTAACGAAGAAGAGCAGCCTCAATACCTGTATACAAATGGAAGAATCCTTTTTCTCTAATTACTTTCTAAGCAACAGCAATTGGTCCTGGTAATTTCTATCCAGATTTACCTTCACCAGCAAGTTAGATTGCTACTTTTACGTAATCAATTGGCTAAACACATGATGTTGCGCAGCAACCTGCGAATCCACCAATAGCGAAGTTAGCAATAACAGAAGGCTTCTTGTCTCCCATTTTTATATTAAATTAGTAAATTTGCCAATAAATATGGCAACGTTGAATTTAAACAATTCTATTTAATAAACATTCCACTAAGCGTTTTATTAGTCTTTCAGTCTAATATCTACAACCATTTTTATCCTTATTACCTTTTATTACTATACTTCCTCTCAATTACCAAGAAGACAGCTCTAGCAAATTACTATATTAGCATATGAGTATCTTCTCAAGCTTTACACTCCTTATCCCACATTTTTCACTATAACCATTAGTAGAATCATAAAGTGACTAAGTTCAGTAAGCAGCTACTAAAAGAATAATCTAGAAAGTAAAGCAAATAGGAAATTCAATATGAATTAAAGTTCTAAGAGTAATGAATATTGTATAGTAGCTCTATTATATTATCTAAGCTAATTTTAATTACAGAGCTATTTATAGCACTAAAGTAAAGTTTGCTAAGGATTCTGAAAGGGCTATTTATAATATCTATTCATTAGTCTTTTTATTAATTATTTTACTTAATATTTGGCTGTCTGAGCTATTTATAGAAGAGCAGTTTTAATAGCTGATTTTTATGCTTAATTCAAGAGCTTTGAATAAACCACTGTGTATTGTTAGCTTAGCTATATTAATAAATCCTTAAGCATGTAATTTAGAAATGAGGTACATTTTCTGGCTTTATATAATCTCTTTTATTGGTAATTAAGAGATTGGACTAAGCGGAAATAGTCAGAATACATTATTGGCAAGTAAGCTTATGAGAGATAATGATTATCTATCCGTGTGCTTACTATCCTAAAGTAATATTTACTTACTTAATCATTAATTTTTAAAGCTTTAAGTACTTTAACTGAAAAGTCGTTTAAGGGTTGCTATAGTTTAAAAAACAGCTTTTATGCTCCTAACTCACTTTACTTTAATTTTATTTCTTTACCTAAGTTTTGCTTTTAAATAATGGGGGCATGTTGCTTTAGGAGAGATAGTATAGATAAAGCATACAAAGAAGAGATTTAAGCATAGAATTTGATGATTGATTTCGCAAGTCTTGAACACTAGAAAACAGAAGAAAGTTATGATGTTTCGGAAACCGAAAGAATCACCTCTTCAACGTTCTAATCCTCACTGTAGCCTCATATGGTAAAGTCCTCAGATATTAAATTTACAACCATGCAAACTATAAACAGCAAGAATAAGCTAGCTAATTCTTTATCCATTGAAAAGCAAGCTTTGTTTGAGTTTCATAGTAATAGTTTCATATTTAGTTGCTATAGTTGGGGATAAAGAAGTTGGAAAGACCAACTTATTTTAAATAATTAAGGGCTAAGAAGTTCCTAAGGAATATATCTCAACATCTAAGCCTTAAACTATTAGGAAAATTATTAGAAAAAAGCCTCAGAAATACTTATTTCAGTTTACCGAATATCCAAGTAAGCTTATTTATCCAGATTTTGCTTTTGCAGATTGGGAAAATATAGAAGGCGTTCTGCTACTCTTCGCTCTAAATTCTCAAAATTCATTCAAGGCAGCTTAAAACTTCGTAATTTAAAATGAGTTAGAACTAACTAGCAAAGTAGTTTTTCTCATAGCAAGCAAAAGCGATTTATAGAGAGAAGTTCAGCAAAGCCAAGCTATTTAATTTGCATCATAGCATTAGTTAAAATATTTTGAGATTTCTACTTGTAGTTTATCAGAGGTTGATAACATAGTGAAAGCTTTTGTCAAATTTTTTCTGATGATTAAGTAATTAATATTCAAACAGCCTTAATCTCCAGTAAAATCCAAAGTATAAAATCAATTTCATAGTTCCAATTAAGCAAAGTCCTTTCTTTTTAAATGAATTTAATCAAAATAAATAATAAATCTATGATATGGTCTAGATAGTGCAGCTAAGAATATCTACCAAATATCCTAATAAAGGGGTTATATATCTTTATAGGTAACTAAACATAAAGCTGTTTAGCATAGTTATAGTACTTTTTAGTTATGATATGTTATATTATATTACCTCTATTTAAAATGACTCAATACTTATAAAAGCTTATGTATAGTGAAGAGGGATTTAGTGATTACAAATTTATTTAAAATAGTAGATTCTATAACAGCCTCTATTTATTATTTAGATCAGTATATGAATATAAAGCATCTAATATCTTAACTTATCATTAGTAACTATTGTAGTTCTTATATAAACGATTAGTAAGCTTTGCTAATAGAGTTTCTGATAGTCTTTAGTTATCATTAATGAAGTATGAGTATAGAATATTGAATGCAAGTGATTTATATTAATCCTTGCTGAAACTCTTTCTTAGCAATAAAATTAGCAAGTTATAAACTTAATTTTTTGAAGCTAAATAGACTTAGAGCTTTACCTATGGAGCTTAAGTTTCCTAATTAGGAATTAATCTGAATAAGTTTAACTAAATAGCTTGATTAGCCTATTAACTAAACTATTCCTCATTATACAGATTAACTAATAGTCTGTAGCTAATTCCATCAAATTAAAAGTTACTACTTATAAATTATTTAGTCTACTCTCTTTTACTAAATTTTCCTTTCCTTCTATTAGCATAATTATTTGTTTAACATTAATAATAAAAGCTGCATCTAGTTACAATTAGAATTTGATACTTATAGAGAAAAGCTTAAGATCAAGAAGTTAGGTACTTTGAGATTAAAAATATACAGATGAGAGTTAAAGTTAGATTATTTGATAGGATTAAGAAACAGATAATGGCTTTGTGCCTAAGGGAATATAGTAAAGACAAAATAAGTTAGTAATTTTAGCTTCAAAACTAATCAAAAGGTTGGCAGAGTGAAATTGATTATTATTCACAGCTCACTGATAATTTTGGAAAGTGTTGTTTAAAATTTAACTAGTAACTGACTAAGATTTTTACATATATAAGTAAGATTGGCTTTTATTTATTAATTAAAGACTCCTAGCTACAACTAAATTGCTAAGTAAGATAAATCATCACGAGCTATTATTAAAGTAGTTACTAAAGAAGCTAATCTTGGATAATAGATTGTTTGATTTATGGAAATGCTAATTATTTAAAAGTTTTAAGCTATTTTCTGATTTACAGGGATAGAATAATTTTCAATCTTATCAACTACTTTGAAAGATTTACTTTATTGAAGCATTAGTGAGTATCTTATTATATGCATATGTTAGATTATGAAGTTATTTGATTGAATAGAAAATTCTTAGTATATTTATTTATAAATTGACTTATCTTAAGAAATTCAGTCTAATGAACTATTTTAATTAATTTTAGCATTTAATATTGTCAATAATCTTGAGCTAACTGCTTGAAGCTATTAATTATGTCAGTGCTCTATATAAATTATCCGTTTATTTTTTCTTGCTTTGTAAATGTGTTTTCTGGTTATTAAAATTACTGATTAGCACTTCCAGACTGTTCCTATCTCCCTTTGCTTTAGAGCTGGGTATAATCTAACTCAATGTTCATTTGCTTTTGCATTTATGTAAAATTAATTTAATTAAATGGTTTAGACCAAACATTTTCGCCTTATTCATAATTTTGGTCAAATGACTATATAATTGAAACACTATTTTATTAATAGTTTTGCTGCTGTAAGTTTTTATCATATTAGAAAGTCTGGTCAGTTATCCTAATATTGAAATCTGGAACTTCATTGTTGTCTATTTTCTTTATTTCAGTCTAATTGTTTGATTTTACTTTTTTGCAATTATTGTTTTCCATGTAGTTCTCAAGCTGCTTTATTAATATTTTTCCTCTGTTTCTAACTTAGTTCTCGTTTCTTCCTTCTAGCAGCTTGCAGATTTCTGCCCATTTATTACCAATTTCTTAGTACTTGAGTATTATGACTCGATCTTCATTTTCAGTCCATCCTCCCTCTTTAGATAATAAAAACTTACTTTTTAAACTTGGATCTATGTGATTATTTCACCTTTCACGAACCATTTTTCCTTTTCTGACATTTTCCCCTTAATGTACCTTGTCATTTATTTGGTTTGCTATTTCTTACCAAGATATTTAATTTTCGCTTTCCTTAAACTTAAGTATCATTTAGTCTTCCTCTTCATTTCACTTTTTAGTCTTCTTTAGCCTCTTATCTATATTATATCCATGGAAAGACCTTGGAATAGGTAAAGGCATGTTTTGTAGAGATTAAGATCTTTTATGCAAATCGTCTGGAAATGGAGATATTTCTTATACATTGATCTAATATCTGGGGTTGATTGATTAGTTATTGAATCTTCTGTTAATTTAGTTATTCGAAATCACTTCATTAGAAGAACTTGGTCTTTCATTTGTTTAAGCCATATCAACAGTTGACGTATCAGTACTCTAATCAACAGAGTGATTTAACCTTGTGATTCTTCTTTCTTTCTTTGGATTAGGTACTTCAGGAGAATCTGATTGTCTTAAGTGCTTTTACTGTAAGTAAGTGCAATGTTGCTCTGCCATTTAATAAATTTAAAAACCTAACGATTTATTCAAATACCTCTTAAATTATAACTATTCACTGTATGCTTCTATAGTAACCAGAATCCTTTAGAAGCTATAGAACCGATTAAGCATCAGACTTGTTTAACGTATTATTACATCGCTTTATATCCTCAATCCCTATACCTTTCACCTCAATCCCTATACCTTTCACATTCTAATTATTCAAAGTCCTTATATTACTAAATTTATGGAGCGAAGCAATTAAAATTTGCTTTTACTTCGTCTTCAATACTAAGTTGCCCTTTTTAAGGTTTAAGAGTATACTTAAGACGATGAGTTTTCGAACCTCAAAAAAGGAGTACAATAAAGCTAAAGCTTAGAGATAATTTAAACCCAAAAAGCAATTAAGATCAGAATAATAGGGCATTTCAAATTTCTGAACTAAAGTAATTCAATTAGAAGCTTTCCTTCATATCGTAAAACCTTCATCACTCAGCTAAATACTACAAAGCTATCCTTTAATTTTATATAATTAGCTAAAAAATTGAGAGAGCAATAAAAATAACTTGATAATGGGATATAAAATGAGTTGTTAGATAAGAGATTAGGATTCCATTATTGGTATAACAATTATACGTAGGGTTGTTAAAAATAAAGATGCATTGAAAACTTATTTTTTTCTTTATTGTATTCATTGCTGCTTGCTAATCTCTTAGGCTAAGACATGTGATTGAAGCTTGTAGACATGGAGCTAGAACACCTAAAATAATCATTGCTGGAAATCCTGGAAATTGGCCAAGCAATGAGAAGGAAGAGGTAACATAAATGGGAATAAGATAGCACTTCTTATTAGGAACTGAGCTAAGAAATAGATATATAAAAGAACTACGCTTTTTGAGCTAGAACTACAATCCAGAGGAAATTAAAGTATTTTCAACTGATAGAAATAGAACTATTATGTCTGCTTTTAGTTAAATGTAAGGACTCTATCCAATAGGAACTGGACCTTAAATAGAAAAAAATTCAGCTCAATACAACATTACTCCTCCTTTTGAAAATTCCCAAATAAATATAAAGGAAGTTTAAGAGAAACTAGGCTACAATGCATTGCCATTCAAGCTTCAGATTTTTCCAATAAAACATATAAGCATTAATGATTATATAAATACAGGTAGTGATAACTGCCCCATATTAGAGTAAATGATGAACAATTATACTAAATCATAAGAGTTCTAAAACTATATGTTACACTATAATCAATCTCTAAGAGGAATCTTTGCTAAAAGTGCTAATATCTCTGAATCTAAAGCTGATTTCCTATATAGTTATTCGTTTGCTGATTTGATTTAGTGTAACAAAAAGCATGGGTATTAGCTTCCTAAATATATAAATGATTCTCTCACTAATCAGCTAAATCTTATAGACTTTATGTATTTTTATAGATACTAATAGCCTACTATAAAGGCTCTTAGACTTAAAGTAGGGTACTTTTATAATGAGCTGTTTAAGAGCTTTTAAAGCGTGATATAGAATAATACTTCTTTAAAGTTCTAATTGTATTCAGGCCATGATGATAATATTGCAGCTTTTATCAGAACTCTTGGACTAAGTAAGCAAATTAAGGAGAACCCAAAACCAACTTACGCTAGTAATGTATTTTTTTAGCTCTGAGAAGAGAGTTAAGGATAAGGAAGCCAGTACTTTGTATAAGTTATTTATAATGATCAAATCATAAAAATCAAGTCTTGCAGTGAACTTTGCCCTTATGAAAAATTCAAGCAAGCTTTCTCCTCTTATGTAGTAGAAGATATCCAAGCAGAATGTTCAGAAGTAAGATCCAACAAAATTGGAAAAATGGAATCTAATTAATAGACAATAGGCTAGTATCACTCTTTTATAACTGGTTTTTTAGAAAGAGTAAAACTCAACTAAATGATACAATAAGCGGAGACAAAATCATTCAATCTTGAGCATACTTTTAATTTTCAGCGCAGTAAAGTTTAAAAAAAAGCAGTAAATAAAGTGTTTTCTAGTCTAAATTAAGTACTATCATTAATATTTTACTGTTCATTAGACTCAGTAAAACAGGATGATCAATTCTCTCTATCTTAGTCAAATTTTAATTAGAAAATCCTTTTTTTCCTAATATTTTACTTGAAGACACTTTTTTAGGTATTTTTCTTGAAGGACAAAAAGTTACAAAAATTTTACTAACTTATATAGCTTAATAAATTTGAGTTATTTGTTTGAGCTTTTCTAAAGTAATATAATTAATATCAGTATTTTAGGTTGGTATAGAAGCAAAGGGAAAATAAAACGAAAAAGGGTAGAAAGTTATAGAAAAAAGACTTATACACTATACTGATAATGGTGAATTAACTAACTCTTTGCCATTAGATCATTAATAAATCGCTAGTTTAATGCTGTTATCAGGCTCTGTTAGTTTGAGGTCTTCTGATAATCTAGTTATTGATTGGAATCAAGCTCTTTATTAAGAGAATCAAAGCCAAATTGAAGAAGTAGTTTAATAATAAGATTGGGAAGTTAAGAGTTAATTGAAAATTCTTAAGAGGAATAAGCTTAAGAAAAATGTAGGTGGAACAAAAGAATTCGCTAGATTGTCTTTGTTTTACTTTTGGCTGTAATCATCATTTTTACTGTTATAGAGAGACATAAAATTAAGACACTATTTATCAATTTCACGACTGGCTACATTCAATTGGACATCGGATTATTCCTCTAATCTTTGTGATAATGTGGTAGCAACTTTAATGATGATTCCAGCTCCAATTCTAATGGTAGGAGTTGGATAAATAATGACTTAAATTTATGAAATTGCATTAGAAGTATTTATAGGGACCATTTGCGTATGATTAGGAGTTCAATTAGAATGACAATCAAAATATTAACAAGAAGATAATGCTTAAGATCCTGAATAATAGAGAAAACTTAGAAGCATCCAAAATAAATGATAGCAGACTAGATTATAGGAAAAGAAGGAGTTAGGTTTCTAACTCTACTGATACTAACTCCAGAGATTCCTTTATCTACATTCAACTATTTTTTGGAATATCAAGTATTTCACTAAAATGCTGCTTTATTTCTTAATTTGCTATGGTTCCTGGAACTTCTGTTAAAGTTTATTTTGACACTACTATTAACTCGTTAACACAAAGCTTCTGACAATGGGTGAACAATCGCTTGGCTCTTTCTTTGCAACAATAGTGTAGATGAGCAAATGCTTTTAATGCTAAATATTAAAAATTTAGTCAAGTTTATAAATAATTTCTCATGCTTCACAGCGCTGATCCAAGTAAAATAATAAGTTTTATTATGCTTCACAACAACAAAAAAGAGTATTTTTCCTTATAAAAGTTAAAAAATTATAATGATAAAATCTAAAAATATGTTTAAGAAAATATTCTAAGTAAAACGAAAAAAGCTAGAGAGGCATCAAAATTGAAAATAACCTAACTTAGAAGCAATTGATAGAATATTGTGATTCATCCCTTAGAGGAAGAGGCTCTTTAAGAAATAAAGGAAACTCAAAAGGCTAATTCTATATGTGAAACTGTAAAAAGTACTAGACTACATCTCCCTTGTATCTGAGTTAGTTCAATGTGGAAGTTCGCAACTTAAGGCGACAGTAGCATAATTATTCCGGTTCTTACTGAGAAATGTGACATTCATAATGACAATAGGGAAACTGAATGACTTCTGGAACTAGATTTTAAGATCTTAATTTTTGATCATGTAATAGCAAAAAAAGCTCGGACTGCAAGACTTTAACAGACAAATGCAGTTCTTTGCAGTGCCAATGTAAATAGAGTGAACTCCATCTATTGCGTCTTTCCATCCTAAAAAATAATAGAATTTAAATGTAAAGAATAAATGCTTCAATTGTCGAACTGACAAGCATTTAATTAGATAATGACAAGTATTTAAATAAAGTTTAAAAGCTTACTAAAAGAAAAAAAATTTGTTGATTTTAAATTAAGAATGATGAAAATTATTGCTCAGAGCAAGAAAATAGGTTCAATATATCTATAAAAAGCTCTTTACTCACAGGATTGAATTTCCAAGCGGAATATTTTTAACTCAAACAATAGATAAACGGAAAGCGAATATTGTCCAGTGGATAACACGGCCACCATGATAATGTTGCAATTCCAAGAAACTGAAAAATGTAATTTCAAACATTTTAGTGTATTTATAAGTGATAAATTTAACTAAAAGTTTCTTTATTTATTAAAATTTAAAGATATAATTATTTTAAATATTATATTTTCCTAATAATGAAGCTTAATTTTTATTTATCTTAAGCATTTTATTTAAAATAATACTTTAATACGATATGATTATTCATATTAAGTCTCAAAGTGTAATGAATGTTTAATGGCTTCTTCATAATATTTTATTCTATTTCTTGGAACTATTTAACTGAATTAGCTGCATGAATTAGTTTTATACTTATATTTAAAGTTATCAACTAAGTTATTACTTTTAGTGCTAATTAGCAGCAAAAACTTAGGTTACATTTACATTAAAATCCTATCTATTTCATTTACCCATTTAGTGTACATAATATATACATTTATTAAAGGAAATTAGATTATAAAACTAGCGTTTTATTAATAGATTCTAAGTAACTTAATTACTAAAGAGTTATTAACTAATAGTAGCAGTCTAAGATATTTAAATACATCTGACCGTTTTGATATTTTTTATAGCATTTAAGTACTAGAAAGCATGATTCATTTTAATGTTGGATTACCTGTGTATATTTTTGAAAAGCTATAGAAGTGATTTGGAAGAAGGCTTATATAAATAGGTTTAGAGACCTTTTTTAGGATTATTAAATTTGATAAATTAAATGAATTTTAAAATTACTGCAACCAATCAGCCTAACACTGGATAAAACGATTTTGTTTTTGATAATGTTATTATATCTTCTAAGTTTGATTCTGGTAATTGTGCTTATGCTGAAAAAGTAGATAGTTTTCACTATAGTGTTTGAACATCTCCTGATTGTGCTAATACTATGGTAGAAACTAATAACAGAACTTGATTTCATTTTTTTGTATCAGGTCTGTCAAACTGCACTTGCAGATTTACTGTTAAAAACTTAAATTGCTAAGCTAAATTATTCAGAGAAGGTATGAAGCCTGTTTATAAAGAAGATTCCTAACCTTGGAAAAGAATAAACCAAAGTGTTACTTTTTAAGTCGTTTAGGATTTTTAATAATACCAAAATTTCGAGATATCCTTTCTGCATTCTTTTGGTAGATCAAAAAAAGTTAATTTTGCCTTTTGTTACCCTTGATCATACTAGGAAAATTAATAACTGCTTGGAGATCTGGAGAAAAGATTTGCATATCATCATGATATCTACTTCTATAGAGAAAACTTAATAAATTCACTAGAAGGTAGGAATGTAGATTTAATTACAATAACTTAAAAGGAACCTTCTTGTATTGCTCAAGAAAATGCCATTCCTCACCTTTTTCCTAATTTAAGAAACTAGTAAAGATGCTTAAAGTTTCCTAACAAAAAAGTAGTTCTGATAACAGCTAGAGTTCATCCAGGCGAAACACCAGGATCTTAAATAATGAATGGAATTCTTAATTTCCTATGTAGTTAAGATAGAAGAGCGGTAGTGCTAAGGCAAATTTTCGTTTTCAAGTTGATACCAATGATAAATCCTGATGGTGTTTATAGAGGATATTATAGGGTTGATACGAATGGTAAAAATTTAAATAGATTCTATAATTCATGTAGTCTTAGTGAGTAGCCAAGTATTTATGCTATCGTTTCTTATTTAAAGGAAATTGGTTCTAATTTATTCGCTTATTTTGACTTGCATGCTCATGCAGGTAGGAATGGAGTTTTTGTATACGGTAATTACTTTGACAATTTCATTTACTAAATCCTCTCTTGCACTTTACCTAAAATTTTAACTTTGAATTGCAAAAACTTCGATTTTGAAGGTTCAGTATTTTCTGAAAAATAAATGAGAGCAAGAGATAAATTTGACGGGATGTCTAAAGAAGGATGTGGAAGAGTAAATGCTTTAAAGATATCAGGAAGTCCATTTTGCTATACAGTGGAAGCTAACTATCACTCAGGAAAAGCAGTGAATTAAATCCCTTAAATAAACTATGAAGATAAATTTACTAGCAATAAATCAGATTTATACGTATTCGGATCTCCAGATTTTAATCCAGATGTTCTAGCTGATTGTGGAAGAGGCATAGTTATCTCACTATTAGATATACTGGATTGCAATCCTATCTCAAGGCTTCATCATAGTTAATATAAAAACTTGATTAATATAAAATTAGAAATTGCTGAAAGGTTTTTAGGGTAAATGCCTTATCGTTTTCAAACACATTTGAGAAAGTTAAACACTAATAAAGATGCTTTAATTAAATATCTCCAGACAGGAAAGTGTGAAAATAATTTGCCTAATTTAAAATCTCAAGAAATTGAGTAAAAGACTAAATAAAACTAAGCAAAAAAAAGTTCTTAATAATCTTACTTCCCAAACTTGATTAAGTCTCAACTGTAGATACCACCACCTTGTTTCTTCTCAAACTAGCTTTAAAACTCTAAAGGGTTTACTTAAAACTATAGCAGAACTTAGATTTCTTCTTAATAGAAAACTATTTCAAGAGAATCATCTAAACAAAAATAATCTAATGCTGCACTTATTTAAGTGATAAAACATAAATCAAGAGAACCAGAAAAACGATAATTTGCCAGCAGTAAGATCGAGCACAATAAGATGAATTTTAGAACTATAATGACTGCAAACAATTTTAGTAACTGAAAGTTTAATATTTTCTTACAATCTTAATTAATTACTATTTTTTTGTCTAAAATTAACGCTTATCTATATCTCTTTTATACGCAAAATATTGCTAGCATCAAGTAAAAACCTAGTCTAATAGATTAAACTAAGTTACTTTTAAGAGTAGAGCTTTATTAATTAAGAACCCCTTGTATTAGCTTCATTATTAAAGATTAAGATATCTGAAATGAATATTTCCTGAAATAGCTTATAGATAAGATGCTAGTAGAGTAATTAATAGCTAGTTATTTATCAATTAACTAGCCTTTCCAGGTAAAAGTAAACAACTTAAATAAATTTAAGAAAATTAGTTCTTGCTTATCATTTTCTGTCACTTCGTTTTACTTTTAGGCCTTTCTTAGTAATCTTTTAATCATAATACTCTTATTTGATTAACATTTAAGTTTCTAATAATTCAATTAAGATAAACTAAGGACCTAGCCTGAATAATACAACAACTAGCATAAAGCTTATTTTTTACCTCCTTTTATTAGTTTTATCCCATTTAACTATTTTTACAGTGATATGCATATTTTGATAAATATCCTCAGTTTAGGTATATAATTAAACTACCTTAATACTTATAATAGATAGTACAATAAGATAAAACTCAAAGATATTAAGAACTAAAAATACGATATTTAGATAATATCTACAGTCAACAGAACAGGAATACTAACTTAAATACTAAGCATTTTAATTAATTAGCAATATAGTAATACTAACTGTATAGTTTTGTCTTGCCAAATTATTATACAATAATTAGATGCTTTATGTCCTTCTTATTTTTTAATGTAGTTGAAATGATGTAATTGCTAATAATACAATAAATGGCTAAGGAGTTCATTTAAAATCATCTTTATATAGTTATCAATATTGGAATAAGCTGTTTTAGTTCATTACTCTTTCAATAATATTTAGCTTTAATGCTACAAATTTTTGATTTTCCAATTTGTAGTACATAAGTACCATCTTTAATTTTAGTATCTTGTTGTTTATAATAAAAAATTAAGAAAGCAAACACACAATAGCGACTCACTAAAAGTACATAATCTGATAGTGACAAAAATAGTTCAGAAGATTATATATTATAGTGCTAAGATATTAGATCAGTTTAATTATATAGATATAAGAGTGTTATGTAAGCATTTCTCATTGTTAGCCTCTTTAATACAATACATTTCTTGTTTATTTCACTAAATTTTATTCAATATAGCTAATAAAAAATACGCTTCTTGCTCTTATAAACTACATCAGATAAATTCCTTCTTACTCTAGTTAATAATTTCAAGTCAGAGTTATAATAAAAGTAAGTTAGATTCATATAATATCAGTCTAGAAATATGATAAAAAGGTAAGAATTTGATAGGATTAAGATAGAACAAATAGAAATTAGGAAATATTACAGTGCTAGCATTTCTAAAATATCTAATAAGCTTAATTTAGTTTTAGATTAAGTAATCAACATTTGTTTGTACATTATAGCCAATAATCAGGCACTATTAGTAAGGAAAATTAGAATAATTATTGTACCTTCTAGTGTCATTTCATTAAACACCTTTTTCGCTTTTAAAGCGGTTGTAGGAATATAAATCCTATGCATAAAATACCAAATCATATTGTAGAGATATATTGTTCTTTCTTGTATAATAAAGAATATATGAAAAACTGCCCTTAAAATATAAAATAATTGCCATTCCAAATCTTTCATTTTAATAGGTATTAGACTTGCTGGAAGAAGAATTAGAAGTAGCAAAAGAGTATCAAAGAAACCAGATTAACCTAGAAACATTTTTATACTATTACTAACAGTAAAATTCAGCTTTTTATATTATTCATGGTGATTCTAATAATGAAGACACCACATTAACCTATTTACCCATAAACATTATTTAAAAGATACTGAATTCAAAAAAAGTAAAAATAAAGTGAATGAAAAATAAGAAAGAAAAAAGGTTTTAGGCAAATAATAATGATAAAGTATGATTACTATATAACTTTCCTTTTAGATATTTATCTGGTAAAGTAAATATTTTAAATCTTAATCACGAAATGAAGTGATTTAATAAGACATGATTAAAGAAGACTGTTAAAATATATATGGTTATTAATATTCTTAAGATCATTAAGGATTTTAGATTTATCTAACTTTTGAAGGATCAAATGAGGTATTTTTTCTAGTTCTATAAAGCATAAAAATCTATTTTAGTAGTATAAGAATATGAGGGAAATATAAAGGATATTTAGTTAGGATTAACTAGTAATAATAGGTTAGAGATATGTTTTTAAGAATAATACTAAATAAGGCTAGTATAAGGGTAATATTCATATTAGAGATAAATAACGCATCTCACTAATTTAGAAGATAGATACTACTTTGGAGAAGTAAAGACTTATAAACTTAATCACAGATACTAAAGAATACTAAGACTAGTGCAGGCATTTATTACAATAAGTGAATGCATTAGATTTAAATAAAAAGGATGTAGATAAATTAAAAGTTTTGAATAGTTATTAAATGGAAAATAAATCAATTAAGCTTGCAAGCCGATAGCGAAGTCCTTTTGTATCTAATGTAAACGAATTTAATTGGGCAAAGCCAGAATCACGAGAAAAGACGATGAAAGTGAATAAAATTAGAATAGTTCCTAATCAACAAGAAGTTGAACGACCATAAACTAGGAAGTAATAAAGATTTTAAAAAGATAGCTAACTTAACTAATAAAATAGAGAAGCTTTGTGATCTAGAAATACATAATCAAGAATGAAGCATAAAAGCTCTTCTCCTGTATAGATTTAAACATTATAATAGAAGAAAACTACAATCTTTAACAATAATAAATTGTCTAAGGATTTTGGAACGGAAGAAATTACTCGATAAGAAAGCAATAAAATGATAAGTAACTGAGATTACCAATCTTTCAATTAATAGAATAGCGCCAATAACAATGTTATTAATTAATTGAGTGCTAATATAATTTACGAAGAGGATTATGCAATTAAAACTTAATCAACTATTTAATCAGTTTTATAAAGAGCATAACTTGAAAGTAGATAAACTAATAACGCAAGAAGAAAAGGAAATGTAGCTGGAGTTAAGTTGCCGCCACTCAGATCTACTTGTATTACATAAATAATAATTTTAAATATAAAGCCATTTTTAGTTCTATTTCGAATATAATTGAGTAATCTATGAATCTTTATTAGATTTTATAATTATAACCAAACTAGCTATTTGATATCCTTTATTTACATTAAAACAAACTTAATCTAACCATTTTTATAAGATTAGAAATACTTTATTAGAGCTTTAAACTTTAATTTGTCATTCTGCTATTAAAGCATTTTACAGTTTTCAGTTGTTAATAAAGAGAGATGAGAAGAATGAATAATCAGTAGCTAAAATAGAAAATGCTTTAAATACTTAAGCAATTCTTTATAGTTAAACTAATATCTATAAATTCTCCTTTTATAATCTATTTTCATCTCTACTAGGTTTTGATAAATTTAAAACTTAAACCAGAAAGCAGGAATCCTATACTATCTGATTTCTAAAACAAGCTTTATATGGTAGTTACAATATTATGTCAATTAATAAGTAAAATAAACATATAAAGCTAAAAATATTAACAGAGGAAATGGTAAATACAAACAAGTGATTAAATAATAATCTAAGTTGCTTACTATGTATCAACGTAAAGAAGCATTAGTAGAGAATCTAATAATGCTGATATGATTTAAATGACTACTAGTATTAATTTAAATAGCCCTGATATACTGTTATCTACTTTAAAATTAGTATTACTTATAAGAATTCTTGAAGATGATTAATAACTTACTAGAGCTTTTATATTATTTGATTAGTCTTGTGTTCCAAGTAATTTTCATAAGAATCCAGAATAGTTTATCAAAAAGATTGAAAATAAGTGTGAATCAAGGTTTACTTTATTCCTCGCTGGATATAAAAGTAAAAGCTGGTAGTAGTTCTTCACTGTACAATAGAGATGTAAAGTAAATATAGATTTAAACAGAGATGTAATGACAAGGTAATAATTAAAGGGTAGAAATAAATAAATAGACTGGATAAAATGGAAAGTGTTTATATAGAACATTGGTATGTTTTTATTTAAATAGTGAAAACTGCAATTATCATAGATGATGCACGAATCACATTGAAGAAAAATACATCTACCACTTTAATTAATGCTTCAAACTTATTGACTAATAAACTAGACACTAGGTTCAAGTGGTATAGAATGAAATTCCTCCCTTTTTCAAAAAAATTTTTAGCAAGGAAGCTGAAAATATAGAAGGCACGATAAAGTTTCCTAGAATGGGGGCTTTTGAAATTTATTTTAGAGGTAAAGTAATTTTTTCCAAGTTAAAGACAGGAGTTTGACCGAATTGCATGCAGATAGCTGAGAGGATAGATGACTTGTATAATAATAGAAGAACGTTCATTCCCTAAGATCTTGAACTATAGACTAAAAAGTAGGATATCAATATGGATGCTTATACAACTTTTAAAAAGCCAATCAAAAAGATATATCTAAAGAAAAATATTAACAACTCTTACTATGATAAGATCAAAGAAACTGTTTAGAAAAAGTACTTAAAAAAGCGTTGGGAGACTCCTTCGAACAATTTAAAGAAAAACAGTTCACAAAAGCAGCTAATTATATTTCCTAATACAACCAATAATGAAAACTCTAAAAACTTTGACTGAAATAACGAAAGTTAGTTAAGAGCATAAACTGTAGAGTAAAAGAAACATAGAAAAGCTATTTAGCAGCAAAAATTGTCAGATGCAAATGATAAAAGTTTTAATGGAAACGGCAAAGAAGTAAAAAAGGATAAAAATATAGGAAATTCGTCATTTTTAAAGAATTAAATAAATCCTTACGAGTTTATTTAAAAAGAAGCACCTGCTCCTTTGTTCGAATCAAAGCATCACCAAACAGCTCAGTGAAATTAGAAAATAGCCAAACCACCATTAAGTATATAAAAATCATTTTCAAACGAAAAACAGTAAAATTAAACGCAAGAAAACTTATAAAAGTAATTTGCTTAGATGCATGTTACTAAGAATTATGAAATATCCTTACCATTAGGATAAACTAGCAATAAGGTAAGATTTTTTATTTTAGAAAATTAGTTACTCAAATAAGACATCAGAAGACTGCGAATTTATATTAATTTCAAGCAACCCTAAGCTAATGGCAATAAAAGAAAGGAAAGTAATGATATTAGCAGGCGAAAAAGGAAAGTTTTAGTTAAAATTTGCTACTCTTACAACAGCAGCAGTTCATCAATTTTTCCTTTATGTAGCGAAAAACGAAGTTCCTTGGGAGTGTATAAAAATAACAGCTCATTTCCAATAGCATTGATGCAATAATAGAATAGTCCTTTTTAAATTAAATGTTCTTATTATAGCTTTTCCTTTCATACATATCATCTTCCTATTCCTTATTAAACTTCTCTGATTCTTTAACTTTATAGTTTCATTTTAAGTCTACACTTTCTAGATCTTTAACTTAAGCTCCAGCAAGTTATTTTTCTTCAAATTTTAGTCAAAAAATTTAAGGAATTACATATCGTAAAGGTTTAATAAAAGAGAAATCAAAATAAAGCCTAATAATAAGCTTTCAATATAGTTTGTATTTATTATAGAATAGAACTATCCAAACCAGAGATATTATAAAAGACTAATTAAATACCCAGATTAACTAAGGAAAACTTATAATATAGTAACTGTTCTATCTATTATTAACTTTAGATTGCAGAATAAGAGATCAGCATACTTCAAAAATATACTTACTTAAGCAAATTAATAAGCTTAAATATAGCTAGCTATTATAGTTTTGCTTAAATACTTTTATAATTATCTTTAGTTAAATGTTTAGCATTAGTAAGATTTAAACCTTTTGCTAAGCTTTAGAAATTAATAAAGGTAAATAAGATTTAAGCACCTTAAAAATTTATGACTGTGAATAATGTGAAAATGCATTTAGCTATTTTAATAAATACCTCTCTTTCTATAGTTTTTACACCTTTCTAAATTATTATTATATTCCTCTAGTATACTGAGAGCAACTAGTCAAATATTAAGATGCAAAGACTTAGATTATTAATAAATAAACGGATTTAAGGTAAATATAACTAGGAAATGCAGATATTCACTAAGTTTATCATTTTGATAGGTAGAAAGTAAGGATTTTACATTAGAATGGTTCTGCAAAGGAACTAACTAATGAAAACATTGAAACTTGCTCAAAACTGAGAATGACATAATTACTAATAGCGAAATAAATTAGGACTAGCAATATGCTCTTTAACTGCTATAAGATATCCCAGAAATGTCTAACTTTAAATATATTAGCTTATTCATAGCAATATCTCTTACATTTCATAGGCAATTTATTAAATAACTATAAGAGTAATTTAATTTAAATTTATATTATCTTAGAGTGAACATTTTATGAGATGTAACACTTTGAAATACAAAAAAACATTTAAATTAGTTAGATAATTCAATGAGATAGAACCAAGAAATTCATTCAAAGAAATAGAGATTCTGTGACTATCTCAGATTATTAGGTTTATGATACTAGATTTTAGAACTAAATGCTTGATACTAGAAATGAAAAGAAAAGCTTTTGCTAGCATTTTTAAGCTTTATAATTACTCTAGTTAAAAAATAAGAATTAGTTGCTAATTACTAAAGTTGTAATATATAAATGACTTCAGTATTATAATAATGGCTATACTAGTAATAAGCAATAGAAGTATAACTAATAGCATTAAATTAAAGAAATGCTACTTTCATAAGTTTAAATATAAAGGTCTCATTTTATAAGATTGAGATAGCTTTTGTTCTATCTAAGTATGAAAAGTGATTCTCTTGCTAATGCCTAATTAATGAATACATTGAGTTAAATAACAAAGGAGTGGCTTTAAACTAGTAAATGAGCATATATTTTATTTAATATGTCTATGTAAAATGAAGAAGAAGAATCATTTGAAGAATACGAAAACTCCTTTACTTAAAAGCAAATTGAAAGGCTTTAAAGTTAAAAAAGGTATTTAGAAGAAAGACTGTAAAGAGAGATTCAGAATTAGGAAATATTCTAGAATGATTTATAAACTATAGCTGAAGTTATTAAGTAGCTAACTAAGGAAAATCAAGAAAGAGTGTAAGAAGACCTTAAGAAAAATCAGATAATTCAAGGCTTAAATAACTAAATCTTCAAAATGTAGTTCGAATACAATAAATTTAAAAGGATAGAATAGGAGTTTAAATAAAAATATCCCAATTAAAATTTTTGTAACATAGACTAATCTAACAAGGGAGTCAGGTCAAAAAAGAAGAAAGTAACTTTTAATTTGAAAGAAGAAAATCTATAGTAAAAGATCTTAAAATTAAAAGAGTAGATTAGAGAAGATTAATTTGAAATTAGAAATATAAAAGAATAGTTTTAGTACTAGCAAGAACTCATTGGTGAATAATAGTAAAAACTAAAAAAAACTAGAAACTTGAATTTATTTACGAAAGATCTTTAGAACGAAGAAATATAAATGATAAGGGATCTAACAAATGATATATAAAAGAAAGATAATATAACCTAAATTACAAAAAATGAAGTACTTAAAAGTAATGATATTAGTAAACTTATTGATGAACTGAAGAATATATTTTAAGAAATTTATGGTGGAAAATGAAATGTTTTAACCCATCATAAGGATACTTCCTCAGTTATTCATCTTGACAAGCAGAGCTAAAATTTTATTTCCTTTACATTCTCTTTTCTATAGTTCACGATATGGTCATCATGAAGCTATAAACTTATTAATTCAATTTATTTTAATTCTTCAGCTACCAAGATTTATTATTAGATACCTCTCTCCTCAAAATCACATTTTTTTAATCTTTTATTAAGAGTTAAGTCATTCAATTAAGTTTTTTCCACTAGTTCAACCTAATAAAAAAACAGAAAGTAATGATATTATAAAAAGTTAGTTTCAATATAAAAAAAGAATGCTCTAGACTCTTATTAGATAAGCTAACTTCATCTTATTTGTATTTAAAGTAATCCCTCATATGCATTCCCTTTAAGCAAATGATTAGAAAATAGTTATTTAATCATATAATTCTTAATTAGCCAAACAGCATAGAAAGGAAGTTAAACAGTTTACTTATTTAGATATCTCATATAGCTAGTAAAAATAGCATTAACTCTATTACATCTTTTGCTTACTTAATTTGATAAGATTAGTTATTCTATTTTAAGCTGCTAATTCTTAGTATGCTCAGTCTTCTTTATACTAAACTTGAAAGATGAGATTTCAAAAATCGATGCTAAGTTTGAACTACTAAATATAGCTTACTTATTGATAGAATACTAAATATTTAAGCTTAGAGGTTATAGGTTTTATAAATTAAGCATAGGTGAAATACGTAGAATTAGCTAACTATAAAAGCAAAGAAAGGCAACTGGTAAAGCTACCAATGCTTTATATAACCAATTTTAAATTAAAGCTCTCAATCCAGATATTTTATCTTATGTAAAGGAATATTCTTCTTTTGCCTAGAAGCTTTAGAAATATAATAAGCTATTCAAACTAAGAATCAGATTAAGATTTTCAGCTGAAAGGAAATTAAGAAATTGAGTAATCATCATCTATACCAATTCTTGGTTTACATAATAAATATAGCTAGGTTGTAAATAACAGCTTAATTCATAAGTAGCATGAAACTATGATATAAAGTATAGGAAAATTCTTAGATTCTAAGATTGGAGTAATAGACATAAAATAGTATTATAAAGTAGGGAGAATATAACTAAGATAAACAAAAGCTTTGTAATATTAATTTATAAGTAAACGAATAGATAAAGACTAACCCATAAATTAACTACTTCTATTCTACCTAAAACAATTATTTTATTTTAGATAGTCTTGTTATCATTCAACAGAACTTATTCATATTAATGAGTCTTATATTTAGGAGTCTATATTACACAATGCTTGATAGTTAAAAGTAAGAGATTAAATAAATGGGAAAGCCAAGTAGCACTAAGTTAAAGTTGTTGGGTCTTATTAAATTAAAACTGAATGCTAATAATAAGGCATAAAGAAACAATAATTTAAAGGTATAAGGGAAATTAAAGGTAATATAGATATAATAAAAGATTGTTAAGATATGCAAAATTTAAAATACTCTCAGCTATGCTAAATTCTATTAAAAGATTAGATCTAAAAGTTGGATACCAAATAAAGGCTATGTGTTATTTAGACTAATAACCTCGCAGCTTACTAGTTTGCAGTAGCTTTTGATAGCATTTATCCTGATTTAACACCTTAAAGTGGAACAGTAGCTGCAGCATCAATCTTTTAGAGGATGTTTGGACATAGTTGTAAGCATATTATCCATAAATATAACAGATATGAAAAATAGAAATTCAAGTTCTTAAGCTATTTAGAGCTTCCAATCAAACTGAAGAGAAAATAATTAAGCTACATAGAATATCCTCCTGGATTTGATTTACTCTCCTTAAAAACAGAAGTATTATATAACACTAAAATTAGCTTTATTTAAGAATCAGACAAAGATCTTATGCAAAAGAAGAACAACACTTTAGATGTTAGCTTATAGAAACTTACTTTATGTGCTGAAAGTGTTTTTGAACTGGGATTTTATGATTTTAAAAGACATATTGAAACGGCAACTCCATTTTTGCAAACTCTGATGCTTTTTGTCCAAAAATAAGTAGAAAAGTCATCAGATCCTCAAAATTAGGACTAAAAAGAAAAAAAAGAAATACTATAGGAAAATGACAACAAATACAAGAGCCTTATAGAAAAGACTGACTTTATTCTTTATAAATGATTATTTACTTTCTTTACTCTTTTAATTCAACGCTTTACAAAAGCCTTCCATTCTTCTATTCTAATTCATTTTTGCTTACTTATGATTTTTATTGTCATTTCGAATCCTTTTAAAGTTATGATTAATATAAAAGATGCTTTGATGCCTATTCCTTAAAGATATGATAAAGAGAATGAAAACTCCTTTATTCTTATTCCTTATTTAGATATATAATTTAGACTTTAAAGGTTAAAAAGGTGGATTAGTGAAAGGACTTAATATAATTGTATACGTAATTGTAAATACTAGTAAATTGATAATTCAATCAACACTATTTGCTCCAGTTGTTAAGTGGTTTGCTGTGTAGCAATTATTTTGCACTTGGTCTCCTTTTTATAAAATTAACGGTGATTCATTGAATTATCTAAGTTTCTTGTGGAAATGATTCTTTTATTTAAATTGGAATTATCTATCTTTCTCTTAATTTCATGAATGTAATTACTTTTTCATTTTTCGTGCTGAATTAGTAGCACATTTCTAGTAGAATCAAACCTAAAGCATAAATATCCACCTTTTCATTATAATTTCCGTTTTTATTAATTTACTCTGGTGCAGCATATAATGCTGTACCTATCTCTGTAGATTTTGAAGAGAGTCGCCTTATAGAAGGAGAAAAATTTTCTACATTGTTTTCTTCTCTAGCAAGACTGAAATCTCCTATCTTCACAACTAGTTTCCCCTTGTTATATGTCATAAAAATATTCTCAGGTCTAACGTAAAAAAACTTACTTGAGATCTCTATGAATTATTTTATGGGCATGAATATGCTTCAAGCCTTTCAAAATTTATACGAAGATAGTTAAATTTTCTTTCCTTGAAATTTCTTTTCTGGTTTAAAGAAGAGTCTTAAGAGTATTTCCTTCGCATAACTCCATTTGTATATATAAATAAAGCCTTAGAAAGCTATAACTACTTTGTGCTATAGATTCTCTTTCTTTTTAACTGAAGCTTTCTCTCTCTCCTATTTGTTAAAATCCTAAATTATCAAAATCTGTTTATACACTTTTTTCTTATATTTCTGAAGAAAAGGGGTTTTCATTTTCAGGTTCGATGATATTTTAGAATGAATGCAAAGCAAAATCGTCATGATTTTCAATTCAGGAGGTACTATATCTAACTACATTCTTGTTATTGAGTTGAATCATTGATAGTACTTCTCTAAAAATTTTATGGTTGTTGAAATTAGCTATTTGCTGAAAGTTTAATTCCAGTTCAAGTTCCTTTATAGCATAATATTTCATATCAAGCTTATGTTTTGCTTTGTAAACAGAGCCAAACCCACCTTTTCCAATGGGTTGATGATCTTCAAATGAATTAGAGTAATAGTTATTTTAACAAAGTTGCTTGATTTTCATTATGTGATCATTAATTTATTAATTGTCTTAAAAGCTTTCTCTTTCCAAGCAATCTGAAGCGTTTTTAGAGCTGTTGTCATTATCAGAATTCTATTCTTCTTCCTCTTCTTAGTTTTCTAACTTGAAATCATTTCTCTATTTTTTAAAATTAGGAGAAGAATCATCGACTGTATTAAACCGATTTTTTCTTATCTTAATAATACCACATTAAGCAGTTTAAGTAGAGATTTCATTAACATTCTTTTAATTCCCAAGATCAAAGTCATTAAATTCTTTCTATTTATGTGATAGAGATTTCAGTAAAATAGGACTATGACACTATGAGGACTCTTCAGTTACACCCTGTTATTTAATCTCTATCAGAGAAATTAAAGAATTTATCTTATCGAAATCTTATGAAGCATTGTCCCGATTATCAACATCTTTGGTATTAGTATATGCTCTAGATAAAGGATAAATGGAAACGCCTATTAAAAAACAGAAGGAGCCAAAAATTATAATTAAGATTAGGTTTTCCTATTCAATTATCTAATTATTTTAGCATTGCTAAATATGATTTTCTGAAACTTCTAATATTTTTCCATCTTTTCCTTGCAGTAAAAATTACTTCTAGAAGTGTATGGTATAAATATCTAGTGTCTCAGATTTAATTAAAAAAGCTTGCACAATATGACTATCAAGTTATAATTCTAGAGACTGCTCTTTGCTTTTTCATTATATGTTTTTAGCTTCTATTTCTATTGAGTCATTTAAATGCTACTAATTCTAACTGCTTCTTAATTCGTTGAAAGTAACAACATGCTTCTATTTCTGTTGGTACATTTAGACAACGAAGTTAATAGACTCCATAACAATTGAGATAATAGAAGGTTGAGGACAATTTTAACCACAATATTTCAAGATACCATTTGAAAGATCCAACTAGATAGTTTCATTAATTTTACCTACATTAAAAGAAGTTTCTCTAAGACATTCAGGAGACTTTCAATTAATATCTCTAATGTTAGTTAAAAGGTTAATCATAGTTTATTAGTAAAAGTAAATATCCCCATCTAGCGACACGAACAAATTCTTAGAATCATTGAAATACTTAATTCTCTAGTAAGTTTAAGAGGCTATATTATTTCCTCTATCATCAAAAAGCAATAGTTAATTATCTACTGTTGTCACTAAAATATAATCACATACATATTTCTAAATCAGCAGGCTAATTAAGATTACTGAGTGCTTCATCTTTTATTTATTAGCTATAAAGATGAAATTAGCTTTATAAGTATCTCTCAATTATTTTCTTTGCAATTCTTTTATTTTTTAAGTTTATAAAAATAAAACTCTCTTTATTCTTATTCTAGTTCTAGAACCCTTTCATAGATATTAAAAAAAATACCTTTAAGGCAATTAAGTAAATTAATTAAACGCTTTAGAAAAATAGATTTTTATGCATGTTTTTTTTAATTAGTCAATTATTGAATACTTCATACAGTCTTTTGATTAACAATAAGAAATTGCATATGAAGCTTTTGTGATCTTTGAATATCTTATTCAATTAACTCCTTTTCATATGACTATTTTTTTATTTAACGATTATTGGATTAATCAAGTGCAAATCTATATTTGATTTTTCAATTGAATTTAATGTCTCCTAATAATTTATCTTCGTTATAGTTATTAGGTATTAAAAATAAGATGTAAGATCTAATGCTTTTCTTTAATCTAAAATCCCTTTATCTATTTTAATTCTCTCTACTATCTATTCACTGTTTATACTTTCCTATTATTCTCTGGATTTATATAAAAGCTTTACTTTTTTGGATATGTTACTATTAGCATATTTTTTTAGATTTATATCGTAAATATCTAAAGATCAGCTAAATACCTTCACAGCTAAATTAATAATAGTGTTTATGATTTATGACTTAAAAAGCTGACTCCTAGTTTTAAAATAAGCTTTTCTTAATAACATTTCAACTCTAGGCATATGCTATCGTTTAAGTTTTTATGATGTAATACTAATATAAATTTCTAAAAGTTTAAGCTGATTCTGTTACTATGTTAATTTAAAACTGCATTAGCTACCTTTTTCAATGATTTTAAAATTTAAAAGCAGAACAAGAAAAATAGCTTTTAGATTAATTCTTACTGCGAGCTAATTGTTTTATTATCTTAGGCTTACATTATAGATTGCATTACGGTTATGACTATCAATATTATATTTAGTCTTTGAAATTTAGTTTCTATTTAGATGATAATTACATAGTATCTTTATTCTTATTAGTTAGCTTTACTATCTATCAATTTACTTCGAAGTTGCTTTTTAACTTAAACTTCAGAAGCTAAATCTAATTTTTACTTTTAGTTAAGTTTCCCTTATTTTCATTGATATTATTCATTCTCAATGCTTTTTCTATAAATAGGCTTTATCAACTTTCTATAGTTTTAATTTACTGAAAAGCGAGGAATTAATGCATGAGATTTAAATCAATTAGTGTAGTTTGCTTATAAATATAAAAGTCATCTTATAATCACTTCAATAGCTATAATATAAGCTTCTATATTATATTAGGAGGCTATTAAAGAGATGCTAGGGATATTTTAAACTAAAATGCTCCTCACTTGTAGTCAAAGTTTTCAAGTAAATTACCTAAATTGAAATTCTATCTGCACCAATTGTTCTATAGATCAATATAAGCTAAATGAACTTATAATCTATTAATAAGAATTTATACCTTAGTTATAGACTTTTCTAGGTGCTTTAAAAGTTTCTCTGTTGTATATATTTATTAACTAAAAAGGAGTATTATTAAGCTTCTTTGCACTATTCATAATACTAATATCTCATTTTAATGATAGTCTAGGTTGTATGTATCTAAGCATTTACCTTATACTATGAAATATCTTTTTTGAAGTATCGATTTTACTATCTATTAGTAATCAATGAGATATATCAAATTTTAAAGGACAATGTAGCTATAACAATTGTATAAAGCATCGTCCAATTCTTATTACACTGATTTTATGTCTAATTAATAAATGAGATCCACTTATTTAATAATGCTTAATAGGTAAAACTCTAATGTCTTAATAAAAGCAGTAAGAATAAGATGCCTATTTGATTTATTCTAGGAAGAGAGATAAATTCCCTAATTCATATTAATTTTGAATTGATAGAAGACTAATTATTAATAAACGCTTCAAAAAGCTCTCAGTCTCTTAACTTAGCAAACCTATTATTAAGACTTTAAATCCCTTTAATTAAAAAAGAATAAAATATTGCTTTAGACTAAAATTAATCATTTAGTAGGTTTCTTTTAATTAAGGCTTAAGTTGATTTATGAGAGAGAGAGTGAAAAGTTAAGGTTAATAATATCTTTAATGAGTTTTAAATAAATAGTTAGAAATAAGTTAAGCATGTCTATTGACTAGTAAGTATCAACTAATCATTTATTCTCTTTCCTTTATAGAAGATAAGTCTATTGAAACCAAATAAAATGCTTATATAGGTTTGTAAGTTTTGCTAGTTAGCTATGATGATTTTAATTGACTAAGTAAGCTTGATCTTCTCTTCATAGATGCAATTTTAAAACTATTAAATTAATAAGGCAAAACTTAAAAATTTAAATAGATAAAAGTAAAAATTAATTGAGTAAACCCCATCAATAAATTCCTTTAGATCTCATATACTTCGCAGATAGTCTCAGTCCTACTACAAGTAAAACAGCCACAGTTGCCAATTTAAAAAATTTGAGTTTTGCTGTTTTGTGTCTATCTTTTAAATCAGGCTTAATGATAACGTCCATTTTCTGAATATCAATTTAGATATATTTATTTATCTAATAGATCCATCAATTTATATCTCTTTAAATCTACTAAAACATTTAACTTATTTAACTTAAACTAAACTACGCTCTTATTATATAAACATCCTAATCCCTTTAAGTTAGCAGATATCCTTATGATTATCTGTTTTGAAGATTTGCTATTTAAGTGAGTTGTAATTCCGAGACTATTACTAATAAGGTCTTTAGTTCGGCATAGTATGAAGAAAAAATAGTTTAAATGCTTTAATCTTATAAAATTAGAAGTTATAGTAGCTTGAGAATGAGATACATTAAAAGGTCTCTAGAATGAATCTTAGTTATATGCATATCACATGAACTGATTATATTCTCTTGGTAATTTATGAATATTGCTACTCTTAGGAAAAATATAAAGGAACTATAAATCTAAATCTAGCACTTAATTAGTTACCACTGCATGCTTCAACTACATCTTTTTTCCTTTCTCCAATACTTTTAGTTAAAGCTGCTGATAGGTGCTTAATCTCAAGCAACTATTCTAATTTTAGTAGCAAATACAGATAACTTCAATCAAATTTAGATTGATATAACTTCCTAAAAGTAAGTATAACTTGTACCATCTTGCTATCTCTATAATCCTTTTATGTCTATTATTTTGCTTCTTATAACTAAGATACTAGAACGCTTGTGTTTGCTTAATTTAGTCTAATGTAAAGATATTGTAAGTTTACAAAAAATATCGTAGGTAAATATAAAAAAAGGATTGATGATGGTTATAATATAAAATATAAAGAAGCTGCTATAAAAGTATTGTCTATATCAAGTACTCTTAGTAATTTAGAAAATAGCTTAAAGAATCCTTTCTAAATTTAATTCAGTGAATAGTATCAAAAGCTTTGCTAAATTTATCTCTTTCCACTCAAATATCTGATAAAAGGAAATTATCGCTTATATGGCTTCATAAGCAACAGCATGTTGCTTTATTGGAACTAAGCCTTTACTATTTCTTAGATGAGAATATAGAAGAAAAATGAGTTGATGATCATATTAAAATAGAAAGAGGTAAAATGCTAAATGATTATAAATAGAGCTTTAGATAGTTAACACTATATAGCATATAATCCCTTATTAATATATCCTAGAAATATCCCTTTACTTCAGCTTTCCTATCTGCTTATTAATCTCTTTTCTATAAATAGGAAAGGTTTTTATTAATATCGATAAAGAGTTGTAGTATGATAGAATAAATAACTTACAAATTTGATGTGAGAATAGAAAATAAAATATTTAGTAATTACATTAGAGCTATAATAGCGATTATCGTATAAATAAACTCATATTTATACATATAAAATGTAAGCTGCTAGATGTGACTAGTGTAATTAAGATATAGATGAGATTAATAATACTTCACTGCTATTGCAATGCTAATGTGTATGATGTGAAAAATGCGTTACTTCAGTTCCTAGTCTTTAAGATATGATATTTTGCTAAAAGCATTAAGTTAGCTCAAGTAAACCCTAGTAAGTAGTTTAGGACTTTTAGAATAACCCTGAGATTTCGCAGGAATAATAAAGCATTTGCTAGTAGCATAACTAAGTATTAGAGCATTATTGCCCGCTAGAAAAAGAAATAATATGCTGGGTATGCATCGAAGCTAGTCATAAGGATCATTAAACTCTATTATTGGGAGAAAAAATAATGTAAGAAAAGAATTATAACAGGAAGGATATGAAAAGCCTAAGGAAAATTATAATTGAAATCTAGTAAGAATGCAATGATTTCTAAAATGAACTAAATAACTAAAAAGTATGTTATAAAAAAATAGCTTTGCTAGGATTATAACAGATTCATTAGTAAGTTGATAAAATCTGCTATTAGTTAGTAAATAGAAAATATGATAAACTGAAGGAAAAAGAAAAAGCTTGAGAAAATAAGTTTAACATTCTATAAGAAATGCACCAGTAGTATAGCAAGCTTTTAAACTAATAAGAGGAATCTCTTGAATAATGTGAAATTTAAGCAAAAGAAATTTACTAAACATAGCAAAATTTCTAAAATATGAGGTTTAAGGATTAGTTAAGTATTGAAAGCGAAATTGATATTGAAGATTATCAAAAGAAGTTTCATGATAAAGTTTTAAGGATATTACTAAAAGAATTTTAGAGCAATGTTTTATAAGAGCAAGAAGAAAAAAACAAGAAACTGCAAGTTCAAAGTTAAGAGATTTAGGACTTAAAGCAGTGTATTGAATTTTTGAAAGATGAGCTATAAAAGGCCTAAAAGGCTTTAGAAGAAAGTGAAAAAAAAATTATTAGTGATTAAGAATTAAAATAAAAATAAGAAAACCAAGTATAAATCATGATTACTGAAAACTAAAAGATAAGCAAGGATTTAGAATAGTAGAATCAAGCTTTAGCTAGCTTATAAGCATCATTTGAAAGCTTTAGAAAAGAATTAGAAAAAATATAGCCGCTAAACTTAGTTTTAATGAAAAATAGAACTTCTTTCCCACCTTTATCTTTAAAAAGGTATTGTCGAGTAATATATGGTACGAACTAAGAACAATAATTTGATTTAATTAAAAGAGCATGAGACTCAAGAGAAATAAAAAATGTGATTCCTGTTGTAGAAAATTTTACTTATTCGATTTAAATAAGTGATACTGAGATGGTTTTAGCAGGAGGAGCTAATGTTAACTACTATTAGAAATATATAGTAAAGATAAGAGGGGAACATATATAGAATTATTTGCTAAACTTTCCAAAGTATAATACTTCATTAGCATTTAACAATCAATAAATTATATTCATCATTGCTGGATGGGATTCTTACAATAACTTTACGGATACTTGTGAGTGTTTAAATATCAATAATGGTAATAATTGAGTAATTGCATAGCATCCTTATAAAATGAGAAGTAACGCAATTTGTTATGCTTATGATTTATTGTTCACTTTTGGAGGAAGAAATGGAACAATTACGCTTTCTCCAATGAATAAAGTTTGCTTTTATGATGTGATTAAAAACAAATGGGATTAGTTTAGTAAAAGTTTACCAACAGACTCATATAGTGTTTCATCTGTATTCGTGCCTGATCACGATTTAATTCTTTTATTTGATAATCAAAATTACTTAGATAAAACTTACCTCTTCGACTGGAAAAATTTTATAGCACATGGTTTACAATTTCCAACCTTATTTCCTTACTATTCCTTTTGGTATAATGCTGCATATGATAAAGAAGACATTTATATGTATGAAGCAGATTTCAATAATAATTTGTATTACTACAATATGAAAAAAACGAAAGAGTGGATTAAGCTTACTGCGACTTCAAAATACTGATTAAGACATTAAACTAAATTTCTTGCTATTATTATAAACTTTTTTCTACTTAGTAACTTAGATTTACTCCAGTAGAGAGACTGTTTAAAGCTATAAATATCTAGCTTGACTTTCAATAATTTCTAAATTCCTATATCTCTAAATTAGCTTACCTTAACTTTACTGCTTAGATTCTTTAAAGCTAATTAAGGTAATTTTACTTAACTTGCTTTATATTTCTGATGCTTATAAAATAAAAGCTCTAAGTTAATACTGTTGCTACTGGTTTATTCTAAGCATCTATTTATAAAGTAAAGTGTAGCATTCTTTTAAACATTAGCTGAAAGAGGATTAATTATATCTAAATAGAGCAATATTCCCCTATACTAAGCTCTTTTAAATATTAAGAACTAATAAAGAGTAAAATCTTACTTTCGCCTTAATTAGAACCTAGTATGCTATGTTTTAATATCCTAGATATAGCTAGCATTTTGTTTTAAAGACTAAAGATAATTTCCGTTTTTGTATAGTTTAGTATATAATACTAAGGGTAGTTTTAAGCAAAGGAATCTTCTAGTGAAGGGAGTATAATTTATTTATAACTCCTTGTTCTTATCTCTAAAAGACTACTTTTCTTTAAAATATTCTTAACTTTGAAGGATTTTTATAACATTAACTAGGTTAAACTAGGTTTTGTATTAAGGGGATATTTTTAAAAACTATTAAAGCAAGCAAAAAGGTATTTTTCGTTGTTATAGCCAAATAACCAAATATGAATACTAAGCTTTGTCTAATAGCTAAATATTGATTTACTAGGTAAAAATTCTTAATATTTAGCAAAAGCTTTAACTTAATAAGCTACTAGTGCATCTTTTATCTATGAAGACTCTTTCAATTTTAGATAAAAAGTGATCTCATCTATATTCCTAAAAGATTGATCAGAGGAAGCCTATTATTGAATATTAAAGTCATAATATATTTAAAATTAGCATACATGATTTATCATTTTAGCGTTTAGGAAACTTCATAACTTTAATATTATTTTTATTATCTAGTATTAGTTTATACCCCTAATTTTAATATAGAGCTCTAGAATAAACTTTATTAATAGCCTTTGAATGGGACTAAATTATGAAAATAGATATGCTTCTAGTGAGATTTGATAAGCAAATAAGATCTAACTAAGTAATTAAAAAGTGTATGTAGCATCATGCTGAAAAGAGTCGTTTCTATTCTCTAAAATTCAATTAGTAGTATTTTATCTTTTGGATGCTTTCTCTTATTATATCGTTTACAAAAGCAAATACTATTAAAAATTACTAAAATATTCTTGCTATAAAGGAAAGAAAGGCAGCTAATAAGATAAAGGAAATATGGTGTAAAGTTAAGAAGTATAGGTTTCATAATAAGCAATATATGTATAATTTAAAATGCTTCCCTTTAATCCTAAGATTTTGTAATTATATCACCTTTATATTAAACAAATGTACGAGACAGTAAAATCAATAATTTTTGATGATTTTTCATATTATTTTAGCTTATAACTAACTAACCTTGAGGACTATTAATTAATAAGCATAACAACTAGCAGTTATATACTTCTTATTGCTAACAAAAAATAATAACAAATGCTAATTATGTGAACTCTCCCCTTCTTCATTCTAAGATTGATAAAGCATACCATTTTTAAATGCTAGTCATAACAAGTAAATAAAATGATTGCTTTGGATATAATTCCTGCTATCTCCATAAATGTTAGTACATGAGTAGGAGGTTAAATAGTTTTATATAGTTGGATATGTAGTAGGTGAAGATAAAGGGAGTAGGTAGATGGTAATGGAATAATATTATACCTAAATGGTATTTATTGAGATAGTTTTATTCTTTATATTTAAATTAAATAACTTTTCTACTTTAAAAATAACATAATTTAGTATGGGGTAAATATGCTCTAAAAGAGAATCCAATTAAGCATATGATACTGAATAATCGTAGAGAGACAAGTAAAACGCAGATTAATCTAATTAAGTGTCTAAAACGGAGATGAGTGAGGATGAGGAATGCTTTCTCTAAGGTTTAATAGACCCTAATTTAGTAAAATTTAGTAAAATTGGTGATAAAAAGGGTAGAATGGATTTAAAAAATTGTAAATATTAACTTTCGAAGTTACCTTACACTGAAGAAAGTGAAATTATTTAGGATCAAATCGCTATTATAGAAGAATCTCAAAATGATGAGATTCATAACATTTTTCAGGAGGATAAATAAATAACCAAGAGACAAGGAAATAAAAAGGCAGATAAAAAGGCTTATCTAATTTCTGAAAAATAGAAGTCTGAACTTTGCTTCAATATTTGACTTTCTAGAAACGAAAACTAAAAGGATGAAAAGATGTTTAACCTTTTTACAAATAGATGTTCTATTGAGAAAAATAATTAAAATAAATAAGATTTCAATGATTTGGGACATTAGAACCCTGAACCTGGTTATAATTAATAACAATCAGCTAATTAAGAAAAAGAGCCAAACTAAGCAATTAGAAAATGTACTAACTCTTTTAGTAGAGATCTTAGAAGAAAAAGATCCAATTCAAATAACTCAAAGGTTATCACTCTAATTAATAGATTTTAGTAAAAAACTCTACACAAAATATAAAAAGTCTACTTAGAGGAAAATACCTTAGAGGATTATGAGTCAAACTAAAAGATTCCAGAGTTGAGATAAAGATTTTCTTATAGTCCTAATTAAACAAAAGATTTAAAGTCTAATACTCCAAAAATAAAAATAGCCAATTTCAAGACTACTGAAGTAAGTAACAGAAAAGTATTTAAGCAGCTATCAATAGAAAGTTTAGAGCTAGCTTAAAGAAACCCTTAAAGCTTTTCATTGATAAAAGAGATAGCAGCAGGATAGATTGTTAATACACCTAAAACTGAAGAAGAGAATTAGTATTTAATAGGATATATCAAAAGATTAATAGCACTTAACAATCTAAGAGAAGAAGATGAAAGGATATTTCTTGATAATTTTATTAAGTTCACTGTTTAACCTGGAGATATAATATATTATTAAGGGAATCTGTCTTAGAATGCTTATATTTTAGAGAAAGGAAAGTTAAATATATTAAAAGACAGAGTAAAAAAGTAGACTATTAAGTCTAATTCAATGTTTGGAGAAATTGCTTTATAGTTAGAATCAACAAGAGACCAAACTGTTAAATGTGCTAAAACTTCAGTTTTATGAGCAATAAGTAGGATTTCTTTTAAAAGTACTATCGAAAAAATATAGAAGGAGATTATCATGGAGAACAGAAAGTATATCGAGAATGTTTCGTTAATCAATTAGTTAACTGATGAGTAAAAGGACAAAATTACTAATTCAATTATAGTAGAAAACTTTAAGAAAGGAGACTATATTATAAAAATAGGAGACATGGCTGATAGAATGTTTATCATAAATTAAGGACAAGTTTAAATCTAGTTTAATAATGAAGTTTAAAAGACACTTTAAAAAGGTGATTTTTTTGGAGAATTCAAAATTGTTGATACTCCTAGAGAAATAAATGCGATTGTAAGTTCTGAAGTAGTATAATGCTTGGTCCTGGTAAGAGATATCATTAAAAAAATTCTAGGAGGTTGGTTAAAATTTATACTCCATAGTAATGTTTTATAGTAGACATTCTAAAGAAATGAAGTCTTATAAAACTTAATGGCGGATTAAATTAAGCTAATAGCTGATTCCATGAAGATAACTAAGTATTAAGCAGAAGAACTTGTGTTTAAAAAGGGATTTTCATGTTGCGATACTCTGTATTGTATAATTTCAGGAAGTTTAAAAAATGCTGTTACTTAAGAAATAATCTAGTCTTAAATTTTGTGTGCTCAATAAATCAAGAATAATGAAGAAAAAACAGAATGACAGTACGATTTGGTAGCTGAAGAATCTTTATGCATAGCAAGTATAAAGAAATAGAAGTTAGAATAACTGCTAAAAGCAAAATTATCTGAAGTTCTTAAAGAAAATAAGCTAATTAGAACTTTATAGAAAGTATAAATTTTGAAAGATTTAGATATTAATCAATTGAGAACATTGAAGAAAAGTATCAGCACTAAAAGCTATTAGAATGGTGAAATTATAGTACAACAGGGAACTATAGGAGAATAGCTTTATTTAGTAAAGTCTGGCTAAGTAATTGTTTCTTAAGATAATACTTGCAAATTGACTTTATCAAAATTTGATTACTATGGAGAGAAAAGCTTGATTGAATAGTAAGTTACAATGTCAAGTGTAATAGCAAAAAGTAATGTGATATGTTGGATGATGAACTAAGATAATTTAAAAGAAGTGCAAGGAGTAAATATAATGAAAATAATACACCAACGAATAGAACTACAAAATGAAGATATATAACTAGAGAATATTAAAAGCTTGAAAGTTATAGGATCTGGAATGTTTGCTACAGTTGTAATATGCAAACATAAAGACAAAAGCAGATTCTATATTTTAAAGTGTATAAATCGCTTGGTTGTTGACAAACTTTAGCTATATGATAAGATAAACTAAGAGAGAAAAATTATACAAAGTTTGGATTTTCCGTTCATATTAAAAATGGTGAAAACATTTAAAGACTAAGAAAGAGTTTATTTTCTACATGAGTTTATACAAGGTATAAACTTTTTGTAGGTAATTAATTAAAAAGGCCTAATGAAAACTAATTCAGCTTAGTTTTATATAGCAAATATTCTGTTAATTCTTGAGTATTTGCATTAGTATTCCATTGCTTATCGAGATTTAAAACCTTCAAACTTATTGTGTGATAATTAGGGGTATTTAACACTTTTCGATTTTAGAACTGCTAAGATAATATAAGACCGTACATATACACTAGTAGGAACACCTTATTATACTGCTCCAGAAGTAATAATAGGAAAAGGAAGTGGAGTTTAGGCTGATATTTGATCTTTAGGAATAATTACCTATGAAGTTTTATGCTCGAAAGTTCCTTTTGGATCTTTAAAAAATGATCCTTATGAAATTTATTAAGAAATCCTAAAGCATGATCTTAAATACCCTGTTTATATCGAATCCTCCTCTTCTACTAAAGCATTTATCAATCAATGCTTAAATACTAATCCAATCGTTAGAAATAATGGAAGTACTAAAACCTTGAGATCTCATGAGTTCTTTAAAGGAATAGACTTTGTAATATTATAATATAGACAAAACTAGTTCAGAAAGAGCTTCAACCTCCCTATTACCCAGAAATGAGTTATCTTTTTGAGGAAATTAAAGCATAAGAAAATAGCTATTTTAGTATAGACTAAATCATAAACTAATACGTAAGCATCTTATATAGTACGAAGGAGTGTTAGATGACTCAGATCTCGAGGTAGAATAAACAAGCAAAGTAGACATAAATGAAGAACTAGTATTTAAAGTATCATCATGGGATAATGACTTTTGAAGTAAATAAAAACATTATTTATTTTACATTACTTACTGCAATTAATTAGCAACCTTTTTAATTTATTTTCAAGTTTATAAATCAAAATGGGTCAAGTTTGCTGCCAAAATGAATTTAATTCGTTAGATTAATAAGGAAAATTATAGAACTAACAAGGAAATGTTCGTGATATTTTCAGGCCTCGATCTAAGGATCCTCAATTATTCACATAATCTGAAAGAGATTCTTAATATTATGATTCTAAGATCTATTAGAGCAAGTAAAATAGACTATCAATGAAAGAGTAATTTGAAGCAATAAGCTAAAACAGTGAAAATCTAATCAAATAGAAAAAAAGCCCAGAAATATCAAGTCAGGTAAGTGAACAAACTACTGATTACGAAAGTCAAATCCATATTAGTGAAGAGAAAACTAAAATGAAGAATAAAGAAATTCCAAAAATTTTATAAAGCGAGATAATAGGTGAAAATATAGATCTTCCATGTTCTCCCCCTCCTAATGATCTTTCTTATGAGAAAAAGCAGAAAGCAGAGCCACTATAATAATAATCTTCAACCTAGCCTGAAATAGAACATTAAGAAGTCTAGCTGAAGAACTTGACAGTGCAAGCATTAAGTTAATCCGAAACATCTACTTAAGAAGACATCTAACGATAGATTAATAATATGCTAGCAAATCTATCTTTTAATTTTGATTTAGATGATAATTAACTCTTGCAAAATCATAAGTAAAAGGTTATTGAGTTCTGTACTGAAGCCACTTAAACTTTGAACATTAAACAAGTTGGAGATCTTACAAGAAGAGCTATTGTTTAAGTCCCTCCCATTACCATTAAAGTTGAGCTAATACCTTCATCCAATTTAAATGCCTAAAATTCCTAGCTGGATTAGTAAAACTTTGAGGGTTAGAAAAATATAATTTAAGCAAGAAGTATAAAGAAGAAAAATAGAAATACTAGAAGATATAAAACGTAAATAAATAGGAAGCAATAGAGCTATCTGTTCGAAGAAAACGATGAGGAAGATAATATCAATATAAACTAAAAAAACCCTCCATTTGCTTTTGATAAACTGAATGAGGAGTAATCATAAGATTTAGAAGAGGAATAAATTATTACGAGATAAAGATAGGAAACTAGGTAGAGAGTAACTTAGCAGTCAGTTGAAACTTATACTTACTATTAGATAAATTCGCAACTAGACTTTAAATCTGAACTTCTGAATGCATATATAATTGATAAACCGAAAACTGAATTGGAAAAATAGTTTCTCTTGAAGTATATAAGGAAATTGTATTAGAATAACCAGCATAATGAAGAAGACGAGCTTCATTTTATTAAATATTTTGCTCATTTCTCTGTCTATCCTGGAGACATTATCTATTAGCAGGGAAATCAAGCTTGTAATGCCTTTATCCTTGAAACAGGTAAATTGAAAATTTTTGTAAATAACTAAAAGAACGATAAAATTGTTCCTGGGCAAATGTTTGGTGAAATAGCTCTTATGCTAGAAGTAGAAAGAGAGTCCACAGTATAAGCCGTGAAGCCTTCAACTCTATGAGCAATAAGTAAATATGCTTTTAAGCAATCCCTTGAGAAAATGAATAGAAATAATAGAGTTGAAAACAGATTATTTATAGAAAGCATTCCCTTTTTAGCTAGTCTAAGTGACGAATAAAAGGAGTAAATCACTAGTTCCTTAGTTACAGTTAAATTCACTAAAAACGATTAAATAACCCATTAAGGAGAAGTGGCTGATAGAATGTTTATTATTAAATAAGGCTAAGTATAGATACTAGTTGATCAATAGTAAAAATCTATCTTAAGAAAAGGAGAATTTTTTGGAGAGCTTAGTTTGATAAACTAAGTTCCAAGATCATCTGATGCCGTTGCTTATAGTGATATAGTAAAATGTTTAGTCCTAATAAGAGACATTATTAAAAAAATACTAGGAAATGGATTGTAAGAAATGCTACATAGAAATGTGATTCTCAATGGAATTAAATAGAATGAAATTCTTAAAAACTTACTGCCAGAGTAGCAGTAAGCTGTCGCTGAGAGTATGCAAATAACTTTGCATAAAAGAGGAGAAATAATAATGAAATAGAACACATCATGCTGCGAAGTACTATACTTACTTATCCAAGGAAATCTAGTAAAGTAATTAACATCTGAATCTATAAAACAATGTATAGGAGAAAAATACATTTTCTATGGCTAAACAGATGTATCCTGAATGGATAATCTCGTTGCTGAAACGGAGGTGACAATAGCTTCTATTAGAAAGTAATAACTTTAAGAAGTTCTTGGAGGTTCTCTACAGGAGATAATAAAGCAGAATGAAATAATTTTAGTATTGAAAAACATTTGAATATTGAAATCTCTTAATAATAAGTAATTGAGTGATCTACTAAAACTTCTAGTTACTAAAAATTTCAGAAATGACGAAGTCATTATATCAGAAAATGAAATTGCAGATTCATTTTATATGATTTAGCAAGGAAAAGTAGATGTCATGAATAAAAAAAAATACTTACACTCGTTAGGAAAATATGACTATTTTGGAGAGAAATCTCTGCTATATAACGTACCTAATAATATATCTGTAGTTGCTAAAGGTTCTTTAGTTTGCTGGATAGTAAGAAAAGAGAATTTTAACAAAATTCTGGGAGAAAAACTAACTACTATCTTGAAGAAAAGACTTGAGATGCAATATTAAGCGATAGAACTTTCAGATTTAAATTGCTTAAAGATACTAGGTAGCGGTATTTTTAGTACGATTGTGCTTTGTAAACATAAAGAAAAAGATGTATTTTATGTATTAAAATGCATTTCAAGGCAGACTATTAAATCTCAAAAGCTCTATAATAAAATTAACAATGAAAGATAAATATTGCTATCTATAGATCATCCGTTAATAATGAGATGTGTTAAAACCTTTAAAGACGAAAGAAGAGTCTATTTCCTTAATGAGTTTGTCCTTGGTATAAATTTATTGCAAGTAATGACTAAGCTGGGAGCTTTTAATAACAGTTAATCCCAATTTTATGTAGCTAACATTTTGATAATTTTGGAATATCTTCATGACCGAAACATCGCATACAGAGATCTTAAACCTATTAACTTAATTATGGACAGCATTGGCTATTTGATACTTTTAGACTTCAGAACTGCCAAATTGGTAGATGAAAGAACTTACACTCTGATAGGAACTCCTCATTATACAGCTCCAGAGGTTATTAATGGAAAGGGTAGCAATACTGCTGTTGACATATGGGCTTTAGGAGTTATGCTGTATGAATTCATCTGCTCCAAAGTTCCTTTTGGAAATGATAAAGAAGATCCTTACGAAATTTACAGCGAAATATAAAAAGAAGAACTAACTTTCCCAAGTACAATTCCTAAAAATGATGCAGCTAAATTACTGATAGTATAAGCTTTAGACAAGAATCAGCAAACTCGAGCTAATGTACAGAAGCTTAAAAAACATGATTTTTTTTCCGATTTGAACTGAGTAATTTCTCAATATAGGAAAAAATCCTGAAAAAAGAACATGAAGCTCCCTTCATTCCTGACTTATAGAAATAAGAAAAAGAACTTCAGAAGTTGAAGAATGAAAATTAAGACATAGACCAAATTTTGTAAGAAAATGTAACTATTCATATAGATTGAAGAAAATAACGAGCTAGAAACAAAAGAAGAGATCTAGGAACAAGAAGAAGAAGATGAGAAGCTTATGTATGATTCTTTGCAGTGGGATCGGGACTTTTGATAAATATTATATGTTAAATCTATTTCTTTCGTTATAGCCATCTTTCTCTATTTAAGTATATCTTGTATCATCCTAAACAGTTTAAAAACTATATAGTTTCTGATGATCATTTAAAGAATATTCAATATTTAATTGAAAGAACTTTTCTTAACTGACTTAGAATCAATAATTTAAATTGAAAATCGAATTGACGTTAAACGTGAAATTTTGTGCTACTCAAACGTATTTGGATATCAAAATTTGAAAAGAGAAGTAAAAATTTAACTTTAAAAAAGCATAAATGAAAAAGAGCACTACTGCAAGAACGAAAGAGAAGAGAAAAGAAAAGTAGATTGCAAGCAACGACTTATGAATTAATACATTAATATTATGAGACTAGTGATGATTTTCTTAAGAAAATGCCACTGTCTCAATACCGATGGTTGGAATGAGACCTCGAACGTGATCTGTGCCGTCTACTACTTCTATTGTATTCTCTATCTTTCTTTCTGTAGTATTCTTCAGATGATTATCTGTGACGGCTGGAAGATCTCGACTAGTGGCGATTTTTTCCTGAGCTTTTCTTTGAAGTGTTTCTATATCTTTCTTCACTGTCTTCATGTCTTCTATTCTTGGAGTAATATTTTTCTTCTTCTCTCGTTTAATATTCTTACTTTTTTTATTTTTCATAGTTTTGATTTTTTTCAGATTTTGACGACTTTTCATCAAATTTTTCAGATTTAATACTTTCTTCCTTATTTTTCTTATCGTTTTTTTTATACGCATCTTAAAATTGATCTTTAAATCTTTCTTTATCCTTTTTTTATGCATTATCTTTTTTTAGCTCTTCCTATGAGCTATTTTTATCATTTTTGTATGATTGATCTTATTTAGAATAAGGTAAATTTTCCATACTACTATTGCTAGAATTCTTTGCTTGGTGGATCTCATATTACTTATTAGATTGCTCATTTGACTTTTCAGAGTTATTATTCAATCGATTACTTTCCTCATATTGTTTTCTATCATAATCTTCATTTCTATACTTTTTAGTTGGTTATTTGTCATTTTTATAATCTCCCTCATTATAATCTTTAGGATTTTTTTTCTCTATAGAATTATTTCTTTCTCTTCTTGGACTTTTATCTCTACGAGGACTTTTATCTCTTCTTGGACTTCTACTTTTCTTTTATTCCTTTTCTTTCCTTGGACTTTTATCTCTACGTGGACTTGCATCTTTTCTTGAACTCTTTTCCTTTCTTGGACTTTTATCTCTTTTAGGACTTATTGATTTTCTTTTATTTTTCCTTGATTCTTAGTTTATTTTTTTGTCTCTACTATCAGATCTTCTTCGATTATCAACTGAATCTGAACTTCTTGATCTGAGACTTCTAGATCGAGATCTTCTAGGTGATCGATCTCGACGATGAGATCTTCTTCTATGATTTCTAGAAGATTCATTTTTCTTATCCTGTTCTAAATAAACTTCGATAGGAGTATATTCTGGTATAGTTTAATTATTTTCGCAATAATCTCAAAGCATGCAAAGCTATATCCCTACATCAGATCCCACTTCTTAAGTGTCTCTTGATTTTTTTATGGGTTACCCATCATTCAAAGGGTTTTTTAAATTATCCGTTTTTTCAAAAGGTAAATCTCCATATCTAAGCCACTTAACACTGAAAGTTCCTCCCATGTTATTGAAATTAACATTCTATCATGATTTCTCCCTATAAGTAGAACTTTTACTCATCATACGGGCGAATCCTTAAAAGTTGGATGAATTGGCAACAGAATAAATCAAAATTACGTTTTTATGACTTTCAAAAGCCGTATCGAGCTTACTTTCATTAGCTTTTGTTGTTGCCCAGACACTCTTTTTAACAGAAATTTCGATATTTTCTCTGTTATTTGATTTGATAACAAAGAATTGAACTTCTTCAAAGTTATCTTTTAGTGGATGCTTCTTTCATTCGTTGATAACTATTGCAGATTTCTTTCCATGAGCATATATATTGAAATCAGGGCCTCCTTTCTTTTGGATTTACTAAATAGTCAACTTCACTAGTTTGTTAGAAATTCTTTCGAACTTAGTGGTTTAGCAGAATTAGCATTACTCATAATTTTGACCTGAAATAAATAATTACATTTAGAGCAAATTGTCTTCTAGCAGCATGTGTATGTTATTGGATCATTTAAGATTTCTTAGCAGAAATTGCATAAGAGCTCAGTAGGACTTTATCCTTACTTTATCTTGTTCACTTAATATTGATACCAATCAATGCTTGAGATTTCTTTTAGTTCTTCTTTCTTAGGAGAAGGAGGCTTTTATTCCTAATTTTCTACTTATGGATTACTATCCTCAGCTCTTAAAGTCTGGTTCGTTTTTCCAGGTCTTCGCTTTACTATAATTTCACTACCAGATCTTATAAGTTCCATACTATCGCTGTATTCTCTTTTGGTTTTCGCATCTAAAAGTTATAAATCATCGCGCTTTTCTTTCATCCTTTTAGCTATTTTATCTAAAAGCTCGTTGACACAGATTGATTATCCGTCGAATTCTATTTAACTTCATTCTTTTTCGCTTTGAGATTTAAAATTAACAGATGACGACATTTTTATAATTTAAAAGATTCAACTCAGCTGGCTATTTCATTTAAATCTTAACGGCAAAAAACTTTTTAAGATATACTTGAATGAAATAACTCACTAAGAGTACTTTTATTTCTCTTTACTTCAACTCCTGTAGCCTATAAAGCTATATTTACTACTTCCTGCTTAATTCACAAATAGTTGATAAACCTAAATTTATTCCTTTATATAGCTTATTCAATCTAAGCTTTTATACGAAGGATTAATTTTAGCTTTTTTAATTATTTATTTTGCTTAGCTTTCTTTATACATTTAGCTTAAGAGTTATGAACGCTTTTTGTTGCCTTTATGAACGATATGTTAACTACTTAAGTTAGTAAAATGAATAACTAGATTTGTATAAGTTAATCATAGGAAGTGGAGCTTGAAAGTAATTTAGACTTATGAAGGCTTTGCAATAAATCTAATTTGATAATAATTAAGCATATATATCCAAGCTTTGGACTACCTAGCATTTACTTACATACTTATATAAATGGATGCCACTAAACAGCCCTTTACTTATCCTTATATAATTGACACTTGTATATCACTATTCTCTCTTTGCTTCATTTTATAGCAGAGTAAGTTCTTTGCTTAACAATTATACCTGAATAATTTTGGTTAAAATAGTCTGATTTTTACTATTTAAAAGTACTTAAATTAATAGATAATTAGGACTAAGAAATGGTATTATTTACTTAAATCTTCATCAATTTTATATTTAAAGCACTTAGTTTGTACTACTTAATTTACTTTCTTATACTTATATCTATTATATTATTAGAAAAAGCTTCCTTTATCATATATAAAGGCTATCTTTTAGGTGTCCAAGAAAAACTTAATTTTATTGCCCTCTGAATATAAGATAAACTGCTAGTGACTGATTTATGAACTACTACTATAATCTCTTTAATGCTTTATTTTTAGGCTACTTAGGTTTATGACTTACAATCTTAACACTTTTATTATTAGCTTTTTCTTTCTCTTTATAAATCTAGTTACCAGGTTTCAATTAGAACAATTACTTAGAGTACTATAAGTTGAAGAGTGATAATAGAATTTAGTCCTTTATAAAATAGGCATCTTGGGAGACACCTATTTATTTCAAATCAGTAGTTAGACAAACAATGAAGATACATACTCAAGGAATAAGAAGTTTACCCTGACTACTACTGGGATAACTACTTTATCTATATTACCTCATCTAAGATTATCACAAGCTCTATTGAACTTTCTACATCTCATCTATATTCTTAGGCAGTATTTTAGCTAAATGAAAGAAAGTAAATTATACAGATAAAGCGAAGGATATAGTAACTTCTAGATATGCTTTTGTATTATAAACCAAAAGTAAAAAGTATGGATTATTCACAAATTTAGACTCTTTTTTAAAAAATTACAGTCAATATAACCTAATTTAGTCTATAAAACTACGCTAGTAAAATTGCTTTTTGAAGAAATAGCCGCTTAAAAAAATAAGAAACAAGATAATGAAATTTAAGTTAAGAGTGAGTGAATTAAGTCAAAAATAGAAAAATATAACTTATAAGAATTTTAATAAAACTGACCTAAGAAATAACTTAGAAATAAAAATCAAAAGATTAAAGATAGTAATTAGAAAAGAGTTAGGTAGTGAGACATGATTAACTAGATTAATAAGTTGTTCATTTTTCTAAAATATATTTAAAAAAATGTTAAATTAATCCAAAAATTTACTATCTCACACTCTTTTTAACTAAATTTTTTTTTCCTCTACAATATTTCTAACGACAGGAGGTTGATTTTTCTATGACTTTGGTGAATTGACCTGCTTTTTGATCTATATTTTTTTCTATTAAGCACTTAAAACAGTATTTCTATTACTTTGCTCAGATTTTGGTTTCGAAGATTTAGACATTGGGTTTTCTTATTTAAAGTTATCTTTTATCTAAATTTAAAATTTACATCTTATATAAGTAGCTGCATGCATTTTTGCTGTATTTAGTTGAACATTACTTCCTTTTTACTCTGTAGCATACATTCGATCAGGGTTTCTTGATTTTAGTTTTAAGGAAAAATTTGTTTAAAGCCGTTTACTGGTTTTGTTTTAATGTAGCTAAGCGTTATATCCTTTATTTTCTAAATAAACTGCTCAGGAATATAAGGTTAAATGTATCCTGTCTAAGAATCTTGCTATCCTCCTTAAGATTCAGCAAGGCTATTCTTGTTTACACTAGTACTTCTACATACTGCTGTTTTTGGTCTTTAAATTGGAGGTCTAATTCCTAGATAGAGAGGTGAATGTTGAACAACTTGATTTTAGTTTGACTAAGATATTTATCTAAAGCTAGCAATAAAATCCATGACTGGCTAATTAAAAATATTGCTATTGGTTGATTTCTTAACATTCACATTACCATTCCAACCATACATCTTATTCAGTTTTTCAGTTAATTATTTACTTGCTTTAGGCTACTAAGGCTAATAGTATCGCCGTATTCTATATTAATCAGGAGAGTTGAAATTAAGAGTTTCTACTAAATCATTAATCATGCCAGTTTTTATATTTACATCTAAGTCACTGTCCACACTTATTGCAGGGTTAGAGTTTATCTCAAGAAGCCAAGGTTTAAAGTTAGAGTCAATAATAACATCAAATCCAAATAACTCAAAGCAGCATCTGATTTCCTATGGTACTTGATTTGCGAAAGCAAGAAGGGTTAATGTAATTACATTCCTAATTTTCTTCCATAGTTTGTCCATATCTTCAGGGATATACTTTTGGTTGAGATATTACTTTAGTTAAGAGATTGACCATTTACAACCTTTTCCTATTCCTTCTTTATCAACTAGTAAAGTAGCACTATTCTTGTTGATGGAGGAATTTGTCAAATGAACAAATTTATTCTACAGGTCATTTAAAGTATATTTCTCAGTGGAAAATCTGGCTAATCCCTCATCATGAAGATAGACTATTAAAGGCTAAAAGCTAGTAACTAGCACATACAACCTCAGATCGAACTTATATCCATGTATCAACAAAGGTCTTTCTAAGTACTGCTAGCAGATATAAGCCTAATCATGTACCACATTCTATACATTAGTTATCAAAGAAATATTCCTTCCTCTTGATGAATCTGAAGGCTTCATTATTCATATTTTACCAGGGTCTTACTAAAACTCCTGCACTAGTGTAGAATATTCAGCAGGAAGAATAATAGTCTTAGGAGCATATTAATAGACTTTTCCAAAAGTAGTTTACATCTTCCTTAATAATTTGCAAAGGCCGTCTTTTCTACTTATCAAGATTGTTTTAGGAAAATGGTTGTATTTTTGATAACTCTATCCTAACTTATACTCAGTATTAGTAGGTCTTGATCCTTTCCAAGTTATAATTCATTCCATATGATTATCAGTTTCAGTTCATCCTCGAGTTTCCAAAATAAGCCTTACTAACGGAGGTCCCATATCACTAGCGAACTTCAAGTTACTATCTCTTCTTTTTTCCAGGAATCTTTCCATTTTGAATTATTAAGAAAAAAAGATAAAAGAAACTAAATCAAACACTAAGCTACGAAAAATTAAAGGAGGGTATAGTTTTAATACTAATCAGTTATCTGATATAAGACTAGCTGCCTAATTTAATACTCTTAAAGCTATCCTTATAGTTTTACTTTCTAACCTCTGCATCAAAATAGTCTATCATATTTCTTTTTATATCACTCTGGTATAAATCTAGTCATAGGCTTTTAGTTATCAGGATGCAAATGCTATATTTAAAATATTCTAAAATAAAGTTATTTTGTGTATGCAGATACTAAATATGGATATTCGGATAACTATAATCGTAATTAAATATCTCTAGTTTATATTTAAACTTATGAGGTAATAAGAGGAAAACTGTTTAAATGAATAATGCTTCCTTAAAATATAATCCCAGTATCAAATTAAGAGGATTTTATTACTAACGCTTTCCTTTATTTTAATCAAAGAAGAAATCTAGCAAATTAGGGGAAAATTAAATAAGTTAGAATACTTTTTTTATTATTATTCGAGTAAAAAGAGAAAGGATGCTTCCTCTTTATTTTTATGGCCTCTCTTCTTAAGACTATAAAAAGTTTGTTTCCTTTATTTTTCAAGGAGAGGCTAGTTTTTTATTTCTATTTCATAAAAAATAGAATTTGTATAGTTACTTAGTTCATACAAAGGTAGTAGAACAAAGCTAAGCTGTTCCCATTTTATAACCAAGCTTTTTTATAAATTACCTTACATTTTTTACTTTTTGATAAGGAGACTATTGAAGGTTTAATAAAATAGTATTAATATAGTGATCATATAGTTAAATATCTAAAAGATAACATATAACTTTCCACTAACTTAAGGAGGAGCAAGGTGTCATGTATCTATGAAAATGGATTTTAAGGAGTATTATATACAACTTAAGGTAAGAGGCTTTCTTCCCCTCCATATGGATAGTAAATCATAAGTATTTTCTTCTTCGCTTGTATAATACCAATAATGGCTAGTTAAACTTGAAAAATAGCATATTTGTCCTATTATAGATAATAATATATAATATACTCAAACACCATATTCATTTTAAGCTTATAGATAAATGATATTCACTAAGCATCTACTATTATTGATATAGAGGTGAGAAGTTTAAATGAAGATAGTAAAGATAATATATAAGCAGATGCTTAAATCACGATTCATATTTGCTTTAATATAAAAGAAAAAGATAATAAGGAGAAGGCTTTAACTATAATTTTGGTTTATAATATAACTTGAAAGAGTTCAAAGTGCAAATATACATTTCAGTTTTTAGTTTCTTTTAAAATGCATAAGCATCCAAATTAAGAACTAACTGTCTCTTCAAGAAACTTTTATGTTAACTTAATGAGATACATATAATAGATAGGGTAGACAAGCTAGATTGTAATTAATAAAGTATTCTAAATGTTATTAATTTTAAGAAATTAAAGAAAGAGAATGGTTAATAATGTAGTAATACTAAACTAATTTTAAATCTTTCAGAGGAATCAATGCTAAAATATTTAAAAATGTGCTAATAAATAAAAGATATTTAAAGAAGGGAATCACATCTTAGATATAAAATTAAAGCCAATGAATGTAGAAAGAAAAAGTCTAACATTACTTTTACAATATACAATTAAGAAGATAGAGATAGTGATGTACTGCTTTAAATATTATATAATTAAAATTAGGTATAATAACCATCTTAAGGTATAGCTAATAAAAATATAGAAAAAAGGCTGATATTAAAGTACTATTACGTATTTTTCTAAACTATCTAATTTAATTTACTTGATAGTTAAATAAATTTTGAGTATAAAAAGATAAAATATTCTTTATTGATTTATATAATTCACTAATATGCGCATTTACATGGCTTCTGCTTTCCTTTTTTAGATACTTTAACTTATGTGCCCCAACATTTCGTACAGATGTTCCAAAACTTAGCACACTTCTTGCAAGGTTTAACTTTATTGTATTTTTGTCAATAGCCATTACCCCCACATTTTTTGCATCCTTAGACTCCACTAAACGGTAGATTTATTTATAGAACATTAGGTTGTTATTACTATTATTCACAATATATAATTCCTTATGGTCTTTAAACACTATCTTACATTTTTGAAGTCTAGAAATTTACTTGCTGTTAGTTTTGAAAATTTGCTTCTACAGGTTATAACTAATAGGAATACATAATTTATTAGTTATTTTATTCAAATTATTATAAATTCGTGTTTGGTTAACTATGATTAATCATTTTACTTTCATTTATCTCTTTAGACTCCTAAAATTGTTGCTCTTAAACATAATTTAATTGTACTTTAAGTAATTCTTACTAACTATCTTATTAAACAATTTGTTATTTCTTAATCTAACTCTCTAGTTCCTTTATTACACTCTACTGTTCCTTTATTTTCTTGTTCAATGCTTCTACATTTCCTTACAACTCTTCGTTCTTTTATTATAAATTGTATCATAAGTAAATGCATCGCTTATGACTCTTTTAAGCTATCTCACAGTTACTTTTCCAATGTTTTTCGATACTTCCTATAGTTATAAGAGACTAGCAGTACTAGCAGTTAAGTTTAATATCATGGTATAAGTTCATTATAACTCTACTAGGGTTTTATGTTTTTCAATAACTAGCCTAACAACAAGGACACTAATCTATAGCTTCTTTTTTAGTTTAACTATCAATACAGTAACTACAAAATAAAGACTCGCACTGATCACATTACTTAGGAAGCTCAACAACATCTTAGCAAATAAAGCAGACAAAAGAAGACTAAACTTAATCTTAAAGCAAAGATTTATCAAATCCCATTTATACTATAAAAGATAAGCAAACATAATTGAATCTATTTTTTTCTTTTCCGATATCAATCTCATTAATAAATCATAACTAGCAGTCTAAAATATGATTATTAAATAGCTTTCTATATACTACAATTGCTAGCATTTTGTAATGTAAAACTATTAAATCGAGAAAAATGTATCGAGAATTAAAGGAGCAAACATTCTAAATATAAAAAAGGCAAAAATGTAGTAAATAGAATAACTAGTCTTAAATTAAACAAGCTTTAGAGTAGTTTATATTAAAAGGTGTAAATATTTTAATATAGTCATATATTATTAAGCATAATTAAGCTCTTATATCATATCTCTTAGCTTTAAAAATACCTTACTTCCATTTATTTTACTACTATTTTTATCAAAGGACTCATTATATCCACTTTTTAAATCTTGTAAGTCTCTTGTGCAGTTTTTAACATTTTTAGTTTCAAAAAATAAAAAGGAATGTACAATATATTGCTCATGTTAAGTGTTTAATTGATATAGTGATAAACTAAATTTAGTGTAATATTTTAAAGTAAAAGATCTTGCTTTATATCATGGTTTAGTGAAGAATTGATTCTTTAATATTAAAATATTTTGAATAAAGTAAATATTTATATATTTACTACAAGAGTTCAATAGTATGTGCAGCTACATGGCTTCTGCTTTCCCATTAATGATATTTTAACCTTTGATCCTAAACATTTGGGGCAAACATTCTTAGCTCGAGCGCATAATTTACAAGGTTTCATTTAAAAGCTGCCTTATCAAACTCCAGCTCCTCCACATTTCCTACAACCTGGAATTCCTTTAAATTAATGGTTAATTTGCTGAGCAATAGGTTATTAGTACTACTATTAGTTTATCAAAGAAACAGGATTTTAAACACTCTTTTATTTATTTTGCAAAGGTAATTCAAAGTTAATTTTTTGTTATATACGATTGTTAGCTTCCATGGGTTAAAACTGGTATGAATACATCATCTACTAGTTGTTTTATTCAAATTATTATAAATTCATGTTTGGTTAGCTATATCTCATCTCTAAATCCTAGTGTTATTCTTGTTTGTTAACTACTTCGAGTCTTGGCTAATTTAATTGTACTTTAAGTTATTCTTACTAACTATCTTATTAAACAATTTGTTATTTCTTAATCTAACTCTCTAGTTCCTTTATTACACTCTACTGTTCCTTTATTTTCTTGTTCAATGCTTCTACATTTCCTTACAACTCTTCGTTCTTTTATTATAAATTGTATCATAAGTAAATGCATCGCTTATGACTCTTTTAAGCTATCTCACAGTTACTTTTCCAATGTTTTTCGATACTTCCTATAGTTATAAGAGACTAGCAGTACTAGCAGTTAAGTTTAATATCATGGTATAAGTTCATTATAACTCTACTAGGGTTTTATGTTTTTCAATAACTAGCCTAACAACAAGGACACTAATCTATAGCTTCTTTTTTAGTTTAACTATCAATACAGTAACTACAAAATAAAGACTCGCACTGATCACATTACTTAGGAAGCTCAACGACATCTTAGCAAATAAAGCAGACAAAAGAAGACTAAACTTAATCTTAAAGCAAAGATTTATCAAATCCCATTTATACTATAAAATAGCAAGGATATATCAATTAATAGTCAACATATCTAAGATTCATATTACTTTCGTTCTTTTTTGATATAAAACTATCAATAGAAGAAACAATCAAAACAGAATATTAGATTCTGGTATATAGAGCTAACATATACATTATCAAGCTTTATATAAACTAGATAATAACTATTTAAATTGAATAGGTAGAGAGGAGAGTATGTGGTTTAAAGTTAAAAAGGCTTTCATTTCTTTAAATTTAAATATATTTGAATTGAATTTAAATTGGTAGTAATAAAAACCCGCAATGATTCAGGAAGAAATGTAAGTGACATGCGATATATGTAATTAAGAAATTCTTCAGTCTTCATTTATACTGCATTAAGTTCACTGTTCACGTTTTCTTACGAAATGCTTAGATTGTGGTTTGTAATATCCAAAGAAACTATATGAAAAGCATTTAGAAGACTATCATGAAACTTAATAATGTGAGAACTGTTGTAAGACTTTTGAATTTTGGATGCTAGAAGCACATGAAAAGAGCTGTAAACCAATGGAATGCAAGTATTGCCAAATTAAAGTCAAAACTGGATAAGATTCATTAGAAGATCATGAATATTACTGTGGAGCTAGAACCACAAAATGTGAAACTTGTCTTATTTATGTCACTAAGAAAGATTTATTAAACAATATGCATAAGTGCGATATTAAAAGAGAAAGGAATTAAAAGAGAAAACTTGAGATAGAAGAAAGTGATTATGAAGGCATTGTAAGTTAATAGGCTCCTAAGTAGGGAATAAAGAGAAGAAAAATTGCTATCAGAAAGAAAAATGTTAAATAAAGGGTTTCAAGTTAAGACATTTCTGAATCCTCATAAAGTAGTGAAAGCGAATCAGAATACTTTTCAGCCAACGAGTCAAGTGCAAGTTCGTATTGAGATTTTATATTTTTGTTATATTTTCTAAAAGTGATCAAATATAAAGCTATTTATTTTATATTGAGATATATTTCAAAAATGTGCACTTGAATTTAAACAAAAAATCCCCCATTTTTTACGACACTATTCAGACAATATCAACTAAATAAATTCACAATACAGATTATATAAAAATAAAGCCTTTTTAAGGCCTTAATCATCAATATAATACAAGAAGAAAAAAAATCAATTTGCATAGCTTCTAGTATGTTTCTGAGTTAAAAGGATTTAAATAGCTTTTTCTATCTAAATAGATTTAGAAGATATTGAATATGCTACTTATATGCCAACTTTATATCGTTTTAAAAATATCCTAATAACAACAGTCATATCTTCTCTATGAGTTATCATAAAGTTTATAAAATATATTAATACTAAGTCAAGTGATTTTTATAATAAAGGAGATTAAATTAAATTTGTAATGTTATATTTCCAAAAATTTTCCTTTGATATAGATCAAATCTTCAATCCTTTCTATATGGAAGGTTATCAAATTATACCTACCTTTATATAAAAGAAGGACAAAACTTTAGAATAGAGGATATAGAGTTAAAAAATAAAATTATTTTAAATTTAAATTTCTAGTTTTCGAATCATAACATCGGTACTGTTCCTTTTCCCTGTGTTGGTAAGTTTTTCTTTCTCTCCTTTTCATGTTCATATGTATAAATTGCTTTTTCATTTCTAGAGTATAAGAACTAAAGTAGGGCAAATAATGCTCCCAAGCTGCCAACCATCATAAGAGTAACTACAATTCTTTCTCGGTCTACTTTAGACTATAATTTCTTTTTCTTGTTTTCGATTTTTTGTTAGAACTCCTTCAATCTAGTATGAGGAACTGGAAGAATTGGAAGCCAGTTGAACTCTTCAACAGGCTTTAATCTTAAAAATCTATTAGGATTAATTCTTTCTACGCATCCAGGTAAAGACCAATTTATTTAGTAGCACATTCTATATTTGTCCATTATTGTGTCGTTTTTAACAAACTCCTAAGCCTAAGGTTTGAATTCTGATAGATCAAGCGCTTCTCCATATAAATCTATATCATTTGATCCAAACTTTGACTAAACGTTTTGTATGAAATTGTCATAAGAAGTATCGGGAGTGAGTGATACTGAAGTAGACAATTTCTACATAGGAGTGAATTCTTAAGTCTTAAGCCTAAGCTGTACTGATTCAATATATGGAATTAGAGGTTTTAGTTAGGTAATCTTTTTTAATTCTCCGACTGCTTTTTGAGCTACTGCAGTCATTAATTAATTTTAGATCAAAATTTTGCTTCATAAATATGGTCTTAAATTACTAAGACTAAACTCTACTCTTATCATTAAATTAACACTCTTTTAATTCATACTAGAAATTAAGTTCTAAGCACTCTGGTATTCATAAAGACACTGGCAATATAAAGCATTTGAAGATTTATCCATGGAAGATATAAAATGCATCATAGATACATATTCACTTACTGAAGTTGATGCATAGTTAATAAGATACTATTAATTTAATAAAATATAGTCATTTAATACCTTTTTAATTTTCAAATCACTATAAAGAAATTTTTGAAGTCAGAATAATTAAAAACACATAATAACTATAAATTCAGTTGTTAATTTGCTTTATCTGCTCTTCTTCCTCCATCTTTTCACCTTACTTTTAATTTAGCTTTTGGTTCATTTCTTCGTTTTGAATTTAAAGAGATCGGATGATTTATTCTAACTCTTTATTCTTTTTCTAAAATTCTTGGTTCTATTCTTAGAGCTGAATATTTTGCTTTTAGTATTACTCTTCAGCTATTATGAGTTGAATTTTCATACTTTAAATTTCTTATTTATATTGAGCGTTTAGGTCTGAGATATCTTGCTACAGTTTTTTATTTTTGTCTTTCAAAGTTTCGATGCAATTATGATATTTTTTATGTTTCTAGACTTGTTATGTTTCACATTACTCGCAAATAACCATTCGAAAATCACATTCTTCCATATGTTTTTATATTTCCTTTTAAAAGCCAATAAAGCGGCATCCAGGTACTTAGCAGATCATTTTTTGAAATTCACATTCTATTTAATGCTTCTGTATTTTCTCTAATGTCAATACCTAGCTACATCCATTTTATCCATTAGAGCACTTTATTTATAGTTGATTTATCTATTGCCTTATCCATACATGAAGCTTTTTAAACTTAGTTTAAGTGTTACAAAGCGGACATTTATTCTAAGATCCTTGTTTACATTTTTCTAAACAAGCAAGACAAAACGCTCCATCACAAGTGCAGCATTCCTAGGGGTCTTGAAGAACGTCAAAACATATTGGGCAAAAATAATTTTCTGGAATTACTCCAACAAAGCGAGTTTTTTCATACCCCATTAAGATATTAATTTAATAATAAAATAAGAAATACTCTGCTATTCTAAGTCCCTCTATTATCTATGCTACTGCTATTCAATAATATCTTATAACTATATATATTTAAAGCTATATGGCTAATTTAATTTACTTGTACCAGCTAAGATTATCTTACCCCACTGGTACAATGCATCTTATAAATTTTGCCTCATTTGATTGGTTATTGGCTACTTAATTTAGTGTAAATAGAAGTTGAACCATTCTCTTATAAACCAGGTGGTACTAAGTATATATTAGATCTAGCTTTTTATGAGTGTATTTTACTTTTAATTATTATACTTCAATTTATATAAATGATGGCTAATAGTATATATTTACACTTTTTTGATTCTATATCAATTTTCTATGCCAAAAGGCATGTATAAGGCATAAAAGTCTTATTAAGTAAGAGAGCTTTCAGAAAAAAAGTATTAAAGAACGATAAATTTCACTTCATTCTATCAAACAGTTAGAACTACATTATTTGATTGCTTCTTAGCTGATTTAGGATAATTTATTAGATATTATAGACTATTCTCCACCTAATTAAAAAAGGAAACTAAGAAGATTTAAGGTTATTTAAAATGTATATCTTACTGGAAGATTCTTCTTTAGATAATGATAAATAAGTAGCTTAGTTTGTAAATGACTAGTTAGATATTTAAATTTTGAATAATGAAAATGATTTTTATTTCAAATCCAGGTAAATCTATTTGGTGCGAACTCTTCTTTCTTTACTTTATATGTTCTTTTTTTATCTAGGATATCAGTTAGTAGTTAAGCTGATCCGAATGCTAGGATACATCCGCGTGATCCATGACCAATATTCAAATATAAGTTTTTAAAGTTAGTATACTTGCCTTTTAACTTTCCTACTAATGGAAGATCGTCAGGAGAAACGGGACGAATACAAGTCCATTATTGATTTTATTGAATATCTTCGTTTTAGAATTTGAATAAGTCAGAAATTTTCGAAGTTAGCAAATCAAAATGTCCAGGCCACTATTCATTATTATCAGTACAGATAGCATGAGAAGTAGCTCTTAGTCTGTTACCAGGTAACTTTGACATATAGATAGCATGTTCTATTACAACATGATATTAAGGTAGTCTTTATTAAACTATATTTTTCCCTAGTTGATATGTTATGTTATATCCTTTCATTCCCCAAACTGGTAGTCAAACTCCTAATTTCCATCCCAGTTCTCTTGATTATAATCCATTTGCAAGTATAAAAATATCTCCTTGAATCTTTTCTCCCTAATCAGTAACAACAGCAGTTATTACCTTTTTATTCTTTTCATTAACTGAATATTCAAAGTCAACAACTTTAGTTTGCATTCTTAAATTTACCTTTTAGCTTTTTAATGAAAGTTGCACTAATTCGTTTGACAATCCATTAGAATCGTGACCTCTAGTATCTTTTTAGAAAACAGCTCCAGCAATCTAAAGTTACATATCTTTAAGACTTGGCTCTTTTTGAATAACCTCTTACTTAGAATTAAGAAAGCTATACTCAACAAGCTGCTCTTTAGATTTTTCTTAGCAGAACTTTTTCTCTTTATCGAATGCTGCTTAGTCTGTAAACAAGATCAAAGCTCCAGGCATTGGGTTTACACTTTTAAATTTATAAACTCTATCATATTCTCCAAAGACGTCAGCTGAGAAATGCTTTAAGTCACACATCTTCTATATATTAATAGTGTGCTTGCTAGATGTGCAGTTTTTAGCAAATTGCCAAATGAAAGCCCAGAAATCTTTATAAAGGAAGCATCTAGCCTCTATTTTAAAAAACGACTATGAGTCAAAAAGAGAAGTAAAGAACTTTTTTATAGATCCAGGACCAGGCCAAATTGAATAAAAGTCCCAGACCAAGCACCCTGCATTACTTCTTGAGCATAAAAGACCTGGAGCCTCCATTTCATCAATTAAGGTTATGTTGAAGTCTTAGTTTCTCAGTTTTTGCAGTCTAGAAAGAAGAAAGCAAGTGGTGGAGCCAATAATTCCAGACCCTATAATGATAACTCTTTTTTATTGATTTTTTTATTCCATATTATCAATAATGAATTTTACTGTCTTTAGCAAGTATCTATTGTTAATTCCCAGTCTAATGAGATTATTAAATTTATGATTTAAGACTCTAATTAATAAATTACCTTAATAAGGGTTATTTTAGTAAATAAGCTTCAAAGAAGCTTTAAGTTATGCTAATATATTCCTTGCTACAAATCACTCTATTTAGTAGATCTTATAGTAAGTGCTTTCATTTATAAAAGGGTTTTAGTAAAATTTACAAAATAAGCCTAAAGACTAAATTTAAAGCTACCATATTTATCTATTTGGAAAGAAAACGCTTCAATAAGATCCAAATTACTGAGTTTGGAGCTTATAGACTAGGAATTTTAATCCTACTTATAGCTATCTATTGCCCCATTAGTTACTCCTATTTTATATACAGACTTATATATTATCAAGCTGGAAACTCAATTTTATAGTATACACTCATTGCATATAACATTTGTCTGGTTTAGATCGAGAGAATACTTCTTTTACTGGAGTAATTAAGTTCTGCTGTAAAATGAAATATAAGATTATAGTCTTTAAAAATTAGGTGACTTAATAAGCCTACACTTCTAGCATGAAATACTATAAGCAATCTTGCTACAATATTTGTAAGCAAAACTAAGTAAAAAATTAGCTGAACTATAAGAATGTCTAGGGTTTATTATCTCCTCCATAAACTTCACATCTCTTAATTTCAAAGCATCGAACATATAGTTACCATTACTGTTACTACTATCCAAATACATTAAAGATAAAGAGACTAATAATTACACCTAGAAAGTAAGGTTATCTAGCTTTATTAATCAAAAGACATTTTTAAGGAAGTTTTTATTAGACTCTCATAATTAGAAGTATACTTAATAAGTCTGAACAGTAGATATACTATGATTGAAGCTCTACAGCTTATTAAGAAATTAGCATAGATAGCTGCTAATAAATTGCCTTAAAGATAAACATTTAGTTACTTTATTTCTCTATTTAAGTACATTAAATATACCTATTTTTTAAGTTAGTCCAAGTTTTTTAACTCACCAAATAGAAATTAATCTTAAGGAAATTTTTGGAAATAAGGTAGAAATAAATGCTATAAAGGGTGAAAGAAGTAATATAGGAGTTAATAAAATTGCTTATTAGGCTATTTTCCTCAATATCTATTAAGTTCTTTTATACTATCAAGAAACTTACTATATAGCTTCTCTTTATCCTTTAAGCTTTTCTACCAAGACCATAGATATTAAAATAAAGGTATAAATGTTTATCTTTCTTAGCTTGTCTTTGCTTAAATTAACTCTCCCTCATATCAACCAAAACTTATAATAAGATAGCTAATCTACGCTTCAGTTTATTTATATCTAAGCTATTTCAAGCATACTTAATAGACTATTTGCGTATTATTTTGCTTATACGATGCAACTAGATCAAATTTATATTTTACTCCCTAGTTTTTGGATAAAATTAGGGATTACTTATTCTCTAGAAAAAGAAAGAAGTTCCTTATTCAAATAATAGATTGAATTTCAGAAGACTTGAGTATGATATGGAGCTATAAAGAAAACATAAGTTAAAGCAAAAATAGAAAAATTAGAAATGAAGAGAGCTACAGAAGCTTGGATAGATAACTAAGGAATAACATAATAAATTAAATCTTTCATAATAGAATGACAAATAAGGATATAAATTTTACCACCAATAAGAAGGCACTTCCAAAGTATTGATTATATTCATTGTCTATCTCTCTCAAGTCATAAAATTTGTCAAAAACACAGTAAAGTCCATAATTATCTATATCTCAAAGATAGTGCTAAAAATAATGAACTATGTATAATTCTATTCCTAAGTCAAAATCTAAGTCTACACAGACAGTTGAAGCAAGAGTATAATATGAGTCATCTCCGAAACCAGCAGAACATATAGCACCAGTTTTCATAGAAGGAATACAGAAGCATTATGAGTTTCATTCACTTGCACATTGTTGAGAATTAGATGAAAATGTGCATTCTTTTCCTAATCATGCATCAGCTGAACCATATCACTTATAAAAGCTTTCATCAAATATTTCACGAGAAATTACTGCCCAGTCTTCTTAAGGTATAGACAAAACTTCTGTTGTTGCATTTTGATTTTCCAAAGCCTCTTCAGATTCATCAGAGTCGCTAAAAAGCCAGCATTTTTTATCAGCACATTCATCATAAGTTTTACAGCCAGTTATTTGTTCAAAAAAGAACTATTATCAGTCACTTCTTTCTCTCTGTTAACACTCATAAGCCTCATTTTATTAGCTAGAGTATCCTAGAGGAACTCCATAAGTTCTTTTTTAATTTTCTATATAATCATGCAAATCAAATCGCTCTATAAATAAGCAACCTACTCCATCAGTACATTTATATGCTGGTACTATTACTTCATTATTTTCAGCCACATAGACATAGCATAAGTTATTAAAATCTAAATCTGTCAAATTTACCATCGAACTATTTAAACTATCAGTATCAGTGCAATTTGCTCCATCAGAGCAGCTTTCATCTTCTTCAGTATAAGAATTTTTAAGTTATTCGTCACACCTTCACTAAGGGCATTTTAAATCAGCAGCATTAAGTATATTAATCATAGCTAAGAGAAAAGCTAGCATCTTTACCTTGGTACTCATGATTTATTGAATTCACTATTTCTATTAATTCTTTTCTTTCAAAATAATTATTAAAATCCTAGCTTATGTCTCTTTAACTTACTCTATTCAATATCAGTAGAACCTTTTGCTTTTGTCTACTTTATTTATAAAATGCATGCTACTAACTTTTATATTAATAAGTGCAGAGTTTTTAGAATCAGCTCTTTAAAGGGTAAGTAAGCTACTTTTATTGCTAAAGGAAAGATGATTTTTGAATTATATGCCTTAGATATAATTAGATATACCAATAGGCATTTTGAATGCTTTTATTAGTATTCTAGAATACTATATTTATGCACTTATCTCTACCAGCTTTAACTACATTCATCTGATTCGTCAAACTTGCTGATAAGTTAAATCATTTATTTAAAGATAGCACCTTCTAATCAAATCCCCTCTTACCTAGTAACTCAATATATAAGTAGAACTACAACTGATAAATTAGATTCAAAACAGTTTCAAACGAATGAGATATAAGAGATCTAAATATTGTGTTTAAAGTTCTAAGTAAAGTAAATAGCAATTAGTAGATAGAAATAGCACAGAATGAGAGTAAAATATTAAAAGTAATTAAATAAGTTAATCTGTTTGCTTTAGCTATTTGTATAGTTACTGCTATAAAAATGAATTAAAGCAATCTTTAATAGAAAAAAGATATCAAGATTGAAACTAATTGAGATGAACGTATTTAGTCTCTAGATAAAAATGACTTGAAAGAACCTCTTCTAGGGAATAATTACTAAAATAGCTAGGATTAAACTTCACAGTCATAGTAGTAAAATACTTGTAATAAACGAATTTGCTAATTAAGCTTCGTTTTACTTTTGGTTGGAATTGTTGTGTTTTTAGTCTTGATGAGACATGAAATCAAGGAGTGGCTTGAGGAACTTAATGAATGGCTACATTCAGTAGGACATTGGGTTATCCCGCTATTCGCTTTGGTAATGTGTATTGCTACTTTATTAATGGTACCAGCTCTCGCTCTAATGGTAGGTGCAGGTTATATAATGGCTAGCATTTATGGAACTATTTTAGGAGTAACAATAGGTACTACTTGTGTTTGACTTGGTTTATCTGTAGGAAGCACTCTAGCTATGCTAATTGGAAGATACTGCCTACGCTCTTGGCTAATAGAAAAAACTTAAAAGCATCCAAGATGAAAAATAGTAGATCAAATAATTGGTAGAGAAGGAGTTAAATTTCTGATCTTACTGAGATTGACTCCAGGAATTCCTTTATCTATTTTCAACTACTTTTTTGGAATATCAAATATAAGTTTAAAAGGCTACATGTTTTCATAACTAGCTATGATTCCTGGAACAATCACTAAGGTTTATATCGGTACTACTATTAATTCCTTAACTAAAGCATCTGATGAAGGATGAACAAAACATACAGTAGTACTTATTCTTTCAATAACTACACTAGCAATAACGATTATAGGTTTATGCTATGTAACATGGAAAGCTAAGCAAAAAATTCAAGCAGCTTTTAAATAGCAAGAATAAGATTAGAAAGCTTTACAAGAGGAAGAGTAGTACAGTTAACAAAATGTCTATGGTTAAGCAAATTTAAACCTCAATAGTATTTCGACTCTAAGTGGTCAAAAAATAACCAACAAAAACGAAAATGAAATTCAAGGAGATTAGTAGTAGAGTTAGAAGCATCCAAGTTATGGTAGTTTTGGGAAAGGAGAAAAAGAATAAAAATAGTAAATTAGTATTTGAATTAGACATTAAGATTAAAGATATTAATATCCATATCAATCATACATACCAAATTATTCTAATTAACTGCATATGTTTTTAGTACCTAAATATTTAGTTCTTTGCTATGAAAAAGAATCATCAAATATATTTTGTGCTTGGGTTATTTTAAGATATTTACAAGATATAGTAAAATTAGCTTGATGATTGTACTAATACTTAAAGAGTTAAACATGATGCAAGTGATAAAGTTTAATAGTATGTATCGATTAGTGAATAGGAATTTATGGGAATGCTGAAATATATAAAGTGAAATGAATTAAAGAACAGAAATTGGCATTGCTCAGAATAGTTTAGTTAGCGTTATAAGCTGCTCATTGAGAAAGCTAAGCAAAGATCTGTTCGAACTTTCTCTTTCAGGAATTTTTTTTGTATCGTCAAGGACATTTCTCAAGATCTGCTTCTGAATGTTGAATTACTCTTCGTTTAATTAGAAAATAACGAATGATTTGTAAATATTTAGTTCCTTCTTCAGTTTCTAGTTTTCTTCAATGAGTTTCTTATAATGATAGTCCTTTGTAATTGAATTATCTATTTTAGACTCACTACGTCTATGAAGGGAATCTTCCTGATCATTTGAATCAGTGCTGCATAAAGTAGAGCATAGTTGAATTTCGTTATGGTTATATATAGATTAATTAATTTTACTGAAAGACTGAGCCTAAAACTTAATTTCGGATTTTGTTTTTCTCTGCTATTTAGTTGGTTTTTCATAAAGACTAGGTGGTGGCATAAACCTAAGATCTTACTTTAATTATTTAAGCATATCTAAGACCAACTAAACCTTCTCTTTGGATAAGATTTCTCTAAAGATAAGTACTTGTTTTTAAAAATATTCTACTTCATCGTAGAATTAATTAGTCTCAGCTTGATTGTTGTAAATAGATTTTGTTCTTTGAAGTTTTTCCCTTTGCTTGAACTATTATAAGTTCATACTCCTTTCTTTTTCTCTAAGGTTTTACTCTCTGAACTTGTAATAGGTTTCGTTATCTTCTTTTTCACATATTTTGAGTTTCAAATTCAGTTCATTAATTTAAGAAATTAGGTCATCATGGATAGAACGCTAATTAGCAATCATCTACTCTTGAATATAAATTTTCTGCTTCAGTTTGTTTATTTTAATACTTTCACACTGTTTTACTTTCTACTTAGACTGCTCAACTACCTTCATATCTCAACTTATAACTTCAGCTAAATACTAGTAATTTGTTTCAATCTGCTGGGTTAATTTCTAAATCTGGAGGTTATTTTCTTTCTGCTTATCAAATAACTAGAAAAAGGACTTTAGATCACTAAGAAAGAGAACAATTTCTTTTATCTTTTCTTAACTTTGAAAAAGTCTTGATCGGTAATCTTCAATTTTCATCTACAACTGATGGTAGTTTTCAAATTTATGTGAGCATATAGATTAAATTGAGTCTTCTGAATCACTATTCTTTTAAGATAGTGAAGAGAGGATTTCTCTACGATCTGTAAGGGGACTGAAAGATTCTTCTTCTAAAAGTTCAGGAAAAATTCGTGATGGTTGTAAATTTAAATTTAACAATAAATGAGCCATTTATTTATTTGAAAGAATCTCAAATTTAAATTTAAGCTTTTCAAATCATCTTTATTTCATCCTCATCATTTAAATAGAAAATCTCTATCTTTTAATTTATTCAGCTCGCAATATGAAATTGTATACACTAATAGTATCTTAATGCTATGACAGAAATACCTTAATTATTATAGAACTTTTTTGGTTATCTAAGTGAGTAGCTATAAGAAATAGAATTTTAGGTGATGTAGGGGTTAGTTGGTGTAAAGGTAATATCTAAAATTAAAGAGTTGAAAGGCTAAAAGGCAAGATACTTTATATAGTATCTTTGTATTTACGCTTTTGATTTCTTAGCGTTTAATATCCAAGTGAAAGACTAAATAGATACTAGTTTTTAGTAGATATATATAAAAAGCTAGGAAGCTCCTGATAAAAGATACAACTGAATATCCAAAGGTTAAATTACTTGATTCAGGAAAAGCCTGAAATAGGTGCTAGATGTTTAAGTTATCTGTTCATAAAGTGACTTATTTAGCTTTTAAATAAATCCTAATTTTATTAAATAGATCAGACTGAAAAATGATAACCAGTGAATCTAAATGCCTTTAACTTAGTTTCAAGATATAAGAAAAATTATTTATTGAAGGGATTCAACTAGTGAGGTAATAAGATTAGTTTAACTCCCAAAACTTCTAATTTTTAAAGTAAATAAAGGAAAAAAAGAATTTAGTAAAGCAAGATTCTTTTGCTGGGTGAGTATATAAAGCTGAAAGATACTTGATTGCTAATATAAAGTGATAAAGTAATTTAAGCATGCCTTATATTAGTTGGCTAAATGCTTAAGTATAAAATTAAATAGATAAGGGAAAATTAAAATGAATAGATATATTACCACTCCTATTTTTTATGTAAATTCAAGGCCTCACATTGGACACCTTTATAGTGCTCTCTTAGGAGATTGTATATCAAGATGGGAGTCAATGCGAAATAAACAGGTGCTGCTTGCTACAGGAACAGATGAGCATGGATAAAAAGTATATTAAGCTTCTCTAGCGAATGAAAAATTTAAAGAGAACACTCTGTAATTTTGCACAGAGTAATCATTAAAGTTTAGAAGATTGTTTGACAGAGCTAATGTCTAGTATCATAAGTATATCAGAACTACTGATATGGACCATAAAAAATATGTAAAAGAAGTATGGAATTAGTTATTGAAAGATGGTCATATTTATAAAGGCACCCATGAAGGTTATTATTGTACTAGTGAAGAAACTTTTATTCCTTAATCTTAGCTTATACTACAAGGAGATAACTATGTGACTGCAACTGGATAACCTGTTAGCTATGTTAAAGAAGAAAATTATAAGTTTAAGCTACTTAACTTTCTTCCTTAAGTCCTAGAATGGTCTTAGCATTTTCCATTTCATAGCTGAATTTAAAGTAATTTACCTAACTAAGACTTGGCAATAAGTCGACCTTATTAAAGAATTTAATGGGGTATTCCAGTACCAAATGATCCCGATCACGTGATATATGTGTGACTAGATGCTTTAATTAACTACCTTACAAATATAAAAGGTAAGGAGTATTACTGGGAGAATGTGATTCATATAATAGGCAAAGATATAGTAAAATTCCATTGCATAATATGGCCTGCAATTCTAATCGCTTTGAATAAGAAACCTCCTAGTTAGGTACTTGTTCATGGACACTTTTTAAAGGATAATGTAAAAATGTCCAAGTCTCTAGGAAACGTAATTGATCCTAACTACTTGCTAGATTCTTATAATTGCGATAGCGTGAGGTTCTATTTATTAATGCAAGGTCCATAGGATAAAGATGCTAGTTTTGATGAAAACGAGCTAAAGTAGATACATAATTCTGTTCTATGTGATTTATGGCAAAACCTTCCTAACAGAATTAATTTCAAGAAGCCAATTCAAAAAATAAGTGACGAGTAGATATTATAAAGTGGCTAGGTGATAATAAACAAAATAGGTTAGTTACTTGATCAACAAAAATGCAAAGAAGCTTGCTTGGAAATAATTTAGCTACTGAAGCTAACTAATAAGTATTTTACTGAGAAAGCTCCTTGGTAGATCAAAGATGAAAAAGAGTATAGTAAGGTTGTGTTCAGCACTATCCTTCTATTTATTAAAGCCACATAGTTTTTACTTCCTTTCGTTCCTAATACAAGCTATAATATTCTGAAATTTTTTAACGCTCAGTTTGATAGTAATTAGAATATTGAAAATATGAGTTTTAAAGAAGGAGAGGTTTTATAGATGCCAGCAAAACTGAATAAGGAACTGATTAAATACAAAAGGATAATTTGAACGGTTACTTAATATAAGCTAAATTGATTAATAAGCTAGTTCTTTATCTTATCCCTTCATTGAATGTTTATATCTCTATTCTATATCAACTTCTCCTTAATAAATAGAAATTATAAATTAACACTACAACTGAAGTTTCAAACACTTAGCAAATAAAAGTAAATTATTTAGTTCTATTGAACAAATAAAATCGCTTAACTATCATTCAAGCTTTCAGGAATCTCAACTCGTAGTATATAATCCATATGGTTAGCGGATATTCGAAAGAAACGTAATAATTAAGGACTGAATTAAATTGGTTAGCAGTAGCTAGGAACAAGGAAATATATTAATAGCCAAATCCTTAAATTTAAAATAAGCTTATAATTGCTTACTTACATGCTTAGCACTCTAAAATTAACAGAATATTGCTAGATTATAAAACTCTATAAAGCAAATAAAAGAGTGCAGCTAAAACCTTAAATTAGACTTTAAATAACATATACATAAAAATAGGATTAAGAGTAATAAAGTTAGCCTAAGATACTAGTTTTGATATTTATAATATCTCCAAAACTGAGTATCAAGTTGATATAAACTAATAGATTTAATCATTAAGATATATTATAGTTAATCAAATATTGTTATAAATTCATTATTTTTGAAATTGAAGATAAGTGTAGATAAGAAATATATTTAGATACTTGAAAGCTGTTAGTAAATTGCAGATCCTAGAAGTAGATGGCAAAGTCAAGAATTTTCATTCTTTTTTAAATTGAAAATAATCTTCTAAATTAATTAGAAGAGATAGCTATTATAACTATAGGAGAAAGAAAGTATATATATCATGATTAGACTGAAAATTTGGCATTTTATTGAAGAATTTTAATTTAAGTAATTCTGACTTTTGAATATCGACACATTAGTAGCATGGAGAGAAGATTAGTTTCAGAAGTAATTGGAGAAAACAAGAATATTATAAGCAAAGAGTATTGCTAGAATAGATTAATATTGATACAAACAAATTAAATGTCTAAAGTCTTCCACCAGTCATACAATTCCCCGAAAAAGTTTGTCCCATTTTATTTACTTTATTTTGAAATTCTTCCTACAAATTTTGGAACATAACAACAAATAATAGGCATTATAACCACTGGTGTTAACAAGAGACCTATCAAGAAGAAACATATGTAAAATAAGAATAAACCAGTTTCGCAGTTCTTTTATTCAAGTTTGTCTAGTATTTTCCTGCTGCATGGAGAATAATAAGTAAATCAAATCTAAATTAGAAACTTACTGTAAAACCAAACAAAAACAACACTCCTAAAATAAAAGGACTTAGTAAAAATATAACTGGGATCTTTACATAATCTTTCCATGTGTATTTAGCTCCACTTCCTCCTATTTTTTTTGGATCCTACTTTTGAATTAAATTGGCATCTGCTCCTCCTTCCTTACTATAAATACTTAAGGAGCTCATATTTTCTTCTTCAAATTTACTTTTGCAATTAGCTTTATGTCCAGATTCTTATAAGCACTCCACACAATAACTTATTCCACATGCAATACATTCAACCATACCATTAACAAGCGGACAGTAATCTTTACAGTTTTTACACAATTGTTAGTGACTGTTTGAGAATATTTGATCATACTCTTTCACCATTACATCATGACAAGACTAGTCTTTATGAAATCTTCTTCCACATGACCAACAAGTTTAGCAACTACAGTTCATACAAATTAAGTTATTTAATTCTTCAGATCCTCGTAAAGCTCTACTGCATGACTTGTTATAGCAAAAAGTAAACTATTAAGCACGATGTAGAAGGTTATTAAGCTTTAGCATTTTGTATTTTTGATATTCTTCATTTTTTATTAAAAGTCTAATTCTTTCCTCATCTATCACAGCTATACAAGTTTTTGCAGGACAAACTATATAATCGACAGTTCCTCTGTTTATTAAATATCTTATATACTCTTCCATACACTCCATACAGAAAATATCCGCGCAACCGAGATTATAGTAATTTTCTTAAGTAATTTCCACGAAGCAAAGCATACATTTCTCTTAAATTTCAATTTCAACGTCTTCTTTCATTAGCATATAGCTTTCCTCTTTTTCCTCTTATTCCTATTTTTACTCATTTTCCTTTTATTCTGTATCATGAGTAATTAAGGTTATCTAGTTTCTAACTGCTTTTTCAGCTACTTTGGTTATACCATCTTCACTATTCATATCTCCAAGAGACATTGACGACTCATTCTATTTACTTACAGACTCTCTACTTGAAGATGAATAAGAGCTTTCTTCAAAGCTTTCACTTATCAAAGAGCTTCTTACCGAGCTTTCCTCATTCTATTTAGTCAGTTTTGCGTTAAAATTTTAAAAGACACCCATGTTAGTTTCCTGTAAGATAAACTTAGGTTAGACATGTCTTTCCAAGAGTTCTCCACATAAAGAGCAAATCATTTGATTCTTAATATCAGGTACGAACATATGATGGTAAATTCCATACATATCCTTAATCAGCACTTATACTATGATATTGATGTCTTCTACGTTCTAGCTTGTAATTCTCATTATCTTGTCTATCTTGAATCCCATCTTGTATAAAATCAACTGAGACTCTTTTTTCTAGCTAAGCTTTCAATGTAAAGTTCTCGGTAAAAAGCATCAACCAGCTAGAACTAAGTCCTTATCAGTTAACTCCCGCTAAAAATGATTAGAAATTGAGGATTAAGGTTGAGTTGATTTTCTTTAGTACATTATTAAAAATGAAGACGATAAAGACAATTAATTAGCTAATGGATACCAAAACTATATTTGAAATTATACAGAAAATAAGAGTTCAAATACCTTAACCAGCATACTAACCAACTATCATTAGTATCATTTTTACATTCCTACTATATTACCTTCAACTTTATAACTCTCATGCTATTTCCATATACTCTGGTACTAGACCAGGCTATATTAAAGAGCTTTTAAAATAACTTATTTTATACTTCTTGGATTTGATTGAATACACCTATGAAGCTATATAGATGGAGTTAGTAATGATCCTATTTATATGAGCTAGTTATTTATAAAAGGACTTATATTAAATATACCTTTTAGTAAGACTATCACCTTTCTAAAATTATAGAAATTTAATACTCAGTTTTCACTCAAAATTCATAAGTTTTAAGTATGTTAAAAGGAAGGTTTTGTATATAAGAAAGGGGGAATATATAAGGCTTTTGGGGAATAGGGAGAGGAAGTGAAAAAAGTTAAGAAGTAGGATAAGAAGACGTAAAAGGAGATCATCAGTTCTTTATTAGATAGCATCAATTACTAATTCGGTAACTTGTAATAAAGTTTGATAAAGAAGATTAAAATTTAAAGGATTAAATGACTGTTTTGTTTTGTAAATTTTGTTTTCAAGAAAGGAATTCCTTAAGAAGCTAAGCTGCCTGTCTTTCTTTGAGCTCTAAATTTGGTGATTCACTTAATTCTTGTAAAGCACTGTCAAAGTCTTAGAAGAATTGCTAAAAGTTTTTTTTCATCATATAAGGTGATTATGAGTGAGTAGCTTTCATGGCTTTTTCTCGTTCTTCAACTATATTACTTTCGATAAATTCTTAAATATAAGCATATTTAGGCATCAGTTTATTGTTACATGCAATTACAGCTCTTTTTATTTCATCTGGCAAATTCTAATTTTCCAGATCTTAAGTTGCATCACTTTTTGCAATTGATTCTATAAAGGGAAGAAGTTGAGATCCGAAGAAGTCAGTGGAATCATAAGGGAGTTCACAAGAAACTATATCTACGCTATGATAAATAATTCCTTTCCTCATTGTTTCTTCATTTATTTCTTAGGTATACTCTTTAGTTGAAGGGAAGTAAATATAGAAAGGAGCACAAGGCTCTGTGTAAATTCGGCAAGCTTCTATACTTCCCCATTTATCACAAGCAATATCGCAAACGCCAAGAAGTCTGAGATTGTTACTTTCCCAGTATTATTTCAAAACATCATCAGAAATCATTCTCGGGAATCTTGGATCCCAATATATTGCGTTTATTATAACGGAAACATATGGAAGGTATTTTTCTGCAAAAGTAGATCTGTATTTATGAGGATTTTTGTAATAATCTGCTTTATCAAATTTCACATTTGCATCAAGTGGTTCAGTCATATCTTGAACTTCTATGATTACACCGTATAAAGTTTTTCGCGATTCTTAAGGATCTGGATTAAAGTTTTTTACTTCTTCAGGCCTTATAAATCTATGTGGTAATTGCTTGAATACTTCTTAGGCTCCTTTCGAGCATCTTCCATTTCCAACAAAACAGAAAATGAGTGGAGTAAATCTCTGAGGTAACTATTTAGTCTGAATCAATTGACTTAATTCTTTCAGCATTTTTTGCAATTTCTAATAATTATCCTTCATAAAGGCGAAACCAGTCCACATAAAGGGAGATGAAATTCTGTTATTGATAAAATAATATCCAAGTCCTTACAAAAAGTCATACATAGCCACTATACCAGCATATCTACCAAAAGCTACTAGTCGCTGTCCATTTTCATTAACAATTTTTTCATAGTCAATTAAGCGAATATTATTCTCAAGTACATGCTGAAGCATTTTCATATTATATTTTTGACCTTTACATATATGAGAGAAACAAACGTATGTCTTATTTGAGGCCAAATAATCAGGCTAAATTGTATTTAGGCCTAAAATAGTTCCAGCTTCACTAATATCTTCCTAAATAATAGCTCCTACTTACTCATATTACTCATCTTCATAGCAACGAAATTCAGAAGGTTGAAGAATGACTTTAACTCCATTTTTAACTAATACATCAACCTCTTTGGGTGATAATGGACATCTTTTTTCCCATTTCGACTTATTTTCTCTTCTGATAGCAATAATTCCATTACCACTAAGACTCTTCTACATTTTTAAAAAAGAGTTAAATAAATAAATTTTACTTATTTAGTTTAAGTAAAACCTTCAACTTTCTCACTTTATTTACTTCAAATTTACCTCTCTAATTTTAATATCAACTTATTATCATTTATATGAAGATAAATAATTGAACGTATATTGATAATGAAGGTAGCGTCCATAAGGGTATCTCTAGCTTTTAAGTTTCAAACTTTATTTCTACCTGGAGTTTTAGGAAAAAAGGCTTAGCTTTGAATACTTTTTCTTGTTTACAAGTTCTTCGTATATAATACTATAAATTAGACTTAACTATATTACTATTTTAAATAAGTAATAGCCACTCTAAATCCCAGCTATATAGTTATTAAGATACACTGCTTTCATTCCTATATAACTTGATACATTTTTTAAGCTTAAAAATTTGAGAAAAAATGATTTTTCTTATCATTATATTTCAACACTGCTTGCTAGATTTAATTTGAAATTTTAAGTTCATAAAACCTCAGATTGCTTTTGCTTCCTTGAGTAAAATAATTGAATTAAGTAAAGTATTTTCTTGATGCCATAAATTAGAATAAAGTAGATATCAAAGCTTTTGAGTTCTCACTATATATTTTAAAAGGGCTAAGTTTCAGAGACTTTTTGATAAGTTATCTTTTTCTTATTTCATGCTCCTTTATCATCACAATTACTATAATCTTAGTCTTGCTAGTTTTAAAGCTCTTCATGTACTTAGCTTTTTATATGATACTGGATTCTTATTATTTAATATGATTAAATGACTCTTTATCTCCATAAAATTAATTTCACTATACTTTATAAGTATTAACTTAAGTAAATCATATTAGAAGAAGTATCAAAGCTATAGGGTAATATGTATAAATATTTCTATAGTCCTATTTATTCTATATTTTGCTATAATATAGAATGGAAACTTTTCTGTTTACTTTACATTTCCTAAATAAAAAGGTGTGTTGACACTATACTCATATGATCTATCTAAAGCAGCTATTATAATTAGAGCTCACTTTCCTTTCCTTACTTTATTATTGATATCAGAATTTTTTAATAGAGCCTTTAACTGTTTTCTTTATAGTTAAGTCTTGATAACTTACCTATCTCAGATTTATAAAATGAACTGAATATCATAATAAAGATCTAATCAGGTTCTATTAGTTTCTTTCCTTTAAATGTTGTAAATAGTAATAAAGTAGTCAATGAAAATCCAAAATACCTTTAAAGAAAGATTCATTTACCTACCTTAAAAAGTACTTAATATGAGTAATTCCTTGGTTCATTAAGGATAATTTTAGACATTGAAATAAGCTGAAACTACTTAAGATCCTATATTTACTTATTAAGCTTTATATTATTATAAAGGATAGTAAACAAAGTAAATTCTTAGTTCTAGATACTAACTCAGTTTTGCTAATCTAAAAAGAATGATTAAGTAATGCTTAAATTTAAAGCCATTTGATTAACAATTTTACATATTAATTTAATAAGATATTTGCTTATCTATCAATCAATATTTTGACTTTCATGCTTTTTTTAGGATTCAAAGATTTATGTTCTCTAACTATTTTGTTCAGAAACATTTTCTTATCTTGCATTTTCGTTTAAAGTTGGTTGTTACTGATTATTTAGTTCTGAAGTTAATGTCAGCTCTTGATTTAAATCTTCTTCGTTAAAGAGTTTTGGGTTAGATTTTGAACCATCTTTTTCTTCTTAAATTTGCAATTGATCAGACAGTATCAACTACTAGTTTATCTTATTTAAATGGCTTTCATTAGGAGAATATTAGAGATAATAGGTAAAGTTAGATAACTCAATAAGTAATCTAATTTGCATCACCCTTTTCTTCCCAAAAGCTTAATTAAAGTTTATTCAAAACTCATAAACTGTAACTTTTTCTTTGATCATAAGCAGTAAACTATTTTGCTTCTATAAAAGAGCATACTACAACTAAGCCACCTATTTAATTCCAACGATACAAATTATTACGCTCTATTATTAATAAAGAAATCTACAATTATAAAAGCGGAACTAGCTAAAAGGATTTAAAGCATCTTTCGTTCTGACAAATATAAGATTAATATAGAGATTAAGAAAAGATAGATGGAAGTTATAAAAATAGATTAACTTTAAAAAATAAAAGCTTTTTTATATAAAGAAATATATTAAAAATTTATACTCACTACATCAACTAAATTCTCCTCTTTACTCTCTTTTCCCGTATAAATTGCTTTCAATATTGTTTATATCATTTTTTTATTGCTAGTCAATTTTTGCTTCTTTGCTGTTTTACTTTCTACGCTCATAGTTATACTTAAAGTTTGAAGGATCATAATACTTTATTTTTTAGCAAGGAGTATTACGATAAGGCTCAGTGCTTACTATATCGTTTTTGTAATAATCATTATTGATTTTCTATCTCTTGTATATCTTTCTTTCAACTGTGCGATCTTCTTTTTCCCTTCCTTTAATCTCTGTTTAGTTCTCTTCATAGGTTCTTTTAAGAGTTTCTTATGAACTTTAAGACTGAGATCTAGTTTCATCTTACTACAATAAATGAATTTAAAATGGAATATATTCAGGAATTTTATTCTCTGAATAGCAATCCCAAAGTTTGCATAGTTATTTTCCTCTATCAGATTAAATTTCTAGAGTATTATAGATTGACTAACTAAAATTAAGGAAATGCTTTAAATTAATATTCTTGAGTAGCACGTCTCCATACCTAAGCCATTTTACACTGAAACTACATTTTGTATCATTAAAATTTAAGATTTATTTTTCATTGTAGCATTTACTCATCATACGTGCAAACCCTAGAAAGGAATAAGATTTAGTATCATGAAATATCAATATCACATTCTTGCTATTTTAGAATGCAGAATTTAGTTTACTTTCATTATCCTAGGTAGTTATTCAAATGCTTTATAGCATGGAATTTTGTATATTTTTTCTGTTGCTGAATTTGATTAAAAAGAATTTAGCATCTTCGAAGTATTCTAGTAGTGGATGTTAATAAATAAGAGACTCTTAAAAAATATTGAAATTGCATCTTTTTTATATTTCATCGACTATAGATTTGACTAGTTTATTAGGGATTTTTTAAAAATCAGAAGATTAGCAGAATTAGCATTTGCTTTAGCCTGATTTTTTAATTATGCATTTAAAACAAAGAAAATTATAACAGCAAGTGTTTATAAATGGATTGTTTATCACTCCTTTACACCAACTGCATTGAACTTCTATGGGATGCTTTCCTTACTTTATTTTGTTAGCCAATTATTGGTACAAATCAATTCCTTGAATCTAAATCTTTTCTTCAGTTTAAACTTTTTGTAGGTTTTATTTTGTTCTCGGTACTCTTTTCACTATAATTTAACAACCAGAGCTGATGAATTCCATTTCGTCCTTTAGTTCTTTTAAAGTGCAAGCTTCTTAAAGTTTAAAATTTCCTTCTTTCTCTCTAATCACTTAAGATAACAATCGCTTCAGTTCTTATACTCTAATTTTCTCGCCTTTAAACTACAAGTAGTTCCATTCCTTCTCGCTCATTAATTTATAATTGACCATCGATAGCATCCTTTTATAATAATTAGGAAATATTGCGCTTCTATATAAAGATCTTTTGAAGACTGGTATAAATTACAGTATAAATGATATCATAATAAAGCAGATATCATAAAGCATTAATATAAGCATTTCTAAGAACAATAGCCAAGTTACTAACTCTATAACTACTAAGGCTAAACTTAAATCAAGTTGTATATGTATAATACTATTACAGCCATTCATTAGGCTACTTTTTATACCTATTGCTAGGATTTTAGCTCTGGAAGCAAACTAGTAATTGTAAGAATACTTATTGTCTATTCTTTTTATCATCTAAATAATCTTATTATTATATATAAGTTTAGCCAAATGGAACATAAGTATGAAGATCTACTACTGTTAAAGAGAGTTATCTTTGTGGGAAGATAAAGAAAGTCTTCAATAGGTATTTAATATATAGTTCGTAAAGAATATAAAAAGGGATAAGCTAAATTATGTCTCTTGTTTAATAGCTATCAAACCTAGATCTTTACTAAGCAACCTGATTAAATAATAAATCAATAAGAGAATAATATTCATTCCCAGCTTTATATCCTTTAGATAATATCTATTCACAAAATCATATTAAAGAGGCTATTTAAACAATTAGCAATTAGCCATTTTTAATAAGACAGCCGAATTGATATCAACAGCTTTTTTCTGATAGTTATGCAACTAAATATCCATAAAAGACTTAATAAGAGCTATAATAGTATACAGTTAAGTAAAGTCTAAATAAGCTATTAAATTAGAGTACCAATAGTTTTAAAAAATCAACATACAGGAATCTCCAGTTTCTACATATTTAGTATTTAACTTTATTTTTATCCTTATATTAGATGTAAAGTCCTAAGCAGTTGTTTGAAAAATATAAACTATGAAAAAACTTAACCAGTCAAGTATAGAGTTAGGATGAAGCTGCTTAGAGTATGTTTAAAGGCTTTAGAAGCGGATAAAGTATCGATTAGGTATCATTGTGGGGAGCCATAAGTTTAGATGAAAACAAGCAGATTTTAGATTAGTAATTGTAGTTTCTTAATGAAAACACTTAAGACAATTGTTAGATTCAAAATATCCAAAATGCTATTTAGCAACTTTCGTTGAAGAATCAGATGAAATTTTGTTAAATTAATGTTAGAAAGGTTCCTTCAAGATTTAGAACTAAAACTCCTCAGCAAGAAAAGATTGAAGAAGAAACTAAAGAAGAAAAATTCCTAAGATTACAGAGCAATATTTTGAACAACTAAATCTAACTGCCTTCATAGTACTAAGCAGTTTGAAGTTTAATATAAAATACTAATGATTGAAAACCTGAATCGAGGGAAGGAGCAACTTTCACAAACTTTTAAGGCAATGTTTACTTATTTGGAGGCAAAAACATTAAAGTAAAAAATGAAGTGGTAATGCTTAGCCTTCAAAATATGAAGTGACTTCCTTTAGTTACTTAAGGCTTTAGTATAAAAGAAAGGTATGCACATTCAGCTGTACTTTATCAATCAAAAATTATATTTTTTGGAGGAGAATCTGATTATAATCTTAATTCTAAAGACAGAAATTGCTTGAATGATGTCTCTGAGTTAAATCTTAAGAATTTAACCTGAACTCGATATTCACCAAAAAGTATCTTGCCTGAAACGAGAAAGTATCACGCAGTTGCGTTAGTTGGAAAGCATATGGTCATTCACGGAGGTATGAATGAAAAAGGAAAAATATTGAACGATATTTGAGCTTTTAACCTAGAAAGACTAGAATGAATAGAAATATTGAGTAGTTAGATTTAATTATCATGAAACTTCAAAAAGAAGAAACGACGTGAAAACTTCTTTAGAGTGTATCACTCAGCAGTAGGAATATATTCACTGTATTCATAACAATAAAATAATCTAAACTTATTCAAAATTAATGAAATTAAAACTTAAGGATCTAGCTCCATTTTAGAATCTGGCATTTATTATTTCGGAGGAATGGACGAAGAAGGAAATTTGTAAAATGAATTAAGAATTTTGAAAACTGGAAAAAAAAAACTGAGTTGATTAATTCCAGAATGTAAAGGAACTGCTCCAACTCCTAGAATGATGCATACTATGAATTATGTTGAAAAAAAGAACATAATTATAGTTTATGGAGGTAGAAATCATAAGAAAAGCGAATGCTACTTATCAGATATTTTTATTCTAAATCTTGATAAATTAATTTGAGCTGATATTTAGGCATTTGGAACTGTTCCTCATGGTAGATGTGGACATTGTGCAGACTACTCTTAAGACAAGTTTATTATATTTGGTGGTGTAGGTTCCTAGTATTGGTCATACAAAATATGGGTTTTAGGTTTTGACAGCTAAAGTGTTAATAAGTTTTTAAACGACCAAAGTAGAATTAGAAGAGAAACAGCTATAATTAAAAGGCTTTAGACTAGGAAAATGACAAGGTTCTAGAGGTTTCAATTACAAAAAAAAATAACGCATACACTAATTAGCAGAGGAGGTGATAACATCTAATTTAACCTATAAAGAGCAATCACACCTGATTTTTCCGATTAAGAATCTAACAGATATGCTTCTCCTGGCTTTTTAACCTTATCAGTTACAAGAAACGAACTACCTTATAGAGAAGATATTTATGAGTTTGCAAGAAAACTCATCAACGAGATAGTTGACAAAGCTAAGAAAAAATCTGAAAAGAAGCTAGTAGGAATGGCTCAGGCAAGAAAAACAGTAGGAAGAATGTTTAAAAGACTATCAATATGATTATTTAATTAATATACGAAACGTATTTAAATACAGCTTACTGCGATTAAAATAAATAGATTTACTGAATTTTAAGCTTTATTAAAACTAGGAATATAGAGAAGATTATTATAAAATGTAGAAAATTCAAAAGCCTTAAATTTAAACCAGCTATTTTCCAACGCAGTTCAAAAAGCAAATTAATCCTAACTAAATCAACACATTCTCTTTAAGAAATAGCTTACCTTCTACCTTTAAGATAAGCTACACTAGAATATCTCAAGAAAACGAATCAGCTATCAAGATATAAAAAGCTTTTAAAGGATATTTAGCCAGAAAGGTTAAGAAATAGCTTTAAGAAAGCAAAAAGCGTAACTAACCTATAATTACTTGGAATAAACCTGGTAAAAAAGTAAAAATGATAGCTAATTTTACAAACCCTAGTTGAGAAGTAAAAATTCCTTTAAGATATTGTACGGTGAGAAAAGAGTTCGTTACAGACTATTTGCTTAATAATTCAAGCAACTAAAGTACTTTGAGATTTAAGTTTATTGTAGACAGAAAAGTAAGAGTAAGCGATCAGTATGCAATTAGAAAATCTGAGTATGACTTCTATAATTATATCAATAATCAAGTTCAAATAAAAGCTTCCAAGCATAAAAACTTAAGTTGCTTTTATAGTCCTAAAGCTTAAAGTTCAATAGGTAATTATTTTGCTAACGAAACAAATAAAAAAGAAATTAATCCTTTTGCAACTTAAAAACAAGTCTTTAGGAAATCTTTCGATAACTTTATGAGGAAATCCACAGAATAGATAGAAAATAAAAATCAACAGTTTTAAAGCTTTGAAAATCCTTTTATTTCGTTTAAAAGCAGTGAACAACTCATTTTACCTTAAAAATTTAATACAAATAAAAAGGACTTACCATCAATCAAAGGATAAAGCAGCTAAAATAAGATAAGATAATAAAACTTATTTGCACCAAAACATTCTAATGAAGTCTTAGCTAAGGAAAATCTAGAAGCAAAGTAAAACTATAACTATAAAATAAAGGAAACTAGAAAACTATCAGAACCAAATGAAAAATTGATTTCGCCTAGTAACTTAGTTCTAAATTAATTGTCTGATGAAACATTCTAATAGAGTCCTATGAGTATGTCTCCTTAAATTTCATCAATTACTCCTAATCAAAAGTTATTAGTTTAAAATCCAGCAAAGAAGTAATTAAGATTTATTACCTCTGGATTTATGCGACCTGATCCAACCACGAATAAAAATGACCCAGATTTAAGTTCAGATAGTATGTGCATTTTAGAAAATGTTTGTGGAGTAGCTGATGGAGTAGGATAGTGGAAAAGATATGGAATTAATCCAAAAATGTTTGGATAGAATCTATTGGATGTTGGCTGTAAATACATTTAAAACTAGATATAGAGAACTAAAGAAAACAGCTTTTCTAAATTTTATTTAGAAAGCTAAATCCTTGAAAATTTAGGCAAAATTGCATTTAGAAAGAGCTTGGATAACATTAAAGACGTAGGAAGTAGTACTATAACTGTATACTATATATATAGCAATACATTATATTATAGCTATTTAGGAGATACTTAGCTTATGGTGCTTAGACCTTCTTTTGATATTTTCAATCAATTTTAGAGTTTCTATATAGTATAAAAATCCAAATGCGACTAGCTTGAATTTAATAAGCCTAGATAACTCATGAAATGGCCAAGCTCGAAATATATTCAAAAAATGAGCTAGTAAAATGCATTAGAACTTAATAAGCTTTTTCCTTCTTTAGATACGAGTATTAATCCTGAATCAGCAAAAACAGGAAAGGTTTAAGTAAAAGAAAAGGATCTTATTTTATGTGCTTCTGATGGATTATTCGACAATATTGAAGAAGACTAAATACTAAGAATGATTAGTTAAGAATACTAGCAATCCAAAATTAATAACTAGTCTGAAATCTTTTTGAGAAGATTATGCGAAAATCTAGTTAATTAAGCTTGCTAACTTTCCTTAAACGAAGATTATGATAGTCCATTCAGTAAAAAGGCAAGAAAAAGTGGAATTTAAATTAAAAAGGGGAAACCGGATGATTGTACAGTTGTGATATCTTCAATTGTCTGATTATATAATACAAATGCTTATGGTTTTTAATTAATTCTGAATTTTTCTTAATAGATTTCATATATTAAGCTGCATCATACTTTGAAAAGGAATCTTAAAACTAATTCTTAAGCTTATATAAATATAGTAATTAGCCATATTTTTGTCTATTAGTTACTTAACTTTAGAACTAATAAATTAGGTTTTATTTAGCTGTTACTTAGCAATTATAGATCTTTGTATTAATATGCTCATTACAAGTAAATTAAATCTCTATAGCCATAGTTCTGGTGAGTTAGAGTAATAATAGACTATTCATTATATAATTAAAGCACTTTCTAATGTTCTTATTGCATCCAGTTTGCTTATTTGGTAATCCCTTTACTTCTCACTTAGCTATCTTCCTAAGTACTACAATCTATATTCTACTTTTCTTCACCCGATTAATGAGCTAAACTAATTTCTTCGCATCAATACTTATTTTATATTTAAAGCAACTAGCATCATTTGACAACAGTAAAGAATAAGCAAAAGTAATATACAAATATAAGAGATAAAATAGCCTAATATCTAGTTCTAAATAGCTAGATAGGTAGAAGTATAGATAAGCTAAACTTATTAGTTCGTTTATCATTCAAATCAATATAACTAAGTATTACGATAAACTACTTAATCTATATCACTATAGCTTAAGTAATAGCTCCTAGCTTAATCCATTCTTAATTTGTTATATTTTTGCTTATTACTTAATGAATATCTTCTGTAGGGTTTCTTTTAAATAAGGGCTTATTTTTATTCTATTATAGATATCTAATACTAGTTAGATAACTAACTAGCTTATAATCTTGTCTTTATTAGGCCTATTCAATTTCACAGCAATTACTCTTACTGAAAGAAGAATCTTTATTAGAGTAATTTCCTTTCTGTTAAGTTAGACAGAGATTAATACCTTTTTCCTTAGCATAGCTATAAAGCCCCTTACTTATATGTATCTTACTATGATTAATTACCTACTTTGCTCCTATTTTAATCTACTATTTTCACACAGCTGCTTACTTAGATCTAAAGACTGCTAGGTATAAATTTATACTTTAAAGGGATGAAATATTTGATAATGGGAAAGAAAACTGACTTGATCTTAAAGGAAAGTTTATCTTTCAAAAAGCTAAAGAAAGTTATAAATAAGCATGCTTATAATAGCTTATACTAATGCTCTAAGTAGCTAATTTTACTCTATATTAATATAGGGATATTTTAAGTCTAGGGCACTGTAAAAAGCAATCATGGATATAGATAATTGAATATCCCTTTCTACTACTAAAATATACAGCAAGAGCAATATTTCAGCATCCCTTCTTAATAAGCATGCATTGAAATTTAGACGAAAGCTTGGTAACATCCATGATAAAAGACAGTTTATAAAATAGCTAAGAAATACACTATTTATGCTTTAATTCCTCAAAAATAGATAATTTATTAAAAATGAAGAGGTCTTAAAAAACAGTTCCGAAATCGTAAAACGTGCTTTAGAACTAACTGATAAAAAACGTGTAGCAATAGATGAATTAGAACTAATAAAGTATCCTTAGTGAAGATATTAGGTTCATTTTGTAGAAAAATTTCTAAAAAAATCAAGGAAATTTAACTTAAAATAACGCAAATTAGAGTTAGCAATAATTAAATAAAAACTTCTAAACTTTACAATTCCAACAGCCTTAGAATCTTAGTGGTAATGGACTGGTGAAATCTCAGTAATTTTCAGGAGATATAAAAAAGCTTTAAGATAAAGTAAGAGCCTTAGAAGTAGAAAACTTAAGCTAGAAAAACTATATTAGCTCTATTGAGCAAAATGACTAAAGAATTTTCAGTTAAAACAGAGAGTATGAAGCTAGCATCATAAGACTGACTAAAGAAAGAGACGAATTTGAAAATTAATATAACCAAATCGCAAAGTAAATAGCTGATTTCTAGGATGAAATCATTTCTTTATAAAACTAACTAGACTCCATGGCTGATAGTATATAAACCTTAGAGGATTAAAAATGCTAATTAGAAACTAGTCTTGCTATTTTTTAAAATTAGAGAGAAAAAGACAAATCCTAAATTATGAGTCTAGAATAGAAAATTATAGACTTAAAGGAAGAGAATAAGGAATATAACAAAAAGAAGTATGATGAAAAACGCTACAAATGGAAATAAAAGAAATCTAACTTCTTACTGTCTATAGAAGACTTATAGACCAAGCTAAAACTAACTTCTAACCAAAAAGAAGTGCTTTAAGCTAAAGTAGATCAACTATAGAAAGTTGAAAAAGAGTGCTTGCAAAAGCATTCTTTTAGGATAAAAGAGCTAGAAAGATAGTTTGAGTTTTAAAAGTATCAATTAACATCAAAGAATTAGGAAATCAAAGAAATAGGCGACTAATTGTTAAGCTGCTAATAAGAGCTAAATAATTTTAAAGCCTAAAAACAAAAATCTCAAGAAAGCTAAAATACAGCAAACTAGACAAAAGGATAAGAAAGTATCTAAATTATAAAACTAAACTAAAGTATATAAAGTGCAAATGATTAATTAAAAGAAAAGGATGCAATTATTGCTAGTTTCTAAGATCAAATTCTAAATCTAAAATAGTAAATTTTATCTATCACTGAAGAAAGAAGTAAGTAAGCACCAATCTAAAGTTAAATAGTAGTATAAGAAGCATAGCCTATATAAGTAAAACAGCACAATGAGGTACAGTAAAATTGTAATTAAAATGAGTAAATTTAGAACTTTCAGGATTAAATAAGTGAAATACGAAAGGAAAAAGATTAGCTTTTAGTTTGGAAATAATAGATTTGCGAGTAATTGAAAAAAATAAAATACGTATAATAAATCTAGGGAGTTAAAAAATGACTTCTAGACACAGATAAAGATTTTCACACTGTCTTTTAAAATTTTTAGGATGAAATGTAGAAAAGAATTTCCTAATAGTTTACCTCAGAAATTGAAGACTTAAAAAAGAAAGTTGAAAATCAATAGCTTGATCTTTAAAGCTTCTCTGCTCCCAAAGTTCCACAAGTCTAGAACAATATTTAAATTGAAAAATAGCAATGCTTAAATATATAATGCAGAGATCATATCGCTCTAATTAACTAACTTGAGAATTAATTAAATTACCAGTAGTAAGAAAATTAGAAAAAGATCAAAGACGTATAATAACTTAGAAAGGAATGCACTAGCAAAGAAGAAGAAATTAAAAGACTCAAAATAGAGTAGCTGGATTTGAAGACTAAAATAGAATCATCTAGAATACAGAGCAATATATCATAGAATGAAATAATCCAAGCAAAAATAAACAAGCTATAAATATTAGGAATTAATAAATATCAGAAATCTTCTTATATCTCTATCAACAGATCAGAATAATCCACCCCTCAAGATTTTAAGCATAAGAAAAATCAAAGTGTTTCAGTTTCTGCAAATAATAATTCCTCATTGTAATAGAATCAATAAGTTCAAGAGTTGCAAAACAAAATCGAAGATTTATAGGCAGGAAATTCTTAGTTAAATGAATAAATCTAGCAGCATTTTGAAAAATAAGAAAGATAAAGTATTTTATAAGAATAACTAGAAACTAGAATTTTCCTTCTTGAGAGAGATAATTAATCTTTAAAAAATGATGTTATTTAAATTAAGTAATTAAGCAAAGAATTAGTATAAAAGAACGATGAACTCAATTAAGAACTAGTTGACTACAAAGATCAAAATATAACCCTTCAAAATGCCTATGATAAATTACTGCAAGATTTTGAAGAGAAATAGAAAGAAGCAAGTTCATAAAACTTAGGAACTAAAGAAAATGAATTTTCATAATAAAACAACTTTGAGACTATTTGATAAAATTATTGAATTATTTACTTATTACAAATATTTCTATCTCTATTATCATTCTCTTAATCCCTTCTAAGTCTCTTTAAATCCACTAAACCTTATATCTGATATTGAAGCTAGTTTAGTACAGAAATCTATTATAAAAATATAGCGATTTGAGTAGGTCTGTATATTGTAACTTAAAAGTATTATCCATCACAATAACGAAATGTAAATAAAAAAATCTTACACTATAAGTATGAAATAACAATAGAGATAGCTTTAATTCCTACTTGCATTAAACAAAAACAATTTAACTTAATCACATTAACAGACTAATAAGTCTATCAGCATTCTTAAAAAACCCTATATAAACAAATAAATTAAAATAATGAAAATCTATATCAAATAAATGTAGCAAATGCTTATTATTACATATATGTAATTGTAGCTTATACAGTCTAATTACCTAATGCTTATGATTCTTGAAGAATAGAATAAGCTAAGCGATCAGCATTTCTTATTAAGATATTTCTATAAGATTCTCTAATTTTAGCTTTTAGTAGTTTGAACTGAATAATTATTAACCTTGATAAATTAAAGGTAAATTAAGATCTAAAATATTATTAGTTTAATAGAGAATCTATTATAAAATTTATATTATAAGCATCTTAGTCTTTGCTCTATTATAGCTAATCTTTCTAAATATGTTATAAGGATCTAAAGAGTTTAAGGCTAACTTATCGCTAAACTAGCACTTAATATATTTTATAACTTAGCCTAATCTCAGGGTATTCATGATTACTTTGTATTTAAAGGCTTAACTTAATACTTCGACTAATAATTATGAAGAATTGTAATTTAATAACTTATTAGTATGAATAGCGTATTTGTTTAACTAGGAATAGAATAATACCCATGAATCTAAAATTAGACCTGATTTTCTATTGATTTTAGCTAATATAATTCATAAGGTATCCTACAGTCTAACTGATTACCTAGCTATTATTTTATTCGAATAAGTCACTTTAAAACTCTTAAAAATATCCTTAGCTAACTCCTATTAACTTTTTGAATTTAGATTTATTCTCAAAATCTTAAAAATCCATAATTGTAGATATCACAAATCCAGATATTTTGCTCTAGTGATATTTAACCAAAGGAAATAAAATTGTATAAAGCAAGTTCATTATCCAATATTAGATAACAGGTTCTTAAGACAATAGATGAAAAATCTATATGTTTTGAATAAAAATATAGCTTATTTAAATTAAGCTTTCTATAAGTAAAGCTATAATACACTTAAGTTTGCTCTAGTTATCATTTAATAGTACCAATATGGAAAACTAAGTTATGAAATCTCTATTAGAACCAAAAAAATATATTTTTGTATCCTTTACTTAAACTTTTTAAGCTAATGCTTTTAAAATTTCATTCAACTGAGACTAGCAATTTTATAAAGTCTTGGTATATTAATTAGCTGCAGCATGAGAATAGCTTTAGAATATAGCTGCTAGTGTTAATTCCAGACTACTACTCTCTTTTGTTTTGCTTAAGAAATGGAAAAATTATTTAAAGCACTAAGACAAAACAAAGTTGCTTAGCGTTTAAACCTTCGTTTAATAGCAAAATTATCCCTAATTCGATTTTTAAATAAAAATTAAGGATTAGTTTAATTTATTTCCAGAATACTGCTTAAATAATAAATTGGGAAGAAGAAATATTAAAGTTATAAGAGTACTATAATGTAAATAGCCTTAGATAAGAAGAGCTTTAACTTGTAATTAAGAAATGTTAAAAGTAACTGAATTAAAATAAAGAGGTAAGATATAGTAGATTATTAGATCACTCTTATTTAGCTTACTCATACTTTCCTGCACTATTTGTTTCAGTCATACTAATAGATTACTTTCCGTTCTTTACTATCTAACATCTAAGATTTAACTTGATATACGCTAGTATTGCTTTGTTAGATTGAAAGTGCTATAAAATAATTGAAATAAGAAGTTTCAAATATTAATCTTGAGAGTAATTAAAGCATTGAAGAGAATTAGAAGAAAGTAGTTGATTGAATGGGATTTAAATGCCTAAAATATGGATCTAATAATTATAATAAGCTTAATCTATCCAAGTCACTTATTTAGCTTGATTAATAAGATAAGAAATACTTTATTAAAGTTATATTGCATTTTAGCTAAGTAACTGTATTTAAATATTTTTGCTATATTTTTATTTAATATATTACTTTTTTACTTAGAGCATATAATAGGAATTATCTTTATATGGTATATTTAAACTTAAAAAAGTGAACTCATACTCATAATGCATTATTATTTGGTCTTGCATAATTGTTAACTATGCAAGAAAGTAGATATAAGAAGTATAACGTTTAAAAGATGAAATTTTGTTTAATTTACTTGTAAAAGAAATAGTGACTTCAATTAACTCAGTAGGCTAGATCAACTTGCTTTTTTCTACAGGTATTTACATTTTTTAATGCTTCTTGATGATCGAATAAAGTTGCTACTATTCCATGCTCGTTTACTGGAGTTATTTTTGAGTTATATTTGTACTATCTTCCATAAATATCAGTCATTGATCCTCCTAATGCTCTTATTAGAGCTTCAGGTGCACATGAATCTCATTTTTTGGAATGGCTTGATTCTTATCACTATACAGATGCTCGACTTAGAATTATTTCCCAAGATCTACTACCTGATCCAGCTATTAATTTATGATACTTAAAAATTCTTGATCCAGAAATATCGGGAGAAGTAACTACTTACTTCTCCAGTTTTTTAGGCATCACTCTCATTTATTTTTACTACCTTTAATGAAAAACTCCAACATCTTTGCATCCTCATATTAATTCATTGACGAACGGTTTAGTAATCACTCCGGCAATGGGTTCATCTTCATAAGCAATTCCCAACAAGCAAGTGGTATAAATAGGATCACCTCTACAAAAAGCAGCAGTTCCATCTAAAGGATCAATTCAAAGGGTAAGTTTAGAGTAATCTAGAAATAATAGCTATTTAGGTATTAATTCATTTTAAATAATATTTAAATCTTTCTTCGATAATTCAACTTTATTAGGTTATAATTCAACTTGCTCCTCTCCTATTATTTTTAATTAAGGGAAAATTTAGTTTAACCCTCCACATATTATTTACTAAGACTCCAAATCAGCTATTGTGCAAGGATTGTTTTCGCTCTTCAAATAAGTATTTAATTTACCTGAAGCATATATTTTTTTAATTCTTTCACTCGATTATTGAGCTAGAGTAATCATAGCTGAGAGTAATTTCGCCAAGTTAACGTAGTTCATACTTGGAGGAATGTTTATCTAAGTCTTTAAACTACGTTGACTTAATAAAGATGCACAATTGACTCTAAATAGCTAAGTAGATTTAGTTATATATCTTCTTGATATCATTTTATATAAAATAACAGATGTTTAACAATTTAACTAATTTGTTTAGTTTTCGCGTGTTTAAACATATAAAACAGATACTTAAACTACATACTTTAAATGCTAAAACACGCCCCCAAATATATTCCCAAAATAATGAATCTAAACTACTAAATCCTTATTACTTTGTTTTAAACCTACTCAGTTAGATTTAAACTCAACTCCAAATGAGTATCAGGTACTAATTTACTTTATTAATTGTTTATACCATATAAGCATTATCTCTATGCTTTGCTTTTTCAGATTTTTAAGTTGGGTATTTTAAACTTAATATGATGAGTTCATTTTTCAGTTTATGAGTTTAATTTAAGAACTTTACTCTACTTGAAGATGAATGGAAGATTATTTTTAGATATAAGGAAAGGTTTTTAAATTTAATTATTTAAAGAAATTTATTTTTCTCATTCTTCAAATCCTCCTACAGCTACGTTGTCGAGATCAATAGCCTGAATAAAAAACTTACTGTACAGTTGGTTATTGCGTATATAATTCTCTACTTCATTATTTGTTGGTTTGAGTATTCTGGTAATTCTAGATGGAAGAAGCAAGTGTGAGATACAGGTAAAGCATCATCTCCTCTCGCCATTCTGGTAATTTTGAAATTCATGAAATTTCCATAATTTGGTAATCTTGTTCGACCCCATGCAAACCGTAAAAATAATATTCTTTCTTGAGGTGTCATTTCTTCTAAGACACTCCAAAGCATTTTAACTATTATGTGATTTTCATTATAACCTTCATAGACTGTTTTTTTCTTTAAAGTTTCTACGTCAATATCTGGCTCTCCACATACTTTAGTTTCAAGTTGTTTCCATGTATATAAATTTAAAATGGCCAAAGGAACAACTGCTGACATTCCTTTTCTTATCCAGTCATAAATTTACTATCCTTCATTGAGTCTACATTTTTCTATTAGTTGAACATACTCCTTAATGTTTTAAAGGTTTACAATTATATGGCTTCCTCCTGGTATTAGTTCAGCTAAATTTCCAGCTGAATCATAAGATGTGAAGTTTTAGTTAACAAATGTAGATGTTAAGATTTCTTGTAGTTGGCTTTAATCTGAAGTATCCATCATTTCTAAAGTCTAATAAATCCCTTAATCAACACTAATTAGATCGCTTCTTTAAATGTTTTATTCTAACGCTAGCTTCTTCCAGAATAATGGGACTAATTATAAATTTAGATGGTTGGCTGTTCTTATTGCTATTCCAAATAGTTTACCTAAGCAAATTCACATATCTTATTGCTCTTTTAATATTGCTTTAGAATTAACTATTCAACTGTCTTTATGAGATCCCGTGTTGAATTTCTAATTTGGACTTGGCTTTAATAATGGCAGCGCAGAGGATTAAAGTTCCTATGCAATGCAACTTAGCATTTCATTATATACTCCTCCATGATCACTTGCACCCTCATGTTTGAAATAGGTTTTTCATACTTTAGTTGGATGCCTCAATCTCTTGTTTTCCACCCTTTATAAAATTCTAGTTAATTAACCAAATACACTAAAAGTACCAAAAGTATCTACTCTACCTCTATTAATCATAACAGCTGCTCTTGTTCTATCTACAGTAAGTTCAAAAGAGTCTTCAACTTATGTTTTCCTTACGATTTAATCAAACATTTAGTTCTTATTTTATTCGAATATATAAGCTCTAGCTTCTAGCAAGACATCTTATAGGAAAGTCCTATTCTCTTTAATGTCTAGATTTACATAATCTAGTAAATATATTAATTTTGAGTTTATCCACTTCAATAGATCAAATCTCAGTCTCAGTTCTTCAATTGTAAAACTTTCAAGAAGCTAAAATCTTACCAGATCTTATTTCTTAGGATTAAACTCAGAGGATGTCATATTCATTGGATTCCTTTATATCTTCATTGAAAAAGTGTCAACTAGTTGTACAAGCAGTTAATCAGCTTACTTTGAGAATTTCTTAATTTATTATAGTGATAAATTCCATTTTTCAGGTAGATTTCCTTCACTAAGTAGTGAACTTAGCATTAATTTTTTTTACTCTACAGAGTATTATGGAGTGAAATAAAGCTTATATCCTCACTTCTAGGAAACTTATTATTCTTGAGGAAGTTAAAGTTTAGCTCCTACTATATCTAACTAAGCCATAAACTAATGGTTCTACTTCAATTTAACTACCACTCCTGATCCTATAACTGAAATCTAAAATGCTTCTAAATCAATATTTGAACTATAAACTGTCTAAGCTTCCATATTTTCATTATGCATAATGAAATTAATTTCTTTTGTTACTCCATTGAAATAGAATCCCATTCTAGTAATATCTCCCTTTTAATTATTTTAGATTCTTTCTTCTTTTATTTATACAAATTATTGCTTTAGATTGTATTAAAGCAATGTCTAGTCTTTATTTTTTAGGTTTATTATGAAACTTTCATAGTGTTTATCATAATCCATTTCAAACTCTAAATAATAAAGTTTGTTGGCTTAGAAAACAAGATCAACTAATTATTCATTTCCGTTTAAAAGTAAGTTTGTCATTGCTTCGTCTAAATAATTTGTTCCAACTGGCTTTGTCCATTTTGCTCGTAGAGATTCAAAATATCCTTTATTTACGGGAAAGTGTACAAATACTTTGTCACTTGGGATTTCAAAATGTTATAATTAATCCCATCTAAACCCTATTTATTCAACACTTATTATAGAAACAAATTATCCAGATCCACCAAACGAAGCAACTGGACGTAATTTTGTTGCTTATACGTTTGTCCAAGTGTTTTTGGTTTGTCCATTTTTTTAGAAAATAATTTTCTTTTCGGTAAAATTAAAAATTAAGGTTAGAGTATCCCCTGTTTTAAATTCCGCAGCTTCACCATCGGTTCTTCCTCCCAATTAGTGAAAAACTCCATTCTTTCTTCATGTATAAAGTTCAACACCTCTTTCATAATTGCTAGGTTCATTTAAGTTTAAGTTACTGCTAGAGTTATAACATCCAATATAGCAATATTCACTTCCACCATCGTCATCGATAAGAAGAGTTACTTTAATAGTGCCTTAACTATATTCATCTCCGAAGATTGCTGTTCCCCAGTTCTCAGATCTTTATCTTGTTACTGTTCTTCCATTGTTAGTAAACTAAATATCAGATCCATAAGTTTCTTGATTTCAAGTTGCTTCTTAATTAACTCTTAGAGAGTTTTCATCAGGAATATAAACATTCTATAAATACTTGTCATATGAGAAAAGTATTCAGTCTATATCATCGAAAGCACATTAATCAGAAAATTTAATATTTATCTTTTAAGCTCCTTTAACTTCTATTATTTTGCTTTTCATTTTTCTTTCATATGGATGAATGCTTTCTCTACTATTTTCTGGTTCCTAATAAAAGTAAGATAGTGAAAATATATCATAATCCAAGTCTCGCTTAACTATACTCTAAGTTAGTTGCACTGCCTCCTTTAAGTTTTCGATATTAAGTTTTTGAGTCTTGAAATGAAGTAGATTTTCTATTAAAGTTTAAAGTAATTACGACTTTTCAGACTCCTTTTCGCTTGTATACAGGCTTAAGCATTGATTTTCAAGCAACTTCATGAAACTTGACATAGAGAATCCAGGAATGTTAAACTGATTGACTTTAAATATTTAATTCAAAATTGCTAGGATTTAGCACTTTTACTGCTAGTCTATTCGAGACTCATCCTTAAATAATAGAGATGCCAATGTATAGAGAAGCATAGGACAATGGGATTACTTGATAAATTGCTAGTTTTGAATGTTTTATAATATCCATAGGGAAAGCTTTAAGTTATTGATTCTTGTTTATTTATCTGGCTGCTCTAAATACTAAACTATGTTCATTACCAGCAATTTCATAAGAGCTTGAGCTGCGTTACTATTCTCACAAATTTTATCTAGAAACTAGATATTCTACTTTAGCTCTTTGTTAATGATTTGGAGCACTTAATATAAAAGCTCTGAATTCTATTACCATTTTGTACTTTTTGGCAATAATTGAATTAATGCTTTTCTAACGGTAAGAATATACTAAGCATCTACGAATTTCTAAAGTTAGTATCTTAACTGTGCAATACTTAAAGCAGGGAACTTATTTTATTAGTCGTTTGTTTGAGTTTCTAGTATTTTATCTTATTCTTTCATTTCGTTTCTTCCATAGAAATTATCAACTAGTCCAAAGTTTTTTTCAACTTCTTTAGTTTATAAAATTTAAATTTTACTGCCTAAAAGTTAATGCCCTTTTCCTTTAACTATTATCCATTTTTCATTTTTTTGGTTTTAGAATACATAAGAAGGTGACCAACAAGTAAATGTAGAAGCATCAAGCTGAGTTTCGTTTGTTACCTCTTGCATAAACAACTGATTTATTGCTTTTCTTCTTTTATTGGTTTTTTTGATAAATACTTTAGCATTTTGTATTTTGTCTGCCAAAGCTTAATAACCTTCCTTAGATTCAATTGTATCAGTTATTAGAATATCAGAAATAAAGCTATCCTATGGTTTATTAGCTTCTCTCTTGAATGCTAAAAAGCTTTACTAACCCTTAATATCAACGCTAGAACTTGTATTGAACTTTATTAATTAAAAGCCAGAATCAATCTTTTATCCTGCTTTTATTACTTTTATTTCTTGTATTGGAAGTTAAAGATCTTCAGGAAATTCTTCTCCTTACCATTAGTTTTCAAATAGTAAGTTAGCAGCTTTGGAATAAGATATCTAGTTTCTAATTAATTCTGAAGGTGCTCCTGTTTGAGAAAGTATATCGAATATTTTAGATGGATTATTAACTTGAGACCAAACAAATTTTTCAGTTTGCTCCTCCTTTTCTTTGTATAGAAGTGGTTAGCTTTCCTCATAATTTCCTCTATAAACTGCTAATCCTTCTAAAATAACTTCAGCCTATCCTTACACTCCTACAAGAAGATTTTTTAGCGTAAGGCCAGTAAAAGTATTTCTATTACACAGTTTTTATGACAAAGAGAAGTTTTCTCCTATTAGCATAATTTAGTCAGATAAGACTATTCTTAAGGCTAGCACTTGAATCTTGTCTATTTAATACTATGCTTAAGTATTTTCTTAATCCTATATTTGAATCTAAAACTGAGGTCCTACGTTAATGATATTTATTAAGGCATTTCCTAACTTAATAAAAATTAAATCATCTAAGGAGAAAATACTTTGTCTTATTGCCAATCTTATAGTTAATGTATGCTAAATGTTCTTCACGAAACTTAGGTAGTTGTTTAATTTAACTTCAAACCAAACTTTATGCTAGGTTTTAACTATAGACCTTAGCTTTATACTCTAATTTTTTTCTTATTATATTGCTTGCTGAGTTACATCATAAAATGTTATGCTGTTTTTATAATTCGCTAAGGAGCATAGTTGTCCTCTTACAAATTAAGGCTCAGATTCTTTTTCTTATTCTTGCTTTTTTAATTATCTCTACTCATCTTCTCTTTTACTTTCCTCAATGATATCAAATTCTTATTTCCAATTCATAAATGCTTCTACATCCTTGAATTCTTAAACTTCAAAGCCTTATTTTATATCGTCAATATTATAATCCATACTTTAAAGAATTGCGCAGAGCATTTAGGAGTTTTCGTTTAAGGAGCCAATTCACTTTTAAATAGCTTCTTCATTCATTTTTAATTTCTTCTGCTCATTAAAAATAGCTTTTTGGATAGTTTTTTGCTTACTAATATTATCATTCAATTCTACATCTTATACGTCAAGATTATCTTGTAGTTTTAGTTTAAACCATTTGTAGTTTCCTTACTTTTGAAGTATTAAATCATCTGATGATTAAGTTATAGTTTCACTATTCTAAACTAACAAATCCACTAAGTCATCAACAGGTTAGTTTTCAGGAATATCTAGAGTGCTTAGACATTTAATGATTAAGTATTTCAGCATGGAGTTTAATTCCACTTAGTCTGCTTTTTTATTCTGTGTAATACATTTAAAAAGCTCAAGCTATGAAGCAATGAAGCTTATAAGATCTTAATCACTTAGAAGAGTATTTTTAAATATGTAGATTAGTCCTTTTGTCTGAATCTAAATCTACTCTTCTGCTACTTCTGTCTCTAAGATTTCTTCTAGTCCAGTCATAAAAAGCTTATACTTCTTTTATATTTCTAGTATTATACAACGCTAATCGTCAAACTTTGCTTTATTTAAAGGATGAATTTATTAGTCAATTTTCTCGAATCCACTAAGAGCAAACATAATTCCCAGCATTAAGAGTTGATTTTAAAGATTGTCTGGATTATTAGTATAAACTAAGGAAGTGGACTTAATATGCCTTAGTAGATATGTACGTCATTGCTCTGAATGTTTAAAAAGCTGTTTGATTATATAAAGAAACTCCTTTGATAAATACTAAATTTGATCCTTTAACTTTAAGTTTAATTGCTTAAAGTTGCTCAAGTGAGTACTTTATTACAATCCTACTATAGAAAACATAATATTGATTAAAAGAACTGGAGTCTATTCCTTTAAGATTTGGAAAACTGATAAATCATTTCTTTATATATTTTCCCAAATCTTATTGAAGATATTAGGATCAATGTAGATAAGTGTCTTTTAGAGTAGCTTAGAGGCTAATATTTATATCGTTAATGTTCTTCCATGTAAGAGATGAAGGATTAAGTTGGTTATAATATTTTCTTTAGCAAAGTTTACTCTGAAACTTTTATTACTGCAGCATGATAAAAATATTCACAACATTACTTCAATAATTTCGCTTTTATCTTACTCCTAGTTTTCTTACGATTAAACTAGTAAGTTATTTTCATTCTGAAGATGAGCTCCTAAAAGATTAAATATTAAGTGATTTTCACAAATTCAGATTGAAACTGCATCAAATTTGGATTCTCTTGCAGATAAAACTTTAGTTTGCTTCCAGTGTAAATATTTGAGCAAATCGATCTAATCTTGATCGTTTAGATACTCTTGTCTAACTTTTATAAAAGACTACTAAGATGCATTTACAAACCTATCATTTCCAAATATTTGCTTCCAATTATTTAAATAGTGATAAATTCTTGAAGACTCTTATGGCAGTTCGAGTTCCATTTCTTTAAAAGTGCAAGCCTATTAAATTTCTTCTATAAGTAGGCTAGGATTATTCAAAATGATTTAGATTTGCTCGTTTATTTATTTTTGCTCTTCTTGCTTATTTGCTTTCTTCTAAAAGTTTATTAAAGAAATGTCTTAATTCACTTTAAATGCTTGAATATTGCTTGTGGTGGGTTATTTGGAAAATTTCCATTCTAGTTCATTTTATAAAAGGTTAATAATAAGCTCTTATATCTTTTAATTCAACTAGTTATTCTAAACCCATATAGGCTCAGGATTTCCTGCAGCACTATATATAACTAGCTTTAGTAATCTCCATGCCATTTATCTTAAGTGATTTTATCTTTCTTGCTATAGCTATACGTTTTTATTAACTTTTTAATAGAGTAGATCTTCATAAGGAATAAAGATAGGATTCAAATACAGCTTCTATCTTACTTGTATTCCTTTACTGTCATTGAAAATAATATCACTTAAAAAGCTCTTTCCTGGACTTGGTTCTGACTTTTATATGCATAAAAACAAGAACTCTTTTGGATCGGAGGCTTGTTCATTAATATTATCTGGAATGAGTATATAATCTTCTGGAATTTCTTAATCCTTGCAAACCTTAATATCAGTTATGTACTCTTTCTGCTTTACTTCTTTCTTTAATATCATTACTAATCTCCTTTCTTCTGATATTTCTTACTCTTCATCAGATCCAATATCTCCTTCCAAGTAATTATACTTTGCAATGCTTAATATTTTGTCACTCTTTGAAATAGAAGTTTATTAAAGAGTTTTTAAGCAACTTAAGCTTTATATTTGTATATCTGATACTAATTGCTTATAGCTAAACTTCTAAGGCAGACTTTTTATTTATATATTTCCTTTGCTTCATTCTAGCAGCTGGTTAATGAATTTTAAGAAGTAAGAGTTCATTAACTCTTGAGAGTCTAGTGGTAAGAAGGGATAAGATAGTGATTCAATAGTTTTGATTATGCTATTGTCTTCCATAAAGTTTATCTTTTTGGTATTTATCACTGAAAGTTGCAGAAGCTTGTACACTCTAAAGAAGCAGAATTTCAAAATTTCTTATAATCTGCTATCAGTTCCTTTCAAGTCTTGCAAGTAATGGAATTTACTAAGTACCTTTTTATTTTTATCAGCAGGTTCCTTATAAAAGGATGCATTAAAAGCCTAGCTTACTATATTTCTTAGATTCTAATCATCCTGCAGCAGTTTTCCTAGAAATGTTAATCCTATTACCCTAGATAGGCCTACATCTCTATACTGCTTTATTTCATTAGCTATTTCTTGTGCAGTAATATCAGAATTCAAGAAGTTTAAAACGAGGGAAGCTATTTTGGATTCATCACTCTTAAGTTCTTCTGGGATTTTAGCTTAGCTCTTTGAGAATTTGGTTAAGTTAAGTAGCTTATTCAGTTTCAGCTGTTTAAAAGATATCTACTTATATTTCTATGACGTTTATTCGCTTTAAATCTAAGGTAAAGGATTGATAGACAAAGGAGTGGAGCAAGACTTTGATAATGGAATAGAAGGTAAAATTTCTTGCTAGGTCTTATAGTATTAGTAATTCATTTCATTAATTACAGGCTAGAAGTTAGAATGGATCAGTAAGATGCACTTATCAATTGTTTCCTTTATTATTTATCCATAAAAGTCCTCTTGAGCTTCAGGGTTAGTTTTTAAGAGCGTTTATCTCTTGTTTCTTATTAGTATCTTTACTTGACTACTCAATAGATACAATTAAATTATGACTGGATTCCTTGAAAACTATTCAGCTTCGCTGATTTAATCCGTAAAAAGCAGTAATACACTAAATACAGCCTTTTCTGCTAGATCGCCTTACATTTTTTGCTAGACTACTGGAATTTTACTTTCTTCCCTTAGATCCTTAATCCAAGAATCGTATTTTGAAGTAGTTAAGAATTCCTCTATAAATTCATTATCACTAAACTTATAGATTGGCTTGTTCCAATTATTAAGCTATTAGATATACTATTGAAGCAAGTCTAAAATAGTTTACTCTTTCTTAGCAGGTTTTTATATCGTTGATAACGATTTCTTCAGCATAGGTATTTCATTGGAACTTAGCTAGTATGATTACTAGCACATTAAGCAGTATCTTAAGAATTTGTTACTGGTAGAAATTAGGTTTTCATCACAGCTATTTTAGTCTATAAAAACGGAGAGACTTGCATCACTCATTCCTGATACAATAAAAGGATTGTCCATAGCTTATTGTTTAGAAGGCTAGATACTACTTTTGCTAACTTTGATCTAAATCAACTGCTTGCATATCTGAGCGATTGAGTAAGATAGCAACTTCTAAACTTCTAATAAAAGATTTTCTTATTTCTATTCAACTTAAAACTAAGTCTTTACTTTTATCTTATAGCCTCACATTCCTCCCTTGCTATAAGTAAATTTGAATCTTAAGGCTTGTACATTTTCGATTTACATTGATGGAGTCCATTAATCTCCTGTAAATCTAAGATGAGGTTCTCCAGCATCTTCTTTACTTAGCCATAAATCTAGATAGTCATCTTAACTTGTTTTACATTAAGGGTCAAATTGGAAAATAACTTTTTATACTTCTACAGGGTATTAAATTAAGATATCATTGTTCTCATTTTCATCATAGGGATGCTTAGATTCTATTTCATTTTCTATATTTTTTATTATTTTAGCTTTTTCAGGCTCCTTCTCAAAAATAAGAGTCTTTAGTTTATCCAGAAGTTCATAAAGATTCTATAAAATTTGGCATTTTTAATTAGTGTCAAACTTACAAATCTACAGTGAAAATAGAAACTCTCTAACTAAGCTATTTAGGAATGTCTTCTTAAGCTATTCTATCACTTGTTTTGAAATAAGTCCATGTTGACTCTAAAGAGCCAGTAGCTTTTCTACGATTTACTAAACTGAATGTAGCATTTCTTAATAGTAACTAGTTAATATCTTAGTTATGCTTTAGTCCTTTAAATAGCTATAATGAATAATGGCTCTTTACACTGAAATTAGAGATTATTGCACATTTGTTTAATCTTTTTCTTGTCCGTCCAACAGTTAAAGAGCTTATTGTAAATTTAATTCTATGAGTGTTTTAAGATACTCAATTAAGCTTTATTAAGTACTCTCTTCTTTGATCCTCTAAAATATAAAGACTAATGTTTCAAACAACTAAAATCTTTCGTTTAGTGAATTTATCAGGCTTTTTTCTAACTACTGCGATTTCAATCCACTTGTAAAGAATTTAAGTTAATCAAGCTGAATCTATAAAAACTTACTGGCTAAGAAAGTAAAACATCTTGTGTGTGAGAAAACAGGACAACGGCAGATTCTCTTATACTTCCAGTTGATGTATTCAAGAAATTGATAATTGACTCCTATAATTAAGCTTTAGTATTTTCATTTATATTTGCATCTTTTTCTGAAAGTCTCAAAAGTTTTATACCAAACAAATGGAATTTTACTATTTCAAGTCCGCATCTTAGCATCAACTAGTCTTCTTGCTAGTTTAATGAAAGTAACTCTAGTAAATACTACCACAGCTTCTCATCATATTCAAGTACAATACTTTGCTTTTTGTTTATTTTTTGCCTATTCACTACTTATCCTTAGTATTGCTAATGTAAATTGTAATCTTTGAAAAATATTTAACCCTCTTTAGCAAGACAAGCTAACATCAATAAGCCTAAATCTTTAGTTTTCAAATTTTCTTAATCTTAAAACTTTTATTAGCTTAGTATTTCTTTTTCAATTCAGTACTTGTTTGAAGATTCTTCTCCTTAAGCTTGGAGTTTCTCTTAGATTTATTCTGGAAGAGATGAGTTTCATATAATTTGAACCTATATATTTTGAGTTTCCCCAAAAGAGCAAGCGCATCTCATATTTTAAAGGTCTAACTTAATTTTTTCTCCTATCTTCTATTTATTTCTGAACATTTATGCTTCTTTAAGCTTCAAATCAACAAAGAATCCAATTAAGTCATTCTATTTTATTGCTTCATATTTGTCAATCGCTTACCCATTTACTAGCAAAGTGCCATCTATTTTTAGAATAACTCCGTTACGGTTTAACGGTTAGTCTAATTACGTGAAACTGCTGTCAGTTAAGCCTATTTACAAATCTTTAGTGTTAACTGATTTTTCAATTAAGAATTCTACATAATAAACTTCAAACTTTTATAATTCCTGTGTAAAAGCATTTTTATTACCATTTAAATTGGACTAACATGTAATCTTCTCGTTATTTAAAATCTCTATATTCTTATGAACTAACTAAGCCTACCATTAGAATCTCTAGCGCTTAAAATTTTCATTTAGATAGGATTCTGCGAAATTAGCTACTAGTCTTTAAATCTGTGAGCAGCCTATTTAATTTTCAAGGTTATATAGATATTTGCTTATAAACACTAAACTTTTTAGATCTCCCCTAGCTAGAGCAAAGCTTAAAATGGTTCTAAGAGCTATAAGTTCGCTTTCTGAGTCCTGCTTCTAAGTTAGAATATCATAGAAGTAGGAATTAATTTGATCTATTGAATCCTTTATTTCTTTCTGCTGAGATAAATTTCCAGTTAGTCCTAATAATTTAACTTGAGATAAAATATCTGAGCCTATAATGCATATTTCTTTTTTCATATTCGGATCGTTAGAGCTTCTTAAAAGCGCCAGGAAGGATTAAGTTCCAAACTGAATAGCTATTTTTAGTTCTAAGGGTAAATCAATTTACACAGACTGTGATGTCTCTTCATAAACTTCTGACAGTTCATTATTAGTAATTTCCTATACTTTCTATTATATTTCTTCTTGTATTTTGAGAAGGATAAAATATCTATGCTTCATACTTATTTCTTCGTTTGTTTTCTCTTAGCAGGACTAACTATGCGAAATGCTAAATATTTCTTCCATTAATCTGCTTTTTAAATCCTCATGCTTCTTTCCCATGTCTTTGAAGTTATCTTACTGCTTTAAAGTTACATTTATTTCTTATTCAAACGTTGAATCGTTTGCTTCTTTGATTTATTAATTTGAGATTGTTGTAAAGATAGTTTGATTGCTAATGAAGCTCGACAACTGCTAGTCATCGAAAATATTAAAGTAATAAAGAGGCTAAGATTCCTATCATTACTTTTGCCCCATTAAGTTAAATTATAATATAAATGGCTTTTAATCTTAAATATATCTCATTTTATTCAATTTTTCTATTCAAACCTATATCACACTCCTTTTACATCTCACCACTATACACTCTTTCTATAGTACCCATTTGCTACTTATTAAAGTTACTTTTAACTAAGTTTATCAGCAAGAAAAAAGGTATAAAGTACCTAAATAGATTCAGAAGTATTTACTTATTTAAGTAATCAATTGATATACAGTACTAAGTATAAGACCCTTATAACTAAAGATCTAGAAGTATACCAAAATAGAAGAAATGAAGCAATATAGGGAACTAAGTTTAACTAAGCTAATGATAGCTTTAATGAAAGCATATCCTTCTATCTATTAATTAAGTTAATGAACCTATTTACTATTACTCTAAATAAGCTTATACAGATACTAACTATTTGTATCTTATATATGAAGAAATCTTCACAGCTAAATCTAATAATCAACTAGCCACAATTACTATAACTTAAAGGAAGTTAAACTTATAAAAGTTTGGAGCTTATTAAACTAGATTAAAAGTAAGATTTCCATGTTAACGCTTAGAGAACTAACTACTGTAGATAATAAAGGATTTGGTTAGTGTAGCTGATTAATATTAATTGGAAGTAGAAAAGCTACTAAATAGAGTTACTTTAAGGATTTAGAGCTTATCTATACAGCGATAGTCTCAATACTATATCCTTTAATTAATTAGCTTTTTATATATCAAACTGACTATTTCCTTTCAAACTTACCCTCACTTAAAAACTCTAAAGATAACCTCTAATTTAAAATCCCAAAATTTAAAGCAAATTAAATAAATAATTTCAGCGACTAATCACAAGAGACTTTAGAGTATACGCTATAATTAGAAAAGAGCATAATGGCTTATAATAACTAAAAGAAATAAATTGAAAAGATAATCAATCAAAATAAAATAATATTAGGGCTAATTAAAACCATTATAGTGTAACTAATATATTATAGTAGTTATAATAGCTTATGTTTATTTATATCTAATAGCAGGGAAACTTTTATTATTAATTGCTTTATTTATAAATCATAGAGTATATACTAATTAGTTTAATAGACTTCATTTTATTATCTCAATACCTTCTGAATATTAAATTTGTTAAGATATAATAAGTAATCAGGATAGCAATGTAGGATGAGTTTGGATTTGTATTCTGAAGCTATATGTGAAGAAAATTAGTGGGTTATATCTATTTAGCTTGGTTAAAATATAGAATGATATAAATGGGGAATAGTTGTAAGGGAAATATAAGGGAAGTAGTAAGTAAGTTTGTATACTAATAGTTAATTTGAATGAATTTACATTATAGATATTATATTAATGATTCGTATCTAATTCATTGTAATTGTTACTAACTTTGCTTTTGTTATGTCTAGTGAAATTCCTTTCGACTCTAGATTTAAATGCAATAGTTAATGTCCTTACACACTTCTAGGGGATGGGAATTGCGATATTGAATGTAATGTAGAGGAATGTTTGTGAGATTTATTCGATTGCTGTTCAGTAAATTGTGTAAACTATATAAAAAGTGACTAGACAGAATGTAACGAGGAGTGTAACAATCCTTAATGTCTATGATAGAAATTTAAATGTAAATAGGACTGCTAATGTGATTTTAATTAATTAGGAGATAAAAATTGCACTTAAGAATGTAATAACTCTGCCTGTTATATGGATTTATATGATTGCAAGCCTGATGTTTGTTGGAATTGTCCTTAATTATGAATTAATGATAACTATTGCGATGAAGTTTGTTTTTAAGAAGCATGTAATTGGGATGGCAATGATTGCTCTGCAAATACCCTTCAATGCTTTAATAAAAATGATTGCTTTCCTAACCAAATAGGAAATGAATGATGCGATATAACTTGCTTTAATGAAGAGTGTTAATGAGATGGAGGAGATTGTAAATTAATTAATTAGAGCATTTTCAATATAGAGAAAGCATTTGAAGCATTAATACTATTATCTACTAGAAATATGGATTACTAAAATACTCCTACTAATGCAAAGGCAGGTACAGCTTTTTTGATTATATTTCTAATTTATTTTATTTTAGCTGTGCTTTAACTTCTATTTGCGAAGCAAAAAATCAAACAGGAATAAAAAAATTACACAAATAATCTTTTTAGATTTCCATAAATAAACATGGAAAGAGAAGCTTTATACATTAAGAGAAGTGACTCCTTTTCTAGTTAGCATAGTTAGCAATCTGAATCAAACCAAAATAAGCAATCTATAGAATATGACCCATCTATGCCTAAGTTATTTTTTGAGCAGAGTAGTGACTAGAATTCATTAAAAGAATAAAACTGACTTTTAATTGCTTTAACTTATGATCTTATTGCTCATAACTGTTAGTTTAAGATTGTATACTTAATCCTAACTTAGCATTCTTTATATGATAATTATAATACTTCTTTAAGATAATATAAGCCTAGTTTTAAGCTTAATACTAAAGCATGTATCTTAGTAAGGTTAAATAAAATCTAGAACTATCTAAGTTTAATTTTTAGATCTAAAGATACTTATATGATAGAATCCTAAAGTAGCTTAAAGGAAGATATCTTTTATTTAAATAACTCATTTTACTTTATTCTATCTTTAAGCTTCTTTAAAGACCTTTTAGTTCAGCTTTCAAAATTTAAACTTACTTATACTAACTTATTATACTAGTGTTATTATCCCAAATATAGAAGTCCTAATTCATCACGATTGTTCAATAAAGCCAGCAAAATAGATGAGTCTAATATAGTTTTGCAAATGTAAAGTTCAAAGTCTCTATAAAGCTTTATCTCTTTAAACTTTAGGCTTTAGTATTCTTCTTATCTTATACTTGAAAGCAATTGACTTGATTTACCAGATTATATCTTCTAATTACTTTATTTACTTAAATAATATAGCATACTTTAGTACTACTGCTAGGTATTGCTTTCACTGTTATTTTTATTCTAACTATATTCTTTTATCTTTAGTTAAAAATAGAGCTAAATGGATTGTTAGTAAATTGGGTGTATTATAATAGAGACTTAGTAAGTAGCGCTAAGCTTCTTATCTATTTTAACTGAGGCTAAAGAGTTTATTTATAGAGATAGCATCTAAACTTTGTAAATGGGTAAAGCAGTTTACTTTCTCAATACTTTCAAGCTTCTATTTTCCCTTTATTAATATCCTATAATACCCAAATAATAGACACTTTAGATCTTCACTTTTATAACTATGTTTGAGTAGATATATTTGAGCAAGCTTATGGATAAATGTCTATAGATATATTTAAATTAGTTGAACTCTAAATCAGAAGAAAGTATCCTAGTCTATTCACAATTAGCCTTATTCTCATAGCTTTATGCTATTCCTTTTCTGAAAATGAAAGACATCCTTTGATGATAAGAGTTGGTATAAGAAAAGAGATATTTAATAAACTAAATAGAGTGCTTTATTTAAAGCTGATTATTATACCATTTATTTTAAAATAGAATCAATGGATTACAAGCTTCTTTTAACTAAAGCAATGTAAGCCACCAAAACAGTCAATGAAGGAGTGGAATAAAACAAAAATTAGAATATCAAAATTCAAAAAAACATAAACTCCATTATTCAGAACATCGTTGGCTTGGTTAATGCTTAGTAAAGCGATTAAATAGAAGATATCATTGAAGTTGCAGATTTCTTCTTAGACTCTGCTGAAAAATTTCTAAATTCTAAGCGTTAGCAGGCAAAAGGGTCATATAATTTTTTCTAAAGTCAAAGTGATGTAAAAAGACCATAAGACTCTTACCCTGGTATAGAGCCTTATTATAAGTAGTCCCTTGAAACTCATCCTTTTTAAGATTTGATAGAAAATTTCTAAATAGAAAACTGGCAGCTTTAAATACTGGAAAATCCTAAGTTAATGCATATTTAATAAACTTCGCTAGAGATCGTTGATACTGATTAAGCTCTTGTCAATATGATAAATAAACTAAAATAATGTAAAGTGATAGCAGTAGATACTGAGCATAACAGTTAGAGGAGCTATGTTGGAATCACATGTCTAATTCAAATAAGTACGGAATTCGAGGACTTTATAGTAGATCCTTTTCCTATCTGAAAATAATTGAATAAGCTTAATGAAATCTTCACCAATTAGAAAATAGTAAAAGTGCTACATGGAGCTGAGTCAGATGTTATATGGCTATAAAGAGATTTTGGGTTATTCTTAGTTAACTTATTTGATACCTTCGTTGCATGTAAAATACTTTAGTTTCCACAGATGTCTTATGCCTTTTTACTTAACCACTTTTGCTAAGTCTAAAGCAACAAAAGTTATTAGCTTGCGGATTGAAGAATAAGGCCTTTACCTTAAGAGCATTTAAAGTATGCTAGAATGGATACTAGATACTTACTGTATATTTACGAAAAAATAAAATACGAACTTTTCCTAAAGAGTCTACAACAAGACCAAGATTAAACAGGTCTAATAGTAGGCGTTATTAATAGTTCAAGGCTGATTTCAGTAAATAGATATATAAAGCATTAAATTGATATCAGGGATGTCAAAAAAATGATAAGGAAGAGATCTGGGAGGTAATTATAAAAGAAGAATATGCAAATTGCATGAAGTCTTTTCAGGATGAGAGACAAGCTAGCATAAAAACTTGATGAAGGACCTAATTTCATCTTAAGCAATGCTAATTTGCTCAATATTGCTTTGTAGGCTCCTACAGGGATTGAACAGCTAAAAAATTTAAACTTATAGCCTCCAATTAGCAATTATAAAGATTTGATAGTTAAATCAGTTTAAAAAGGGCTCAATAAAAAAGACTTCAAAAATTTGGAATCAGATAATGATTAAGATTGCAAGATAATAGAAAATCCTAATTCCTAAAATAAGCCATAGATTGACTCTAATTTAATGGAAATTGAAAGCGTCTCGAATCTTAACTATGAATTGAGTACAAAATTCTAAGTAACAGTCAATATGAATAACAGTTCTGTTCTTTTCCATGGTTCAAACTAATCTACATAATAACAAAATTCAATTAAATTTTAGGAAATCAGTTCTTAATTGAGATGCCCTATCATTTCTTTTTTAAACTAATAGATATCTGAAGAATAGGAGTAAGTATCTTAAGAAAAGAAAATCAAGGTATCCAAACAAAAAAAGCGTAAAGAAGAAATTTTACAACCAATGACTTTAGCTGAAATTTTCAAGTTAGACTTAAAAACAAAAAGCAAAAAGAAAATAAAATTAAGAAATAAAAACAAAAATTAAAGTAATGAAGACCAATAGGAAACCAATAAAAAGCAAAAAATTTCAAATCCAGAAGTCATGAAAAAAATGGGCTGGCTTAATTAATAACTCTGAGTAGAATAAAATAAACTTCATAATTAATTAATTTAAATAAATCACTTATAATCATTTCATTCCTAATCAATATCAATATCTTCAAGTATAATCCTTTAATCCACACTAACTATATCAAGCATTAAATAAACCCTTATTACACATTTTGGATTTAATAAGCTGGTTTAAATAAGTTTTGATGGGATGAAGTTATTACTACATTCTATGTATTAGTACAAAAAGCAAGGTAAATAGCTAATCTATCCTTTGTAAAAGAAGGGAATATTTATAAAGAGCAGTATTTGATATAATCTAAGCTAGTAGTTATAATATGAAAGCAAGCTATAATAAAGACTATGAAGTAAGTAATGTTAAGACTAAATCATTATAATAGAATTTTATATTACTAGTTGCTGCTTTTCTTGTGAGATAGATTATTTTACTTAACTAGCTTCGCTTAAATATATCTTCTCTTATATAACTGTCTCAGGTATTTCTCTTCCATAAAAAGCTATTTTATTCCCTAAGCAGGTGAGGAGGATTCCAGTCTAGCTTATAATGGAATCTTTTAAATTAGGAAATCTATTATAATTAATAACCTTAAACAGCAACTTTATTCGAATTAGTTGTTTAGCGTTACAATAGCTTACTATCATAAGCAAAGAGTAACAGACTAAGCAGGAGTATGTTAAAGTTTAGTTTTGAATAAATTAAATAAATAAAAAGAACTATTAAATGGGTTGCTGTAACACCACTAAAGTATCAAACTATACTCATGATTCTTAAATGCTGTATCGATCTGATGTATTTCTAGAATAAAATATAAAAGCTATATGTGCTGAACTATTGTAGACTATCCATAATGAATAGAAAGGATTAGAGCCTGATCCTCTAAGATTGTAAGAATTAGCTACTGTACTTGAGAAAAATTAACAGGTTCTTTTGAAAATGCAATCACCATCAGCAAAATGTTTCCAAGGTTTAAATAGTTATTTACAAGAGCATTTTAATAAATAAAATCCTTGCTTATCAGAGTTTGAAGCAAAATTAGATCCAATTCCAGATAATAAATCTGATGACAACTAACAAGATAACAGCAAAGGAAATAGCAATATACAACTGATCTAGTATTAAGACCATACTCCTAAAAATAATAACAAAGCTAGCAGTGAATTAGAAAAATAATTCCAATAGCTAGATGGAGACTTACTCAGAGTTTAAAAGTAGGAAATATGATAAAACGAAAAGTATAAGAAAATAAGAAAAGTATCCAACTTTGATAACAATAGCTTTTATCGGGCAATTGCTTTTTCTATTCTAGAGTTGTCTCTTAATACAGAGAGTGCACTAAAACTGAAAGACATTATAGATAAAATATAGAAATAGCAGGGGTTATGAGAATGCTAGCTTTAAATTGATAAGGAATTTGTTGTAGATTAGCTAAAATAGGTGCATGATATAGATTCTCTTCAATTAATTTATTAAGACATAGATTAGGTAAACTTTAATACAGGATATTATCAAAATTATCAGATCTTTAATATCTAGTTGCCTTCAAATATAATACAATTCGGAATTAAAACTCATAGAGTAAGTCTTATAAAAATCAAATCCAATTAGAGATAATAAAGTCTTTAAAGTTCTAAGTCAAGCACTAATTATTCGCTTGATAATTTATGACCCTGAGTAAAGCTACTAAAGTAAGGAAATAAAAGAATATGGCACTAAAGATCTAAAAGACCCTATAGTTTGTCTGCATAGAAATTCTGATGGAAGTTTTCATTTGATTTATAATTGAACTATAACAAAAAATGATTGTATTTAATCTAATTACTTTATAAACTTATTACATTCAATCTCTCTCCTGCTCCTATCAATTAAGTAACAGCAAATTATGTTTAAGACTAGTGTATCTTCTTATTTATTTCTATATGTTATTACTAGATTAAACTTTATAAGTATCATGCTTAATTAATAGATTCTACAAACTAGCTTCACTTTTTTCTCTTATAAGGATAATTTTTCTTCTGATTAAGAAAATACAACTATAAACATATTTTGCTTACTACTTATCTTCATATATGCATCCTTTCTAACTTATAAGATAATTAATTCAAAGTTAAAGATAATTGAGTTAGACTATTAGAGTATGCTACTAAGCAATTTTATTATATGAATATAGATTATTTGAATGGAAGGTATCTAACAATGCAGACTAGTAAGATCTTAAAGTAAGTTAGTTATTTATATCGTAATCACTCTACTAATTGCATTTCTAGTTTAACTGAGTCTTCTAATAAATTATTTTATAATCATAACTCCTTCCTTTTTCTCTCTTTTCTAATATATTTTTAAATTATTTGCTTTATAGAATAATGGACTATATAGAGTAATAGCCAAGCTATTAAAACTTGAGATAAAATAGACTGATAAAGCTATTTATTGCTTATTTAGTACTTTTAGCTATCTCATTTAATATCCATTACCTTATGCTTAATTCATTAGACTCTTTGCTTATTCTTTCCTGCTGCTTTTTATTACTCTTTAGTGCTTCTTTCTTGTAATTTAATTAGAGTAAATACTTTCAACGCTTATCTTAACGAGAAAAAGAAGGAAAGTAAATAAATAGATCTTAAAGTATGAATGGATATTAAAAAGCTTATAGGTATAAAGCTGTAAGAGTTAGCTTGTATAGCCTTAGTTTTACTAATAATTGAAACGTAGAAGTTCCAGCTATCTAATTTTAGTAGCTTATGATAGTGTTTGATAAAGAGAAGATTAATATACCATAGTAACTAAAGCTTTAGCTAGTAGTTTCATTCTCACTTTATCTCTCTTAGTTTCTACTTTATTGGTATAAAAGTTAGGTATAAGAGTATAACTATTAGCTTGGGTTTAAAGCATATATTGTAGTTTAAGAAGGTATAATAAACATTAATTTAAGGTATACACTGATAAGGGTATTAGATATATAGTGCTAGAGTTAGAGTCTATTAAATATAAGTATCAAGCTTTATAAAAGCTTAAAGATAGAAAGTAGTCTAATTTGATAATTAAGTGACAGTATTAAACAGAAAGCCTAGCATTATGTTAATCTCTATTAGTTACTAAATAAAAGGCTAAAGAAGGGTTTAGCTTCTGAAGTGTTAGATGTAAAATAGGTGTTGAATGAAATTAAAGTGAGTAAGGTATGTTTAATAATAAATTAAATAGCTTAAATTAATAATTTTAGTGGTTTTTTGATAAATTTTGCAATGGAAGATAAAAGTGAATTGCAGTAATAAGAACTTAAATACCAAGAGGGTGCTTCTAAAGAAATAAAAGTAAAGATAAGAACTTTAGACTAAAGCTAGTTCGAAGTGAAGGTGCCTTTTAATATTAAGGTTTAAGACTTGAAATAGCTAATTTATAAGAAGTAAAGAGTTTAAGTTTAAAATTAAAGAATCATTTTCTAGGGGAGATAATTGAAAAACCAGGATTCATTGAACATGTATAAGGTAGAAAATGGACATGTACTTTAACTCGTTACTAAATAGCCAGAAGAGTTTTCTTCTCAGTAAAATCAAAACGATAGTTCAAGTATTTTAAACTATGAAGATGTTGGACAAGATGAATTTATCGCAGGAATTCTTCACTAAGCATTAGAACCAAATTAAAGAAGAAGAGACCTTAACTTATTTCAGTAGCAAAGAGTAGTTGATTAGGCGGAAACTTTAGAAACAATACGCTAAAGTTTGAAAACGATCCAATAGCTGTATAACTGCATGAACTAAAAGGAATAATGTTTAGAAGTAAATGGTACTTAAACAACCATTCAGCCTTTTAATTAGAATAAGAAGTAGTTCTATGTTGGATAGTGAGTCGATGTAAAGGATACAGTTGATCAATGATTAGAAGCATAAGTATTATAAATTCGAAATGATATTGAAGGCTAAAAATGCTTCATTCACTATAATGGCTGGCCGAATCATTGAGATGAATGAATTGAAGCAAGCAATCCAAGAATTACACCATTTAGAACTCATACTATATAAAGTTCCAATAGTCCTTTTTTAAGTCCAAGTCCTACTATAAATCCTGACTTTGATAATCTGAATTCCCAATAAAATAGCTCACAAATGTCTAATTAAAATAATTCATCTTTTGGTAGCGAAACAAATACCCAAAGAGTGCTTATTAATTAAACGTAGGAAACTTCTCCTTTAGATTTAATATTACAGATCACAGATTTAATGACAGTAAGCAAAAATTAATTGGATAGGCTATATAATCTTTACACTATTCAAAAGCATGAAAAAGCATAAGAAAATATACAGCCTATTAAAGATAGACTTAGCATTTTTAATGAAATTGAGGAAAGAAAATAAAAGGAGGAAGAAACCTTGAGCTAGCAAAGTCAAAGTTCTAGTAGTTTTTATGATGCAAGATCAGTTGAATTCGTACCATGTAGTAATTAACCTACTTTTTGTTAAAATTAACAATCTCAATAGAAGTCCTAGACTAATATATGTTCTGAACAAGAAATACTGCTAATCTCAGCTTAATTGTGTCCTGTTTTTGATAGACTAGGAAGAATATTGGCTGATTTGGCTCCACATACTGCAAGTAATGCTAGAGAAATAAATACTTAGAACTTAAGAGTAAATCAGGAATTTTCAGTTATGTAATCACCAAGTGAACTTTCAAGACCTTTAGAAGGAAATGTTGATATTTTTATTCACGCTGTAATAAGTCCAGCCAGAGAGGAAAACAATGCTCAAAATGCTAATCAACCAGAATCTAGATAAGAGGATTAGAACCCTCTATTTCAAAATCCAAGATAGACAAATAATTAATAGCATTAAGTAAATGAAACTGAAGAGGAACAGACTGAATTAGACTCCATTTACCAAACATAGTAAAATCAAGAAATCTTTAACACTGAAATATCAGATAATTTTGAGTAGAATGAAGTTTAGATAAGTCAAGATTTATAAAACGAAACCTTATAATCAAGTAACATAAATTTCGTTAAATAAAATTAACAACAAAAAGAGTTACAACTAGAAGAACTTACTCAGTGAGAAAGTTGTGGAATGATTGAAGAAGGAGTTCAAATTTAATAAATTCGCTCTTTCGAAGAAAAATTTAGTACAATTTAGTTGTAGTAAACCAGAAATGCAGAAGAAACGACAAATCAAAGTGGAAAAGCATAAAAATAAAAATCAAGTAAAATGGATAAAGAAGTCAAAGAAAAACCTGATAAGCCAGCTAAAAAAGATTCATGCCAAATTTATTGATATAGATTTTTAATTTTTCCCTTTATAATTATTCTGACTTTATTAAAATAACCCATAAGCACCTATTCCTTTTAATAATAACTTGCAATGTTTAACGAAGTCTAATTAAATAATTAATTGAGAGATTATTAATCTGGCTATAAAGCAAAGCATTAATAGTGAGCAAGCTACCTATTTAAATAAATCTAATAAGGAATTATCTGATTAGCTCATATAGATCCCATTAGTCTTTCGTTATTAACACATCCATAACTTGTCAGACATATCAACTTTTATAATTTAACTACTACTTCATTTTTAAACTATTTAAAGTGTATCATTCCTTTAGAATAGCGAAAGATAATCAAAAGAATAAAAAGAGAAAGCGAATAAATAGAGAGTAGAGTTAACGTTAACATAATAGATAAGTAATAGGATTAAGTATAGTAGTATAGATGACTGAAGGATATAACCTACTAAAATGATTCATTAAAGAGTTATAATAAATCTTTGTTGCTTCTTCCCTTAAATATAACTTTATCTATATATTCTACCCAAAAGACCTAGTCAAACATTATTCCAAGCTATTATTTATAATTAAAAGCTTTATTAAGCTGCTTATAGATTTAAGTCTATTTTGGAATATTTATTTGGATTTAAGTAGAGATCTAGTTAAGATAGGCAGTCTGGTATTTTAAAAGCCTTATAAGATTAGAAAGACTTAATTGGAATAAGCAATAATACCACTCTTCAATTTCCTTTAATCTAAACTAGCTTGGATATATAAATGCTAGCCTTTTTAGATAGTTTGTCATAAGCAGTTTTAATGAGATATTTTAAAGTTTATATACGAAACATATGCGGAATTTAAATAGAGCGAAACTTATTAATCAGTAAGATTAATAGCTTGTATTAGAAGACTTATAAGGACTAAGTCTGCTATAAGCAAAGTATAAAATAAATAAGTAAGAGGGAAGATATAAAGGCAAATGAAGGTAATGAATGCTTACTATAAATTTGGTAAAAGTATAAATAGGTAAAATTAGCAAGTGATGGTAATGAAGCCCTATTTAAATATATTTTGAAAAGAAATTAAATAAATCAAATACATTTTCATTTTAAATAATAAAGATGTGGAGTCGAGCTGTGAAAAGAGGCTTCGCAGGGTTTTCTATGCCAAAGCCATAAAAATTGGAAGACAAAGTTCATATTCCAACTCTAATAGTATCATTAGGAGAATTTCTAAACACAGCCAATGGAGTTATTGGAAGTTTCTGTAAAGCAGACCACCATGCTTCTGTAGGAATTGTAAGTGATAAAGCAAGATATAATATTCGTGATTATTCCAAAGATTTACTTTGCCACAATTCATATAAAAATGAAGCTGCTAAGAATAAAAGCTCTTTTGTAGGTCCTAGCCATGGTCATTTTTATAGAATTGAAATGGACGTTTTAAAATTTGAGCCTGAAAACAATAAGATTATTTGTGGTGAAAGGTTCTTTACTTATGATCATCTGATTGTAGCAGCTGAGCTTAACTTTGATTTTACTAAAGTAGCTAATTTAGAAAAATCACTTAAAGACTATTGGAACAGTCGTGTAGTCACAACCGCTTAAAATCCTTTAGGAAAAAACTGTAAATTAGCATGTAGAGAATTTAGAGGAGGCAATATGTTCTTATGTTTGCCTAAAATGCCATACAAATAGCCAGGTACTCCTCTCCATATGTTCTGATGGAGAGATGAACTTGTAAAAGATAAGCAATGGGATACATTATGGCATTAAAGCAAATTCTTCATTACAAGTGCTGAAAGCTTCATTCATCCAGTACCTTCAATTAATGACGATTTATTAAATTTAGCATAGGAAAAGAAAATTGAGGTTTTAGTAAATCACACTTTGAAAGACATTAAATATAACTCAATAAACGACGCACATAGAGTAGCAGAGCTAATTTTCGAAGACAATCATGGTAATACTGTAGTTAAGCCATATAACTACGCAGCTGTATATCCTGACTGCAGAGTTCCAAAAGTTCTTTCCGAATCAACTCTAGTAGATCCAACCTCTAAATTAATAACTTTAGATAAATACACTTTGAAGCACACCAAATTTGATAATGTATATTCTCTTGGTGAATGCACTGATTTACCAACCGTTAGTAATGCATTAGCCTAATTTCCACAAACTGATGTAGTAGTTAAGAATGTTCTTGCTGCCAAAAAGAACACTCCATTACCTGCTTCATATGATGGACTTACTGCATTACCACTTTTCTTAGGTGCTGGAAAATTGATAGTTCCTGGATTTAGATATGGCTGGGAACCAGTTGGATGCAAATTCGCCAGCAGTGTTAAATCCAACGGTCTTGCTAAATCACTGAGCTTTAAAGTATTTAAAAACTTTGAAAAAAAATTACTTTTTGAGAAAAAGTTCCATGGAAAATCTCATGGACCACCAAACTGGAAATGGAAGAACTCTGGTTCAAAAGCAGCTCAATGATTTGCTTAAATTTAACTTATAAAATATTTTAGTTTAATAAAATAATTTAACCTTTATTATCTTACTTCATCAACAACAAACTAGCTACTGTTACCATTTCTACATTTATACTTTAAATTCTGCTAAAAGACAATATCTTTTTGAACCACTTATTTATTTACTTCAATGCTTTAGATTTAAGCTACAAAATATTTTCTTTAATTAACAAGAATAAAATTAGTGATCCCAGCTAGCATGAAAAAGTAAAAAGTATTAGTATTCTGCTAATTAAATTTATAGTTGATTAGCAAGATAAATGAAATAACTAACAGGTTTATCTTAAGCCAATAATCTCTTATTTCACCTATTATTTAATTATATTCCTTACTAAAGGTAACTTTCCTGTACCTTAATACTCTCTTCAATTCTTATATTATTTATTAGTCTATCTAATTCAACCTTATATATTTGGGTTTCTATCTTAATACATTTAGAAGCATTTTAAGTAGGAGTATTATAATTGCTTATCCAACTATTAGGTTATTTGCTATAGAGCTAGCTAGCTTAAGAAAGAAAAAGAGATAGTTAATTTAGAAAGCAGCAGAATTATTAGGAAATACTTAATTGAAATCAAGCATTATCTATAGCTATTATAGTTATACTCTACAGTTATACTGTTTAATCATTATATTTCTAAGTATTCAATCTCTTATCTTTGGTTACTATCACTTAGATAGTTAGAAACTTGTTCATGCTAGCTATAGATAATAACTACTCTGCTAGTCTGGATTTATTATCATATGGATGCTAGAATAATTATACGTTCTAACTGTTTCTTACATATCCCAGCTTGTTAGATAATAGCTTTAGTTTGTTTAATAATTAGAGTTTGAATACTTCTAAAAATAAAGTTAGAAGTGTAGAGTTTGTTCAGGTAACTAAATCAAATTTCCAGTATTATGAATAAACTAAAGAACTTTCAGCTAATAGTTTGCTAGATATTATTAGGTATAATCTCCAAAATAGAATTATAAGCAATAGAGTTAAGAAATAGATGCTATAGCTTAAATACTGATTTACAATCATAATAGCCATTATTATAGATCACAAGCAATAATGATAAAATAAAGGGAGAATTATTAATTATGATAGCTTTTTGCTTAATACAGCTTTAAATAAATTAGTGTCTTGTTTCTTATAAAAGATACTTGATTAGCAAGTATCTAAAAATGCTATGAGACTGTATTGGAAAAAGTTGATTCTTTTTTACTTTTATAAATATTAAGTTTCATATTTGATGTAAAGTAACAAAACCCTTTTTAAGGATAAATTTGAAGAGTAAGAAAATTGTTTTTCCAGATAGAAGTAAAAAAAGAAGGATAAGCAGATAATTTTTATATTACATACTTTGATAATTTAAAAGTGATCATACTCGTAAGTCAAACAGAATTTGATCAAGCTTATTTAACTCATCTTTGGCATCCATTTATTTCTATAATTAGCTGAAACTCTTTATATGCTAAGATTACAATAAATTGGGAGCTTGAAAGCTATTTATTTGTGGCTGTTTGTACTAATAACTCCTATATTGTTAATAGGTTTAAGGGTTTTATGTTAGCCTTTGTGTACTTTTAAAGGAGTTATTTTCATATAAATCCTTGCTTACACTAAGTTAATTTTAAGATTATCTAGGATGTTGGAAGTCGAGACTTTAATAAAGCAAAGAGTCATTTTGTAATTTAAAATGCTTAGGATTGTAACTGTTTGCATTTGAATATGATTTTATCAAAGGATTTTCCTTTTGCAAATACGATTTACCTTAATTATAACTCAATCTCATCTAATCTAAATTTCCTTTTTAACTAGTTTTATTTATATATTCAATAGGCTCAATTAGATCATATCTACCAGGTGCTTTTGAAAGAGATGAATATAATTTAATAGATCTTAGATCTTCATCTAAAGTTCTTTAGACATAATAACTTCTCATTTTTTCTAACTCTTAAGATATCAACTTTTATTGTTCTTATTATTGAGCTTTCTAAAATGTAATCACTTACTTGTAATTACTGAAGCTATTCTTAAAGTATTTCATTTTGCCTTTAAATTTCTTGTTTAATATTCATTAGCTATTATTCTATTGTTTCCTAATTGACTTAATCATATGCTTGAGTCTCTAACGGTTTTTCTTAGCTTAACATAATATCATTTTCTTAATTTTAAGCAGATTCATCTGCATTTTAAGTAGAGTTTGGTTAATTATTTTGCTATTTAGGCTTAGTATTATGCTTCAAGCCTATATAGTTCTACTATTTAGAGTTTTCATTTAATTTTTGCTTATCGAAATCTTACAGTTATTTCATTTCTTTGAGAAACTCTTCATGCATTTCCTTAAGTTAATTTTTAATTCTTTATTCTTCCTTTAAATCTTCCATTAATTACTTCTACTAGATTTCTTGTTTCTTTTTTAGTTTATCTTGAATCTATTATTCAAGTTCTTGCTAGTAAAGCTTTTAAGATTATTCTTTTTTCTATTCCATTGATTCTCTAAGTTATTGGCCACTTATTTTTGTTTATTAAGTTGGAGAGTATTATAAACTTTAAAAAAACTAGTTTTCTATGCTATTCCTTACAGCTACTATTTAACCATTTTCATCTCTTAAAGGAGCTCCTGCTCCTGGCCGGCCAAAGGGAAAGTAATAGTAAGATTAATCGCTTTCCTTTTTCTTTTTTTGATCTTCTTTTTCTTATATTTGCTTAAGTAAATCCTCTTTATATAAATTTTTTCTCTAATTCCTTTGATTTGAATTTTTTCGATCACTTGGCAAATAATATTCAGGTGAAGTTTCATTTTTTAGATTTCTTCTAGATTTTAATCCTAAAGTCTACTATTAGTTCATTTCTGATTTCATTGATTTTTTATACTATTCTTTCAATTACTTTTATTTAGTCTCATATTCTCCAAAATTATTAAGGAAATCTTTTTCCTCTTCATTGAACTAATCTCTACTAAAGCTGTTTTAATTTTCAAGCTCTTACGAAATGTTTATTTTTTAATCTTTATTTTCAATATCTTCCATTTTAAATTATATCTAATTATCCTTTCAATTATTAAAACGCTTATGCTTATATTTCTAGAACTTACTTCAAATAGTTAAAATAAAAAGATTATCCTTACTTCTTATTTAGTCAAAGCAATTATATGTATTTTTGTCTATATTAATCATCTTAGCATTCATTTACTAAAGCTCTGGTTATTGAAATCCTCTTGATCTAATACTAGTTTATTAATAAATAGTTTGATAATAGTCCTTACTAAACTACTAAGTAGAAGCATATTGATTATTGATTAACTCTAATTAGCTTTTACACTTTTAATCCTTCCAATTTCATTACTTTGGATTCTATTGATTGTACTTATCTCTATAATGTTCTATTTATTACTAGAATAGCATCAATTTTTAATATTTAGGATATCTTATTAGATATAGTTATATTTAGAAAATTAGGTTAAGTGATGGAACTTTATGAGTTATCATAAACAATTAAAGGAATAACTTCTTTAATAAATTAGAATTATATCAAGATTCATCTTCCTCTTCGCTAATACTATACAATGTATCACTTAAAGGAGTAGAACTTCTCATTTTTTCCCCTTACTCTTAGCTTTCTCTTAGTTCTCTTTTTATTGCTTCAATTTCTTTGTCAAGTTCATCAAAACTCATATATTACTTATTTCCTCCACTGCTTTGTTTAAGCTCACTTGAACTTGTTAGAACTCCATCACTTGGAAGATATCCAAGGTCTTTTAGATATTGTTGTTACTAAGAAAGTAAGCTTTCTAATTCCTCTATTGACTTTTTTGCATCTTCTTGGAACTTTTGGGATTATTAAAACTTAGAATTTAGATAAAATGGAGAGTCTACAGATTCTGGATTCAGTTCTTTATTATTTGATTCTGCAAATTCTTCTTACATTTTTTCTTCTTTAGGAGAATTAGGAGATCCAGGTGAACTAGGAGGACGAGAGCCATATTCAGAGTCTGATAGTTCCATACTATTTTCCTAACGATTTACTTCTTTAATTTTTTCACGATATTTAACTTAATGCTAATCACTTTATTTTGGAACATATTTATTATAATTTTATTGCTATTCTATTCTAAGCTCATTCATATTTAAACCACTCTAACTTTCTTTTTGGCTTTTTTAGGTTGAAAATGTATCTCCTAAATGGTGGTTTACACTACTATTAAAAGCAGGAGTATCTGATGATTAAGGTTAGAATTACTCTTTTTAAGAAGAATTGAATAAGTTATCTTTTTACTGGAAGCTATTCTCATATTTAGGAGTTGTTTATGTTTATATATTCCTTATTTCTGCCTTAGTTTTTTGCTCAATTAATGAAGGAGCAGGAACTAGCAAGGGTTATTATTCTTATTTAGTAGATTCTCTTTCAAACTGTTTTTCTAACTAGTTTGAAGGTTTTCTTTTTTAAGTTTTATTTAAATCTTTCTATTTCTTATTAGTACTCCAAGCCTTTGGCTAAGGATAATTAACTTATGTTTTAAAGGTTACATTTTTTTAAGGATTTAAATGATCTCTCTTTAAAGTTCTTTCCTTCTTTTTCTAGAATTTATCAAATTTAGTATCATGCTCTTTATACACAGTACAAACTTTAATTGGTTCTTTAGGTTTCTGAGCTTCTGGCTATTCTATATTAAGCTGTAAAGGAAACTTTGCCTTGACTGTCTAAGTTATAAGCTATTCTTATTTCTGAGGCTCTTCTTATTCTTGTAAATGTTTTTAAATAAAGGATTATATACTTGAAGGCTATTAGAAGTCTCTCTCTCCACAGTTTAAAGGCTTATACAAAATATGATTTTGATCTATAGAAAAGTCAATTTCTTAGTTTCAGTTATAAGTATTATACTTCCTAAATGAGTAGTCTTTAATTGAATTGCAGTCTTATTAAAGTGCTTTATCTTAGGATTATTTTTAGACAGCTGCAATATTTCAATCATAGTTATGAATTAAGTTATTATATGGAATTATATCATTTTTGCTTGTTATTATTCTTTAAACTTGCTAGCTTTTGTAATCATATACAGAGTCCATTGCAAATCTTTCATTGAGAGTAGGATATTCAATTAAGTTTGAAGGGTTTACAGCAACTGTAAACTTTGGGGCATCTTACTAAAAGTCATTAACAGCTGATTTATTTTTGAGGAAAATTTGTTCTAATTCTCTTTCCCTTCAGGCTTCTCTTACTTGATTAACAATCTTTTGTTCTTCAAAACTATACGGAAGCTATGTTTGCATTTTTAAAGAAATTAGAAAAAAATCTTATTGTTAAATATCTCAATAGCACAAGAAAAATACTATGAAAATCTTCTTTCTTTTAAATTTGCTTACTCTAAGAATCAATTCATTCTATCTCTATGTTCCATTTAATCTTATAACTAAGTACTTTTCTTTATTTGAATGAAGCTAAATTTCATTTTATTCACTTATTTAATAAACCTAATCCTTAGTCTGCTAATTATCTAGATTAGAGATATAGTCTAATTTGCTTTCTAGATTTTGTAGATTAATTTTCAAATTATTTTGATTCTTTTTCCTGTAATAAAGATTAAAAAGACTAACCTTTTGGCTAGATTTATGTACTTAGATAAAGATAAAATTTTAGAGGGAAAAAGCTACTTAATTAAATCTTTAGGATTGCTTTATATGTTTAGCACAGTGAAGCAGATCTAGATTTTAGTCAAGGCTACAATTAAAATTATCCTCCTTTATAGGATTTTATTCTCATTTTGCTATATACTGATTAGACATTCAGAGGAATGTGCATCACTATCTTTAAGCTATATTTAGAATAAAACTTAAGATACAAAAATCCTAAATACACAGAAATAAACTAAATACCTAGCACAGCATTCTTTTAATTTAACCATCAACTATCATTAATTATTAGTTAGCTGATTACTATTATCTGACTAACTAAGTATGCTATTAAAATCACTTAATTAGTTATTATGATAATGTATATTCTATCTAAAAAATGTATTAACATGATGCTATCTAGATTCTTTAACTTTTTTATCCTTTTTTGGTTTTTAATCAATTCTTTTTTTCTATATAGTTGCATGAAGTTTACTTGCTTGACTTATAAAGTTTATATACAAAGCCAATTTAAATAAACTTTATATTATAATTTATTATCGAAGCTCATATAATCTAATTGAATCTTCAGCTTTATTCCTAGATAATAATTAATTGATAAAAGCCTTTTAGATACCTAACTACTTACTTAATAATAACCATAACTTTCTATCTTCTTATTTAATTAAATAAGCATAGCTTAACAACTAGTCTTTAAAGCAGCTATTAACTAGTTTACAGAGCTTATTTCATTTTAATAAATCTAAGCAATTTGGTATAATTACTTGATTAAAGGAAATTCTGATAGAGTATTTATTTTATTATCTTTTGACTAAACTAATTTGGTTAAGTAAGCATAAAAATGTTATTTGCTTAGTTAAGATTATAATCTTAGACCCTTGATAAAATAGTTATTTGATCTATATACTTTTTAATGCTTACAAGTAGTTTAATGTATTGATATATTATATTTCTACTCGCTAATTAAATAAATTAAGCTATAGATTCATAAATTTGATTCGAGGCTTTTATACTAGCTATGTAGGTTTGGTGTTTATCTGGAAGTTTTATATTAAATAGTTAAATTAAAAAGTCATTATTCATCAATAAATGAAGCAGCATCTTTTTGTCCTTGAATCTTGTTTATTATTTTTGACCTCTCGGAAATAAAAAATGTGAATTAGAGGTATTTCTTCTTAATTTTAATCTGGATTTTTAAAGATTAACTCATCTTTAATCATCTCCTTCCCTTATTTAATTAGTCTTATTCTCTCTACACTTTCATATGGGCCAATTTAAGGAGGCCAATTAGTTTTTAGTAAATTGCGCAAATCATTACTGGAACTATTAGGAGGCATTTCAATTTCCTTCTTAATCTCAGAATTAGCAAAAATTAATTTAATTTTAAAGGCTTTATTAGAGTTTTGAGATGAAGCATTGGGTTCTTACATGTTCTGCATTTATAATAAATAAATTTAATTTTAATTAAAATGCATTTCATTCAGTCTTTAATACTATCCTCTCTTTATCAAAATTAGTATTTCTATATCTCTCTAGTTCTGTTCATTATAAATACTTCCTTCTAAAATAAACTTTTTTATTTATATCCTTTCAGTTTAATTGATGCCTTTTAGTTTTCTATTTCAAACTTTTTTTTTACTTTCAAAATTTGTCAGAAAGAAAGCAAATCCTAGATTAGACGATTTTTAAAAAAAGTAGTTTAAAGTTAAAATAATATGAACCATCTTGGGATAAGTAGACTAAGTTCTCCAAAACTGATATTATTCTAATTTTTAATAAGCAAATTGCTTAACTTTTCTGTTTCAAATAAAGGAATCTTTAGCTAAGTTACTTACATTGCTACTGTGTTTAAAGAGTATATAAAATGATGTCTTTACCTTCCACTTTAATTTAGATTCTATCAAATTTATAGTTTTTCCATTAAAGCTTTATTACTATTGCTTTTCAAAAAGACATATCTAACCTTAATTCTAGCAAGATAGAATAACTATAAAAAATTGATTGATTTTACTGTCTTTTAAGTTTCTTGGTAATCTCAATTTAACATAAGCTGGAAATTAAAAAAAGTAACTACTTTAGGAAAGGTTAATTTTGGGTATTACTGATTAAAAGGTAAGAGCATCTCTACAATAAATTGGTATAAGATTGAATATAAGTAAATAAAGCATTTCAGATTATAATTATATCAGAGATAAAGTTTCTAGATAAACTAAACTTAAACAAGTATAAATACAAATAAGGAAGAAGATAAGTATTTATAATGCGTTTAGGATATATAGCATATTCTAGTTTTATAACTTTATTAGACTTTAAATGGGTAAAGTTCTAGACAAATCATTAGTAGTGAATGATATTTCTATTTATATTTAAGTAATAAGATCATAATAGAAAATCGAGTTATATAATCAGAATAAATTGAGGTTTGCTATTTAAAAATTAATTCTGTAAGATGTTGGAGCAAAGTTATCAATGATAGCTTTAGATATTTTAATAAAGCCTTTAATATGTGAAATAACCTTAAAAGGTAAAAGCTTAGATTAATAGACTGGATTAAATTATTAAGATTAGTGCTAATTATATTTAAATGATTTCAATCAACTTAATTAGTTAAGGAATTGTTATCTAATCACCACCACACAGTCATATTGAATAGACCTGAGGATGGATTCATTACAATAGAATAAATGGTAGAATTAACTAAAGTTGGATATATAGAAATGACAGATTCATACATGGTTACATCACTGAACTTTTATTATCCTATGCCATTTATTCTTTCTTCTACAGGTTCTCTTCTATAGTCATTCTTTGGATCAGGTTGGTCTCTATCATAATTAGTTTATACCAAAAACCAATTTTTTTAATTCAAATAATATTGCTAATGAACTCCTTAAATATTCCTTTCAATCACAGTACCATTTGAAATTCCACTTACTATATAATATATAGGACTTGACAAAGGTGTAGTTCTTAGTCTTTCTACAGCTGAATCGAAGGATTCTTCCTATTCTAATACTTATCTCATTAACCAAACAGGAGAGATATAATGCTTAAAAAGTATTGCTTTCAAAATCGACCAATTATTATCAGTTAACCTAGTAGCTTCGCTAACTGCAAATTTTCCTGGCTTAACTCCTGACACTCAGAAAACAGATCCAACAATACAAGCAGCAGTATAGATATGTGTATCTCCTCGGTAGAATTATAATTCAGCTATCAAAGGTCCAAAGTAAGTAAAGAAATCGAAATCTAAATTTCTTCCATGGATTATATCTCCCTTCTCTGTTTAAGCTAAAATTCCAGAGCATAATTTTAATGTTGATTCTTCGTATGCAAAATTAAGTAAGAAAAGATCTTCATAAGGTACCCCAGAAAGTTTTGAAATAACTTTTAGTTCTTCCTCTAGTTCTGGATATTTAAACCATAACTTTCCAGAAGCTGAAACCAATTTGAGAACCCATTAAGGAATCGGATTATTGGCTTTAAAGAAGTTAATGAAATTTTAAAGTTAAGGCTTAAAGGCTTCAATTATCGGAGCCCAACGTTATTCTGCTGAATCTTCAAGCTAAACACGAAATACAGGAGCCTTATATCCTTAGGGATTTATATGAGGAACTTAACAATTTCCAACAAAATTGAAGACCAAGAGTATAAAAATAATTCTCATATTTTTCATTTACTATTCTTAAAATGCTATATTACCCATCAAGTTAATAATCAAAATAAACAAACTTTAGAAAAAGCTTCCTTATAACTATAAACTAAATAAAATTAGAACTAGCATAAATGCTTTAGCTTTTAGTAATAATAACTAGGACTAAATAAATTTAGTTTCTTTTTCGAAATAAACTTTACAGTAATAATTAGAATTTTATAAAGTAAACAGTACCTTTTTTAATTATTATGATGTTTAAGTAATATCAAATGCATAAAAAATAGTTGATAGTAAAAGATTTATTTAAATAAGGATTTAAATCTATATTTGTAAAAAGAAAAATTAAAAGAAATAGATAATTTGTAATTAATTTAAAGGAAGAGAGTTGTCAAATAATAGACTATTAATACAAAGAATTTTTAATTTTCTTCAAATATTTAAAAAAGCGTGATATAAATGATTATAATGGCAGGATAATTAAATTTTTATTTTTTAAATGTTAAAGAAAAAGTTATTTTGGAATATGAAACTAAATAAATTTTAGTTCTTCAGGTAATCAAAATTATTAAACTGAAACGAGTTAATTTAGTTTTATAAAAGCAAAAAAATTAGGTGTTTTATCAAATTTAGCTAATGAAAAGTAACTATAAAAAAAGCCAGTTTAAAAAAAAATTTTAGCCAAATTTAAAAAATTCTATCATTAAACTATTAAAAAGAAAAAGAAACATTAAAAAATAACATTTTCTCTAAATTTAAAATTTAAGGACTAAATCGTTTATAAAACATATTAAAATTTGGAAAAAAAAGAAAGTTTAATAAAGAAATCAGATAAACAAATAAGCTCAATTTAAACTATTTAGTTTAATATACTCTAGTTTTAACACTTTATAATTCGATTTACTTGACATATTGAACCTTTTTAGAATAAATAAGTTCACCTCCATTAGCTAAATAAACTTTGCTATCATAGAATTAAAATTTTAGTAAAATCAGAATATGTACTATAACCCCTTTTATATAGTCTATTTCTTATGTGGTACATAAAGGATCAAAAACATATTATTCTTATTTAAGAATATTAAGAACTAAGATAAAATAGATATATTAAGCATCAATTTTATTCTAATAATGTTTATTTAATAATGATTTAAAATAAAATTCAAACTTAAAAACTATAAAAGTCAATTTAACTTAGATGATAAATACTTTTCTTAAAATAGTTTAGATTTAATCAACTTATTTATTATGCAATCTTCATTTCAGCTCTGTTTTGAAAAAGTAACTACTAAATTTCTTTGTTCATCCTTTTAATCTCAAAGACTCTCTTACTACATATACAATTTTTAGCTTAATCAGTAGTATAAAGAGGCATTTTGTTTGGAAAAACTCTCGATTCCCACCAAAATATAATGATGTGTATAATTATGTTAATAAAAGAGATTAGAGCTTGAATTATCCTAAGAAAAAAAGCTTGAATATAATAATACTTACAAAGATAATTCTGAAAGTGCTATGTCTAATAGGAACTGTTAAAAGCATCTATTTTTATATTAAATATTTCATTTAAAACGAAAGTCATAATTTTGAAACAAAGGTAACAAACAGCCATATTTAATTCTAAAATATTACAATAAAGGAAATTTTCTTTGAGTTTGTCAAATATGAAAAAGCAATAGATTGCTTTAGATAAGCAACTAAAATAAATACAAATAATTAATGCTTAAAATGGAAAAAAGAGTCTTTAAGGACGAAAATAACATTAGACAGTACTAAAAAGATTTAGAAGTTATCAACTCAATCTAAATTAATTTTATGCTATTTTGGAAAATGGTGTGAAATTTTATTCTAGAAAATACGAAAAAGCATAAGGCAACCATAAGCAAGCAATAGATTTAAGCAAAAAGAGCTTAAAAGCTTAATCGAATATCTACTCCAACTTTAAAAAACTTAGCAGTGTCTTTACTAAGGTTTGAGTAAAATGAAAAAACGTTAATCTAATTAGAGACAGCTTTATGCTTAGATCAGAAAAGGTTTTTATAGCTTATAACATCAAAGAAATCCTTCAAAGCAGTCAAGGAAAAATGTAAAAAGTAGAAAATGTCATAATAAAAAAATGACTTAAATATAAAAGCAAATGATACTTATTTCAATAAAAAAAGATGTTCGTAAAAAGCTGTTAAAGTATGAAAAAAATCAAGATTGTTTTAAATCAGTTTTAAATTTAGTTCAAAATGATTTTATAGTTTGATTCAAATAGTTTTCATTTAAAATACTTAGAATAGACTAAGCAAGCATTAGATTGTTGAAAATATCTAAATGATATGAACTTTTTTCTGCAAAGCATTGACTTTTTAAAAATTAGGAAGAATAAAGTAATAAATGATATTTAAGAAAGATAAAAGCAAAAAAAATAAATTTTAAAGCCCTTTTGAAAATTTCCGTTTTTTGATTAAAGATATCTAAAATGATGAAAAAGCTGTCAGTTAGGAATAAATTTAATAGATAATATAGAAAAAAATCGCAAAAAAATTTATGTAATTGTAAAAGAATAAACATCTTTAAAGCTAGATTATAATCCAGACTACTGAAGTAATTAAGTTTACACTTGAATGGAACAATAAATTTTAACAGTTCTTTTCTGAAGCATAAATTAATTTTTTAGAAACAATAATCGAAAAAAAATTACGAATTCAAATACTTTAAAAAAATTTATTAATATGAAGATAAAACAAATATAAATCTAAAATTCTGAGTTCCAAAATTTAAAAGAAATAATGTACTTAAAAAAAAATATTATAACCAGATGTTCTGAATAATTAATTTCAAATAAAAAAGATTTTGGACTTGTAATTCCTTTCCGATTGCACAATCCTACGCTCTCATTTTATGGACTAACGGGATATACTGTTGTAATCCAGGCACATCAGCTAGGAATTTAAACGATATGAGTAGCCATACTCAAAGCCCCTACAAAGAGTTGATAATCTCAAATAAAGTGTTCCATTCCGAAAATTACTCTGACAAGGAACTTTTTGAACGACTGCAAAGAAACTAGTTCAAAACATAAAAACAAAAAAAGTTGTCAAAAATGTTTTTTCTATGATAACAAGATCTTTTCCATTAAAAAAGAAATTGTAATTATAAATAAAGAAAATAATTAAAAACTTTAAAAATGCATAATCGTTAAAACAGCAAAAAAAGCATAATGAAAAAAACATATATCTTTGGAATATTTGAAATCATAAAAAACATTTTGGCCTTGAATTAATGAAAAAAAAAAAAATTCACTAGCCAATATATAACTCAAAACTTAAAAATAAAAAAAATCAGAAAAGAAAAAAAATTGAATAAAAAAAAAAACAAAGAATATTTTATTTTTTACTAAAATAAAGAATATAAAATTAAAAATTAAAAATGAATGCACGGAATTTAAAAAAAAATAATTTCGGATTGGAATAAAATTAAGATTTTTTTATAAAGTTGTTTGTTGCTCAGAGATTTACACTGGATGTCTGGGTTTGGATTGGACTAAATAATTTCGGAAAAGAGTTTTATAAGGTTGTTTGTTGCTCAGAGATTTACACTGGATGTCTGGGTTTGGATTGGACTAAATAATTTCGGAAAAGAGTTTTATAAGGTTGTTTGTTGCTCAGAGATTTACACTGGATGTCTGGGTTTGGATTGGACTAAATAATTTCGGAAAAGAGTTTTATAAGGTTGTTTGTTGCTCAGAGATTTACACTGGATGTCTGGGTTTGGATTGGACTAAATAGATTCGAAAAAGAAAAAAGCTTTATAAGGTTGTTTGTTGCTCAGAGATTTACACTGGATGTCTGGGTTTGGATTGGACTAAATAATTTCGGAAAAGTGTTTTATAAGGTTGTTTGTTGCTCAGAGATTTACACTGGATGTCTGGGTTTGGATTGGACTAAATAATTTAGGAATAGAAAAGTGTTTTATAAGGTTGTTTGTTGCTCAGAGATTTACACTGGATGTCTGGGTTTGGATTGGACTAAATAATTTAGGAATAGAAAAGAGTTTTATAAGGTTGTTTGTTGCTCAGAGATTTACACTGGATGTCTGGGTTTGGATTGGACTAAATAATTTCGGAAAAGAGTTTTATAAGGTTGTTTGTTGCTCAGAGATTTACACTGGATGTCTGGGTTTGGATTGGACTAAATAATTTCGGAAAAGAGTTTTATAAGGTTGTTTGTTGCTCAGAGATTTACACTGGATGTCTGGGTTTGGATTGGACTAAATAATTTCGGAAAAGAGTTTTATAAGGTTGTTTGTTGCTCAGAGATTTACACTGGATGTCTGGGTTTGGATTGGACTAAATAATTTAGGAATAGAAAAGTGTTTTATAAGGTTGTTTGTTGCTCAGAGATTTACACTGGATGTCTGGGTTTGGATTGGACTAAATAATTTAGGAATAGAAAAGAGTTTTATAAGGTTGTTTGTTGCTCAGAGATTTACACTGGATGTCTGGGTTTGGATTGGACTAAATAATTTAGGAAAAGAGTTTTATAAGGTTGTTTGTTGCTCAGAGATTTACACTGGATGTCTGGGTTTGGATTGGACTAAATAATTTCGGAAAAGAGTTTTATAAGGTTGTTTGTTGCTCAGAGATTTACACTGGATGTCTGGGTTTGGATTGGACTAAATAATTTAGGAATAGAAAAGAGTTTTATAAGGTTGTTTGTTGCTCAGAGATATACACTGGATGTCTGGGTTTGGATTGGACTAAATAATTTAGGAATAGAAAAGAGTTTTATAAGGTTGTTTGTTGCTCAGAGATTTACACTGGATGTCTGGGTTTGGATTGGACTAAATAGATTCGAAAAAGAAAAGAGTTTTATAAGGTTGTTTGTTGCTCAGAGATTTACACTGGATGTCTGGGTTTGGATTGGACTAAATAATTTCGAAAAAGAAAAAAGTTTTATAAGGTTGTTTGTTGCTCAGAGATTTACACTGGATGTCTGGGTTTGGATTGGACTAAATAATTTCGGAAAAGAGTTTTATAAGGTTGTTTGTTGCTCAGAGATTTACACTGGATGTCTGGGTTTGGATTGGACTAAATAATTTCGAAAAAGAAAAAAGTTTTATAAGGTTGTTTGTTGCTCAGAGATTTACACTGGATGTCTGGGTTTGGATTGGACTAAATAATTTCGGAAAAGAGTTTTATAAGGTTGTTTGTTGCTCAGAGATTTACACTGGATGTCTGGGTTTGGATTGGACTAAATAATTTCGGAAAAGAGTTTTATAAGGTTGTTTGTTGCTCAGAGATTTACACTGGATGTCTGGGTTTGGATTGGACTAAATAATTTCGAAAAAGAAAAAAGTTTTATAAGGTTGTTTGTTGCTCAGAGATTTACACTGGATGTCTGGGTTTGGATTGGACTAAATAATTTCGGAAAAGAGTTTTATAAGGTTGTTTGTTGCTCAGAGATTTACACTGGATGTCTGGGTTTGGATTGGACTAAATAATTTAGGAATAGAAAAGTGTTTTATAAGGTTGTTTGTTGCTCAGAGATTTACACTGGATGTCTGGGTTTGGATTGGACTAAATAATTTAGGAAACGAAAAGAGTTTTATAAGGTTGTTTGTTGCTCAGAGATTTACACTGGATGTCTGGGTTTGGATTGGACTAAATAATTTCGGAAAAGAGTTTTATAAGGTTGTTTGTTGCTCAGAGATTTACACTGGATGTCTGGGTTTGGATTGGACTAAATAATTTATAAGGTTGTTTGTTGCTCAGAGATTTACACTGATGTCTGGGTTTGGATTGGAAAATAATTTAGTGAAAAGTTTTATAAGGTTGTTTGTTGCTCAGAGATTTACACTGGATGTCTGGGTTTGGATTGGACTAAATAATTTCGAAAAAGAAAAAAGTTTTATAAGGTTGTTTGTTGCTCAGAGATTTACACTGGATGTCTGGGTTTGGATTGGACTAAATAATTTCGGAAAAGAGTTTTATAAGGTTGTTTGTTGCTCAGAGATTTACACTGGATGTCTGGGTTTGGATTGGACTAAATAATTTCGGAAAAGAGTTTTATAAGGTTGTTTGTTGCTCAGAGATTTACACTGGATGTCTGGGTTTGGATTGGACTAAATAATTTCTCAGAGAACACTGGATGTCTGGGTTTGGATTGGACTAAATAATTTCGTTTTATAAGGTTGTTTGTTGCTCAGAGATTTACACTGGATGTCTGGGTTTGGATTGGACTAAATAATTTCGGAAAAGAGTTTTATAAGGTTGTTTGTTGCTCAGAGATTTACACTGGATGTCTGGGTTT